>JABSTQ010009212.1:0-1285103 GCA_013358835.2 Ixodes persulcatus | reverse complement strand
CCGATCCTGCTGCTAAACGCAGCGTGGTGGAAACTTCCCGCACGTTAAGTGCTCTTCGGCGACAGTCTTCGTAGACTCTGTCGCCAATAAGGGAAAGGGTCGAACCGGTGTCCATTAGTGCGTAGTAAATGTTACCACCGATCTCGACACGCACGTACGGCCCCTTCTCAGATGTCAAACCCTGAGTCCGACATGCCGACGGGGCAAACACCAACCTGTCGCTGACCGCAACTCCAGCCCCGTCGGCAGACTGATGAGGGGCCTCGGCAGCGGCCGGCAACCGCGAGTCGGGAAGTCCAATTAGTGGTGCCGGCCTCTCCGGTTTCCCTGAGACCCATGGGGGGGAGCTGCCGTCCATGTGCACTGACGCTTGATATGCCCAAGCTGATGGCATTTGTAGCACCTGACCTGTCCCCTGCCATTGTGTGCTGAGCGTCCGCCGCTACCATCACGCGATGCAGTGTCGCGCCGAGGGTCATTGTAGTTCCCGCGACCCTCGTAATGATTCGCAACTCCGCGGTGGTCGGCTGCGCCGCCTCCCCTACGAGGATGCGCCCTGGAAGAGCCTGCGTTGGCTGCTCTGCGCCTCTGTTCAAAAGCGAAAGGATCTAAGGCGCGGGGCACAGCAGTTTCGCCACTCCTATGTCCGGTAACGGCCACGTACGGCGAACGTGAGTCGTCGCAAGCTCCCGCGCCTCGTCCTGTCCAGGCGCAACCCGGCTCCAGAGATTCCTCTGCGCGTGGAGGGGGGCGATACGTCAACTCGGCGAGCAAGCTCGCCTGAACGGTGCGCGCCTCTCTGGCAAGTGCTTCCAGATCAGCGAAATCACGTCCGCGCAAGTAGGGTTTAAATCTAGGGTGACACTGGCGGATCGCCCTAGCTACCTTCTCCGCGTCTGACGCTGTAGGTTCGGCTCTAGAGTAGAGCTCCTGGAGAGCGCGGATGTATTCTACGAGGCTCTCGTCCGGATGTTGAGTACGGCTGGCTAGCTCATCTCTGATCCGCATCTCATAGTCGGGAGGCAGAAATTCCTCTCTGAATCGTGCCCGGAAATCTGCCATCGAGAGGAACGGCCTCTGCATTCGTCTCCAACGCGCTGCGTCACCCGTCAACGCGATTGGGACGATCTGTATCAGGGCCGTTTCATCCGACGCGCCCAACGCGGCAATGTACGCGTCTAGGTCCTGCAGAAAATCGTGGACCGATGCTGCGTCGGAGTAGCCCGAATAGGTCGGCGTCGGCACGCTCAACCGCGGGCGAGGCACGGGCGTTGGCGCGGGATTCGCCACCCCTGGGGCCAAACCCATCTGTCTAGTAAACGTCGCGAACATCGCCGTCATGGCGTGCATTAGTTCGCCAACGTCTCCCGTGTTCATCGCTGGAATTGGGGGCTCTAGCGCTGTCACAACGCTCGCTTGCCCACTCGTGCCTTCTCCCGCGTCCGAGTCAGTATCCGCCACTGACTGGGTTGAGGCCTCGGGATGTGCGGCCTTATTCCGTAACCTGGACATAGCGGCAGAACGTTAAACACTGGTGTCCAGCGGAGTAACGAAAAATCGAATGGAAAACAAAGGAAACCTAAATCTAGAAATCGCGATTCGTGGGACTCCCTGGGAGCGAACAGAAACAACGGCAGACTGATCGGGCCCCACGTTGGAAGCGCCAGTTATGTGGGTCGCCTGTCAGTACCGCCCGATCAGGCCGAGTTCCATTTGCCCCGAGGAAGCCACACAGGGAGCGCTATCATTTAGGAATACTTTATGAATACTCAATTGTGTGAGTCGGCCGGGTGCTGCGGAGGGCCAAGGCTGCCTTGTGGTCCACGTCTTTCCTGAGCTCCTGAAGTCCGTGTCTTTCGTTGGAGGTCTTGTTCGGCACCCGCTCTTCTGTTGGTCACGGCATCTCGAACTGTCCGTATCCTCGCGCGCACCCCACGAGCCTCCCCCTTCTTCGTCTTCGCCGCTCTCGGCGCCGTCCCTCCGCGTGCCGTGCGGCTCACTGTCCCCCACAAGTTTTATCACTGACACCAACTTTTTCCGAACATACTCTCGTTCAGCATGAATATTTCTCTTCGTGGGCTGTTCACCTTCAATTAGTTGTAGGGTGCGAGTCCTCGCAGCAGCTCCTTCATAGCGCTTCTTGTCGTAATCTTCGATTTGTTTCTTAATATTATTGATTTCATTCTTATACATCCCTGGCTGTTGGCATTCAAGATTGTATAGGTATAAGAGGTCTCCATTTAAGCGCTTCTCTTCTTTTTTTTTTCATAATACCTAATTATCGAAGACCTCTCAATCGCTAGTGTCCGTATCCTGATTTTAAACAGATCCCAACTTTGGCACCACCCAGTTTTGACTTGTTCAAGGTCATGTATGAGACCTTCTACTGCAGTTTGAAATGCATTATCTTCTAACAATGTTTCATTCATTTTCCAACATTCCCATGACTGCGACCTTTCCTTTCTTCGATTTCGATCCGAACCTACACTGACAATGACTAGACAATGATCCGAAAAATATGTAGGGATCACATTGTAGTTACTAAGTGCTCTACTAGCCGAACCAGGTACATAGATACGGTCCAAACGCGCATGTGATGAACCCTGAAAGTGTGTGTATTGGAGAACGTTCTGTGTTGTACAAACATCTATAAGGTCGCAATCCCTCACAAGAGCTTGGAGGACGCCTACACTTGGGTCCATAATTTTCTTGTTCGGAATTCTGTCCTTGACATGCAAAACACAGTTAAAATCTCCGAGCACAATAACATCGAATCTGGTATCAGCATGTATCCTCACTTGATTAAATAAGTTTTCTCTTTGCGCTTGGTCGTTGTACGCGTAAACAACGACTATGCGGCAGGGGTTTCCTTGTATAAGGGCATTAGCAACTAGGAGCCTTCCTGCATCCGCACCTTCGATTAAACTGCACATTCGATAGTCAAAACCTTTTCGGAACAAGAGCGCACATCCAGCAGAATAATCAATTGCTGGGCAGTGGTAGATGTCGTATGAGCTTGCCCATAGGGTGTTTGCCGAGAACAGAACATTTCCTTCAGAAACTTTAGTCTCTTGGAGTGCTACTATGTCGATGTTGTGTGGTTCTAAAAACCGAAACAGCTGATATTGTTTTTTTCGCGAATTTATACCTCGAACGTTAAGAGAGCATATGGTGAAAGTACTCATCTGGGTGGTGCCAAGGTTGACTGTGGTCATTTACACGTTGGGTTCTGATCGGGTTAGGTTGTTTTTTTCCGTTCCTTAAACTTCGACTGTCCCCGCTGTTCTTGAAGGTCCACGCGCTCTCGTTCGTCTTCTCTAACGACGAGGACATCTTTGGAGCCGCAAGGTTCCTCAGTCACAAGGGCTTCACTCGTGTCCACCTTCGCCTTCTTGCTCGTCCTCTCGTCTTTTCCCTCATTCGAAGTAGGCGAAGTTGATTGGATGGACAACTTTCTTGCCTCCTTGGCTTTGTTGGTTGAGGTGTCATCCTTGGTTCTAGTTGGCGTTTCTTGCGTTAACACCTCCTTCAGACTAGGCTTGGGTGCTTCTTCATGTTGACCCGAGGGCCCTTCACCTGAACTGGAGGTATTTTTGTGGGATTCCTGAGACTCACCCACTGGTTCCAAGTCTTTCGTGAACATCTCATCGACGTCCATGATGTGCTCGCTCACATCAGCCATTGGAGAGGCGTTACCTTGTAGCTTAGTTGCATAGGTAACAATGCATTCCTCGGTCGAATGGCCAAACCGCCAGCACTGCGTGCAGCGTGGGGTCGAGCACTGCCTGCGGATGTGACCGATCGCTTTGCAGCGCAAGCAGAGCGGAGGTCGCCCGGGAATGACCACCAGGGTGTTCACTCCGTAGATGTTGAGCGTCTGTGGGACCTTGTCCACCGTGAGGTGGTCTTTGAGGGCGAGGGTCACTATTCGCGTCAGGGTGTCCGTTTCTTCGAGATCTGAAAATCTCCACTTCTCTCTTGAAATATCTTTGACCGTTCCAAACGGTTCCAACACCTTCTTGATTTCACTGTCTGGTAGCTGAGGTGGTAGCCACAGAAGCTTCATCTTGATTTCGTCCTTGGTTGGATCAATCACAAGGCACCTTTTTTGCTTAATCTCAAGTTCTTCGCATGCCTTGATTTTGCATTTTGCGGCTCCGTTGGCGAAGACTGCCATCCAGACATGGCTCATTTGATATGGGCCCAATGCTATTAGATCAGTTCGCTCGATCATCGAAAAAAGAACTTCCTTGAAGTCTGTTGCCTTGTAGGGCCTTCCGGACATGTCCGCATGCAGAAAGAGTGAGTTTGTAACTAGCATACCTGTCGGTAGACGTGGAAGAATGATACGATAATCCTTGGACTGCTTGGAGCATTCCACTGCCTGTTCATTTACCCGGTCGACAAGGACCGTCATGCTGCTCTCCTTGGAGCTCATCTTGCGTCGTGCTAAATCGCTGTCTTCTTTGCAGCGGGTCCCAGGGCCACAAGGGCCCCAGTAAGTGACTTAAAACCGGAAGGCGAAAATTCGGGCGTTCAATGGCGAGCACTTCTTCCTCCTCCGCTATGCCATCGCTTAGAAAGCTCGTTCTGACCATTCGTTTTATTCGAGTTTAGCGGAGTGCGTATAGCAATTGCGTCTGAAGTGCACTCCGGAGTGCGTATAGCTTTACTCTTATTTTAATCCAAGAGCCGGATGCAATAAACAATAAAATTATAGGAATACCTTTAAAGGACACATGCAAAGAAAAAATACATTTTTTTTTTAACAGCTTA
Source organism: Ixodes persulcatus (assembly GCA_013358835.2). NCBI lineage: Eukaryota > Metazoa > Arthropoda > Arachnida > Ixodida > Ixodidae > Ixodes > Ixodes persulcatus. Next base: position 1,280,327 of record JABSTQ010009212.1, on the reverse strand, counting down.
GATGTTAAAAGGATATCATGAAACGATTTTACAACGAAGAAAAAAATTTTTTAGAGCTATATTTACGGCGCTATACGAATTTGTAGTTGGCGCCCGCGGGCGCCGCGGAAAAGTGGCCCTTATTTATCACGTGACGGGCCTATATTTGTCATGTGGTGCTCGCGCTCTTTCGGAAGCTTCCTATGGCCTCTAAAAGTAACTTATTCATCTTTGTTTGAAGTATAACAAAAAACTAAGATGAATAAGTAACTTTTAGAGCCCAAAAGAAACTCCTGAAAAAGCGCAAGCAGACGTGATCGACCTGTGCGCCGGTCAGATGACGGCGGCGGCGCCCCGAACCAGACGAACTTGTGCGGCGGCGGCGACGGCGGCGTGGAGAAACGCGTTGAAGCGGCGTTCGCACAACGCTCAGCGTGCGGCGGCGGCGTGGCTTTACGGCTCCGGCGACGCAGGGCGGCGGCGCGCGGGCCTACCACGTGACCAGCGGCGGCTCCGGCGGGCGCCAACTACAAATTCGTATAGTGCCGTAAATATAGCTCTAAAAATTTTTTTCTTCGTTGTAAAATCGTTTTATAATATCCTTTTTCCATCTAAGCTGTATAAAAAAAAATGTTTTTTTTCTTTGCATGTGTCCTTTAAGATATAAAATTACAGCATCCCAGATTAATCCTATATGCGCAATTATCTCCACTGATAATGACGATTTTATTTTTCCTTTACTGCAACAACCTGACATAGTAACAATGCCATGTACGTGCATATAGTAACATCGAAAAAGTCCAAATCAATATTTATACATCTCCCACTCCTGCATTTGAACAAACTTTGAATAATTTAGGTAAAATTTTTCGTTCATTAACAAATAGAAAAATAATATCAGTGGGGGGGTTAATGCAAAACATGAATCATGGGGAGGACACGTCACAGATAACAAAGGAGAAATTTTACCTGAAATTCTAATAATACATAACTTTTTTATCTTTAATAATAAGCATTCCCCGCCAACATTTAAAACTAGTAATGAACAAACTTGGATAGATTTAACGATAGGGCGTTTTCAGATAAGATCGAACAACCATGTCCGGTGAGTATTTTTAATTTCGATGAAAAAAATAAATTTTGCTGGCTTTATGCCCAGAAGGATAAAACCAATCCTTGTTTTCGGAAAAAAAAAAACTTTGACTTTGCGAAAAAAAAATTTGTAAGCACCCCCTCGGTCACGTGCGCGTTTTGCGTATCGCGCGATGTTGACATTTCGGGCGGCTTCCCCCAAAAAACTGTTTTGGCTACGGGTCTTTAAATACTCACTAACAAATTAGGCATAGGAAGGATTGACAAAAAGTATTTATCACCGAGTATTAGGGTAGTTATTTTGAGAAAAAAAATCGCAAACACGGCACATTGCGCAATAATGCTCTGGATTGAAGAATACTTTTCTGCGTATCTATAAAAGCTAAGGTCTTCAAACTTTGCCAGTGTGTTGCCTTGTATATATTTAATCTTTGTGTAAAATATTGTTGTCCTGGTTAGCGGGAGAAATTTAAAAGAATTTCTCACACAGGGGCATTTAACTAAAAATGCATTATTTTGAAAATCATTTAAAAAAAAAGGCCATTTTTAATTTTCTTTAAACTCTCTGAAATTAACGTTTATAACATGTACTAACAGAGTCTACAAAAACATGATTCAATATTTGTGTGGATTTTAAGTTATAAAGCGAGAAACATGGCCAAATTGACACTAACGCGGTTGCCATAAATGGGGCGTGCACATACCCGTTCTTCACAATTTCATTATTATTAAAACGTGTAAAAATGCTACAGGGTAGTCAGAAAAAGACGAATTGACAGCACAGAGGTGGACGGTAGTTTTGAATTGAAAATTCCTAATACATTTTCGTACAACCGACCCAAAAATGGCCATTGGCCGGAGCGATCGAGGTGCCTCACCCTGTAACATGCTTCGCGGTACCTGTGTCAACAGCCGGCGTATAGCGTTTCCGTCTACGCGACGTAAAGGAAGCAACCGGAGCGACTTTGCAAACAGATCAGCCCACAACCTTGGCGGCAACATGATATAGGAGGTAGGGCGCGGCAGAACCTGAACTTGCGCCGCCTTTGAGCGCCAATAGATCCGCCGCAGTGGAGGGCCGCACAACGCGTAGAAAATAAAAGATACTTAAAAGCAAAAAAATGCCGATTGCCTGAGATTGTTTGTATTGGGCGTTTTCAGATAGGATCGAACAACCATGTCCGGTCGACATTTTTTTTTATTTATTAAATGATATATGTTTTGCTTGTTGTGCAAGCGCAAAAACATGTTCAAACTTTATTTGTGGAAAATAAAATTTCTCTTGAGGGAAACAAAAATCACAAAGTCGCTGTCGGTATACGCTCTCGTTTTTGAGACTATCGCGAAACCGTCCTTTTGGATATTTATTAAAGAAAAACTGTTGTCGTCTTAGGTTTAACATTTTTTGTGCAGATACTCTACATAAAATAAAAGGAGGTAAACATGTATTATCGATTACGAAGCAATTCAGAGCTTTATGAATCCGGATCTTAAAAGACTTAAAATTCAAATTTTTTAAATGATTTTAAAGCGTCTAATCTATATTTGCATAAATTGTCATTGAAATTGAAAACGATAACCTTTCTAAAATGAATACACTGAAATTTAGAAAGGTTACCGATTTTGCAATAATTAGAAAATCAGTTTAAAATGAAGGCCATCGCAATTTCTCTTCTACTTTTCACAGATCAAGGCTCACAATCTGTTCCAACAAACCCTTCAAAAATGCTTGGAAATATTTGATTTTTTTTATTTTTTTTATTTACAGGGTTTTAAATATACAGAATTGACGTAACGGGAGTGGAGAAAGATAGGACGTTGCCAATTTCAAACAAGGGCAAGCAAGGGGTCAAAAAATGTAGGAAGTCTGTGAAGAGAAAGCACTGTGACAGGAATTCGTAAAAAATTAGAATTGATACAAAAAATTACAGGTGATTTTGAAGCACAAGTCAACAGTTTAAATACAGATTTCTCGGATCAATGAATTTCGGAGCCTGCCCTTCGTGGGGAGGCTGGGCTGCTAACGTTTAAATAGTGATAAAAAAGAACACATGTTTAAAGTGGTACAATTGATACTAGTTTAATTAATCAAGATGCTGTGCGCACATTCAGAGTTTGTCGTGTGAATTCTTTCTGCCGGACGCTGACCTGAGCCGGTCACGATGCTTTCTTGGCACCCCGAAAAGGAACATTTTTTCCCGGTTTGCCTGGAGCGATCACTGTTCGTTTCTTCTCAGTGGCACCGCAAGCTCGTGACCTCGATCTGCTTTTCGCAGCCATAGGAGACTTTAGTTTTAAAGATATATCTTTTCTGCGGCTACTGTTCTTGCTAAAACAGCTGTGGTTGCGAAGTGTCGGACCGCGTACACTACCACAAGTGACAGGACTGAATTCCACGCACAACGAAAACAGAGTCCCAGTCCTTTGCTTTCATGTCCCTGAACGCTTTCACGTCAGCTTTCGGGAGGTGGATTAGTTTCACGTTCAGCAGTTTAGTGTTCAGTGGGGCAACCATCTCTGACGCCAACTTCATCACCGACTTGATGGGCCAGCGGAGGCTGTACAACGTTGTCTGGTGCTTGACACGACCCCTGATTCAATCACAGGCACTCTTTCCATGTCAAGCTGCGGAAAAATTACACCTCGCTGACGTGTATTTGTGGCTCTGCAGCTCATGTAGCTGGTACGTGCTCTTAAAGGCCGGTTCTCACATGCAGCGAAGCGCTCATGTAGCGCTTCTCACGTGCCCTCAGCTACTTATTGTCTGCCATGAGCAACAGTTTTGACGGTGCGATACAAAGCTGGTGAATGCTTCCGTCAGCACGCGCTTAGCGCGAGGTAAGCGCTATGCTTGTAGCGCTCCGCTGCATGTGTGAACAGGCCTTAAAGTGGCTTGTTGCACCATCACTTACGTAGGTCACATGGGTAACCCAAATTGGATTTCACGATTCTCCAAACCATTGTCTTTAAATTAAGCTACGGACAATCTCATTCAATCAAAATTATTTTTTCTTTTTTTTTTTTTATCTGTCTTCATTTTCTAAACGTTGTGCGGCCCTCCACGGCGGCGGATCTATTGGCGCTCACAGGCAGCGCACTTTCAGGTTCTGCCGCGCCCTACTTCCTATATCATGCTACCGCCAAAGTTGTAGGCTGATCTGTTTGCAAAGTCGCTTCGGTTGCTTCCTTTACGTCACGTAGGCGGAGACGCTATACGCCGGCTGTTGAAACAGGCACCGCGAAGCATGTTACAGGGTGGCGCACCTCGATCGCTCCGGCCCATGGGCATTTTTGGGTCGGTTGTACGAAAATGTGTTAGTAATTTTGAATTTTCCCTTCAAAACTACCGTACACCTCTGTGCCGTCAATTTGTCTTTTCCTGACTACCCTGTAGCATTTTTACACGTTTTAATAATAATGAAATTGTGAAGAACGGGTATGTGCACGCCCCACTTATGGCAACCGCGTTAGAGTCAATTGGGCCGTGTTTCTCGATTTATAACTTAAAAGCCACAGAAATACTGCATCATGTTTTTTCAGACTCTGTTAGTACATATTATAAACGTTAATTTCAGAGATTTTCAAAAAAAAAAAATTAAAGATGGCCTTTTTTTTAGAATGATTTTTAAAATAATGCATTTTTAGTTAAATGCCCCTGTGAGAGCAATTCTTGTGAATTTCTCCAGCTAACCAGGACAACAATATTTTAGGCAAAGATGAAATATATACAGGGCAACACACCGGGAAAGCTTGAAGACCTTAGCTTTTCAAAACAACTACCCTAATACTCGGTGATAATTACTTTTTGTCAATCCTTCCTATGCCTAATTTGTCAGTAAATATTTCAAGACCCGTAGCCAGAACAAAAAAACGGTAACACTTTTTTTATATATAAAAGTGCGGGCTAGCTGGTGTAAAGAAAACGAAGACAAAATAGAAGGGAGAGGCGAGAGTGGCCAGACAGCGTCTGGATGACGCAGGGATGAAAACTTGACAAAGTAGAAGGGATAGAAGAAAGTAAACAGACAAGTGAGCGGAGTTTCGCAACTTCCGCTCCTTTTGGATATTTTGTTTCACTGTTGGCAAACGACGACAATGAGCTGCAAGCCTGTGCAAGCATGGTTCTGAAACTTCCAGACTGTAGTTTTCAGAACCATGATTAGGCTTGCAGATCATCGTCGTCGTTTGTCAACAGCTAAAAACAAAACTTCCTAAGGAACCGGAAGTTGCGAAACGCCGCTCACCTGTAGAGACGCTTGACTGTTTATTTTCATCTGTCCCTTCTTTTTCTTCCCACTAATTACTTATTTTTTAGGCTGTTTGTTTTACATTTACTTGTCGTTTTTCACTCGCTTTCTCGGGTGTTTTTGCTCTGCACATTTTCAACTAAAGAGAATAAAGCGAACGTGCGTATGCATCAAGTTTTACCTGGTGCAAGATGTGTATGTGCGTGTTTTTTGTTATTGTTTCTACAATCACATCGCAATGTTGCAAGGAACGTCCAGGTATCTATCTCAGACATTTGTATGATTATCATACTTTTAGTGAATACAGACTTGGTTCCGTGGTTTACTAGACTTTGAATATATGTGATAATTAACATCATCAGGGTTTAGAATGCCACTTCTGATGACTGCTAATTTGATAATCATTTCATTTGAAAAATATAACCACGCGCTATTCCGCGTGTTATGAAAATCAAAGTCGTGCGAGGGCTCATTGGATAAGAGTCCAGTGAGCCCTCGCCTGCGCACTAAAAACTTTTTACACCCTTAAGGGTGTAAATCAGCTTATCTCAGGGCTAACATCCTCAAAGTGTTCCACAAACACACTTGGGATGCTTGTGAACGTCCGAAAAAATAGGGTGCTTCTCGTCTTAGCAGCATGCTATAGATCAGGGGTGGCCAAGCCACGGCTCCCGAGCCGCATGCGGCTCTTCGCGTGTTAAAGTGCGGCTCGCGGCTCCCTCCCCTACCCCCCCCCCCTCTCCCCCGCCTTCCTCATGGTCACACGAGCACTTCCCCGAAAAGAGAAATGCAACGCTTTTTAAGTTTTAAATCAAAAGACAGCTAGGTGGCGGTTTGGTAGTCTTGTGCTACTGCTTACGGATAGACTGAAAGTAGTTCGACTTTCGTTTATTGCACGATGTCCGCCGACACTCCTTAGGAAATAAAAAAAAGGGAGGAAGAGGGGGAGGAGGGGGGGGGGGGAGTGACGGCTTAGGAGGCAACACAAGGAAACTGAGAGGTAAAACAAAGCTTGAGACAGTACGACTTTCTCGCGCAAACGAGCTGGCTAGGAAACATCATAATCTAACACATTGAGATAAGGAAGTTGGTCGGTTATCTTTGCGGATGCTCGTTCGTTTTCACCTCAAGAAACCGTAGTAAAAAAAGTACGGCTTCTCGCGGAGCATTACTAATTTCCCTCTTTATGCTGAGAACTGAGATATATGTAGGTGCCTTTTAGATTGTATAAATGGGTTATCTTATCAAGACGTACACGTTTCAAACGCCAAAGACATCGCTTCTGCCTCCGACAACCAAATCTTGCAAGAACTACTTCGCGCGGCGTATGAACATCGAGCAAAACTTCCTTTTTTTTTTTAATTTTAAAATGGGTGTAGTTGTGGGCAGTGCAGGCGAAGGCAACGACAAAGGAAAGGAGAAAGGGTGAGCACTAGGACGGAAGAGGAGGGCAATAGAGGGCAAGGGGAGAAAGGGAGAGCACTAGGAACGTTAGAGAGGAGAGGTAGTTTCTCTCCTCCTTCCCAGCCTTTCTAGTGCTCGCCCTTTCTCCCCTCGCCTGGCCTGTACTGCACGCAACTGGTCAAATCTTCGCGACGTCATGTTCTGTTTTCTTGATCTTTTCTTGTGTTGGTGTGGACGAATAAACTCGGATGTTCTGAAAATGTTGTGTTGTGTTGTCCGTTTTTTTTTTTATTCTTAGTTTTATGATTACTAGTTCCATGATTTTAAATTATGAATACTTTCTACACTCTGCAATAGAGCAGCACCGATCTACACACTTTGTCGCTTCTAGGTTAATATCTCTTTGGAGTCGACGTCGTACGGAAGAGCCCCTATAACGAAGGCAAGCTAGCTCAATTTGAGTGAAGGTTTGTTGTCGCTTTTCTCGATTGGAGGTCATATGCTACTCAATATTTCTTATCACAGTTTGGTTCAAGTTACTGCAAGGAGTTAAGAAAGGTAAAAAAAATAAAAGATGAGATTTTTTTTTAATATTGACGTGCAATTTTGCTACTTCTAGAGAAATAACTTACATTTCTGAATAAAAAAACAACAATAATGGCTAAGCAACTATTTTTTATATATTTATAAGCTTCATATCAAGACGCACATTTCGATGTATTTTGCGACGTTTTACATATAGTTGTTTGTTGGTAAATAATTTGTTAAATTGTCTTTTTTTTACGTCTTTCGTAATTTTTTGCGTCGAAATATATAATTATAATTTTTTTTTAAATATTTGGTGTGCATGTTGTAAATTGTCTATAAAATAAATTTTAAAAAAAGTTTAGCTATGATACCTGCTTTGGTGTGACATTGGCGGCTGTGCAAATTAGCATAGTAAAATCGGCAATGCCCGCGCCTCGAACTTCTCAATTTTATATCTCTGGGAAACATTTAGCTAGGCGTTCTCATATAGCTGCATGTTCCTCCCGAGAACATGGTTTTCACATATATTTATTACAGCAATAATTAAAAAAAAAAACATGGGGGAGGTTTAAGCTTCGCCTTTAAGAGTGGAACGCGATAGCGTTATCGGTCTGCACCTTTCCAGTCAAATCGAAGACTATAAAAAACTCTGCGGAGATCCCCTCTAAACACACCCCGCTAGGTTTTGTTACACCGTACAACATGCCTCAATGTCTGCAGAAACTGTCTAAGGCTTCTGTGACGGTTCTTCGACATTGGTGGTTGGTCGTACAAACATTTTCTGCAGACATGGTGGAAGCATACGGTATATGAAGCAAACATGCATCCGTGAGGCGTTCCACTGATACTTCTGTCATAGTGTCTGCAGCGGACAGCGTGTCATTCGTATAATGTATGGGCATTCAGCAACCGGGGTGAAACACACGAAACACCGTCTCAAAGATTCTCAAAGTTTAATTTATTAAATATCTAACTGTACAAAATTATATACATATATACAAGACATTCATTCATTGGAAGAGACCTATGACACACACAGGGCATTCAATCCACTTCTTCAATCGTGGGTCCTCCGTGACTGGGCGCACTTTGCTTCGTGCCCTGGTGCAGCTTGCTCATGATGGGTGAACAGTGCTGCTGCAGCTCCTTCAGCCTGTGCTCGTACTCCTCCTTCTCGGCCAGAGTGTTGGAGTCGATCCAGGATATGGTGTCCTTGCACTTGTCCAGGACACTCTGCTTGTCCGAAGGAGAGAGTCTGTCTCCCGCCTCCTCTGCAGCCTGCTTGACGCCGTACACGTAAGACTCCAGTCCGTTCCGGGCGGTCACCTTTTCCCTCTGGAGTTCGTCCTCGCGCTTGTACTTCTCTGCATCAGCCAGCATACGGTCGATGTCCTCCCTGGATAGGCGGCCCTTGTCGTTGCTGATGCGGATGCTCTCTTGCCGACCGGTGCTCTGGTCCTTGGCCGAGACATGCAGGATGCCATTGGCGTCCATGTCGAAGGTCACTTCGATCTTGGGTACACCCCGCGGTGCAGGAGGTATGCCACTCAGGTTGAACGTTCCCAGCAGATGGTTGTCCTTGGTCAAGGCACGTTCACCCTCAAACACCTGAATCGTAACGGCTGGCTGGTTGTCCGCGTACGTCGTGAACGTCTGCGACGTCTTACAGGGGATCCGGGAATTGCGTTCTACGATTTTGGTCATGACGCCTCCAGCGGTCTCGATGCCCAGTGACAAGGGCGCGACGTCTACGAGGAGCACGTCTCGAATGGCCTCGCTAACGTCTCCACTGAGAACAGCAGCCTGCACTGCAGCACCGTAGGCCACCGCCTCGTCTGGGTTGATGCCCATCGAAAGCTCCTTTCCGTTGAAGAAGTCTCTCAGCAACTTCTGCACCTTCGGGATACGCGTCGAGCCACCGACAAGGACGACGTCGTGAATCTTCGATTTGTCCATCTTGGCGTCTTGCAGAGCACGTTCCACCGGCTCCAGGGTGCTTCGGAACAGGTCCATACATAGCTCTTCGAACCGGGCCCTGGTGATCTTGCTATAGAAGTCCACGCCTTCAAACAGAGCGTCGATCTCGATGCTTGCCTCGGCAGAGCTGGAAAGAGTCCTCTTGGCTCGCTCGCAGGCTGTTCTCAGTCTTCGGACTGCACGGGCGTTGCATCTGAGGTCTTTGCGGTGTTTGCGCTGGAACTCTTCGCAGAAGTAGGTCACAAGCCGGTTGTCGAAGTCTTCACCTCCCAAATGTGTGTCTCCAGCCGTTGATCGGACTTCGAACATGGAGCCTTCGTCGATGGTCAGCACGGACACGTCGAAGGTCCCTCCACCCAGATCGAAGATGAGGACGTTCTTCTCTCCCTTGAGGTTCTTGTCGAGTCCGTAGGCCAGTGCAGCTGCGGTGGGCTCGTTGATGATCCGGAGCACATTGAGGCCGGCGATAACGCCGGCGTCTTTAGTAGCCTGCCTCTGGGAATCGTTGAAGTAAGCAGGCACCGTGACCACAGCGTCGCTGACCTTCTGACCCAGGAAGGCCTCCGCAGTCTCCTTCATCTTGGTCAGCACCATGGCGCTGATCTCCTCCGGGTTAAACCTCTTCCGCTCTCCTTTGAACTCCACACTGATCTTGGGCTTGCCAGCGTCGTTCTCCACCCTGAAGGGCCAGTGCTTGAGATCATCCTGGATCTTGGGATCATCGAACTTTCGTCCAATGAGCCTTTTTGCATCGAACACTGTGTTCTCCGGGTTCAGCGCAGTCTGGGCCTTAGCTGCGTCTCCGATGAGTCGCTCGGTGTCGGTGAAGGCAACGTAACTCGGCGTCGTTCGGTTGCCCTGGTCGTTGGCGATGATCTCGACACGACCGTGCTGGAACACACCGACGCAGGAGTACGTTGTGCCCAAGTCGATGCCGATGGCCGGCGCTCCGCTCTTAGTTGGGGATGGCATGGTTGCGTAGTTTGCTTCGCTTGACAGTTGATGTCACAATTTGAAAACCGCGCTCTTTGTGTCAGCTGCGAAATGATTGCGGCTACGAGCGCGCGTTCCGCCTTTTGTACGATTCTTTCGCCATTCCAGAAGCTTCCAGAGAGGCCGAGGTCCCATTTGGCGAATCAGCAGCGATTATTGCCGTGACGTATATCTAGGAGGGCGCCCATTGGCCGGCTCGATATGGAAAGCTCTGGAAGCTTCCCGCGTCGTCTGCTCTATTCTGGTTTGGCAGAGCTGCCGCTTTTCTGTTTCGTGCTTTTTGCTATACTTTGTTTTTGTTGGTCAGAGAAGATAGAAAGAGAAGATAGAGTGCAGTAATCAGACGTGATCAAGTCGAAGTTATTTATTAATCAACGTTTATTTCGCCATATCGAGGAGGAAGTGTTTTATATTTGTATCAAGAGATGGCGCCACCAATCCGTACGGCGTAATGTTGGCGCAGCGCTGACGCGACGAGGAGCGCGTTCTTCAGGATATGCTCGCAGTGGAGGAGGAGGAGGAATAAACGTCTTTATTGGTCTTCAAAAGCTAGCCCATCTGGCTAGGGGAGGCCGAAAGCCCCACCCGGGGTAAGGGTGCAGGGGGCCCGGTTGCGGACCTGCCTGTCCCTCAGTTCCCGAGCCTTCTGAACGGCCCTTCGCTGTCCTTCCAGTGTCGTATCCTTGACTCCGGCGTCCAACATCTCAGGCAACGTTCCAGGCGCGCCTACCGGACTGCAGTCCCACAACACGTGCATGACCGTAGCCTTTTCCCCACATATAACACACGCATCCGTTCTGTACACGTCCGGAGCCACATACCGGCCCAACACCGGCGTGAAGATGCATTTCACTTGAAGCTGCCTTAGAAGGACGGCTTCCTCTCTGCTTAGGTTCTCGTGCGGAGGGGGATACACCCGCCGCGCTTCTCGTTTCGCTCGTAATACTTCCCCGTAGCCCACCGGAGCGAACACCGCCGCCCCACCGAAAGCCCGGCCTAATAATTCTCGGGCCATTCGGTCAGGAGCGACATTGCCGCCCATGTGCGCAGGGGTCCACACCACTTCCACCTCGTTACGAGGTTTGCACAGCTTGGCGACTAGAGGCGGAACACGACCGCGCGCGTACCCCCTCACCGCAGTCATCGAATCGCTTAGCACTGCTTTAACTCCTGGCAGGGAAACCGCTAGGCTTATGGCAATTCCTTCTGTTACACAAACATCTCCGCCCCTAACACTCAGGGCCGTCTTGATTTCCCCGGTGGCCAGATCCGTGACAACCGCCACCCCAACTCCATCACGGGCTCGCAGTTTCTCGAAGTTTCTACCCGTTTCGAAGTGCGCGCGTTACTCATGCGCTCGTGACGTAATCGCCATCAACCAATCACATAACAAGGCGGCCTTTCTCTCTCCTCCTCGCCTAGAACGTTCACGCGCTTTCGAGTCTGCCTTGAAACGAGTATAAAAAGCGCTCCGCCGAGCTCGTCTGCTACAAAACAACTCGCATCTGATCAAGTCGTGTTTCCAGAGCGCTAACTCAGTCCACATTCGACTACCTCGCTTCGGCATCGAGATGATCGTCTTCCCCATGGCTCCGATCTTCACACCGATGGACAGAGGTGCCTTCCCCGACTGCGGTTCGATGATGAGTCGGATGTTTGGCGGCAACGACTTCGACAGGACTTTCTTCGACGGCATCGTACCCGTTGGACACTTTGGATGCCCGGAAGATCGCCGCAGCTCTTATAAAGCGTCCAGCTCGATGTGTCCGGCCTCCGAGGTGTCCCTGACCCCGGACAACTTCGCACTGAAGCTGGACGTCCGGGGCTTCGTCCCAGAGGAGATCAGCGTCAAGACCGTCGGAAACTCCGTCGAGGTGCACGCCAGGCACGAAGAAAAAGACCCTGAGGGACGCGGCTTCGTGATGCGCGAGTTTCGACGCAAGTACACGCTTCCCGATGACGTCGATCCGGAATCCGTGACGTCACAGCTCACAGGACGTGGCCTGTTGGCAGTCGAAGCCACGAGGAAGAAGGCGGAGACGACACCACTGTCTCACACGGTCCCCATCTCCGTGGAGCACACGTCTTCGGAGGACGTCCCTTCAACGTCGCAGGAAACAAGTTAAGAAGATACGAACTTTTTATTTTAATTTAACGCCTGTGATATTTGTTTTTTTTTACTTCACCTTTATAGCTGTTTCAGATGTCTAATAAATTATATTTTTTTATCATAACTATCTCTGCGTCTACCGTTTTTATCAGTTACAAGCACGACTCCAACCAACGTTTTTCCACATTCCAAAACAGATTTTTTTTTTTTTTTTAAGTGCTTAAGTTTGTTGTTATGGGCTGCGTGCTTGAATGGGGCATTTTGTAGCATGCTTGCTAGTGTAGCAAAACGTAGTGTGTAAATGTGTATAAGTAATTTTGGAACACGAGGGTCTTGAAGTTAAAGGTACAATTACACAGAGTACTTTTTAGATTGAAAACAAAATCAAAATAAGTTGAAATGAAACCATTAATTGTTCAGAATAAAGCTATTTGTTGCAAGGACATCGGCGGCACACCAGTGCAAAAGGTGCAGCTTAGCCGGAAACGGGCTTTCGTCGTCGAGATTGCGTCCATGGCATACGACGCCGCGATTCACAAGTCCCACAGCGATATCGCCCGAGCTTTGAGGCAACGTGTCTAAAAGCTGGCATACACACTTGCAATAGACCCTTTCCGAAATTCAGCCTGGCCACTTTGATCACTATCATCATCTGTGGAGCGGCATCTGTGCCATACCAATGGCGGCCTTCTAGTGACTGATAAAGGAAGACGTTGAAGATGCTCCAAAGGGGATGATGCGAGGCCTGTACATTCTGGAGGTCAGTGCGACGTGACGTAGGAATGGAAGACAAAGCTACGTAAGCGTTTATTTCTATTAACTCAGATTCTGTCAATCTGCGGGCGGCACACAATCGGCTTTAAAGCTATTTGGTGTATAGAATTTTCTCGAGGCATCTGAGTACCCACGTAGCAGGAGAACGTTCTGAGAACATTCCGGGAATGTTGAAAAGAACATAGGCAACATTCTTGGAATGTTGCAAATTTACGTAAGAACATTCTATCAATGTTGTCAGAATGTGGAGCAGGCACTTATCGCTACATTCGGGGAATGTCTTGAAAGGGATATTTTTAGAACGTTCTGAGAACGGCACGGAACATCACCAGGACATTCAATCAACATTAAAATATCCTAACAATGTTTTAGGAACGTTCTTAAAACATCCAAAGAACTTCTGCAACTTTCTTTAAATGCTGCAAATTTATGCAGGGACATGCTTTCAATCTCCTCGGAACGTGGCGTGGGTATGTCCCTACACTCAGGGTACATTTACTGAGAGTTATTTCAAAGATTCTACAATTACGGTTTGCTTAGGAAACAGCACCAATGAGCGGTAATACATATATGAATATGGTAAAGCTTCTCACAGGGCGATCAGAAACTTTAATCGAAAGATATGTTTAAAAGGCACAGGCATGAGAATACCGCTTTCCCAGCGCACCAGCCTGAACATGTACCAACTGTACTCCCACCTGCCAACTTCTTTCATTCAAAATGTACCGCATACATAACCGATTGCTCACTCCGAGCTTAAGAACAGATACACACGGTATCCCACACTCAACTGCAGGATTTACCATCTTCGAAGTAATACTCCCCGCCTCTTGCTAAAAATCGGGTCTATTCAAATCTGCACCTCTACATACCCAGTGAGTGGCAAGTTCATTATCAAGTTTGGAAAACCATTGCTTTTCTCCTACACCTTATATCACATTCCTCGGTAGACTAGTATAGACCTTTCCAATGTTTACAAAATCACAGTCCAGCGTGCGATCTTCACAGCCCAGCACGTGCGTGTTCGTCGCTTCAGAAAGCGAGCAAAGCGTTGAAAGAATGTTGCGCATCTGAATGTTCGAAGGCGAATGTTCCGAGAACATTGTGCATACGAATGTTCGCCAACGAACGTTCCTAGAATGTTGAGAAGCTTATCTTCTAGGGAATGTTCGCATACGAACGTTCCTAGAACATTCCGAATGGTGTTTTAACGTTCCTTCAACATTCAGAACACCCAGGGAATGTTCGCACGACATTGAATGCTACATGGGTAAGTTGGAGCTTTGTTCTGAATGCAGGTTCTTGGTCACCATCGAACTGAAAGTGATCGAGAAAGAACTCACACTGAACAATTCCTCGCGTGTCGTTGACTTGCGAAAGTGACGGTGCCGATACAAGTACATTCCCGCCATTGATATGGCAAAACCTAAACTGCTTTACGAACCACCAGATGGCACTGAATTTCGGAAAGGGTCTATTCCGTATGCCTTCTACTTTTTACGCGCATCATAATTTTTTTAACGGCTTGAAAAACTTTAAACACTGTTATAAACGACAATTTCCCATAAATAGTACGCGCATTTTACCTCGCAAATACTGCAAAGACTTCGCTTTAGTAAAATGCAGCTTCAGCCCCCCCCCCCCCCCCCTTCCCGGTGTGCAGCATGAATACTACGTAAATAGAAAAGATTGCACATATCAGAGGAAGTCAATGAATTGACCTGATGACACGCACGATGAACCCGATTGCGAGTACAAGCAATGTTCTAGTGGCTTTACACAGCCAGGTGGTTCTTATACCATACTCAAACTTATACCATAGTTACACTAGCGCTCTTAACTGTCATTAAGCCAACGATCGTTGACATCTCCCAACTGGGAGGACGACGACGAAGAGGAAGCTGCTAGATCAGCGCCAAGTAAGCTCTGTATCGTTCCAACGAATTTTTACTTTCTTAGCGATTATTCCTTCGTAAAATAACATCATTCGATTCATTACACCATCAGGATTTCAATGATATAAGACATTAGGAGCAAAATAATTTAAATTTATTCCAAGGATCCTAAACGGTACCGACCATGCCCGAGGTGGACATTCCCCAAGTTCGGAAAAAAAAAAAAAAATATTGCTAAAATTCGAGAAAAAAACCTAATCGAATAGGAAATAACTGATCCATAGAGAGGGGATATTGTAAAAAAAAATAATAATAATAATAAGTACGAAGCAGAAACGTGAAAAAACTGCAATTGTCTCATAAGTAGAACAAAAACAGACACCCATGAATGAAAACTAAGCCCTCATTTATTTGAAGAGTAAAGCTATACGCACTCCGGAGTGCACTTCGGACGAAATGGCTATACGCACTCCGCGAAGAGCTCATGCCGCTCGGGCCAACCTTTTCGAACTGCGCGTGTATCACTGGGGATCGAGAAAAAAAAAAAAAAAAAAAAAAAAAAAAAAAAAAAAACCTAATTGAAATAGGAAATAACAGATCCATAGAGAGGGGATATTGTAAAAGAAAAAAAAAAACGAAGTACGAAGCAGAAACGTGAAAAAATTGCAATTTTCTCATAAGTAGAACAAAAAAGACACCCATGAATGAAAACTAAGCCCGCATTTATTTTAATCCAAGAGCCGGATGTAATAAACAATTAAATTATAGGAATACCTTTAAGATATAAAATTACAGCATCCCAGATTAATCCTATATGCGCAATTATCTCCGCTGATAATGACGATTTTATTTTTCCTTTACTGCAACAACCTGACATAGTAACAATGCCATGTACGTGCATATAGTAACATCGAAATAGTCCAAATCAATATTTATACATCTCCCACTTCTGCATTTGAACAAACTTTGAATAATTTAGGTAAAATGTTTCGTTCATTAACAAATAGAAAAATAATATCAGTGGGGGGGGTTAATGCAAAACATGAATCATGGGGAGGACACGTCACAGATAACAAAGGAGAAATTTTAACTGAATTTCTAATAATACATAACTTTTTTATCTTTAATAATAAGCATTCCCCGCCAACATTTAAAACTAGTAATGGACAAAGTTGGATAGATTTAACGATAGTTTCAGGCGACTTATTAACTGAAATCTCCCAGTAAATTTGAAGACTTGTTCTTGCAACCTCAAAAATATTCAGTATCCCATGGATTTATTGGCCGTGCACCCTAGCAATAGATTATCTATTGATTATAGAATATATAATCCTATAACCTTTCAAAGCAATATAAGTACATTCTACACAGATGGTTCAGTTTATTTAAATGCAGTCGGTGCAGCTTTTGTCATAATAAAATGTAATGGAGGGATACTGAAAATAGGAAAATATAGCCTAAATAACCATAATACCATTTTTGAAGCAGAAGCAGTAATCATTCTGAAAGCAATCGAATACTTAATAATTATACAAACAACCCGAGACTGTAATATTTTCACAGACAGTTTATCCACCCTACAATAATTGTATAACCCTGTTTATCTGAATGAAATAATCAATACAATTAAAAATAAATTTAGAATCTTAAATGCACAGCGCAACAGTAATGTTTTATTTTGTTAAAGGTCACTCTGGTAATATAAGCAATGATTCAGCTGCTCAATATGCATCATCTGCTTGATACCATGGTGTCTACTTACCTCTTAAACTATCAAAACAATACTTCAAAAACAATTAATTTGAAAAGTGAAGGGTTTATGGAACGCTCAGTGGCAGAGGGAGGGAACAGAAAGTGCACTTATTCAGTCGATCCCGTCAACATATAGCATTCCATCGTTTTTTTCTTTCCTTCGACATATTACTTAACTCAACTGTTAACAAATCATGAAAGATTTCCATTTTATTTTCTTAGATTTAATATTAAGAATCACTATACATGTTTTTAATGATATAAACCATTACTTTTTCACTTGTCCGACTCTACGAACAAAGACCAATTTATTAACTATTTCAACTCTTGAATGCTGCACAAAAACAAAAATTACTTCATTCAATCTCTAAGGTGGAGATAATTGTGGACATGATAAAAACAATAAATAATAACCTAATATAACTAAATAATGAACGAAAACCTTTTGAGAGAGCGACTCCAACCCTACACATTTAATAAAATGGGGCAAATCTATCACAATATAAACCCCTCATTTTGTCAGTTAACGTATTTCCACAGAAATAATAGGGGAAAAAACAACAACAAGAATTAATAAATAATAAAAGAAAAAACCTTGAAGAAAAAAAAGGCTTACTTAAAAAGGCTTATCGCGATACATTTTTTCACCAGTATCTGTATTCCTGTATCGAAATACATTTTGGAATGTTTCTTTGTATCGCGATACAATCAGGATGAAGTGTATTTCGTTACATTTCTTGAGAAATACTCCCCCCCCCCCCCCCCACACACACACACACACCGAAAAAACAACAACAAGTCCGAACGCATCTTTTTTTATTTGTTTTTACTTCTCAGGGCATCAGGGTTAAAGGGGCACTGACACCCCAAAGGTCGTATTTTTTTTTATTGTCTAAAACGACGCAAGTTGTAGTCATAGACACGCAAAAAAAACCGCATCGCGAAAAAAAATTTCCCAGCGCGCGCGCGCGCCTTTTTATTTTTGGCGTTTAAATCTCCCGCCGCTACCTCCTTGCTTCTTTTGATCGGTGACGTCCAAAATCAGGAAATGTAGAAGCTTTGTAGGTGACATTTCTATAACATTTAATAACGGCAATCGTAAAACATGTTTTTTGACGCAATTGCGAACGCACTACGGCCCCTCTTTTTGAAATACCAAAAATCAGAGTTCGGTGAGATGTCCCCTCCTAGATGTGTGTCCTCTCTCAGAAAACTTGGCGGTGCTCGAGCAGATCGGCGAGTTGGAGAAGAAACCGGTTTTTTCCCGCGCGCCAGCTCGCCTGCTCCTCGCATCGGGTCAGCGGAGGTCCGAGAGAAAGTCGAGTCGCAGGAGACCGCAAAATTTGACTGACTGCACTGGCGGGGATCGCGCGGGAACTTCAAATTCGGCATTTGGAAATTGTTTTTTTTAATTCACAAATAGTGAATTCCCAAGTTTCGAATTTTGAGGGTAATGTCCCGGCACCGTTTTCAATCGTTTCGGATAATAAAAAAAATATGATTTTAACGGATCGGAAATTGGAGAAGGTGTGGGTGAACGCAGTT
Source organism: Ixodes persulcatus (assembly GCA_013358835.2). Classification (NCBI taxonomy): domain Eukaryota; kingdom Metazoa; phylum Arthropoda; class Arachnida; order Ixodida; family Ixodidae; genus Ixodes; species Ixodes persulcatus. Next base: position 1,262,031 of record JABSTQ010009212.1, on the reverse strand, counting down.
CGACGAGTGGACTTTGGAAAGCCTCGGACATTCAATGGAGCATTCACGCTCCATTGAATGTCCGTTGAATGGGGAAGGGTGGGCATGTAGAGTACAACCACTAACTAGCTGCAATCACTGAAGTTTATAATGAAAAGGAAAACAGAATGTTCTGCTTTGCGTCACTGCTTGTTTACTACGCAATCTCGTGCGTAGTACACAGGTCCGTAACGACTACTAGCGAACAGCCGGCGCGTGAAGCTCGATCATGCGATATAAACATTCGCCTCCCAATCGTTCGAACCCGTTACGCAGCAGTATTCATTAACATTGCCCTTGTGGATACCATAAAGGACTCAACAAAATCGCGAAAGTTCGGATTTGTAAGTTACAACACTAATTTACCCAAGGAAAACTTTTAAAGTCCTATGTATTCTAATAAAAAAATTGTTGTGGGTGGGGGTGGGAATGTGGAAGGGAAAGAAAGTGTTCTTCTCACCCTGCTAACGTTCTCTGTTTTCCTCTCACCCACAAAAACTTTTGCTAGCTTTGAGAAGAAAATGTCTGCCTAATGAACTTTCTTTTTCTTTTTCTTTTAGTGCGGCAAGTTTTTTTATTTTATTTTTTTATTTTACAAATTAGATCACCACCTAGACGCACTTATGTGGTAAATTAGTGTCGTAGCTTACAAATTCGGATTTTACGCGCCTGAGGATAAAAGAACGAAAAAACAGACGTGTACAGCCCAGCACACGTCTGCTCGGGCGCCGCGGCCCGCGCCGGAGAGCTTCAAAGCTTCGTGTCTGGGACTGACCCGCAGCGCGAAAGCGAGAGGGCCCCCAGCACTGTACGTCACTGGCAGCGCGGCGTGGAGCAACGCCGCTCCATCCACGGAGCCCCGATGACAATTTAGGCCTAGCGACGAGTACGAGAGACAGCACACACGGCGACAGCCGCTGAGTACGGCACCGAACGAGTTCACTCGTTTTTCAGTCGCTAGCTTTTGGGTATACAAGCGACGAGTACGGCATAGTGCACGCACAGCGGCGGCCGCCGTGTGCGGCACCGAACGAGTTGACGGGTTTTTCAAGTCGTTAGCCTTTGGGTATACGCACTAACTCTTGATACATATGCTGGATAACTACCACGTATACAGAATTAAAACAAAATAAGCTTACCTTCTATCTTTAGACGGCTAGCGCAAAAGAGGTAGGTGCCGCTTGGCCTGCGTACTCGTTGAACGAGAACGATGTTGACGTCACGTCCACGATTTCCAGTGTTGCCGGGGCCTCGAGCGGCTAGTTCCGGTTTTGTCGGCCGCGCCCCAAGCAGAACTTTGAGGCGTCGATATCTTTAAAACTACGCACGATAACGAGAAAAAAATTACACCTTGCGATTCAGGGACGCGGGCTGCGCTAAAAACAGTCATAATCCCAAAATCGAAACTATGGACCGGAGTTGCCCTTTAATGCACAGTGCAACACTAATGTTTTATTTTGTAAAAGGTCACTTTGGTAATATAGGCAATGATTTAGCTCATCAATATGCATCATCTGCTAGATATATCGTGGTGTCTACTTACCTCTTAAACTATCAAACAATACGTCAAAGAACAATTAATTTAAAAAAATGAATGGTTTATGGAACGCTCAGTGGCGGAGAAAGGGAACAGAAAGTGCACTTATTCAGTGGATCCCGTCAACATATAGCATTCCATCGTTTATTTTTTTTTCCTTCGACATATTACTTAACTCAATTGTTAACAAATCATGGAAGATTTCCATTTTATTTGCTTAGATTTAATATGAAGAATCACCATACATGTTTTTGTGGCATGCAATGTAATGATATAAACCAGTGGTTCTCAAATAGGGTTCCGCGGACCCTTTGGGGTCCGCGAAGCCCTGCCTCATTAGTAAAGCCCGCTAATAAAAGTTGTATTTTTTCAGGTAGAGAAGAAATGTTTCAGTTTTAGGGCGACGTCTGTATGTCAATGAGACAGGTCTATTTCGCACTAGCTCTTAGTTATATCTATTTATTAAATCATTATTTTATTTAACCAATACCTATCCTCTCCTCTCACCACGAACGGGGTCTTCCATCATCTCCACCGATCCACAAGGGGTCCGCGAAACATCGATGGTTGACAACCACTGATATAAACCATTACTTTTTCACTTGTCCGACTCTACGAACAAAGACTAATTTATTAACTATTTCAACTCTTGAATACTGCACAAAAACAAAAATTACTTCATTAAATCTCTAAGGTGGAAATAATGGTGGACATAATAAAACGATAAATATTAACCTAATATAACTAGATAATTAACGAAAACCATTTGAGAGAGCGACTCCAACCCTACACGTTTAATAAATTGGGGCAAATCTATCACAATATAAACCCATCATTTTGTCAATTAACATATTTTCACAGAAATAATAGGGGAAAAACAACAACAAGAATTAATAAATAATAAAAGGAAAAACGTGAAGAAAAAAAAGAGGCTTACTTTGGGTTGGATTCTTGGAACGACCTTAACCGACGGAAAACGAGAAGGGAAGGAAACTTAAAAAAAAAAAAAAAAAACATGTATAATGGGGGTGGATAAAACCACAGCTATAAAAAGGACATGAAAATGTGGATAAAACCACAGACATGAAAAAGACACATAGATGTGACCAAGAGCATGTTCTACAAAACGATTTCCAACCACCATACGGAGAAGGGAGTAGTTCCGTAACCCCAAACCACCCAGTAAGCTTTACATGAATATGCATGCGTAAAGGCCCGTTCACACACTTGCGACCTCTTAAATCTTGGTTCCTTGCGACCTCTCACAGTGGCGCCATCTATCGGGTTGCAGTGTAAACTTGACGGTCCGGCATATTTTCTATTTCTCCCGCGCATTATCCTTTCTTTCTTGCCTCGAAAAACTTTTCGAAACGTTATAAACGAGCCTTTCTCATAGGTATTACGCACATTCGACCTCGGAAATGCCGCAAATCCGTCGCTCTTGTGAAATGCAGTCCCACGATCACCGCATAGATGGCGCCAGAAATGAAATTTTAAGAAGTTTTAACAGATCTGGTCTCTCTCGGTCGTACTCGGTCGCAAGAGTGTGAACGGGCCTTAAGGAAGACCAATTTTAATATCAGGAGGGGATGGACTAGCTCCTGCCGCTGGCTTCCTACTAATAATAGTTAAAAAAAGAAGAAAATTGCATGCATGGAAGACCCAATTAGGCTTAGGGAGGTGCGGACAAGATCCGTAACCTCGGAATTCCTTTGACTTCAAAAAAAAACAAAAAAAAAACTTTAATGCTATTGTTTTTGTGAAGAGGGAACTGGTTACTACATGTTGAAATCACTCTTTCCAAGTAAAACAAGTATGATAACTGTATCAATTTGAAAACATAAGATATGAACACCACTCTTAAAAGATTGAATGAAATAATACCACAAATATCTTAACATGTAAAAAAAGCATAAGATATAAAGACCACTCTTAAACAATTGAATGAAATAATACCAGAAATATTTTAATATGTAAAAGAAACCATAAAACATAAAGACCACTCCTAAAAGATGGAATGAATTAATATATGAAATACCTTAGGTTAAATAAGTAAAATGAAAACAAAATATGAAAACATAAAATAAAATTATTGATATCCAACTTGAGCTGTCCAAGCAACCTCACTGCTTTATAATATCTTAAAGGAGCGGTGCAACGATATTCAATTGGAATGTTTTTCACTTTACACGAGCTTACTGGCAGTAGTGGGACTCAATGATACTCACACGCAACACCACTGGCCAAGAAACTCCCTTGTTGCGGTGTAATGTCAAGGACAAAAGCGATCATTTTCATTCAATCTCTCCTTTGCAAAATTTGATGACGTAAGGTGGGGATCGCAGTACACCCATATGACGATATTTGAAATGCTGTTCATAGATTGGACCCGAGCATTGCGTGGGCACTCGATTTGGGCTCGTGATAATTGATAGCTCGAGAAGCATTCGGGTAGTGGCCCGTGTCCAATCGCTGCAATGAAGACAATAACCGAGCCATAACAATGTTTGGAACTCAGCACGTGTCCTTTGCTTTGCCAACCCCAGCGCGTGGCTATAATCAACATTGGCGGCATATAATCGGCTCCAGATCACGTGGCCGCTGTTCTGGCTGCGAGTTGAGGGGTGAACGCTGCTCGTTTTTCTTTAATTTTTTTTCTGGGACTTCTATTGCGTGGGGTGAAAAACGAACGCGTGTTTCATAGGTCATTAATGTCAGGGATCCGTTCCAAGTGGTATTTGCGCAAAGTGCAAAAATTGTTGCATCGCTCCTTAATGGGGTAAACTATTTCAATCTGTACTCCTAAAATTTGAGGTCGGAGTACCTTTACAAAATAAAGCAAAAATAATAAATACAAGACACAAATTTGAAATATTCATCTCCAAACTCAGATTTCCACGTCGCTTATACCTCTATCTATCTATATATCTGAAATGGGACACTGCGCCCAGCACAATAAACTAAAAACAAAGTGAAAAAGAATAAAAATAAGGGATTTTTTTAAACCCACCTACAGCTAATTTAAATACAGCCCGAGCTTCAGTCACAACTTCCTTAAATAATGACATAAATACTTAACAGGTAATAAAGTATGTAAGAAATGCATATCTCCGTTAATATTAATATACCCCTATTCCTCCTCCAACCTTCCTTAATAAAAAAAAATTAATAGTTGAATGCAAGTAAATTTTTCACCACATATCATGGGAAAGCCATAATTCACTAAGTAATAATTTATACGCAATATTCCTCTTTTCAGAATAAACATCATGAACACAAGCCTCTGTCGCCGTCGTCCACCAGCTAGGAGACACGAAGCCTCCTCTGCTCTCAAGCAAACCTAGTTATAGATACATACAAATAATGTTCTTCCTTCTATAAGTAAACGCCCGCACTGATTCCTTTCAGGTCCATTCCAATAACTGTGGCTTCGTAGAATCCCCTGTTTTTCTTGGAGGATTGGCTTTTAAATCAATATTTTCTTTTTGGTCATATTGAACCCTATTTATTTATTTTTAATTGGTTCAAAGCTAAAGAGACACATTTTATTTTTCTTCAATTTAGCTCTCACCTAGAAAAACGTAAAATGTCATTAAGCTCAACTAAGTTGTCCCGCTGTTACACGACACAAAGGCCTAACAACCCCAGTTGAGATGCGCGTCAAGCAACGAGATAGAGGGGCGTAGAGCGATAAAATGGTATCCCGTTCACCAGGCAAAAGTGACCTTCCCCCCCCACCCCTTTTGTTTTTTCTGGGTGCCGCCATGTTGTACAATTTGGACCACTACACACGTGACCGTACCAAATTTTGCGCTTTTACGCAAAAATGAGCCGAGATTTGTATTGCGATCGCTGTAAAAAACAGGATAAACTATCTTTCAATACTGTTAGCCCAGAGATCATGGTCTAACTCCGATAAAAACCAAAATACAGCACCGCGGCTGACGACATCTAGCGGAGCTATTGCGAAGCTGCCCGAGTTTTTGTCGTAAAGCACATTTTGGACTTAAAGGGGCCCCTGCAACAACTTTTTGACTGTTTTTTTTTTTATTTGCAACCGAACTTGAGCGCCCTGAACGTAGTAACTTAGTAAAACTTTTCTCGAATTTCGCTTTACTTTAAAAGTTTATTTTTTATTTATTTTTAACATACTGCAGATCAAGATGGTCCAAGCAGGAGTGAATAAGAGAGAGTAAAGTACACTCAGTACACGACAATATATGCAAGCAATACCTTCGGCAGGAAGTAACAATAAAGAACTTTATACAGAGCATAAAGAACCACCAGCAGCAGAAGGAAATGGAGCAGTGAGGACCTATACAGCCATGAACTGAGAGGAAACGGCTGAGTGGGAAGAGAATTACAGTCACTAATCGCCCTGGGGAAAAAAGAAAATTTAAAAAGATTGGTGCGAGCAAAGTAAGGCGCCAGTAAGTGTGGCTGATAATATCTGGTCTGTCTCGTGGGTTGTAGGTATGAGTGGCGATTAATAGAAAGCCTACTATTTGCAAGAAGATACAAAAACTTGAGCCTAGCTTTTTTCTTCCTTCCTGTAGCAAGTCAATTTCGTTTATTTGCCTTACTGAGGAGGGAGAGTCAGATCGTTTGAATTGATCGCAAATAATTAATCTGACTGCCCACCTTTGAACTCGCTCTAGTTTATATATATATATATATATATATATATATATATATATATATATATATATATATATATATATATACAGGGTGTTTTTTTTTAAGCTTAAAGGGGCTATGCAACAATTTTTTACTTTGCGCAAATACCGCTTAGAACGGATCCCTGACGTTAATGACCTATGAAACACGCGTTCGTTTTTCACCCCCCGCAATAGAAGTCCCAGAAAAAAAATTAAAGAAAACGAGCAGCGTTCACGCCCTCAACTCGCAGCCAGAACAAGCGGCCACGTGATCTGGCGCCGATTAGATGCCGCCAATATTGATCATAACCACGCGCTGGGGTGGAAAAGCACAAGACACCGCGGAGTTCCAGACATTGTTATGGCTCGGCTATTGTCGTCGTTGCAGCGATTGGACACGGGCCACTACCCGAATGCTTCTCAAGCTATCAATTATCACGAGCCCAAATCGAGTGCCCACGCAATGCCCGGGTCCAATCTATGAACCGCATTCAAATATCGTCATATGGGTGTACTGCGATCCCCACGTTACGTCATCGAATTTTGCAAAGGAGAGATTGAATGAAAATGATCGCTTTTGTCATTGAAATTACACCCGCAACAAAGGAGTTTCTTGGCCAGTGGCATTGCATGCGAGTATCCTTGAGTCCCACTAGTGCCAGTAAGCTCGTGTAAAGTGAAAAAACATTCCAATTGAATATCGTTGCCCAGCTCCTTTAACAGATTTGTTTAACAAAAAAGCCGTGAAAGTTACACTTATGCCGCTTGTGGAGGTGAGTTATACGGCCAGGGGGACACATTATAGGGGAGTTATCGTAACGATCAGTCGGCTAATTACTTAAAATTCGTTAATTAACTTTTTAATTAATGAAAATAGACTAATGGTTCCAATTAGAAATTTGCTCAGCGTCATCGAAAACTCCTAAATCGGTCATTTTCAGAAAGACCTTGAGCTCGTGAGAAGCGTAGTAGTGAACTGGAGTTACCACTCGTGGAGCAGGTACAAAGCTAGAGGTTGCGATAAGGCGCCCGCGCGATTTTTCCGTCTCTATCAAGCCCCAGCCTTGTACCTGCTCCACGAGCTGTAACTTTAGTGCATACTACGCTTCTCACGCGCTCAAAGTCTTTCTGAAAATACTGATTTAGGGGTTTTCGATGACGCTGAGCAAGTTTCTAATTGGAACCATGTGTCTATTTGCATTAATTAAAAAGTTAATTAACGAATTTTAATTAATTAGCCGACTGATCGTTACGATTACCCCCCTATAATGTGTCCCCCTGGCGTATAAACTCACCCCCACAAGCGGCATAAGTGTAACTTCACGGCTTTTTTTAAACAAGTCTGTTAAGCTTAAAAAAAACACCCTGTATATATATATATATATATATATATATATATATATATATATATATATATATATATATATATATATATATATATATTATATATATTTTTTTTTTTTTTGTAAAGGGATCTCATACAATGCTGGCGTATTCAAGCTTGGGTCTTACGAGTCATTTGTATGCCAGTAATTTTACATTAGAGGGCATATTCTTTAGTTTGTGCTTAATCAATCCAAGCTTCCTAAAATCAGCAGAGGTTATGTTGTCTATATGTTTAGACCAGCTCAAATCTTTGCCAAATGTCAGCCCAAGATACTTATAATGATGTACCTCAGAAACCTTATAGTCCCTTATTTTGTACAAAAAAAAAAAGTGTTTTTTTTTTTTTTTGTGATTCTAGGAAAGACAGTTTTCTCAAGATTCAGGCTCATCTTCCAATGGTCGCACTAATCCTATGTAGAATTTAATTTCAGCTCATTTAAAGGATCTACGCAACGAGCGGAGTATAGAGCTTTCTGAAAAAGGGCTCCTGGCCGGTTCCATTTTGAGTGTTCGTGCGTATGGCGCGTGATTGGCTCGCTTTCCGAATCGACGAACGTGCGCGTGCTGGGCTGAGGAGATCGCACGCTGGTCTGAAGACTTGTAAACATTAAAATGGTGCATAAAACAGCTCACAATGAAGCGCAAAAAAAAAGAAAAAAAAAAGAAACGGACGAAAGGGCATTTGTGGTCACGGAGCACGAGAAGCTAAGGAAGTCACGTGACTTCCGGCTATGCCCTCCTTCCGACTGCTGGGACCTTTGTCTGGAAGTATGTGACGTCACACTACCAAGGTCATTCCGAAACCCGTGACATCCCCCAGTATATTCAGTATATCGAGTCGGCGCTTTAACTTCCAATTAATATTTTGATAAAAAAAATGCTACGCAGCTTTGTATATATAACAGCTTTTTTTTTTTTCAAATAAAAAAAATATGCATTTTTATGTGTTTTTTTTTATATTGTCAGTGGTACATTTGCGTTTGCTTACAACCGAGCTCTTGTGATCGCTCCCGACGGGAGAACACACTGGCGCCATCTAGGAGGTGGGCCTGGAACTGCATTTCACTAAAGCGAAGTCTTCGCAGTAATTGCGACGTCAAATGCACGTGCTATATATGAGACATTGTCGTCTATAACAGTGTCTAGAGTTTTTCAAGCCATTAAAAAGATGATGATGCGCGAAAAAAGTAGAAGGCATACGGAATCGCAAGTGTGTATACACGTTTGCAAGTCCGGCTTCAGGGCGCTGCCATCTTGCTTGGCTGGGGTGCGCTTGGACGAGATATAATCCAATTACGACGCCTTGCTAAGGCGTCGTAATCCGATTATGGCCGCGCCCAAGAGCGCACCCCACTGAGGAAGATGGCGGCGCCCTGAGACCGGAGTTGCAAACGTGTATATGCCAGCATTTAGTCACGTTGCCTGAAAGCTCAGGCGATATCGTTGTGGCACTTGTGAATCGCGGCGTCGTCTGCTATGGACGCAATCTAGACGACGAAAACCCGTTTCCGGCTAAGCTGCACCCTTTGCACTGGTGCCGCCGACGTCCTTGCAACAAATAGCTTTATTCCGAACAAATAATAACGTTATTTCAAGTTATTTTGATTTTTTTTTCAATCTAAAAAAGTACTCTGCGTAATTGTACTTTTAACTTCAAGACCCTCGTGTTCGAAAGTTACTTACAGATATACATGTTGGCTGGAGTCGTGCTTGTAACTGATAAAAACGGTAGACGCAGATATAGTTATGATAAAAGAATATAATTTATTAGACTTCTTAAGCAGCTATGAAGGTGAACTAAAAAAAAAATATCACAGGCGTTAAATTAAAATAAAAAGTTGGTATCTTCTTAACTTGATTCCTGCGACGTTGAAGGGACGTCGTTGGAAGACGTGTGCTCCACAGGGATGGGGACTGTGTCAGACAGTGGTGTCGTCTCCGCCTTCTTCCTCGGGGCTTCGACTGCCAACAGGCCACGTCCTGTGAGCTGTGACGTCACGGATTCCGGATCGACGTCATCGGGAAGCGTGTACTTGCGTCGAAACTCGCGCATCACGAAGCCGCGTCCCTCGGGGTCTTTTTCTTCGTGCCTGGCGTGCACCTCGACGGAGTTTCCGACGGTCTTGACGCTGATCTCCTCTGGGACGAAGCCCCGGACGTCCAGCTTCAGCGCGAAGTTGTCCGGAGTCAGGGACACGGACGCTTTATAAGAGCTGCGGCAATCTTCCGGGCATCCAAAGAGTCCAACAGGTACGATGCCGTCGAAGAAAGTCCTGTCGAAGTCGTTGCCGCCAAACATCCGACTCATCATCGAACCGCAGTCGGGGAAGGCACCTCTGTCCATCGATGTGAAGATTGGAGCCATGGGGAAGACGATCATCTCGATGACGAAGCGAGGTAGTCGAGTATGGAATGAGTTGGCGCTCTCGAAACACGACTCGATCGAATGTGAGTTGTTTTGTAGCAGACGAGCTCGGCGGAGCGCTTTTATGCGCGTTTCAAGGCAGCCTCGAAAGCGCGTGAATGTTCTAGGCGAGGAGGAGAAAGAAAGGCCGCTTGTGATGTGATTGGTTGATAGCGATTACGTCACGAGTGGATGAGTAACGCGCGCACTCCGAAACGCGTAGGAACATCGAGGAGCTTCGAACATATTCTGCAGAACGCGCTCCGCGTCGCGTTAACGCGTCGTGGGGCGAATTTTTTTCTTATTTTTGTATTGAAAAATGTCGCGCGCCGAGGAGGACGACGCAGGGAGACGACGCCTCGGAACCCAATTTTTCCCTCGACGCGCGCGCTTGAGCCAATCAGCGAGCATCCGGACGTGACGTGTCGCCCTTTTCCGGTTAGGACACGTTTTCTGTTTTTATTTTCGACCTACAATGAAGGCGAAAAGGCAGAGGAATCGGGGGATTCGTGCACTCGCCAAACGTGGCTGGAAGCATTTCTGCGTGGAAAGAATCAAGCCGATTGGAACATCTGACTGTGTGCAGTGGTGCGTGTACGACGCCGTGAAACTACTCTTCATCGTTTGCGCGAAAGCTGCCACCGAAGTTCGCGGTGTGTTCCGACCTCTGGCTGTGCGGGAGGGATCATTCCCAATGTGTTGTGTAGTCTTTGTGCGAACCCACCACTACGGAATACAACAGTTCTCCATCGAAAACACTCTCTCACAAGCCGCGTGCAGTGTTAAAGGTACGGACGCGAAGGCTCTGGGACGCGCCGGCGTAGCACCGTGCTTTGTTTGCACAAAAACGCGGCAAAAGAGCACCTTGGAGCTTCGAGAAAGGGGCACAGAGTTGTACATAACGTGGCTTCCTGGACACAGTGGAATAGCCGGGAACGAGAGGGCACACAGGGCCGCAGTGGAGGCAGCACATTATAGCTCCACGCTTGGCCCGACCTCTCCGTCTGGCAGGCGCGGGACGGTAGATCCAGAGGAGCAGGCCGAACTCGCCAGGCAGGCGAGGAAGGCCTACCTCAGGGGGCTCCTACCGCCACAAGAAGACAAGATACCAGCAGGCTACAGCCGATGGGCTGCCGTCCGGGTCCGTCGTATCAGGACCAAGACGGCGTGCACTCCAGCGAAACTGGCGAGCTTTGGCTTGCTGGAACCAGAAGAAGCAAAGTGCAAGACCTGCACGGGGAACAACATGGCGACACTCCAACACCTCCTTAGGAACTGCAAAGGTCTAGATAGACACAGACAAGAAGCCCTCAAAGTCCTCCGTGAGGAAGACCGACCGAGGACGCTAGACGAATGGGCCCGACCCAGAGGCTCGCCACAACGCCGCAAAGCGCTCCTCGACACCCTAATGGATTACATCAGAAAATCGGGGACACATAACCTCATATACCCTCATCGTATTCATCTTCATACCCCCCCCCCCCCCCCAACCCAAATAACCCTACCCCTCCTGCGTAAGACCTACTCGGCCAAGGCAGGCGATCCTCCTCTCCATAATAAAGACATGTTTCTCTCTCTCTCTCTCTCTCTGAAGCTGCCCGTTCGAGTCCGTGCCTTTCACCAATGCTGCATATAACCGGAGTGAGTGTAAACGTATATGTAATCATCGCCGTTGTCCATTCAGTGCAGACATGTACAAATTACTCAAAAAAGGTAGTTAAGTTAAGTTACTGAGTATCGGCGCCAAAAGTAATTAAAGTAGAGTAGAAATTACGCATTTGTAATAGTAATTGAGTAAACTACTAACTACTGTAAAAAGTACCGAGTTACTTTGAAGTTACTTTCGAAGTTACTTTTTTATATTTTTGTGGTAGCAAAACGGACAGCAGTTTTGATCCGTGAAAAACCCTGCGAGCCTAAAATAAATGCAGTCATTTTATGGCTTGCGTTTTCACCCAAATAGACGTTCCACCGACGCGCTGGATGGAACGGCAGCGTTGAATTTGAGAAACAGGCTGTGCAGGGTCGGGTAAGCTAGTGTCGGCATCTTAGGTGTCCATAACGAAACATGCGAGGTTTACCTCGGCTAGAAAGTCTTTTATAAAAAAAATCTCCTCCTTTTTCCATTTTTCTTCGGCAAGTTGAGATTGTTATGACTGGCCCCTCTTTATTCTCACGACGTTTGGAGAGTACGCTAAGCGAGTGTACCTGACCGTCAAGGGATCAAATCGCGCGCCACAACGATGAGCTCATCCGGACGACTGCGCATCTCGTTGCAGTGCTCGTGCTACACTAGTGAAGAAAAAATTGTTTTGGTTTAATAGAAGATGAAACGAAGTATACTTCGCTGCTGACGCCGGGTCCAACAAAAGGATCTCCCAAGGGTGACTCGCAGTCTTCGCCGGCGACTGGTATCCTGACGGGCCTGACACGCCTGACAAGTAAATCATTTTCAACAAAGAGGAGGTCTCCCTGGCGTGGAAGGTCGGAAGGACGCGAAGGATTACGTGAACAAGCATCGTCGCAGTTGCATCTGGAAGCGGGAACGTGCTCCCATGAACGGATTATCCGTGTCTGCGTTTGCGCGCGGGGGAGTCCGGCTTTGCAAGGGAGTATGCGCTGACGACAAGGCGGCCATGGGAACAGCCGCCCAGCTGCGAGGCCATTCCAGTGGCGCCTTTCGTGGAATCCCCAAACCGCTTGAGGCAGAACTCACTAAAGGCAGACAACATGAAAACAACAATAACCCTAAGAGTGTCCCCGTCTTTCACGGTTGCAGCTGGGGGCGCGGCGGCTGCGTGCATTACCAGATTAGGTCAGTATACCTGACCAAGGCTTGTTAAGCATCGCTTCCTGCGTTCGTGCGCGCCGGTGTTATGCCGAGTATAAAGCCTGGTTCAGACAGTTGCGTTTGACTGCGTTGCGGCTGCGAGAAACCAGGACATCCCTGCTGCTTATATCGCGAGCCAAGATGATTCCTTGAATTGGATTCCACGCTTCATACGAAGCACAGATGTGCCGGTGATTCGCTTTCGGTTCTCGACGCAACGCAGTCAAACGCACTCAAACGCAAGTGTCTGAACCGGCCTTAAGTGCGTGGGAACGGAACGTGAGGGGGCCCCTTGTTCAGGAATGCCACTTCCTCTGCCGGTGTCTTGTTTATTTCTGCGCTCAAACTTTGTGATGAGCAATGTTAGCACTAGATTTCGAAAGTAGTTAGTAATTTGAGTAGAAGTTACCTGAAAAACGTAGTTAAGTTAAGCTACTAATTACCCAAATAAAGTTGTAATTGGAAGCTACCAAGTTACTCGGTAAGGTAGTTAAACTACAGTAGCTCGAGTAGAGTAGTTGAACTACGTCCAAGTCTGATTCAGTGAAGACGGTTGTAGATGCAATCGCGAAGGCAAGGCAACAACAATCGTGCGAAGCAGACGAATAAAAAAATTCCGTGTTCTCTCGACAAACGCGAGATTACCCGAGAAGACGCCGCCGTCGGGTGGCCCTTTGTGACTGCTTCGTATTTTACGACGCTGGCGTCGACGTCGACCGCAACGCGCGTTTTTTGCTCAGTGTGAATGCGCCTTTAGCGCTGCGCCAATGTTGCGCCGCACGGATTGGTGGCGCCATCTCTTGATATAATTCCAAAATAACGCAACGTGAGTTCAACCGCAAAGGAATAGACCCATTGCTCTGGGGCAGGGGGCGCCAGCGCGTCCGCAAGACTTATGCTAGACGCGACCATGTTATGCTGGCTGCATCTTCCGTGTGGCGCTGTAACGTTCGATTTTGCACGCGCCACGTTCGAATACAAGCAGCTGTCAGCAGCTGTAGATGCGCGGTAACAAAACGTCTAAAAAAGAAAAAAAGAAGAACAGAATTATGCAGCTCGCGGCCGCTGCGTCCCAATCAACATTCCTTTCATCTTTGCTTTCTTTCATAGCTTCCGCGAGCACGCATATTTCACTTTACGTGATAGCGAAACCGAAGCCACACTCTTAGAAAGAAGGGTCAGTAGAGTCCTCCCTAAAGGGAGGAACGCTCCTGATACATATGTTCCATCAGAAAGGGAGAAACGTTCGTCCCTAAAGCAGGGGAGCAAAAGTTCCTCCGTCGCCTGCATCTCATTATGGCGGCCACGAATCGAGCAAATCGAGCTCAATAAGGCTTAACGAGAACACTAAGTCTAGGGGTGTCGCGAACCGGCCAAGGTTCGAGTTCGACCAGGTTCGACTTTTTCGAACTTTTAGTGGAAAATTCGACGAACCTTGTATTGAGGTTCGACTCGTGTGCGCATGCGCGACAGGCTGGCCAGTTGGCTTCGGATTGGATGGCGATGGCTAAGGGCTAAATTAAGGGCAGCGCTGATTGGTTATTTCAGTTAATACAGTACAAAAAAATTATGTTATTAACTTCTTCAGTGATTAGAATTAGTTTCTATTAATTGCAACTGTTTATAAAATAAAATAATCCTTTCATAAAAAAAAAATTCGACAAACCTAGACATGCTTGTATCAAGGTCTGGCCACACTGTCCACAAAGTCGAACCGGTCGAATCTGGTGAAAAGTTCGAAGGTTCGTCGAACCGGTTCGACACAGTCGAACCCCGAAAGTTCGACCTAAAAATCTGGTTCGACAAAAGTTCGCGACACCCCTAACTAAGTCTATTGTACGGAGCGAGGAGAGCAGCAAATAAAAACGTAACACGAGCTTTCTGCGAACTGTATTTATTTCCGAAGCCGGCTTCCCCCTGCAGGTAAAGAAACTTAAGTTTCGAAAGCATGCAGTCACTCAGTCTTCTCATCGTCAGCACTGCGATGTTAAACGGAGACAACCGGCACCGAGTTCGCGCACTTTATGTCTTACCTTTGCTATTCCTCGAGCCACAATTCCTTCGTCAATCGTTGCGTCAACCGCACATCACGGAGGAGTGATAAACCATTCGCTCGCGAAACTAAACGCAGCTCTTACAAAAAGCTAATCCGAAGCAGCCTCTTGGCTCATTTCATCACGGTAATGACGGTAACACGAAATTATGGCGTAGCCGCGTAGCGTAAAAGGAGGTTAAATCACTTGCCACCAGATGGCAGGGTCAAGCAGAGTAATTGCTTGACCCTGCCTGTGGGACAAAGAAGTGAAGCAAGCGATACAAAAACGTCAGGAAGCCTCTAGAGAACACAGGCATTCCAAGCGTAGTGGGGAGTCGGAAACGGAAGTAAAAAGAAGATGGGACACTTTTATAACATGTCGCCGAGAGGCATCCAGTTTGATCAATGCGAAAATTCAGAGAAAGGGTGAAGAATGGATGAGTAATGTAAGCAAGAAAGATAGAAACGCAGCCAAGAAGTTTTGGGAGCACTTGAACTCACTCGGTGAAACGACTGTCATACATCTGAGAGTATTTTTAATGGCTCAGGGGATGAATCTCTTATTAAAAAGAAAACGCTCGATCATGCCGTAATTATTTGAAAGCCAATAAATCAAGCCGCTCCAATGCGGTTCCAAGCCATGAGTTTGTTTCCCCGCACGGCACTTCGTAGCCACTATTTATATTGTAGTGTTTGTTTTTCTACTTGTGCTGTTCGCGCACGGCTGCAATTGCCGTCTTGAATTAATCTCTGTAGAGCAGATATTCACCCAGCTGGAAGTGATGCTTCACGGGCAGAGAAATCGCTTTTCGATCAACTGGAATGCAGTCAAAGCCGCGACTTGCGGCAAGTGTACGGAGCTACGTCAGCTACGCCGTGGCGAGCTCGAAAACTTCTAGCGCTCATTCCAGCGCGCCACTTGGAGGGCAGTTTCTCCAGGAACCGTAGTATATTTAAACAGCAAAATAAAGGATAGCTTTTTGTTTTCGATTGTACCTGTTTTTTTCTTATTTTTAATGCTAAAATTCCATTGTAAATATACGTACTTTCCGTCATAATTTCGTACTGTCCAGTCTTTTCCCCAGAGCGCAATCTCTCCCGGGGACCGACAGTCACATTGGCCACTGTGCGATAGGAGCTTACCGTTCAGACCAGCGTTCCAACATGACTATCCGCACGCCGATCAACTGCACCTAATTCCTCAAGTGGTTTGAAACTCTTTAATGTAAAGCGGAATGTCAACCTGCGACACCCAGCCCCCTTCAATCAAGGCCCGACCAGCGGCATCAATGCCCAACAGTTTACGTCACCTCATCTTGTTGTTACACCACTGATACGCGAACACACGGTCACATCGGCGATAATTCCAGTCTTCTGTTCACTACGCACAACACTGCCATCACGATGTTGCTGCTATGTTGCTGACACGCAGAAATACAGAACCACGTTGAACGCCGGTTGGCACTCGGCACGCGAAAACAGAACCGAATTCAGCACGGAAGGCACCCAGGCAGCCGGCAGGAAAACCTGCCTGCCTTGGACGCAGTTCCTGCGATTTCCATAACGTCGAAAACGTCGACACAGTTCCGCGTGGTTCCGGTACTGTAGTTCCGCGTGGCAATCCAGAAACAGCCATCTTAACCAGTGTACGCAGCGCTGCTGGCACTGCTCCGGAACTTCGCTGTTTCTAGCGGCTTCGTGTGCTCGTTTAATAAAATTAGTGGTAAAAACGTCAATGCCACCGAAATGTTCTGCACGTTTGGACTAGAAGACGGAATTACAGGCGGCCTTCGCTGCCACTGAAGCTCAATCAACTTAACAACATTTATTAAACAACGTGCGCGCGTGCTCGAAAAACGAAACCGAAACATCTCGTTCCTCCCTTCTTCTCATGTCCGCTTGGAGGCGCGCCGTTGCTACCTTTTTCCTCCATTTTTTCTTAGAGTGCGCTTTTTTTCTTTATGAATGTCGAAAACTCTACGGGAAAAGAAACGACTGAAGGACCGACGTCGTCGTCTTGGCCCCTGCGTCAACGGCTTAGCTCCAACCTGGGTGCCCAAATCCTGTTTATCAAACAGCGTGCTGATGAAGCTTGTAGCAATGATATTTATATAGTTTTCCTTGGCGTCGGTGGATAATAAGGACTTCAATTTTCCTTCCATCGGTCTGGGTTTTGTTTATTTTTGTTTTGATAAATAAAAAAAGAAACTAACAAAAAAAAAAAAAAAAAAAAAAAACTTCGCTTCTTTTCAGGGATCGAACCCTCGACCGCTTGATCAGGGAACCTATGTTGGACTTTCGAGAAACTAGAAACAGAAGTGACGTAGTGGCAGGAGTGGCGTAACCGAGCAACGGCGCGCACCGCGAAACCGCCCTCTTTGACGCCGTGACGACATAGCAAGATTGGCGTCTGTCACTCACTTGAGAGGTGTCAAGAGCCAATCCCCGAAGAGCGGAAGTAGCTACGCTGTCCCCCTGCCGTACCTACGCTTTCCCGGTCGTGCCTACCTGGAACCTAGTCCCTACGCAAGCGTCCGTTTCTCTGGCAACCGAAGGAGCATTTCCTGCTTCTAGTGAAGCGATGGCAGCCAATCCCTCGCGGCGGTGACCTTCACATCGCTCTGTTTTAAAGAAACTTGTCAAACTAAAAAAAAAAATACACGTGTTCTATTGAAATAAAAAACTGATTTTGTAGCGGTTCCAGAAAATATTAGATGGAGTAAACTCGCATAAAAGGTTAGAACAACATGCGGGACGCGGATGAGCGCCTAGTTCAAATCACTGTCGGTGATGACGGCTCAAGAAACAGGAGAATGTGGCCTCTCTGGTACGCGGCGCGCGCAACTGAGCTGAGCCAGTACCACCTAGAACACAAGGCCTGCGCGTTTCCTCCTCTAAACGTCATCACTAGTAGATCCCCTCAGCGCCCCCTAGGTAGCCCGGATGAGCACCATCGTCTGCTACATCGTCTGCTCCATTACCTGCTTCAGTGGTCGTGCTCAGAACGAGCTCACATGGCTAAGTCCGGCAATCTTGATGGTGTCGCATGCTCGTTGCAAATGAACTGTGGCAGCTCGTTATCAGCTCGCGCTAAGCAGTCGCGCACGCAGCTGTGGCCGCCAGTAAATGCGGCGTAGTTCCTCCGAAAACCCATGGGAGCGCTGGCGAACGCCTCTAGAGGACTCGGAGTCTACGGAAGCAGACGTTTTGCGAGCCCCGTTTTGTCACCTCAACAGCTGAAACAATCCATTAAGGTTAGTCCGCTTGCGAAGCGGAATCCACTGATCGCAACAGCAACAACAATCAAATAACAACGCGCGCATAAACAAAGATAGAGCAGTCTATTTAGCTGTCTCAAACGCCACTCAGAGGACCACACGAGTTTGGAGCACATCTGGGAAGCGGAAGAAAGGCGTTTAGCTGCTCGAACTACGTCGAAAGAGGTTACGTTGATCCGTTACAGACTGCGTTGTCACAGTTTCTTACCTAAATAGGTGATCATTAAAACGTGCGTAAACAACATGTTAAGATTACCTAAGCAAGCGCACCAGCCGGTTCAGCATAACAAAAACAAAAAAAGTAACGAGATAATGACCGTGCAAACATTTTCCCAACTTTGCAGGAAAGATTGGGTCCCCTTCTCAGACGAAAATAAAGAGAAATGGGGAACAAACAGCGAACAACGGCGATTAAAACAAAAACTTAGCAGACGATAGAAAAATACAAATCACCCAGCAAAAAGCTCCTTCAACGAAAACGATCGTTGCATCGCTTATGGGAAAAAAAAAAAAAAAAAAAGATCGAAAGCAGCAGCCTAAAAAAAGGAGCTTCACTTTTTTTTTTTTTTTGCAGTTGTTTGTTTTAGTTTAATTTGAATGCTGCAGCAACTTAATTACTCACGTTTGTTCGGTCTTCGGGAAGTGGAAGAAGGATTTTCTAACACATCGCAAAAACTTGCTTTTGCAGTGCATGGTAGGCAGCACTTGACATGCCTGCCATCTCCAAGTATGCGCTGTCGTATGCCCGAAGGCGGCCGGTTGATCAACAAACGATGACCCATAGCAGACGTCCCGGCGTAGAGAAATAAAATTCGAATATAAATGTATAACGAGCCTGCACTTTTTAATATATTTAATAAATACCAAAAAGCACATATGAAGATTTCGGATTAGAAACTCGATCGAACAGGAAAATAGAAGGTTATCGCAGACGACAGTAGAAGAAAACAGCAAAGTTGCAGACGGCCCTCAAAATGTCCGGGCACAACGTAGCAGACGGACTGGCGGTAGTAAGCGCCGAAGTGAAGAAAAGAGAACAAAAACTAATCCAAACAAGGCAAAACAAAATGCGCGATGGTTCGAACGTCAAGTAAACAAAACAAAAAAAAAAAAAAATCATAAAAGCAAGAGGAAGAAAGAACGCGACGTCGTAGCTCCTCAAAAATAATAAGAAAGTAGACTTTGTAAAATGGAAAGAGTTGCGCGCGGTTCAAACAGGCCCGGAGTACAACGCCCGGGCCAGCCCGGGTGCCGGAACCCGTAGTGACGTAATCACCTCCGGCATCCGTTTACGGGAGCAGACGTCGCGGTTTGGTTTGAGCGGCGCGTTGGGTGCTAACAATCGGAATTTGTGTTCCGTATGTAGCGTGACCGAAATCACTTTTTTTTTTTTTGCACTACGACGCTCTCCTCGTTTTTTTTTTCTTTTCTTTTGGACGCGCAGGAAGCCTGTTTTTCTTGTAACTCCGCTTTTATTAATTTCAGTAATAGCGTCAGATTTGCATGTGCACAATCGACTTCATCCAGAGCATACTGACATCGCAATAACGTACGTGGTTCGAAATTGCCTTTTGCTTCATCCTATTCGCCTATTCGACAAAACGGTTATAAGCAAGACATTCATGAGAAACGGGAACTGCAACAACAAAACAAATTGATTGATAAGAACAGTAAAGTTGAAACGTAGCTCCGTTCTAAACATTTTGTACATTTCCCTTTTTTCAAAAGGCGATGCGAAGGTACATTCGTGTTTTGTCTCGCTTACATAAGTTGTGACAGAGTGTTTTCTTCAGGAGAGGCCCGAAATCGCAACCTGAAAGCTTTAACATCTTTCCCACGCGAAAAAAAAAAAAATGTTCTTCACTTATGAGGCGGCACCTTCTTTTTTTACATTCAAAGCAGCGAATACCCGTGACAATTTTTTTCATTGGTCACCTCGCACGGAAATAGGCAAAACCAATGCGTTGATTAGAATTCGTCTGCTAGCGGAGGCGCCGAACTCGTCAGGGGCGCTGGGATCACTTTTCGCCCGCGCTCCGCGGGGCCCCTACTCTCGTCAAGCTTCGGGGTGTTTGCCGCTTGGGGCGGGTCGGGGATCTACTAACGAAACGTCATGCGCAGGTCTTGTGTTCTAGGTGGTATTGGCTGAGCCCGGCGCTGTCCAGAGACGACAGAGTTCGTCTCTGGAACGAGCTAACCTCCCGGCTCAACTTCCTCGGGCCTCAGAGGAAGGAGCCGGATGGTTGGAAACGCTACTGAACCGTGCGGGTGTTGAAGGCGCGGGCGCGGGCTGCGGAGCTGTCGAAACAGGCGAGGTAATTTGCGTAGTCTACTCATAGTGTGGACCAAGCTATTGAATTACTTCCTTTACTCGCAGGCAAACAGGGGGCGGAGACATTGGCTTCACGAGGGTCAGCGACACCCGGGGCGGTAGCCCGCCGCGACCATCGTGACTGTGCTTTCTGCTTGCAAACGCAGGACTGTGCCTTCTGCGTTTGTTTATTGGAGTCACTATAACCAGTGAAGAAAGTTAGTAATATGCTCTTGGCTACAGGTATGACAGATATATGCTAAAACTAGCCATTCCTCATGTTTGTAGGACAGCAATATGTAGTGTGTGCTTTTTCATCAAAGGTGTCAAGTGGCTTGTGCCATCGGAATTTCATACTTGTAGTTTTCTTTAATTGAAACCAAGAGGTCTGCACTCTAGCCACAACTTGCCTTCCGCCTGAAACTGGCCTCCGGGTTTGCCATTTTTCTTATATCGCAATAAAGTGGAGATTTGGGACACTTGATTCATTTCAAACAAAAAAGCGCCGAAAAGGGAAACAGGACAAGGCACACTCTCAACTGAAGTTGACTTTTCAATAAACTTCAGTTGAGAGTGCGTCTTGTCCTGTTTCCTTCGTCTGTGCCCCTGTGTTCTTTTGTTTGCTTGTTTTCTTATATCATTGTTGATCTCAACATGCCTCTACTATGGAACCTCTCATGCTGCCACGTGTGACAAAACACAAACGAAATGGCAGTGTGCTGAATTAAGTGAAGTGTGAAATAATGTCTGTGATATATCCTGGATAACGAAAAAAGAATTTATACGGTGTTTAGTAGTCCATGCTAAATTTCACTTTAAATAAAGTATTGCAACCTGTGTTTTCAAACATGTTTATTTTTCACGTTACGGCATTGTTATAAAAAAAAGAAAGCACTTTCAAAGACAAACTACTTGTTGTCCTCTTTATACATTCAAACTGACGTAAATCCAATATGCGTTTATCGAGTAATACACCTGGCTCTGTGGTAGCCATAATAGATTGTAAAATGGAACAGGGCAATGGAAGTGTAGAGAAAATGAATTGATGTCCAAACCCGATACAAACAATATATTGCAGTAAAAAAAGGAAAATGGGTCTCACCATTAGCCTCATTGATTTCTCAGTTTCCTGCAAGGGCGAGCCACATGCCCCTTTGGCTAGCTACATAACCCTACAAAACCTTCTGCTATTGTCCCACGCATTTTATGCACCCTGCTTGCAAATTAAAAAAAAAAGGCTCTACCAACATCACCGTGATGCACCGAATAGCTTTTTGGAGGCAGTACTACATGCCCATAAAGGTAGCACGGTGGTTGTGCGACGAACTGCGCAAGGCGTTGGAGTTGATGGAGCGTATGGACGGCCATGACTGTGGAGCAACAATCGAAGTACATGCTGCCACGGGGAGAGCTTCTCTGGTGGCGAGAGCGTCAGTCGAGGTGAGGACAACGAGGGGTTTGCTGTCGCCGGTGGCGTCCCTGGTGTGCGGGAGTGCCACCGTGGCGAGGACGATGAGGGGCTCCCGTCGCCGACGGTGTCCCTGATGGGCGGGACCTCCGTTGTGGCGACGGACTCCTTGGCGCTGGTGGTGTCCCTGGTGGGCGGGACTGCCACCGTGGCTTGCGAGGGGCTCCGGGGAGGCACGGCTGTGGCGGGTTCGGAACTGGGCAACAAGGCGCTGCCTCAGAGCCCTCCCCCTGTCCGAGAGGCTGACCCGAGGGTGGGCAGGAGCCAGCCTCTCGTCATCTGCCACTGACCCCTCCGAGCTCGACTCAGAACCGTCCGAGCTCGGCCCAGACTCCAACCCTGGCTCGTCAGGGTCAGAGTCTGGCTCCGGTTCTGGTTCCCTCGATGAAAGGCAGATATTGTGGAGCACTGCACACGCCGATATAATGACGGTGTCTGTTGTTGGATGATAATACAGAGTCCGGTGCCTTTTCAGACACCAAAATCTGCTTTTCAACAGCCCAATGCAGCGCTCCACAACGGACCTCATCGAACAATGTGCCTTATTAAACCGGCCGCAAGTGGTGGAGGTCGCATGGAATCCAGGGACAGGGGTGATGAGCCAAGGCTCCAAGGCATAGCCGCTGTCACCTGCACAGCCAGAGAAGGAAATGTATGATATTAATGCTGTTCGCTTTAAAAGAATACTTCAACGAAATATACCCGTCGTGTTCAGAAATAGGCTGAATATGATCTACAATACCCGTAAATGACAATCACACATTTGTATTTTGAGCCTGATGGCTGTATCTTTCGTTATAAATAGCCCACACTGGCAAGCGCTCAGAGAGCAGCCAGCAGAGAGCACGTCACATCCGGTGCAATTGCGATGTAATTTATCTCGGGATGAGCAAAGCTGCGGCGAGGCAGACGACGTCAGGATGCCCTAGCTGTTCCAGCCACCAAAGCGGTCGAAGCACGCCAGCATCAGGCCACCGCAACTAACCCCAAAGCTGCTTTTGTGTGAATTTCGAGTGACGGGTTAATCTTCTATAATCTTGGGACGCACAAAGAGAGTCCCGTTGAGTGTGGAGTTCCTCCCTCCCCTTTTCTCTTCTGCTGGCCGTAGAGCTGTCGGGATGACGTCAGGTTCAAAGCATGTATAGTTCTAGGTGAGACAGTTATCGTCACTACCTGTCAAGGTTCCTAGACGGGCATTACAAACGAGGCTTTAGCAACATCCATCAGGTGCTCTTTGCTAATTGTTTAATTCGTTTTAAAATTCCTTTTCGCGTCTCTTTTTATCAAGATATTGGTGTGTCCGACGTGATACTGCTGTTTTGAACACGTAAAGACCAAAAATAAGCACCTAAATTTCGTTGTAGTATCCCTTTAAAATTGCTGACAACTAAGCAGGTAAAGCTGCTGTTTGCAACCTTTCCCCCCTGTAGTTGACAGCTGCGTCGGAGTGTTTCCAAGGAGACGTGTCACAGGTATGGCCAGAGCACATGCCAGTTATCCATGTTCGGAACAGTATGTGTGATATTGTAGCTTATAAGTGGTGCGGAGCCATCATGTACAGAACCAACAAATGTAGTATGCTTACCGAGCAGGAACCTGCCGTCGTCTATCAGCCGGCCTTGCTCGAAGTTGCTCCGGAGCCACGAGTAGCGCCACGCGAAGGAGTCGTGCACCGACCCGGGATACCGTGGTTCAATGCTCATGACCCGGCAGTCGGCGTCACACACCTGCAATTGTGAGACATATGTCGACATTAATTCAACTGAATCCAGAAATAGTTGATTGCACTCACTGTCATGGGGCCTTGTCAAACAGTATTTACATGCCGACCAACACACCACCATAAATTATGTGGTTTACAAACTTAAAATATTAAAACAGCGCAAAAAAACGACGGACTGGATGAAGGACACAGACAGAGCGCTGTCTGTGTTACAAAGATTAAAATTATATGATACATAGCCACTTTCTTTGATACACGTAATAGTTTAGGCAAATTTGTCTTTTTCTTCAAAGGAGAGTTTACACTTTATCATGCAGGACAGGGACTAATGCTTAAAAGCTTAACACGACATGAAAACAAACATAGATCGAAAGCTTTTCAGCTAACAAACCCTCCCTCCCTTCGTCGAACAAACGCTTGTGCGGAGGATGAACGATTACTAGCAACCCATAACTCTCATTTATAAAATGGCATATCCGCACCGTATTAGCGTTACGCTCTTTTTCAAACCCATTCAGAACGAGCATTGACCTATAGCTAAAAGCGCGAGCTAGCTGCTTTGGATAAAGCCCCGGTGGCTGCACGAGCGCTCGTGCAGCGAGTGGTCCAGTCAAGCCGTTCGCGCTTGCACAGTTTTCTCAGTTAGTTCATGCTAAGGTGAGACGTAGTATATCTGTGATCGTACTTACCACCATCACGTTTAGAGCGTAGTATTGTTTGTGGCACTAATACGCCGCCTTCGTGACGGTGGGGTCGTTCTGTGACGGGCCGACGATGGCGATCATCCTCCCGTCGATCGCAACCGATGACGCCGGGTATCCTGCCGAGCCGTTGAAAGCCCCTCTCGAGGTCGTCCCTCTCGCCGGTTGTCTGGGGAAAGTCGATCCAGCCGCGTCGGACCCCCAGACACTGCACAATAGCGAGGGACACAGCCCGCACAACGATGCTGACTGCAGCCTGATCCCTCGCTATGTGCTCGTCGCTCGCCACCATGCCCTGAAAGCTCCCCGTGCCGTAAAAGCGAAGTGCGCACAACACATGCTGTTCCACAGTCATCACCGTCCACGAACCTCGCAGCCTCCTCAACTCTGGCTCCTCGCGCAGTTCGTCGCACAACCAACAGACCAGATTCTTGGCGAGACGGTACTGCCTCCGAAAAGTCTCCTCCGGGAGTTCAAAGGCATCGCGGTGCTGCCGGTAGAGCTTTTCCGGAGAAAAAAAAAAGTTCCACAATAGGAAAACTGTCGCTCTGCCTCCGAGACGCCGTGTTTCCTATTTCGCTACCTCGAAGAGACGATCGACAGACTCGTTCCCTTTTCAGACGAAACACCAAGGAAACGATACGTCAAAGTGTTGTCACTTCCGGTGGGGGCGGTTCGCCATCTCCGCCCACATTTTCATAGGGAACTTTCGTCATTCGAGCTTCAACCAATCAGACGCGATGTCGTCACTTCCGTTTCTTTTAGGAGAAACGAAACATTTGTCCAACATAGGTCCCCAGTAGCCCGATGTTCTACCCCTGCATCAACTGTACAAGGAGGAACTGACGCTTTTCCATACGTCTTACCGTCCGTTCCTCCCTTCTCAAGCCTGGTTCAGACAGTTGCGTTTGACTGCGTTTGACTGCGTTGCGGCAGCGAGAACCCAGGACATCTCTGCTGCTTATATCGCGTGCCAAGATGATTTTGAATTGGATTCCACGCTTCATACGAAGCACAGATGTGCCGGTGACTCGCTTTCGGTTCTTGACGCAACGCAGTCAAACGCACTCAAACGCAAGTGTCTGAACCGGCCTTTAGGGGGGCGTGTCCAACGCAAGGAGGAACAGTCACTTTTGCTACATTTCTCCTCCTTTTTTTCTTAGAGTGCACTCTCAAAAGCGCGTCTTCCTGAACGAAGCTCGCACTGCACGAGCGCGCGTGGTTGGCAGGGACGCTATACTTCGTCTCACCTTAGTATGGACTATTTTTAGCCGCGCGTGCTAAAAGCGCGAGCTAGTCGCTTTGAATGAAGCCGTGGCGGCTGCACGAGCGCTCGCGCAGCAAGTGCTCTAGTCAAGGCAGTCAAGGCTGGCTGCTCGCGCTAGCACAGCCTTCGCGGTTAGTCCATGCTAGGGTGAGACGAAGTATAGAAGCTCGCAGCTCGCTCTTGTAGCCTCTGCTACGCTGGCACTTAAAATGGAATGGAGTAGAAAAAACTCTAGTGGGGAAGCGTATTGATGCATGTTCGAAACGCGAGCCAAATATTCAATTTTTCTCGCCTGGAGCGCTGCTCAAAACTCGAGAGCTACGGGCCTATGGAAGAATGTTTCGGTGTCTCGTTCTGTAACACATTACACCATACGTTACAATTACAAATGGAATGGACATGCAACTTTGTACCCTACACTCTAAAAAAAAAAAAAAAGGTATCATCTTACACTTCTTTAGTTCGACGTAACAGACGCCCCCAAATTTTACGAGGGGCCGTGAAAGTTTGTTCCACCAGATTGACGTCAGTGCGCTGTAAGTCGAACTGAAGTTTTGGGGTGTCTTATATGGGACAAAGGGTGTAATAATACACCCCTTCTTTTTTTTAGAGTAGATTATTTGATTAAATTTATGTTTCATTTGACACTGCGAGTAACTAATGTTTCTAGTGAACAACATTGAAGTTTGAACACTGCCACAGTGTTCTTTGAAATCTTTAAGCACGGTTCAGGCAGTTCTCAGGAACATTGTGAAAAAGACACTCAACTAAAGTCGCCTGCCCCCTCGATATGACGAAATAAACGTTGATTAATAACTCTCTCTCTCTCTCTTTGTTACTCTGACAAAAACAAACTTGTAACCAGAAACACGAAAAGAAAAGCGGCACTAAAAACAAGCGCAGCTTTGCTGAACCAGAACGGAGTAGACGACGCGGGAGGCTTCCCCAGATTTACGTCACGACGATAATCGCTGCTGATTCGCCAAGGGAGACTTCGGTCTCTCTGGAAGCTTCCGAGGGAGTCGTACAAAAGGCGGATCGCGGGCTCGCAGCCGCAGTCATTTCGCAGCTAATACAAAAAGCGCGATTTTCAAATTCAGACATCAACTGTCAAGCGAAGCAAACTACGCAACCATGCCATCCCG
The DNA here is from genome assembly GCA_013358835.2 of Ixodes persulcatus. NCBI lineage: Eukaryota > Metazoa > Arthropoda > Arachnida > Ixodida > Ixodidae > Ixodes > Ixodes persulcatus. The sequence goes on along the minus strand of JABSTQ010009212.1, from coordinate 1,235,270 downwards.
AACGAAGAGCGGAGCGCCGGCCATCGGCATCGACTTGGGCACAACGTATACTCCTGCGTCGGTGTGTTCCAGCACGGTCGTGTCGAGATCATCGCCAACGACCAGGGCAACCGAATGACGCCGAGTTACGTTGCCTTCACCGACACCGAAAGACTCATCGGGACGCAGCCAAGGCCCAGACTGCGCTGAACCCGGAGAACACAGTGTTCGATGCCAAGAGGCTCATTGGACGAAAGTTTGATGATCCAAGATCCAGAGTGATCTCAAGCACGGGCCCTTCAAGGTGCACTGTTAGCAAGTCCCGTGTATTTAGCGAATATTTGGTGTTAAAAACACGCTATTTACAAAAAATTACCATAAATTTACACGTTGAGGAATGGATAATTCGTTCAAAATCATGCGAGGTTGTAAAAAGGGACAACGCCAGCGTAGGGAAAACCGCTCGAAGGGAATCCGTTCGCGTGATGGTGATGATGATGATAATCATGTCATATAACACCTGAGACTGTGGTGGAAGAAATTGGAAACTTTCTAGTAGAAGCAACATACACAGAAAGGGACGTCTCAAACTCAGCTAACTGGTTTATTTCTCGACCATCCTATATCATGATAGCTTCACGTATGACTCGCCCACTGGCGCCACCCTGGCCTCGCTGTTTTCAACGGTTCTCAGTTTGAAATTTGGATTGTTAGGCCCGCTTCAGACGGGGCAATTTCGCCCAGCAACTTGACGTCGCAACACCAGCAACACGGGCCGCCCGCGTTCACATGGAGCAACCGAATCGCTACGAGTTGACATCATCATCATTCAATTTGATTTTTCTTGGACTATTTAGATGCACAGCTATGCGCTAAAAACGTGTTTTTGTATCTTTGAATGGCGTTGAGAGTACTAACTCATCTTTCTGAAAAGGTTTATTTCCAAAAAACGATCCATTTCAAACCAGAACACAGTCTTTAGCTGTCATCATCACCATCGCACGGGTGTCACGTGAAAATGTCGCGTCCCTGATTGGCTGCAGCCGCTTCAAACGTCTTCGAATAGACTTCTTCCAAAACCGACGCGCCCCGTCGCGGCGAATACCACGCAGTGCACTTTGGGAACTACAGTTGGCCACTCAGTTTCGGTCGATTGAGCAGCTTCATTTCATGCTATAATCACGCCGTGACCGATCGAATGCGCCGCTTGCGTTTTCGATTATCTGACCTTTTTACAAATGTACAATACACTCATTCTCGAGCGATACAAAACAAAGACTGGGGCACTTTCCTTGGTTCCCGAAACACCGGATACTGTGCGTGCGTATGCAAACGTAGTAGGACGTGGCTTAGTCACCTCACCCACGAGTGCATCGTTGAGCTCAATTTCAATATTCCCGTCTAGTACCAGTGAACTACAACTGAAATTTGGTCACCTTGAGCCTTACACGTTTTTTGCTTCCAAACATCCGCGTCTTGTTACTTCATTGGGCGAAAAGCAAGCCGCATCCTCACATGAGTATCAAAGTTGAGCCCAGCATTGACGCATGAACGTTTAAAGAAACGCAATTCGACCTCACTACTGCACAAAAGTTACTATGATGTCTTCCTCATGTCATCATATATTGCCCATTCAAAGTTTATGCTGATAGGAAATTAGGTTTTCGCAAACGCTGAGATCGGCTAGCTACGACGGAGGCTCTAACAAGCGTCCCCTACTCCTCCCTAAGCCTTTTTGAACGAGCTTTTACTGGCGCCCAAGTTCTGTGTCTGAACGGTGCGTTTGAAATTATCTCGGCTTACTCAGTCAGGAAGAAAGCTAACACATAACAAATATTACGGCCATTAGCAACCGTCAAATGCGCTTTGAATAATTTCGTTCGTTTGGCACACCGCATAGGGGTTCACGCCCGTCCGGCGCACTTCCGGCGAATGGTGCGACATTCTTCACACAATTGCTCGACTTTTGCTTTCTTAAAACGGTTTGTATGTGCGAATGTGCCTATATGATTGCAGGATAACTTTATGTGCATACGCGATGTTGAATATCAGTGGAATGCTAGCGGGTGGGGACTTAACTAGCTTTGCGTCAACCATATCAACACTTCCCCGATTAGAAAGAAAATAGTATCTTGCTTTCTAGACCTCCAAATTGTTTTTAGCGCCCGTAGGCCAAACCCTCCCGAAAGCTCGCCAAGGACACGTCTTGAAAAGTAGTCAATCATTTAAAATCGTGGAGAATAAAATTGCAATTTGGCGGTTTTATATGATGATTAAAAACGACTTGCAATTCCTGTGAAGCCGAACACTCACGAGACACTGACCTAATGCAACTCGGTAGGGGCGATTACCCAAAGAACGTTTGGGATCCGCGGTTGGACGAACAGATCTAGAGCGGCTTCATTACGGTCCGATACGAATGCGGGCTCTAAATGAGGTCATTGCCACAGTTATATGACGAGAAAAGTTCACACGATCGGCAACTCGTCCCGCTCCAGCTGTGAAGCCGAACACTCACGAGACACTGACCTAATGCAACTCGGTAGGGGCGATTATCCAAAGAACTTTTGGGATCCGCGGTGGGACGAACAGATCTAGAGCGGCTTCATTACGGTCCGATACGAATGCGGGCTGTAAATGAGGTCATTGCCACACTTGTCTGACGAGAAAAGTTCACACGATCGGCAACTCGCCCGCTCCAGCTGTGAAGCCGAACACTCACGAGACACTGACATAATGCAACTCGGTAGGGGCGATTACCCAAAGAACTTTTGGGATCCGCGGTTGGACGAACAGATCTAGAGCGGCTTCATTACGGTCCGATACGAATGCGGGCTCTAAATGAGGTCATTGTCACACTTGTCTGACGAGAAAAGTTCACACGATCGGCAACTCGTCCGCTCCAGCTGTGAAGCCGAACACTCACGAGACACTGACCTAATGCAACTCGGTAGGGGCGATTACCCAAAGAACTTTTGGGATCCGCTGTTGGACGAACAGATCTAGAGCGGCTTCATTACGGTCCGATACGAATGCGGGCTCTAAATGAGGTCATTGCCACACTTGTCTGACGAGAAAAGTTCACACGATCGGCAACTCGTCCGCTCCAGCTTTGAAGCCGAACACTCACGAGACACTGACGTAATGCAACTCGGTAGGGGCGATTATCCAAAGAACTTTTGGGATCCGCTGTTGGACGAACAGATCTAGAGTGGCTTCATTACGGTCCGATACGAATGCGGGCTCTAAATGAGGTCATTGCCACACTTGTCTGACGAGAAAAGTTCACACGATCGGCAACTCGCCCGCTCCAGCTGTGAAGCCGAACACTCACGAGACACTGACATAATGCAACTCGGTAGGGGCGATTATCCAAAGAACTTTTGGGATCCGCGGTTGGACGAACAGATCTAGAGCGGCTTCATTACGGTCCGATACGAATGCGGGCTCTAAATGAGGTCATTGCCACACTTGTCTGACGAGAAAAGTTCACACGATCGGCAACTCGCCCGCTCCAGCTGTGAAGCCGAACACTCACGAGACACTGACCTAATGCAGTTGTTCGAGGCGGGGCTTAGGCCGCACGTCCGGAGGCTTCCTGGCCTTTGACGACGACCATTCCCCGAAGTGAAGAACCCAGGGGTCCAGTGGAGGTGGGAGAATTGGTAACGTAACGAACGGTTAATTACATGGTAGCGATACAGTCGTCAAATCCAAGAGAACAAATGGAGCCCTCACGCCCCGCCTTATATAGGGGTCCGTTTTCTCCCTCTCTCTCCGCCAGGGCAGCAGGTGCGACCGCCACGTGCTTTGCAGCTGGGTCCGCCGCGTCGTAGCCAGAAATGAGTCATAGCCAAGGTTCTCCGCAGTTAGGCCAGGCCTCTCTCCCCTTCCGGAGCGCACGAACCCACACGCACACACACACACGTCCCGTTGACGTCACGGACGCGTTGAGACTCGTTTTGGGCAGCCTTCGACAGGTGGGCGTCAGTCCTGAACACGTCGGGACTCGTTTCGGGACTCGTTTCCGCAGCGTTGAAACTCGGAAGAAGGTTGCCGAAGGTTCCATTCTTAACAGCCCCTCCGGGGCCAGGGAAACCTCGAATGGCCGGTGGTACAATCGCTGGCCTGAAGAGGTGGGCTTGGAGTAGGCCTTGAGAAGACGCTGCAAGCACCAAACAAACTCCCAAACCTCTCAACGGAGGCATCAGCGGAAACGTCCCCACAACACCACGCCACACCGCAGTCAAACGCTCGGAATTCGCCAAAGACCCGCCAGACTGGATTACGGATTACCAAAATTTGGTACAATTCCGGGTATCGAGACCCCCTGTCGCCAAAAAAAAAACTCATTTTTCCAACGAGGTCACTAAGAACAAAATACAAAAGACAAAAACTCTTCGCAATTTGTGAGGTTCTTTTGGGGTTTCAACGAAGTGCCCCACTTAGATCCTCATTCCCGTGGATGACGAAGACCTCTGAGATCATCCCTACTATTTTTCGTGATGTCAGAAAAATCTGCTCAACCCATCGGCATTGCCGTTAAATTGCCTTTCCTTTTTCTTACGCTGAAGTCATAGTGATTGATTTTCACGTGATTTCTAGACGTGAAAATGCGGTCCTTATAGCGCCGATAAAACAATCCGCCTCTTTCATTCCCCGTCACATTGGTCCTAGCAATCTCCTGAGCTGTACAGCGAAACCCTGACACACTAGGGTCGCTCTTCTGCTCGACTGTCAAAGACACTCTGTCTACTCGTAGCAGAGGACCAAAGTTACGCGACGCCGGAGCTACGAGAGATCTTTCACTGATCCCCTCTTCCTCCGCTTTTTCCGCCGGCGCGATGGGACGGCGTACGCTTCCTAGTGCTACGAGGTCAGGCTGTTCTACAACCTGGTTCCTCTCATCCCGGTTTTCTGCCTCCAACTCTGGGAGTGCTTGCTCCCCGTCATCTGCCTCTGGCTCTGGATCACTCGTCAACAAAGGGGCGACCTGACGCGATTTGGACCTCGTACACAACTGAACTAGCCCTTCTCCCAGTTGTTGACCCCTTTCGCGCAGCAGGAAATCTGACCGGTTAGAAAACAAATAAGGATATTCCAACGGGACTGTTTGCGAGACAGCCGCCTCTGTCACTAGTTCTCCGAACGGGCCAGTTATCTTTACTGTCGCCATAGGCAGACAGACACTGTGCTTTTCGAGCAGCTGCTTGATCCAAACTACCTTTCCAGTAAAATCGGAGGTCGTTACATACGACGGATGAACAACGTCCATCGTCGCTGCACTGTCCCGAAGCACCCTGCACGGCTTTCCGTTTACCTGGAGCTCGTGAAGATAGGGACGAAGAAGCTTCAGGTCCTTGTCACTACCGTTCACGTACGAGAACACAACCCGCGGTTTCTTACATCTGGCCGCTGTGTGTCCCGGCTCCTGACAGTTGTAGCACAGGAACGGCTTCCTTGCCTCGAACTGCCCTGTTGGGCTTTTCCGCGCCTCGTCTCCGTTCGAGTGTTCTGCGCTCTTTTCTGGGACCTTTTGTCCTGCTTCGGGCTTCTCGGGCCCGTTTTCTCGCGAGCCGTTACCCTGTCGGAAGGTCTTGCGCTGATCGCTTCGGCCGGATTCGCTTTCCTCACCGCTCAGCTTTCTACGCGTTGCGTACTCTTCGGCTAGCTCAGCGGCCCTTTCGACAGAGTCGACTCCAGTGGCGGATCCAAGGGGGGGGCGGGGGGGGGCGGTGGGGCGATCGCCCCCCCCCCCCCGCCAAACGCCCTCGCCAGGCAACCCCCCCCCCCCCCCCCCCCCCCCCCCCCCCCCACCCACCCCCCCCCCCACCCCCCCCCCCCCCCCCCCCCCCCCCCCCGGGGTTCTTCGTCAGCTCGAAGAAAAAACGTAAGCCATCGACGCGAGGGACAAAAGATGAAAACAGCGGTGGGTGGACGCGCCTGCTGGGCGCTTCCAAAGGGGTTTATCTCCGTCAGGGTCACGGTACGTCTTCCCGACAGGGACGGCGCCAGGAGTTTCGAAGTGGAGAGACAGTGGGGAGGCGCACCAATATCAGGGTCCTCGACTGCAGGCACACTTCCAAACAAGGCCAGCACGTCGAGCACGGGGGGAAATACCTTCAAACATACTAGTCCCCTTTCTTTCTCCCTCTGTCCTGTCTCCCTCTCTCTCTTGGAGGTTGTCTGCGAAAAAATTGTGCCCTGAAAGCTCCCAAACGCCAAGACGCCAAGCAGCCTTCGGATTATCCTTTCATCTCTAGCGGCCGCCTTTTCATCACTTTTCGTTTGATGGTTTATTCGTGGTTCTGGGCTTGTCTTTTGTCATGTCTTTTTTGGCTTGCTTTGAAATGCTGTCGCCCACGGGCTCACTAAAGGTATCTTATTGGCACGGTAGGCTCATTGCCAAGGGAAGTGCGGAGGGGACGTACCAGGAGGAGACGTTCCAGGGGGGGGGGGGGGGGGGGGGGGGGGGATGCAGCTTGTACAACCAGGTGACCAATTGCTTTTCTTCTCAACTGAGAGAGGAAGCAAATGCTCTGGGTACAGTGTAGTCTGGGTCTGGGCTTCTCCTGAAGACGCTCCGGACTTCCCCACGACCTTGGCTTAAACATAAGCCCGCTTTCGTCCTCGCCTCCATTCCTCACTGAGGATCAGCGCCGCAGCGCGGAATACAGAAAGAAGCCGACGAGCGCCAGAAGGGGGAGATGTTTCCTCTAATGGGCTTCATACTGCCTGCGGTACGACTTCTCGTGGCGGGAAGCTAATAAAAGAAAGATAAACGGTACGAGCACTCTAAAGGCTGGAGGCTGCTTACACGGGGTCCTCAAGCCGACGCCGTAGGCATTTATTTGTATACAATGCCGTTTCAACTTAGGGTGGCGGGACATATCTTAGGAAAGGCGCCCGCTACCCCTTGTCTCCCCTTGGCGCCGTCTTTACTTTTCGAGTTAAAGGGGGGGTGCAACGATTTTATGATTAAAAGAATTTGCATCTTGTCATTTTTACGTTGTTTATCGTGTCCCGGAGGATAGAGAAAACATCTCCTTTATTAAAAATGTAGCAATTCCGCTGCATAATCGCAAAGCAAAAGCCGAGCTTTTTCCCCCACCTGCAGCCCCAAGTGGCAGCCGAGGGAACTACGGCTAGAAGATTACGTGACCTCGCTCGGCTCTAAGCTGCAGCATAACGCCCGCTAATGTCAGCAGAGAGAGGGAGAGGAAGCGTCCTCCGAGAGAGCACACGGGAACCTACACGGAACTCCGAATTACGTCACTAAGAGGGGGACCAGGTGTGACCCTGAAGACTGGGAGTGAGTTGAGGGGTGCCCGAAATGCCAATATTTTTTTTTTTTTTTTACGCAACAACTAGGACACGCAGGAAAAATCGGATTTCTGTTCTTTACTTCAGAAGTGCCAGAGGGCAACTTCCACAAATTTTTGACCGAAGTCCGGAAATCGTTGCACCCCCCCCCCCACCCCCCCTTTAAACGCGTCTTCTGTGGATTGACGGCAGAGCTTTCGCGCGGCTTTGCAGGAGCGAATATGTGTGTGTCGAACGGAACAGAGGCGGGGCTTGCTGGTTTGCAACTGCGGCTTCGAATTCCCTACCTAGGGACTTGGGGGAAACGAGCCCTTTCAAAGATGCGACTATACATAAATTAAATAGACAGTGCCTGTGCCCGTTCGAGTGAACACCGACTCCCAAACATCCATGCTGCAGTCGTGATCGGCCTTTAGCCCAGTTGAGATTCGCCGACCGGACAACCGCTCTGCCCCATCATATATCTGCACCTGTCCTCTCGACCCTGACGAATGAGCTAACTACCCAGAAACAAGTGAGTGTTCCTTTCATACAGAAAATATCCAGACGAAGTGCAATTAAATATAATTTGGAAGGATCCATTGCTGGTTTAAGGTCTTGTCTAAGTTTAAAAGTTATAGTTGCCGAACCGCAAAATGCTTTCAAAAATATTCAAAAATTATTCGCTTTCGTTCTCTCGAGTTGCATCCAGAACACGTGAAAACACGAGTTTGGGTTGGCAATGCCGCATGTGCTGCGCTCTGGACATTCCAAATATACGGCGATCAACCGACGAACTTGCCAGGCAGCGTTAGTTTCGCTCGCTGCGTCAACAGTGTTTTGACGCCGCGAGCAGCGTCGAAGCCGCCGGGCCATTTTTGTCGCGTGTTTGCAACGTACTCGCTTTATTGAAGCAACCGGCGACAATGAAAAGTATGTTTTAAAACCACGTTCTGCATTTTGGCACTGAATATAAAGTTCTAACTACTATGCCAAGCTTAATCTCAAAGAACAGCCGAGTTTTAGATTAAAACGTTTTTCGCATTGTCATTAGCCTGCATGAGCTTCCTCCATATAGTTGGCAAGGTTGGCTGTCCGTACATGCTCTGCGGGTGTAACGAGAATATATAAGTATTCAAGCAAAAGGAGCCCAAAAGTTGTAGCCACGCCGGGGATATCTGAGCCATCAAGTTACACTGTCTGCAATTGTCACAGCCGCTATAGCACCAAACATTCATCCCCAGTAGTTAAACTTCTTTTTATATTTCTAGCGCGGCTGCCACGCGACATGGAGTAATCCCCGTTTCCTATGAACTACAAAATTCCTTGCGTTATGGTGTTCAGAAAGGATAGTGCCACCACAATTTTCTAGATACTTACCTCTAGCGTGGTCACCCGAAAGGTTTTAATTCAAGAGTTATCCCCGACAGGTAAACCGATACAAACAGCTCTCAAGATCTATATTATGTTATCAGAGTTTAGTAAAACGATAACTCCACAAAAAATATAAACACTCCCCCCCCCCACCCCCCCCCGTTTTTACAACCGAGGAACCGCCCCCCCTAAAATGGAGGTCTGGATCCGCCCCTGGTCGACTCCCACCCTATCCTGCACCCAGAGCTTGACTGACTGCGGAATGCTACGAAAGAACTGTTCGAGGCACACACACTCGACTACCTTGTCTCGGCTTTCGTACACTTCCTCGCTCTTCAACCATTCTATCAGGTTGGTTTTAAGCCCGTACGCGAATTCCGAGTAGCCCTCGCTGCTCTTTTTGGATGCGTTTCTAAACCTTTGACGGAACGCCTCGGCAGAAAGGCGGTACCGCTTCAAAAGGCTGGACTTCACCTTGTCGTAGTCGTCCGCGTCTCCAGCACTAAGGCGCGCGACAACCTCTGCAGCCTCACAGGGCAACAGAGTCAAAAGCCGTTGCGGCCACGTTTCTGGGGCGAAGCTCAACTTCTCACATGTCCTCTCAAAGTTAACTAAGAATAGGCCCACGTCTTCCCCAACTTTAAACGGCTGCATGAGCTTCTTCATTTGATACGACTCGGTCTCACTTGCTCGTACCGGAGCCCCAACTCTACTGTTCTGCGAGTTTAATCGCTGTTGTTCAATTTCGAGATCTAGCCTTTTCAGCGCTCGCTCCTCTGTCGCTGCAGCCTGTTCTCGCTCCCGTTCCTCTTTCGCTGCAGCCTGTTCTCGCTCCTCTCTTGCTGCAGCTTCACTCTTAGCGTTCTGAAGCAGTTCCCACGCAATTTTAATTTCCTCTGCTTCCGCGCTCTCTGAAATCGCTTTACTGATCTCAGATTTCTTCATCTTTTGCTCCACCTCCACACCCAATTCTTCACATAAACAGAGTAAATCTGTTCTCAGTAACCTCATTAGATCCATGATCGCTGCTTTTTAGCTTTGGCTTTGTTCTAAAACTTGTCGCGAGGTTATACAAAACCTAGCGCACGAGTCAAACACTAAGGATTCCCAGCAGTTCAAAATTAATTACCCATAATCTGAAGCCTGGCGAATCTCAAAGCAAAGTCCAAACGCTCACCCACAGGTGTAGCACGATGTCGCATGGTCCGATCCCAACCGCTGCCAACCAGTTGTTCGAGGCGGGGCTTAGGCCGCACGTCCGGAGGCTTCCTGGCCTTTGACGACGACCATTCCCCGAAGTGAAGAACCCAGGGGTCCAGTGGAGGTGGGAGAATTGGTAACGTAACGAACGGTTTAATTACATGGTAGCGATACAGTCGTCAAATCCAAGAGAACAAATGGAGCCCTCACGCCCCGCCTTATATAGGGGTCCGTTTTCTCCCTCTCTCTCCGCCAGGGCAGCAGGTGCGACCGCCACGTGCTTTGCAGCTGGGTCCGCCGCGTCGTAGCCAGAAATGAGTCATAGCCAAGGTTCTCCGCAGTTAGGCCAGGCCTCTCTCCCTTCCGGAGCGCACGAACCCACACGCACACACACACACGTCCCGTTGACGTCACGGACGCGTTGAGACTCGTTTTGGGCAGCCTTCGACAGGTGGGCGTCAGTCTGAACACGTCGGGACTCGTTTCGGGACTCGTTTCCGCAGCGTTGAAACTCGGAAGAAGGTTGCCGAAGGTTCCATTCTTAACACAACTCGGTAGGGGCGATTATCCAAAGAACTTTTGGGATCCGCGGTTGGACGAACAGATGTAGAGCGGCTTCATTACGGTCCGATACGAATGCGGGCTCTAAATGAGGTCATTGCCACACTTGTCTGACGAGAAAAGTTCACACGATCGGCAACTCGTCCGCTCCAGCTGTGAAGCCGAACACTCACGAGACACTGACCATAATGCAACTCGGTAGGGGCGATTACCCAACGAACTTTGGGATCCGCGGTTGGACGAACAGATCTAGAGCGGCTTCATTACGGTCCGATACGAATGCGGGCTCTAAATGAGGTCATTGCCACACTTGTCTTACGAGAAAAGTTCACACGATCGGCATCTCGACCGCTTCAGCTGACCGAGGAAGTCGAGACGCTTGGGAAATTCCAGAGGGCGCCTCCGCCGCAAACCGGAAGTTAGAGGTGGGGTAAGGAGGGTTTTTAGAGAAGAAGGAAAGAGAATGCGCCACTTTTCCCAGATACAGGGACTTTAGGTCCTCCTACCTAACTCCTACCTCGTCGGGTTCTTCTGTTATCCGATGGGTGCGTGCCAGCTGATCGCGCTTTTTGGTTTGAAGCGCGTTTACGCAATAAAATGGTTTTCTCTATGTAAAGGATACTGAAAAAGTCCAATTCGTTAATTAGTTTTCTTTTTTTTTTTAGTTTGCGCAGCCAACATCAGATGGCACTGGCCGCGCCCGCGCGCCGCCAACGCCATAGAGGTCAACACAACCTGGTGCAGCGCGGAAAAAGACGAAAAAAAAAAAAAATACCAAGTTCCTGGTTCCCGCCAGGAGGCGCCGCTGAAACTTGGCCCTCTGGGAGGTGCGTGCTGGGGTGTTTTCAGATGGAGTGGTCGGATCGTGTTTACAAGTGCCGCCCACGGTGCCGCCAATGTGTTGCATGATGGGATGCCCGTCCATTTTTGACTCAGAAAGGTGGGGCCGTGGGCGGTTGGCCTACAGCTGCAAGTCGTTCTAAGACAATAAGCACTGGATATTCACGTTATGTTAAGGTGAGTACCTGTGACTACACTTATTATGTGCCCGCGGAGCTATGCGTTGCCAAGTTTTCCGAGGTAGAAGCATTGCCGAGCCTGTGAGACTATAGTGGCACCGCGGCCTTGCTATGACGCCTGTTGCTCGCGGTCTGGTCGTGTGTGACGAATAAAAAACGCCGACAGCCAACGTAGTACTTACACGGACAGTTTACCTAAACCGGACTCGAGCTCGAACGGTTCTTGGTGCTCTGAATGCTCTGAAAATACGGCGGGCCGTGGGAATATCCAGCGCTTCGTCAGACGACCTTTATATCGGACCGCTTCGTCAAAGCCTCACCACCTCTGCGTGAACACAGGAACGGTCAGCGGTCGAGCGTTGGTGTTCACTAGTTAAACGTCGCCAAGTTTAGTTCGCGCTTAACATAGGAACATCCAGGACACTACCTATTATGAAGAAAAGTAAGAACACTGCTTGCTCGTACGAGGGGAGGCAGATTCAGACTGATCTGCCTCCCATCGTATGCGCAAGCAGTTTTCTGGCCCCTTTGCCCACCCACAACACGTTCGGTACGAAAACAGGATATTAATGTAACTCTTCAAAGTAAGAAAACTTGACAATCTACCAGTTTTAGAGCGTTCGCGCTATTTGTCTGACCGGGGGCCGTACTTGGTGTTCGCTTGCACGTGGCTGGGTCGTGCGTCCGTCGTTTAGTGTGCCCTCGAGACACATTCCTAAGACACGGTGAGGAATACATATACATAGGTTGCACTGACCGTAATTTGGTCCTCCTTTCTGGTGGCCGAACTTCCTCGAGCGTAGCCTTACTGTGCATATTCTACGAGCAGTACACGAGCGTCGCGAGCGAGCGGAAACGAGTGAGCACAGCTTCATTATACTTCGTTTCACTTTATCTGCGAGCGAAGCCAAAGCTAGAAGCGCGAGACCAGCGCTTTTTGCGTTTCTGCCCAGCTCGCGCGCTCGAGCAAAGCCTGAAGGCACGGAGCTTTCGTGCTCGCGCTTCCAGCTTTGCCTTCGCTCGCACATAAGGTGAAACGAAGTATAACAGCAGGTTTTGGCCACCAGAAAGGAGGGAAGTATATGACGTCACGTGCAACCCATGTATATAGCACGATTGTGAGGACTGTCAGCTTGTTGAACGAAATTTAAGCGCCGATCGTGCGTGCGTGTTCGGCGCATCGCGGAAGCAACGAAGCCCTGCCCTTTTTGGTTGGGTTGTCAGGCGTGAAGCTGCAAAGTTTTTCTGGCATACTTAAAGGCAGTGTCTATTCTGCCGGCAGCCAGTAGAATAATGTTTCCACAATTCTACCGGCAGTCGCTTCCCATTGGCTGCTGATACCATATGACTAATGCCGGTGATGTACTTGTTTTTTATTCTCTCGGCAGAATGATTTCCCTGAAATTCTAATGGCAGCTGCTGGTAGAATCGTTAAATAATCTTGAATTAAGTGGGACTATAAATTAGGGTCTCTCTTCTCCTGGCAGTCAAAAACAAAATGCAACGAACTTTACGGTTATATATATATTCTCCTCAGGACGGCCGCAGTTGTACTCTCGCACAAAAAATTGTGATAGACATCTGGATTGGGTGGTTTGAATGCAGTGCTTGTAATCTCTAGGGGTGCGAATTTTGCGAGGTGGCACCAGCCGCACCAGTGGCACCCGCCGCACCGTTGTCCTTGAAACTGCGGCTGCAGCCGCAGTTTCAAGGACAACGGTGCCGTGGGTGCCACTGGTCTTGACCATGGTCAAGATCAGCTTCAACATTCCCAAATGAGCGAAACAACACACGCACTCAAAGCCGTAGAGCATGCCCCTGCTAAAAGCACAAAGCTGTCATGCAAAAGAAAAAAAAAGGCGCAAACATTGCGAACAAAACTGTTGCCGCTGTGAGTGAGGGCAGTGTGGGCAGCCGGAGTTATTGCTGGCGCCAAGTTTCAGGAAGACAATGGAAGGCGACTGCTGGTAGATTTGCGGAAAAATTATTCTGCCGGCTTCCAGCAGTACATACACTGCCTACTTTTAAGTCGGACAGCGTCTTGACAGATAACATGCGAGTCCGACAGCCTGCCCTCGTATTTATAAATAACCGAGTACTAGCATTGCATGCCTAAACACTGCTTGCAGCTAGTCAACATTGCAGGACCACTTCATGCAGCTGTAGAAAGATATTCGTGGGTAAAGTTCAGGCCAAAGGCCTTGAAATTATGAAAGCGACGCTGCTGTAGCTTCACGGGTACTACAACACTCTAACTGTAATTCGGCCAAGCATATACATACAGACCGGGTGCTTGGAAGAACATACGCTGCCAGCTGAAAAATGATAACGCAATGCATTATTCAATTAAGATCAGCAGTGCTAAACCATGGGGACGCTACTTCGCGTATTATTTCAAGCTCACCTTATGCCGATGAGCAGAACCGCAGGATACGAACACAGTACATTGCCAGTCAACACATTTCAATTTATTTCCAACAACATAGTCTATGGTCTAGCACAGAGGTGGCCAAGCTGCGACACGCGAGCCGCATGAGGCTCTTCGCGCGGCTTCCCCCCCCCCCCCCCCACACACACACACAACACTCCCCCGCCTACCTCCCGGTCACACGAGCACTTCCCCAAGAAGAGAAATGGAACGCGTGGTCTTTAATCGAAAGACAGGTTGCGGTTGGTAGTCGTGTGCTACTGCGACCTTACGTACAGTTGGACAGCATTTGACTCGGATAGATTGAAAGTAGTTCGAGTTTCGTTATTGCTCTAAACAAAAGTCTGTCTAGCATTATAAAATATTTTACACATAGAGGGTGCAAAACGTCCAAGTGCGGGCAGTCAAACATTAAAAAATATCAAAGTATAAAACACAAATACAGCTTCAGAACTAGTGTGTAATTCTAATACTTGCAAGCAGAAACACATGAAAACCATGAAAGCACAAAAATTCCAGTATCTAACTTAACAAGCTTGCTTGTCACTTATACTCTGACTCAAGGTGTTTGGTACAGGTAGCAGTTCTCTGTAAGTTGCACATTCATGCTGGAAAATCTCACAGTAGCATACATAGTCTGGGCAATAAAAGCAGGCTTACTGACTACCCAGGCAGCACGCCGATACTGGGCCAGCGTCGGGGGAATATTGCTCACAATATTGGCACCGTTTCATGTTTTGCACCACGGCTTAGTATTGGGCCAATATCGGTTAACGATCGTTCTAAAATGGGCCAGAATCGGCGATATCATTCGAGTTCTGGGCAGAGATGGGCGAATATCGGTTAACATGGCCGCGGCCATGTTAACCGATATCTATAGTCGGTTACAAGTGAAGAAGGTAGGAGAACCTCCTCCCATAAGCGTGATGCGCCCGTTTCAATTCATCCGCAGCCGAAAGAATAGTTCCCTGGGAACGCCCCTTGTTTCGCTTCAATGAAAGATAATTGCTACAGGGTGAGGCCAACTTGTCTCCGACCCCCACTTTTTAAGAAAGCGACCTTTGTTTTCATTGGAGAGGGAACCGAGCCCCTGAAAGTGACCTTTGTATCCATCGGTGGGGGAACCTAACCCCCCAAAGTCGTATTTTTTTCCATCGGAGGGGGAAAATTCGAATCTCCCTCTCGTGGCTTTCACAACGCTAAGTCAAAGTCGAAAGATAAAGCAAATATTCACAAATGGCAAAACCCTCTCCCGCGTTGGCCACGACGTCACGGAAATGATGGGACGCTATTGGATGCTGAGGTGGCGGAGGGGTATATGAATCCCTTTGTGGGGCATTTGCCACTACCTTCTTGTCCTGTAACTCACTATAGAACCGATCAGTTGGGGAAACTGCCATAGAGCATACTCTGAAAAAGTGGCACCAATCCGTACTCGAGAAAGGAGCTAATACGCCTCGCAAGTGGGCTCATTTTCGTCTTCTGCGCATGAGAAAGGAGGTAGCGGTGACGTCAGAACGCCGAGCCCTGATTGGCTGATCGCGACCCCCCTATCTGAGCGTCGTCTGCTCCTTTGCAACGTCGTCTGCTCGCAACGTCGTCTGCGTCTGTCTTACCTTTCCTGCGACTTTCGGAAGTGCAGGTTTTTACGAGCGAGCTCGACTTCGCCTTTCAGAGAGGGGAGACGAAATAACTCGAGCGGTACGTTGTTTTTGTCGAACAACTAGCAGACGCGCATCTAGGAGGGAAGTCAAGGGACTCGCTGGCGAGGTGTCCCGAGGCGCCGAGGTTTGTCTGCTAAGAAGCGAGAGTGTCCGCAAGTTCTCTCCCAAATACTTTTCCCTCCTTGCGTGTGCGGCGAGACTCCTCGCTCTTAAACGGCGTCGACGGGTTGGTGCAGTTAACGTCGTCTGCTTTACGACTGCTAGTCAAAGCGATGGCTGCTTTACCTTTCCTGCGTCTGTCGGAGATTCACCGCTTTTTCACCGGCGAGAGTCGCCGCTGCCTCGGAAAACGAGGCGATGACAAGAGGAAGAGATTGAAGGGTTCACAAGGGTCGCGCGGGCATATTCCATTCAGCACGCCAGCCGGTCGTGGGCAGACGGTCTTGGCCAAGGACCGTCGGAGCACCGCTGCGCCGCTGCTAGGCCTATCTGCCGAGCTCGCTTGGACGGGGTCAGTGCAATCGTGGCCGTTGGAGCATTTCCCGGGTGTTTGTGGATCCAGCGTTCTTGTTCGTCGTGGTTTATTTCAAGTACGTTTTACTTTTTTCTTGCTGCTTGTAGTCGTGACGCATGAGAAGAGCACGTACAAAAATAAACGTCCGTTGGTCGTCGCGACCAAGTAACTGAGCGACGCTGTCGGCCATGCTGAGTTGATCGTCGTAGGATTCCGTCGTAACCTGAGAAAAACTTGCGATAATTTTGTTTCGTGAATACGAATTTGTTCTCACGTTTTGTCTACGCACTCTTTCGGCGTAACATGGTTTTGTGAATCTGGCCTCTGCACTTCCGAAAGTCGCAGGAAAGGTAAGACAGACGCAGACGACGTTGCAAAGGAGCAGACGACGCTCAGATAGGGGGGCCGCGATGAGCCAATCAGGGCACGGCGTTCTGACGTCACCGGTACCCCCTGCGCGAGAAGCAGACGAACTTGCCCCCGCATAGCGATCACTACGCCGCCATTTCTCCCGCACCGGCCACTCGAGGAACTACACGTGACTCTTATTTTGGCCTTAATCGGCCATTTTGGCTCCGAAACAGATACAGTGGAAGGAGCTTCAAGGGTGCCACCCCGCCTACCAAGCGGACGCGCCGAGAATTACTGCCGAAGTTAGGATGCGCCTAGGTCGGGACGCGCCTACCTGAAATCACCGCTGAGACATGGTTGTATAAAAACAATATTAATTGTGCCGCAAACCTTGTAAACTAAAGATTTTAGAAAACATCACGCGCCCCCCATTTCGTACTAATCTCCAATAAAAGTTACTACAAAAAGAGTTTTTTCCGTTTGTTTGTACGGAAAAACCCAGTTCCAGCCGCTGATTGCCCGGCGCGGCCCGTGGCAACAGCGGCGGCTGCTGCGATTGGCCGGCGCGATTGACCGATTCAGTATCGTTTTAGAAACGGTCAAGAATCCCTAATACCGGCCGATATAGCCAGTTCAGACCCGACAAATTACCGGAAAACGGCGCTGGATACTGTATATCAGTGTGGCGTTGGCCGAATCAAGTGATGTTCCGCGAACATCGGCCATATCACAGGTATACTGGCCCGATCTTTACGATCCAGCGCCAACACCGGCACTATTATAATGATATTGGCCCGATTTCTCTGATCCCACGCCAATATTGGCGCAATACTGAGTGCTGCCTGAGTAGGAGAATATCATAAACATTTTGTGTATTGGTAAAGAAACGCCACCTTTCCTCTTCATGTAAAACAGAAACCTTTCCGACTAGTAATATCACTGGGCACATCAGACGCAACAAAGCGTTCTAGATTTCAACTTTAACCGCATCAGCACTGATGTAAAAAAAGACGCTGGTGACTGGCACGAGTCTAGGCATAAGCTTTGGCTTCAACAGCTTTTCTGTAAAAGAAAAACCAAACACGCTGGTGAATGGCGCAAGTCTTGGCGCTTTCCGTCGAGCCTTGCTCTCCAGAAAGTCTTGGTGGGCACAGCAACGCCGTAAAGGATCGAACTCTCGCTACGCAGCCCTCATGACCATGCTTCTGCTGCCACATTTTGTCTGCTTTAGAGCCTCTTTTTTCCACTCATCCTTCTTTTGCTTAATGTGAGTCGAAGACGGAGGAGCACAAATGCTTCGACTAGCTTCTGTGCAAGGTCGTGGCACTTTAACAACGGCAGCTGCTTTGTGAGTGCTGCAGTGCTCCGATGTACATGGTCGAGGGTCTTTTTCTATGCAATGATGAGATCTTCATGCTTGCGGAACTCTCCTTATGCAACAAGCAGTAGCCCGAAGACGTCGGGGGATGACATCACCAATTCCAGATTGCTGCCGTCTCTTACGTTGCACTTCAGCTGGCACAGCCTGGCATTTTGAGAGGCAGCAGAACCTGTCACTGCGGTTAAACACAGCTCGCATAGTTTGTGCTTCTTCCTAACTGCACGAACAGTGTACCCAGCCAGGTAAAAGAGCGACTGCAGCTCGTCGTCACTGCGGTCTTGTACTGGTCCAGTTGGGCAGCTCATCTTCCTCCTCAGAAGGTGCGTCTGCAGGCTGTGAGGCCACAAACTGTGCCAGGTACACCGAGTCATCAACGTCGTAGCTCCCAGAGCGACTTGGCCTGAAAAACTGTGACATGGTGATAAGGTGAAGGGCCATCTTGAAGTCCCTTGCTCGTGGCACACGGTTCTCAGCTCTGACGGTTGAGAAGAGGTTCTACAGAGCATCCTGCGTGAAACGGCTCAGAAACAAATACTTGAAGTGCTTGCCTTGCAGAAACAAGTCCTGCATTTTCTGTGCCATGGTCATTGTTAGGACAAGCCCAGACTGCACAGGCTCCCATGTCTTGCGAGTGCTATTGATTGCAAGGTGCTGGAAGAGGGAGATCATTTCTTGCAGAAACTCGATGTCATTGTCGTGTACTTCTTCCTGACCATTGATGGCAAGCTGCGCCGTCCTTGAAGTAATAATAATAATAATAATAATTATGTTTTATTTTGCACCAAAAATACATGATGCAGGAGGCCTGCAGAAAAAGCTGTCAAATAGACAGCATCAGCTTAAACCATCTGAAGACCTCAACTCGAGAAACAAATAGTTCTGAAATAAGAAGGCATAGTGTTTAATCGTGTAATCGAGATTTCGGTTGGACGTCGCAAGATTCTCCAGTGGTCACAATTATTCCTCAGTCCTCCTCTGGAATGTGAAACATGCCTTCTTTGGTTCAGCGTGTAAACTCCCGGATTTACTTTTACCATTTAATAGGGATGGTTGTAATAAGTACTGTGAACGACTTTATTTTCGCAAACTCGATATTTCGCCAAACTTCTTAAAGTACCGATGTCAAAGAATTTTCGAGATTCGCGGTAGTATGCTATCTATTCATTACCATGCGGTGAATTATTCGTGGGACCAATTTTTCGGAATTATTTCCAAATCGCAAAATTGCGAAAATTAGGTCTTTGCGAAAATTCAGTCGTTTGCAGTACCTTAGCGTTGCAGTAAATATTTCTGCCTAACCTGAGATTTGAGTCGCACTTGCTCGTTCCAGCCATCCAACAGTTTTAGACAAGTAGTTGTTGCAGAGTTCGACCCATAAGTGTGCATTTAACCAGATTGCACATAAGAAATCTGCAGTGCCAAATGAATTTGAGCCGGATTGTTTCTTAGAGCTGTTCTCACAAGCTTTTCTCTGCTACCTTTGCTGTGCTCATTAATTTCCCAAAGTTACCGAGACAGAATTTGTTGTTGAGAATCCATGAGCTCGGCAGTTGAATGCAGTACATACCTTTTCAATGAACCATGCAGGGTCAGCGCCTCCTTTTTCATGTCTCCCTGCTCCACCAGGTACTTAATGGCTGCAACCACACTGTGGTCAAGTAGCCTGCAGGCAAGGCCAAGCTTCATCTTGTCGTAGTGAGAAGGATCCAGGCACCTTTCGTTGAGCCGCGCGGCCAGCCTTGAGTTTGTTCTCGGTGTCGTTCTTGTGGAGATTCTTGATTGCCGAAATGGAAACCTTACGTGTCGGAAGGTTGTACTTCTGTACATACTCATCTGGGATGAGAATGGTGTGCCCTTTCGTGAGGTGGTTTCGTAAATTCTTCAGGATGTGTGGAGTGTCCGCCATGAAGAAAAGCCGTCATCCTCCACCACAGGGATGATTGCAACTGTTGCGGAGGCGAGATTGTTTGCCACACACGATGTCACATGCTTTCCAGAGCGCTTGGTTGTTTCCTCCCATGTCAGAGATCATTACGTCCACCTTGATGTCAAACTTCTCTGCTTCTTTCATTATGTCAAAGCAGACATCCTTCACCTCCTTGGCGTTACACGAAGTACCCGTGAAATGGTAGGTGACGGTTTGCTTCCACCGTGACGATATGCCTCCCAACATAAAAACGAGGGCATGCATTGCAAGTGCCGATTTTCTTGAGGCGGGAGACGCAGGCTGTCTTGTTGGACTTCCAATTATACGCTTGGTGGAGTTGTCGTAATCCAGTCCAGGAGTTATGCTCATTTCGTCAACCTTGAGGCATGCATGGCGTTTTATCTCCGTCATGAACTCGATTTTTAGTGCAAGGGGTTGAAGAACCTCGTGGAGTATGCCTGGAAGGAACTTTACGTCTATAAGGCGTCGCTGAAGGGTGTGCTCACTTGGTAGAGGGGTGCACAGCTCTTTGACGTCGTAGCCACGTGTGCCACAAGCTAGTCGCACTTTCAGGGTTTTCTGGATGGTTTCACCTGATAGCTCCTTCCATGCATGATTCCTAAAATTCAATACAAATCTAGCAACATTCCGGGACATTGCTGCCATAATACATTATCTTAAAAAGGCTTTGAAACCCCTTTTAAATTTTTGTTTTCATATATAGTGATTAGAATACATTTTTCGGAATTTAAAACTAGTTTTTTGATAAGCTCCCATTTTCAAGGTAATTCGTTGCTTAGAAAGATGTAAACACTGGAATGTGTACCCCAGATAGGTTTGTCCAGAACACAGGCTCAGTGGTCCTGAGGAAGGTCACTCCAGTTTCCTTTCAAATCTTGGAATTCTGACAAAAAGGGGGCTTATTTCATCAAGTTTGTTGAGGACATGTTAATCTATTTCTGGATAATGACAGATGCCAATCTATTTATTTATTTATTTATTTCAGTACCCTCAAGGCCCCGGGGCATTACAGAGGGGAGTGGTACAAGACAAATTTGAAATACAAACAATATACAAACACGAAGCCAAGCACTAAACATGTTAAAAAAGTTTGTAAACAAGTTAAGAAATTTATAGAACAAGGCAAACAAACAAAGAAAAATATTAACACAAGTAGGCAGTCACCGCACTTTTAAACAAGTCAAAGGACGGTATGTTTACTGATTGCGCGGGAAGGCGATTCCACTCCAAAGATGTTCTTGGAATAAAAGAGTTATAATAGGCTGAGGTAATGCAATTAGGAATTCCGACTTTAAATTGATGATCTACGCGCGGCGAGATGAAATCAGGATTTAACATTGGTTTGTTTTTTAGCGAAGTATTGGAATGATAAATTTTATAAAAAAAGACACAAACGAGATATTTTTCGGCGTAATGAAATAGCAGGAAGTGATAAATTAGTTCTTATAGTTGAGATACTAGATGTGCGATGATAGTTAGTAAATATAAAACGGGCACCGCGATTCTCAAGATCAGTCATGACAGTTGAAAGACCCGGATCCCAGATTGCTGCGGCATAGCCTAGTTTGGAACGGACAAGGGTTTTATACTTTAGTAGTTTTAGGGACACTGGGGCTAACCTAAAGTTTCTCTTTAGGTAACCAAGAGCCCCGCAGGGGGCACCTACACCTTAGGTGTTAGGTGCTTGGTGAGTAGCGCCACCACGGACCCCAGCCACGTGGGCCACCATACCCGCACGCAGGGGGCACCTGCCTTGGTAGGTGCTTGGTGAGTGGCGCCACCGCGAACCCCGAGCTATGTGGGTTTACCCACCCACGCCTGGCTGTGCGTGGCTTAACCCGTGTCCGGGGAAAAGGGGACCCTGGTGGTTGAGCTGAGCCCGGGGTTTGTTTGGACTCTTCGGGGCCCCCCGGGCGAGGCAATACACCGCTTCGGCCCCTGCTTCTCGTAGACGGGTGTCCTGGCTTGGCCCGACCAGGATGATTCAGTCAGTCGCCTCCTCTACCCTTTTCTTCCTCCTTTCACTTTTCCTCCCTCCTCTTTCTCTTTTCTTCTACACTCTCTTCCTTCCTTTTTCACCTTCTTAGGCGGCAAGGGCCAACCTTGAGTGGAAACAGGTCCTGTCCCTGCAACCACACTAGGGTATAGTGCCCGGGCAGCACTGGTAGAGTAATTGTGTCAGCCAAGCCTTTCTTGTTATGGCACATTACCTACCCCCTTGTTGGGCTCCGTGGTGGGCGGTGCACCCGGGCACTGAATCTCCTCCCCATCTTTATGGGTCGCACCCTGAACAAAACCTCTGATCGGGCCCTGAAAAGGGCTTGCACCGAAGGCCATTACCATCCCGCAAAGTCCCCTGAGCTTTTTAAATTTCCGAAGTTTCTTGTTCTCCATTCTGAGGCTGAAAACCCACTTGCCAAGCTTTCTCCTTTCCTTGTTTCAAAGGTCCTTGAAGGTGTTGTTGGTACGAACTTCAATGCCAAAAAGATGGCGTCGGGCGACCTCCTGGTCGAGATCAACACGAAACAACAAAGTGACGCTCTTTTCGCCTTGAACTCCGTTTCAGATTACAAGGTTAGCGTGGCACCACACCGCAAGCTGAACACCATTCAGGGAGTCATCTCTGAGAACGACTTGCTCGAAAAATCCGAGGAAGACCTCGTTGAGGGCCTCGCCAGCCAAGGGGTTGTAGGTGCACGCCGCATCACCCTCCGCCGAGATGGTGTCGAACGAAAAACAAGTCATATTATCTTGACATTCGATTCTACCACACTACCAGAGACCATAAAGGCAGGATACCTCCAGTGCCGAGTCCGACCCTATGTGCCGAACCCTCAGCGGTGCTTCAAGTGCCAGCGGTCCGGCCATGGGTCGAGGAACTGTCGAGGAAGGGACACCTGTGCAAAATGCTCCAGCAAGGAGCACGTCGCAGATGCGTGCGATAATGAGCCTCATTGTGCAAACTGCAGTGGCAACCACCCGGCATACTCCCGATCATGTCCTATGTGGAAAGATGAGAAAGAAGTCCTTAAACTAAAAGTTACTGAAAACATCACCTACACTGAGGCAAAGAAGCGTTTTGCCTTTGTATCAAAAGGCTCTTATGCCGAGGCCGTGCGCAGGGGACCAGCGCGGCCAGTAGTTTCGATGGGAACGCAGACGTCTCCGGACGACCTGCATCTCCCGTCACGGTCCCCCTCCAAACCCCCGGGAGGGGTGCCAGTGGCACCGCCCCCGAACCGCAAGGTGAATGCTGCTTTGCCAGCATCCACCCCAGAGCAGGAGATGACGTCTCCTGCTCAACCAGTTGCTTCGACCTCTCGGGGCCGGGGCGTACCTCCCCACACCTCTGCTCCCCAGAGGAAGCCTGGGGAAGTGCCAAGGCAGTCGACCTCCAAGGGCCAGCTGCCGGTAGCTGCAGACGAGCCCGTGGACGAGAGTGGGCCGAGGTCTGATGAGAAGGCTCTCCTCTCAAGATCAGAGTCCACCTCTTCTGCCTCCGGTGACTCTAATCGGAGGCAGAAAGACCCCCTTAAAAAACAAAGTGCGCCGCATGTCAAAATAGATTTTAAACCCTAAGGAATATACCTTTTTAATATAATTTTTATGTTATACTTGTTTTGTTTTAAATGGTTAAAAATATAGGTATAATGCAGTGGAATTGTCGCGGTCTTTTTCGTAATATTGATGATGTCAACTTTTTTCTCGATGAGCTTCAGCCTGTTGCCATTTGTTTACAGGAGACCCATCTTAATGAAACTCATACACAGGTACTACGGCGACATCAGGTTTTTAGAAAAGACCGTGTTTCTTGCAACACCTCTTCTGGTGGAGTAGCTGTAGTTGTGCAGAGTGGTATTGCCTGTGCTCCTGTCCCTCTCGCAACCCCCTTAGAAGCAGTAGCGGTTCGTGTTCTGCTTGACCGCCTAATTACAATTGTTTCGCTTTACCTGCCACCCAACCTTCCAGTGCATTTACATGACCTGCAAGGACTTGTGGGCCAACTCCCACAGCCTTTTTTAATCTTAGGAGATTTTAATGCGCACCACCCCATGTGGGGCAATGCTCGTCAAGACTCCCGTGGCGGTGTCATAGAACATTTTTTACTGTCATCTGGCCTTTGCCTTTTAAACAAAAGACAACCAACTTTTTTTAGTGCACCTCATAATACTTTTAGTTCCATTGATCTTTCCATATCATCACCTACTTTACTTCCTTGCTTTTCTTGGAAGGTTTTAGAAAATCCTTTTGGTAGTGATCATTTTCCTGTCATTTTAGAAAGCTCAGTATCACTTCCTTCTCTTCGAGCTTGTGTTCCCAGGTGGAAGTTTGATAAAGCCGACTGGGCTTTATTTTCTCTGGAGGCAGTGGTCGATCCCACTGTTTTTTTAGCTATGTCTCCCGAGGAAGCGACTCTTTACCTTACCGAAAAAATTATAAATGCTGCCTCTGCGTCAGTTCCCCGAACTTCTGGAAATATTCCCAAGAAATGCAAGCCTTGGTGGAACAAGGACTGTACGACCACCATAAAAGCTCAGAATAAGGCTTGGGGAAGGTTTCGGCGGTACCCGACTGTGCAGAACAAGATGAAATTTAAACAGTGTAAAGCAAAAGCTCGTTGGACACGTAAACAAGCCAAGAGGACCTCATGGGTGAAATATGTATCCTCTATAAACAGTTTTGTTCCTGCAAAAGAGGTATGGGATCGTGTTAGGAAAATTCGAGGTACTTACCGCTCCTTCAGTATCCCCCTTTTTCCCTCATCATCCCCATCACTAAAAGATCAGGCTGACATTCTTGCTGATCATTTTCGAGAGGTGTCCAGTTCCTCGAATTACACTACTAAATTCAAAACGTTTAGGTCCTTGGCAGAAAAACAGCCAATTGATTTTTCTGGAAGTGACACTGGTTACAACCGGCCGTTCACAATGTGTGAGCTTGAAATGGCTCTTGCAGCAAGGAAGCGGTCAGCACCTGGTCCAGATATGATTCATTATGAACTGCTGAGGCACTTGTCAGCTGAATCCTTGGTGCATTTGTTGTCTTTCTTTAATCATTTATGGGAAGCTTCTTGTTTTCCACAGTCCTGGAAGCGAGCACACATCATTCCCATCTTGAAGCCTGGCAAAGACCCTTCCCTACCAACAAGTTATCGGCCTATAGCACTGACTAGTTGTCTAGGAAAAACTTAGAAAGGCTTATAAACAGAAGGCTAGTATACATTCTAGAACAAAAGAAAATTTTAGATAGAAACCAGTGTGGTTTTAGAAGAGGTCGCTCAACCTTAGATCACCTTGTCCGGTTGGAGACTTTCGTGCGTGAGGCTTTTGTGAACCGGCAGCATTGGCTTTCTGTCTTTTTTGATTTACAGAAAGCTTACGATACAGCATGGCGGTACGGAATACTTCAGGACCTGTATAGGTGCGGTGTTCGTGGTCGCATGCTGCGTTGCATAAGGGACTTCTTGACAGACCGTTTTTTTCCAGGTCCGCTTGGGATCCACGCTCTCAGATGTTTTTACACAGGAAAATGGCGTCCCACAGGGAGGTGTCTTGAGTGTTACCTTGTTCGCAATTAAGATCAACAGCCTCGCTGCAGTTATACCACCATCAGTTTTTTATTCATTGTACGTAGACGACGTCCAGATCGCTTTCTCCTCATGCAACTTGTCAATTTGTGAGCGCCAATTGCAGATAGCAATAAATAGGATGAGTAAGTGGGCTGATGAAAATGGGTTCAGGTTTGCACCAGAAAAAACGGTGTGTGTGCCTTTTTCATTACGTCGGGGGTTGTCGCTAGATCCCAGCTTGCAGATGAATGGCACTGACATAACTGTTAGGCATGAACACAAGTTCTTGGGTGTTATTTTTGATAAGAAGCTCACTTTTCAGACCCATTTAAAGGAACTGAAGAGAAAGTGTCTTAAATCTGCTAATGTTTTCAAGGTACTTGCACACATGTCCTGGGGCTCTGACAGGAGGTGCCTCCTCCGACTCTACAACTCGCTGGTTCGTTCCCGTCTCGACTATGGTGCGGTTGTATATGGCTCGGCACGACCGTCATCTTTAAAAATGCTAGATCCCGTGCATCACCTTGGACTTCGGCTCACCACGGGAGCCTTCCGAACGTCGCCTATCCCGAGTTTGTATGCAGAGACGTACCAAATGCCACTAGAAAAGCGAAGACAGTACCTCACCCTATGCTATAGTTATAAAGTCAAATCTGACCCTGAAACTCCATCCTTCCGCTGTTTGCAGGTATCTCCTTTTTTACGTCTTTTTGAGAACAAGCCAAGTATAGTACGGCCTTTAAGCCTCCGCATTCAAAGTATTTCTGCATCCCTGCAGCTTGAACTTCCTGAGCGTAGCTTGATGACGAGAGTTCGAAGCATTGCTCCTTGGAAGGCGGTGCACTATACCTGTGACTGGTCGCTGGCAAAATACAATAAACGATCTGTTGCGCCACTAGTTCTTCAGCAAGAGTTTATGACCTTGCAAGCTAAGTATCAGGACTATGCACAATTCTTCACTGATGGTGCAAAAACTCCACACTTTGTCGGTTCAGCTGTATATTCAGAACATTTCGAGAAAGCTCGACGGCTTGACTCTGTTGCAAGCATTTTTACAGCAGAGCTTTATGGTGTGCTCATGGTTGTTGAATATATATTAGGCAACAATATCAGGAAAGCTATTTTGTTTGTGGACTCCCAGAGTGCTCTCCTCTCTCTCTGTTCCCTCAGTGATTCTAAGAATCGACTTGTGCAACAAGTACATGTAGAGTTAAACCTGGCCTCCCAAATGGGATACATTATCAAGCTGTGCTGGGTACCAAGCCATGTGGGAATTTCAGGTAATGAAAAGGCGGATAGGCTAGCAGCCGCTGTTAGGGATGCTCTGGAAACACCCGTTGGGCTGCCTCAAGAAGATTTTATACCAGTTCTCGAAAGAGCAATATATAACGCCTGGCAGCTAGATTGGGACAAAGAAATAGATAATAAGCTGCATGTTGTCAAACCACGTTTGGGTGTATGGGAGAGTTCGCACCATAGAGACCGTCGCCATGAAGTTTTAATGTGTCGTTTGAGAATTGGGCATTCACGTTTGACCCATCGACATCTTCTTTGTGGTGAGGACACCCCAGTCTGTGAGCATTGCGGTGAATTGCTAACTATATTGCACATTCTTTGGCACTGCAAATTCCTTGATCAAGAACGTCGAACAAGTTTCCCTTCACTTTCGGGATATCTTCCATTTCACCCAGCCTTCTTGCTGGGCGATGAACCTTTAGTTCCTTTTGGTCACATTTTAGATTTTCTTAAAAAAACTGGCTACCTGCCCCAGTTATAGATGTTCTGCATAGTAATTTCTTTATTTTACTATAGACTCTTTTAACTATTTCTTTGGCGCAGCATGGCCTATGTTGCTTTTTGCGCCATTAAACACCTAATAATCAATCAGGTAACAGCATGGAGTTAGCGTTGGCGAAAATGTGGTCAGTATGAGTTTTCCAAGACATGTTAGAAGTGATTTACGTACCCCGAGGTACTTGTAGCATAATACAGTTACAAGAGGAATCTCAAAAATTGAGTAAATAGAAGATATAGTGATTCGACGGGAGATATTCATCGCTTTAGATTTGTTAGTATTAAGGGAAATTTGCCATAAATCACACCAATCAGCCACAGCTTGTAAGTCTTTTTGAAGAAGGGTGATGTCAGTAGTATTGGTGACTTCTCGATAAATTACACAATCATCAGGGAAGAGGCTAATAGATGATACACACAGTGGTAAGTCATTTACGTAAATTAAAAACAACAAGGGCCCCAAGACACACCCTTGCACTACACCAGAAGTAACAAGTTTCATAGAAGAATTTACATTGTTAGCATGAACGAACTGAGAACGATTAGTTAAAAACATGTTATCCAAGACAGCACGTTAGGGTCGAGATTGAGTTGACTGAGTTTAAAGAGTAAACATTTATCAGGAACTTTGTCGAAAGCTTTGCAGAAATCTAAAAAAAACACAGTCAATCTGGGATCCACGGTCAATTATGGAAAGCACATCATTAGTAAAAGTCAGTAGTTGAGTCTCACATGAAGGGATTTACGAAAGCCATGTTGGGATGGAGAAAAGAAGGAATTAGAGTCCAAGTAGTTAACCAAATGAGTGAATATTATGTGCTCTAAAAGTTTACAAGGTGTGCTGATTAAGGAAATGGGGCGATAGTTAAAGGGACACTACACCCCCCAAATTTTGTTTTTCCTTTTTCGTCAGGCGATTCATTATGGTGTCGGAAGACTACCCAATTAATATTTTGCTACAGAGTCACGTATTTTTTTAATAAAGCCAAAAAACGCAACTCCGCGAAACCGAAACCGAAACGGAGAAGTGGTGAGGATAGCGGGAGTGGCGGAAGTCACGTGGCTACACCCGGCCGTGCGTTTTTTTTTTTTTTTTTCTCCTCTTTCCGCACGTAGCAGACGAAATGCGTCCGTTCGCCGTGGTATTCCTTTGGAGTTATGTTTGTTCCGCTCGCTGTTTTGTACTTCAAGATGAGTTGTTTTGTACATTTAAGTGTTGGCAATTAGTAGTGAGTGCCCAAGTGCCGTGGTGAATTCCCGTGATCAGCTCCGAAAAGAATACTCCCAACTCCAAGGTGCTGCGTGAAGAGTTGCCTCACATGTCCTGCATCTGAAATTGGCCAGAGTGCACAAGTTTCCGAAAGATCAAGGCGTCGGAATCAATGGCTGGCTGCAATTCCTGTAGAACCATTACGCGAAGCTCGGAAAGCGGACGCTACCCGATTCATATGCTCCTTGCATTTTGTGGAAAGTGATATACACTGAGTTCGCAGGTGTCAAAAATGGAATCCATACATTTAGTTCAGCGACGTATCGTCCACAACAATTTTTTTTTCCTGTGATAACTGTAAAAAAAGAAATGTAAACATCGCAGAATGCTTGACAAAAAATAAAATAAAAAATGAAAGGTACACCCTGTTCGAGGCGGGGCTTAGGCCGCACGTCCGGGAGCTTCCTGGCTCGTGACGACGACCATTCCCCGAAGTGAAGAACCCAGGGGTTCGGTGGAGGTGGGAGAATTGGTAACGTAACGAACGGTTTAATTACATGGTAGCGATACAGTCGTCAAATCCAAGAGAACAAATGGAGCCCTCACGCCCCGCCTTATATAGGGGTCCGTTTTCTCCCTCTCTCTCCGCCAGGGCAGCAGGTGCGACCGCCACGTGCTTTGCAGCTGGGTCCGCCGCGACGTAGTCAGAAATGAGTCATAGCCAAGGTTCTCCGCAGTTAGGCCAGGCCTCTCTCCCCTTCCGGAGCGCACGAACCCACACGCACACACACACACGTCCCGTTGACGTCACGGACGCGTTGAGACACGTTTTGGGCAGCCTTCGACAGGTGGGCGTCAGTCCTGAACACGTCGGGACTCGTTTCGGGACTCGTTTCCGCAGCGTTGAAACTCGGAAGAAGGTTGCCGAAGGTTCCATTCTTAACAGCCCCTCCGGGGCCAGGGAAACCTCGAATGGCCGGTGGTACAATCGCTGGCCTGAAGAGGTGGGCTTGGAGTAGGCCTTGAGAAGACGCTGCAAGCACCAAACAAACTCCCAAACCTCTCAACGGAGGCATCAGCGGAAACGTCCCCCACAACACCACGCCACACCGCAGTCAAACGCTCGGAATTCGCCAAAGACCCGCCAGACTGGATTACGGATTACCAAAATGTGGTACAATTCCGGGTATCGAGACCCCCTGTCGCCAAAAAAACTGATTTTTCAAACGAGGTCACTAAGAACAAAAGACAAAAGACAAAAACTTTTCGCAATTTGTGAGGTCATTTTGGGGTTTCAACGAAGTGCCCCCACTTAGATCCTCATTCCCGTGGATGACGAAGACCTCTGAGATCATCCCTACTGTTTTGGTGATATCAGAAAAATCTGCTCAACCCATCGGCATTGCCGTTAAATTTGCCTTTGCTTTTTCTTACGCTGAAGTCATAGTGATCGATTTTCACGTGATTTCTAGACGTGAAAATGCGGTCCTTATAGCGCCGATAAAACAATCCGCCTTTTTCATTCCCCGTCACATTGGTCCTAGCAATCTCCTGAGCTGTACAGCGAAACCCTGACACACTAGGGTCGCTCTTCTGCTCGACTCTGTCTACTCGTAGCAGAGGACCAAAGTTACGTGACGCCGGAGCTACGAAAGATCTTTCTCTGATCCCGTCTTCCTCCGCCTTTTTCGCCGGCGCGTTGGGACGGCGTACGCTTTCTAGTGCTACGAGATCAGGCTGTTCTACAACCTGGTCCCTCTCATCCCGGTTTTCTGCCTCCAACTCTGGGAGTGCTTGCTCCCCGTCAGCTGCCTCTGGCTCTGGATCACTTGTCAACAAAGGGGCGACCTGACGCGATTTGGACCTCGTACACGACTGAACTAGCCCTTCTCCCAGTTGTTGACCCCTTTCGCGCAGCAGGAAATCTGACCGGTTAGAAAACAAATAAGGATACTCCAACGGGACTGTTTGCGAGACAGCCGCCTCTGTCACTAGCTCTCCGAACGGGCCAGTTATCCTTACTGTCGCCATAGGCAGACAGACACTGTGCTTTTCGAGCAGCTGCTTGATCCAAACTACCTTTCCAGTAAAGTCGGAGGGCGTTACATATGACGGATGGACAACGTCCATCGTCGCTGCACTGTCCCGAAGCACCCTGCACGGCTTTCCGTTTACCTGGAGCTCGTGAAGATAGGGACGAAGGAGCTTCAGGTCCTCGTCACTACCGTTCACGTAGGAGAACACCACCCGCGGTTTCTTACATCTGGCCGCTGTGTGTCCCGGCTCCTGACAGTTGTAGCACAGGAACGGCTTCCGTGCCTCGAACTGCCCTGTTGGGCTTTTCCGCGCCTCGTCTCCGTTCGAGTGTTCTGCGCTCTTGTCTGGGACCTTTTTTTCTGCTTCGGGCTTCTCGGGCCCGTTTTCCTCGCGAGTCATTTCCGTGTCGGAAGGTCTTGCGCTGATCGCTCCGGCCGGATTCGCTTTCCTCTCCGCTCAGCTTTCTACGCGTTGCGTACTCTTCGGCTAGCTCAGCGGCCCTTTCGACAGAGTCGACTCCCACCCTGTCCTGCACCCAGAGCTTGACTGACTGCGGAATGCTACGAAAGAACTGTTCGAGGCACACACACTCGACTACCTTGTCTCGGCTTTCGTACACTTCCTCGCTCTTCAACCATTCTATCAGGTTGGTTTTAAGCCCGTACGCGAATTCCGAGTAGCCCTCGCTGCTCTTTTTGGATGCGTTTCTAAACCTTTGACGGAACGCCTCGGCAGAAAGGCGGTACCGCTTCAAAAGGCTGGACTTCGCCTTGTCGTAGTCGTCCGCGTCCCCAGCACTAAGGCGCGCGACAACCTCTGCAGCCTCACAGGGCAACAGAGTCAAAAGCCGTTGCGGCCACGTTTCTGGGGCGAAGCTCAACTTCTCACATGTCCTCTCAAAGTTAACTAAGAATAGGCCCACGTCTTCCCCAACTTTAAACGGCTGCATGAGCTTCTTCATTTGATACGACGCGGTCTCACTTGCTCGTACCGGAGCCCCAACTCTACTGTTCTGCGAGTTTAATCGCTGTTGTTCAATTTCGAGCTCTAGCCTTTTCAGCGCTCGCTCCTCTGTCGCTGCAGCCCGC
The DNA here is from genome assembly GCA_013358835.2 of Ixodes persulcatus. Classification (NCBI taxonomy): domain Eukaryota; kingdom Metazoa; phylum Arthropoda; class Arachnida; order Ixodida; family Ixodidae; genus Ixodes; species Ixodes persulcatus. The sequence continues at coordinate 1,203,851 of JABSTQ010009212.1, read as the reverse complement.
TCCTGTTCTCGTTCCTCTTTCGCTGCAGCCTGTTCTCGTTCCTCTTTCGCTGCAGCCTGTTCTCGCTCTCGTTCCTCTCTAGCTGCAGCCTGTTCCTCTTTCGCTGCAGCCTGTTCTCGCTCTCGTTCCTCTCTAGCTGCAGCCTGTTCCTCTTTCGCTGCAGCCTGTTCTCGCTCTCGTTCCTCTCTTGCTGCAGCTTCACTCTTAGCGTTCTGAAGCAGTTCCCACGCAATTTTAATTTCCTCTGCTTCCGCGCTCTCTGAAATCGCTTTACTGATCTTAGATTTCTTCATCTTTTGCTCCACCTCCACACCCAATTCTTCACATAAACAGAGTAAATCTGTTCTCAGTAACCTCATTAGATCCATGATCGCTGCTCTTTAGCTTTGGCTTTGCTATAAAACTTGTCGCGAGGTTGTACCAAAAACCTAGCGCACGAGTCAAACACTAAGGATTCCCAGCAGTTCAAAATTAATTACCCATAATCTGAAGCCTGGCGAATCCCAAAGCAAAGTCCAAACGCTCACCCGCAGATGTAGCACGATGTCGCATGGTCCGATCCCAACCGCTGCCAACCAGTTGTTCGAGGCGGGGCTTAGGCCGCACGTCCGGGAGCTTCCTGGCTCGTGACGACGACCATTCCCCGAAGTGAAGAACCCAGGGGTTCGGTGGAGGTGGGAGAATTGGTAACGTAACGAACGGTTTAATTACATGGTAGCGATACAGTCGTCAAATCCAAGAGAACAAATGGAGCCCTCACACCCCGCCTTATATAGGGGTCCGTTTTCTCCCTCTCTCTCCGCCAGGGCAGCAGGTGCGACCGCCACGTGCTTTGCAGCTGGGTCCGCCGCGACGTAGTCAGAAATGAGTCATAGCCAAGGTTCTCCGCAGTTAGGCCAGGCCTCTCTCCCCTTCCGGAGCGCACGAACCCACACGCACACACACACACACGTCCCGTTGACGTCACGGACGCGTTGAGACACGTTTTGGGCAGCCTTCGACAGGTGGGCGTCAGTCCTGAACACGTCGGGACTCGTTTCGGGACTCGTTTCCGCAGCGTTGAAACTCGGACGAAGGTTGCCGAAGGTTCCATTCTTAACAACCCACACCAGGAATCGAACCCGCGTGCTCTCTGCGTGTGAACCGGACGTCTTTCCACTGAGCTATTGAAGGAACACTCTCATGCGTAATTATGCAGCTGGTAGACTGTATGTCGGAAGTTTGCTGCTGATTTCCCTTCAATACATACATTCCCGGTTTGAAGTCGGACAGCACCACGCATAGGGCACATTCGCACCTCGTAAAGTAACCGTACGCGTGCGTATTCAACTCGAAGTACGCACTTCGTGCTTGACGTTTGAGCGAGCGATGTCTTCAGCCAGGAGAAGGGACGACGGCTCGGCGACGTCTTCGTGCAATCGGCTTGCTGGTCGGGCATGTCGTACGGGATGAGTATAAGTTCTTTTGATTGGTCCGAAATTTCTCTTTCGAAGAAAGACAGAATTCGCCAGTACCGTGAACGACACTTCTGAAGTAGAGGTCCAACGCCCGTCGTCCGCTGCCATCCGCTAGTGCTAGTCCCACGATACGCGAAACGACGCCATGTTGAGTGAACGCACAGAAAGCTTCCGGTTGTTTGTGCTACTTTTTTTTCAATCAACGTATTTGCAGATTTTTTGAAGCCACAAAAAATGGGTTTCATATTTTTTTCTATTTTTAATATTGACTGTGTGCCTTCAATGACCCACGACTTCGATTAAATTTGGTGGTCGCATCGATACCTTAGAAAACGGCCCATGACCACGGAAAAGAGAGTGAGCGAGACTCGAACCGGCCAGTTCTTGATCGGCGGGTTTCGGGCGGAAAGAAACCGAATTTCGAGCCGCAAATTTTTTTCTGGGTAGTTGGGCTCTCATATGTCACGTACAACTAAAAACCTCGGCGAGCATAAATACCCTGTCAGTGTCCCTTTAAGAAGACTCTGTTTATCTACTTGTTTATGGAGTGGAATCACCTTCCTTATTTTCCACTCCTCAGGCAATACACCAGATGCAAGAGATTGCTGAAAATTTTTGAAAAAGGTAAATTGCGATATAATTTTTAGTATTCTTAAGGAGTGTGGAGGTGACATTGCCAACTCCAAAAGACGAAGATGTTTTTAAGTTATCAATCAACTTTACAATTCCGTCATAGCCAATTACAAGAAGATCCATAGGAAAAAAGTTATAATTAGGGTACACAGGGTGGGAGCAATCATCATCGACACAGAACGCTTTTACAAAAATATCATTTAAAATGGAGGCACAATGGTCATTTGGAATAACAACACCATTATTAGTGAGCGAGATATCATTCGTTTTGTTTCCATTCATAACACGCCAAAACTGTTTAGGACTGTTAAGTAACATGGACGGTAAGGTCACATTAAAAAATGTTAGTTTAGCGTCCTTGATGGCTAGTTTATAAACATCCTCAGCTGCGTAATAGATTTCCCAACGTGCGTCACTACAAGAAAGCTTTGCAGAACGGAACAAACGTTTCTTTTTGTTGTTAAGGCGCTTAAGTGTTACATTAAACCATGGAGACAAGGAATTTGTTTTAAAGGGACAATAAAGGCAATTTCGGACATCTTTTTGGCGATTGAACTGGGTTTCAGGCACGTCTCAGGCCACGTTGCCCAAATTTCAGCCGAAACCGGCGCTTGTGTGCCGCGCAAATCAATTAAACAGACGCGGTAATAATCGCACCGGGATCGACTGGGGCGACGCCCCGAGAGTTACGGGAGAAGCCAGGAGAAGCGGAGCTCACGTGACTGCTGCGGGGCCAAGAAGCGCAACGTCACAAAAGACGCGTCAGCGATTGGTCGAAACGAGAAACGTGCCCTCGGTCACGTTTTGGTTCGCGATTTTTAGGAATACTGTTCTAATTTCCGCTTGAATAACCACGAAAAGAATAAATCGGACCGGAAATGATTACTAAATCATAAATAAAGCAGCATAATTGTTTTTTTCTTTGCTACGCTGGACGCGAAACGGGCAACGAGCAACTATGGGCAAACAAAATAAAATAAAAAAAGAACACGGTACTCGAAGGATTCTGCAAAATGGTAGCGGTAGATGGCTGTTCTAACGGTCGACTGAAGACCAGTCTTCGTTCGGGCGACGCTAGTTTTCACGTGTGGGTTGCTGTTCGTGATCTTTGACGACGAAAAGAGGACGTCCGCGGAGGAACCGGATCCCGGAACGGCCGGATCGCTACCGCTTTCCCCTCAGCATGTCCCTCGCGTCCGTCCTTCGGCGTGCGGGCCGCTCATTGCCGGCTGGGCGGTCTCCGTCGGGTCCGCCACACACGTACTCCCGTTCCGTTGGTGTCCGGTCAGTGAACGGAAGCTCGAACTCGCTCGCGAGAGCGGCATTGCCGTCCATGTTGACAGATTCGGCGAAACGACCGCGCCACCGCGCTGCTATGACCCACCGCAGTTACCAGAGTCTCGATCTCCTAAATACTACCGATACCGACTATTCACACTTGACGTCACTCCCCACGTCACCTCCGTTTTCGGAGGCCCAGAAACGAGAATGGAGATTGTTCAGTTTCGGTTTCTTTATTTCTTTCTTAGGTACAGAAATAAGCGTCACAAATGTCTACAAAAAATTGGGCACCATGCTATGTTCCCAAGAAGCATAAAAACACCATTCAAAAAAATTAAATAAAATCGTCTTCATTGTCCCTTTAATGAACCTATATGGAATGAATAAGTTAATTAGAGATACTTATTTATTTTTAAATATAAACCAATTGCTTTCAACTGAGCATTCAGAAAAATTAGGAAGGAATTCGTCAAGGAAGCCAGCTAATTCGTTATTTATAGCACCAACATTTGCTTTACTATAGTCAAAGAAACGTTTTGTTGACTTACTAGCATCAGACATTGGTGTTAGTAACGATAAATGTATAATGGAGTGATCGCTAATACCCGGTAAGTAGGATATGGAAGAGGCAAGGTTAGGGTCGGAGGAGAAAATGAGATCTAGTACAGTGGCCGAAGACACAGTGACTCGAGTAGGTTCAGTAACAAGTTGTGTTAATGAAAAATCCAAGCAAAGATTGAGGAAATTAGAGTAAATTGCAGAATTGCAAGTGGTAGTTTGGAGTGCTCCTGACCAGTCGATCAGGGGCAAATTGAAATCGCCAAGTAAAAATAAAGGTGAAAACGGAAACCTAGATGTAATTGTGCATAACGCATCATGCAGGGCAGAACAAAAAGTTGTGGACGCGTTAGGCGGACGATAACAGGCACACAAAATAACATTTCTATGGGCAGAAATTAAACGCACGCAAAAAAAAAAAAAAAAGATTGGGAACGAAATGGTTTCTTAATCGCGACATTTTTTAACTTCAAAGTGGCAGATTTGTTGACGCAGTGTTCGATTCGTTTGGGCCGCCCTCACAGATTTGGTTAGTCTCGTAATTGAAAATAAATGGTTTATTCCCCAAATGCAATCTGTCAACGCGAAGTTTGTAGAGGCCTCCCTGGGCTCGGGCAAATTGTAGAAGCATTTTCCTGGCGAATTGAACATTCTTTGGGTAGTCTTCGCTAACCGACACGTTGGTGTCTTTTAGCTTGGGGCATGATCTCAGCACAGTTTCTTTGTGTTTAAAAAAAGAAAATTTTACGATAATAGGTCGGTTTTTATTAGGATGAAACCTGCCGATTCGATGGGCCCTTTCAATCGTATCAGGGGTAATCCGGATGCCTAGTTTATCACTGCATACGTCGAGAACTAGTTTTTCGGATTCCACCCACGATTCCCTAGCACAGTCCTGAAGTCCAAAAAAAAAAAAAGTAAGTTCGATCGTCGGGAACGACTCTCGGCATCATCGGAGCGCCGTTTCAAAAGCGCTATCTCAGAAAGAAGGCATTCGACCTTCGTTTCGATTTCAGTCGCCGCGTTTGCTTTGGATTTACAAATTTCAAGATCAGTTTCCATAGTCGTCACACGTGTTGTTAGGGCAGATAATGAATCACTTGTGCGTTTTTGCTCGTCAGTAATTTCTTTTAGTTGCGCCACGACGCCTGCTTGACCTTCATGTAATTGAGTAGCAAAAGTTTCAATCCTAGCTAGAGTCTCAGCCTGTGCTACGGTCATGGGACCAGGGTTGCGTTCGACGTCGCCACTTAGAAGCAATATCAGGTCTAGAAAACGCTTTAGGCACATCCGTGGGCATGGCAGGATAACAAGACAAGGATTGTTACACCTAATTGAGCAGGGTAGGTCATTTCTACTCACCTGCACAATGAACAGAAGTGGGATGTTAGGCGTCAGGTTGGTAGCCTGGACAGCCTGGATGCCGTGCCCACTGATTGACGACAGGCGCTCCGCTGCCTTTGTAGAAATCGCGATTGATGTCGATGCTTCCGAAGCTGCCGTCCGTGGCCTTATCAGCAGGGGAGGAATTGGAAAAGTTCCATCGTCACAATGGTTTTCACAAAACGTGAAGCCGGAGAAGATAAGCGGAGATACTTCTATCGCCTCGACTGGTGCGCTGGTAGTTTCCGTGCGGGTAGATGTGATGCCACCGACGTGCGTATGTGATTATGCTGGCCATTGTTTCGGTTTTCTGCCTAAATCATACCATTCGTGCTTTTTTAAGGGAGAAGTGAAAATATATTACAGACATCTAAAACAATTATCCTGTAGATCTTAGGAAAAAGGGGGGGGGGGGGGGGGGGGGAGGGGCAGCTGAGGTTTTTTGTATTATCCCCCTAGCCCCTCTGCACAATAGGTCCGCACTAGAAAGCCATAATGCGGAATTTTCAATATCTCCTAATTTGGGCCAGTGTAAGATGTAGATTTGACGCTCGGCAGGGACTCGTGTTCAATCAGCGAGAACACGACTCTCAACTGAACGCTGGGGCAGCCTTTGTGTCCAGTCTGTGCACCACTCTGGCCCACATTAGGTAATGCTAAAGATTCAGCACTACAGCGTTCTAGTGCAGGCAGTGCACGTTCACTACATTTTTTTTTTTTTTTTTTAGATATTTGCGAGTGTGAGGAGAGTGTTTGATGGGGAGCGGTAAACCACAGAGAGATGAGAAGAGAGTGACTGCTTTCAGTTGCTTTATGCGTTTCTGAGCGAGCGGATAATTGTTCTTTTTATTCCAAATTTAATAGGATTTGAATATGACGAATTAAATGCTGAATTTCTGAGATATTATAAATAAAATATTAAAACTGAATGTTAAAAAAAAAAAACTTTGAAAATGCTATTTATAACCTATCAAATGCACAACGGTTTTTCTCTTCGTGCGGTTGATATGCCACCAGCAGTTGGAGCATCCGCTCTGTCAACTTGCCACCAAATAAAAGCAACCAGTGATTTAGCACCGTGATTTGCCGCTAGTGTTCATCATAGTCGCATCGAGCCCAGAGCTTACGCAGTGCTCGTCTCCTATCCAAGAGGAGTGTTCTATTTTTGCCCTGGAGGATCCCCATGACTATGTCGGAAAACTTTGCAAAGAAGAGAATTTAAAAAATAGACCGGCTCTGTTCTGGAAATTAGCCTGCAACAAAGAAGTTGTGTGCGAGTACACTTGTGTCAGTTGGCTTTGTAAAGTGCGTTGAGGCAAGCACAGCTCGCCAATTTGCTTGCCCCAAGTAAGAAGACCAATATAGGTACCTTTTTCCATGGCAAAATGCTGGTCTGGGTTGATCATCTTGTCCAGCATGTCCTGGGCTCTTGTCTTGTCAGCCACCAGAGCGCTGATTTTCTTCCTTGCACTTCGGAGCTGTCTCTCCAGGCTGTCAATGATGGCTCTTGCCGAGTCTGGCGGCAAGACACATGGTCCCGAGAAGCCAATTGTTTAAAGGGCAACAGACACCTTCGTCACTTCGCCCGCGGTTTCCCTTTAAAGTGCCTCGGTGCTTGAATGTGGTAGTGTCACACCACCAAGTGTTGTCGCCTCACCTATAAAAAATGAGGAAACAGAATAGTTCGGTATTATTCATTTTGTAAAATTAAATTACCTATTATTTCTCAAATACTCCAGTTTTGGTACTAGGAGAAAAGACACTTGGTGCATTCGACCGTTGCCATGCATGCAACTCTAGAAAAACAATTAAATGCGTGGCAGATTTATACTTTAGGCTTAGGGTTTTTAAAAAAACTAGCCATCAGAGCGCCCAAAAAGTTGGCTTTCGTGTAAGGCGCATCGAAATATTAGGCGCTGGAGAAGTCCAGCCTTCTGCGCTAGGCCCTTACCTCAAGCTCTTTTTGTTCGCTGTCCCCCCAGAGAAACTCATTGCGAAGAAACCTGAGCATGCACCTGATCTTAACGTCGCCGTGTGCTGCTTTAAAAGTCCATTTACTAAAGAAGCATTGATTGAATGAACGTGCACACAAAGCTAATGCTTGAAGCCTACAAGAGCCGATCCTGGCCGTCACCTGCTAAAGTCACCAGGCGACGCGGCGGCCGTGGTTCATGGCGCATGCTTGGCTCCCGAACAGGGCGGGCAACGAATGGTCCCTTGTCGTTTTGCTCAGACAGTTGCAAATGTCAGGCTCGAACTTGTGTCCAGCCTTGTCGGAACCACCAAAGATTCAGAGCTAGGCTACTGTATCAAGGGAAGACTAAAACTAGACGCCACAGCCGAGGCAACTGCGTCCAGTCCAGGCATCATCTGCTAAAGGCGCCACCTTGCTTTTAGCAGATAGCAGTTGGAGAAATGGCGTCATCAATTGCAGGCTTCAGACGCTGGGCTTCTGAATGCGTCCATTCAGCCGGCTCTTCGTTGCCATGGTCAAATCTTGTTGTGCAGAAGGATATGATGGTATAAGACCAGTTGCGTTCTCAGGCCTTTTCGCAATGCATATCTACGGGTGGAATGGGACCAGAAAGGTTTTGAGATGAGAACCTACTGGGGCTGATTTTCTCCTGTGCCTAATATGGTGACGCGCCTTACACGACAAACATGTTTTTATGTTTGAGTTTGAGCATGTTTCTTTTTATTGAAAACATAGGCCTAAAGTATCAATGTGCTCATTTTTGTCATCTCTGTCTGCTCCGTTTCACCTTATGATGTACCGCAGAAAAGGCTACAAGTACGAGCTTCTTGCTTTAGGATGCATCTTGGTGGCGCAAGCTCTAGCGCAGGAAGAGCAGCTGTTGGCTCTTGAGCTTGCGCTTCTAGCCTTCGCTGCAGTACAACATGAGGTGAAACAGAGTAGCTGCCAAGCACCAAAGAGCATACTGGGCGGTGTACACTCTAAGAAAAATGTTGGCCCCAAGGGACTAATGCAGCATTTGGTCCACTGAACTCCCAGTTGCTCCCCGAAAGGACCATCTGGTTCAAGCTAGGTACCGTGCGCAAAAGCTGGGGACTAACTGCGCTCGACTGGGACTAACCGATAGGCGTGCGCGAGCAAAACCACCCATTAGTCCCCCTTAGACAGGGCGCATCTGTATGGTTTAGTCCCCGAAGGCAAGCGGAATGTTCGCCAGGAGGACGGATGCTATTTCGCTTGTCTTGGGGATCCGCGAGACTCAGCCCAGCACGGCTGAAAGTGTTGACAAAACTCGGACGAAACTGGCGAATTTGTTTAATGTGCCACGAACGTTAAGACATTACATGGCAGAGCTTCACGCGTTGTGTGAATGCGAGTTAACGAATATGCTGACTCGACTTCACCCAACTCTCTCGTCAAAAATGATCTGTTGACATTTCACAAGTCCCATTCACGTAATTTGCCTTCGCGCAAAAAATGAGCATTTATCCAAACGCAACACCTCCAAACACTAACACTTTTTTTTTTCTCTTAAAGGCGGGCGCTCAAAATTTTCTTCAGCGTGGCAGAAGATTCCCCCTCTTTTCTTTTTTTCCTCCTCCCCTTTCCTCCTCCATTTTTCTCCTCGCTTTTTACGGCCTTCTCGCACGAGTGCTAATGGGCTTACCGGCCCCCCGACAAAATCCTCTGTAACCCTTCAAGGTTCTCTGCTTTGATCCCAAACATCAGGGATTAGTTAGGCAGGCTGGATATGAGCTCCGAAGGATTCGGGATGGCTCTCTTTTCTCCTTTCTTTTTTTTTTACTCTTTTTCTGCAGCTCTAAAACACACTCGGATACTTCCGCATGCGCCCACATCGCTACAACACGCATATTTATCTCGAGTGAACGGAACTTGAACACTCACAGCAGAAGGAAAAAAATGTGGGTATTTTCATCTGAACTTTGAGGATTTCTGCCCGAAAGTTGAAAATTCGTCGTCTAACAACGGCAACTGAAGAGTGATTGTATCACTTTTTTTTGTTCAAAGAATCATCATGAGTAAATACAAGCAAAAATGCCGTCAGAGGGCGAAGCATGTAAAATCGTTGGAATGTTGACAATATAGTCATATGTATCGAAATGAACACAGTCTGGCCATTTCTGGGGCATAATAAATAGGTTCGTACTACAGGTGTTTTCTAGAGTGACGGCTGCCTCGTTGAAGCAACTAAGTAAAGTAAAAAAACATACTTCCATAAAAAGTGAAACGGTTTATGGTATCTTTATGTATCTTCAGCCTTTGAAAAATTTCTTCGTGGCCAAACAGTGCATTTAGTTTCTGTCAACAAATGTAACTGAAAACTCGACAGCCGACAAATATCTTGCGTATCAGCAAAGAGAACGGGAAACACGGAGAATTGAACCGCAAAATCCCAATTTTCTTCGCAGTAAAATAGTGCAACTAGCAATAGTAGCATATTATGCCATTTATTAAAAGACAGCAGGTATTACGAAGTTTTTATTCTCTTTTGTTGCCCATTGTTCGCAGATTAAGAAATGGAATGCCCAGATAGCCTCTGCAGCCCTTGCATAATTGTTCGGGGCTCTGTCAGGGTGGGCGAAGGCCAGCGACCATCTCCAAAAAACCCAGGAGTCGGAAGGTGTACTACCGCAAGTTTTGGGGCTGCAGCTTGGCTAATTTAGGCGTCTGGCGTTGTCCCGGCCTACTTAGAAAAGAAGCAGCGGCCAGCTCAACGTCATCACCAAGCGGGAAATCATGCCGAATGTGTCCTTGACACACGGCGAGATCTGTACCCGAACCCAGCCGGGATTCGCAACAATTCCTAATTAATCTATGAAACAAACTATAAAAAGATGGGAGGCTTAAACGATTTGCAATTTTTTGAATATAGTCATGCGGCTAACTGCCCACAAGTACAGAAAGAAAGAAATGCTGTAGAAAATGCAGAGCTTATTGTGTTTCTTTATGTCCTACTTGTCTTTCGCGCTGTACGCCAATTAAATAAAATCTGCAATATCTGTAGATTTGCCTGGTTATGTTGTCTCTAAAAGAAAAGTAATCCAAGCAAGCTCGGTCATCGTGCACAATTTGTGCAAATACAATTTTATGTGGAATTCAACGTCAAACACTACTTCCGCGGGAAATAAAGCATCCGTCGTTCTTCCGTGTTCTTGAGCTGTGAACTACCGATCTCGGATACAGTAATTTTGGATCCACAAAATATCACGCTCAGTAGAAAATTCGCCTTTTCTACCAAAAGTACTGGAATTATTTATTTTTCAAACAGGTCGGGTGGTGATGCGTGTTGAGTGTAGGACCGTTGACTGGGCACTCGTTTGCGCCAAAAGTGCAGTGCTTCCTTTCATGCTGCCTGCGACGAGTGTTGAAATTTGAATATAGTAGAAATAAAATCAATTGACACCTCTTAGAATTATTTTAAACTTGCGCTTTATTCAGGCATTTAGATTTTGATCCGTACCTTTTATTCATTGTCGTCTTCGATGAGGGAACAGCTTGCCGAGGAGGCCGCGCTGTCCGCGGACGCGGCTGACAGATAAGGTCGCGAATGCTTTTCACGAATCTTTAAAGACCAAGCATAAAATGAAGACGCTTACAAATCTCTGTAACGCGAAATTAGAGCGCAGCCACTTTACGCCAATGAAACCAACTTATGTTGTTAGCAGACGTCTTGCGAGAGTTGCAGTATTTTAATTATGCCTAATAAATTAAATGTTTAGGACTAATTACCCAACTTTTTAAATGTATTAAGAACCGAAATGTCAATTGAAAAGTCCTAGCTCTTGAGAAACACCCGAATTAGCCTGTTTGCAACGTGATACGGCTCGCGTGGCTTCCTTCTGACCAGTAATAAAGCTTATGAAACATGACAAAATACCCCAGTGATAAGCGCCCGCCCCCACTCATAAACTCAATTTTCGAATGTCCGGGATTTATTTTATAGGCCGAAAAAAAAAAAGATGCATGCAAGACGCGTGCCCCACGCTTTATTTATATCTAGAAAAAGTGAACGGCCCTCTGTTTTTACAAACAGCGTTTTTTTTGTTGTTTTTTTTTTTCAACCTACTACATATTAGAAAAAACGGGCAAATTAACGTTTTGTGATGTGAGCTATACGGCCAGGCGAAGATTAGGTTCAAGAAGAACGCGAGCAAAAACCGACTGATTACCTAACATTTGTTAATAACTTTTTAATATAAAAGAAAACGGGATAGTTATTAGAAAGTTGTTGGGCATAATCGAAAGCCACCAATTGTCCAGTGAAAATTAGCGCAATTGGGTTTTGTGTAGGTGAGCTATACGGCCAGGCGAGGATTAGGTTCAAGAAAGAACGCAACTAAAAACCAACCGATTGCCTAAAATCGCTAATTACCTTTTAATTAGAAAAAGAAAGCGGCTATAGTGTATTTAGAAAAGTTGTTGGCCATAATCAAAAGCCTCCAAACCGTCCATTCTTAAAAAGTTGTAACGCGCGTACACTATTACGGCGTCCGGATACGGCGTCCTCCTAATTTGGGCGCGAAAATATAGTTATGAGTTTATGTGGCTCCATCTCCGCGTGGCACAGCCCCAACGCCATGAAGCCTAAGGTATAAATCATGCGCAATCGCTGTGACAACGCCACTGTAGAAAGGGCGAGGAGCGCGGCGGCCGAAAAGATTGCGGTAACACGATTCGCGTCCAAATTAGGTTTTTTAGGACGGCGTGAACTACTTTCACGGGCGTTACATCTCTTTAAAATGACTGATTTGGTGTTTTTGATGACTACCGATAAGGCACCAACCGCAATTGCGTAACGCTGACTCTTTTCTAGAAAAAATGTCTAGTCGTTAAAAAAATCACCCCGTATAAGCACGATTATAAGGCAGTTTTTTACGGCCGGCGACATCATTACGGCACGGAAGGAGACGTAGCCCTCCCAAGTGGCGCCCGGGGCACTTGTACCCCCCTGCCCCCCCCCCCCCCCCCCCCCCCCCCCCTAGTTACGCCACTGTACACAGCCTTTTTTTTTTTCGTACGAGAATTAGCAAACATTTGGTACCAAATAAAACAGATTAGCATTCACCGAATTCGGCTCGTTTACTTGATTTAAATTGATATTTGATACACTTATTTTGTACCCACACACGCCTACTTTAATCCCTAATGAGTTACAATTGATAATTACATTGTTCTTTGCCGTGTGAGGTTATTAACAATTTATTATTAACAAATTATTAACCAAAGGAGCTATGCGATTACACAAAGGAGGCGCATTTGAAGATATTCAAAATTGTTCTGAATACCAGAAGCAACTTCTCAAGCTTCTTGTTGGCTGGGTCCCTTTCCTACACGCAATTACCATAATAAACCCAAAACCTGTATAGAGTATACTATCTCTATCGACTCAACGCGCAAACACGATGTGAGGCGTGTAGTGCGTACGTTGGAAAAGAGATACCGGCGAGCAAACCATAGCGTCGAATGTCATGCATCAAACTGTCCGTGCACCGAAATATCCGCGCACCGAAACGTCCCACACCGAAAAGTCTTTGCAAGCAAGAAGTCCGTACACCTGAAATGTCTGTGCACGGAAAAGTCCGCACCGAAATGACCCTACAGCAAACATCTCTACACCGAAAAGTGCTAGACCCACTAGCGGATAGGATCCTTCCGTGACCTCTGCCGGTCCACGAACCATAATGATTCAGAACCCACTGGTCTTATGGAGCGCCATCCCTGATATACCCGAAAAACTGCTGCTTGTACTTCCCGTTGTCAACCATGAATTCGCCTAAACTACGAAAGATGCCAAATCAGATATTTATAATAAAATTAATACTTTAATGACTACTTCTTTGAACAGAACAAGGTATTTGTGCTCTCACAACAGCAAGAATCGTCCTCCAAACCAATGCTAAAAAAAGCCAATCCAACTCGTTGGCAAGAGCAAGTGCCAACCTCGCTCAAAACAGCTACTCGGTTGGTTCAGCTCCTTGTCGCAGGTGTGCCGGGTGGCTTCTGGATAATCTTTTCAAATCCTTCAAGCTTTCATTTCCCCCACCCCAAGCTTGCCCCCCCCCCCCCCCCCCCCGAAAAAAAAAAAGAAAAAAAAAATCAGGCAGCCGGCAAAAAAACAAAAACAAAAAACAAAAAACAAAATCGGAAAATGACGAGGAGAAAACGAGAGGCGATTTCCTCTTTTCACAGTGGCAAGGAGGAAAGTGAGGGTCGGGTTCCTTCTCTCTGCTTACGGGCCGGCCTTTAAATGAAACTTGACAGTTTTTAGAAGCCGCGCTCTCAACGCCGGAGTCTCGCAGTCAGAATAAACGGTCACTTCAATCGCTAAAACTGAGTTACTGAGAACAAGTCGAGCCTCGTCTCTTCGAAAAAATCGTAAGGGTGCAGGCGAGCTGGTGAATATTAACCATGTTGATTTAACCTGAGACTGGGGTAGAGAAGAAGCATCAAGTTTTGGAAAGAGATCCGAAACACTGCTTTAGGCCAGATGTTGCATCTGGCGGGGCGAATCCCGGACAAAAGCTCACCGGACAAAAGCTCACCGGACAGAAGCTCACCGCACAAAAGCTCACCCATTTTTTAACAGACCCGGACAAACGCTCACCAGGAGAAAATTTCATGTTGGTCTTATAGTGAAACCAAATTTAGAGAAAAAGGCGATGAGCCTCCTTTTATCGAATTCGGCCACCGCGAAGCGGCGTGTGCGGATAAGTCAGGTGAGTTAACATTTTTGTAATGAGCCGCCGCAGACTGCCGGCGCGAAGCGGCGGGAGCGCTGCAGGGGGCTTGGGTTAACACGCTCGCACCAGTGATACACGCGCGAAGTAGAATAGCGTCCCCTTTTCGATAAACGGCATATCTCTAAACTGAGGCTCTGATTTCCCTCTACCCCAGTCTCAGGTTAAATCAACATGGCTCGTCTCTTCGTCTCCCCGTGACCAACCTTTCTGGGTAGTCCAATGTCGAACTCAAAATCCGCAACGACACACTTGATGCCAGTGTTGCGGAGTTGCCACTCCGGAGTGGGAATGATTCCGGAATCACTCCGCATTTTTGCGACCCCGGAATGGAATGGGAATGGAATGGCGGTAACGACGAGGGGAATGGAATGGGAATGGAATTAGATGCCTTTTGCCCGGAATGGAATGGGAATGGAATGGGCCCGGTTCTTTATTTTTTTTAATTAATTATTATATATATATATATATATATATATATATATATATTTGGGGGGGGGGGGATTACGTTTAGCTATACCGAGCCAGTCAATGAGTCAGTTGTTCAAAAATAAAATGAATACAAAAAAACAAGCGTCAAAGCAAAGAGCAGAGGGGTGGCGCCTTTCATGGACGCGCTGGCGACCGACTTCACTGGTGTTACACGAGAGCGAAACAAGAAACCAAGCACCAAGCAAAGAAACGAAGGGTGCGGTGAAAGAAACCGCCATGCACGGCTCCTCGTTGTCTTCCTGCCTTGCTTTTTTTTTTTTTTGACGGCATGGAGAAAGCATGCGCACCCAAGGACTGAGATCTGGGAGCTGGGGGCGACTCATAACTCGCAGAGCTCCGATAACTCGTTGACTCGGCGCCACCGAAAGATAAACAGTTATTGTTTTCCTATAGTTCGAAGAGCGCTGTTTAGCAGGTGGCCAACCCTGCTGCCTTCCACGTTCATTCGCGCGCACTCTTTGAGGTGCGAAAAGCTGGGTTTGCTTCGGCATTAAAACAAAGCGAGATTCACTTCTCTCTTCTCCTCTTGCGCTTTGCTCCGACGCTTGTTTTTTTATACTGCATTTACTTGGTCTTCCTTTCGATGCTTGTTTTCTGTGTTATATGTTTTACATTCAGGTGGGTTAGGGTTACAAGCAAGCTAGCGGATTCCCACTCATTTCCTTTGACTAGTCTCTGCATACTTTGTTTCACCTTGCGATGGACCGCTGCGGACGCTACGAGTCACCCTAGGCAATACAGCACCGTGAGCTTAGTAAAATCAGTGCTTTCTTGAGGCATTTAGCATGCGCTTGATAATGTCAGCTTTCAGCTGCTTATGCCGGCAACACAACAGGGTTGGGCAATTTTCGCATTTCAGCAATACATTTGTATCTGTATTTCTTTATCGCAATACATTTTTTCACCAGTATCTCTATTCCTGTATCAAATAATAATAATAATAATAATAATAATAATACGATGCGAAATGTTTCTTTTTATCGCGATACAATCAGGATGAAATGCATCTCGTTACATTTCTTCAGAAATGCCCCCCCCCCCCCCCCCCCCGAGAAACAAAATACAAGTCCGAACGCTTTTTTTTTTTGCTTTTTTTTATTTCTGAGGGCGTTAGGGTCAAGGAGATTTTGGTTCATTGTTACTATGCTGAGCAAGGTTCCTTCCAATTTTCCAAATTATTTCTGAGAAATGTTGCGTAGTCGGGAGTCGAAACAGGTAGCGCGTGCCAGCAGTTGAGTCGGAGCATCTTCTACCGCAGGTCCCTAGGTTGGGATTTCATGAGTCATGGTTTACTGGCACCAATGCCCGCTGCTAGTTATTAGAGTCTTGAGAAACAGGAAATCAAAGGAAGTGTTGCTTGGCCTGTGGCCGAAGTAGCTAAGTCACAGTCCGTTGCAACACGAGTCTGGCGGTGGTTGACTTGAAAGGAGTAGGATGACTGACGCAGTGAAATTCAGCAGATATCCGAATGCGTCTGCGCCTGTAATATTGCACTGCTTCAATGAGTACGTCATCAGTCGACGTGAACGTGACCCGCTGCTCTGGTGATCCGATAACCAGGAAGGAGGCCAGACTTGGCCTCGCTGTGCCGACCCAGACTTCGTACACCTGCGACGCGGTCTCGAGCACTCTGTTTCTCGGAGAGCTCGCACCTGTGCCGGCCATTTCAGGTTGCAATACACGATGTCTCAGTTTGGATGATGCTAGGCGAAAACCTGAGGACTGCCCTTCATGCGTTGGAGGTGGAGGGTCGGCAGGAAGAACCGTCACAACAGGAATGCCACCGTATCGATTTTTCAACCTTAACAGAAGATAAGACATGTGCTCCAGGATACTTCAGGTCGTCCACTATTCTCGAAATTCTAAATGAAACTGCCTGCATGATCTTCAACGAGGGGGCCTACAACGAAGGTACGTGTTGTCCTTTCATGCAGGCAGCGGGGGAAGGTTTCATTTCAATGCAACACCTACAGATTCAAGAATACTACCTAGTTCATTCCCCGTGACGTCATGTGGTCAGTGTTGACAAGGGAGTGGTGATGTTATGATGGAATGCACTTAGAGGTCGAAGTCTTTTCGCATCACTCGTCAGACAGACATGATGCCAGGGAAGGGACCGCGGTCAATCCGTGATGGAACGTTTCTTTGAACCCATTGAAGACTCCTCTCCGTCCGGAACCACTACCTTCAAGGCGAAGTGCCAAGCCTGTGGGATAGTAATTTTGGGATAAAAAAACTTCCACTTCATACTTAAAGCCTCATCTCAGTTGGCGTCTCCAAGAATTTGAAAATTGTATTGCATTATCAGTATTTGTATTTCTGCCCTCCCGAAAATGTATTCCTGTATTTGTATTTCCAACGACTTTTTTGCCTATCTTAAAATTATATTTCTGATACGGATCGCGATGCATTTTTAAAGAAACGCCTGAGTTACCTCAAAAGTAACGAGTTACTTTTTACGTTACTTTGAAGACCAAATACACAACTGTTTTTGTTTCGTGGTTTATTGTTTTCTTTTTAGTAGTCGTTGTTCCCTTAAGCAGCAGCCGCCTGTCGAAGTTTTCATCAGTTATGTTTCCCCGCTTGCTTGAAAATACATCTCCGGTGACGCTGAAGCGTCGTTCTACTGACGCGCTCGAAGGAACGGGAGTGGTTTGCTTCAGGAAGAGCTGCTGAATCTTCGGGAACTGCGCCTTCATTAAGGACAGCGGGTAACGGGTTATGTGCCTTCCCGTGTTTGCAACCTCCGGGTTTACATTCGGTCCGTGCCCGGTTCTAGAAAGTTCAACCAACGAACCTGATTGTGCTCGCTGGGTGGAGGACATTCCCAGCTGTAGAGTTCAGTACAGCAACGTTTATCGCTGGACACGTCAGTCGAACTGTTCGACTGATGTGTTCAGCGATATACATTGCTGTATTGTCATACTGTTTATTTGTTTTTCGGGTTTTCCATCTTCCTTTGTCGCAATAGACACATACTAAGGCTAGAATAAAACAAGGCCGTTTAAGCGGTGTTGTACACGTTACTCCTCAAAAGTAACGAGATACCGTTACTCGTTACTTGGCCTTAAAAGTAACTAAATACCGTTACTCGTTCCTTTTCTGAAAAAGTAACTGAATACGTTACTCGTTACCGAAAATAGTAACTAGGTACAAGTAACTCGTTACTTGTAACGCGTTACGTACATGTCTGGAGAAGAGGATACAGTGGTTTCGGGGACGAAAGATTTCGGGATCCTGAATGGCTGCCTGTGTCACGGCGTTGTGCGCTTTTCATTTCAATCGGCAGGTGACCAACGCCATCTCTTCGTGCGGTATGCTTAACACATTAATTTCCCGGGAGTTGTGCACGCTGCACGGTCGCGGGGACGTAGGTTGTTTCTCAAATTTAGAAATCAACGAACAGTCAATCGGTGACTCAATTACGGCACGTATAGACCAACACGTGGTGCTGACGTCCTGCCCCTGCGGTGGTGCTGCTATCGGCATTGCGCACGCGCAGACGGTCCACTTGACGCGCTCCCTGCGCACGCGTACAGGGCCCACACCTCGTGCGGAAACTGCGCCTTTTCCCACACCTCGTGAGGGCTTGTATGAAAACAGCGCGTTGGTCTTATACGCGCAGCATGAGCTCAACTGAGAGGAAGGGTTGTGCGGATCATTTGGACAGCGTAATGTTTGGCAGTCATCCAGAGGGTCAACATGTCGCAGTATCTTGCCGGCCAGTGCAGCATGACTGTTGACTGGCACCACGCTGTACGGAGAACCAGCATCGGCGTGCGTTCGTGTAATCACTACTGCGTGGTGCACCCAAAGACCCCAGGCTATAATCCGTTTCACCTAAGGATGGACCGCAGCCTATGTTAGAAACCGAGGGCGTCAAGGGCCATCTCGACCCGTGCGACGTTTTGAACACGTTTGTGTTCGAGGCATTTCAGAGTTGGAGAAGGACCCTACTACCCCTTCCTTGTCTTGCTCTGCATGCACAAGCTTCTCTGGCTCGTGTTCAGGTTGAGCGTATTGATCAAAAGCCACGCACACTTTTATTTGTCTTTCCATGTATCGGGGTAGTACGTATATATACTTTTTTCTTGTGTTGTTTTTGGTCTGCATAAGCACGGAAATCATATATTACTTCTTTTAATGTACGGCACCTAGTCATTTTTTTGTGTGCAAACTGAATTATTTTATTCGCACGTAATCAAGCCGAGAAAAAAAGAACACATTGTATCTTCCACATTTTCGCGACATATTTGGAACCTTGCATCCCATGTTCCATTACATCAACCGCTTATCAAATGCTAATTTAAATTTCAATATATCTTATATCGAACCTAAACGTTTATTAGAAATGATAAGTTTCCCATAAATCAACCCACCTTTAAAAAATGTTTTAAGCTATTGTTTTGAATTATTTTTCGTCATACTGCTTTCAGATTGGCCAAGTTCGATATCTTTCCTGCACGAAAAGAACCGGTGAATTATCGGGAGTTCGGCTCTTCGAAGTGGCCATCTAAGGCGCATCCTAAGGGAGCCTTGAAACGATTTTTCTACTTTTGCTAAATAGTACTTAGAATCGCTCCCTAACGTTAATAAGTGAATAAACTTGTCTTAGTTGTTCTTTCTAGGCAATGGCAGTCGCCAATAAAATTCGAGAAATATGAGCATCATTCATCCCCTCAACTCGGAGCCAGAACAAGTGGCCACGTGGCCTGGTGCCTATCTTATAGACGCTTTGCAGCACCTGTGCATGGGCGCCGCCATAACTGACCTTCAGTTTTTGTTTCCCCTTATTACGTTTACTTCACTTCATTATTACCATAGCAGGCCAGGTTATTGCCATCTTAGATTTTATTTTGTCTTTCTCCCCAGCATTGGCCTTTGTGGAGGCTCGCCCACACCAATTTCAGTGGCTCGGTATCTCGGTAAAACAAGAGAAGGTCGGCAATGGCGGCTGTATTCTGGCGCGTGTGTAAAGCGTCTATACCTTTAACGTTAATCTTACCCACGTGCTGGGATTGACAAAGTAGAGAACGCATGCTGAGCTCAGAGATGGTTAGAGTTGGGCTATTCTCATCACCGCAGTGGTTAGACACGGGCCACTACCCGAGTGTCCGCGAGGCATTGATTGTTACGAGCTGAAGCAGAGTGCTCACGTAGTTCTCGTGTCGAATCCATGCATGAGCCGCGCTTGACTCTCATCAGTCGGGTGATTTCGATTCCACAATCACGTTATGCAGCTTGTAAAGGCAAGACTGAAAGAAATCGTCCCCTTTTATCTTCGCGATTTCACAATTTCACCGCGACAAAGAAGTTTCTGAATCAGTGGCGGTCTGTGCAAGTATACTTGTGCCAGGCCTGGACCAGTACGAACCGGCGAAGTCATGAACGTTCCAACCCGATAACGTTTCGTGACCCCTTTAAAGGGGCCGTGAAATGATCTTAATGTTCAAAGAATCCGGTGCGTGTCACTTTCGTTTGGCTTACCTTAACACAAGTAAACAAAAAACACGCCTTGAGCTTTTAAAATGTCGCGAGTGTCCGGAGAAATCGCGAAGAGGAAAGAGGACTATTTTCTGTCCTGCAGCCACTTGTGTAGGCCAAGGAAATTACATGCATGACGTGAACTGGTTGAAAGTGTATTGAGTTAGCAAGCTCAGTAAGTGTCTGCTCAATTTGAGGCTAATTTTTTTTTTTTTTTTAAGTTTTGTCGTGAAAACGTGAACAGACGCGCCAAAAGCCTGATATTCTCGACTTTTATAACGCAAAGTTTTAGAGGCGCCATCTACACGAAGCGAAGAAAAGCGCTCCCACCCCACTTCCCATAGCCACAGCGACATGAAACTGAACGTCTCCGTTTGCCCCCCTCGAGCCCGCAAACCGGAAAACAGTACGTAGTTGAGTGGCGCATCAAACTTAAATCTGTTCCAACTTTTTTTTAAATGAAAACTAATGCACTTTCTAAAAAAAAACCGTTTACTGATCTTTATTGTACAACGCCTCCCAGCGACTAGGGGAGGAGTGGTGAGGGGCTTTCCGTGACTCCTTTGCAATATGAAGCAGCAGTTCTCGAGTAATTGGAGGTCTTGACCCACAATGGATCTCTTGACTCGGTAGACACGAGTCAAGAGATCCAAAGCGTCAAAAGATCCATTATTGGACCTTCTGACTCGTTGGACCTTTTGACTCGTTGGACCTCTTGACTCGCCGTGGATCTTTTGACTCGTTGGATCTCTTGGCTCGTTGGACCTCTTGACCCACATTGGATCTTTTGACTCATGTCTGGCAAGTCAAAAGATCCAACGAGTCAAAAGATCCATTATTGGACCTTTTGACTCGTTGGATCTTATGACTCGTTGGATCTCTTGACCAGAAGCGTTGGGCAGATAGGGTCCGTCGGGAAAATGGGAAGCGCCTTTGTTTGAAAAGCACCTGTTTTTAGTAAGTTGGAAGTTGACATACAGCGATGGTCGGAGGCTGGTCACCGTTTTTTTATTCTCCTTGTGTCGTCTCCGAACATGGCGGGATCCGGTTTGGATTCGCGGTGCTGAAGCACTTCACTTGATCTGTTCTGAAGTCACAAGTAAAGGGAACTCAATTAAGGTATGTCGAAGTACTTTTGTTTATGGTGTATTCATTAACTGCGGCTCCAGAAAGTGTTTTCTTTTGAGCGCGTTCTCTAGCTTGCAAAGCGCGCGCCATGCTCTATTCTTTTTGGCACCATGGTTCCTGATTTTGTTATGCAGCACAGAGACCTCATATTCAATCGTATCGAGCGAAACGCCAGTTCTACCGATGGCTTATTCTTTGTGTGTGTGTGTGTGTTTTGCAGACCCTGGCAGGATCACTTGACCATAAAGGCCTGTCCACACATGCAGCGGAGCGCTACAAGCATAGCGCTGACTTAGCGCTAAGCGCGTGCTGACGGGAGCGGTCACCAGCTTTGTATCGCGCCGTCAAAACTGCTCATGGCAGACGAAAAGTAGCTCACGACACGTGAGTAGCGCAACATCAGCGCTTCGCTGCGTGTGAGAACCGGCCTTAATGGAGACATTTATTCGATTGTACACTAGACTTTCGCGTTGATGGCGGGAGCTCGTGCCGTTACTTTGAAGCATAGTTTGAGCACGCACACGGTGGGTCTGTAGTTCGCAGCGAACGGTCTACTCAAAATCGAATATTGCGCTGGTCTGCTGTCAACAGATCGCATGTTGGATGTGAATCATTGTAGCACTTATGCAGCCTATTTGTTATTTTATTATGCGTGTGGTATATCTCATACTTTTGTCGAGCGATCGGGTATTTCACGCTGCCCTGTTACTAATAATCCAAATTCCTCGCAAACAGGCAAGAAGCTGCCGGTGCCCCAAAAAACGGCGCTTGGACCACGACCGGTTCGGACAGACGTTCCAGTGTCCAAGCCATCGTCGACGCGAGTGCACTCTTCGGAATTAGGCCTTATCGTGGATTCTACCGCCCAGGAACTTCGGCTTCAGTCATCCTTGAATGCTATGTGTATCTACGAGGCAATAAAGCTACGTTTTACCTGAACTGCACAATTTCGTTTCGGAGATTTTTGGCTCGGGACCAAATGTAAAGGTTTAGTCCCAGGGGTCTAAATCTAAGGGCGCAACGTTTAGACCCAGGGGTTCAAGTGCAAGGGCCTAGCAGTTGGTCCTCGGGGTTCATTTGAAACGGTGTAACAGTTAGTCCCAGGGGTCGAAGTGCAAGGGCCTAACAGTTCGTCCTCGGGGTTCAATTGAAACGGTGTAACAGTTGGTCCCAGGGGACCAAGTGCAAGGGCTTAACAGTTAGTCTCCAGGGGTCAATTGCAAAGGCGCAACATTTTATCCCATCGGAGGAACTGCGAGAGACTAATAGAGGGGTGCAACTGTTACTTCCCCTTCCCGTTAGTCCCCGAGGGGACTAATGGTTGTGGCAACGCACTTGCTCCCCTCGGGGACTAAGTCGCGCTCCCCTTTTTCTTAGAGTGTAGTTACACATGCTGCGCGTCCTGGCATCTACAGTGGCAAAGTTTGGTAAAGCAAAGATCTTAAACAAATGGCACGCTGTATGCACGTTTGCCAACATCGTATTTAAGTCCTTTACCTTGAATGTTTTGTACAGATAAAGCGAGCGCATGCAGAACATGTGCCTATACGCAATTTTACGAGTTGACTTCACGCAAAATTGTTTTTAGATTCAAGTTTGGGAGTGTTTGCACAAGCCGAAGCAGGCTTGTGCAAAAAGTGGTTCAAATCGACCGGCGCAGCGTTGCTCCTTGCTTTACGGCAAAGAAAGCCAGAACATTGTGGCTTGCGAAGGCTACGAATGATGCAAAACTATCTCAACCAAACCGATAATCGTGCAAGCCTACATTTGAGGGGCTAGGTGCAAGTTCAAATGCTATATTGACCTTGACATGCACAGATACAATTATTGAGGGCCTTTTTGGCGAGCTCTGCATTTGCACTTGTACCCACATAGCCCCTCAATCAAAATGAGCTGCCTCTCCGAAGGCTATTGCAGAAGATATTCTTTGCGTATGTTGTGCATTCTCAAATTCTGGTGCTGTTTGAGTTATTTTGGCTGACTTGTTTAATTTTCTTCACTGCTTTCTGACAATATTGTTTGCGCCAGAATTCTGTGTGGCTATGGGAAATGCTGTGCTGCAATAAATATCTTGGCTGTCCTTTAATCCGTGTTACTGTGTCTTTACACAACCTTCTTGTGCGTCTAAATATGAATGTGAAACAGTGATGGTTTAATGGCAGCAATTGAAGTTACTTTTCGGATGACATTTTGGTTTCTTAATGTTGCATGCTGTTGCACACCTGGACGGTATGTTTATGGTTAACAGCCATTGTAGCAACCACTTTGTTGGTCATTGAATCTTTCCCAAGTGTGAGTTGCCAAGGATCTCTGTAAGCAATTGAAAGTCACTGGCTGTATATTGTGTTAATTTGTCATAAACATCAGCAGGCAACGACCGCATCCTTGAAGCAGGGGCATATCGTAAGCTATTTTAAGCAGAGAGAACGATGAAAGGAACCCATGTGGCTAGTTGGTTATTGCTTATCATGCAATCCACCCAAAACACAATATGAAACAAGAGGTGGACAGGACAAGGCGTTCACTATGTCCTGTCTATCTTCTTTCATCTCATTATTGTTTTAAGCGTAGTACGATGTGCTGTACAATAGCCAACTAGCACATGGCATAAGGCGTGTCTGGCCTGTTTGTTTTGTTAAAGTTTTTTTTTTTTTCTTTTTCAAAAGGCTCATGCACTTACTCAGTGCTATGTACTCAGTCAACATCGTTGTGGACATGGCGCAGTGCTTAAGCAGAAGAGGGTAGGCACAAAGTGTAGAGCCACATTTCCCCGTGGGGACTTATTGCAATACTTGTTCCAATTTCTCCCCTTCTGCTTTGTACTGTTACAGCACTGTGACAGATGAAACTCTTTGACCTGCGCAAGTGGCGACCAGCAGGTACATAGAAGTTAAAACAAAATAATGTCTTAGGAAAGGGGTATACGCTACCCTCCAGACTGCTGGACTTGGTTTCTAGTGCAAGCCTCAGTAATTAATTTTTTAGGTAGCATAACCTTATAAGTTATAATGTAAAAGCGCAATGGAACACTTGACCAGCCTCTGAGTTCGTGGCTTGCTGCTAGGCTAAGTAGGCTTCATGGGCCGGTGCACGCAAAGAGCGATGAAGAAGCATTCGGTTTGAGTTCTTTCAAGTCGTCGGCTCTGTGCTGCTCGAACTGGTCACTCGTGAAGTGGTCCTACAAAGACAATCATTGGTACAAAGCAAGAGCGCAAGCAAAAATTAATATATATTCAGCCTCGGAGCCCTATGCATTAGATATAGAGAATTGAAAAAGAAAAGCACAGGACATGACAAGGTTCCAAGGTTCCCATTGCATGCTGATACGCACGATTTAACTTTAATATTGCATCTGTAGGAAACAATTACAGAGATATAATGATTGAATATTATCACACAGCTGAGATTCTTGTGACAGTATATTTAGCAACAAGTTGTGAAATATAATTTTCAGTGAATGCAATATTATGTGTCTGCAATTCATTCATGATTTATTGATTGAAGAGGGAGTTTTTTTTAAATGGTTAAATATAAGCAAATGTAGCAGGTTTTTTTTTTTTTTAGCATCATTGAAACACAGATATTCGAGTGGCTTAATTGTACAGCATGCTCTTGGTAATAAGGTGAATCATTACGGTAAACATCACGGACCTGTCAGTCCCCAGGAACCATTTTGAGCGCGCAGTTACCGCGTCATTTGATTTGGCACTTTCCTTATATTCAGAGCATTAAGATGGTGATTACAACTGGGTTGATTAACGTTATTTTTAGGAGGCTGCCACTTTTCTTATCGTAGTACGCAGTGCCGATCTCGGAACAACTCAACACTGCAACGTCAAGTGAACCCGCATTCAACTGTAATCATACTCACTTCGCAATGCCTCGAGTTTAGCGTCGGCGCAAATCCAACGCTGCTTATCTTGCGGAGCCATTCCTTCCGTCGACTTTTGTTCCTTGTATGATTACAATGTAGCGCAAAGACAACACAGGAAGGAGACAGAGATAGGAAAGAGCGTCCTTTCCTATCTCTGTCTTTTTCCTGTGTTGTCTTTGCGCTACATTGTAATTATGCAAAACTAACTTGCCCAACAGCTCATTTTAATTTGTTCCTTGTCCCGTTGGGAATCAAGAACAAAGCCTTGTCACGACCAGAGCGAGTCGTAGACGCCATAGCGCAGCAGCTTGGCATCGCGACTTCGCGAATAAGTGCCGAAGAAGCGCGCCACAAAAGCGCGCCAAGTGATCCCTTACAAAAAAATTAACTGAGTTTCAATTGAAAGTATAAAGGGCTCACTCAATAGACCGCATTCAGTCTCAATTGAAATTCAATTGACTTTTTCTAATGAGTCCCTACTGAACCGTCCCAGGGTATTGGCCACTGAGGCGCAATTGAGTTTTAGCAATTGCATTTCAATTGAATTTTGGCAGTAGTGTTTTCATAGAACTTTTACTATTGAGTTTCAATAAAAATATTGCAATTGAGTTTCAATTGAATTTTTGCAACGTGTCTCAGTAGAATTTATTGCAACTGCGTTTAAAAAAATTGCAACTGGTTAAGAATTTTTGTATACTTCCTTAAAGCACGCAACATGAAGGAAACAAAGCACATGGAGGAAACGAACACAAACATCATAACTAAGCACTCACAAACCACTAATCGTACTCCCCTTGACTGCCCCACCGCCTTATATACCCTACATAAGAAAGGTATTCATTTGGCCGGTGACCACCTCAGCATTTATTAAGGTTCCCAGTTTGCTATTTCCTCATTGGAAGTCTCGTAAATGATAAACAATGTTTCGAAGTCATTGGACTCTATCCCTTAATAGAAAAACATTGGTACAAGCAATAATCGTTCGGTGCAGTAATCCACAAACGACCAAAAAACAACAAACTCAATTGCATTCCTAATGAGTAAATTCAATATAATTGCTATTGAGTTTCTTATGACCAAGCTCAATTGCATTCCTAATGAGTAAATTCAATAGGATCGATATTGAGTTTCTTAACTCAATTGCATTCCTAATGAGTAAATTCAAAAAAATACATATTGCATTTCTAATGAGCAAACCCTATTTCATTTTTAATGAG
The DNA here is from genome assembly GCA_013358835.2 of Ixodes persulcatus. Classification (NCBI taxonomy): domain Eukaryota; kingdom Metazoa; phylum Arthropoda; class Arachnida; order Ixodida; family Ixodidae; genus Ixodes; species Ixodes persulcatus. Next base: position 1,177,611 of record JABSTQ010009212.1, on the reverse strand, counting down.
CAATTTCAAAAGAATATATATTGAGATCTTAATGACCAAACTCAATTGCATTCCTAATGAGTAAATTCAATAGAATCGATATTGAGTTTCTTATTACCAAACTCAATTGCATTCCCAATGAATAAATTCAATAGAATCGATATTGAGTTTCTTATTACCAAACTCAATTGCATTCCTAATGAATAAATTCAATAGGATCGATATTGAGTTTCTTATGACCAAACTCACTTGCATTCCTAATGAGTAAATTCAATAGAATCGATATTGACTTTCTTATGATAAAACTCTATTGCGTCCCTAATGAGTAAATTCATTAGAATCGATATTGAGTTTCTTATGATCAGCCCCAATTGCATTCCTAACGAGTAAGTTCAATAGAATCAAAATTGAGTTTCTAATGATCAAACTCATTAAACATTGAGTTTATATTGAGTTTCAATTGACTCTATAGGAATACAATAGAAAGTCAATTGAAACTCATTGATCATTTTTGTAAGGGATGTAAGTGAAATCACTGTCGATAGGAATGTCTTAAACATTCCAAAGGGTTCGTAACTAAACAAGTTTTTTTGCATTTGAGTAGAGTACTGAATATAATCCAGCGCTTTATAGTTGCTCTGTTGAACTCTATTTTCCTTGGCGACGACACTCTGCCCGAAGCGCCCTGAAGCCAGCCTTCAGCCAGAGCGGAGCGTCGTCTGCTACAATTTGTTTTCTGAGCCAGAAATGGCGGCGCGTCGGCTGTGGCCAATAGGAATGCGCGCGGCACGATCAGTTAATGGCGGTACTTGGGGAGAATATAGTATCCAGTGCTTTAGTCGTTTGCGGCTCTTGTGATAGTTGGGAAGCCATCGGCAGCGGTTGGGATACATTCGGCAGCGCCGGAGCCTGCCCTTTCTTATGCTCCCTCGCCCTCTAATCTTGTCGGGAAGCCATCGGCGGTCGCTCGTCCTTCCCGGCCCAACTTTTCCTTTCAGATGCCAGGAAGCCCCGGGGTCGGGCCGACTGCGCGTGCTACTTGCGACTCTGATAAGGCCTATCCTGGTATACGCGAATGATGCATGGTATCCGCTTACAGCCGCATGAATTAAAGGGGCAGTGCAACAGTTTTAATGTTGAAAGAATTGCCAGTTTGCATTTTTTATATCGTTTATACAAGCCCAAGTGACCAAAAACAGGTCACCTTTCCCCGAAAAACTGCTATTCTGCTGCGTAATCGCAAGGCAAAAAACGAATTATTTGCCGATCTGTAGCCGCCTGTGGCGGCTACGGGAACTAAAATGACGGCGTCTCTGGGGGTACGCGGAAGTCAACAAACCCTGTCCCCCTCCGCTGCTACACTCGCCGTCAGCCCCGTGGCGAACCGTTCTTTGTGTCCATCGCACGCCGCGACCTTCGACGAGGCTAATCCTTTGAAAGTCGACAATCGCGGAGGAAGCGGCTGGGGTCTCTGAAGAGAGGGCCCAAGGGGAAACCACGTGAACCCCCAGAGTACGTCACTCGAAAGTCGGCGTGGAGAGCTGAGGCACTTCGACCTTCGATCTGTTTCATTTTTTTATTTTTTTTTTAAATAAGAACTAGCGCTCGCAAGAAAATGCGGTTTTCGGTTTTTCGTTCCATAGGTGACGCAAATTAATTTCCGCAGTTAATTGGCCAAACGTTGCACTGCCCCTTAAGCCGAAAAATGCAATTTCAAAAACACAAAAAAGAAATGAAAAGAAGTGGAGCCAAGCAAAATGGTTTCATCTCATCCCCCAAGGCAGATACATACACTGCGCTCCACTGTTAATACGAACACGATAAAATCGCTTTTATTTGCAGTTTATTTCTTTGACAGCTATTGAGAGAGCTGAAAGTTTGTCGCTCAGATTAGTGCCCCAAACGAGCGCTTTATTCCACACCAATAGGTTGATGTCAGTCCCTCGTATTTAAGGTGAAAAATAAAAGCAGGATATTGATTATTCCCAGTAACAATGTCGCGCAGTGTACAGAAACACCAAGGTACCCTATCACAAACCGAAGCATACGAAGAAGAAAAAACTCATTTAATTGGGAAAGCAAGAAAGGCAGAGATATAAATGGAGCACTCATTTTCGCTAATTTGCACTGTCTTGCTGCCTAATGCAACCTAACAAAATATCTGTCCGTTTGCCGACTGCTTTAGTCTTTAGTCTTTATTTTTTGGCTCTGGAGAGACGCGGCACCGCGGAAAGGCACCAGCCTGTACCATGGAGGCCCGCGGTGCAGCGTCTAGGGACCATGATAATGTGATGAGTATGTACATGCAAGATGACGACGACATGGGTTGTTGCTATTGGGGAGGATGGCAGTCCGATTCGCAGAAGTCCAGATTTCGTGGAGACGGCTTGGGCGGGTGAGCAGCGAGCCTTGTTTGATCGGTGCATGAAGAAGCCCCAGGAACATGATGGCGCTGTTGCTCACTGGGGTCCACTGGGGTCAAAGCATCAGGCTTCAAGGAGGTAGCCCAGCCAAAGTAGAAGGGAGGGCATCAGGGCTCGTGCCCCCCCCCCCCGAGCCATCATCCTTACAGAGACGATGTTTACGTGCCATGTAACGAGCTTCTAGTAGTGGCATGTAAACAAAATAACGCACATAGCAACGGACGTATGGCGATATACATACGCTGTAAAATGTACCCCCTAAAATAAACTACTGATAATTGCCGGTGTAAACACAAATGTGCAGAAATACCCCCCCCCGGGAAAATGGAAAGTCTACTCCGCTGAACTGGATAGTGGGAAAAGAATTCTCGCTGCACGATTTATAAGCATTGGTTTCAGATTTCGCTAACCACTATCAAGTTTGTTTCTAAAAGTTAATGTTCTGTCATTAAAGTCAGGAGCGAAGATAAATAAAATTAGGCGTCTATATTCTTTTGTAAGTAAAATGTTTAACACAAACAGTGAGATATATGAAAATTTTCAACTACCGGTTCCTGAATCAATCATACCATAGCATTAAAACAATTCAAACTGAGCCATGATGTTTTTTTTTTTTTTTGTCTTTTATGCGATTTAATAAAACAAACTGATTTTTTTTATGTTCCTACACCTGCTATTGACCATTTGAGTAGCAGTGCCCTTTAAATAAATAAAAAAGACCATCATCAAGTGTATTTGTTGAGATAAAATTATTCGCCGATCCCTCAACTTCGAGACAGATAATTCTGGCGGAGCTACATGAAACATAGAAGTCATTGCTACGTGTCTATAAACTACAAAAGTAGATCCGTGTAGCTTTTACAAAAATAACACCAAGACTATGATTCCCAGCATGGGATATACTCAGCAGCCCGCAGTTCAGATATGCAAGGAAACTGATTTCAGACACTTGTTAGTGAGCGCGTTGGTAAAGATGTAAGTTTAGAAAGAGTTATATACGTAAAGACAGGGGACGGGACAACACATCTTTCAACTTTCAACGAACAAAAACGACATTTCAAAAGTTCAATTTACTAAAAATGACGCTCATTCATTTCAAGAGACCTGCAAAGACACACACAGCGTTCAAGCAACTTCTTCAATAGACCCCTTTCGAAATACTGCCCTCTGTTGGCGGCTGTGGAATCCCTGCACAATGGCGGACTAAAGCCGCAACGTCACGGCACACTTTATGCGTTTGGGTGAAGCAGAAGAAAAAACAGACCCACAAAAAAAGGAAATGAGCGCAGTAACGTTGCACTTTCGACGCTGTTTGATTAGCTCGTCGACTCCTAGCACTGACTGCGCTCTGACGTTCGATATCTTATGGAATGACTTGCACGTGTCACGATGTGTGTTGTTCCGCCATTGTGCAGGGGTTCCGACCTTCTAATAATCGGCACGGGAATTTCGAAAGGGGTCTATAATGTGTTTAGATGGGTTTTTAGACGGGCCAGTTGGCACCCCGTCATTCAACAGCACAAATCGTTTGGCAAAATACAAAGACAACGTGTCACGCGAACTACACGAGGCTTTTGAGATTAGGGCTAAGGGAAACAAATGGGTCAGCGAAACGTTTTTGGCCCTATTTACGGATAAGTATTAGTATTTAAAACGTGAGCTGGGCAGGGATTGATTGATGACTTAGCGTTCCCGTTAATAATAATAGCGTGTATTTTTTTTTTTTTTTTCAAATAAACTTCAGTTTAGAGTGCACCTTGTGTCGTTTTCTCTGTGTCTTGGTCCGTGTTTTTTCGGCGCTTTATACCCTCTGAAACTTGTTCAATCGTGGTCCTCCATGACTGGCTGCACTCCGCTTCGCGTCCTGGTGCAGCTTGCACATGATAAGTGAACAGAACGGCTGCAGCTCCTTCAGCCTGTGCTCGTACTCCTCCTTCTCAGCCAGAGTGTTCGAGTCGATCCAGGATATGGTATCCTTGCACTTGTCCAGGACACTCTGCTTGACCGAAGGGGAGAGTCTGTCTCCCGCCTCCTCTGCAGCCTGCTTGACGAAGTACACATAAGACTCCAGTCCGTTCCGGGCGGTCACCCTTTCCCTCTGGAGTTCGTCCTCACGCTTGAACTTCTCCACATAGGCCTGCATACGGTCAATATCCTCCTTGGACAGACGGCCCTTGTCGTTGCTGATGCCGACGCGCTCTTGCCGGCCCGTACTCTCGTCCTTGACCGAGACGTGTAGGATGCCGTTGGCGTTCACGTCAAATGTCACTTCGATCTGGGGCACACCCCGTGGCGCAGGAGAGATGCCACTCAGGTTGAGGGTTCCCAGCAGGTGGTTGTCCTTGGTCATGGCGCTTTCACCCTCGAACACCTGAATCGTGAGGGTCGGCTGGTTGTCCGCGGACGTTGTGAACGTCTGCGACGTCTCGCAAGGAATTCGGGAGTTGCGCTTCACCATGGTTCTCATGACGCCTCCAGTGGTCTCGATGCCCAGTGACAAGGGCGCCACGTCCATGAGGAGCACGTCTCCGATGACCTCGCTGGCGTCTCCGCTTAGAATTGCAGCCTGCACGGCCGCGCCATAAGCCACTGCTTCGTCCGGGTTGATGCCCATCGAGAGCTCTTTGCCGTTGAAGAAGTCTCTCAGCAGCTTCTGCACCTTGGGGATGCGCGTCGAGCCACCAACGAGGACTACGTCGTGGATCTGCGATTTGTCCAACTTGGCGCCCCGCAGAGCACGCTCCACAGGGTCCAGGATGCTTCGGAACAGGTCCGCGCATAGTTCTTGGAACCGGGTCCTGGTGATATTGCTGTGGAAGTCCACGCCTTCAAACAAAGCGTCGATGTCGATGCTTGCCTCGGCAGAGCTGGAAAGAGTCCTCTTGGCTCGCTCGCAGGCTGTCCTAAGTCTCCACACTGCACGGGCGTTGCATCTGAGGTCCTTGCTGTGTTTGACCTTGAACTCTTCGCAGAAGTGGTTCACAACCCGGTTGTCGAAGTTTTCACCTCCCAAATCTGTGTCCCCAGCCGTAGATTGGACTTCGAACACGGAGCTTTCGTCGATGGTCAGCACGGACACGTCGCAGTTCCCACCTCCCAGACTGAAAATCAGGACGTTCTTCTCTCCCTTGAAGTTTTTGCCGAACCCGTAGGCCAGGGCAGCTGCGGTGGGCTCGTTGATGATCCGTAGCACATTGAGGCCGGCGATAACTCCGGCGTCTTTAGTAGCCTGCCTCTGAGAATTGTTGAAGGAAGCAGGCACCGTGACCACAGCGTCGCTGACCTTCTGACCAAGGAAGGCCTCCGCAGTTTCCTTCATCTTGGCCAGCACCATGGCACTGATCTCCTCCGGGTGGAACCTCTTCCGCTCTCCTTTGAGCTCCACGCTGATCTTGGGCTTGCCAGCGTCGTTCTCCACCTTGAAGGGCCAGTGCTTTAGATCGGACTGCATCTCGGGATCATCGAACTTTCGTCCAAGGAGCCTCTTGACATCGAACACTGTGTTCTCCAGGTTCCGCGCTGTCTGGGCCATCGCTGCGTCTCCGATGAGTCGCTCGGTGTCGGTGAAGGCGACGTAACTTGGCGTCGTTCGGTTGCCCTGCTCGTTGGCGATGATCTCAACACGACCGCGCTGGAACACACCGACGCAGGAGTACGTGATACCCAAGTCGATGCCGATGGCCGGCGCTCTCCTGTTCGTTCGAGATGCCATGGTTGTGTAGTTTGCTTCGTATGGCAGTCGATGTCACAATTTGTAAATCGCGTTCTTTGTGTCAGCTGCGAAATGAATGCGGCTGCGAGCGCGCGTTCCGCCTTTTCTACGCAGCAATTATCGCCGTGACGTAAATGTAGGAGAGCGCCCATTGGTCTGCTCGATATATAAAGTTCTGGGAGCTTCCCGCGTCGTCTGCTCTATTGTGGTTTGGCTGAGCTGGGTTTGTTTTGACTGGCGCTTTTCTTTTTTGTGTTTTTGGCTACTTTGTTTTGGTTGTAAAGAGAAAAGAGAGACAGCGAGAGAGAGAGAGAGAGAGAGAATAAAAATTCCAGTAATCAGACGTGATCAAGTTAAAGTCATTTATTAATCAACGTTTATTTCGCCATATCGAGGAGGCAAGTGACTTCAGTTGAGTGTCTTTGGTACAATGTTCCTGAGAACAGCCTGAACCGTGCTTAGAGATTTTAAAGAACGCTGCATCGATGTTCAAACTTCGAGGCTTGCTCACTAAGATAATTAGTTACTCAGTATAGATTGTAACAGAAATGGCATCACATGTGACGTAATAATAAACTTATGTTGGGGCGGACGTGCATTCAAATGTCCTATTTCATTCAAATCTAGGAAGCACGGTTGCATTCCCATTCCATTTGTAACGTATGGTGCTACAGAACAAGACACAGAAACAGAGGGCACATGTTTCGATGGCTGGGATTCTACCGATCCTCCATGATTGAACTCAGTTTGCGTTGTTTTCAATTTCTATCAAGAGATGGCGCCACCGATCCGTGCGCCACGATGGCACGCTGGCGCAGCGGACGCGACGCGGAGCGCGTTCATCAGAATATGCTCAAAGTTTTTCCAAGTTCCTACGCGTTTCGAAGTGCGCGAGTTATTAGGGAGTTTTAGAATAACGTACGCAATTTTAGCGCACGCTAGCGCTAAATTTAGCGCTTGCTTTAGCGCACGCGACGCAAGAGAGTTTTAGAATAGCGTTTCTCCGCCGCGACGCAAAAGCCCAAGCATCTCGCGCTTGCAACGCCACCAAGATACATTCACGATTTTTATTTCACACACGAAATGATGCAACTTTAGAAAAAACAAGATTTTTGGTCCGGAGTAACAATTTTACATTTGTTTAAACGTGAGAGTGCGACGCGAGCGGTCGACCGGTCGTGTCCGCCGCATGCGTCGCCTCGGCAAGAGTGTACTGACCTTCGCCGATAAATGTTCGCTCGTCACAAGCATCAAGTTGCCGGTGATCGTTGCCCACCCTACTGGGTTTTCCAAACCGAGTGCAGTGTCGTCCATTGAAAATCGCAGTCGCGAGGATGCCGCCGACGTCGCGCTCACGACGCCGTCAAAGCGAACGCAGCCATGGTCCTGGGGGCCGCCATTTTTTTTTAACTGTGCTCGTCTTGGCTTTAGCCAACTTCTCATCACGAATCCTCCTTAGAGGAGCGCAAAGACCCTTTGCGTACGCACGCTATTTCTGAGAAATAGCGCACGCTAAAATTGCGCACGCAAAGCGCAAAACCTGGTTTGCGTTCGGAGCATGCGCACTGGCGACGACGCTATTCTTTGCGCACGCAAAGCTTTAACGTGCGCTATTCTAAAACTCCCTATTCATCCGCTCGTGACGTAATCACCAACACCATCAACAAATCCCATCACTAAGCGTCTTCTCTTCTCTCCTCGTCGCCGAGAGCATTCGCGCGCTTTCGAGGCTGCCTAAACGCGCATAAAAAGTGCTCCCGTCAAGCTTGTCTGCTACAAAACAACTCGCATTCGATCGAGTCGTGACTCGCGATACCAGAGCGCCAACTCAGTCCATATTCTACTACTTCGCTTCGGCATCGAGATGATCGCATTCTCCATGGCTCCAATCTTGTGGGAGCCCCTGGCTCTCTTTACCTGATCCGGCCTTATGGCCGCGTGCGTGACGTCGGGAGCCGCCTGGCTTCCGACCGGAGCGTGCCTTATGCCTAGGCCGTATAATTTCCGGTTTTAACCGAAAAACGCCGATAAACATCCGCCAGTGCCGAAACTAAACAAACGGTTAAAACCGAAAGATACCGGGTTTTGGATGGTTTCGTACAAGCGGCAGTTCTTTTTCAACGATAACGTCCCACGTAAACGTTCGTCAGACTCGTTCTTTTTTTTTTTCTTTTCTTTTACGGTGGTCGCTTTGGCTTGACCGTTTTTTTTTTGTCAGTGCTGGTTACATTGACCTTCAGTTTGTCCCCAAACGTTTGGCCTCATCGTGCCTTTTTGAAGAAGGTTGCCCTCCTTTTGTAGAAGGTTGCTCTCCTTCTATGTGGACCCTAGTTGGCCGGTTTGAAGTGTCTTTCACATTTTATGAGTGAAGGGGTATAGGGGTCACATTGATCTACACAAATAAAGAGATATTTCCTAACGAGGGCGTCACCAATGGACGTTGTCATCAACGACTAACACGAGAGTTAGCCCCCTCTAATGGGGAACTCATATGACGACTGCGGCTGTTTGGGCAAGCGATGTGTTAGAGCGCGCGTTATAAAACATCTGCAACTTTTGACTTTCGGCGAAGCAATAGTGCATTCCTATAAAAGCGATTTTTCCGCAAGAATGAAAGACTACGCCATATCTCTGTGAGGAGAAGGAGGTGGTTCAGACACGCTTCTGGTCAAGAGATCCAACGAGTCAAAAGATCCAACGAGTCAAAAGGTCCAATAATGGATCTTTCGACTCGTTGGATCTTTTGACTCGCCAGACACGAGTCGAAAGATCCAATGTGGGTCAAGAGGTCCATCGAGTCAAGAGATCCATCGAGTCAGAAGATCCACGGCGAGTCGAGAGGTCCAACGAGTCAAAAGGTCCAACGAGTCAGAAGGTCCAATAATGGATCTTTTGACGCGTTGGATCTCTTGACTCAGCAGACGAGAGTCAAAAGATCCAATGTGTGTCAAGAGGGCCAATTACTCGAGAACTGCCGCGTCATATTGCAAGGGGGTCGCGAAAACCTCCTCACCACTCCTCCCCTAGTGCAAGGGGACACCTTAAACATTAAAGATCAGAAATTTTTTTTTTACTAAGTGCCTTAGTATTCGTTTAAAAGAGAAAAAAATGTGAGACATATTTAAGTTTGACGCGCCGCTCAACTCCCCACCGTTTTCCGGTTTGCGGCCGGAAAAGCTCACCTACGATTACGAATCTAAGAATCGAGCGTCGACTCAAGTGAAATACGCTCACTCAACTGAAGAATGCTGTGATGGCTTATGCGCATGCGGTCATTCTCCCCTTCACTAGCAGAATATATTTTTAAAATATTAAAACATCGTGTAACACGTTAGGCGTTGCCCGAAAAAAATAAAAGAAATAATTCCGATAGAAGGCTAATTAAAAAAAATAACAGAACAAATGTCGATAGAACGCTAATTGAAAAAAAAAAAAAAAAGGTCGTATTTCCTCTATCCCGGCTACGTCAGAATTAATATGGCGAAACACAAAGACGCTGGTGCATAACACGCAATCACAAAAATTATATTTAAAGTTTGTGTTTATTCAGTGTCAGGTCAGTTTGCCTTTGAGGAGCGGCGACACTGGTTTACGCTGTAGACGAGAAATTTTGACAATGCAGTACCACTACAAGCCTGTGGGCTTTAACGTGCATCACGCAGTAGCCATACATGACTGCACGCACGCCACTACAAACATGTAGTATGTTCATGATGATGTTTGATTCATCACGTGGATATGTTTTCTTGCACCGCCATTGTGCTAATTCAAAATTATAAAAACATAATATCTGATTTTTTTTTCCGCGTTTAAACTACGTTCTACTAAAGCTACAGTGCAGCCGACGCTACGAGCTGCAAGGACCAATCAAGCAATGGTGAAAACAAAACGTATTAATGGCGTTCGTTGACTTTTCTTGTGCATGTTATTACCGGCTAGTCCAATCAATCGCAGAGTGCCTCGCGACTTTGCGCTTTTAGTGTTCGCGTGTGCATTTGTGTAGTGACTTTTAAGTTAGTAGAGGTACAGCGCGCAAAACTCTCGGGAAATTCCTGCGGTAGTCAAGCATACAGCACGAAGAAATGGCGTTGGTCACCAGCCGATTGGAATGGAAAACGCACAACGCCGTGACCCAGCCACCCATTTAGGATCCCAAAACCTGTCGTTCCCGAGGCCACGGCATCATCTTCTCCCATCATCCTTTTTTTTTTTTTTTTGTCGTTGCTTTGTTATTATTCGCGGGTTCCCACCCTGTTGTAGTGCAGCGACCGTCACCCCCTCCTCGCCACCCGAAAGCCGTCATCCCTCGTTGTTTTGCTTTTCTTTCTTTTCCTGCTGTTTTTGTTCAAACTTTCACTTTCTTCGAAGCCCTTCAACCCCCCCCCCCCCTTCCCCGTTATCGGACAGGGAGTCAAGAGGTCCAACGAGTCAAAAGGTCCAATAATGGATCTTTTGACTCGTTGGATCTTTTGACTCGCCCGACACGAGTCAAAAGATCCAATGTGGGTCAGGAGGTCCAACGAGTCAAGAGGTCCAACGAGTCGAAAGATCCACGGCGAGTCAAGAGGTCCAACGAGTCAAAAGGTCCAACGAGTCAGAAGGTCCAATAATGGATCTTTTGACGCATTGGATCTTTCGACTCGTTGGACCTCTTGACTCGGAATCGTTCAGACACTCCAATCGAGCATTTACAGAACGGAGTCCAAGTTGTCGACTAATTTTCTTATACTCATTCTTCTCGTGCGTTTTTTTTTTTTTTTATTTTTATGGTGGAAGAAGTAGTTTTTCTATGGGCCCACACGCACACACAAGAAGAAAGAAAAGTGAGAAAGAAACGGAAATAGCCTGTAGCCCATTTCCCCAAGCTGAGAAAAAAAAAGAAGAGAACGCGGGAAGCACAGCACCCCAACGCCCAAGTAGTGTGCCTTTGTTGGGGGCACCCCCAGTGTCGCTTCTGGTCAAGAGATCCAACGAGTCAAAAGATCCAACAAGTCAAAAGGTCCAATAATGGATCTTTTGACTCGTTGGATCTTTTGACTCGCCAGACACGAGTCAAAAGATCCAATGTGGGTCAAGAGGTCCAACGAGCCAATAGATCCAACGAGTCAAAAGATCCACGGCGAGTCAGGAGGTCCAACGAGTCAAAAGGTCCAACGAGTCAAAAGGTCCAACGAGTCAGAAGGTCCAATAGTGGATCTTTTGACGCTTTGGATCTCTTGACTCGGTAGACACGAGTCAAGAGATCCATTGTGGGTCAAGACCTCCAATTACTCGAGAACTGCCGCTTCATAGTGCAAAGGAGTCACGGAAAGCAGCTCACCACTGCTCCCCTAGTCGCTGGGAGGCGTTGTACAAGAAAGATCAGTAAACGATTTTTTTAATAAGTGCATTAGTTTTCGTTTAAAAAAAAGTGCTTAGTTCACGAGCACCGAACGACTTAACGCCTGCCAAAGGTACCATCGCGAGCATGCTGCATGGGTTTGAGGCTTGTCGCTGTCTTTTGTTTCTGTCTGTCGCTCTAGTGGGACACGGGCATAAAGGTATAAGATAGGCACCAGGCCACGTGGCCACTTGTTCTGGCTCCGAGTTGAGGGGATGAATGATGCTCATATTTCTCGAATTTTATTGGCGACTGCCATTGCCTAGAAAGAACAACCAAGACAAGTTTATTCAGTTATCAACTTTAGGGAGTGATTCTAAGTACTATTTAGCAAAAGTAGAAAAATCGTTTCAAGCCTCCTTTAGGATGCGCCTTAGATGGCGACTTCAAAGAGAGGAACTCCCGATAATTCATCGGTTATTTTCGTGCAGGAAAGATATCGAACTTGGCCAATCTGAAAGCAGTATATGACGAAAAATAATTCAAAATAATAGCTTAAAACATTTTTAAAGGTGGGTTGATATATGGTAAACTTATCCTTTCTAATAAACGTTTAGGTTCGATATAAGATATATTGAAATTTAAATTAGAATTTGATAAGCGGTTGCTGTAATGGAACATGGGATGCAAGGTTCCAAATATGTCGCGAAAATGTGGAAGGTACAATGTGTTCTTTTTTTCTCGGCTTGATTACGTGCAAAAAAAAATAATTCAGTTTGCACGAAAAAAAAAATGACTAGGTGCCGTACATTAAAATAAGTAATATATGATTTCCGTGCTAATGCAGACCAAAAACAACAACAAGAAAAATATATATATACGTACTATTGCGATACATGGAAAGACGAATAAAGTGTGCGTGGCTTTTGATCAATACGCTCAACCTGAACACGAGCCAGAGAAGCTTGTGCATGCAGAGCAAGACAAGTGGTAGTAGGGTCCTTCTCCAACTCTGAAATGCCTCGAACACAAAGGTGTTCAAAACGTCGCGCGGGTCGAGATGTCCCTTGACGCCCTCGGTTTCAAACTCAGGCTGCGGTCCATCCTTAGGTGAAACGGATTATAGCCTGGGGTCTTTGGGTGCACCACGCAGTAGTGATTACACAAACGCACGCCGATGCTGGTTATCCGTACAGCGTGGTGCCATACAGCAGTCAGGCTGCACTGGCCGGCAAGATACTGCGACATGTTGACCCTCTGGATGACTGCCATACATTACGCTGTCCAAATGATCCGCACAACCCTTCCTCTCAGTTGAGCTCATGCTGCGCGTATAAGACCAACGCGCTGTTTCCATACAAGCCCTCACGAGGTGTGGGAAAAGGCGCAGTTTCAGCACGAGGTGTGGGCACCGCACGTGCGCAGAGAGTGCGTCAAGTGGACCGTCTGCGCGTGCGCAATGCCGATAGCAGCACCACCGCAGGGGCAGGACGTCAGCACCACGTGTTGTTCTATACGTGTCGTAATTCAGTCACCGATTGACTGTTCGTTGATTTTTAAATTCGAGAAACAACCTACGTCCCCGCGACCATGCAGCGTACACAGCTCCCGGGAAATTCCTGTGTTAATTATGCATACCGCACGAAGAGATGGCGTTGGTCACCTGCCGATTGAAATGGAAAGCGCACAACGCCGTGGCCCGTGACACAGCCAGCCATTCAGGATCCCAAAACCTCTCATCCCCGAAACCACTGTATCCTCTTCTCTCATCTCCCTCTTTTTTGTTGCTTTGTTATTAGACGAGGGATCTCATCCCGCCGCAGTGCAGTGACCGTCACGCCCCTCCTTGTTACCCGAAAGCCGTCATTCATCGTATATTTTTGCTTTTCTTTCTTTTCCTGCTCTTCTTCAAAGCCCATCCCCCTTTCTCGGTGATCGGGCAGGGAGTCAAGAGGTCCAACGAGTCAAAAGGTCCAATAATGGATCTTTTGACTCGTTGGATCTTTTGACTCGCCAAACACGAGTCAAAAGATCCAATGTGGGTCAAAAGGTCCAACGAGTCAAGAGATCCAACGAGTCAAAAGGTCCATGGCGAGTCAAGAGGTCCAACGAGTCAAAAGATCAAACGAGTCAGAAGGTCCAATAATGGATCTTTTGACGCGTTGGATCTTTTGACTCGTTGGACCTCTTGACTCGGAATCCCCCAGTGTACGGATTCCGAGTCAAGAGGTCCAACGCGTCAAGAGGTCCAACGAGTCAAGAGGTCCAATATTGGACCTCTTGACGCGTTGGACCTCCTGACGCGTTGGACCTCTTGACTCGCCGTGGATCTCTTGACTCGTTGGACCTCTTGACGCGTTGGACCTTTTGACCCATATTGGATCTCTTGACTCGTGCCTCGATGTGTTAAGAGGTCCAACGCGTCAAGAGGTCCAATATTGGATAGCTCGACTCGTTGCATCTCTTGGTGTGAAATATGTACAGGCAAAAAAGAGGAAAAAAAACAATTATGAGGGCACCCAAGCTTTCTCTTACGATGTGAGAATGCGGGAGCACTCCCTCTTCCCGAATTGTGCTGCCGCAACGGATAGCGCGCTAGTTGCGCGGTCAAGAGGGCCTAGGTTCGAAACCAAGCAGGGGATGGTTTCGTGCTCGCGTAACCAGGGAGGTCACGCGACCAGAGTTTTTTTTTTTTTTTTGGTCACGTGACCACACATTTTTTTGTTTGGTCACATGACCAGATAGGTGACGTGACCAGAAAGATCACGTGACCACGTAACCAGAGGTTTTTTTTTAATTATTATTATGTTGGATTGTGTTGGACAAGTCATGGATTTTGACGACGGATTTTGCCGACGGCTTTTTCGCTGGCTGAGCCAGGTAATGCTCACGCATTAAAAAAGCAGACAACAGAGATGCCAACAATAAAGGCGGAGAAGAAAAATGTCGGAAAAAGAGCATTAAGTTGAGCTGTGAAGACTTCCACACGGCAGGGGGGATCTCACGAACACGGCTTTGATACATCGTTTCTGGCCGGTGATGTAATCAGTGTTCGTGCGTATGACCCGTGATTTTCTTGGTTTCTGAAGCGACAGATACGCGCGCGCTGGGCTGTGGGGATCGCATGCTGGGCACTGGATTTGTAAACACCGGAAATTATTGTTGTTATAAATTGTCAAGCTTATAGCAACATTCGTTTCTTGGGGACCTGTGTGCCTTCTCTCTTCTACCCCTGACCACAAAGTCGTAAATCTGCATCTCCCGTGTTGCTCTCCCCCGCAAATATCGAACACGTAACCGGAAAGGTCTTAACATTTCACGATATGAGATGCCTTTTTTTTTTTTTTTCTAGGAAGTGACTACTTCGACATCCGGGTTCGAAATAATTGTAAAACTATATTGAACACATCTTTCGTCACATACAAAATATATGTCCATAGTTATTTGCTATTTTGACGTCTACCATCACACTAAAGCACTATTACGGCGATTGACGTGAAGATAACTGAACATAGTTTTTTTTTTTTTTTTTTTTTCTGTGACATCATTTTCAAAAGTTGTAATAATTGTCTAAATTTGTTCGTCTCCTCAAAATAGCTTCCTTGATATTTTAAAGTGCTTGATCTTCGAAGAACTTAAAGATACAGTTTGCCCTGGGGCAGCATGGCATGTAAAGTTAGTAATCTTTCCATTCGCCATGGCCTAGCACTCGACACACTAGATCTATCGGCTTCAGAGATCGACGTGCATTCCGACACAAACAGTTCTTCAATCGACTTCAATCTCTATGCCCCAATTTTCTAAAAATGATTGAGCAACTAACCCACTATCTTACAATTCCAACCGACTAACACATCGCGTAATTTTAACTAAAAACAAATGATATCGACAGACAAGCGTTCCGTAATTCGTGTCAAGAATACTTAATCATGAAACGTTCAGTTTCATGGTTTATTTCACAGCATTCTCAAAAATAAAGAGCAGTAAAGGAGTTACATATCGCTAGCATAAGTATTTGTGGCCGCTCCTTGCTTTTGAGTAAGCCAACGGCCCGAATTAACCCGCTATAGCTTGCACCGGTCATGACGTTTCAAGGAGACAATGCTCGCATTCATTTGCAACACTCTATTGGACGCCAAGTGGCATAATTTGGGCTCGTTTAAAGACGCCCTCCAATGATATTTGAGCTTCTTCCCATGTTGTGTTATTTACATCTTTAGTGATTCGGTGAACTCAGTGAATAAAAACTAAAGCATAAAATAGTAGTGCATCATATTTTTAATAGAACATACGAGAACCCGGGACTGGACAAAGTTACCCAATGATGTATTTGCGATTACAAATACTGAGATACATGAACGGGAAGGCTAAAATTAACGCGAGATGCTGAGGTACATTTGTATTTTATATCTCGGGAATTTGAGAGACACTTCCGTAGAAATGGCATAAATGAGTCCTAGAACAGAGAGACTGGAACACAGATATTAAGTACAAGTCCAAAATATGTCGCCAGGCACTATCCATTATTTAACACTCAAATACATATACATCATGGCAAATAGTATCAGTCTACTTGTCTCCAATGGCTATGTAGTACTTGTATTGTCCAAAATAATTCGAATCAAACAGTCAGTAACCGTCACAAGCAGTCATTAATAGCAATATAATTATAAACAGAGAAGATAAAAATAAGGCTCGATGGACCTCTTGACGTGTTAGACCTCTTGACACGTTTGACCTCTTGACACAAATTGGACCTTTTGACTCGTTGGACATCTTGACGCGTTGGACCTCTTGACTCGAATTGGACCTTTTGACTCGTTGGACCTCTTGACTCGGCTGTCACGTGGCTGTTGGACCTCTTGACTCGTTGGACCTTTTGACTCGTTGGACCTCTTGACCATAAGCGCAGTGTACGGACCCCTCTCCGTCTCGAAGACTTGGTACTTGGGAGAAACGGACCGTAACAATTGAGACAGGAAGCGCGAAACTTGTGTACGACGAAACCGTCTGATCCGACGTGCGAACTGCTGGAATCACCTTCGGGGCAAGGGTTTTCGTAGCACCGGAGAGCGTTGAAAACCCTCGCCTCCGACCGTTGTAATGCGTGATCAGACGTCGGATCGGACGGTTTCGTCGCACACGTGTTTCGCGCTTCCTGCCGCGGGACAAACGTGCTACATTCGCGTACCATTCCAAGGTCATCGCTTGGGCGACCGCGGTCATCCAAAAAGCT
This sequence comes from Ixodes persulcatus, assembly GCA_013358835.2. Lineage (NCBI taxonomy): Eukaryota > Metazoa > Arthropoda > Arachnida > Ixodida > Ixodidae > Ixodes > Ixodes persulcatus. The sequence goes on along the minus strand of JABSTQ010009212.1, from coordinate 1,160,941 downwards.
TTTTTTTTTCCCTTTTTTTTTAGGGCGGAAAAAAAAAGGGTCACTATCATTTTGGCCGATAGTCGCATTACGGCCGAGAGTGCATTACGGCCGAGAAGAGCGGAAGGGCCGGGAGTGGCTCTGAGGCTTAATAGGGCATAACGGCCGAGGACTGCATTAAGGCCGATAGTCTCTGAATGGGCTAGTGTGGCCGCCTTCTCGGGAATCGCGTTGTGGTTGATGACTTTAGTTGCCACCAAATAAGATAGATGTCGCCACATATTTATTTTATTTGTCCGTGCACATTGTATCTCTCGGTGACGGCAAATACTGCGTTTTGGTTTTCTTGCTTCATCCTTACGATTAATTAAACTTGTAGCGCTTTGACCGCTTCGACTAGCTTTTCTTTTTTGCTACACTCCGTGTCAACATTTTTTAGCAAAGGGCGAAGGCTATGCCCTCGTGCGCCATTTAGAGAGACGGAACGAAGCACGTGACACTTTTTCAAGGCTAGAATGCACTCCGACGGTGAGTTAATTGTCATGTTCTGACACTCTGATGGTTCATGTGTTTTTCATATTTCCTAGTATGTGTTTTCTTTAACGTTTCGCTGTAAAAAAGATTGAAAATAATATTTTAAAATCAACCACACTCATCGTTTTCGTAGCCGCCCGGTAGAATCAGAGACATAACTAATTTAGTTAAAGTGCTGAAAATTGAAAAGACACAATAAATGTTTCACTGAACTCTTAAAAAGCCGATGATTAAAATATAGGAATGTTATACCAAAAAGGCGCCCTAAATTTATAGTATTTATTTGGAAATACGTGTGTGTATATGTACATAATCCAAATATGCAGATTAAGAAACTACTGATCAAACTAATAAGAAATGATGAAGCGCAGAGAAGGAAATATAAATAAATGAAAAATTCGGATAGGCAATGCCGGCGTACCGACTGGTGCCGGCCGTGAAGGGTGAAAACAAACCCGAAACCGAAGTATTTGAAGTCACCGACAGATACACTCTTAAAAATGTCATAAGTTTACTTTCCCGCAGAATACTGTAAACGACTTATTTTTCGCGATTAGGTCAAAGCTGGAGTTTTGGAATAATTTGCGGGTTCTAATTTTCGCGACGTGGTAAGATCTCAATATAGATTTTAATGTGTTTACATTTTAACAGAGTTGTTCGCGGGACCTATTTTTCGCGAATTGTAGGAAATTGGCGAAAATTAGGTCCTCTCGAAAATTAATTAGTTTACAGTATTCGGAGCGCGAATCATTGTAATCTGAGAAGAGACCACGGCGATTCACGAGACTAAAAATATGTTAATTTCATCCGCCATGCTCAATATAGCGCCATCTATCTTATTTGGTGGCAACTAAAGTCGTCAACCACAACGCGACCCCCGAGAAGGCGGCCACACCAGCTCATTCAGAGACTATCGGCCTTAATGCAGTTCTCGGCCGTTATGCCCTATTTGGCCTCAAAGCCACCCCCGGCCCTTTCACCCCTCTCGGCCTTAATGCACTCTCGGCCGTAGTGCGACCATCGGCCTTAGCGAGATGCTCCCCGAGAGACTGGCAGAACAAGCGCGCGATTCATTTCTCTCGATGGATGCGTTCTGTCTGTGTATGCGTGCTGATTTCTTTTTTTCCTATTAGTAGTTGGTTGTCCTTGCCTTGAGTCTTGACTCGGGTCCCAGTGGGTGCGTTGTCGTTTTATGCGTACTATTTCTTGATGTTTATGTTAGTGCTTGCTCTGATGCGGTATCAAGGTGGACGAAAAATAAAAAAAATAAAATAAAAAATTGTGCTTCGACAAAAAAGAAGAAAAAAAAGTTTTGTTTTTGCGGTCAGGAGCGTTTTCAAAGCTCGGAGCACCTAGCTCGCCTTCGTTCCCGTGACATGTCGCTCGCTTTCGCGTAGCACCCCTCGATTCTGAAGGCCACCGTGTTTTTCCGTGAAGAAGGCGATTTTGGGTGCGCGCAGTGTTACCAAAGGTGCAGGATTGAGAGCGTAACCCAATACTTGAAGAGAAGGGGAAGGGGGAGATCTCTTCTTTTCGGGACTCTCTCTTATGGGTGTCCACGTCGCGACTGTCCTACAAAATCAACTTTCATTTATTTCTCGCTCGTGGCTTCCAAGTTCTGTGCGCAGCTAGTGAGATAGGGTATAGTTATAGCTGATTAATACGATGGATATTTCTAACGCACAATAGTTTTGCGAAATCGAGGTTTTGCTCAAATGGATAACTCACACGTACAGTTCGACGCGCAATACCTTTGACATATTGACTCGCGAGAGATGGCCCCAATACGGCTGAGTTTGACGGTGTTTCAGACCCGACATCTAAATTTTGCTCCCTTGCCTGCTACTATTTCGCGCACATTTTGCGCCTTATCGAAATGAAAGCACATGGCGAAAGTGATCAACGCTCGTTTTCCGCTCAATGAAGTTCCACGCCAGCTCGTTGTCTTCGTTGGTACCTTGAGCGTTTCACAACGATGCAAAATGTTCAACAAGAAAAAAAAGAAACCTACGATGGCATCTTTTGTACACTCATTACTTCTATAACCCCGAGCCGCCTCGCATGCTTTTGTTTTTCTTTCATTGTACTAATTTCTTTCTGCGCATTACGGCTGTCACGACGCCAAGTCCGTCTGCACTCTCGAATTTGAACTTAGGCTCAGATCAGGGACGGACCAGTTTAAATCAGGAAAATATAATTAACACTGTAGCAAAGTAAATCTATCATATCGATCGGAAATACGATTTGACACATTCTATCTGAATACGTACTGTGCACAGCGAATGCAATAGCGAGTCGGCGTGCAAAATGCCGCCACACAACCCTACCATAAAATCTCAGCAATTTTTGCGTAGCACCGAGTACGGAAAAGAGAAAACAGTTATTAATTCACATAAACGAAGCAAATTTATCTAAAGCCCGCACGCTCCGTAGGTGCAGTTTACCTAAGGTTATCAATAGACTCGACCGTGTCATTTGTCGAAACCGATAAGAGATTGGCGAAAAATGGTTAGACTGAATAAGTGAATCTAACGCACGCAATTACCAACCGACGGTCGCACGCCTTCAATACCATTGTCACTGCGCACCTTGAACACAATTTGGGGAGTAACACATATTTACGTCGCCGCCCAAGGTCTTCATTCAAAGTGTAGTGCTGACGAAAATAAAATGCTAACACGACTCTCAATCGCTCACCGCAAAGTATACGATTTCGAAAAGGCGGTACTGTACGTCGCTTGAGATCAAAGCCCAAGTTATAGAAACGAGCGTCGTAAAAAAGGGGACCGACATTTTTATTCCCACCTGCGAACAGAAACGAGCGCCACGCACTGCATCACACAGCGCAGAGGCCGGACTCGGTCACCGCGCGTATTATCACTGACGTCCGAGGCAATGCGCACTGAGATGACTGACCAGAGAGATATACCAAGCGCGCGCGAGGGAGGGAGAAATTTCCTCCGCCGGAAAACAGCGTCAGCACGACACGTTTCGGGGATCTATTTCACGCAGCGCCTTTTCACACTTCGATACTAGCGCCATCTAGAAGTCGCGCGTTCAACCACGTCACGAGCCACGCGTCATCTGGGGGCCTAATCTGGACGCTTGGCGAAAAAGTCGGCGAGAAATCTGGCGGCCGTGATTGGCCAACGCCGCACTTGACCTTGGCGCCGGCCAATCATAGCCGCCAGATTTCTCGCAGAGTTTTTCGCCAAGTGTCGAGATTAGGGCCCCTGGTGTCTGAAACGGACGAATAAATAGAGGTACCGCGCCGTCCAGACGCAACAGACGCTACGAGGAAAGGGTACCAATCGAGCAGCTCCAAATGCACAAGTCACTGGGCCTTTTCTGTGTGTGGTTGGTTGTGTGATGATAGAACTAGGTTTCGATATTTTCGAACCGAATTGAGGTTCGAATTCGAAAGATTCCGATATTTTCGACCGTACCGAGGTTCAAATTCGAAAAGTTTGCAACTTTCAAACCCCGTGGAGTTTCGAAATCGAAAAGTTCGAAGCTTTCACGGTTTCTAAAAGTTCGGGTTCGATTATTTCGAATATTTTTGTACTTGAGGTTCGAGAAATTCGAAGATTTCGAACTTTCCCAACTTGAAATTCGAGAGATTCGAATGTTCTGGATTTCTTGGTTTCTAAAGTTGGAAAAATCGAAGATTTTGAATTTATTTAAATCTGAAGTTCGAAAAATCGAAGATTTAGAATTTCTTTGAATCTGAAATTCGAAAAATCGAACGTTTCGAATTTTTATACACATAAAGTTCGATCAATTCGAAGATTTCGAATTTCATTCTACATAATGTTCGAAAAGTTCGAAGGCTTCGATTCTCTTTTGGGGCTAAATTCGAAAAAAACTTCGAAGGTTTCGAATTTCTTTCAAGTCCAAGTGCGCAAAGCTCGAAATCCAGTTTTCATGTTCCTCCACAGTTTCAGTTTCAAATAACGTTTTCACGCCTCACTGGTTTCCACGAAATCAGGTTTAGAAAAGTTCGGGTGTGATATTTAGACTGCGCGAAGTTGGTCAGGCAATTAAATGAGACGATGAGTGTCCCGGATGTGCTGGAATATTTGCCAGTGCAGAGTGACGTGTGACCATAAATCAGTAATTGTGACCTTCAGCATCACGCAGTAGTCATCACACGAACGCGCTGTTTAACGATACTCATCCAGTTCGAAACGGCCAGGGGGAGGCAGGTGGTTGAGGCTCAGAAAAACCTTGAAGCGATCTGGCAAACTGCCTCCCTACCCCCTTGCATGCCGGTAGTAATCCGATCGAACGCCGCCCGAGTGACGCTGTCATATAGTAAGTTTAGTTCGTACATGATGCAAAATCCTGAGACTGGGAACGAAATTTGAAAGGAAAAGTGTAAGAAGACAGAAAAAAAGGGGACAGGATAACGCCTCAAACTCATCTCTGGGGATGAAATTCGAAAGAAAAAGTGCAAGAATACAGAAAAATGGGGACAGGACAACGTCTCGAACTCAGCTCAGGAAACCGTCTCAAACTCAGCTCAGCTGAGTTTGAGACGTTGTCCTGTCAACTTTTTTCTTTCTTCTCACACTTTTTCTTTCGAATTTCATTCCTAGTCAACACTATACCTAGTCTCAGGATTTTGCATCATGATCAGCATACACCAGCTCGCCTGCACCTTGAAAATTTTTAATTTGTAATCTTCGGAGGTTTATTTTCCGGGACGGAAGAAACGCCAAGCAAAGAGCACAGAGGCCGACACGACTCGAGGTCGAGGAGCGTTCTACAATACGGGGAAAGAGGGCGTGGTCGAGCTTATTTTAATCTGAAATTATTTATGCAAATGTACTATCACGATCAATATGAATGCGAACCCCGCTCCTCGTGGCCCTCGGTACTGCCAGTGCCCCCTGGCGATTTCTCTTTGAAGCATCAGTGTACCTTGCGGTCCAGACATATCGTCTCTAGCGATCGCCGCACCCTTCTGCACTTCCAGGTCGTCTGCTAGCGAAAAAAAAAAACGACGAGGACGTCCCGTGTGTGTCTTCGTCCTCGTCGTTTTTATCGCGCTGTTTTCTATCATGAAGCTAATGAAGCGTAAAACCCACGCTCGCTGCGCTCGTGTATCACTACTGCGTGGTGCACGTTAAAGACACCAGGCTAGCAGTCGTACTGCAGTGGCTAAATTGCTTATCTACAGTGGGTAGCAATGTCGCCATGTTCTGGCAAAGTAACCTCCTGCTGTATAAACAAGTAATGACAAATTTGACTTTGACTTTTTGACCCACGCTCGCACCGCTCTAACTTCTTGCCTGTGCGCATTGGTGGTCTTTTGCTCTCGCAAAACGCACGCGAAGTAAATAATCGGCAGTCTTAGTTGATTGTTTTGATACCTCCGATAACAATATGATGCGTGCTTAAAGGCGTCGGCGAAGTATCGGGTATTGTTATCGGAGTCATGAGAATAATCTACTAAAACTTCCTAATAAAAAAGATGACGCTAAAAATATTTATACAAGTAATTTTTCCTGGCGCACATTGCTAACGAAAAATGCGCTTCGTGATTGGTGAACAGTTTCGCAGTTTCGCCGACCGTTTTTCGCTAGCAGACGACCCGGAAGTGCAGAGTGGCGCGGCGGTCGCTAGAGACGACATGTCTCGACCGCAAGGTGCACTGATGCTCCAAAGAGCAATCGCCAGGGGGCACTGATAGTACCGCGGGCCACGCGGAGCGGTGTTCGCACTCATATTGATTGTGATAGTACAGCTACTATCGCTCTTCCCTGCATAAAAGATCGCGTAGATTGTCATTGTCGGAAACTCGTTGTCCGAAGGCACTACTCGTCGCATGCTTAGTGGTTCGGAAGTTCAAAGCTATGTCTTTTCAACCTAAATAACTGTAAAATTTGTAAAAAAAAAAACAAACAAAGAAAACAGCACAATAAATGCGGGAATGAACAGCTGGAAAAGAAAACAAAAACTATCCAGAACCCGCCGGAAGTGTTGTATTCTTGCATATTCAGAGGCCCAGAACTTCGAAACAAGTTTCCCTACCAAAATGTGTACAGGCTAAAAGAAACATGTCCCAGAAACGGGAAATAAAAAATAAAAAATTAAAAAAATTAAAAATGTTTTTTTTTTATATGATGTGCTGAACTTGAACAATATTAGAAATCTTCCCCCCTGAGTTAATTTATTCCTCAACGTGAAAAAAAAACAATAAATACGTTATTTTGTATTCTGCAGGTGGTAATGATATAGCCGAAGCTATTTATGGTAGAGATGTTAAAGTTTTTAAGAATGATTTATGTATAGCTTAGGTAAGTGTAGTTTTAAGATGATTATTGTTGTTCAAGACGAGTTTCGGAAATTGTTTGAGGTATCGCAATTAAAATAACACCACAGTACTGTCTGTGGTGTTATTTTAATTACGATACCTCAAACAATTTAGACGAAAAAAAAATTACCATGTTTAGGGCATAATTGCCCGTAGATACATGTTTGGACATTTCTCCGAAACTCGTCTTGAACAACAATAATCATATCTTAAGACGACACTTACCTAGGCTATACATAGATCATTCTTAAAAAGTTTAACATCTCTACCATAAATAGCTTCGGCTATAGCGCGCATCAAATAACCCATCGTCCTTCCTCGCTCCTTCGGGAATTTATTTCTTTAAAACTAAGCATGCCAGAACATTGAAATAAACGGCATTGTCTTACGCAAGGAATGCAACACCGCGTGTAAAAATGCGAAAAAAACAATTACGAATGTACCTCACTGCTTGAATCCAAATGAAACCGACCGCCGGTATTTCGAAGTTCGACGAACTTCGAACTTTTACCCTAAAAGGTCGAAGTTCGTCGAACTTTTGACTTCACAAGATTCGAAAGTTCGAAACTTTTCTAATTCCGTAGATGAATAAGTTCGAAAGTTCGAAAATTATCGAATTTCTTAGGATAGGAAGTTCGAAAGTTCAAAAAGCTTCGACCTTTTTAGTGCAAGAAGTTCGAAAGTTCGAAAAACATCGAATGTCTTAGTCTATCAGGTTCGAAATTTGACAAGCATCGAATTTTGCAGCGTAATTGTTCGAAAAGGATCGAACTTTTTAGCGTAATAAGTTTGAAGGTGCGAAAAACATTGCATTTTGAACGTGCAAAGTTCGACATTTCGAAAAGCGTCGAACTTCTCAATTTAACAAGTTAGAAAATTCGACTTCCGTCGAATTTCTCGACATGGAAAGTTCGAAAATTCGAAATCTTTCACACCTTTCGAACCGCTTGATTTGATCATCGCACCTTCGGTTCGAAAAAAGTTCGCGGCATCCCTAGATAGAACAGGTACGGAAACATGACGAACACCATGATGGTGCGCTCTTGACATTGTCTGATGGTGATAGATCCCATCAGCGTATATTGCAATTTTAAATTGTGAAGAACATCGTTTATCAGATGTACACATCGCGACACTGTTAGCGCGAACACGACATCGGCGCATTTTCGCATTTTACTTCTAAATATTATTAGCGAGCACAAAATTTTATCGCTTACATTATAGAACTAAATTAGCTCTTTCCGTAGCAATAATAACTTGGATGATATCCCTTGGTTTCAAAGAAAAAAACTGAAAAAACCGGCGATCGCTTGTTCGCGCTAACAGTGTCGCGCTCTGTACATGAGAGTTGATTTGTTTCACCTATTGATTGTTCGTTTCTATGCGCGATTTTGTTTCCGTCGATAAAAGCCGTTTTAAGCGTCTGCACGAGACAGTTCACCGAAATGCACCGGTATTTTGAAAATAAATAAACACCAAAAAACATCCGCTGATTTTTTTGTACATAAATAAACACCGGAAGGTATACGGTCTAGTTATGCCTTATTTGTGGCCAGGAGAGGCAGCCCCTCTGGGTTGTCTACTCTCGCCACTCTTCCTTCCCTGTCCCCACGTTCGAGGGGACGTAAAGAACTTCCCTCGGGCGGGCTCGTCCGCCCGTCCGCCCCCCCCCCCCCCCCCCCCCCCCGGGGACGAGGCTGGAGCCAGCACCGAGAGAGAGAGAGAGAGAGCGTCCTCTGGCAGCCTCTGGCCGCTCTCGGGGTACTCTGCTGCGGAACTTGAAACTGACCGGACGTGCTGCCCCGCGCTCTGCTGTCCCACCTCCGACCAGGTTCTCGGGAAAGTCCGGCAAGGTAAGAACCCCCTCCCCTTTGCCGTTACTAGTCTTTTTGTTTTGTCTGTATTTAACAGGAGCCAATAAACCCCTGGGTGTCCGTGCACACTCTTCGTGAGTTCCGGCTAGCGGGTGCAGCCAGCAGTCGAACCCGTCGTAGCGGTGACTCTGATCCGCTGTGGGGTCATGGTTTCGTCAAATACTTGTTTCGTGGTCGGCCTCCTATCTGTGACAAGCACGTAGCACCCTCTCCCGTCCACCCGTCGATGGTCGCCAGGCTCGGCGGGCAACATTGATCACCGCGCCAATAACCGCCGTGGAGCGCACGCCGCCCCGGTCAGTCATCGTCCACACTCACAACCAGGCTGCGAGTCGTCTCTTCTCGGCGGGTGCTTCGGCCCCCTTCGTCCACGTTCTCGAAGGATCGTGACACTGGCGACGAGGAACCGTGACACTGGAGGCTGACAACGTGCACGGTTCGGCCCACGCCGCCGAGAGAGTCGGAACACCGCCCCCCGCTCCTGTCGCTGTACGGGAGGCTCGAGCCGTTCGAGGGAGATGGGTCCGCCTGGCCTGTCTACGAAGAACAAGTCCACATGTTCTTCCGGGCGAACGACACGCCCGCGGCGAAACAACGGGACATCTTCTTGGCCAGCTGCGGGACCCGCGTCTTCAGTCTCCTGCTCGACCTCCTCAAGCCGGCCACGCCGCACGTGAAAACGCTGGGTGAGCTGCTCGCCACGCTGCGCTCGCACTTCAGCCCGGCGCCGTCCACGCTTATGGAGCGGTTCCGCTTCAACAACCGGAGCCGCCGGGACGGAGAGACTCTCGGGCAGTTTGTCGCTGCTCTACGAGGGTTAGCGAACACCTGCGCCTTCGGCGACCAGTTGGACTCGCTACTCCGGGACCGGTTCGTCTGCGGCATCAACAACCCCGCCATGCAGACGCGACTCCTGGAGCTTCCCGACCCCTCGCTGGACGACGCGGTGAAGGCAGCGCAGGCGATGGAAGCCGCAGCTAAGGACGCCAGCGAGATTGCGCTCACCGTCGACGGAAGCAGCGGAAGCGGCGGTTCACAAGATGGCGACACGGAGCGGTGCCTGCAGCCGCTGCGGTGCCTGCAGCCGCTGCGGTGCTGCCCACTCCCCCTCACAGTGCCAGTTCGCCTAAAGCACAATGCTTCACGTGCGGGAGAACTGGGCACCTCGCACGTGTCTGCCGAGGGGGGAGGACGAGCGGCGGCCAGCAGCAGCAGCAGCCTGGTTCAAGTCCGGGTTCCAGCCAATCCCGCGGCCAGGGTGGCCGTCGCAAGAGAACGCGGCGGGGACGAGCGGCACCAAGTTCGGGTCCCTCCTCAGCGAGGCTCCACGTCGTGGCCGAGGACCCGCAGATTTTCGACGTGTGGCATACGAACAAGCCCCCATCGTCCGTGCCACCTTACTTGGTGTCTGTCGAAGTCTGCGGGCACCCCATCACCATGGAGCTGGACACAGGGGCCAGCGTGTCGGTCATGGCCGAGAAGCTGTCCAAGTGGACCTTCCCCGGCGTGTTCATCGAGGCGTCGGACGTCATGCTGCGCAGCTACTCCGGGCAGCTTTCCCAGGTCCAGGGTCGGGCTCAAGTCAGCGTTCGCCTTGGCGACAGGGAGGCAATCCTTCCCCTTTACCTAACCAAGGGGTCGTCGCCGACGCTGCTGGGCCGAAACTGGATTCACGCGCTGGGTGTTCGGCTGCCGGAGTACCAGGAAGCTGCACTGCACGTGGTGAAAGACGTCCCGAGCCTCCTGACCGACTTCCAGTCCCTGTTTCAGCTAGGGGTGGGCACCTTTGCCGGTACGACGGTCGGCATCCACGTATCCGAGGGAGCCCGGCCACGGTTCTTCTAGCCGCGTCCGCTGCCGTTTGCCCTGAAGGACGGGGTCACCCAGGAGCTGCAACGGCTGCAGCGAGAGGGGATACTGGTGCCCGTCAAGACTTCCGAGTGGCCCGCACCAATTGTCCCAGTCCTCAAGCGAGACGGCCGTGTCAGGATCTGCGGGGACTTTAAGGTCACCATCAACCCCGTCGCTACCGTCGAGAAGTACCCGCTGCCTCGGATAGAAGATCTCTGATCGGCTCTGTCCGGGAGACAGAAGTTCACCAAGCTCGACCTTCGAGATGCCTATCAGCAGCTGGTGCTCCAGAATGCCGCCCGGAAGTATGTCACCATTTCGACTACCATGGGACTCTTCCAGTACACGCGCCTATGGTTCGGCGTGGCCTCAGCCCCAGCCATCTTCCAGAGGGAGATGGACAACCTCTTCAGGAGCATGAGGCACGTGGCGGTGTACTTGGACGACATCCTGGTTACCGGTACCGACGACGGGGACCACCTGCAGAACCTGCGCAAAGTCCTGGCACGATTGCAGGACGCCGGTCTCAAGCTAAGGCTGGACAAGTGCGTGTTCCTGACCCCCAGTGTGGAGTACCTGGGACACATCATCTCCCAGGCTGGCCTGGCCCCGGCTCCCCGCAAGATTGAGGCCGTGCTCAAGGCGCCGAAGCCCAAGAGCAAGAAGGAGCTTCAGAGCTACCTCGGCCTCATCAGTTTCTACAGGAGGTTCCTGCCCAACCTGTCGACGCATCTGGAGCCGCTGCATCGTCTGCTTCGTGATGGTCAGCAGTGGGCCTGGAACAAGGAGCAGGACTTGGCCTTCCAGCGCAGCAAGGAGTTGGTCGTTAAGGCTCCTGTGTTGGTGCACTTCAATCCGGCCAAGCCTGTAGTCCTCACTGTAGATGCGTCGCCGTACGGGGTAGGAGCCGTCCTGTCGCACCGGGGTCAGGATGGTCAGGAACGCCCTGTGGCGTTTGCTTCTCGTCGGCTTCATGCGGCAGAGCAACGCTACAGCCAGCTCGACAAGAAAGGCTTGGCCCTCATGTTCGGGGTCGAGCGTTTCCACCAATACCTGTGGGGCCGGAAATTCGAGGCGGTCACGGACCACAAGCCACTGCTGGGGCTGCTGGGACCTGACAAGGCAGTCCCAGTGCAAGCATCGCCTCGTGTGGTACGCTGGGCCTTGACGCTGGCGGCCTACACCTACAAGCTGGTCTACCGCCCTGGAAAGGACCTGGGACCTGCCGACGCCCTGAGCCGCCTGCCCCTGCTGGAGGTGCCTGCTGCCGTTCCAGAGCTAGCTGACGTTTTCCTGCTGGAGCGGGCCTACCCGGGGGTACTCACCAGGACTGCGGTGGCGCAGGCGACCAGCCGGGACCCGGTCCTGTCACAGGTGGTCAAGGCGGTTTCCCGAGGGGAGGAGCTGCGTCACCAGGCCTACAGCCACAAGGTCGCCGAGCTGAGCTTGGAGCAGGGCTGCCTGCTGTGGGGTTCCAGGGTGGTGATTCCACAAAGTCTCCGGGCCAAGGTCCTGCAGTTGCTGCATGCGGGGCATCCTGGCGTCGAAAAGACCAAGATGGTGGCACGGTCGCACGTTTGGTGGCCTGACCTGGACCAGGACATCGCTCACCAGGTGCAACGCTGCAAGGTCTGCCAGGAGCAGCAGCGAGCCTCGCGTCGCGTGGAGATCACCCCCTGGCCGTTCCCACAGAGGCCCTGGTCCCGCCTGCACGTGGATTTCACGGGACCCTTCAAAGGCCACTACTTCCTGGTGGTAGTGGACGTCTTCTCGAAGTGGGTGGAGGCACTGCCAGTCACCACTTCGTCGGCAAGCGCGACCATTGTGGCGCTGCGGCAGGTCTTCGCGGCGCAGGGATTGCCGGACATCATTGTGTCCGACAATGGTCCCGCTTTTGCCAGCGCCGAGTACCTGGACTGGCTGCAGAGAAATGGGATCCGCCGGATGCTGGTTCCGCCGTACCACCCCGCTTCCAATGGTGCAGCCGAGCGGGTGGTACAGACCATCAATAACAAGCTTAAGAAGAGCCAGTCCGGGGATTTCCGGACACAGGTGGCCCGGGTACTGTTTCAGTACCGGACCACACCCCATGAGGTCACTGGCCGTGCCCCCTGTGAGCTTCTGCTGGGCCGGATAGGTCAAGACACCCTTGGACGTCTTGCATCCAGACCTCCGGTCCACGGCGCTCCTGAAGCAGCTGAAGCAGAAGCTAGCTGCTGACCGAGGGTGCCGTCCCGGGCCTTTGACGGAGCCGGGAGTGTCGGTCTACGCCAGGAACTTCCGTCCTGGCCCACCCTGGTCTGCCGGACATGTGGTTTCTCCAGCGAGCGCCTCGTCGCTACTCGTCCGCATGCCCGACGGGACCACCTGGCACCGGCACGCCGACCATGTCAGGCCTCGCTCCTGGACCTGGCTCGCACCCTCGGCCGTCACTTCGGGAGACCAGCCCGCAGGGGGACCAACGACAGCACCCGTCTCGGCCAGTGGAGCGCACCCCACCACGGAGGCGACAAGCGTCGCCAGTCCTGTGGCACCAGTTGACCGGTGCCACTCACAAATCCGGTCCCTGTGGCTCCACCGGATGGAGCGCGACCGGGTCAGGCAGCGCCCGGCGTTGCCACACCCGGCCCGTCGACACCAGTTACCAGGCGCAGTACGCGGCAGCGAAGGCCACCTGACCGTTCTCGCCGGGGTAACCTTCGCCGTCGACCGGCCAGGACTTGGCACGACCAGACGCCGAGTTGGTGTCGGCCGTGTACATCGTTTATTCTTTTATTTTGTTTTTAGAAAAACAAACTGGGGGGAGGGATGTGACAAGCACGTAGCGCCCTCTCCCGTCCACCCGTCGATGGCCGCCAGGCTCGGCGGGCAACATTGATCACCGCGCCAATAAACGCCGTGGAACGCACGCCGCCCGGTCAGTCATCGTCCACACTCGCAGGCTGCGAGTCGTCTCTTCTCGGCGGGTGCTTCGGCCCCCTTCGTCCACGTTCTCGAAGGATCGTGACACTATCCGGACGCCCCGTACCTCTTTGAGACAAGGAGGTTGTAATGGGCAGGAGACTGCGTCCCTATGTCCGATGCACGGAGCGAGGTGTAACGGAAGTAGGCGCAGACACGAACTCTTCTCAACCAATGTGGAGCTCGTCAATGGGTGCCGCCATTAATTTTTGGGGCAAACAACCCTCGTTGCCATGGCATTTCTCTGGCAACCCGCTTTGTTTGCCCCAAAAATCAATGGTGTCGTCCACTGAATCGGTGTCGAACGGGTGAGATTTGGAGCCCGACACTTGCCTGACCAGTAGGAAGTCGGCGTGTAGCGGACGCTCTCGACACCCCGCCTGGAGCGTCGTCTGGAACGAGTCGTCACAGCGCGGCTTTGGAAAGCGATCGCGTGTCAATCGTCGTACGCACGAACACTGAGAATGGCACCGCGTGTTGAGAAAGCCGTACAAACCCTGCTTCCAGAAGGTGTTGGTTCTAACGCAGTCGACCGAGCGGCGAGCAGACGCTGGGAGCTTGGTTGGATTTAGTTTGGATGAGAGCGCGTTGGTGCGCAAGGCAGTCTGGGATAGGGTTCTTTCTTCGGCGTCGCTGAGCGTGACGTCATGTCGGGTCCCGCTCTATTTAAACGTCCTTGCTTTGAGACCTCCACAATCTTCACACCGACGGACAGTGGTGCCTTCCCCGACTGCGGTTCCATGATAAATCGGATCATGATGTTAAAATCCTGAGACATGGAAGGAAACTTTAAAGAAAAAGTGTAAGGGGACAGACAGATGTCTCAAACTTAGCTAACAAATTTCATTCCGTCCACAGCTTTATAACCACCTCCCAAGGTCACCACAACGCACACCGATACGCTTCTTCCTTTCCAGTACAACCAGAAAGAAGACCTTCACCATTGGTGAACTCTTGGGGTATACACCTTTTTCGTTTAGCCTCGCACCCAGCCAAGTTGTCCGCTTATCCTTGTCTTGTCCGGTTGTCCGCTTATCTTGTCCGGCAGTGGGTTGCGTCCGTAAAAAAAGCAAAAGATTACATGGAAAAAGTAAAAAAAAAGATGTAGACAAGACATAACAAGAAGGACTGACGGTTGCAATGGAAACGTTAACATATTCTACTGGCGAGGCAAGAGGAAAGCGATGTTTTCACGCATACCGGAAGGTCATGAGTGTGAGGGCCGTGAGGGCTGTGTGGGGCTGTGAGAACCATGAGTGCGTGAGAGCCGTGGGGGCGGTGAGTGCGTGAGGGGTGTGAGGGCCGTGAGGGCGGTGAGTGGCGTGAGGGCCATGAATGCCTGAGGGGTATGAGGGCCATGAATGCCTGAGGGGTATGAGGGCCATGAGGGCGGTGAGTGCGTGGGGGGTGTGAGGGCCATGAGTTCATGAAAAGCATGAGGGCGGTAGAGTGGCGTGAGGGCCATGAGTGCCTGAGGGGTATGAGGGCCATGAGTGCCTGAGAGGTATGAGGGCCATGAGGGCGGTGAGTGCGTGGGGGGTGTGAGGGCCATGAGTTCGTGAAAAGCATGAAGGCGGTGAGTGGCGTGAGGGCCATGAGTGCGTGAGGGGTATGAGGGCGGTGAGGGGTGTGAGGGACATGAGGGCGGTGAGTGCGTGAGGCCCCCTTCAGACGGAGCAACTTTCTCAGCAATTTTGGTATTCCTGGCGGGTTGTTCCCTAGCTTTCCCTAGATCGACACGAATTGCTGAGATCGGGCCCGGCTCGAAACAAGCGAGCAACTCGGAGCAATTGAAAGACGTTTGAAGCGGCTGCATCCAATCAGGGACGCGATATTTTCACGTGATACCTCGTGCCGGTGATGATGACAACAAAAGACTTGGTTCCGGTTTAAAATTGATCGTTTTTGGAAATAAACTGTTTCAGAAAGATGCATTAGTATTCTCAACGAGATTTAAATGCATAAAAATACGTTTATAGCGCGTAATTGTGTGTCTACCGGGTGGCTCAAGGAGACGGCAGGCTCTTTAAATCGACCGCAAAATTCGGTTTCTTAACCTATCGCGCTACGACTTTGTGCAGCGCTGCCCACAGATGGTGCATTTCTTTTTGTAAAATTTGCAAAGAGCAAACTTACCTGAGGAAAAAGTAAAGAAAGAAAAAGGCTTAGCTCCTATGGAAACGCAGCGACGCCACTGGTCTTCAAAGAGCACGGCGCCGTTTCGCACGGGACACAAGAGATGGCGCAACGAACGCCGCCAACGAACGAGCATACGGCGTCGAGAGCCAGCGTCTTTAGCAGACAATCTTTTCGACTCAAAAGCGGCGCGCGTTCCGCAGGCGGCGACAGTCGCAGAAACAATTAAGGCTGAACTCCATGGGACGAATTATGTGACGAATAACTGGCGAACGCCGCCCGGCGGCTTTTGCTCTGCGCGTGGAATCAACACAGTGGCTGCTACGTCGCGCGCAAAGCGAGCGTGCCGTCGGGCGGCGTTCGCCAGTTATTCGTCACATAAAGGCTGAACTCCATGGGACGAATATATGCTACGATAAATCGACGAATTTTACCCGGCGGCTTTTGCTCTGCGCGTGGAATCACCACAGTGGCTGCTATGTCGCGCGCAAAGCGAGCGTGCCGTCGGGCGGCGTTCGTCAGTTATTCGTCGCATAATTCGCTCCATGGAGTTCAGCCTTAATAGACCCTTTACGAAAGTCAGCGCCTCTAGTGTCGGTTGCGCGAACTTGACAAAATCCGCCATTACTGCGTCGTCAAGCATCGAGGGGGACGGTTGAACCTGAACCATTCCGCTGCGTTCGGAAGTGGTGATAGCGTTTGACATGTCAACCTATTGTTGCTTCGCTCAATGCACCCAAAGAGGGCCAAAAGATAAAAGGCAACACAAGGTGAGTCTTTTTTTTTTTTTTTCACGTTAAAAACACCAGTATTCAGAGAAATCGGGTCATGCAGATCCGCGCGGAGTGAGCGACGATCACATTTGGCCTGTCCGCTGCTGCCTCAACGCTTTTCGAAGCTTCGAGAGCGTGTTCACCGCTTCGGAGCGTAAAGTTAGCACAAATAAAAATAATCTATAGAGGATAACCCCTGTCCACGCGACATCGTTTCGAAATGCGTTTGAACTGCACGAGTAATCGTGCGATGGATCCCGTAGCTGCGAGCGACTCCTGACCAGTATGCAGAGTTGATTTCTGACAACGTTCCGTTGTGGTGTGTGATCACAAGTTGTGTGAAGTTTCCTAGTAGGTATGGGCACGTAGCTTCGGATAATACCTCGGCCGCACAAGCACTCGCGCAAAAAAAAAAAAAAAAAAAAAAAACGAACGAACGCAAGGAGTGTTCGCACGTCACGACATTACATGGAATTCGATAGAACATTGTTTTACGTTCACGACATCGGCATTGCATGGTTGCTCTTGCTAGCACGGAGAGGTGTACTTCGTCTCTTTAATGCCTGTATCGGGAGCTCATGCTGCAACTTCTAAACATGTTTTCAAGCGCGCGCCCGGGGCGGTATCGGGCCTCCGAGAACGATTTGCTTTGCTCGTCCCCGCAACGTTCTGCTAGAGCTGCTCTTCAAGTGCTTTGACCACATTACCTCGTAACTTTGTCCGTGAGCATAGAACTCACCCAATCACAACCGCAAAAGGCACAGCATGCCATAGAATACATCACACAGCATATATGTCTGCCACAACATAAAGTATGGAATGAATGAATGAACGATGTGTTGAGAATAACACTGGAGAGTAAAACAGACGTGCACATGGGATGCATAGAGAGTTGACTTTATTAAGGTCGTTTCAAGAGCTTGTAACAAAACAAATAGGGATAGAGAAACACACCTGAGTCTTGACAGAAGGCTGTTGAAAAACAACCAGTAGAACAGCCCAACGGAAACAAGTTTCTATTGCAAAGTTCCGTCTGCATCGTTTAAGTTATACAGCCACATTTTTTATAACCGCAATATTTCTACTCCCAGGTTTCCTTCTTTGGCTTTCCTCTGGCTCCTGAAGCAGCTTGCTTTGATGAGCACTCCGGTGGTGGATCTGAAATAAATTTGCGTTCTTGTTTACTTATGTTTACTGCATAGATTGTACAGTGAACAAACATACTATGTGTTCACCCACATTGTTTTTTTTTTTTTTAAATAAGTAAGAGGCATAATCCTAGCAGTGCTCACTATGTGTGAGAAAAGACGCGTCATATATGCGATTATTCGTTTACTAAACGCCGGAAGCTTTTACTACGCTGAAAGTTAGGACTGGTTTGTCCTAACTTTTGAGCTGGCATGCTCGTGCTGATAGTGGACATAGTGCACGCTCGCGGGCACCACACACGTCAAACCGTCAACGTGAAACTTGCCAGCACAGAAAGCAATACGATCAAAAAAGGCGCCTTTGCTCAAAAAAAGAAAAAAACTATGAAGCACGGCGTACAGAGGCGAAGTTCACCGGCACGACGCAAGAGCGATTCTGTTTACCTCTCACCCCCCGCCTCGTACACTTTAGTCCGTACGCCACTGAGCTTCGCAACATTATCTCAAGCTGTGAGAAGTGAACGAGCCGGAAAATATTACATTTCGTTTCATCATGCAAAAGAGGCCGAAGATGCGCGAATATCTTGGGCCTCTTTTGGCGTTTCCTTGTGGACGGCGCTGCGGCAGACGGCACAAGTCCGCCTGCACGTAAAAGACACGTTCACGGCGTGATGCGCGCGCTTGTAACTTTGGGTTGGCTCACGCTTAGGCCTGAACGGGCGACAAGAAAGAACAGTGCTTACCTCAACACTTGAACCGACGCCGGATCAACGTAGGCCTCGTTGATGAACTTGTTGCTTCGGGCAACCTGGCGGCTCGAAGCGAGTGTCGAGGCGCGGTACGCCTCTATCTCGGAACTGCAGTGAGGTCAGTGCTCCACGGGGAAGGCAAAGTCACTCGTCCCTGAGGACCGCAGCCAAAGGTACCGGGAGTACTGCCACAAGCACCTGTCATCGCTCGCTCCCGAAACGACGACGCAGTAATGGCGGCGGTTTCGGTATCTCATAGTTGCTTGACTGACTTTCGTAAAGGGTCTATTCGTCCCATGGAGTTCAGCCTTTACAGGCGCGGTAACAACAAGCAACTGCAGTTCCTTGTCTGCTAAATACGCCGGCTCTCGGCGTCGTCTGCCCGTTCGTTGGCAGCAGTTGGCGTCGTGACCGCTTGCGCCCTCTCTTGTCTCCCGTGCGAAACGGCGCCGTGTTGTTTGCAGACCGGTGGCGTCGCTGAGTTTCCATAGGAGCTAAGCCTTTTTCTTTCTTTACTTTTTCCTCAGGTAAGTTTGCTCTTTGCAAATTTTACAAAAAAAAAAAAAATGCCCCATCTGTGGGCAGCGCTGCACAAAGTCGTAGCGCGATAGGTTAAGAAACCGAATTTTGCGGTCGATTTAAAGAGCCTGCCGTCTCCTTGAGCCACCCGGTAGATAGTGCAAGAAAAATAAAATTTTATGATGATGACGGCGAATCCTATAGCAGTTGGTTGCTGCGTGTGAAAGCGGGCGGCCCGTGTTGCTGGTGTTGCGACGTCAAGTTTCTGGGCGAAATTGCCCCATCTGAAGCGGGCCTGAGTGGCGTGAGGGCTATGAGTGCGTGAGGGGTATAAGTGCGTGAGGGCCGTGAGGGCGGTGAGTGCGTGAGGGGCGTGAGGGCCATGAGGGAGTGAGGGTCATGGGTGCGTGAGGGTAGTGAGGGCGGTGAGGGTCATGAGTGCGTGAGGGATATGAGTGCGTGAAGGCCATGAGGGCCGTGGGGGCCATGAGTGCGTGAGGGCGGTGAGTGCGTGAGAGGCGTGAGGGCCGTGAGGTTCAGTGAGGGTGAGTGAAGGGCTGAAGGTGAGTGTGACTGTGAGGATGAGGGTGAGTGAGGCGCTGAAGGTGAGTGTAAGTGTGAGGGTGAGGGTGAGTGAGGGGCTGAGGTGAGTGTGACTGTGCATGGCTTAGGTGAGTGTGGCTGTGAGGGTGAGGGTGAGTGAGGGCGACCTAAAATGCCGACCTCTGATCGTGGGTAGCGTCAAAACGCCGTCTGACAGGGGTATTAATGTCAGTTAAGAGCGCTAATGATATACGTTTAAGTATGGTACAAGAACCACCTGACTGTGTATAGCCACTAGAACACTTGCTTGTACTCGCAATCGGCTTCATCGTGCGCGTCATCAGGTCGATTCATTGACTTCCTGTGATATGTGCAATCTTTTCTATTTATGTAGTATTCATGCTGCACACCGGGAAGGGGGGGGGGGGGGGGCTGGAGCTGCATTTTACTAAAGCGAAGTCTTTGCAGTATTTGCGAGGTAAAATGCGCGTACTATCTATGAGAAATTGTCGTTTATAACAGTGCTCAAAGTTTTTCAAGCCGCAAAAAAAAAAAAAAAATGATGGTGCGCGTAAAAAGTAGAAGGCATACGGAATAGGTGAGCGGCGTTTGGCAACTTCCGGTTCCTTAGGAAATTTTGTTTAGCTGTTGACAAGCGACGTCGATGATTTGCAAGTCTGTCTAAGCATGGTTCTGAAAACTACAGTCTGGAGGTTTCAGAATTATGCTTGCACAGGCTTGCAGCTCATTGTCGTCACTTGTCGATGGTGAAACAAAATTTCCTAAGGAACCGGAAGTTGCCAAACGCCGCTCACCTATTGCAGGTGTGTGTGCCAGCTTTTAGATACGTTGCCTCAAAGCTCAGGCGATATCGTTGTGGGACTTGTGAATCGCGGCGTCGTCTGCCATGGACGCAATCTCGACGACGAAAGCCCGTTTCCCTCTAAGCTGCACCCTTTGCACTGGTGTGCCGCCGGCGACCTTGCAACAAATAGCTTTATTCTGAACAATTAATGGCTTCATTTCAACTTATTTTGATTTTTTTTTTTCAATCTAAAAAGTACTGTGTGTAATTGTACCTTTAACTTCAAGACCCTCGTGTTCCAAAATTACTTATACACACTTACACACTACGTTTTGCTACACTAGCAAGCATGCTACAAAATGCCGCATTCAAGCACGCAGCCCATAACAACAAACTTAAGCACTTAAAAAAAAGAAAATCTGTTTTGGAATGTGGTAAAACGTTGGTTGGAGTCGTGCTTGTAACTGATAAAAACGGTAGACGCAGATATAGTTATTATAAAAAATATAATTTATTAGACATCTGAAACAGCTATAAAGGTGAAGTAAAAAAAATATCACAGGCGTTAAACTAAAATAAAAAGTTCGTATCTTCTTAACTTGTTTCCTGCGACGTTGAAGGGACGTCGTTGGAAGACGTGTGCTCCACAGGGATGGTGACCGTGTGAGACAGTGGTGTCGTCTCCGCCTTCTTCCTCGGGGCTTCGACTGCCAACAGGCCACGTCCTGTGAGCTGTGACGTCACGGATTCCGGATCGACGTCATCGGGAAGCGTGTACTTGCGTCGAAACTCGCGCATCACGAAGCCGCGTCCCTCATGGTCTTTTTCTTCGTGCCTGGCGTGCACCTCGACGGAGTTTCCGATGGTCTTCACGCTGATCTCCTCGGGGACGAAGCCCCGGACGTCCAGCCTCAGCGCGAAGTTGTCCGGAGTCAGGGACACCTCGGAGGCCGGACACATCGAGCTGGACGCTTTATAAGAGCTGCGGCGATCTTCCGGGCATCCAAAGAGTCCAACAGGTACGATGCCGTCGAAGAAAGTCCTGTCGAAGTCGTTGCCGCCAAACATCCGACTCATAATGGAACCGCAGTCGGGGAAGGCACCTCTGTCCATCGATGTGAAGATCGGAGCCATGGGGAAGACGATCATATCGATGCCGAAGCGAGGTAGTCGAATATGAACTGAGTTGGCGCTCTCGAAACAAGACTCGATTGAATGCGAGCTGTTTTGTAGCAGACGAGTTCGGCGGAGCGCTTTTTATGAGCGTTTCAAGGAAGCCTCGAAAGCGCGTGAATGTTCTAGGCGAGGAGGAGAGAGAAAGGCCGCCTTGTTATGTGATTGGTTGATGGCGATTACGTCACGAGCCGATGAGTAACGCGCGCACTTCGAAACGGGTAGAAACTTCGAGAAACTGCGAGCATATCCTGAAGAACGCGCTTTGCGTCCCGACAACGCTGCGCCAACATCACGCCGCACCGCACGGATCGGTGGCGCCATCTCTTGACACATATATAAAACACTGCCTCCTCGATATGGCGAAATGAACGTTGATTAATAAATAACTTCGACTTGATCACGTCTGATTACTGCACTTTATCTTCTCTCTCTCTCTCTTCTCTCACCAACAAAAACAAAGTAGTCAAAAGCACGAAAAGAAAAGCGGCAGCTCTGCCAAACCAGAATAGAGCAGACGACGCGGGAAGCTTCCAGAGCTTTCCATATCGAGCCGGCCAATGGGCGGCCTCCTAGATTTACGTCACGACGATAATCGCTGCTGATTCGCCAAATGGGACGTCGGCCTCTCTGGAAGCTTCTGGAATGGCGAAAGAATCGTACAAAAGGCGGAACGCGCGCTCGCAGCCGCAATCATTTCGCAGCTGACACAAAGAGCGCGATTTTCAAATTGTGACATCAACTGTCAAGCGAAGCAAACTACGCCACCATGCCATCCCCAACTAAGAGCGGAGCGCCGGCCATCGGCATCGACTTGGGCACAACGTACTCCTGCGTCGGTGTGTTCCAGCACGGTCGTGTCGAGATCATCGCCAACGACCAGGGCAACCGAACGACGCCGAGTTACGTTGCCTTCACCGACACCGAGCGACTCATCGGAGACGCAGCCAAGGCCCAGACTGCGCTGAACCCGGAGAACACAGTGTTCGATGCAAAAAGGCTCATTGGACGAAAGTTCGATGATCCCAAGATCCAGGATGATCTCAAGCACTGGCCCTTCAGGGTGGACAACGACGCTGGCAAGCCCAAGATCAGCGTGGAGTTCAAAGGAGAGCGGAAGAGGTTTAACCCGGAGGAGATCAGCGCCATGGTGCTGACCAAGATGAAGGAGACTGCGGAGGCCTTCCTGGGTCAGAAGGTCAGCGACGCTGTGGTCACGGTGCCTGCTTACTTCAACGATTCCCAGAGGCAGGCTACTAAAGACGCCGGAGTTATCGCCGGCCTCAATGTGCTCCGGATCATCAACGAGCCCACCGCAGCTGCACTGGCCTACGGACTCGACAAGAACCTCAAGGGAGAGAAGAACGTCCTCATCTTCGATCTGGGTGGAGGGACCTTCGACGTGTCCGTGCTGACCATCGACGAAGGGTCCATGTTCGAAGTCCGATCAACGGCTGGAGACACACATTTGGGAGGTGAAGACTTCGACAACCGGCTTGTGACCTACTTCTGCGAAGAGTTCAAGCGCAAACACCGCAAAGACCTCAGATGCAACGCCCGTGCAGTCCGAAGACTGAGAACAGCCTGCGAGCGAGCCAAAAGGACTCTTTCCAGCTCTGCCGAGGCAAGCATCGAGATCGACGCTCTGTTTGAAGGCGTGGACTTCTATAGCAAGATCACCAGGGCCCGGTTCGAAGAGCTATGTATGGACCTGTTCCGAAGCACCCTGGAGCCGGTGGAACGTGCTCTGCAAGACGCCAAGATGGACAAATCGAAGATTCACGACGTCGTCCTTGTCGGTGGCTCGACGCGTATCCCGAAGGTGCAGAAGTTGCTGAGAGACTTCTTCAACGGAAAGGAGCTTTCGATGGGCATCAACCCGGACGAGGCGGTGGCCTATGGTGCTGCAGTGCAGGCTGCTGTTCTCAGTGGAGACGTTAGCGAGGCCATTCGAGACGTGCTACTTGTAGACGTCGCGCCCTTGTCACTGGGCATTGAGACCGCTGGAGGCGTCATGACCAAAATCGTAGAACGCAATTCCCGGATCCCCTGTAAGACGTCGCAGACGTTCACGACGTACGCGGACAACCAGCCAGCCGTTACGATTCAGGTGTTTGAGGGTGAACGTGCCTTGACCAAGGACAACCATCTGCTGGGAACTTTCAACCTGAGTGGCATACCTCCTGCACCGCGGGAGTGTTCCCAAAATCGAAGTGACCTTCGACATGGACGCCAATGGCATCCTGCATGTCTCGGCCAAGGACCAGAGCACCGGTCGGCATGAGAGCATCCGCATCAGCAACGACAAGGGTCGCCTGTCCAGGGAGGACATCGACCGTATGCTGGCCGATGCAGAGAAGTACAAGCGCGAGGACGAACTCCAGAGGGAAAAGGTGACCGCCCGGAACGGACTGGAGTCTTACGTGTACGGCGTCAAGCAGGCTGCAGAGGATTCGGGAGACAAACTCTCTCCTTCGGACAAGCAGAGTGTCCTGGACAAGTGCAAGGACACCATATCCTGGATCGACTCCAACACCCTGGCCGAGAAGGAGGAGTACGAGCACAGGCTGAAGGAGCTGCAGCAGCACTGTTCACCCATCATGAGCAAGCTGCACCAGGGCACGAAGCAGAGTGCGCCCAGTCATGGAGGACCCACGATTGAAGAAGTGGATTGAATGCCCTGTGTGTGTCATAGGTCTCTTCCAATGAATGAATGTCTTGTATATATGTATATAATTTTGTACAGTTAGATATTCAATAAATTAAACCTTGAGAATCTTTGAGACGGTGTTTCGTGTGTTTCACCCCGGTTGCTGAATGCCCATATATTATAGTATACGAAAGACACGCTGTCCGCTGCAGACACTATGACAGAAGTATCAGTGGAACGCGTCACGGATGCATGTTTGCTTCATATACCGTATGCCTCCACCATGTCTGCAGACAATGTTTGTACGACCAACCACCAATGTCAAAGAACCGTCACGGAAGCCTTAGACAGTTTCTGCAGACATTGAGGCATGTTGTACGGTGTAATAAAACGTAGCGGGGTGTGTTTAGAGGGGATCTGCGCAGAGTTTTTCAGTCTTCGATTTGGCTGGAAAGTGGCAGACCGATAACGTTATCGCGTTCCACTCTTAAAATCAAACCTCCCCCACGTTTTTTTTTTTTTTTTTTTTTTTTTTAATTATTGCTGTAATAAATATATGTGAAAACCATGTTCTCGGGAGGAACATGCAGCTATATGAGAACGCCTAGCTAAATGTTTCCGAGAGATATATAATTGAGAAGCTCGAGGCGCGGGCATTGCCGAGATTTCACTATGGTAATTTGCACAGCCGCCAATGGGCGCGTTCAGTAGCGGCTCCCTTAGCTCCGAACGGAGTCACTCGAGTAGGAGTCATCGGAGCGCCTACTGAACGGCGAAATAAGCCGCGGCTCAAACCTGCTTTTACGCAATTTCAGCTTCCTCCCCTGTGCCAGACGGTCTCCGAATAAACTGGAAGCAGACGATGGCGAGCACGATCGCTTTTATTTGACGCCGGTATCGAAGAAGTCTTGACAAGGTCGTTGAAGAAAAAGCGAGTGACTACACATCAGCGCTGCTGTTCGAAGCGATGCAACGCGATCGAGCCCTTCGCTTGGCGGTGCAAAGGCAGCGTATACTGTTATAAAAACCGACAAAAACGTAGTCAGCACACGCAAAATATAGAGTTCGGCGAATCTACGCCGCCGGTTGCGATACTTTTATATGGCCATACGTTTGTTCTGCCCTTCGTAACGAACTTCCTATAAAATGTATTCGTATTCGTATAGGAAGGTTGGCCGCTCTCGGCGATCAAGGTTTTGTCGGCCGAAGCGAGCGTCAGCCAACGTGCACCCAGATTTAGCCACGCAAACAAAACATCAATCGGGATCATGCTCCGCGTGAGTGTCCAACCGGCTACCGAATTGGAGTTCATACCCTGCCTTGCTTTGTTCAGCGGGGACAGGACTATCGTCGATATTAACCGAGTTTCCGTGCAACGGCGAGCAAGACACGGCGTCAAATGAACGTTTACGTTGTTTATTAGCATATTCAAACCAAACAAAATATGGGCCAATGCATTTTCCGAAAAGAGACTTACCTGGAAAAGAAATTCGAACGCGTTATTCGTCTTACCTTGAGCGCTTTTCATTAACAAAAGCGAGCTAACTGCACACCCGCGACAGAACCGACGCAGCTTATCCCGCCATTTTGTGTGTTTTTTTTCTCTTTTAGCGCCGGAAATCGTCACTAGTCAGGAAATGACGTCATTTTTAGCTTCTTTGACTCTACGTGCACCGTCTCCGGACTCGGTGCTTCGGAGCTTGACTCCGAAGCCCCGGAGTTACGTGCACCGGAAGTGACTTTTTGGCCGTCCAGTGGAAGGAGTCAGTGACGCCGCTACTGAACGCGCCCAATGTCACACCAAAGCAGGTACATAGCTAAAGCTTTTTTAAAATTAATTTTATTGACAATTTACAACATGCACATCAAATATCAAAAAGTTATAATTATATATTTCGATGCAAAAAATTACGAAATACGTAAAAAAAGACAATTTAATAAATTATTTACCAACAAACAACTATATGTAAAACGTCGCAAAATATATCAAAATGTGCGTCTTGAAATGAAGCTTATAAATATATAAAAATAGTTGCTTAGCCATTAGTGTTGTTTTGTTATTAATTCAGAAATGTAAGTTATTTCTCTAAAAGTAGCAAAATTGCACGTCAATATTAAAAAAAAAAAATTCCATCTTTTATTTTTTAACCTTTCTTAACTCTTTGCAGTAACTTGAACTAAACTGTGATGGGAAATATTGAGTAGCATATGACCTCCAATCGAGAAAAGCGCGACAACAAACCTTCACTCAAATTGAGCTAGCTTGCCTTCGTTATAGGAGCTTTTCCGTACGATGTCGGCTCCAAAGAGATATTCTCTAGAAGCGACAAAGTGTGTAGATCGGTGCTGCTCTATTACAGAGTGTAGAAAGTATTCATAATTTAAAATCATGAAACTAGGAATCATAAAACTAAGAATAAAAAAAACGGACAACATAACACAAAATGTTAAGAACATCCGAGTTTATTCGTCCACACCAAAACAAGAAAAGATCAAGAAAACAGAACATGACGTCGCGAAGATTTGACCAGTTGCGTGCAGTACAGGCCAGGCGAGGGGAGAAAGGGCGAGCACTTGAAAGGCTGGGAAGGAGGAGAGAAGCTTCCTCTCCTCTCTAACGTTCCTAGTGCTCTCCCTTTCTCCCCTTGCCCTCTATTGCCCTCCTCTTCCGTCCTGCCTTCCTAGTGCTCGCCCTTTCTCCCTTCCTTTGTCGTTGCCTTCGCCTGCACTGCCCACAACTATACCCGTTTTCAAATAAAAAAAAAAATAAAAAAGTAAGTTTTTTTAGCGCTCGTCCTGTGTACTTCTTTTCCTCCCGTCCTTGTCGTTTGCGCGCTGTTTCATTTATTTCTAAGCATGAACCAACTCGCCCACATCGCTACTCTGAGTAAGTTTTGCTCGATGTTCATACGCCGAGCGAAGTAGTTCTTACAAGATTTGGTTGTCGGAGGCAGAAGCGATGCTTTTGGCGTTTGAAACGTGTACATCTTGATAAGATAACACATTTATACAGTCTAAAATGCACCATATATCTCAGTTCTCAGCATAAAGAGGGAAATTAGTAATGCTCCGCGAGAAGCCGTACTTTTTTTACTACGGTTTCTTGAGGTGAAAACGAACGAGCATCCGCAAAGATAACCGACCAACTTACTAATCTCAATGTGTTAGATTATGATGTTTCCTAGCCAGCTCGTTTGCGCGAGAAAGTCATACTGTCTCAAGCTTTGTTTTACCTCTCAGTTTCCTTGTGTTGCCTCCTAAGCCGTCACTCCCCCCCCCTCCACCTCCCTTTTTTTTTATTTCCTAAGGAGTGTCGGCGGACGCCACTGCTGCCGGCAGTTGCGAACAGTAGGAGGGTGATTTCAGATAAGATCGACCAAAGGGTGGCTGGTCGACATTTTTAAATCATCTGATGTTTTCAGTGTTGGACAAAATACTCGATAAAAGTATTTAAGTTAAGTTACTAAATACCTGCTTCATAAAGTATTTAAAATACTACTCAAGTTACTTTCACTGTAAAGTATCTTGAGTAGAGTACAAATACTTAGAAATGTATTTCAGTTACTTTTGAGGATACTTCCGCATTGCTTAATTTGTATCGACGTCATTGACAACGACAATTATGCAGCTACGCAAATCTGGGTTACCAGAATGGTTTATTAGCACGCAACAACACAAAGCGGGGGAAAAAAGTATCGTAGGGCTATTTTATGCAGTCCGACTATAAAGAGCAAAATATTGTCACGAATGATAAATGATGAGGCGGCGAATAACTAAAGAAACTAAACCTTTAAGGGGGCGAACTTGTTCCCAAAACAAAATAGAGAAAGGCTAGCGTCGCAGGCGTCGATGTCGGCGAAACAGCAAGATCGACCGCTGGGACGAGACTGACTCTGGACCCCCAATGGCGGTCCAGAGTCAGTCTCGTCCCAGTCTCGGCCGAATGGTTACCGAGCGCGGTAACCATTCGGCCATGCGCTCGCTGGGCAACGCGCGTGGCAATATCACTGATAGATGTTACAAAACATTTCTGGGACAACAAGAAAGAGGTCGCTTTAACTACTGGGGAGGAGATCAGACCGTGGCGCCCCAAGCGGTTAACTTTAGAACTAGATGGATGGGGACAACAAATAAAATGGCTCAGCGCTCGGCTGACTTAACCGAACGCGGCGTCAGCGTTCGGCTGGAGTTCGTGTTCTCCGGTGAGGGGAAAGAGGGGCTCTTTTGTTACCACTCCGGCCTGCATGAACAATGCAGCATGCACAGTGCCCAGCTCAGCACAAAAGCCCAAGTGGGTCAAGTTCGCATCCCCTGACGACTGCTTTCGGGGGAGATCCGGCACTTAACGTCCCATCACTAATTGTTTGTATTTTTTCATTACTGTGCCTTGCGCTCTATTAAAAAAGATAACACGAACATGCCCACAAGGCCTATGGGCATGTGCACAGGCCTTGTGTTGGGTAAACACCGAGGTGTGGGGGTGACAAACGGGTCAGAGCGCTTCGCCAATAGTTACATCGCTGAATATCACATCCTGCGGCGCACCTTAGACGCATCGTTTAACTACAATCCATATTCCCTATACGGGGAGCTCACTATTAGGGTTGCCAGATAGCTGTTATTTGATATAGCCAAATGGCTAGTCAGTGTAGTCAAAAAGTAGCCAAAAGCCAAATATTTGCATAGCCCAAAAGTAGCCAAAATTTTGATATTGCGTTTACAAGCTGAAGGCGAAAGCTCTGCTTCTCTATATGTTTAGGTAAGCGATTGTATGCAAAATCAAAGTATTACAATATCCAGAAAACAGTGTTATTTCAAATAATAAAACAAAAAGCTCATGTGGACACGTTTGAAAAGTCTCATGTTATGAACAATATTATCAGTAAGCATTTGTCTCACTCGTACTAGATCCGTACAGCACCTTAGAGTTGATCAGAGCGAAACATTCGTCGGAAGGATTACACTCTTTGCAACACTTTCCTCCCAAAGCAAACAAAAAAAAAAAAAACTTTACATGAAGGATGCTCTCCAGGGTTTTTTGAGACATCCTACAGAACACAGATGGAAAGGGGACAATTTCGCGCATATCGGGCAAAAATTGGACATAGCCCAAAAGTAAACGCACGTAGCCACATAGCCAACCGCCAAATTTCGACGCCAAACCTATCAATAGGTAGCCCAATTTGGCTATTAATAGCCCAATCTGGTAACCCTGCTCACTATAAACGAACTTGGGACACGGATATGAGTGAATGAATAACAAAGAGAACCCATATAATAGCCACGGCAGTGGTCGCACCTTGTTCAAGTAGGTTGCGTTCAGAAAAGCACTCAACGTCGGGGGACACTTTGTTGGCATTTTGAGAGTCATCCAGCTCCTAGTTCGTTTCCTGTACTGTTCTCTGCTTATCAATGTTCGCTTACAGACAGTGTTCGCGAGAGCAATAAGTGCCGGACTGACAACACAAAGAAAAGAAGAAAAAAAAAACTCGACGTTTTGCCTTAGCGGGGTCAAATATACAAAAAGCGAAAAAAAATGTCTACTTTTTTGTGTGTCCACTTCTCATTTTCTTCTATTTGTTATTTTCTTGACACTCAAGTCTGCATTGTTATCGTTGGTCGTTTCCCGGTCTGCTTGCGCCTCAGGGTCAGGGTGGCATCTTTACTTCCGTAAAACCACACCTTTTGTTTGAGGATTTTTTTGGGAGAAACTTTATACAAAAAAAGGCGCCTTTGGGAAGACGAGGGGAGAACCTTCATTGTACGAACTTTGGGCTGAAAGATGAGTCACAGTTGGCAAAAAAGCGATATTTTCACGAGCTCAGTTAAAGTCACCGTAGCTAATCGGAGCTAGCAACAGGATTCGGTTGCTCGAAAGAATGTTCACGTTCGCTCGTGCCACGCCCACGCCACTTCCTACCGAAAAACTCGGAAAATGGCGGAATGTCAAAAATGTATTTAAGATAATGATTACAAGATACTCAGAATTGTAATTAAAATAGAGTATTAAATACTCTCCGTCAAAGGTATTTGCAAGATACTAAGATACTCCAAAAAGTATTTAAGATACAGTATCTTGAGTAGAGTATTTGAGATAGGCACAAGTCTGGATGTTTTTATATCCTTTTTTCTAGTGTCTGGTATAAACGAATCCACACTTAGTTTTGACCAGAAAAAATATTTGGGGACAGGAAAAATCGTAAGGCATGAAGAGGTGGACATTAACGCGCACTGATGGAGGGGGCACGTTTGAAAGTGAATAACTAAAACGATAACCTTAGGATAATTCTACTACTTTTTAGACGCAAACTATGTGTACAGCTTGCTTCTAATATAAAGTAGTAATATTTATTTAAATTGTATTTATTTTCTAAAAATTGCCCAACATGCCTGCTCGAACGACAAATGGCGAAATTTGGAGGCCTGTATCTCATGAAATAATTTCATCATTCTTATATAATTTGCAGTTAGTATTCTACTTATATATGGCTATTATTTAAAAAATAAATAAGTTATTTGAGTGATACGATAGTTGGGATATATTTAGGCAAACATGGAAAAAAATCAAACAACAAAAAATTCTGATGCAATTAAAAAGAAACAAAAAAACACCACCTTCGTTTTTTTTTTAATTTGGGTAACCTGTTATACTCTATTTCGGCATTCATTTAAATTAAAAACGTGTTGCATTATTTTATTAAGAAAGAAGAATCACCTCCCCAAAGTAGCGTCCTTTTTCAAAGTCTACACTTAGCAGTGCCCTATACAAGAAGTGACTCGTGAGTTCGTTTCATGAAACTAACACACATATTTTATATATTTTTTATTAAGATGAGGCCATTGATAACTATAGAAATCGTTCACATACTAAAATTGAGGAGAAACTACTGTGTACAAAGACTATCATATTACGAACTAGTGATCTGAGAAAAGATCCTGCAGCCATCGGCCACTGGAAACTTTGTGTAAATTATTTTCCTACGGCGAAATATGCTCCTCTCTCTTACCCTCTATCTCCATCTCTCTCTCTCTCTCATACATCCCTGACTTATATCTAGAATAAAAACATATTCAAGCATTCCCTTTCTGCGTGATAGTGTTCTGTGGCTAGCAACAATCATTTCCTCGCGAAGATCACGATTATGGCGGAATAGTTGACGAAAGTAGCCGGCGACACTCGTCGCTAGTTCTGGCAAAATGGCCGATACAATTTTTTTTCAGAATTCCCCGCTCGCTGTCAAGGATGAGGGAGTTCGCTTCAACCAGCAAAATATGACCGCCGATGCCTGTTTACTGAGCAGCCGTGCCTGTCGCCATCCCACTCGCTGGCTTCGCGGGCGATAATATCAGGCACAAAGAGGCACACCGACAGAGAACAGAACCCCCAAATACTCGAGCACCACCTGAATACAATAGAGCGTAAACACTTTCGCCATGTTAACCTAGGAAAGGTTAACATGGCAACCGTGTTTACGTTTTAGGTAAGGAAAAACATGGCGTGTGGTATGAGCCGGATCCTTACACGCGGTGCAAGGTGAACCCTGAGAACCTGTCTGCTGCCCTAGAGTACTTCACGAAAGACGAGCTACAATGTTCGCGCCAAGGTCCCAACCAGAAGGACGTGATCTCTGTCATGCTTGATGGGGAGAAAACTTTCGTGCCAAAGCGCTTCCTGACACGCTCAATCCGAGAGGCCTTTCGTGTATACAAAGACAGGCATCCTGATTCTGGCGTTCGGCTAACGAAAATTTATTCCTTGCACCCTAGATGGGTCAAATGTATTCCACACCAGGAAGTGTGCGTTTGTGTGCGCTGCGCCAATTATTACTTTGTATTGCCGCTGTAGAGAACGTTATAGGCTCAACATTCAACACTGGTTAAATGAACTGAACATTTCTGTGCGACTCACTAACAAGTCTGTGTCTTTATGGAGACTGTGATCACTGCCCAAAAGGCCAGTCTCTTACACTCGAGGAACTTCATATCCCAGAGGATGAAGAGATTGTGCTTACAACATGAAAGTCCGACAAACTCGTGAGAAAAAAAAAAAAACAGAAAAAAAACATTGGATTCTGAGACTTTTTTAAAAGTCGTTCAAGCAACGGTTGAAAGTTGAATATTTTACAACCATATTCCACAAACGCAAGATACAGCGATCTACGATGAAAAGCAGCTGCATGCAATGCGGGAGCATTGTCTTTCATTTTGACTTTGCTGAAAACTGTACCATCGTGCTTCCTGACAAAGTTAAAGCATACTACTCTAGAAAAAGTGAAAGAGTGGGTTAAAGACAACGTTGCGGTATACTCACACGTGATATACGTAACTGACGGGGCCGCCAGTCATTGTAAGAATCGCTACCAGCTTCACCAGTTTGCAGAGAACGATTGCCCAGAAGCCCAGTCGTTATTTTCTGTATCTGGACATGGAAAAATGCATGCGACGGAGTTGGCGAACTCGTGAAGCACCAGGCCACGCTGAACAACCTGAGAGAACGTTCAATAAACACAATTCAGACGGCCAGGACAATGGTGAGCGTTCTATCCGAGAAACTGGGTGCCTCTTGTGTATCTGGACAAAATGAGCTTGTTCGGTATCGTAAAAAAAAAAAAAAAAAAAAGAAGAAGAGTGGCTGACGGTGCGCGCCTTTCCTGGCATTCAGTCTTGGCACGCGTGGCGGCTGTGCAAGTCATCAACAGAAGGAACCCGTGACATATATGTAGCACGGACAGTCGGATCTGGTTAGAAGAAACTTTATTAAACGGGTACATCGAGGAAAGCCTTAGTGTAAAGTGCCGAATTCAATGCCCCAAGGACTGCTCATTTTGAATGCAGGGTTATCTTATTTATCACAGTTTTTTCGCGGGGTATTTAACCTACTATTTTACTTAGTGATAGCTTATAATCTTTATCTGATCACCATACGAGAATCACGAAACGGTATCCTCACGCAGGATAAAATATCTCGGCTTGCCACGATCCATTCGAACACCGAGAGTATGGAAGCTCTTACAGTCTGGCGCGGTGGCACCCCTCAACTGAAATGGTTTGTCCCCGGAAATACATAGCTAACCTATACAATTCTAGTATTCTATCTTTATTTTTGTGTGTGGAAGTAAAGTTGTTTCTTCTATTTTAAATATAGATTATACCGGAAAGTAAAACTTCACACTTCATCTTTTCTCGAATCACTAGTTTCTAATATGATACCTCTTTGT
Source organism: Ixodes persulcatus (assembly GCA_013358835.2). Classification (NCBI taxonomy): domain Eukaryota; kingdom Metazoa; phylum Arthropoda; class Arachnida; order Ixodida; family Ixodidae; genus Ixodes; species Ixodes persulcatus. The sequence goes on along the minus strand of JABSTQ010009212.1, from coordinate 1,127,709 downwards.
ACGCTGTATGTAAAATGCTGTATATAGTTTCTCCTCACTTTTAGTGTGTGACCGATTGCTCTAGTTGTCAGTGACCTCATATGAATAAAAATATATGAAAGATGTGTGTTAGTTTTGTGAAACTGGAGCTCAGAGTCACTTCTCGTATAGGGCACTGCTAAGTGTAGGCGTTGAAAAAGGACCCTACTTTGGGGAGTTGTGTCTTCTTTCTCAAAAAAATAACGCAACATGTTTTTAATAGAAATGAATGCCGAAATAGAGTATGAATGGGTACCCAAATTTTAAAAAATTCAAGGTGGTGTTTTTTTTTTGTTTTTTTTTTTGCATCGGAATTTTTTGTTGTTTGATTTTTTCCCATGTTTGCCTAAATATATCCCGACTATCGTATCACACGAATCCTTTATTTATTATTAAATAATAGCCATATATAAGTAGGATACTACCTGCAAATTATATTATAATGATTAAATTATTTCATGAGATACAGGCCTCCAAATTTTACCAATTGTCGTTCAAGCAGGCATGTTTGGCAATTTTGAGAAAAATAAGTAAAATTTATATAAATATTATTATTTTATATTAAAAGCAAGCTATACCCATAGTTTGTTTTTAAAAGTATTAGAATTCTTGTAACTTTATCATTTTAGTTATTCACTTTCAAATGTGCCCCCTTCATCAACTGTCCACCTCTTCATGCCTTACGATTTTTCCTGTCCCCAAATTTTTTTTCTGGTCACAACTAAGTGTGGATTCGAAAAGCATCAGTTGATTTAAAAATGTCTACCAGCCACCCTTTGGTCGATTTTATCTGAAATCACCCAGGAATGGAGGATTGCTTTGAAGCTCAAGTCTGGAAAAACGGGTCATAGCGATAGCCGTGGTTCTAATTCCGCGTGACAAGTTTCTCTGTGAACTCAGTGCCAGCGGTACTCGAAGCACGGATCTCGAGTTCAAATCTGTATGCAGACTGCCTTTTGTATGATGCAAAAGCAGTGTGAACCCGGCTTTAGGAAATAAATAAAAAAAAGGGGGGTGGGGTGCTTAAGAGGCAACGCAAAGAAACTGAAAGATTAAATAAAATAAAGCTTGGGACAGTGTGACTTCCTGAGAAGTGAGCTCACGCAAACGAGCTGGCACAGAAAAATCATATTTTAACACCTTGAGATTAAGAAGTTGATCGGTTCGCGCAGTCTTGCAGGAATTTAGCCTGTCACGTCACGATTTGTCAAATCTTCGCGACGTCATGTTCTGTTTTCTTTATCTTTTCTTGTTTGGGTGTTGTCGAATAAACTCAGCTGTTCTCGTGATTGTGTGTTGTGTTTTTTTTTTTTTTTTTTTTTAATGATTCCTACCTAGTCTTATGATTTTAAGTTACGACGACTATCTACGCTCTGCAATAGAGCAGCACCGATGTACACACTTTGTCGAGAGAATATCTCTTTGTAGCCGACGTCGTGCGGAAAAGCCTATATAACGAAGACAAGCTAGCTCAACTTTAGTGAAGGTTTGTTATCGCTTTTCTCAATCGGAGGTCATATGCTACTCAATATTTTGCCATCACATGTCTGTTCAAGTTTCTGCAAGAAGTTAAAAAAAAAAAAGGATGAAGTTTTTTTTTTTGTTTTGTTTTTAGTATTGACGCGCAATTTTGCTACTTTTAGAGAAGTGACTTACGTTTCTGAATAAATAACGAAACTACAATAATGAATAAGCGAATATTTTTTATATATTCGTAAGCTGTATCTGATGACGCATATTTTGATATGTTTACGACGCGCGCCCTGTGCATCGATCGCCGTACAGAGTCTCCGTAAAAGAAAGGGAGGTTATACAGGAGCAAGTGCAAGAAATGCTGAACGACGACATAATCCAGCCTTCCAGCAGTCCATGGGCCTCTCCGGTCGTACTGGTTAAGAAGAAGGACGGAACGCTTAGGTTTTGCGTGGACTACCGACAGCTGAACGCGGTGACGAAGAAAGACGTCTACCCACTCCCCCGCATAGACGACACGCTAGACCGGCTGCGCCACTCTCGATATTTTTCATCGATGGACCTGAAGAGCGGCTACTGGCAGATCGAAGTTGACGAACGGGACCGAGAAAAGACAGCTTTCGTCACGCCAGACGGACTGTACGAGTTCAAGGTGATGCCTTTTGGACTATGCACGGCGCCAGCAACTTTCCAGCGTGTCATGGACACCGTACTGGCTGGGCTGAAATGGCAGAGCTGTCTCGTCTACCTCGACGACGTCGTAGTGTTTTCCGTCGACTTCGACGAGCACTTGCGACGACTCCGAGCTGTTCTCCAAGCCATACGGACCGCCGGACTCACCCTGAAACCGTCAAAGTGTCGGTTCGCCTATGACCAACTGAAGTTCCTAGGTCACGTGGTTAGTAACGAAGGCGTTCGCCCAGACCCAGAAAAGACTCGCGCCGTCGCGTTTTGTACGGGAGCCTGTTCCGCGTAGTCACAAACCACCATTCGCTCTGCTGGCTTGCCAACCTCAAGGACCCGTCAGGACGCCTGGCTCGATGGAGTCTCCGACTACAAGAGTTCAACATGACTGTCGTCTACAAGTCAGGCCGCAAGCACAGCGACGCCGAAACACCTTCCGGCAGCAGCGACGACGATGAAGACGAGTGCTTCCTAGGCGCAGTGAACACCGACGACATGGCACGACGTCAACGAGACGATCCTGAGCTGCGCGCACTAATAGAGCACCTGGAAGGGCGCGGGAGTACCTTGCCACGTGTTTTCTCACGAGCCCTGTCGACCTTCGTCATGCGACAAGGTGTACTCTACAAAGAGAACTTTAGAGACAACAACTTGTCGTGGCTGCTGGTAATCCCGACTGACCTTCGAGAGGAGATCTTCCAAGCCTGCCACGACGACCCGACGTCTGGACACCTTGGTTACAGCCGGACACTGGCCCGTATTCGTGAAAAGTATTACTGGCCTAAGCTCCCCGAGACCGTCCACCTATACACACGATCATGCCACGAGTGCCAGCGACGCAAGAAACCTCCGACGAGGCCGGCCGGACTCCTGCAGCCAATTTCTCCTCCAACTGCACCCTTCCAGCAGATCGGAATGGATCTACTTGGCCCTTTTCCGCCGTCGACATCGGGGAACCGCTGGATCATCGTCGCCACAGATTATCTCACGCGGTACGCCGAAACGAAAGCCCTTCCTTCAGGGACTGCTGTGGAAGTTGCCAAGTTTTTCATTGAGTCCATCGTCCTCCGGCACGGCGCTCCCGAAGTTCTGATTACAGATCGCGGATCATCGTTCATGGCACAGCTGACCCAAGAAATCCTCCGACTCAGTCACACCAGCCATCGTCGTACAACTGCGTACCACCCGCAGACCAACGGGCTGACGGAGCGACTCAACAAGACAATCGCTGACATGATCTCTATGTACGTCGACATAGAGCACAATACGTGGGACGAGGTGTTGCCCTACGTCACGTTCGCCTACAATACGGCGGTTCAAGAGACCACTGGATTCACACCCTTCCAGCTGGTACATGGTCGGAAAGTAACGACCATGCTGGACGCGATGCTGCCCCATGAGCCAGCTGACAGTGAGAGCGACGACGCCCAGGTGGTTGCTCAACGGGCCGAAGAAGTCCGCCAGCTCGCCCGACTCCTGATTCAAGACCAGCAACGCGTCGACGCCGGCCGCTACAACCTTAGTCGCAGGGATGTCCACTTCCAGCCCGGAGAGAGGGTGTGGGTGTGGACGCCCATCCGTCGCCGCGGCCTCAGTGAGAAATTGCTGAAACGATACTTTGGACCGTACAAGGTACTTCGTCGCCTCAGGGAGCTGAACTACGAGGTGATGCCCTACGGAACAAGAACATCATCACGCCGCCCACCACGGCCTGAAGTCGTCCACGTCGTGCGCCTGAAACCGTACTACGCCCGATAGGACTGTGCACCTTATGCCTTCCAAATGACTCTTTAGTTTACCGTCCTTTTTATTTTCTTTGTTTTGTTTTGTGTTGCATCGGGGCAATGCACTTTTTAAAGGGGGGAGTAATGCCGCGAGCGCAGCTGACCAAGCAGGCAGCGCGCTCGTGGCCTAACGGTTATCGCGCGTGCCTTCCGCGCAGAAGCCAGTGTTCGATTCCTGGCCGCGGGGACGCATTTTTGTGGACTCTGACGTAAATGTTCTAGTAAATTCGAGAACCGTGTTGCTCTCTCGAGGTCAGAATGTTCTACACGCAGAACCTTCTACGCCGATTCTTCCAGAACCCCACGCGTGTACATGGGGCTCCGCGTGGCGAGCCGCAGTCAGTCTCGCCCAGGGTGTAAGATAGACAGGTGGGGAAACGACCCATAGAGGCCTACAGCAATGCCGTGACCGGATTGTGTACTCGTCTGCTTGCGGGTACCCCCGATTTGCGACAGATGGCGCTGCGGCGAGAAGAAAAAAAATCTCCGTCGGTTTAGCCGGTCGCCACCGGTCGCCCACCTGGAGTGAGAGTTCGCGGTACTCCACATAGATGGCGCCACAAAAAAAGAGAAACCCGAAAGGGACACAATCCGGTCGCTCATTTGGCTCTCGTTTCCCCACCTGTCTATCTTACACCCTGGTCTCGCCCCAGCGTTCGACTCTGCTACGCCGACTTCGACGCCCGCGACGCTCTGTTATTATTTTCTGTACCCTTTCATTTTTGGCAGAAGTTCGCCACATTAAACGTTTTTTTCTTCCTGTTTATTTTTATTGTTCTTTTGGTCACAGCCCGTGACACTATAAGTAAACGCCCGCACTGATTCTTTTCAGGTTCATTCCAATAACTGTGGCTTCGTAGAATCCCCCGTTTTTCTTTGCGGATTGGCTTTTAAATCAATATTTTCTTTTTGGTCATATTGGGCCCTTTTTATTTATTTTTAATTGGTTCAAAGCTAAAGAGACACATTTTATTTTTCTTCAATTTAGCTCTCACCTAGAAAAATGTCTCAACTAAGTTGTCCGCTGTTACACGACACATAGGCCTAACAACCCCAGTTGAGATGCGCGTCAAGCAACAAGATAGAGGGGCTTAGAGCGATAAAATGGCATTCCGTTCACCAGGTAAAAGTGACCTCCCCCCCCCCCCCCCTTTTTTTTTTTCTGGCTGCCGCCATGTTGTACAATTTGGACCACAACACACGTGCCCGTACCAAATTTTGACGCTTTTACGCAAAACTGAGCCGAGATTTGTATTGCGATCGCTGTAAAAAACAGGATAAACTATTCTTTCAATACTGTTCGCCCCAGAGTTCATGGTCTAACTCCGATAAAAACCCAAAATACAGCACCGCGGTTGACGACATCTAGCGGAGCTATTGCGAAGCTGCCCGAGTTTTTGTCGTAAAAGCACATTTTGGACTTAAAGGGGTACGGAAACCAAATTCTAGAGCCCATCTTTTTGCTTGAACATAAAGAGGGTTAAAATAGGACTTCGCCGATACCAATATTCGGTAGGATAACGCGAGAAAACGAATTTTAAACTGAATAAAACGATAACCAAAAACCACCTCGTGGATGTCTGTGAAGCGTCGATGGAATGTCGTGACGACAACATGCCCGTAAGAGCAGCGCCACAACGGGAAGTACGGTCACTCATAGGCATTACTTAGGCCTGAACGTAGTACCGAGGCGCTTTGGTGGAGAAAGCAACGGCAGAGTTGGCAACCGTTCGTTTTAGTATCGGGTGGTCTTTCCGGCAACGCTTCTTTGGGGTGGTTCGGAGTTGTGTACGTGCGATGTAATATTCACGCTACGAAATGCCCACCTTTCCTGATCACGAGATAGCCGCCTTCGTCGGCCGCAACTGATAACGAACTCGATCGCTAAGAAGTCAACAAAACTACCATCGTTGCTAAAAGGAGACGGCCCGTACGGCTCCTCAAAGCGGCGCGCATGTAAACAAATCCCTGCGGCGCTTTTCGGGGATGCGGGAGAGAGCCAACGTCCAGGAAGATACGTTTGAAGTAAAAGAGTCAGCAAGATCCACGCAAATACCTGTTCGCACTGGGAGCAGAACCGCACTGGCATTGCGTTCTTGGTAACCGCTTCGGGAACGGTCTTTTACAACCGATTTTATGAACCGCTGGGACTCTAGACAATCGCAACTCGATGCTGACGAGACGCTCGGCATGCAGAGAAAGATTGGACCGGCATTGAGTCGCTCCCAAAAACTGCTCTAACTCGACATGTGTTGGCGTATGATGTCGAAATAAAATGGGCATCTAAAAAAAGTGTACGTACCCAAGTTGCGAAGGCAATCCATATGGCGTTTATTTGAGCTAAAGAAGGAGATTGAATCGAGGAAAGTGTCCCTTCTCGACGAGATCGTTCGTCACCGCTGCATCTGAAAACAAGCTAGGTACGACGAGGGGAAAGACTGGCCTTCTTACCCCAAATTAGAGGTTAGGGTTCAAACTATTCATACGAGGAGGGTTCACAAAGGTCGCGTGGGCGTATTCCATTCATCAAGCCAGCCGATAGTGTGCAGATGGTCTTGCCCCGGATCGTCGAAGTGTTTTGCTAAGCCTAGCCTCTTTGGTGGTCGCTTGGTCGGTGGGTCCTTGTCGTTGTAGCTTTTTCAGGTATCCGTGGTTCTAGCGTTTGCCTCCGCCGCGGCGTTCAGTTTTAATTACTTTTTTCTTCTTCTCTTCTCTCGTTGGGACGCGCACAGGGAGCACATAGCAATGCACGTTGGTCGTCGCGACGACGTAAGCGAGTGATGTTGCCGGCGATGTAAATTTGATCATAAAAAGTGCGTAAAGCTTTGTAGCTGTCGTAGGCGAGGTCGTACGATCTCATCGTAGCGTGCGAAAAACTTCCGATAATTGCGCTTCGTGAATACGGAACTTTTCTTAGGTTTTGCTGTAAGATCGTTTTGTGAATAAGCTCTGTTACCTGTTGCGGACGACGAAGACAAGACAGACGGGTCGTACAAATACGACTCTAGGCAGAATCACTTCTCGGCCATCATGGCCTGGGCCCTGGTGATGTAGCGGCGTGGCGGAATCTTCGTCCTTATTAATGTCACCTACCCACCGCTCTCGTCGTGTTGGTCGGCGACCATTCACTCGAAGCCGCTCCGCCGCTCCGCCGCTCCGCCGGCTCCGACCGCAATATGCTACAGCCCTCGGGTACTTCCACTATGCGAGATTGTAACACGCTGACGTCACCAAGTGGCAAGACTCATAACTACGGTACGCTTGGCTTTCCGAGGCATGATGACGTCAAGACCGCGCCGGATCTCCCGAGATGCATCGCGCTCTTCGACGGCTGATTTTGAAGCGCTCGCCGAAATCCAGGCATTTAGAACGAAAAATACAGCCATCCGCTTGAAATATGACTATGCGATTATCAATTACAGGTTTATCGATCTGATCCCATTTGACTTATCTCTAGGTGTTTCCTGTATATTTTAAGTTTCGATTCAGTATCCCTTTAAAGGGGCCCTGCAACAACTTTTTGACTGTTTTTTTTTTTTTTTTTTTATTTGTACCGAACTTGAGCGCACTGAACGTAGTAACTTAGTAAAACTTTTCTCGAATTTCGCTTTATTTTAAAAGTTTATTTTTTATTTATTTTTAACATACTGCAGACCAAGATGGTCCAAGCAGGAGGCGTCATGACCAAAATCTACACTCAGTACACGACAATATGCAAGCAATATCTTCGGCAGGAAGTACAAATAAAGAACTTTTATACAGAGCATAAAGGACCACCAGCATATAGACCTTTTCTGTTTCCTGTCGTTCTCAGTCACGTGGGTTCCGTATCTGGTATGCGGGGCGAAAAAAATATTAAAACGTTTGAACCTGGAATATGCGAGAAAATATAGCTGAGGCAAATCAGGAATGTGTGACAATCACGCATTTTTCGTAAACACCTTCTAGCTTCGGGGAGAGATGAAAAAGATGTTTTACCGCATACCAGAAGTGACGATATTCAAGATGGCTGCGCGCTTGTGGAAAAGGTGTATACAGCCATGAACTGAGAGGAAACGGCTGAGTGGGAAGAGAATTACTGTCACTAATCGCCCTGGGGAAAAAAGAAAATTTAAAAAGATTGGTGCGAGCAAAGTAAGGCGCCAGTAAGTGTGGCTGATAATATCTGGTCTGTCTCGTGGGTTGTAGGTATGAGTGGCGATTAATAGAAAGCCTACCAAGTCAATTTCGTTTACTTGCATTAGTGAGAAGGGAGAGTCGGATCGTTTGAATTTATCGCAAATAATTAATTTGACTGCCCACCTTTGAACTCGCTCTAGTTTATTTATATATATATATATATATGTGATGCATGTGATGAGGGATCGAGACGGGCTTCGCTCAAACGTCTGTGTTTATTGTCCGAGCGAACATCTCCGACTAGTTGAGGAGGGGAGAGGCGCCCAGGAACCCCGGTCTGCGGCGAGGGGGATTGAATGGGGCGCCGGTCTTGAAGAGAGGAGAAGAGGGAGGGCTCTTCTCGGTTGGCCCCAGGAGGAGGGGTGGGATGACCGGAGGCGCTGTGGTTTTCGGGGTGCGGGGCAACTTGCCGGGGACGGTCCGCACGGCTCTTGTTAGGAAGTTTACGTTACAGGCTCTCCCCCCACCAGTTGGAAGTCAGAGGGGAGGCGGTATCGCCGCAGCTTGCTGGCGTGCACAATATCGGTCTGTCTGTTTAGTGTACGCACAGCACGGTCAATCTCGTAGTTGACGGCAGACACTTTTCGGAGAATTGCGTAGGGACCCTCGAAAACGGGAGCCAGCTTCCTCTTGTTAGGATGCCAGGCAATTTCAAGAAGAACGAGCTCGCCCGGGAGAAGGTCGGCTGCGACGAACTTTTTGTCGTAGATGATTTTGTTTTTTAGGTGATACCTTTCCGAGTTTTTTACGGCTTGTTTCCTTGCTTCTTCCAAAGTGGGGACGGGATTCTCAACGACCAAGGCGTAGGGCTGGGAACCGAACATAAGAAAAGCTGGCGAAAATCCGGTTACTTCGTGAGGCGTGTTGTTGTATTCCTCGACGACTTCTCGAAGAAGCTTTGGCCACGGTGTTTTTGGCTGCTCATTAATCTTGAATTTGAGTCTTGTGACGATCGTTTGATTCGTTCTCTCATTCATGCCATTGCATTGTGGGCGTTGAGTGGACGTCATGACGTGATGAATTCCATGATTTTTCATGAACCTTTTGAATTTGTTGCCAATAAAGCCGGATCCGCGATCGGAAAGGAATTTCTTCGGTCTTCCGGTGGTGAGGATTTGCTGGAGGCATGACACGTACGCGTCTGACGTTTCGCTTTTGTGTGCGAATGCCCAGACGTATCGGGTTGCGTGGTCGACGGCGACGTGAATGAAGCGTTTGGCGGAGTTATATCCGGTTAGTCCTCCAACGGTGTCCATTGCGAGCAAGTCAAAGGGCACCTCGGCGGGCGGCAGAGATTCGAGGAGTCCGAACCTCTTTTGCTTGGAATGCTTGCATTTCTGGCAAATGTCGCAATGCTTGACGTAAGCGGAGACGTCTTTTATGATGTCAGGCCAGTAGTACTGTGGAGACAGTAGACCTAGCATCTTCTTTACGCCGACATGGCCGTAGTCTTCGTGGGCTTTTTTGATGGCTTGTTGGCGAAGCGAGTGCGGAACGAAGACTTTCCGTAGTCCTTTTCTTCTCATGACGAAGATGCCGTTTTCCTTGCAGCAGTTTGGGTGATCTGGTGGTAGATCAGGTTGAGCTTGTCGAATGTCCTCGATATCAATTAAGCCGACGATGGGTGATCTTGAGAGGGCATCTGCTTCTACGTTGTCGGTGCCTTTTAGGTGTTTGATGGTGTAGTCGTACATAGAAAGCTTGAGTGACCATCTAAATAGACGTCCGGAAGGGTTCTTGATGGTTTTGAGCCACTTGAGGACAGCGTGATCCGTAATCACAGTGAACTGGTGACCATGCAGATAGCAGTGCCACTTGTCGACGGCATCCACAATCGCGAGGCATTCCAGCTCTGTGATGGAGTAGTTGCGCTCATGATTCAGCAGCTTCCGGGAATAGTAGGCAACGGGGTGCTCGATACCATCAACATCAGTTTGTTTCAGGACAGCTCCAATTCCTTCTTGTGATGCGTCACAGTAGAGGGTGCACAGCTTTCCTGGGTCGAATATCGCAAGGATGGGTCTTTTGGACATTTCATGCTTGAGTTTAGCGAACGAAGTCTCACACGATGTTGTCCATTCCCACTTTGCGTCTTTCTTCAAGAGGTTGGTCAATGAGAGCGTGATGTTTGTGTACTGGTCCACATAACGGCGGTAGACGTTTGTGGCGCCGAGAAATCTCTGCACGTCCTTGATGTTGTTCGGGCGAGGATATCGCAGTATAGCCTCTACGTTTTCATTTTTTGGCAGGATGCTACCCTGGCTGAGAGTGTGTCCGAGAAAGTCGATTGTTTTGCAAACAAACTGGCACTTCCTGAGCTTGAGTTTCACGTTCTCAGTCCGGAGAGCAGTCAGAACTGCGTCAAGTTGCTTTATGTGCTCGTCCAGTGTCTCAGAGTGGATGATGATGTCGTCAAAGTAGTTTAGGACATTTTTGAGCTTGTGTTTTTCAAGGATGCATTTGATGACGCGTTGAAATGTCGCTGGAGCGTTCTTGAGACCAAAAGGCATGACCAGCCATTCGTAATGACCACTGTGAGTTACAAATGCGGTTTTGGGGATGTCGTTTTGCTTCATGCCGATATGCCAGTAGCCGGAGGTTACGTCTAATGTGGTGAAATACTTTGAGGTGCCAACTGAATCAATCAGATCATCAATTCTTGGGATAGGATGATAGTCGGGTTCGGTGACAGCATTTAGCTTGCGGTAGTCGACGCAAAATCTAGTTCGACCTTCGTCTTTCTTGGTTGCTAGCACTACAGGTGCGGCGTAAGGTGACAAGGACGGGCGAATCAAGTTTTGCTGGAGAAGAGATTCCACTTGCCTCTCGATTTCCGCCTTGTCGGCCTGTGATGTCCTGTATGGTGCACAGTGAATGGGGACGTGGTTGGAGACGTTGATGGTGTGCTGCTCGAGGTGAATGGCTCCAATGTCCGTTTGGGACCTCGAAAACACGGAAGCGTGACGTTCCAGGAGGTCTCTCAGACGCTGGCGTTCACTCTCGGGAAGATGGTCACAGGTGATATTGGTGAAGCCTGTCATGGCGCTTGCGACGGTTGGGGTTGATGATTCGGGTGGTTGAGATATGGAGAGTGTTGTGAGGTCCAGTGTTAGGTTGAAGAAAGTCATCGCGTCGAGACCAAGAAGTAGTTCAGACTTCATATTTCCGAACACGTGGACGTCCACATTCTTGGTTGTTGAGCCGATGGTGAGGGATACAGGTACGCGACCCAAGGTTTTTGTTTCTGTGTTCACCTGGTGCACTTGAACGGATGAGTTGGTGATGAGTTGCAGCTTCAACCGCTGGTAGACGTCCTTGTTGATACAAGTAATAGTGGCTCCTGTATCAAGGACTGCCTCCACCGGTTGGCCGTTGACAAGTGCCTCGAAGCGAATCAGTTTTGACCTGGGTCGCTGATAGCGTTTCCCTGATTCTCGTCGGCGTAGTTGACACGGAGCTTGTTGGGACAGTCGCTGTGCCAGTATTCGCTGATGGCGTTTCCCTGATCCTCGTCGGCGTAGTTGACACGGGGCTTGTTGGGACAGTCGCTGTGCCAGTGCATCTGCCCATGGATGTTCAGAGATGAGCAAATTCGGCACTCATATTTTGGTGGCACTCCGGAGTTCCTTGCCGATGTTGGAGGTGTAGGCCTGTTCTGGATTGGATTGCCGGACACTGGTCGAGTCAGCAAAGGTGGGTGGCGCCCTGCTACGAGCTCGCGAGGTTTCCACACGCTGCGCGACCGTGAACCACTGAATAGGTGACGTGACACTGACTCCGGCGAAGGCGATTTCCATTTCCGGTGGGAGTCCATCAGTGAGACCCGATACGATGTGGGAGTCGCGTAGCTCTGCCAGGTGACCAAGCCGCCTCTTCTCATCATAGTATCCCTTGACTGTCTCCCCCCGCTTCAGACGACGATGGATAAAGGCACGGAAGGGGTCCACGACAGGTGAACCGAAGCGAGCGACCATCCGATCGTGAACATCACTCCATGTCTCGTTGGTGTCAAACACGTCACTTAAGTACCACTTAAACGCGTCGTTCTCGACGTATTCGTGAAAGTTCCGTACCTTGTCTTGGTCGGTCCATCCCAAGCTCTCGGCCTTGGTGTTGAACAGGCGCAGCCACTTTTCCACGGGCACGTCGTCAGGAGACCCGGAGAACTTGGTCAGGGACATCGCTTTCTTGTTTGCCATGATGTTGCTGATTTGCGATGGTTGGGTGATTGAACGTTAATTTGATGCAACTAGCTCAGATCCTGTCGACTCGTGTGATGCATGTGATGAGGGATCGAGACGGGCTTCGCTCAAACGTCTGTGTTTATTGTCCGAGCGAACATCTCCGACTAGTTGAGGAGGGGAGAGGCGCCCAGGAACCCCGGTCTGCGGCGAGGGGGATTGAATGGGGCGCCGGTCTTGAAGAGAGGAGAAGAGGGAGGGCTCTTCTCGGTTGGCCCCAGGAGGAGGGGTGGGATGACCGGAGGCGCTGTGGTTTTCGGGGTGCGGGGCAACTTGCCGGGGACGGTCCGCACGGCTCTTGTTAGGAAGTTTACGTTATATATATATATATATATATATATATTTGGGGGGTAAAGGGATCCCATACAATGCTGGCGTATTCAAGCTTGGGTCTTACGAGTGATTTGTACGCCAGTAATTTTACATTAGAGGGCATATTCTTTAGTTTGTGCTTAATCAATTCAAGCTTCCTAAAAGCAGCAGATGTTATGTTGTCTATATGTTTAGACCAGCTCAAATCTTTGTCAAATGTCAGCCCAAGATACTTATAATAATGTACCTCAGAAACCTTATAGTCCCTTATTTTGTACTAAAAAAAAAAAAAAAAGTTTTTTTTTTTTTTTTTTTTGTTATTCTAGGAAGTTTTCTCAAGATTCAGGCTCATCTTCCTATGGTCGCACTAATCCTATGTAGAATTTAAACTCAGCTCATTTAAAGGATCTACGCAACGAACGGAGTATAGAGCTTTCTGAAAAGGGGCTCCTGGCCGGTTGCATTTTGAGTGTTCGTGCGTATGGCGCGTGATTTGCTCACTTTCCGAATCGACGAACATGCGCGTGCTGGGCTGAGGAGATCGCACGCTGGTCTGAGGACTTGTAAACATTAAAATGGTGCATAAAACAGCTCACGATATAGCGCAAAAAAAAGAAGAAAGAAAAAAGAAACGGACGAAAGGGCATTTGTGGTCACGGAGCACGAGAAGCTAAGGAAGTCACGTGACTTCCGGCTATGCCCTCCTTCCGACTGCTGGGACCATTTTCTGGAAGCATGTGACGTCACACTACCTAGGTCAATCCGAAACCCGTGACATCCCAGTATATTCAGTATATCGAGTCGGCGCTTTAACTTCCAATTCATATTTTGATAAAAAAAATGCTACGCAGCTTTGTATATATAACAGCTTTTTTTTTTTCACATAAAAAATGTAATTTTTATTTTTTTGTTTATGTTGTCAGTGGTACATTTGCGTTTGCTTACAACCGAGCTCTTGTGATCTCTCCCGATGAGAGAACACACTGGCGCCATCTAGGAGGTGGGCCTGGAACTGCATTTTACTAAAGCGAAGTCTTTGCAGTAATTGCGACGTCAAATGCACGTACTATATATAAGACATTGTCGTCTATAACAGTGTCTGGAGTTTTTCAAGCCTCCAACGCATGAATGGCAGTCCTCAAATTTCGCCTAGCATCATCCAAACAGAGACCTCGTGGATTGCGACCTGAGATTGCCGGCACAGGTGCGAGCTCTCTGAGGAACAGCCCGCTCGAGACGAGTCGCAGGTGTACGAAGTCTGGGTCGGCACAGCGAGGGCACGTCTGGCCTCCTCCCTGGGTATCGGATCACCAGAGCAGCGGGTCACGTTCCCGTAGACTGATGACGTAACCCTTGAGCCGTGCAATATTACAGGCGCAGACGCATTCGGATATCTGTTGAACTTCGCTGGTGAAAGGCGCCACCGCCCCCCCCCCCCCCTTTTCCCCCTTTGTTCTTTGCTTGGACGCTTGTTTTTTGTATTGCATTTTTTGTTTTGCGTATAAGTCTGTTAGGAGCGGGTTTGCAGTTTCCCGCTCATTTTATTTCTGAACAACTGACTCGCTGACTAACTCGGTATAGCTAAACGTTAAAAAAAAAATGAATAAAAAATATGAAGAACCGGCCCATTCCAATCCCATTCCATTCCGGGCAAAAGGCATCTAATTCCATTCCCATTCCATTCCCTTAAACGTTGCCGCCATTCCATACCCATTCCATTCCGGGGTCGCGAAAATGCGGAATGATTCCGGAATCATTCCAACTCCGGAGTGGCAACTCGGCAACACTGATATAGTGCTCTAGCCGGGGTCACACTGCTTATACATCATACAAAAGACAGTCTACATACAGATTCAAACTCGAGATCCGTGCTTCGAATACCGCTGGCACTGAGTTCAAGGAGAAACTTGTCAGGCGGCATTAGAATCACGGATGTTGCGATGACCCGTTTTTCCAGACTTGAGTTTCAAGGCAATCTTCCATTCAGGACTACTGTTCGCAACTGCCGGCAGCAGTGGCGTCCGCCGACACTCCTTAGGAAATAAAAAAATAAAAAAAAGGGAGGGGGAGGGAGTGACGGCTTAGGAGGCAACACAAGGAAACTGAGAGGTAAAACAAAGCTTGAGACAGTATGACTTTCTCGCGCAAACGAGCTGGCTAGGAAACATCATAATCTAACACATTGAGATTAGGAAGTTGGTCGGTTCTCGTAGTCTTGACGGAGATTATCTTTGCGGATGCTCGTTCGTTTTCACCTCAAGAAACCGTAAAAAAAGTACGGCTTCTCGCGGAGCATTACTAATTTTCCTCTTTATGCTGAGAACTGAGATATATGTAGGTGCATTTTAGACTGTATACACCAACTCATGTTTACAAACAAACCGGAGCGCCCGGAGCGCCCCTAGCGGACGCCACCGGCGCCGCGCATGCGCGATAGGGTGTGGGCAAGAAGCTCGCCGTCGCCCATAAAGAAACCATTGAAATGCGATGTCGTCGGCGTCGGTGTGAGTCCCCCTGCCCTTTTTCGCGTTCGAATTGTTGGTTCTACGTCTTCCTGGCGATGTCTGACTATCTTGAGCGGCGTCAGCGAAATTACCGAGGCTCGTTACACCGCAAAACTTCGCGTGAATAATGTGACATGTGGCGATTCATTCCGCGTGGACGCCGCAGATTGTACGCTAAAGCCCGATTCGCATGATGAGATTTCGCTCGGAATTTTCAGTCGCGACGCCGCTCGGGCTGCAAAAGCGTGAACCGTAGCTGAGATGGTCGACGTCGATACTGAAAATCGCAAGGAGAATCGGACCAACTGAATTAGGCATAACAAGTCGGTGTTGGTCACTGGTAACAATGAGCAACATCTCCTTCTATCTACTGTTTACATCGAGCCTGGTTACCAACCTTCAAACTAAGTCTTTTGAGGCCTGCACTCACTTCTTATCGCAAGTACCGGGCCAACATTTGGTCTACGGACCGGCGTCGTCTAAGAGAGCAGACGACAAGCAGAAACGTTTGAAAGAGCAGACGACAGTTCGAACACTCAGGCGGCCGTTTGAACTTGAAGACGCACTGAACGTAGTCCGCAGGTGGTCCGCACAACTTGACAGTTTTCTGGCGTTCATGTTGGAACAGAACAAATAAATCTGATGACCACAAGTATCCGCGAATTCAACCCAAAGTGCTTCCCGCCCAAGCAATCGTTGTCCGACGGCGTCTGCTTTTCCCTTTTCACGGCACATATCCAGATTCTCGGACGAACCGAGCACGTGAAAACTGACCTTCAAACCTTTCTCGACACTTTTGGTACGGCCCCAGTCACGGCGTTTTGACGAGAATGCAGGTTTTTGTCTGGTTCCTTTCAAAACAACGCAGAAATACACGTCTGGCATGGGGACTTCTGCCCACAGCCCCAGACCGGAAGTGCGACCGACGCGCCACCACCGCGCCATGACGTCACAGAGATGAGTTCGTGTATAAATGTGTTATCTTATCAAGATGTACACGTTTCAAACGCCAAAAGCATCGCTTCTGCCTCCGCCCTCCGACAACCAAATCTTGTAAGAACTACTTCGCGCGGCGTATGAACATCGAGCAAAACTTCCTTCTTTTTTTTTTCTTTTTTTTTTATGTGAAAACGGGTATAGTTGTGGGCAGTGCAGGCGAAGGCAACGACAAAGGAAGGGAGAAAGGGCGAGCACTAGGAAGGCAGGACGGAAGAGGAGGGCAATGGAGGGCAAGGGGAGAAAGGGAGAGCACTAGGAACGTTAGAGAGGAGAGGAAGTTTCTCTCCTCCTTCCCAGCCTTTCTAGTGCTCGCCCTTTCTCCCCTCGCCTGGCCAGTACTGCACGCAACTGGTCAAATCTTCGCGACGTCATGTTCTGTTTTCTTGATCTTTTCTTGTTTTGGTGTGGACGAATAAACTCGGATGTTCTTGAGATTTTGTGTTGTGTTGTCCTTTTTTTTTTTATTCTTCTAGTTTTATATTGTTTTAAAGGGACCATGAAATTACCTTTTTACTTTTGCCAGATAACTTTTACATTAAACCTTCAACGTTCACTGAATGCCGAACAGGCATCCGTTTTCGTCTCGGTTCATTAATTTCTACACACAAAAAAAAATAAAATATCGACTTTTTCTTTCTCTTCAACTGACCGCAAAACAAGTTGCGGCGTAATTTTGACGGTCGTGACGTACGCTGGGACAGGAACCGGAAGTTCTCTCGGCAGTAGGAGAGTGGGAGCGTTAGCGGCGGCGAGTTGGGGGTGCGCCGGTAGGTTTTACTGCGCTGATGTCACCGACGTATTTTCTGAATCGACGCCTCTCATCGCCGCGATAGCCATGGACACATCGCAGCTGTGCGAAATTCAATGAGATATGTTGCGCTACAGCGACAGCATGGGACTAGTCTCATACGCCGGTATGCCTGTTGGGAAGTGCGGCGAGTCTTCCGGTGAAGACTCCAGAAGTCAACCCAGCTGTCATTGTTGGTAAAAGGCGGCCCGTGTCAGTCGTTTGCAAAGCGACGTAGATGAAAACAAATCGCCGCGGCGTTTTTCACGGCCTCGGAGATGCAGGAGCGAGCCGACGCTAAAAAAGATACGTTTGAACTACGACAGTGTCAGCAAGAGCCACGTAAATACCTGTTCACACTCTGAGCGGACGCGCGCGTTTGATGGAAGTGCTGTATTCGCGCTGTTGGTGAGCGCTTCGGGACCGATCTTTTACGATTGCAACTCGATACTGACGCGGCACTCGGAAAAGGAAGGTTGGCCCGGCATTGCACGTAGCTTCCACGAACTTTTTTAGCTCGACAGTGACGTGCAGTCGTGTCAGAATAAAAATGGCATACTAATACATGACTTGCACTGACGTCACAACAGCGGCCATCGCGGTGGTATTGCTGCCGAGCGCGCACCTTCGACAGCATACACTTCGCACCATCAAACTTGTTATTCTCGGCAAGAACAAATAAAAATAACCACCAGCACGAGGCGATGACGTCACGAGCAAGCCATGCATAACAAAGTGTACATACCGTGTTACGAATGTAATCCATACGGCGTTTATTCGAGCTCTATATCACACAAAACAAAAAGATAGAATCGACGGGAGTTCCTTTTCGACGACAGTGTTCGTCAACACTGCCTCGGAAAACAAGGAGATGACAAGGGGAAGAGATTGACCTCACCTGTTAATCTAAAATTGAGGTCAGCGATCAAACTATAATACGGGAAGGGTCCACAAGGGTCGCGCGGGCATATTCCATTCAGCACGCCAGCCGGTCGTGGGCAGAGTGTCTTGGCCAAGTACCGTCGAAGCAACGCTGCGCCGAGTCGGAGTGCCTGCTAGGCCTATATTCTGCGCAGCTTGTTTGGTCGGAGTCGGTGAATTCGTGACCGTCGTAGCTTTTCTCGGGTGTTCGTGGATCCAGCGTTCTTGTTCGTCGTGGTCTGTTTCAAGTACTTTTTTCTTGCTGCTTGAAGTCGGGACGCGCGAGAAGAACACGTAGAAAAATAAACGTTCGTTGGTCGTGGCGACCAAGCGACGCTGTCGGCCATGCTGATTTGATCGTAAAAAGTGCGTAAAGGCTGAACTCCATGGAACGAATTATGTGACGAATAACTGGCGAACGCCGCCCGACGGCACGCTCGCTTTGCGCGCGACGTAGCAGCCACTGTGTTGATTCCACGCGCTGAGCAAACGCCGCCGGGCAAAATACGTCGGTTATTCGCAACATATTCGTTCCATGGAGTTCCTCCGGAGCTGGCTCTCAGCTTCGTTTACCACACGATAGATGGCGCTTGGCTCTCAGCATTATCCTCCAAGAGGCTGTCAAACCGCCTTCAAAAAATTGTTGTGGACGACAATGGTGAACTTAGCGTTGGCAGCGATCATAGCACCATACTACTACATTTCGGAGCAATCCAACGGCCTCGCAGTCGCCCAAAGCGCGCATTGACGTTTCGGCTGCGCGAGGGGGATATAGAGGCTGTATGTAAAGAATTCGAAGAAAGTGAACAACGCATGAACGCCACAACGTATGAAGAATACGCCACGGAACTTAGGCAGGCAGTTGCCAAGCGTTCGGTGGCAAGGAGCGCGCAAGGAAAAAGACGGCTTGTCCCGTGGTGGGACGCGGAAATCGGGAAAGCGATTCGGTACCGACAAGACGCGAACCGAAAACATCGCGAAGCACTAAAGTTATTTGGAAAAGGTTCAGAGACGTTGCAACTCTGGGAGGAGTACCAAAGACGCAAGGCACTAACACAAGCTATTGTTGAAAAGAAAAAGCAAGCACATGACTGCAAGGAGATGGCAGACATACGAAAGGGCGGAAAAAAAGCCGGAGAGAAGTTTTGGCGCTATACATTGGTAGTCTTGATAGGAAAGACAGCTCTCCCCAACTGGTGGATCCGGACAATGGAAGTGAGGTAAAGAACATAAAAGAACTTCTGGGTGAATATCTCTACACTCTCTTTGGGACGGATTAAATGAACTGCAATCAAGAAGGCATGAAGGATGAAATCCCGCATTTAGAAGACGCCCCGCAGAGTACCACAGCCGACCAAAATGCAACAGTCGTGGGGCGTGTTCAAGTAGAACGTGCACTGGCGCGGCTAAACGGCAGCACAGCACAGGGGCTGGATGGAATCTCGGCCAAGGTGCTGAAAGGCCTAGGACCCGACGCACGGGAGCACCTGGCACACCTGTTTAGTCGAATCTGCTGCGGCGATGACCCGATTCCCAGCGACTGGAGACGAGGTCGAGTTTCCTTCATTCCGAAGACAGGGGGCAACAAGCAGTTGTTACACGACTACCGCCCACTCACGGTCACGCCGGTAGCCTACAGGATGTTCGCGACCATAATGAATGGTCGTATAACACAGTGGGCCGAGGAGAGCGGCATACTGACGGAGTTGCAGAACGGTTTTAGACGTCGGCGACGCTTGGAAGATAATCTCTTTACGTTGACGCAATGCATCGAGATTGCACGGAGGGAGAAGCGACCAATGATTACTTGCTTCCTTGATATAGCGAAAGCATATGATTGTATTCCTCATACCATGCTTCTAAAAAGATTAAAACAGCTTAATATGCCTGAAACCTGGGTGGCGCTAATCCAGCGGCTCTACGATAAAAATGTTGTAACGGCATCTTTCAACGGTGGGAAATCGGACGAGGTTACAGCTGAAAAAGGATTACGACAGGGCTGTCCGTTGTCGCCGACACTCTACATGTTGTATGCATCTAGCATGGAAAGAGCGCTAGAGAAAACGGCCATCGGTTTTTCTTTGACGCATCCCCAACACGGGGAGGTGATTACATGGCGGCTACCTGGACTTGCATACGCTGATGACCTTGTCTTGATAGCCGACAGTGTGGGGGACATGAGGAAACTGCTGGCCACATGTGAGACCGAGGCGGATCAACTTCAGTTACGCTTCAATGCTCACAAGTCAGCGACAGTTATTTTTTCCCGCGAGGAGGAGAGCATTGAACCATTCATCCTACAGGGTGCGACGATCCCTGTTTGCACCAAGTACAGGTACCTTGGCGTGACACTATCAGCTACGGAAAACTACCTCGCTGAGTATCACCAAAACCTCAGGACGTCCTCAGTGCGTAAGCGAAACGTACTGCGAAGACGGTGCCTCTGGAGCTGCGACCAATACGTCGTTACCAGGGAACTTTGGAAGGTCGTCGCGGTACCCGGACTGACTTTTGGAAACTCTGTGATTGGCATACCCAGCGAGCTTCGTGAATATCTTGAACGACGCCAAAGAGATGTCGGACGTCAAGCGCTGGGATGCCATGGACGAGTAGCCAACGAGCTTGTTGAAGGTGACGTCGGATGGCCATCTTTCGAGGCACGAGAAGCCAGCAGCAAGCTAGAGTACTACGCGCGACTCCGGCATATGGACGAAGACCGTTGGGCACGGCAACTTTTCATGTACATTTACCTCAAGAACATCCATTCGACGTGGAGGAATCGTGTCACCCGCCTCGGCACAAAGTTCGGAGCATTTTGCATGAGTGATGAGCCTCAAGCTGAAAAAGATTGGGTGCGTAAAGTGCGAACGCAGATAAAGACTGTCGAAAGGGAGCGCTGGAGATCGGGAATGCAACAGCATACTATAGCATGCATTTGTATGCATCTTTCAAGACCGAGATTGCTCCACTAACGTTCTGCAAGAACACGCTGGGAAGTCGCCTACTCATCGAGGCCCGCGGCGGTGCCCTGCGCACCAGACAGTACCGTCGAAAGTTTGACAGTAGCGTGACGGACATGACATGCAGCGCCTGTGGAGAAGACGAAGAAACCACCGAGCATTTGCTGCTCACGTGCCAGAGGCTCCTGCCAGCGCCCATCGGGGATTCCCGCATCGAGCAGGCACTCGGCTTCACGAATGAACATGACCACGTGGCCTGTTCTAGGCAAAGACTGGAGGCGTGGTGGAAAGTGCGACGGTGATGTGCGTACCGAGAAGTCAGCGCGTACCGATTGGACCACCGTGATCGTGTAGCTGTTACCCTCCGCCCACCAGAAGTCATCGACGACAGATGGTGGGTCCTGACGACCTCCCCCCTCCTCTTCCCCTTTTTCCTTTTCTTTTTTTTTCTTTTTTTACTTTTTTGGCGTGTCCAACTTCGACTCTCGTTTCAAAGAGATTGCGCCGCAGAATACAATACAATACAATACAATATCAAATTTGGCAATTTTCGCCACACATCTCTAATTATGCTACAAAATGTGGATCTGAATATTATTTAACAAAACTTTTAGGAAACATCTGCCGTCTATTTATTGTTTATGATCGCGGTGCTGGTGAGGTAGGCGCTTACCCAATAGGCGACGTGGATTCGGCTGACGTGCTGCAGTTCCGCGGATGCATAGCAGTGAAAAGTCAGAGAGCTTTCGAAGGAAAGAAGGCGCAAAAGAGTTAGTTTTCTTTTAAAAGTTCATTAGCAAAGAATTTTTTTTGGCTTCCTATTTTTGTGTTTTTGTGTTTCTTTTCACACCTTTTATGGCGTCCGGTGGATGAAGTTCGATTTCAGAATCGTTTCATGGTCCCTTTAAGTTATGGCGACTTTCTACGCTCTGGAATAAAGCAACACCGTTGTGCTCACTTTGTCGGTTCTAGAGAACATCTCTTTGGAGCCAACGTCGTACGGAAAAGCCCCTATAACGAAGGCAAGCTAGCCCAATTTGAGTGAAGGTTTGTTGTCGCTTTTCTCGATTGGAGGTCATATGCTACTCAATATTTCCCATCACAAGTTAGTTCAAGTTACTGCAAGGAGTTAAGAAAGGTTAAAAAAAATAAAAGATGGAGTTTTTTTTAATATTGACGCGCAATTTGGCTACTTTTAGAGAAATAACTTACCTTTCTGAATTAATAAAAAAAAAACAATAATGGCTAAGCAACTATTTTTTATATATTTATAAGCTTCATTTCAAGACGCACACTTCGATATATTTTGCGGCGTTTTACATATAGTTGTTTGTTGGCAAGTAATTTGTTAAATTGTCTGTTTTTTTACGTCTTTCTTAATTTTTTGCATCAAAATATATAATTATATTTTTTTTATATATTTGGTGTGCATGTTGTAAATTGTCTATAAAATAATTTTTAAAAACGTTTAGTTATTACCTGCTTTGGTGTGACATTGGCGGCTGTGCAAATTACCATAGTGAAATCTCGGCAATGCCCGCGCCTCGAGCTTCTCAATTTTATATCTCTGGTAGACATTTAGATAGGCGTTCACTAATAGCTGCATGTTTCTCCCATGAAAATGGCTTTCACATATATTTACTACAGAAATAATTTTTAAAAAAACGTGGGGGAGGTTTAAGCTTCGCCTTTAAGAGTGGAACGCAATAGCGTTATCGGTCTGCCACTTTCCAGCCAAATCGAAGACTATGAATAACTCGGCGGAGTTCCCCTCTAAACACAGGCCGCTACGTTTTATTACACCGTACAACATGCCTCAATGTCTGCAGAAACTGTCTAAGGCTTCCCTGACGGTTCTTAAGCATTGGCCGTACAAAAACTGCCTCCTGACATGGTGGAAGCATACGGTATATGAAGCAAACATACATCCGTGAGGCGTTCCACTGATACTTCTGTCGTGGTGTCTGCAGCGGACAGCGTGTCTTTCGTATAATGTATGGGCATTCAGCAACCGGGGTGAAACACCGTCTCAAAGATTCTCAAAGTTCAATTTATTAAATATCTAACCGTACAAAATTATATACATATATACAAGACATCCATTCATTGGAAGAGACCTTGGACACACACGGGGCATTCAATCCACTTCTTCAATCGTGGGTCCTCCATGATTGGGCGCACTCTGCTTCGTGCCCTGGTGCAGCTTGCTCATGATGGGTGAACAGTGCTGCTGCAGCTCCTTCAGCCTGTGCTCGTACTCCTCCTTCTCGGCGAGAGTGTTGGAGTCGATCCAGGATATGGTGTCCTTGCACTTGTCCAGGACACTCTGCTTGTCCGAAGGAGAGAGTCTGTCTCCCGCCTCCTCTGCAGCCTGCTTGACACCGTACACGTAAGACTCTAGTCCGTTCCGGGCGGTCACCTTTTCCCTCTGGAGTTCGTCCTCGCGCTTGTACTTCTCTGCATCGGCCAGCATACGGTCGATGTCCTCCCTAGACAGGCGACCCTTGTCGTTGCTGATGCGGATGCTCTCTTGCCGACCGGTGCTCTGGTCCTTGGCCGATACATGCAGGATGCCATTGGCGTCCATGTCGAAGATCACTTCGATTTTGGGCACACCCCGCGGTGCAGGAGGTATGCCAGTCAGGTTGAAAGTTCCCAGCAGATGGTTGTCCTTGGTCAAGGCGCGTTCACCCTCAAACACCTGAATCGTAACGGCTGGCTGGTTGTCCGCGTACGTCGTGAACGTCTGCGACGTCTTACAGGGGATCCGGGAATTTCGTTCTACGATTTTGGTCATGACGCCTCCAGCGGTCTCGATGCCCAGTGACAAGGGCGCGACGTCTACGAGGAGCACGTCTCGAATGGCCTCGCTAACATCTCCACTGA
Source organism: Ixodes persulcatus (assembly GCA_013358835.2). Lineage (NCBI taxonomy): Eukaryota > Metazoa > Arthropoda > Arachnida > Ixodida > Ixodidae > Ixodes > Ixodes persulcatus. Next base: position 1,103,961 of record JABSTQ010009212.1, on the reverse strand, counting down.
GAACAGCAGCCTGCACTGCAGCGCCGTAGGCCACCGCCTCGTCCGGGTTGATGCCCATCGAAAGCTCCTTTCCGTTGAAGAAGTCTCTCAGCAACTTCTGCACCTTTGGGATACGCGTCGAGCCACCGACAAGGACGACGTCGTGAATCTTCGATTTGTCCATCTTGGCGTCCTGCAGAGCGCGTTCCACCGGCTCCAAGGTGCTTCGGAACAGGTCCATACATAGCTCTTCGAACCGGGCCCTGGTGATCTTGCTATAGAAGTCCACGCCTTCAAACAGAGCGTCGATCTCGATGCTTGCCTCGGCAGAGCTGGAAAGAGTCCTCTTGGCTCGCTCGCAGGCTGTTCTCAGTCTTCGGACTGCGCGGGCGTTGCATCTGATGTCTTTGCGGTGTTTGCGCTTGAACTCTTCGCAGAAGTAGGTCACAAGCCGGTTGTCGAAGTCTTCACCTCCCAAATGTGTGTCTCCAGCCGTTGATCGGACTTCGAACATGGAGCCCTCGTCGATGGTCAGCACGGACACGTCGAAGGTCCCTCCACCCAGATCGAAGATGAGGACGTTCTTCTCTCCCTTGAGGTTCTTGTCGAGTCCGTAGGCCAGTGCAGCTGCGGTAGGCTCGTTGATGATCCGGAGCACATTGAGGCCGGCGATAACTCCGGCGTCTTTAGTAGCCTGCCTCTGGGAATCGTTGAAGTAAGCAGGCACCGTGACCACAGCGTCGCTGACCTTCTGACCCAGGAAGGCCTCCGCAGTCTCCTTCATCTTGGTCAGCACCATGGCACTGATCTCCTCCGGGTTAAACCTCTTACGCTCTCCTTTGAACTCCACGCTGATCTTGGGCTTGCCAGCGTCGTTGTCCACCCTGAAGGGCCAGTGCTTGAGATCATCCTGGATCTTGGGATCATCGAACTTTCGTCCAATGAGCCTTTTTGCATCGAAAACTGTGTTCTCCGGGTTCAGCGCAGTCTGGGCCTTGGCTGCGTCTCCGATGAGTCGCTCGGTGTCGGTGAAGGCAACGTAACTCGGCGTCGTTCGGTTGCCCTGGTCGTTGGCGATGATCTCGACGCGACCGTGCTGGAACACACCGACGCAGGAGTACGTTGTGCCCAAGTCGATGCCGATGGCCGGCGCTCCGCTCTTAGTTGGGGATGGCATGGTTGCGTAGTTTGCTTCGCGTTGACAGTTGATGTCACAATTTGAAAATCGCGCTCTTTGTGTCAGCTGCGAAATGATTGCGGCTGCGAGCGCGCGTTCCGCCTTTTGTACGATTCTTTCGCCATTCCAGAAGCTTCCAGAGAGGCCGAGGTCCCAGTTGGCGAATCAGCAGCGATTATCGCCGTGACGTAAATCTAGGAGAGAGCCCATTGGTCCGCCCTATATAGAACGCGCTGGAAGCTTCCCGCGTCGTCTGCTCTATTCTGGTTTGGCAGAGCTGCCGCTTTTCTTTTTCGTGCCTTTGGCTACTTTGTTTTTGTTGGTCAGAGAAGATAGAGAGAGAAGATAAAGTGCAGTAATCAGACGTGATCAAGTCGAAGTTATTTATTAATCAACGTTTATTTCGCCATATCGAGGAGGCAGTGTTTTATATTTGTATCAAGAGATGGCGCCACCGATCCGTGCGGCGTAATGTTGGCGCAGCGCTGACGCGACGCGGAGCGCGTTCTTCAGGATATGCTCGCAGTTTCTCGAAGTTTCTATCCGTTTCGAAGTCCGCGCGTTACTCATCCGCTCGTGACGTAATCGCCATCAACCAATCACATAACAAGGGGGCCTTTCTCTCTCCTCCTCGCCTAGAACGTTCACGCGCTTTCGAGTCTGCCTTGAAACGCGTATAAAAAGCGCTCCGCCGAGCTCGTCTGCTACAAAACAACTCGCATCTGATCGAGTCGTGTTTCCAGAGCGCTAACTCAGTCCACATTCGACTACCTCGCTTCGGCATCGAGATGATCGTCTTCCCCGTGGCTCCGATCTTCACACCGATGGACAGAGGTGCCTTCCCCGACTGCGGTTCGATGATGAGTCGGATGTTTGGCGGCAACGACTTCGACAGGACTTTCTTCGACGGCATCGTACCTGTTGGACTCTTTGGATGCCCGGAAGATCGCCGCAGCTCTTATAAAGCGTCCAGCTCGATGTGTCCGGCCTCCGAGGTGTCCCTGACTCCGGACAACTTCGCGCTGAAGCTGGACGTCCGGGGCTTCGTCCCAGAGGAGATCAGCGTCAAGACCGTCGGAAACTCCGTCGAGGTGCACGCCAGGCACGAAGAAAAAGACCCTGAGGGACGCGGCTTCGTGATGCGCGAGTTTCGACGCAAGTACACGCTTCCCGATGACGTCGATCCGGAATCCGTGACGTCACAGCTCACAGGACGTGGCCTGTTGGCAGTCGAAGCCCCGAGGAAGATGGCGGAGACGACACCACTGTCTCACACGGTCCCCATCCATGTGGAGCACACGTCTTCCAACGACGTCCCTTCAACGTCGCAGGAAAGAAGTTAAGAAGATACGAACTTTTTATTTTAATTTAACGCCTGTGATATTTTTTTTTTACTTCACCTTTATAGCTGTTTGAGATGTCTCATAAATTATATTTTTTATCATAACTATATCTGCGTCTACCGTTTTTATCAGTTACAAGCACGACTCCAACCAACCTTTTTCCACATTCCAAAACAGATTTCTTTTTTTTTTTTTTAAGTGCTTAAGTTTGTTGTTATGGGCTGCGTGCTTGAATGCGGCATTTTGTAGCACCTTGCTAGTGTAGCAAAGCGTAGTGTGTAAATCTGTATAAGTAATTTTGGAACACGAGGGTCTTGAAGTTAAAGGTACAATTACACAGAGTACTTTTTAGATTTAAAAAAAAAATCAAAATAAGTTGAAATGAAGTCATTAATTGATCAGAATAAAGCTATTTGTTGCAAGGACGTCGGCGGCACACCAGTGCAAAAGGTGCAGCTTAGACGGAAACGGGCTTTCGTCGTCGAGATTGCGTCCATGGCAGACGACGATATCGCCTGAGCTTTGAGGCAACGTGTCTAAAAGCTGGCATACACACTTGCGATTCCGTATGCCTTCTACTTTTTTCGCGCACCATAATTTTTTTAGCGGCCTGAAAAACTTTGAACACTGTCATAAACGACAATTTCTCATAGATAGTACGCGCATTTTACCTCGCAAATACTGCAAAGACTTCGCTTTAGTAAAATGCAGCTTCAGCCCTCCCCCCCTTTCCCGGTGTGCAGCATGAATAATACGTAAATAGAAAAGATATTGCGCATATCACAGGAAGTCAATGAATCGACCTGATGACTCGCACGATGAACCCGATTGCGAGTACAAGCAAGTGTTCTAGTGGCTATACACAGTCAGGTGGTTCTTATACCATACTTAAAAACTTATACCATAGTTACACTAGCGCTCTTAACTGTCATTAAGCCAACAATCGTTGACATCTCCCAACTGGGAGGACGACGACGAGGAGGAAGCTGCTAGATCAGCGCCAAGTAAGCTCTGTATCGTTCCAACGAATTTTTTCTTTCTTAGCGATTATTCCTTCCTAAAAATAGCATCATTCGATTCATTACGCCATCAGGATTTCAATGATATAAGACATTAGGAGCAAAATAATTTAAATTTATTTCAAGGATCCTAAACGGTACCGATGCCCGAGGTGGACATTCCCCAAGTTCGGAAACAACAACAAAAAGAAAACAAAAAAATATTGCTAAAATTCGAGAAAAAAACCTAATTGAATAGGAAATAACTGATCCATAGAGAGGGGATATTGTAAAAGAAAAAAAAAAAAAGAAGTACGAAGCAGAAACGTGAAAAAACTGCAATTTTCTCATAAGTATTACAAAAACAGACACCCATGAATGAAAATTAAGCCCGCATTTATTTTAATCCAAGAGCCGGATGTAATAAACAATGAAATTATAGGAATACCTTTAAGATACAAAATTACAGCATCCCAGATTAATCCTATAGGAAGTATTCACTGGCGGCCATAGCTGTGTGCACGACTGCTGAGCGCGTGCTGATGGCGAGCCTCCACAGTTCTTTTGTAACGTGCATTTCGCACCCTCAAGATTGCCGGTCTTAGCAGCTTATTAATGTGGGCTCGTTCAGAGCATGCGCTTTAGACATCACCCACAAATTTGTCGCCCAGTGAATACTCCTTATAGGAAGTATTCACTGGCGGCCATAGCTGTGTGCTCGGCTGCGGAGCGCGTGCTGAACGCGAGCTTCCACAGTTTTTTCGCCACGTGCATTCCGCACCACCAAGATTGCCGGTCTTAGCAGCCTATTAATGCGAGCTCGTTCTGAGCATGCGCTCTAAATAGTGACCTCAAATATGGCGGCCAGTGAATACCTCCTATATGCGCAATTATCTCCACTGATAATGACGATTTTATTTTTTCTTTACTGCAACAACCTGACATAGTAACAATGCCATGTACGTGCATATAGTAACATCGAAATAGTCCAAATCAATATTTATACATCTCCCACTTCTGCATTTGAACAAACTTTGAATAATTTAGGTAAAATGTTTCGTTCATTAACAAATAGAAAGATAACATCAGTGGGGGGGTTAATGCAAAACATGAATCATGGGGAGGACACTTCACAGATAACAAAGGAGAAATTTTAACTGAATTTCTAATAATACATACCTTTTTAATCTTTAATAATAAGCATTCCCCGCCAACATTTAAAACTAGTAATGGACAAAGTTGGATAGATTTAACAATAGTTTCAGGCGACTTATTAACTGAAATCTCCCGGTAAATTTGAAGACTTGTTCTTGCAACCTCAAAATATTCAGTATCCCATGGATTTATTGGCCGTGCACCCTAGCAATATATTATCTATTGATTATAGAATATATAATCCTACAACCTTTCAAAGCAATATAAGTACATTCTACACAGATGGTTCAGTTTATTTAAATGCAGTCGGTGCAGCTTTTGTCATAATAAAATGTAATGGAGGGGTACTGAAAATAGGAAAATATAGCCTAAATAACCATAATACCATTTTTGAAGCAGAAGCAGTAATCATTCTGAAAGCAATCGAATACTTAATAATTATACAAACAACCCGAGACTGTAATATTTTCACAGACAGTTTATCCACCCTACAATAATTGAATAACCCTGTTAATCTAAATGAAATAATAAATACAATTAAAAATAAATTTAGAATCTTAAATGCACAGTGCAACAGTAATGTTTTATTTTGTTAAAGGTCACTCTGGTAATATAAGCAATGATTCAGCTGCTCAATATGCATCATCCGCTTGATACCATGGTGTCTACTTACCTGTTAAACTATCAAAACAATACTTCAAAAACAATTAATTTTAAAAGTGAATGGTTTATGGAACGCTCAGTGGCAGAGGGAGGGAACAGAAAGTGCACTTATTCAGTGGATCCCGTCAACATATAGCATTCCATCGTTTTTTGTTTTTCCTTCGACATATTACTTAACTCAATTGTTAACAAATCATAGAAGATTTCCATTTTATTTTCTTAGATTTAATATTAAGAATCACTATACATGTTTTTAATGATATGAACCATTACTTTTTCACGTGTCCGACTCTACGAACAAAGACTAATTTATTAACTATTTCAACTCTTGAATGCTGCACAAAAACAAAAATTACTTCATTCAATCTCTAAGGTGGAGATAATGATGGACATGATAAAAACAATAAATAATAACCTAATATAACTATATAATGAACGAAAACCTTATGAGAGAGCGACTCCAACCCTACGCATTTAATAAAATGGGGCAAATCTATCACAATATAAACCCATCATTTTGTCAATTAACATATTTTCACAGAAATAATAAGGGAAAAAAACAACAACAAGAATTAATAAATAATAAAAGGAAAAACTTGAAGAAAAGAAAGGCTTACTTTGTGTTGCGTTGGAACAACCTTAACCGACGGAAAACGAGAAGGGAGGGAAACTTAAAAAAAAAACAAAAAAAAACATGTATAATGGGGGTTGGATAAAACCACGGCTATAAAAAGGACATGAAAAGGTGGATAAAACCACAGACATGAAAAAGACACATAGATGTGACCAAGAGCATGTTCTACAAAACGATTTTCAACCACCATACGGAGAAGGGAGTAGTTCCGTAACCCCAAACCACCCAGTAAGCTTTACATGAATATGCATGCGTAAGGAAGACCAATTTTAATATCAGGAGGGGATGGACTAGCTCCTGCCCCTGGCTTCCTACTAATAATAGTTAGAAAAAGAAGAACATTGCATGCATGGAAGACCCAATTAGGCTTAGGGAGGTGCGGACAAGATCCGTAACCTCGGAATGTCTTTGACTTAAAAAAAAAAGAAAAAAAACTTTATTTATTTATTTATTTATTCTTATTTTCAGTGACCCTCCAAGAGCTTAAAGGAGCTGTGCAACGATATTCAATTGGAATGTTTTTCACTTACGAGCTTACTGGCACTAGTGGGACTCAAGGATACTCGCATGCAATGCCACTGGCCAAGAAACGCCTTTGTTGCGGTGTAATTTCAAGGACAAAAGCGATCATTTTCATTCAATCTCTCCTTTGCAAAATTCGATGACGTAACGTGGGGATCGCAGTACACCCATATGACGATATTTGAATGCGGTTCATAGATTGGACCCGAGCACTGCGTGAGCACTCGATTTGGGCTCGTGATAATTGATAGCTCGAGAAGCATTCGGGTAGTGGCCCGTGTCCAATCGCTGCAACGACGACAATAGCCGTGCCATAACAATGTCTGGAACTCAGCGCGTGTCCTGTGCTTTTCCAACCCCAGCGCGTGGCTATGATCAACATTGGCGGCATATAATCGGCTCCAGATCACGTGGCCGCTTGTTCTGGCTGCGAGTTGAGGGCGTGAACGCTGCTCGTTTTTCTTTAATTTTTTTCTGGGACTTCTATTGCGTGGGGTGAAAAACGAACGCGTGTTTCATTGGTCATTAACGTCAGGGATACGTTCTAAGCGGTATTTGCGCATAGTAAAAAAATTGTTGCATAGCCCCTTTAACGCCTCCTTAGTGGTGCACTTATCAATGAGTCAATGAGTAGTCAAATGTTAAACAGGATAAAAGCGAAACGTTAGGAAAAAACAATAGCCTCAACACACTTTCGAAATTTACGCTCTTCGTCAAAAATATCAAGACTAGTATTCCCACAAATCTGTTCTGAATGGTTATAAGTCAGGTGTAGGCGTGTCATGGGTGCAGCATGGTAAAAGTCGGTAGGGTAAAACAAAGTATAAAGTCTACAAGACTTACGAGGAACGTGCAAGTAGACGTGACTGAGTATACTCTGGGCAATCAATTATACCATTTACAATCCTATACAAATATGTCAGTTCACGAATTGTTCTCCTGTTGTGCAACGAGTCTAACTTCACGAGTTCACAAATCCTCTCATAACTATAGAAATAATTCGGTTGAAAATAACGATCAAACAAAACACGAACGAATCTACGTTGAACACTCTCAAGTACTCCTGAATTTGTCACTCCAATACAGTTCCAGACAACTAAGGCATATTCAACACGACTACGTACCAATGAAGAAAACAAACGTAAAATACAAAGTGGTTTAGAAAAACCGCGTGTCACTCGTATAATGGATTCCAGCACTCTAAAGGAAGCATTCGCAATTGCAGTCACGTGATGATTGAAATTAATTGCAGGATCCATAAAAACGCCTAGATCACGGATGACCTCAACGCGAGTAATATCGGTGGAATCTAATGCAGAGGGAAAACTCAGAATTTCACGCTTTCTAGAAAAAAGCTATTGTTTTTGTGAAGGGGGAACTGGGTTGAAATCACTCTTTCCAAGTAAAACAAATATGATAACTATATCAATTTGAAAACATAAAATATCAAGACCACTCTGAAAAGATGGAATGAATTAATATACTAAATACCTTAGGTCACCTAAGTAAAATGAAAACAAAATGAAATCATAAAATAAAATATTGATATCCAACTTGAGCTGTCCAAGCAACCTCACTGCTTTATAATATCTTAACGGGGTAAACTATTTCAATCTATTCTCCTAAAATTTGAGGTCGGAGTACCTTTACAATATAAAAGAAACAAATTAAATAGAAGACACAATTTTGAAATATTCATCTTCAAACTTAGATTTCCACGTCACTTATCTATCTATCTATCTATCTATCTATCTATCTATCTATCTATCTATCTATCTATCTATCTATCTATATCTATATATATATATATATATATATATATATATATATATATATATATCTGAAAGGGGACACAACGCCCCAGCACCATAAAAGTAAAAACAAAAGTAAAAAAATATTAAAAATAAGGGATTTTTTAAATACACCTACAGCGAATTTAAAATACCATCTGAGCTTTCAATCGCAACTTCCTTAAATAATGACATAAATACTTAACAGGGAATTAAAGTACTTAGGAAATACATATCTCAGTTAATATTAATATACCACTATTTCCTCCTCCGACCCTCCTTAATAAAAAAAAAAGTTAATAGTTGAATACAAGTAAATTTTTCACCCCATATCAAAGCCATAATACACTAAATAATACTTTATACGCAATATTCCTCTTTTCAGAGGAATATTGCGTATAAATTATTATTTATACGCAATATTCCACCAGCTAGGAGACACGAAGCCTCCTTTGCTCTCAAGCAAACCTAGTTATGGATACATACCAGGCACGTAGCCAGGGGGGAGACCCATGAAGCCCCCCCCCCCCCCCCCCCCCCGAAATCTTCCATTTTGCTGGGACCTTCTCTCTCCACTCCCCCTCATACAGTATTTTGTGATGGGCGATCTCTTGCGATCTCTTGCGATCTCTTGGGACCAGGTCCCAAGAGATCGCAAGAGGCTTAAAAACCGGTCTCGTCTCTCTTGGTCGCAAGAGTGTGAACGGGCCTTTAGAGCGATAAAATGGTATCCCGTTCACCAGGCAAAAGTGACCCCCCCCCCCCCCCCCCTTTTTTTCCGGGCTGCCGCCACGGTGTACAATTTCGACCACTAGACACGTGACCGTACCATATCCTGACGCCTTTACGCAAAGCTGAGCCGAAATTTGTATTGCGAACGCTGTAAACAAACATGATAAACTATTTTTCAATACGGTTAGCCCCAGAAAGCATTGTCTAGGTCCGATAAAAACCCAAAATACAGCACCGCGGTTGACGACATCTAGCGGAGCTATTGCGAAGCTGCCCGTGTTTTTGTCGTAAAAGCACATTTTGGACAACGACTTTTTGTCTGGTTTTTAATTTGCACCGAACCTGAGCGCACTGAACGTAGTAACCTAGTAAAACTTTTCTCGAGTTTCGCTTTATTTTAAAAGTTTATTTTTTTATTTATTTATACTGCAGACCAAGATGGTCCAAGCAGGAGTGAATAAGAGAGAGTAAAATACACTCAGTACACGACAATATGCAAGCAATACCTTCGGCAGGAAGTACAAATAAAGAACTTTTATACGGAGCATAAAGAACCACCAGCAGCAGAAGGAAATGGAGCAGTGAGGACCTATACAGTCATGAACTGAGAGGAAACGGCTAACTGAGTGGGAAGAGAATTACAGTCACTAATCGCCCTGGGGAAAAAAAAGAAAATTTAAAAAGATTGGTGCGAGCAAAGTAAGGCGCCAGGATATAAAAACTAGCCTTTTTTCTTCTTTCCTGAAACATGCCAATTTCGTTTACTTCCATTAGTGAGAAGGGAGAGTCGGATCGTTTGAATTTATCGTAAATAAATCTGACCGCCCACCTTTGAACTCGTTCTAGTTTATTTATATCTCTTTTTTTTTTTTGGTAAAGGGATCCCATACAATGCTGGCGTACTCAAGTTGGGTCTTACGAGTGATTTGTACGCCAGTAATTTTACATTAGAGGGCGTATTCTTTAGTTTGTGCTTAATCAATCCAAGCTTCCTAAAAGCAGCAGATGTTATGTTGTCTATATGTTTAGACCAGCTCAAATCTTTGTCAAATGTCAGCCCAAGATACTTATAATGATGAACCTCAGAAACCTTATAGTCCCTTATTTTGTACTAAAAAAAACAGTTTTTTTTTTTTGTGATTTTAGGAAAGACAGTTTTCTCAAGATTCAGGCTCATCTTCCAATGGTCGCACTAATCCTATGTGGAATTTAAACTCAGCTCATTTAAAGGGTCAACGCAACGAACGGAGTATAGAGCTTTCTGAAAAAGGGCTCCTGGCCGGTTCCATTTTGAGTATTTGCTCACTTTCCGAATCGACGAACATGCGCGTGCAGGGCTGAGGAGATCGCACGCTGGTCTGAGGACTTGTAAACATTAAAATGGTGCATAAAACAGCTCACAATACAGCGCAAAAAAAAAAAAAAAAGAAACGGACGAAAGGGCATTTGTGGTCACGGAGCACTAGAAGCTAAGGAAGTCACGTGACTTCCGGCTATGCCCTCCTTCCGACTGCTGGGACCTTTTTCTGAAGGTATGTGACGTCACACTACCTAGGTCATTCCGAAACCCGTGACGTCCCAGTATATCGAGTCGGCGCTTTAACTTCCAATTAATATTTTGATAAAAAAAATGCTACGCAGCTTTGTATATATAACAGCTTTTTTTTTTCAAATAAAAAAAATATGTATTTTTTATGTTTTTTATATTGTTAGTGGTACATTCGCGTTTGCTTACAACCGAGCTCTTGTGATCTCTCCCGATGAGAGAACACACTGGCGCCATCTAGGAGGTGGGCCTGGAACTGCATTTCACTAAAGCGAAGTCTTTGCAGTAATTGCGACGTCAAATGCACGTACTATATATGAGACATTGTCGTCTATAACAGTGTCTAGAGTTTTTCAGGCCATTCAAAAAATGATGATGCGCGAAAAAAGTAGAAGGCATACGGAATCGCAAGTGTGTATATGCCAGCCTTTAGCCACGTTGTCTGAAAGCTCAGGCGATATCGTTGTGGCACTTGTGAATCGCGGCGTCGTCTGCTATGGACGCAATCCCGACAACGAAAACCAGTTTCCGGCTAACCTGCACCCTTTGCCCTGGTGCCGCCGACGTCCTCGCAACAAATAGCTTTATCCCGAACAAATAATAACTTTATTCAAGCTATTTTGATTTTTTTTTTTTTCAATCTAAAAAAGTACTCTACGTATTTGTACTTTTAACTTCAAGACCCTCGTGTTCCAAAGTTACTTAAAGACTACGTTTTGCTACACTAGCAAGCATGCTACTAAATGCAGTATTGAAGCACCGAGACCATAGCAACAAACTTAAGCACTTGAAAAAAATAATCTGTTTTGGAATGTGGATAAACGTTAGCTGGAGTCGTGCTTGGAACTGATAAAAACGCTAGACGCAGATATAGTTATGATAAAAAATTTAATTTATTAGACTTCTTAAATAGCTATAAAGGTGAAGTAAAAAAATTATATCACAGGCGTTAAATTAAAATAAAAAGTTCGTATCTTCTTAACTTGATTCTTGCGACGTTGAAGGGACGTCGTTGGAAGACGTGTGCTCCACGGAGATGGGGACTGTGTGAGACAGTGGTGTCGTCTCCGCCTTCTTCCTCGGGGCTTCGACTGCCAACAGGCCACGTCCTCTGAGCTGTGACGTCACGGATTCCGGATCCACGTCATCGGGAAGCGTGTACTTGCGTCGAAACTCAGCGCATCACGAAGCTGCGTCCCTCGGGGTCTTTTTCTTCGTGCCTGGCGTGCACCTCGACGGAGTTTCCGACGGTCTTGACGCTGATCTCCTCGGGGACGAAGCCCCGGACGTCCAGCTTCAGCGCGAAGTTGTCCGGAGTCAGGGACACCTCGGAGGCCGGACACTTCTTATAAGAGCTGCGGCGATCTTCCGGATATCCAAAGAGTCCAGCGGGTACGATGCCGTCGAAAAAAGTCCTGTCGAAGTCGTTGCCGTCAAACATCCGACTCATCATCGAACCGCAGTCGGGGAAGGCACCTCTGTCCATCGGTGTGAAGATCGGAGCCATGGGGAAGACAATCATCTCGATGCCGAAGCGAGGAAGTCGAGTATAAACTGAGTTGGCGCTCTCGAAAACACGACTCGATCAGATGCGAGTTGTTTTGTAGCAGACGAGCTCGGCGGAGCGCTTTTTATACGCGTTTCAAGGCAGACTCGAAAGCGCGCGAATGTTCTAGGCAAGGAGGAGAGAGAAAGGCCGCTTTGTGATGTGATTGGTTGATGGCGATTACGTCACGAGCGGATGAGTAACGCGCACACTTTGAAACGCGTAGGAACATCGAGGAACTTCGAGCATATTCCGAAGAGCGCGCACCGCGTCTCGTCAGCGCTGCGCCAACGTTCCGCTGCACGGATCGGTGGCGCCATCTCTTGATACAAATCCAAAACAACGCAACGTGAGTTCAATCGTAAAGGTTATGGAAGAATGTTTCGGTGTCTCGTTCTGTAGCACATTACACCATACGTTACAAATGGAATGGACATGCAACCGTGTACCCTACACTCAAAAAAAAAAAAAAAAAAAGAGAAGGGTATCACGTTACACCCTTTTGTCCCATATAATGCGCCCCGAAACTTTAGTTCGACGTACAGAGCACTACAGTAGAACGGTGTCAAATTTTAGAGGGGCTTGATAACGGCGCGATATAGCATATTAAATAGCTAAAGTACGTATCAAAGACCACAGAAAGAAAACACTGAGGTTTTGCAGTATGGCCAAGAAAACCCCGATTATTTTTGTGTTGTCAGTAACACGTACATTAGCTATTTTAATAAGTTGTAGCCCACGGCTATTAAGCCCCTCGTGAAAGTTAGTACTGCCAGATCGACGTCGGTGCGCTGTACGACGAAACGAAGTTTTGGGGTGTATTAAATGGGACAAAGGGTGTAAGATACTCCCTTTTTTTAGAGTGTAAATTATTTGAATGAACGTCCGCACCGGCATAAGTTTATTAATACCTCACATGTGGTTCAATTTACGTTTCATTTGTCACTGCGAATAACTGATAATTCTATAAGCATTGAAGTTTGAACACTGCCACAGTGTTCTTTAAAATCTTTAAGCACGTTTTAGGCAGTTCTCAGGAACATTGTGCCAATGACACTCAACTAAAGTCACCTGCCTCCTCGATATGACGAAATAAACGTTGATAAATAACTCTCTCTCTCTCTCTCTCTTTGTTACTCTGACAAAAACAAACTTGTAACCAGAAACACGAAAAGAAAAGCGGCACTAAAAACAAGCGCAGCTCTTCTGAACGAGAATAGAGCAGACGACGCGGGAGGCTTCCAGCGCTTTCTATATCGAGCCAACCAATGGACGCTCTCCTAGATTTACGTCACGGCGATAATCGCTGCTGATTCGCCAAATGAGACCTCGGTCTCTCTGGAATCTTCTGGAATGACGAGGGAGTCGTACAAAAGGCGGATCGCGCGCTCGCAGCCGCAATCATTTCGCAGCTGACTCAAAGACCGCGATTTTCAAATTCTGACATCAACTGTCAAGCGAAGCAAACTACGCAACCATGCCATCCCGAACGAAGAGCGGAGCGCCGTCCATCGGCATCGACTTGGGCACAACGTACTCCTGCGTCGGTGTGTTCCAGCACGGTCGTGTCGAGATCATCGCCAACGACCAGGGCAACCGAACGACGCCGAGTTACGTTGCTTTCACCGACACCGAGCGACTCATTGGAGATGCAGCCAAGGCCCAGACTGCGCTGAACCCGGAGAACACAGTGTTCGATGCAAAGAGGCTCATTGGACGAAAGTTCGATGATCCCAAGATCCAGGATGATCTCAAGCACTGGCCCTTCAGGGTGGACAACGACGCTGGCAAGCCCAGGATCAGCGTGGAGTTCAAAGGAGAGCGGAAGAGGTTCAACCCGGAGGAGATCAGCGCCATGGTGCTGACCAAGATGAAGGAGACTGCGGAGGCCTTCCTGGGTCAGAAGGTCAGCGACGCTGTGGTCACGGTGCCTGCTTACTTTAACGATTCCCAGAGGCAGGCTACAAAAGACGCCGGAGTTATCGCCGGCCTCAATGTGCTGCGGATCATCAACGAGCCCACCGCAGCTGCACTGGCCTACGGACTCGACAAGAACCTCAAGGGAGAGAAGAACGTCCTGATCTTCGATCTGGGAGGAGGGACCTTCGACGTGTCCGTGCTGACCATCGACGAAGGCTCCATGTTCGAAGTCCGATCAACGGCTGGAGACACACATTTGGGAGGTGAAGACTTCGACAACCGGCTTGTGACCTACTTCTGCGAAGAGTTCAAGCGCAAACACCGCAAGGACCTCAGATGCAACGCCCGTGCTGTGCGGAGACTTAGGACAGCCTGCGAGCGAGCCAAGAGGACCCTTTCCAGCTCTGCTGAGGCAAGCATCGAGATCGACGCTTTGTTTGAAGGCGTGGACTTCTACAGCAAGATCACCAGGGCCCGCTTCGAAGAGCTATGCATGGACCTGTTCCGAAGCACCCTGGAGCCTGTGGAACGAGCTCTGCAGGACGCCAAGATGGACAAATCGCAGATTCACGATGTTGTTCTTGTCGGTGGCTCGACGCGTATCCCGAAGGTGCAGAAGTTGCTGAGAGACTTCTTCAACGGAAAGGAGCTTTCGATGGGCATCAACCCAGACGAGGCGGTGGCCTACGGCGCCGCAGTGCAGGCTGCTGTCCTCAGTGGAGACGCTAGTGAGGCCATTCGAGACGTGCTTCTCGTAGACGTCGCGCCCTTGTCACTGGGTATCGAGACCGCTGGAGGCGTCATGACCAAAATCGTAGAACGCAATTCCCGGATCCCCTGTAAGACGGCGCAGACGTTCACGACGTACGCGGACAACCAGCCAGCCGTTACGATTCAGGTGTTCGAGGGTGAACGCGCCATGACCAAGGACAACCATCTTCTGGGAACTTTCAACCTGAGTGGCATACCTCCTGCACCGCGGGGTGTACCCAAAATCGAAGTGACCTTCGACATGGACGCCAATGGCATCCTGCATGTATCGGCCAAGGACCAGAGCACCGGTCGGCAAGAGAGCATCCGCATCAGCAACGACAAGGGCCGCCTGTCCAGGGAGGACATCGACCGTATGCTGGCCGATGCTGAGAAGTACAAGCGCGAGGACGAACTCCAGAGGGAAAAGGTGACCGCCCGGAACGGACTGGAGTCTTACGTGTACGGCGTCAAGCAGTGCCGGGACACCATATCCTGGATCGACTCCAACACTCTGGCCGAGAAGGAGGAGTACGAGCACAGGCTGAAGGAGCTGCAGCAGCACTGTTCACCCATCATGAGCAGGCTGCATCAGGGCACGAAGCAGAGTGCGCCCAGTCATGGAGGACCCACGATTGAAGAAGTGGATTGAATGCCCTGTGTGTCTCCTAGGTATCTTCCAATGAATGAATGTCTTGTATATATGTATATAAATTTGTACGGTTAGATATTTAATAAATTGAACTTTGAGAATCTTTGAGACGGTGTTTCGTGTGTTTCACCCCGGTTGCTGAATGCCCATACATTATACGAAAGACACGCTGTCCGCTGCTGACACTATGACAGAAGTATCAGTGGAACGCCTCACGCATCCATGTTTGCTTCATATGTGCTTCCACCATGTCTGCAGACAGTTTTGTACGACCAATGTTAAAGAACCGTCACAAGGAAGCCTCAGACAGTGTCTACGGACGCTGAGTCATCTTGTACTGTGTAATAAAACGTTGCGGGGTTTGTTTACACGAGGACATTCATAGGGGCAGTGGCGTCACAAGGGGGGGGGGGGGGGGGGCGGACCGCCCCGGGTGCAGCGGTTAGGGGGGGTGTCACAGCGGGCCACGAGAGCGGGGGGGGGGGGGGGGGGGCGGGGAGTCGGGAGTCGCGGGAGTCCACGCGAGAGCGGGGGAGGGGGGGGGGGGGGTGTCACGGCGGTCTGCCGCCCCGGGTGCCGCTGACCCTCGTGACGCCACTGCATAGGGGTCTTGTAAATTTTTACATGAGCTATAGTAGGTTACAAGTCAAGAAGGTAGCGGCAAATGCCCCTCAAAGGGAATCATGTATCCCTCCGCCACCTCCGCATCCAATAGCGTCCCATCGTTTCCGTGACGTTGCGGCCAACGCGCGAGGAGGGTCGTGCCTTTCTGTACATATTTGCTTTATCTCTCGACCTTGACTTAGCATTGTGGAAGCCACGAGAGGGAGATTAAGTCTTCCCCCTTCCGATGGAAACAAAGACGACTTTCGGGGATTAGCTTCCCCCTCCGATTGATACAAAGGCTGCTTTCAGGGGCTCGGTTCCTTCTCCGATGAATACAAAGGTCGCTTTCTTAAAAAGTGGGGGTCGGAGATAAGTTGGCACCACTCTGTGGCCATTATCTATCCATTGAAGCGGAACAAGGAGCGTTTCCAGTGAACTCTTCTTTCGATTGCGGATGGATTTGAAACCGGCGCACCACGCTTGTGGGAGGAGCTTCTCCTACCTTCTTAACTCGACGGGACGGACCTTATCTTTGCGAGATACTTCACTGTATTGGTGAGAACGTCTGACGGCGTCCTTGCGTAATCGCGGGAGGATCCGCGCAGGCGGAAAGTGGGGTTTGGAGCCTGGTGGAGAAATCGACTCGTCACTGGCGGAAAGTCTGGATAAGGGTAATATGGGTCTAGAACCGATCCAGATTTTCCGGCAACGACGAGTCGATTTCATCTCCCATGCTTCATGATCTACTATCCCATGGGCGTACCAACCGGGGGGGGGGGGGGGGGGGGCAAGGGGGGCGCTTGCCCCCCCAGTTCTCAGAGTGGGGGGGGGGGGGGCAAGGCATGTGTTTTGCCCCCCCCCCGCCCTGAAACAGCCGCCACTGGGACTGGCCGGCGGCACCCAAGGGGTACCAAGGGCACCGCCCCCCGGCCCTGGGGGGGGGGGGTCTGGTTTGCCCCCCCCCCCCCCACACTCAAAAACAAGTTGGTACGCCACTGTACTATCCGCCTGCGCGGATCCGCCCGCGAATCCGCCAGCGCAAACAAATCATCACAATTAACGTAAGAAAATGGGGCGGTGTGAACTTGCCTTTATAAGGTCGATCAATGCCAAGTTTGACAATCGTTTTAATATCTTTTAAAGGGATGGTCCGGTCGAAACCGGAAGTACTTAAGTTTTTGCGCTCGTTACGTCGAGGGAGCCTTCATGTACACAAACGTCATTTTTATTTTGATATATGATCTCCCGTTATTAATTAAACCTTTCATGAGCGTATGTACGAAACTGCACCCCGAATTTCGCCAGTGTCAATGGCTGACATCCGTAGCTGCTGCGTGACGTCGCAAAACGCAAAGGTTTGTCGGATTGTCGGGATAACAAGCGTTGGTCGATGGATGTCTCGTATTTTGTTTCGAATTATATGGTCTCCTAGGCTGTACCCTACTGAACTACTGTTCTTTTAATGCAGTTCCCAAGCGTGTGCAAAAAAAAAAAAAAAATCACGCCTTTTAGCAGGATATTATTTGAAAACAGCCATAAGCTTCGAGCAAACGAATGCTGTTTCGCGCAAACACAACTGCGACGGCCGCCGATCGAACTAGGAGCGCTTGTAAAGCAGAGGATGCAGATTTCGCCTCTAAAGCGGCAACTAGATACACGAAGCGGCATCTGGGTACGCATTTCTGCGGATCCACTGGATCGGTGATGAGGCTGCGGGTCGTTCCCTCAGAGGCGATGTCCGCGGGTCGAAGGCAAACGGCGAATCGTTCAAATGCATGTCGTCACTTGACTTGGACGAGCTTGGTGAATCGTAGCCACGCTCTATTTCCACATGCGGGTCAAACAGAATTTGGCTGCACGCGTGCTAAATACAACTTCTGGTATCGTTTCCAGGTGATCTAGCTGTTGGTTTCGGTTTCGCTGCATAATCAAATTGATTATGCACTCCCCGGCGGGGACGCCGGGGAGTGGATGGACGTAGTTTAATATCGTTGGCACAGCATCACACCTCAACTTACGAGCCTTCTGTCCGCTTAGAGCTCAGCTCGTTGCTCTTTTTCTGTGAGTTGATTGCTGCATAAGCGGGATCTCGATCTTGACGGGAACCCAATCCCTACGCACGGCGACGGTCCATTTTGCTCGTCACTGCACGTGTCGCGGAAAAGTGCGGAACGTCATGTCTTGGCTCGCATGTGCTGCCCGGTGGTTGTGGCAGCCAACCGCGCAACAAAAATATCACCCAACCACGAAAAAAGTTGAGTACAACAACAAAAACGAAGCACGCTGAGGCGTTCACTCGCAGGTAAACGACGAGGCAGAAATGCACGCTTTGTGTTGTGTGACGTCAGAGCTCCAATGTTGCCACCGAAAGCAGCGTTTACGCTAAAGTGCGATTGGAGCAGTATAAATTCAATTACTCATGCAGAGGGGCATATTAAATTCAGATATTGCACGTACGATGGGTCTCGAGGCAAGAACAATGAAATTCAATTGCATTCTCGAATACAAAATTTGACCGGATAATCCCTTTAAGGGGGCACTCTGTCCCACTTTTTGTACGCAAAAAAAAATATTTTTGGATTTGTTTATGCTATAAATTAGTCAATGGCATATAAAAATATCGAGTGAATTACAAATGTCGACCAGCCGCTCCCAGTTCGATGTGATCTGAAATCACCCACCCCCATAATGCATCACCGGCCTATTGGGGAGGAGGAGAGACCGTGACGCCCCAAGGGGTTAACTTTAGAACTACACGGGTGGGGGCAACAAATACAATGACTCAGCGCTCGGCCGACATAATCGAACGCGGCGTCAACGTTCGGCTGGAGTTCGTGTTCTCCGGTGAGGGGGAGGAAGGGCTCTTTTGTTATCACTCCGACCTGCATGAACAATGCAGCATGCACGGTGCCAGCTCAGCACAAAAGCCGAAGTGGGTCAAGGTCGCATTCTCTGACGACTGCTTTCGGGAGAGATCCGGCACTTAACGCCACTTCTTCGATTGTTAGTATTTTTTTACATTACACTGTACCCCGTGCTCTATTTTAGATGACATGGACATACCCATAAGGCCTGTGGGCATGTGCACAGGCCTTGTGTTGAGTAAACACCGAGTATGGGGAAAACAAACGGGTCAGAGCGCCCCCTATAGTTCGATCTCCTGACCAATCGTTCCGGCTCCGCGCCCGCCATCGGTCGAAGCAAACGCTTCCGCAAGGTCTCTCCCTCGTAGCGGCGCCTAAAGAAATCAATCGAACTATTTTGTCAGCCAACTAGCCAATTAAAATGCTACCCTAAAGAACGCAGCACATTTAACCAAGTACATTATCCCAGTGACGTAGCAACCCCTCCCGGTCACCCCCCAAAACAAAGAATCCAGCCGATCCTAAACTATGCATATACATTCAGTTCTCCCCTCTCCTACGCCTTCACCCGAAGTCATGGACATCCCAGCCATCTTAGCCTCCTTTCAGAAACTCGTCCGATACGCTATAGCTTGTCACAAAGCATTCATACTGAAATACTCGTCATACGAAGCTTTTTTTTTTTTTCCCCGAAATTTTTTTATTTAATTTTGGTTTCGTAACAGGATCAGTCAATGTCCGAGGCATTCAGATACCAGCCACGATTTGAGTTGCAAGAGAGATATCATGACATACGTTGCGGGAAAGTTCACATATACTTGAAATAAAGCAGAAAATAAATATTGCTAAAAAAAAAAAAGAAAAAAAAAAGCCGTGAAAGCTACACTACTGCCGTTTTTGCAGGTGAGATAGAAAGTGAGGGAGAATAATAACGGTAAGCTGAATAACGTTAACGGGCATTAGATGGGGGGATAATCGTCACGGTAAGTTGACGAATTAGCTGAAATTTTTTGTACTACTGATTTTGAACGAGTACAACTGAGTACCACCTGACTGAGTAGTCACTAGAACACCTGGGCCTCTAAACCCGTCAAACACAAAGTTGGGGCCGAAGTTGACGGAGGGGAGGGTATGCCCCTCCTCTCCCTCCCATTTAGCGGGGAAATTTTCCGCTAAATTTAGCGGGGAATTTTCCCACTAAATCTAGGGGGGCATTTTTCCGCTTAATTTACCGGGGAAAAGTTTGCGCTAAATCTAGCGGGAAATTTTCGTTATACTTAGCTGGGAAAGTTTTCCGCTAAATTTAGCAGGGGGAAATTTTTCAGCTAAATGTAGTGGGGAATTTTTTCCACTAAGTTTAGCGGGGAAAGTTTCCATAATGCAACGCGCGCGGTTGCGCCGACGCCGCTCAAGACTGTAAACGGGCGCTGAAGAGCTGCGCTCTAAAAATAAATACGAGTAAAAAAAAAAAGAAAAGGCTTAGGCGCTGTTACGGGGCACGGTGTAAGAAGTTACGGGGGCACCAACCGCGTGACCTCCGGCGTTTCTCTCCTTTCAACCGCCCTAACCTCCTTGTTGTTCGCTTTTTTTTTTTTTTTTTTTTCAGACACCGGCAATGAACCGTGTGAGCGCTTCAGCTTCGATTTAGTCTTTCTGCTTAAAAAAAAAAAAAAAAAAAAACTTCGCAACTATGTATGATAAACAGACAAACGGGACTATTATAAAATGAAAGTGTCTCTAGTCCTCTATATCCGCCACTGTTTACAGCAAAGATCACATTTCGGTTCCCTACCCTTGTTTACTAGTTTCCTTGTGCCTCATTAAGAGAGACAGTTAGTAAAATTGAAACCCAGTATATCTTATAGCTTCTCTAACTCTGCAAGTTATGTGAACTGGAAGTATTACAAAATGGAAAGACTTACCGATAAACATGGTTTGCTTTTGTTCGGCAAGTTCAAGTTCAGTTCAAGAAAGACTAGCTGGGGAAACAGTGCCGGCCCTACACCATCAAGCACCCTGGGAGCCCCCCCCCCCCCCCCCTCCTTCTTTATAAACCAACACACTGTTTACAAACAAGCCCGCTTTGCCCACAACAGGTGTGGGCACTGCGCATGCGCAGAAGCCAAATTTGGGAGGAATGAAGCGTTAGCGCATGCGCAGTACCGACAGCAGCGCCACCGCGGTCGTATGACGCCAGCAAGTTGAGTTGGTGTATACGCCCCTAGCTATCGACATCACGCTGTTCGTAAACATGTGAGTATGGCCCAACACAGGAATTTTGTCAGACGGGAGCCGCATCCCAAAAACGAACGACGATCGAGCATATAGCGTCCTGTCAAACGCCATGTTCAAATAAATCAGAAAAAAAGAAGTTAAAAAAGGGGGCACGGCAGCGCCGGCGCCCCCCCCTCCCCCCTTCGATTGCACCCTGGGCCAACCGCCCAGGTCGCCCATTACCCCTCAGGCCAGCCCTGTGGGGAAATGTGCTTTTCCAGACTACACAGCTCATAAATGGGGAGCTTCCCTAGACTACACAGACCATAGCTGGGGAAACTAACTTCCCTAAACCACGCAGAAAAGACACCAGTTGGAATGAATTTTTAATGTGGCCCAGATTTTGTACAGCACTGCTAATATGTCTAGCGACAGACACTTTCAACATCCTCATCCTTCGCAATATTCAACATCCCGCACGCGGTAACTCGCTCATATCCATTCACAAACTGTATAAAGCTATGCGTGGGAAAAAAAAAGAGGCTGTTAAACACCAAATTTTGACAATCACTGAAAGTGTGAGTCCTAATTAGGATACAGAACTAGCAAAAGTATTTTCCTGCAGTTTGCAACAGAACCCACCATCGCCTATTATGTCCCATTCCGTGCACCGATTACAGCTGGAGACAGCAGTCTCTAAGTAAACACACTGATACAATTCAATGAAAAGATGAGGATCTGAAAAATATCCGCTCATACGCAATGGCAAGGTCAGCAACCAAAATGACTTGTCCGTGTCGTCCCAGCATTGTTTTTCAAGGTCCCTGACACTTAAGCCTGGTTCAGACAGTTGCGTTTGACTGCGTTTGAGGACATCCCTGCTACTTATATCGCGTGCCAAGATGATTCCTTGATTGGAGTCCACGCTTCATACGAAGCACATATGTGCTGGTGACTCGCTTTCGGTTCTCGACGCAACGCAGTCAAACGCAAGTGTCTGAACCGGCCATTACGGTGGGGCAACATGGCATAGATTTCATCATTTAAACAGAATGCTGCCCATGTCACCCTGTTGATCCTTTAGGATGTTAAGTGCCACAAAGCACAAGTGGCCGTTTGAAGAACCATAAAATGTCCGCAGGCCCTACATAAAACTCGAGCAATATAGCAAATGGCTAAAAAATATAATTTTATGAAAAGAAGGCGTTGCACTCCAAACTAAAAAGTATATTTACTGCATAGTTAAGTGTGAAAATAATCCTGAAGATTAAATCAAATTTAATGTGTTGTGCTCTTGTTGAATACCAGCTCCATTTGAACCCGGGCAAACCGTTTTCAGAATGCTGCTTCCATCGCAAACTTTTTAATGAAATCGTAACGGAGACTTTGAGCTTGAGTGTCCTTCATTGTCCCGTACTTCAAATATTTATTTAGCCCAGTGTGCTCCTAAAATATCAAACAGGATGTTCTGGTGGCCTTAAACCTTTCAAGCAAGAACATTGAAGTAAACATTGACACTGCTAGGAAAAAACAATTTAAAAAAAGGAAAATAACCATGGGTTGTGAAACTTTTAACGGTATCACCCTACTGTCACAAACAAGGCATTATCACCCTCCATTTCACCTATTTGTGAGAAACAAAAAAATAGTAGGGCTCAGGAATGACCCAACAGTGATTCATATCAAGTAGTGCTGTGAAAATCCTAGTGTTCACAATGCAGAGATGACAAAGTCAGCTTTGCACAGTGAAGGCTACAACGGACCCAGCAACATTTGAAGTTTAATTAGTGTTCAACAAACTTCTACCATAGCTTGAAATGCAACTCATTGAAAGATTTAGAATGACACACAAAGTGTCTTTTCCATTGTCCTGCTTTGGGACCAAGCTCGCTCGCCTGGATGGTGCTTCGGCACTGCATGAACTTTGGCAGAGCCTGCATGACCGAAGCACCATAGAGGGCAGTCTATACCGCGTCGGACGTAGGCCACACAAATAAATCGCCACCGTATTCAGCCCCCCACTTAAATCGGTTCTAACATGCATAACTAAAATAAAAAAAACAAAGGCTCACAACAGTGAGTCGAGCGCCAAGAATATGCGCTTCGTCTGCAAATGAAACCCCGCCCCGCCCGTCTCTGTACAGTGAAAGTGAACCAAGATGCGAACTTGAAATTTGCGAAGTCAAACTTTACCAAGTTGAACTTTGGGAAGCCTAACTTTATGAAGGGGTACTCCATGAAGTCAAACATTGCGAAATTCAACTTCGCAAAATCCAACTTTGCCAAGTCGAACCTTGCAAACTTAAACTTTGCAAAGTCGAACTTAGCAAAGTCAAGTTTCGCAAAGTCAAACTTTGCAAAATCAAACTTTGCGAAATCAATCTTCCCAAAGTCAATCTTTGCAAAATCAAACTTCACAAAAATCAAACTCTATGAGGTCGAACTTTGCACAGTGAAGCTTCGCGAAGTCGGACTTTGCAAGTCGAATTTCCTACGAAGTCGAGCTTTGTGCGAAGCTCAACTTTGCGAAGTGGAACTTGGCAAAGCGGAACTTTGCAGCACACATTTTCGGGCCAGGAGAGGGTAACCCGAGCATGCGGGATGCGAGGCGATCATTTCCCGACGATGTCGTCGGAGCGCGCTTTCATGCGGTTGATGAATGCCTGGCCCTTGCTCTTGCGGAAGTTCTCGTACGGGTCGTGCAGGCTGATCCCGACACCCTTGTACAGGTCCGAGCGGTCCCGAACGTCCCCGGGGTGGATGGGGTCCTGGATGCCTTGCTCCGCCGCACCCAGACCCGCCCCTCCCCAACCTGAAATTCCGTCACATTTGTGAGAATCCTAACAAATAAAAAAAAACTTCAAAAACTGTGGACAGAGCTGTCTATATTCCTTTTCCGTGTGGCCGTCACCATCTTGAATCGTGGGACTTCAGCTATGGGGGAAACATTGTTTTGCCCGTGCCAGGCAACTGGAAGTTGTTCAGGTTTTTATCGTGGCTTCTGGTTTTGCCTCATCTATATTTTTTTTTACTCATTCCAGGTTGTAATGTCTTGCTTTTAACAAGGAGTCTGTTTTATGTGGCGTTTTCTATGAGAAAAATGTCATGAACAAGTGATATGCTGGGAGCGTTGTAGATGTTAAGATTATATATAAAGATTATTTATAAGTTCAAGCTCCCAGCGAAGCTCATATCTGGGTCAGTGCGGTGGCAGTCGGATGCTATAGCCACTGAGCTACTGGCACAGCTGGTATGGATTGGTCAATGTTTTATTTCAATACAAAAGTGCTGGCGACAGTAGCAGGTTTTGGACGAAAATAAATAATAAATGAATAAAAAGCAAATAAAAATAAAATGTGTAAATAAAAAGAAAAAATTGAAGTATAAAGTAAAAATTATTAATAAAAAAAAACACCTAAAGCAAAAAAATAACAAGATTTTAAAAATTTAGCACAAACCCCACAGGTTTGTGCAAGACGCATTCTGTGCTCCCTGGACTTTGTCGGCATGATCGAGCCCGCATAATTTTTTCGTCCCCCCATACCGGATATGCGAACCATTTTTTTAGCTGGCGTCAGTATGCGGTTTCAAACTGAAGCAGAAGGCACCAGTCTAAACCTGACTTCCGGTAATACATTTCTGTGGGAAAAGGTGGGTGCATTTTCTTTCTGCGCTCGATTATTAAGGCAAATATTACGAAGTAGTCCGTCATAATAGATAGCTTAAAACGTTCCTTAGTCGCATAGATACATATATTGGTCAGTCACCATAATATCCAGAATGAACGCCCACCCTCCTCTTATGTCTAAATATCTGTCGAAGAAAATCCCAATATATCGCCAACCCTCCAAAAATAGCAATTCCGAAGAGCTCGGGAAAGCTGGGGAGACCTTCCTTTTAAAAAGCCTCTGGACGGACGCATGCATGCATGCATGTATGTACCAAACAAGAAAGTTGCGCAAGACCCGGCTCCTTGTGATTGACAAGGTGCCCGCCTAAGTATCTGCCACTGCGATCGCCCGCTTTATCGCTTACCGCTCGCTGGTTGCACTTGGTTGGTTTTTCTGGTTTCTTGTTGACACTTTCTTTTTTGTAACTCCATTTATTTTTGAATCTACAGATCAGCGAAGGCTGGGGATCCTAACGAAGGGAATATAGCAGTTTTAGAGACGTGTTTTTACGGAATAAGCGCCGATGCCGATCATCGGTGTTCATCGCACGTATGCAAGCAACGAACTTCATTATAGAAAAACATTCCGCCAAAAAGAGGAGGGGGGCAGGCAAATCTCGAACGTTCACCCACCCGCCTTTTTTTTCCCGAATATCTCCCGTGAAGAGGTGGGCGTTCGTTCGGGATATCACGGTATTACTTTACTGTACTTTCTTCGTGATGATGTTTGGCGCTTTCAAGATGACCGCCGGACACATTACCCATTTTCCGAAGCAGCTGATGACCCTTGTTGGATTCGTCCAGCTTCGAGTCCCTTGGGTCGCCACCGTACGATGAGCCGCTAACATAAAGAGAAACAAAACAAAAACAAGCATCCCAGTTGAGCCTGACAAAAGGCAAGCAGTTCCAAAATGGTAGGGATGTCATGCAATATCTCAACTTCAAAGTGCTAAGTGCAAAGTATTAGCGCTAGTGCTAAGTGTAAAGTATTATAACTGTCGTAAAATACCGGGGAATCGCCCACACCACTTTCACTGAAAACTGGGTTAATCTAGACATGCATGCTTGTCTGGTCAAATCGGTAAAAACCAAGATGGTGGCCAATAAATATCTTCAAAGGTTAGGTGAATGAAATCGGAGAAAGCCCATTTATTTTCATACGATATCCCCGTCATCGTCGCCGGCGGTCCTGTGGCAGCCACAACAGGGTGAATATTTTCGTCTGATGGCGGTGCTTTGGAGGGTTTGGGCGCTTAACGTATAATTTGCAGAACTCCCAAGTTTGGGAAATGTTAATAGTGCACGCTTGTGCGAAGTGGGAGCTTCCGCGGTATTTTGCGGTAGATTCACGAGCATTCCGATATCATTCTGTGAAAAAGTTGCATGGGACAAGATTGTCAAATAGGCTGTTATGCCCTCTGCCAAAAACACTGCCATAAAATTACCTTGACAAAATGTGTGCAAAGACCAAGTGTTCACCAGAGACAATTAACAATGTCACCGTTTGCAATCACCACATCTAGAGACGTGGAAAAAAAGAAAGCGCTCTGAAACCATTACAAAAAACAAAGTTATCACGTCTTTCCATTCTGCGGGAGTCTCATTGATACTGCAGATTCCACACACGACAAATTCCGTGGTGCGATAAACATGCGGGATCCTACTACGAACTTGCACGTGACAAGAACCGATACTGCAAATTGTGGTCAGGGCAAACTCGAGCTCCGTGGTGTGATGAGCACACTGGAATCCAGATGTCCCAGAAATCGATGCCACCAATCACGGTCAATGCAAGCTCGCTTTCACGGGCTTCCCGGATGCTCTTTTTTGGAAGTGTGCCTGGGCAGCTTGTGTCACATAACACTGTGGCGTGTGGCGGCAACAGTGATGGCAGGCTCGCCGCTTGCCTGCGCTGCTCTTGGCAAGATGACACAAGCTGCCGCCTGATGCATCACTGAGGCACATTTCCCGCCGTGTTCTCCCTTTAATATTACCAACGATTGTTGGCAAGCAATGGCGTATGTAGCAGTGAAGAGGGTTCGCAACTAAGATCCTAAGATGACAAAAGGATGGTGCTATTGCTGGCACATGTAAACCGTGCACGTTATTAGACTAAGTTTATAAGCAAACTAGGCGAGTATCTTTTAATATCTCTAATGCAGTCTCGTTAATTTAGCACTTCATTTAAACACCATGGACTAAGGTATTGAACATAATTTAGCACCTCATTCAAACACCACGGACTAAGGTATTGAACGGCGAATAAGAAAGCTTTGGCACTCCCTTGGAGCAGTTTCGTTTCACATATATTTATTGCGTTTACAGTGCAACCCACTTACAACGATACCACATATAACGATGTACCGCTCATAACGATCAGTTTCTAGAGTTTCCAGACTGGAAATGACCAGTTTCTAGTCCAGATACAACAATAATCGGTTATAACAGTCGAAATTTGGGGTTTTCTCATTTTCGTTATAAGTGGGTTGCACTGTATTACTGGGCTGAGATTGTGAAAAGATAAGGTGCCAACATACCAAAACAGTGTAGAAGCAGAGCAGAAGAGAAGAGACGAGAACACAGAGCACTGACCCTTTATCATATTAAAAAAATTGGCCAGCAATGTGTGAGCCACCCTCACTATCTCCGAGTGATAAGGAAGTGGCCTTCCTAGCCAACACCTACGACAATTGATTTTGGCTGCACTAGAAATTTTGCATTATTATTATTATTCTTTTTCTCGGATCTAGTAGGGCTCCCCTTTGTGCTTTTTTTCTTCTTCTTTTTTCCTTTCTAGCACAACTATTCTTGCATCGCCGGTTTTCCTTCTTTTATTATTGCGCGAGTGTTTCATTTCTGATGCCCCGTCTTCCTCTTCCCTTCACGACACATCAGTTGGGAGTCGGCGCTCCGTGTTCTCTCGACTCCCTCTCTGCTCGTGCACTGTTTTAATATGTTGTCGCGACACAGACTAGCTCAACTCACCACGGTACTACAAATAAGGTGCACTTCATCTCGCTGGACACTTGGCAGAATAAAAGGGTAACCCCACCAACGTGTCCAACTTTTAAAGACAGCTCTTTTTTCTTTCCTCTTTTGCCGGGAGTGTGGCAGTTGGACGTTGCGCAAACTCAGAGGGGCGCGCACTGCCTCGAAACTTTAACCCGAAGGATACTCGGCGAGAAAAACGGGACGGGCGAACCGTCGGGGGCGAGTGCTCATTTGGGACCTTACGGTACGTTACGTAAATTTATGCATTCGTGCTTCGGTTACAAGGTGACATCTACATTTCATAATATGATACTTTTCATCTACGTTTTATTTAAATAATGTAGAATAAATAAATGAAAGAACGTAGAATAAATAAATGAACTTACAAGAAGGACGGTGGGGTCGGACTGCGGTCGGGGGAGCGCTTCTTGGAGGGAGACCCGGACCGTGACCTCGACCTGGAAGGTGACCTCGAGCGCGACCTCGACCTGGAGGGCCTGTGGCGGCGCTGAGGCGAGGTCGACTCGGACCTGCTGCGGCTCCGCTTCTTCTTCCGCCGGTGCGCCTCCTCCTCTTGCTTCGTGTGCGGAGGACTGCGGACAGTTCGGTGCGCAGGTGAACGACACTCCAGGCACGAGGCTCTGAAGCTCGCTTCCCGGAAGGTTTCTCCAACTGCCCCAACTTGTTTCTCAAAGGGACACTGACAGGGTATTTAAGCTCGCCAAGATTTTTAATTGTACATGAAATACGAGAGCCAAACTTCCCAGAACACAACTTGCAACCCGAAATTCGTTTTCTTTCCGCCCGAAAGCCGCCGATCGAGAACTGGCCAGTTTGAGTTGCGCTCACTCTCTTCTCCGAAGTCACATCCCGTGTTCTATGGTTTACAAACAACCACCAAAGATAATCAAAGTCGTGGGTCATCGAAGGCACACACTCAATTCTCAAAATAGACAAAAAAAAATATGGTGCCCATTATTTGTGGCTTCTAAAATGCTGCAAATACGTTGATTAAAAAAAAAAAAAAAGTTGCACAGCCACGTGATTTTTGGTAACGCTCTCCTCCTCTACATTTCTTCTTCCTCCCCAGACCAGTTTCAGTTTCAAGCAGTTGCGTTTTTAGGGGCGAAGCTCCTTAGGGGCTAGCCATATCCGTATGTCCGTCCGCCGTAGGCCGGAGTCGGGTGCTCGTGCTTCTGCTCGTGAGATCACGTGCTCACGAGCATGTGAGCACATGCTCACGTGCTCGTGTAGGGAAAAAAAAAAAAAATTGGAAAAAAAAGATGAAAAAAAAAAAAAATGAAAAAAGAAAAAGAAGAAAAAAAAAAAAGAGTAGGGGGTTCTGAGATGCCATCCCATCTGTCTGCTTAAAAAAAGAAAAAGAAGAAAACCACACATTCTCCTACTGCCATGAATGAAAAAGACCGAAAAGCTCAGCATGCAGCGCCTCAGCGTCTACGTAGACAGCAAGCTGCTCCGGAGACCAGGGTGCGAGAACCTGCTGCACAGCGTCAAAAACGCCAAGCGGACCCGGAGTTGAGGGCTCGGGAAGCGGCGGCAAAGCGTCAACGCCGACAGCAAGCAGCAATACCTATGACCAAAATCAGTATCATCAGCAACACCCGAGCTTCGCCCCAATCAACATCATTCACCACGTTGAGATGCGGTCATTTTTTTTACTTTATTAAAAATATATGCGATGCTGTAGCAAAATATTGATCGGGTAGTCTTCCGACACCATATTAGATCGCTTGGCAAAAAATAAAGTTTTTTGGGGGGCGGTGTCAGTGTCCTTTTAACCACGGGTATGCCAGCCACACATAAAAGTGTCTGACAGGGCACTTCTGCATCTTTACGATTCTTACGGAAATAATGTTTTAAAAAAACTCACCGAGCTCACAAAAATAATCTTTTTAGAAGTGTTTGAATAGAACATGTAAGTTGAAAAATAAATTCCCCCCGCCCCCCCCAAACAAACAAAACCTAAGAAGAATATTGCTTTCTGTACAAATTTTTACGCTGCAAGACAAAATTTCAGTGAGAAATGATTCCAAAACATGCTTCTTGCCAGAAATGCCGACCTTGAAATGGGCACACATGTGCGACTGACCAACCTGTGCCACTGACAGCTTTTAAACTTGTAAACAGTTTTGCTGTAGGAATAACAATACTGTGGAATACCACTCGAACAAACTCCAGCTGATCGAAGTATTGAGATGAACAAACTTCCGTAAAAGATCCCAGCAACAAACCAATGTGCGTAACGCCTTCAGTCGAATCAACTCTCACTTAAAGGCCGATGTACAGCATCGCCTTTCTGCAGGGAAGATAATCCTCTTAGCGTCCCCCACCCCTAAAGGGGTATTTACACTGTGGAGCACCTTTGAATCTCCCTCCAAATGCACGGTGCTGAAGCCAACATTCCCCGCCACTCAGGGACCCTTTGAACTCCGCCACAAAAGCAGCGCTGAGGATGGCATGCCTCGCTTGCCTACCGGCGAACAACCGTTGAGGTTTGCGTTATGGTACCAAACAGGGATTTTTTGCCAGGCAGGCGCAGCGTCGCTTGCCCGTGGCCTTATATGGGCACGAGATTTATGGTGGGTGCGTGAGGGGGCGGGAGACAAAGGGGTCGGGCTGGCTATACCAGAAGATAGCAGATGGTGGTCGACACAGTTTCCATTCGAGAGTCTTGATTTGACTGTCTTCAGCTAGAGTCTGGAGTTGGGAGTTTTTGAGGGACAGTCTCCATGGGGTCTTTATCGGGAGGCTCCATCAGAGGTCTTGAGCAGAGTCTCGACTGGTAGGTAGTTTTTAGTGGAAAGTCTCGATTCATGGGGGAGCCGTTCAGCTACAGCTGCGACTGGAGGAGAATGGGACTTAGGGCGACGGAATGCGAGTCAATGAACTGTTTGATTGAACTTGCTGTGTGGTGTGGCTTTCTTGGGAGCGACTGGAGCGCGGCTTGATCGACTCGGCCGTAGTATCAGGCGGAACGATCCCACAACACGAGAGATGCCTTTCGGAGAGGGACGTGCGTCACGCACGTCCCTCAGTGATCGGCGGCCACCAGTGGGACTTCATTCTCGACTCAAGCATTCACACAAACGGGGGGTGGCCGAGAGGTATGTCAGTGTTACCAGACGCATTTAGAGGTCGCATTCTCGACAACGGAGCCCGGTGCGGCTGACGAGAGTAGAAAAATGGAGCTGTACATGAAATGGCGATACATGATTATGGCAGCAGTGCTGTTAGATGCAGAGGGCTATGAACTGCTTCTTGCTAAAAGAAAGGTGCTTCTCGAAATAGAATAATATTAATATTATTAAGTTTTATTTGCACGAGAAAGTTGGTGGATGGGTGTTGCATCCACCAATGGGTGGATGCAACACAAAGGACATTGAATTAAAAACCATTTGTACAAGGAGTGGCTTGAGGACGGCACTGATGAAAATGACCGCATCTCCACGTGGTGAATGATGTTGATTGGGGCGAAGCTCGGGTGGTGCGGATGATACTTATTTTGGTCATAGGTATTGCTGCTTGCTGTCGGCGTTGACGCTTTGCCGCCGCTTCCCGAGCTCTCAACTCCGGGTCCGCTTGGCGTTTTTGACGCTGTGCAGCAGCTTCTCGCGCCCTGGTCTCCGGAGCTGCTTGCTGTCTACGTAGACGCTGAGGCGCTGCATGCCGAGCTTTTCGGTCCTATTCATTCATGGCAGTAGGAGAATGTGTGGTTTTCTTCTTTTTCTTTTTTTAAGCAGACAGATGGGATGGCATCTCAGAACCCCCTACTCTTTTTTTTCTTCTTTTTCTTTTTTCATAATTTTTTTTCATCTTTTTTTATTCCAAACTTTTTTTGCCCTACACGAGTCTGTGAGCATGTGCTCACGTGCTCGTGAGCACGTGATCTCACGAGCAGAAGCACGAGCACCCGACGCCGGCCTACGGCGGACGGCGGACGGACATACGGACATGGCTAGCCCCTAAGGAGCTTCGCCCCTAAAAGGACTCCTTCGGGTGCCTTGGACACATGCACAACAGTGAAAGTCACAACAAGTTAGACGATCTCGGTGCCGCCGCCCGCATTTCTCTGAGCAAAATCTGTGAGTTGCCAGACACGTGAGTAAAATACCGCCAATTGAAAAGAGATCCCACGCTAAGGCGGCGAGGGTTTGTGCAGCCCAAGCAAAAGCCCCCCCGTTCCCCTGATATGTCTACGTCAGCGCAGCTCCGCGCAAAAGCGAGACATTACCACGTGATGCGCATCCCGCGGAGCAAAGGAAGGGATTTCTCCCCCGTGTGAATACCCCTTCAACTGCGAGGGAAGCCATGTTGAGGCATGGTAAAGAGTGGATTGGAAAGCACGGTGCCTCAGTTTGTTCAAGTGGCCTTTCACAGTAGTAGTGATCAGGGCCGGATAAAGGTACGAGCTAAGGGGCCTGCGGCCAGACTTGTACGTAATCCGTTACAAGTAACGAAATTACTTGTAATCCCTTACATGTATCAGTAATTTAGTAACGGAATAATTACATATTTTCTAGAGTAATTTTAAAGTAATTCCCTTACATTTTCACGTAACGGATTCCTTGTAATTCGTTACATTTTTTTTTTCAGGAACCCCCCCCCCCCTTTTTTTAAGAAAGGGTTGTTTTTATTTTGGTAAAGTCGAGCGCAGTGACACTGTCACGGGAATCGACTAGCGCAAAGGGAGGCTTGGTACTCTTCAGTTCCGCAAAGCCTTTTTTTTTTTTTTGCAACACTAAGCCCCTGAATCTATTTTTTTTAGACCCTAACAACAATGTCAAAAAATCTAAATAAACATTTCTACAAAAAGAAAAAAAGGGGGGGGGGGGCAAGATATATCCGCTTTTTTAGTCCCTTCGTTTTTTCTTTGCGATCGAAGGCGGGGCGAGGAGGACACCAAGTGATTGTGTGCCCCTTCGAGAAGCTCGAGGCGGTAAGTGCACAGACAAGAATTAACAATGTCCTTCTCGGTTATAGTGACTAGGACCATTTTCATAATGGCACAACACGAGACAACGCTCCGACTGTCCTAAAATCCCCTAAAAGGATGTGATAATATGTGAAGGTGTAATTGCCACAAGCATCCTCGTTCGTTGTTGCACCCTTATCATCTCTTAAAAAACAGGATGTATTTTTTTCTGCTTCTTTCACCTTATTTGACCGTTTTAAGAGCTACTTACTCTTTTGTAGTTTAACTTCTAGGGTTGGCCCACTTTATTTGTGAATTCCAGCCACGTTATCTGCATCTCAGTCACCATTTTTGTGAGTCAGCTTTTTGCGAGCACTTCGAAAATGGTAATAGTCTTCCTTTTTTCTTCTCCCTGTTTTTACCCCAGCAGGACGCATCTTATATCAAGCAGATATTTTTACAAATAAAACATAATGGTGGCTGAAGTAGACTTGATATTCTGGGCTGTGAAACTCGTGAGTGGAGCCATAGCGCGGCTTACTTAGTTCTCTGCCCATCGCTGCCCGTGGCATCAGCAGACGTCTGTCTGGAGAACACCGGAGTAAACTGCAGTCGGTTCGTGCTCCGTGTGTTTTTGAACGGCATCAAGAAAGGTACACACGGCAAACGTGCGTTTACATTTCCTTGTTTTAACCGACGTTCTAATTAATTGTTGTTATGAGTGTTCTTTTTTTTCTTTTGATTAGTTATATTTATATACTGGAAAAATGTTTTTATTCACCAACGTGTCAACCGAAGCTCGACCTGGTCAGAACCAAAGGAACAAGAATATCGATAATACCTTCCTGTTACAACTATGTTTTGCTATTGTCTGGCAGGGTAACCGGACAGAAGCTCACCGGACAAAAGCTCACCGGACAGAAGCTCACCGGACAAAAGCTCACCGGACAAAAGCTCACCCGTATTTTCACAAACCCGAACAAAAGCTCACCAGGTTTTTTTGTTTTTTTTTGCATACCCTCGGCGAAACAGGGGCTGGGATAAAGTGCGGACGCGATGGTCATTGCACCATTTTTAGGAGAACTGGCATCCCATCCTATGCAAAGGTGTCGACAGATAAGCCATAACAGACAGAGAAGCAACGATTTTGGATCAAACTGAGTTGAGCAAATATGATCAAGCTTGCTTGACTCAAGGTATGCCGGAAAACTCTTGTGCCAAGCCCAAGAAACTTCGTGAACCGAAGTTTCTGAACCCGAAGAGTGACCGAAGAAGCGAAGTCACCCTTTGTCGGCCTCGCTTTTTCATTGTGCTTATGTCGCGCCGTCATTGAGCGTCGTAAATGTATATGAAATCAAGGATTATCTCAGGGTGTTGTGAAAAGGAAACTGAAGCAAAACTGGGTTCGAGAAGTTGGTCGACCACGCCCATCCAAGCGTCTGGATGCTAATTGAATGCCCACAGGAAAATCAGGTGTTCGTTGCCACGGCATTGGCACATGCCCGCAGAGGTGAACCCCCAGAGAATTGGGAGAGAAAAACCACTCTGCGCCTGCAGAATCGTGTGAAAAACATTTTCGAGGGATTACAGGCACACCCAGATCTACCAAGACTGCTGGAGCTAGTGGGGGACTGCATTCGCTTCTAAGCAATCGATAAACAAACTTGTTTCTACTCAAAGCAACAAACCATGCGCCTGTCAGATTTAATTTATCGTTGCATTTTAGTGTCGCACGCATGCACCTAAGTTGTCCGCACACGTGTTAGGACCAACATGAAATTTTCTCCTGGTGAGCTTTTGTCCGGGTGTGTGAAAAAATGGGTCAGCTTTTGTCCGGTGAGCTTTTGTCCGGGTCTGTAAAAAAATGGGTGAGCTTCTGTCCGGTGAGCTTTTGTCCGGTGAGCTTCTGTCAGGTGAGCTTTTGTCCGGTGAGCTTTTGTCCGGGATTCGTCTGGCAGTATATGCCGGTATACTGAGATGGACATAAATTAACTCTTATTCTAGTTTTGGCCAGATGTATGGTGACTTCTACAGCTTCGTGATTTCGACAATGGAGAATTTCAGTAGATTGGTCCGATGACTCCGATAACGATACCCGATACTCCGCCGCTGCACATGCGCATTCATCATAACGTTATCGGGGGTATGGAGGTATCGGAACGATCTACTAAAACTCTCGAATATCAGGCAACAGCTGCTACGACGAAGCTTTGCTCTATCTTTGAAGTAAATAGCACTTCCATTGCTTTGCTGAAGAAGCTAAATGCAGTGCATAAAGCATTCGTGAGGAATAATATGCCACTCCCATACAGTGTCTCAGTTCAAAGGGTGTTCAGCGTAACACTTGACATCTTCAGTAAGAAATAGTGCAAAATGTCTGACGAGACTTTCGAGAGTCAGCTGTTGCTCAAAATACTCAAGGACATTAAATGGAACAGGTTGCAACAATAAGAACTTGAATAACCCTCTTCTCTTTGTTTCTTAATTGTAGACAATATTGTTGAAAGTAACGCCACGAAAGTAACGGATTACTTTTTGGGGTAACGGTCATTTACTTTTATGGGAGAGTAATTGTAATTGTAATAAATTACAATTTAGCCTTGAGTAATTGTAACTGTAATTCCTTACTATTTTTCAGTAACGTGTACAAGTCTGCCTGCGGCCCAGGGGCCCCAACCCTCAAGGGGCCCCATGCTGTGAGTCGTGGAAAACAGAAATAAACAAAAAAATATTTTAAACACAAAAAAAATGAATTTTTTTTTTTTTTTTATAAGATGAAACAAAATATTTTGGAAAATATTCCCACTGCATTCGAGAAGAGAGGCATGAGAAAGATAATGGCACTGCAAGCAAAACCAAATAACACTCTGCGTGACAATTTTCTTTCCCCAATTCATTTTCAGTTGGTGTACAGAAAGGCCCCCTAAATTTAATCTGTGACTAGCCCCTCACGCTACTTCTGTTCCTTTCAAAATGGCTTTGAGGAAAAGAAGTCGCAGAGGGGCCCCCAGCCTTCTGGGGTTTTCCATCTCTTTAGAAAAATCAAAGAGAAACATCGTAAATGGTGTCTCCCTCTGTCCTCATGACTATTGTCCTACTCTTATAATGTGTGCAAAAGTGTGTTTTTGAAGCGCGACCTTGGAATCTGATGCCCCCGGCA
Source organism: Ixodes persulcatus (assembly GCA_013358835.2). Taxonomy (NCBI): domain Eukaryota; kingdom Metazoa; phylum Arthropoda; class Arachnida; order Ixodida; family Ixodidae; genus Ixodes; species Ixodes persulcatus. The sequence continues at coordinate 1,068,116 of JABSTQ010009212.1, read as the reverse complement.
AAGGGGACAGAGGTGCCATCTCTGCGGGGGGTCTGAGTTAAGTTTTTCCTAATTAAAGCCAGACAGAAAACCTAAACCTCTGTTTTTATATCTCCTTTTTATGGGGCACTTTTTTACGCCCATTTTAGGAGTGATAGTGAAACTTGAGCCAAATCCATGTTTACGTCGAAAGCTGCACACATGGTTTTACTTTTCAAAAGGTTCACTGTTTCCATACTGGACCTTTTAGGAAAGCAGGAACCTTTCAGCAATGTGGAGAATGTTTTCTCTATAACAATCATTTTGAACTGTCCCCGCCCATTACAATCCAGAAGAAATGCCTTTAGCCTCTGGAGGAAAAGTTACATAAGAAAGCATTCCTTAGAATTCATAAAAAAGAAATAATGGGAGAGGAGACTGCACTGCAAACAACGAATGGACAACATTCTTAGTTACTGGGCTTCATGTTTCTGCCTCTGAATGACTGATTTTGTTGAACCAGAGAGTGAAATTAGAAGGTGGCCAACCAGATCACTTATTCGCCTGCCCAAGTCCTATTTTAGTGCTTTGGTTTGAGTCACGAAAACTGGCAATTCGGACAAGGCCGTTCTTCGGGTCGCACATTTCCCTTAAATTCGCAGTCGAAATGTCAGGTCAAAAACATGTGATTGGGGCATCCAAGTGAAAAGCAGAGTTTAAGAAAGAAGAAAGAGAGAAAAGCTACCAAAGTTGTCTAAATATGTAACCAGTTGTCCTAAGACATTAAAAAAAAATTGACCGCATCTCCACGTGGTGAATGATGTTGATTGGGGCGAAGCTCTGGTGGTGCTTGTCTGCGTAGACGCTGAGCCGCAGCATGCCGAGCCTTTCGTTCGTTTTCATCCATGTCAGAGAGAGAATGTGTGGTATGGAACATGGTTATATACGCATTTGAGCATTTGACCGCAGCGTCCTCTCGTCTATAAACGTTGAGCCAATGCATGCAAAGTTTAACGCGATTATATACGCATTTGACCGCAGCGCCCTCTCCTGTATAGACTTTGAGCGGCTACATGCAACGTTTCATCCATGACATCCCCAGCTCTTGAGTTACTACCACATCTCAGAGCCCCCTACTCGTCCCGCAGTCGTGGCCGAGTCGTTAAGGCGATGGACTAGAAATCCATTGGGGTCTCCCCGCACAGGCTCGAATCCTGTCGACTGTGCAAACATTTTTTTTTTCGTCATTTTTTTTCATTTTTTTTTTGCCCTACATGAGCACGTGAGCACGTGCTCACGTGCTCGTGAGATCACGAGCACGAGCACGAGCACTGGACGCTGGACGGACATAATTTTTTTTCATCTTTTTTTTTGCCCTACACGAGCACGTGAGCACGTGAGCTCACGAGCAGGAGCACGAGCACCCGACGCCGGACGGACATACGGACATGGCTAGCCCCTAAGGAGCTTCGCCCCTAAAAAAAAAACTGCCATTTGGATCATCAAAAAGTATAAACACTGACTACCTGCCAAGGAGACTGGCCTGATATGCTGATCCGTCTGCTCTGTCCATTCCCACTTACCACTAGGTGTGAGCGCCAGCCACGAGCCACCTAACAATCCACCATCATAGCTGCGGAGAACTGCTTAAAGGAGAACTTCCACCAGTGTGTTCGACAGTGTTCCTCACGCATCGTGGACTATATGCAGTCAACTATACCAGAGCCGGTTGCTGTCCATGAGTAGGGGTGTCTCCGAAACACTTGCATCTCCTTCAAAGATTCTGACAAATGCCTGGGATTGTCTTCGTAGCCCCTCAAGGTAGGAGCCATTCGCGTAGAAGGCGATCCGGCAAAGTGGCCTGCCGCTGTACCTGATAACTTTCGAACCCAGTGCATCGAGAAAAAATCGCAATACTTTTAAAATTGATCGTAATATTTCTCCTACTTCTGAGAGAGAGGACACCTGAATTTTTTGTATGAAAGGCCGCTAGTCACTGTGAAGCTGTTTGAATGACACCGCATGGTCCAAAGTGTGTGTTTTTAGTTTTGTGCGCAAATCGTTCGAGGTTCAAAACAGTCGGAGTCCCTTTGTGACTCACGGGTTTTGTGCTTTAAAGCGGGCGTAAAAAAAGACAAGAGCCCATGAAAAGAGTGTAGACTATCGGAATGCCGTTGTTGTGTAGCTAGCTCCGTTCGGGACTTCTGATGCAGAGTGCTTACTGGAAAGCGAGTCATGACAGTCATTAGATTGCTGCGTTCCGTTCGCCTATACTAAGTAGTGATTTTCTTGAACATATCATATTTCTCCCTTTTTTCAGTGATGACATTGCTCAAAAATGTGACTCAAGAAGGTACAAATGTAAAACTTTTAAATCAACTTAGGCTTGCCAAAATGTACAATGTTAATCAGTGATATCATCATTGTTGTTGTGGTGATCATCATCATCATCATCATTATTATTATTACGAGGGCCTCAGGAGCAGCTTTAGCCCAGGGACCCGAAATTTCTTAATCCGGCTCTGGTACTGATGATGATTGCAGCGAGAACGCCTTTTTGTTTTAAGACATGCATCGCCCCCACCCCCGCAATAATGCCCCAGAGGCGCTGCGGGCTTTCCTCGAATAAAGAACAAAGAAAAAAAAAAGGAAGAGGAGGCAGGAGGGAGAGAAGGGGAGGGAGCACCTCTTGCTCTCCCGGTAGCGGCGTCGGTTGGGGTCCTCCCTGAGCGGCCGGTCCTCGTCCTTGGGTCCCTTGTCCCCCTTGCGGTCCTCCTCCTCTCCCCCGTCGTCAGAGTCCTGGCTGGGCTTGGTCCGCACCACCTGGCTCTTGGCCTTGAAGAACTCGTACAGGCCCAGCTGCTCCCAGCCCTCGCTGCACAGACAAGCACATTAAAGGTGGCTCTCAACGTACAATAAACGTGCGTTTTGTTGGTTTCCGAGAAATCCGTGCCTTATAAACAGGTACACCACTTCAGAAACTCCCACTGGTGTGTTTACCACACCTCAAAAAGAGGTCCCTCGATTTCCACCCGAAGACGTCACAAAAGTGAAGTTCTGCCGCATGGAACGTGCACGGAAGGGTGACCACTCTCACCCGCACGGTCGTTACGCCTCCCCCTTTTAGCCCACCATGGCAAAATTAAAGGGGCACTGACACACCAAAATCATATTTTTTTTTATTATCCGAAACGATTGAAAACGATGCCGGGACATTACCCTCAAAACTTGAAACTTTAAAATTCAGTATTTGTGAATTAAAAAAACAATTTCCAAATGCCGAATTTGAAGTTCCCGCGCCATCCGCGCCAGTGCAGCGAGTCAAATTTTGCGGTCTCCTGCGACTCGACTTTCTTTCGGACCTCCGCCGTTGCCACGGCGACCCCAAGCGAGGAGGACGTGAGGGATAGAGGGGCGCGGCGTTTCGAAAAAAAACGGTTTTTCCCCGACTCGCCAACGAGCGCCGCCAAGTTTTCCGAGGGAGGGTACAAACCTAGGAAGCAACATCACACTGAACTCTGATTTTTGGTACTATTTCAAAAAGAGGAGCCGTAGTGCATTCGCAATTGCGTTAAAAAACATGTTTTACGATTGCCGTTATTAAATGTTATAGAAATGTCACCTACAAAGCTTCTAAATTTCCTGATTTTTGACGTCACCGATCACGATCAAAAGAAGCGAGGAGGTGAGCGGCGGGAAATACAAACGCCAAAACTAAAAAGGCACGCGCGCACGCGGGAAATTTTTTTTTTTGCGATGCGTTTTTTTTTGCGTTTCTATGACTACAAGTTGCATCGTTTTAGACAATAAAAAAAAATATGACCCTTGGGATGTCAGTGCCCCTTTAAGATCTGTGCTGAGTCACCCTACCATACCCTCGTGGAGTAAATTAAGTCGGCTAATGTTCGGCTAAACTTGGCTGGCTAACTTCGACCAAATTCAGACGGAAGCAACCCTGCTCTACATTTCCGTTCTAACAGTAGCAGCCGCGACCAATATCATTACCAAACGAAGGTTGCCACTGCAACCATTACCAGAGAGTTGCTACTAACTTCGGGGGTATAAGGCAATGATAGCAGCTAGAGTGGTGCAAATATTGTGAGGGCAGAGGAGTTCCAGGTGTACTAAACGGGTACTCCGGCGATTCTTTTAGCTCCTCAAACTACCATAGAATACCGTGCATCTGCCGATTCCACACTAAACGCCCACCCCCAAATTCGAAACATCTGAAAAAAATATGCCAAGTACACACACATGTAAAATTTATGACATCACATGCACCCATCCCCTATTTTTTCGCGATTATCTTTAAATTTTGAGTTGGCGCTCGCTCGGCATTTTACGGTAACTATATTTTCTGAAGCCCAGGCCTTTACCCTTTCCAGTATGCTATTCAATGTCGCGAAATTCAGAAACAGGAGCTCTGTTACGACTGCCATGCCTGACCCTGCCATGTTCACCCTTTCACAGCTCACGCTGGCTTGCGCTCTTCTTCAGCTGCTCTTCTCCTTCAAGTACCGTCAACGATACCGTAGATCGCTGCGCAACCCTCTTATTCCTGCCAAGTCATCAACGGGTGCAGTTTCTACCAACACCAGTCCTGCCAAGCCATCTGCCATCCCGCACCGTCACAAATCCTGGAGGGGATGAATCGTCACCAGGCAGTGCTAGGAACAGGCTATACAGTGCAACCCACAATTCTAACGACACGACATATAACGATGCACCGCTTAGAACTATCAGTTTCTAGAGTTTCTAGACTGGAAATGATCAGTTTCTAGTTCAGATACAACGATAATCGGTTATAACGATTGAAATTTTGGGTTTTCTCATTACTGTTATAAGCGGGTTGCACTGTATAACTACAGCTTCTGTCGTGGGGACGCCAGTGGGCATGGGAGCACGATTACGAGTGCCACGCCGGACATGTTCACCCTTTTACAGGTTCGTGAAACGCTATTCCTTGCATTATAATGAATCTAACAACCCGTGTTCTGTAGTGCACCCGTGCCCCAGGGTGTATTATTGCATAATGCGTGTTTCAACTATTGGGATTCATACTTTGTTACTACTCCCCGGTGACGCTGAGTCAAATCTAGGGCCCGATGAGGAACTTCAATTGAAGGACTTAGTAATCCTTCTACAAAGACTCAATGCTAATTCTTCCAAACTTGAGCAAGGTCAGAAAGCAATCAAGTCTGACATTAAAACTCTAAAATTGATAAACAAACCCAGCTAGACAGCTCGTTCTCTGCCATGAATCAGAGAATTGCAGCGATTGAAACTGAGCTTCAATCACTTTCCTGAGGCAAACGCTGAAGTGGAGTGTCAGAAATGCGCTCGCGGAACAGGCCACGGTAACTGCCTCATTGACGTCAAGAGGTGACGATTTAGAAAACCGTTCCCATCGTTGTAGTTCGCTGTTTGTAAATGCCGACATATTCGCTGAATCATTGTCGACATATTCGCTGAATCATTGTCATCATCGGAACAAAAAGTGCTTAGATTCACGGAAGAGTGCCTACTGTAACTTGTTTTTACTCTTTCAAAACTAAAACCAGTTTCTCCAGAGTAGTTTTTGCCACAAGGGAAGTTTGTTTTCTGTGTCGGAAGACTTTTGTGAAAATACCCGTATTACGCACCACAACCTCGTCACTTTTGCCAAGCAGCAACTTTGCCTTTTAAGCTTCAGCTGGACAAGCTTCACATCACCCCCGAGATATTCATGCGTGATAACCTATCAGAGGCCGTAAAAGAGCTAATGAAATAGGGGGACGTGGGGCGTGTTCCAACTGATGAAACCAGATTGCAGAGCATAATTAGTGTGTTATATGCAAATACACGTATCATCTTGCTCAAGCGTGACGATTTGTCATCTTTGATTTCTTCATGTGACGCTGATTTTGTTCTAAAGTCAGAAACGTGGCTTCATTCTGATATTGATGATAGTGAAATAATGCTGGATCATCCACATTTTCATACGTATCGGCGTGACAGAGTGGTTTGCTGAGGCGGCGGTGTTCTTATCGCTGTTAACAAAAGTATTTAAAGTCAGAGGGTGTTAGCTTCCAGCACGCTAGAGATTCTTTGGGTTCTCGTGAATAGTTATTTTGAATTGTTTCTGATTGGGGCATGTTATTGCCCTCCTCGCGCTTCACCAGACTTTAATCATCTTCTTCGTGATGACTTGTCCACGTTGGCATTGCATCACACTGGCAAACCTATTCTTCTTTTCGGTGATTTTAACCTACCAAGCATAAACCGGAAACAGTGATGTGATTGGCCTCAGCCATCTTGGAGCACCTTTTGGAGCAGCCAAAATGGTGTTTTGGAGCAGCGAAAGTGGCCTTTGGAGCAGCCTGAACAGTGTTTTGAAGCAGCAAAAGTGGCTTTTGGTGCAGCCAAAACGGTGTTTTGGAACAGCAAAAGTGGCTTTTGGAGCAGATATTCTTAGAAAAATAAAAATATTTGTTTTAAGTGGTGGACAAACGAAAGGCACGATGTGCTGTGTTCTGACCGAACTCGCTGTTTGTGTTTTTACTGCTGAGACATCCCACAAGTGTATTGCAGGTGTTGCCGAGCAATTCCGAAAAGAATGCATGCTACCGTTTTATTGGTTCCCGACGTGCCAGATTTTGATCAAAAGTAAGCAAACGTAAAACAATGAATTGCGAGCGTCCCGGCTGGTAGTCGTAGTATGCAAAATATAACTGTCCAGCATACGACAAAAAAACAGTCCAGCGGCGCGTGCTTGCCAGTCCGGAAGATGAGAACAAGCTAAACACACAAAAAAACACAAAAAAACCTGAGCGCATCGATGCATGACATCCCGAGCCAGGGTCAAAAAGTTCTTGGAGCGCTTTTTGCAACCACTGAACTCGAGACACACAAGCGCGATGTGCGGGTTCAGCGTGCAGACATTGCTTTCTTTGCTTTAGCTCACTTCTCTTCACCAACTTTCTTTCGCGGAAGATTTTTCACGTACCGGGGTTCTCCCGAAAGAAAGCCCACCAAGAGAAACCTAAGTAATCAATATTTCGACAAGCAGTCATTGGCTGGGTTTACATGAATGAGATTATAGCGTATCGAATCGAACAGGGACCAATCACACGCACCCTTTCTTCCTGCTTCTTCGTCGTCTACCCATTTACTGCCAATCAAAATAGTCACATCTCGATTCGATGCGCTACGGTCGCATCCATGTAAACGCCACCATTGAGTGAAAGAGGAATTTTTGTAGACGCAGCCGATGCTACAAGCGCGAGCATGTGGCCCTGAACAGTGCTTGCACTGCAGGAGCGCGCGTGCTTGGCAGGGACTCTGAAAGCCCGGAGCTCGCGCTTGTAGCATCGGCTGCGTCTGGACCCAAGCTGAAACGAAGTATAGAGTGTGATTTAAACAAAGACAGGAATGTCGATGAACAAGTTTAGAAAGCATCATATCTGCAGTGACGTGGAGACGGCAACACCCGACGTCGCGCGACCACGGTGATTGTGGTGGCGCGAGCGTTTCAGCTCACAAAGTAACTCTCGCCGCGCAAAAACGTGGTTTTGTTTCACAGCCTGACGGCATTGCTGGCACCCGGCACACTAGCGTCTGAGCGTTCGCACACACCCGCGTCTATCGCTGGAAAAATTAGAAAAAAGACGCGAGACGAGATTCCCAAGACGACGAGGGCGCGAAACGCGAGACGACGGGAAAAATCATGCAAGACCGGATGGACGATTGACGCAGGGTATGTTGTGTCAGGCAGAGCCGTATATTAGGAGAGTTTGGACAAAGGGCGGGGCAAAGGCCGCCGCCAGCGCCAAAAACTCCCCCCGCGGTTAGAGCGTAAACTAAAGGTACGACACAGCGTCGACCAATCAGGAGACTGCAACGTCACAATATTGCAAACGACATTAAAGACAAAGGCACAGGCGCATGAGCCTAGCTCAGCGAAATGCTTTTGTATGTACAAGAACTTGTGCATAGGAGGCACTTTCCAGAGCCACGCGCTCGTGCCCATCCCTTTGTCTGCACTGCTGATGTTTGTGAGTTGGAGTATCGGTGACAGTTCGCGCTAGGCCGGCTTGCTAGAACAGCGTCTCAAAGACTGTCTGAAAGAAAACAGTGCAAAGGGTGGGGCGCGCGAGCGTCTTGAGACGCGGAGTCCCGCTCGGCTCGTGCGCTGGCTTTGGCAGTGCTTTCTTTCCCCGTCTCGGCTGAGACACTGTTTCTTGCGTGTCGGCCCTGGTTTGGAGCGCACGTTCGTTTATTCTACACTTGAATATTGGCGTGACGAAAACCTCAAATGCCCAAAGTTTTCAGTCACCAAGAGCTAAACCTTTTCACTCTAGCAACGCTACGCCAGCTTAAATTAGTCGTGTCACAAATTTAGAGCACACGACCACCGCTAGGGGCTGTTTCGGAGCCTGTGGTTGGCCCCGAGATGCTCGCCTATTCAAACCAATGTAGGGCCAAACTCTCTCAATAAACGGCTCTGGTGTCAGGAGGCCGCTTGCGCCACCTAACTCACGCATGCCCAGTTACGGTTCTCGGTTTAGTTTCGGTTTTGAAAGGCGACCGAAATTGGTCCTTTGGCACGGGCTGGGCGCAGATTACCCATATTTTGGAAAAATGTAGCAGGATGTAGCAGGGTTAGCCCCTAGGCGCAGTTTGGCGCAATTGGCGCAGCGATCACATCACTGCGGAAAGCATCGGCTCCTACTTGTTCGGGCGGCACGAATATGAACAGCGATTCGGTAGACCTGTGTTTTTCTTTCAATCTAACCCAGTTACCGTATTTTCCGGTGTATAAGACACACCTGTGTATAAGACGCACTGCCGAAAATCGTGGAAAAAAAGTGTGTCTTATACATTGGAAAGTATGGTGGTTACTTTTCCTACCAGAGTCCTTGACATTACCTCTAAAGTACTTGATTTGGTACTTACTATTGACCCATCTTTAATTAATTCTCTGTCTCTTCTAGACGGCATAACAGACCACAAAGCACTTCATTGCTTTATTTATATTAAGCCACCAAAATCAGTGCCGATTAACGAAAAAATAGGGTTGTTTCATAAGGGAGACAATGACACAATAAATTCTCAGCTCTCGGACTACTTTGTTACTTTCCCTTACCTATCCTGAATGTTCATATTGATAGAAAAATTTCCTCAGCGAATCAATCACTTGGTTATATCTGGCATAATCTTAAATCTGTCCCTTCTGCCCTAAAACGACTTCTTTATATCGGTCTTGCTCGCCCTAAACTAGAATATGCTTCATCTATATTGCACCCTCACTAATCTGGCCTAACTAAAGCAATTGAAGCGGTTCAAAATCGTGCTGCTCGCTTTATTATTTCCAACTACTCCTGTTTTTCGAGTGTTATTGCAACTAAATCACAACTAATCCTTCCCGACCTTTCCTCGCGTCGTAAATTTTCCCGGCTTCGCCTTCTTCATAAAGTATATTATTCTGCACCTTCAAAAGAGTCCCTTCTTAGCCCTCCCAGTTATATTTCAGCAAGACTCGACCACTCGTGCAAGATTTCCCGGCCCAAGACTACCTTCTACAGCCTTCCAACATTCTCTTCTACCCACTACCAATGTGGACTGGGATGGCCTTTCCGACAGCGTCGTTGCCATTACCGATAACACAAAGTTTCGCCTCGCGCTAACCACCCACTCCCCTCTGTAATGCCCCTCAAGGCCCTGAGGGCATTTGCAAATAAATAAATAAATAAGTAAATAGTTATTGTGAAATTAGCTCATGAAAATTACGCCAAAACCAACATTCAAATATAGCTGCGCTTTTCAGTGCCGTGACATCAGTGGCAGGCAGGCAGGCTTGCGGGTCGAGCGGGCAGAAGAAACGGAGTGTGCCGAGCATTTGTTTCATGCCGCTGCGCGGGTGCCGGAGGAAGCTTTCAAAGCATTCATTTGACACCACTGACACCATGAACCTGCTCGTAATCAGTCGGGAACAAATTCCACAGTCCAAAGAGTGAACCCCTGTCTGCCATCGGCGCAACTTTTCCCTCATTGCCAGTAGAAAGTTTCGGTAGATTACTCGATCACTCAAGAGGAAGAGTAATTGGCCAATACTTGAAGAAGTACCAGTTACTTTTCCGATTACTTTGGATTCTCAAAACGACAAATCTTTCTGCAGGCTTTAAGAAGGGTCTTCTGTACTGTCCATTATTGGATTAGAATCACCAAACTGTAAGCTACTCGTCATCTTAATCCACCTATTTTGGTAAACCATCCCACTGTCAGAGACTTGATTTGAGGATTCCTTGGTAGGAAATACGTACAATGGGCACTGTTACAAAGGGGAGGGAAAAAAACGGCAACGACCAATTTTAGTACTTACAAAAGAAATCAGATCACTCTCAAAATTGCTCCCTAATAAATGTAACTGAATGATCACAGAATTGTAATTGATTGCGAGCAATTTGATTACTTGTAATGCCTACAGTACAAGTCTTGCGCCGACGCAGCACCCGTGTACGACCTACGCCCCGTGCAGGCCTTTGGTAGGCGACGTAGAAAATCCAGCACTATCGCCTCGATGTCTAGGAAGAGTTGGATCGGGGCATCCTGACCTTCTAAATCTCTCCGAGGTCGCTACTAACGTGGGTACCGCTACCAAAGGATGGCTAGAGGAAGTTACTGCTCTTATGGGCAGCCTAGAGCCATTAAATAAGCCTATTGGCACTCCATTCCCCAATTTTCTCGTAGGCACCGGCGTCTTGGTGTTTGGCACAATCACCGATCGTTACGATTCCAAAATGCGGAGCTTTACGTATGCTGCCAGGAGTATTCACTTAGTCTAAGCGTAGCTTTTAACTAGTGACTCTAGGGCAGCCAAACAGCACTAGTAACCTCGGCTACATCGCATCAAGCGCATGAAACAGGAGTTGGCTGATTAGCAGAAGGCAGTGTGCTACGCTGTCCCTCTGCTCACCTGTTGCGTGGGCGTTCGTGGGATGGTGGACTGTAGAACATCTCGACGGCCTGCATCAGGGCGTCGCTGGGGGGAGCTGGCGGCGGCAGACGCAGGGCCTTGGGGTCCAACGCCTTGTACTCGCTGTCCTCCAGCTGCACCGTAAGCCAGTGACATGTAACCAACACTCGCAATCACACGGCGAGTTTGGATGTGTTTGTGAGTGAGTTGCCAAACTCAACTTCAATCACAATCGTGCAGCAGCGAGTGTGACTGAGTTCACCAAACTCGAATTCACTCGCAATCGTGCGGCAAATGAGCGAGTTGACAAGCTCAACTTCAACCAGATTCGTGTAGTAGTGATCGTGCTGAACTCAAATTTCCTAAATAAGCCACAAATGAGCTCGCCGGTGCTGAAGTTTAGTAACAATCGCACGGCGAGTCTGAGTGAGTCTGGCAAGCTCAACTTCACTCAAAATTGAACAGTGAGAGAATGCGAGTTCGCCAAACTCGGAGAACCCTCACCCACGCAGTAAGTCTACCAAACTGAACTACACTCTCAATCCCACGGCGAGTCCAGGCAAGACTGCAGAGGCAGTGAGAGAGGCACACACCTTCACCAGGGGCACGATGAGTCCCGCCGGCAGCTCGAAGTAGGGCATGGTGGGCACCAGGCACTCCATGGCCTCCGGCAGGTCCGGCGGGGGAAAGCCTTGCGAGTCGAGAGGCACAAAGCCGGGGGGCGGTTGGCTCACATCGGGCAGGCCTGGCCCTGCACCAAGGCAGCTCAGTGCCCTCGCCACCACCACTACCCCAGCCCCCGACGAGGGGAGGAGCAGGACCCTGGATGCCCCCACCTTCCATTCTCCGCTCTCTCTCCTCCTCCCGTGCAAAGCGCACTCCGCAAAGTTCCGTCCGCCATCCTCGGCGGCGTCTTGCGGGCACTACGCGGGTCCATGGCATCGCTCTTGCGGAGCCTCTCCCAACTTACACGTTGGAGTTGCGGATGTCTAGCCTTTCAAACTATATTTTTACCTTTGCAATTTTTCTTCCTTTTATTTTTATACCAATTTATGTGTTTTCCATCTAAGATTAATTGCAACTGTTAGACCCTATTCTTATTCGTAAGATTGTCTGAACTGTTTTTCCTTTGGCATTCTCACTGTATGTTAATTTTTATTGTTGCAATTCTGTTATAATTTCCGTTACATTATTTTCCAGACTAGCCCACAAACTAACTACACTTTTAAAAGCTGAAATTTTATGCAGTGCAGACTATCTACACGCGCAGGCTATACAAAGAATGTTTTTTTCTAGGTTGTTTATTACGAAGAGTGGCGACAGATTTTGAAAATGACGAAACACATTAAGGAGGATTTATGTATGATACTAGCTTTTTTTGTGAGCGAGTAAAGCAGGCATTTGTCAAGTTGTGCTGTGTATGAGAATGTTTCAAGCGGACTAGGCACAAGGTGTGGACTATGCATCGGGTGCAGACTACGAAAGGAAAAGCTTTTTCAACTGAAATTCGCCCCTGCGGACTACACACCATGTGCGGACTAGTCCGGAAAATATGGCGACTTTCTAATAGCAATGTGCTTCTGTAATTGCCCTTTTTTGTTTGGCAACCAACTCGGTGGCGCCATCTTTTGGGTAGCCCCGGCACACTTCCGGTTCACACATATTTCCCACTTTTTCACTCACCATTATCATAAGAGAGAATCAAGACTGACAGTGCTATAAGTGGACAATTCCAGATGATAGCGTGTACATTTCATTTTGCAAGTACTACGAAACCCACCGTCTAGTTCAGAACCGGAATTGATTGGGGGCTATTTGCACACTGGTGCCACCACGTTTCAACTCACGCGAGAAAGAGTGAATACCTTTTCATTTAATGTTGCAACAGTACCTTTATTTTATAGTTTAATTGTTACTCCCCTCTATTTCACCAGATGTTGAAATTCTCTGCTTTCTTCAATTTTGAGTATTCCAATTCTTTTTTTCGTTTTAGCATTTTGACTACGATTGCTTATTCAGAATAAATAATCACGAGGGAGGCAACACCCAACGTCGTACACTCTATCGTGAGGCCACCAGAATTAACCTTCTTCAAATTAGGATCCCTTCAAACTGGACTAAAACTCTAGGAAAAGAGCACCAGCATTCTCCAATAGTTGCAGGCAACCGAGCCAGTTTCAGGCATACCTCGTGAAGTCACCCTAAACGTTTCCTTTGTCCCCAGCAAACCTTTCCCCATGAAGAAACACCGTGAGAGAAAATGATCTTCAGCATTGCTGATTTTGCAGTCGGCCTTTATCTAGAAAAGCAGGAAAGCTCCCCGACTTTTAACAACTTCTCTTCGCAATTTTCTTTTTTTTTTTTGTGTGTGCAGGTTTGATTAGAAATAACCACAGAAACAACTCGCTTTTCAGCTCTGGAGCCCCACTTTGTGTACTCAAATACAACACTTTTCACCCTACAAGAACAATTCAGAACAACAAAACAAGATCCCTCAAGTAAGAGTTCAAATGTGCTAAGTGCCCTTTCTAGGCTGTGCCATTAGCTACTGTGCCCGCTCGAGAGCGAAGAGTCAGTCTCGCACGTTACTACAAAACCTCCACGTCTCTCGTTGGAAACTGCAAAGCATAGCTGACATTAATTATGCATCAAATTGCAAGTTCTCCGAACGTGGACTGCCAGAAAGAGTGACGGAAGTAAATACCTCATTGTTTTTCAATTCGTTTTGGAAAGATGGCGTTTTCGCTGCCACCCAACGCGTTGCGTGGGTAAGAGGTTTCGGTCGCAGTAATGAAGGGTATCTGGAGCTACACCACCACTCCTAGAGCAACGCCCAGTGCGCATAGACAAAAGCCAATTTATAATCTGTGCTTCCAAAAGCAAGCTAGCCAATCCAAAAGTTCCCACGTTGCTGTTTCATGGTTCCCTCAACATCTGAGCCGAGAGACGCAACACAAACCGTGTAGCCAAACAGCTAAAGGTAGTTTTTTCACAGTCCCCTTGGGCCACGGTCACACCACTAATACCTATGTCATACATAAGATGGTCTGCATACGCTGTCCGAGGCATGTTTCTTCCTCAAATGGCGGTCACGCTGGTTGCACAAAAAGTGTCTTCAGACGTGTTCCAAGCGTACGAACATGTCGTGTCTGGAGCGAACGCTGCGGCTTTTGAACTATGTACGAGCAGTGTGACCGGGGCCTTGGGTTCGCAAACGCAAGACGTCAAACAACCGCGACACCCCTCCCAAAACACCCAGCCCGAGAACCGCGCCGCAGAAAAGCGTCATTACCGGGAGCGCAGGGTTCGCAAGGCCCGGCGTCCGAGTCAATGAAAAAGCTCCCGTAGTCAGGCCTGGGTCCTCCATCTTCAGAGAAGGACAAGAAGAGGCAATGCATCACGCACTTCAACAGACTCTCGCGCCGGGGCTAGCCGGAGTCACCAAATAGCCGACGCTCCAGAGTATCAAACCCTTGATCGTCTCATAGGTGCCGCCACTTCGTTGCCGAGTGCGGGGCAGGCGCAATGAACCTTTTCCGAAATTCGGTCTGGCCACTTTGATGACTATCATCACCTAAGTGTGTATTGCCCGTACATGCTAATGGCAGACTTTTGATGGCTGGAGAAGGAAGAATTCGAAGACAAAAACAGATGCTGAGCCTGAGCATTCAGACTTAGTTCGCTGTATTGTTGCTTGATGTCACCTCAGCTTCGACACGCCCCATGCAGCTCGTGACAATAAAATGTAGGGAATTTTATCGAGTTTTACTCAACTAAGCACCTCGATACGAGCAGTAGTTTCTTGACACCACCGAAACTGAAACAAATAAGAGAAATAACTGCACGGCAAAGAACACCGTAACTTTCATACGTCTACCATTGACTAATAGGTGCTAGATTTTAACCGCCATCTGCATACACAAATTTAGACCGATATTTGAGCCACCAGATGGCACTGAATTTGTGAAAGGGACTAGTGGCGACACTTACAGTTCTGGAATACAACTTCATAGGATTCAGATGCGGTGTCAGTAAGCTCACGCAACGTCGTTTCGCTCTGTCGAGGACTTTTTGTAGCCTTTCTAGAGGACAGAACAGCAGCCTCCTACGATTTCAGATAGAGCTTCAGATAACTGATACGATTTTATGCTAAAGCAACCAGAAGGCTCACGTGTCGTCACTCTGAAGTGTAGCCTATTTCGTGGCTCTAGGGCTAGCGTGAGGCGACATCTAGGAAATCTTACCCATGTCGTAGTCGTCGTAGTACTGCCCTTCGTCACCCATGGGGTCGTAGCCTGGAAGGGTGGTGGCAATGCAGGTCAGTGCGGTCGGCAAGCTAGGAATTAGACTGGCTTATGGGCATAGGCTCCAATTTGTTTTTTTGTTTTGTTTATTATTAATAATAAAGATGGCTTCTCTTTTTTGGTGCCCAAAAACAACCGCAACTCTCTTCTGTATAATAAATAAAAAAAATTTAAATTGGTAGCGATGTTTTTTAAAGTTTTATTGTGCATGAATTGCAATACTTAAAGATTGCTTTTTCCAGTTTGTTTAAAAGACATTAAACAACTGTTTCGGGAGTGAAAGAGAACCTTTACTTCAATCAATTCCCTCGCTAAATTTAGTGGAGAAATTGAGGTCACATTAACCGGCGTCACGTGATGTATACACCAATTCAGTTTCCTTGCTAAATTTAGCGCAGAAACTGAATTGGTGTGTGGGTCATGCAACATTAATTTTCCCAGCAAATATAGTGGGAAAATGCACAAATGTCTGGTCGGACAAATTTTTAAAATTGGGGGTTCTGTTAAAATTTCTTTCAGACTTGAAAAACACCGATAGCCCATTTCTAGTAATTACAGAGACCTGGCCAACGGTGGCCTCGGTAAAAACAGTGTTACTTAACCACGGTGGGAGGTAGGCGAACATTGCTGACAGGGAAGGACAGTAGTCTTTGATTTGTCGCCCTTCCCTGCGATCACAAGTTTCGCAAATCACAAAATCTAAAACTAGCATTGTTTTGTTTTTTTACCTTTGTTTGATTGCACATTTAAAGTCAGTCCATTCCATATTTTCGCCCGATTCGTTTTCGCTTTTAGGTGGACTATCTATCGGGATATTACGATAATACAGAGATCTCCAGGTGAGGTGGTGCAATGCTGCTATGTCATGACCAAATGCGGAAAAGCTGCGAAGTACTACAAGGCGAGCAAATGTCAGAACAAATAAAATGTTGGTTTATTAACACTTACCAGCGGTATCGTCGCCTACGAAAGAGCGCAAAAACCCATTAAGAACATGCACAAAAGTCTACATATAAAGCAGGTTTGAGGAATCACGAGTTCACTCGTTTTAATGTAAATAAATTCACAAAACTGTACGTTCAACTTTTTAACGCTTACAAAGAGTGAGACAAAATGCAAATTTATAATAGAAAGGACAGACGGGAAGGGAAGCAAGCTTTAAAAAATAACGCTGAACTCGTATTAAAGAAAATACTGTGAATGCACAAAATGGCCTCTCGCACATTTTTAATGTTTTATAATAAGGATCACAAATACCAATTTAATAAAAACACATGGAATAGAACAGATTACAGAAACTATGCTCAGCAGCGGAATGGTAGAAAGCCGCATTGTTGAAAATACATAAGCTGACAAACCCGAGATGGAGGCAAAGACAAGGACAAAACATAATGTCTAAAACTTGAGACATTGTGTTTTGTCCTTTTTGCCTCCATCCTCGGGTTTCAGTATGTCAATTAACAACCAGTCTGCCTGCCTAATTACCGTAAAATACTGCGGAAGCGCCCACTTTGTTCAAGCACCCATTATTAACATTTTCCAAACTTGGGAATTCTGCTAATTATACATTAAAGGGGTTACGACACGCCAAAAATAAAATATGAGATAACAATACTGCTAGGACCCCTTGTATGTTCCTACAATCCTGCTAAATTAGTTTTGAAAATGGCGCGATAGTTTCGTGGAAAAATCGATTTATATACGGGTCCCTCGGAGGGGCGGATTCGGGCGGAGCTGGAGGCTGGCTACGTAGCCAGCCTCCCGTGCTGGTGTCCCCTTGCACGCACTCACAGACTTGGCTCCCTTGGTGCCTCGAGCTTCAGCTTCCTCGTTTACCTTCCGCGTTTCTAGCATGCGGTCCGTGATGATTACGTCTACGACATCGCTCGCCTTGTCAAAGTGTTCGACATTGATCGCAGCAGCGATGAGAGTGATTGCTATCAGGAGATGCTAGAAGCTGTTCATTTTGACTGCGACGTGCTGGGAGTTAGGACGAACTCGCCGTGATCACCGTCGTCCGGGAATATCTCGCAGCCGCATGCAGGGTGGAAGGTCAACGGGCCGGGGGCGAGAATAGCGTTCGGGTTACCGAGTTGCGCGAGCGGTTTTGATCGTACCACAAGAAGGAGAGCTTGGGCGATCATGGGGGTGCCTAGAATAAGAGAGCGTTCATGATCACGTGGTTAATGGACACCATGGTGTGACTAACTTAGGCAGTGTTGCCTGGTCGCCAGACGAAAATGGTAAAAATTCGTAAATTGATTATTGCAATTACCACAGCTCTAAAAATTGCTTACCTTGGTGTATATACTAAGTTGCCTATAAGCATTCCATTTCAAGAATAATCTATCCGTTTAATTTCCGTGTCGTAACCCTTTCAAGCGCCCGATTTGACCGGCCAAGCACCCATGTCTAGATTAATCCAGTTTTCAGTGAAAGTCGGGTGGGCGCTCCCTCGGTATGTTGTCTTCGAAAAGCTGACAAAATTTATTCTAGAGAAAGTTTAATGTTCGTGAATGAACACTTACCAGTTGGCTAAAATAACTATAAATGTCACAAGAGCTACCGTATTTACTCGCATATGAATGCACTCGCAGAATAAACTCACGCACCCCACCCCCCCAAATGAGCATCAATATTTTGAGTATTTTTTTCCCTC
Organism: Ixodes persulcatus; assembly: GCA_013358835.2. NCBI lineage: Eukaryota > Metazoa > Arthropoda > Arachnida > Ixodida > Ixodidae > Ixodes > Ixodes persulcatus. The sequence continues at coordinate 1,050,241 of JABSTQ010009212.1, read as the reverse complement.
CCCTAACGAATGCACCTCCAATTTTTGTCTCGACGGGTCTCGAACTGCGTCCAACTCAGCTAACCACCAAGCCCACCAATCTAATTTTCTTTTGCCCCCAAGCGACCAGGCCGAGCCAAGTCAAGCCAAGCCAAGCATAGCAATACGCGCTCTCGTAAGCTGCAAGTGTGTAGTTGCGGAAGTGATCAACGGTGAAACCGAGCAGTGCGCACACCTAACGAAGCTGGGGTCGAAGAATCGCCCAGCCCCGGACATGCTTCGCCTATCGGATGCATTGATGTCAACAAACACGCTGTCGTCTGTGGTCCGCTTTCGGACAATAAAATCATGAAAGTGGTAAGGCCTAAAAAGGGTCACGTCGCTCTCTGTGCTGAGTTAGCTTCGCAGGGTGCTTTTCCTTCGGCAAAAGGCACACCGAAAGCGCCCTCAAAAAGATTTGCAACTTAAAGAGCATGGTTACTGTAACGCACCCACAACCAGCCGTGGGTGCGCCCCCGTCAGTGGAGACGTGCCACAGTACCCTGCCGTGCGATATTGGAACCTAGAATTACATTGGCGCAAAGTGTGTAAATGCAAAGATGCTACCCAGCGTAATGAACGCACCCCCCAAATATGTGTCCATTTTTCGGGGGAAAAAGTATGTTCAATATGCGAGTAAATACGGTAATTTGAACTGCCACATGGATATACACTAAACACAAAAGTCGACCACTGAACCAAGCACGATTCATTACAGAAATCTAAAGACATAAAGTATTATTCTTTCTGCCACTGGAAAAAAAAAAAAAACTGTCAGCAGCTGGAAATGGTCATGGCATCTATGACCGAGCCTATCCAACGTACACAGCCAGTCTTGGCCATGAAGCACTGCCACCAAATTCCACCTAAAATTAAGAAAGTCAGAATATAACCTGGCTTCTTTTATCTCCTTTATTTAGACTTAGTTCGTTCACTCATTACTTTAGGCATGTTTGAATGTAGCGAAGTTTATAGATTCAGACAAATAGAAACTTACCTCCCAGGTTAAGTACAGGGCACAACAAAAGACCAGCACATGGCATGCTGGGCCACACATATAAAATTTAAAAAAGAGCTTATTTTCAACTAATGCCCACTACAAACTTGCGACAAATTTATAAGACATATAGAATTGTTACAGGACAGAAGTCCTTTATTTTGGGACTGACACCTACATGCAGTAGGCACTGCACATATTGTGACGGCTGTAAAATATAGCACAGGTCCACAATAAATTGGCAGTCAGTCGTTCAATCTTTCACGAGCCATGCCCACGGCAGAAATAGCACGAGCCTCCTACAAATCAAAGGCAACATTCCTAAGACTACACTGGATTCCTTTCATACCGGTATCAACATCACACATGTGTCGCAAGAGCACGCATCTACTATCACACGATAGAAGACGACAGTTGCAACCCCTCCCAAAGCCGAGCATAAAAAAATAATGGCAGCATGCGACAAAAAAAAACAACGGCGAGCCAGTACGTTCAAGAAGGTGACACCGATGAAAATGCAAATCTCTGTCAAGACAGAAGCACATATATGCTGCCAATCCAACCTCACCCACGGCTTCGAACACCGTCCTAGCCGCAGAGGGCAGTTTTTAGGCAACACCAAATTGATGCACCGAAGGTCTTACAATGTACAATATTATGTATCATACGACACGCCAAGGAACTCATAGCCTGCCCAGCAACGCACGCAACGCGTAGACACCAAATCTGCCGACTCACCGTGCATCGGCCTGGGCGGCATGCCACCGCCGTAGCCCCCCGGCATCTGTGGACCTCCGTGGTGCATAAAATTGGGCGGCGGGTGGTTGTACCCCGCGGGGGGCATCCCGTAGTGCGGTGGGGGCTGGGGTCCAAAGGGGGACATGTGGGGCCCGTTGCCCATGTAGCCCCCTCCTCCGCCCCCGTGGTGTCCGCCGGGCCCCAGCGGACCGCCCGGCCCGTAGTGCGGCGGTCCGGGCATCGGTCCGTAACCGCCGCCCGCCTGGTTCATCCCTGCGCAACCGAGCGGTCTCGTGGCTATGGTCGCCAATTTAACTATAGTCGCTTACAGATTGAGACGGCAGTAAAGTCCTTCAGCGGCCCCGCCTCCAGCGTACGCTTCCTACTTTCGACAACGCTTCGGTGTGCAAGCGGAAGGCAGCGAGCGCATGCGGGAGGCCGGGCTTGCAAGAAATGCCCCGCCGTTATCCGTTCGCCACAGACTATAGAGCGTGTCGCCGACGGACTCACCGCCAGGCCGCAACATGTCTCTTCCCATCTGGTCCCCGCCGACCAGCATGTCCGAGGGTCTCATCCTGTCCAGCGGTCTCATGCCGTCGGGTCTCATCATGTCCGGCCGCATTCCATCTGGCCGCATCCCATCCGGTCTCATCATGTCTGGTCTCATTCCATCTGGTCTCATCATGTCAGGTCTCATACCGTCTGGTCTCATACCATCCAGTCTCATGCCCATACCATCTGGTCGCATCCCATCCGGTCGCATCCCGTCCGGTCGCATCCCGTCTGGTCGCATCCCGTCTGGTCGCATCCCGTCCAGTCGCATCCCGTCCGGTCGCATCCCGTCCGGTCGCATCACATCTGGCCTCATCCCATCTGGTCTTATTTCGTCTGGTCTCATACCGTCCGGTCTCATAGCATCCAAAGGTCTCAAGCCATCCAAAGACATCATCCCGTCCGATGGTCTCAAGCTGTCCGAAGGCATCATGCCATCCGAGGACCTCAAGCCGTCCGAAGACCTTAAGCTGTCAGAAGGCCTCGTACCGTCCGGTGCTGCTTCCGCACTTTCGGCAGCCTTGGCAGTTTCTTGGGGTTCCTGGTTATTGTCGTTGTCCCTGGGGGCCTCAGCCTGGGGTTCTGAGTCCCCCTGGGGGGTTTCTGGGGCCTGGCTCGTGGTTGGGGCAGCTGGGCCCTGCTTTGGGGACACAAGCGCAAGAGACAGACCACATCAGAAGTGTTGCCAGAGCTATGCTGCCACAAGAAGAGTTGTTAACTATGTTTGCGAATATCCCCCAACTCATTTCACGTCCTAACCCCCTCTAGCTCTGAGTTTCAATCACGCTACTTACATACCCAGTTTGCCGTGCACAAACCGAAAAAATCTGAACTGGCAGATAGAAAAAAGAACCTCCAGGAACAGAAACGTCTCGTTCAGAAAAGACTGTGGCGCCCGACACTCACTGGTGCATCGGTCGCTGCATGTCCAGAACTGGCGAGGGGCTGAGTGACGGCCGGCGAGCCCTGTGGTCCTGACATGGCTCCGACAGGCGGCGCCAGGGTGCTGGTGGGAAGCGACTGTGGCACCACCGAACCCAAGGGGCCCTGGGGAACCACCAGTTGCGGCGGTGGAAGGCCCGGCACAATGCCCGTTCCCGGAGTCATGGTCTGCTGGAGAAGCTGCGAGGGAAGTGTCAGACGTGTTGGCATTCGCAAACTGTTCCCGAGGGTTCAGGAACTGAAAAGTCCCTATATCCCTAGGGATGAATACACTCTCTGGCTTCTCAGTGATCAAGGGACAAAGACTTCCAGGATTTCCAGGAAGAGGAATTCATTTGGGGTCTCCTAGTTAGAAAGCAAGTGCAAGAAAGAATGAGCCCTGGATAAGCTGATGACCCCCAACTGTCCCTGGTGACTCAGGGATGAAAAGTCCCTGGACCCATAAGGATAAAGGGACAGACTCCCTAGATCCTCAGGAATAGGGGTTCATTCAGGTACGCTTTGTTAGAAGTAGACATGAGGGAAGGAATGAGCACCGTGAGTGTTGACGACCACCAACTCTCCCTGAGGATTAGGAAACAAAAGTCCCTGCATTCTCTAGAGGTCAAAGGACAAAAACTCCCCAATTCCCAGGAATAGGGACGCATTTGGGGACTTTGTGTTAGAAGGACGAGACACAAGTACAATGGTAGCTCAAAAAGATGAGCAAGCATTTGGGAAAAGAACTGGATGCTGCAACTGGCTACGGAAAAGATGAGAAGAAGTCTCATGAAGGGAAAAGCTTGTAAAATCCAAGACGTAGTGTAATGAGACACAGGTGAACATGCTACACTAATAGCCATTTGATTATTAGGCATGCACCTAATTTGTGGAAGGTAAAGCCTAGTAACGAAACAAAAGTCCAAATTTGAACATTCTTGGATTTTCGAATGCGAGTACGAACTAGGGACAAACGCAGAACACGACAAGTACATTCACCCCGATTTTAATTGAGAGCCAAGCACAAACTTGAGCAGCAAACCGACTCGCGGCCGAGCTCTGCTCTACCAGTGTTTCAGTACTGTGCGTAGACATAAATCCGGTAGTGAATATTTTATGCCAGGATTCACAAAACATTGTGAGCGAGCTTCGGCTACCGTTGCACGACAACGCATGAAGGACCCCCTTTCAAGGGCCCCAACTCACATTCACTTTCAAAGACGGTTGAAGTGAGTGCAGGTGAACTGGCTACTTGCACAGTGAAGCTATTGCTACAAGCACGATCCAGAGCTTTAGCAGGTGCTCCTATTGTTTGTTACTGTTTGCACTGCAACAAGCATGCATAGGATAGCTTTTCTTGTACTGCTAGCTAGATTTATTTTTTTTTTTTTTTTTTTTTTTTGCACGTGCGTGTGCGATAATGGGCCTCAGGTTGGGACTGCAAGCCTTCATGGTATGGGCATCACTGCCTTTTGCGACCCTGTGCGCCTGGATAAACCCCTCCAAAGTACGAATAAAGCATTATTATTATTATCATTAAAATATGAGGTTACACGGACTTTCAAGCGAGTTAGTTCCAATGGAGATGCTGGCCATGTGGACTGCCAAGCTGATATTTCAGCACACTATTTGTGATGCCCAGCCGACAAATGGTACTCGTGCCATTATGCAGCTCCCGTTACTTCTTGCAAAGATGACTGAATGAATGCCACCACCACTGTAAACTCAAAAGCAATCATTGTGATGGACATGGAAGGGAACTAATCATCATCAATGTGGTGGTCACATACCAAGCGATTGTTTTACATTGAAATAACAAATCAAAGAAGTGTCACACATTCATAACTGAGTTGACAAAGAAACTGATTTTTAACGTGCAGCAAGCTGGTAGCGTGCTCTACTATTTGGCAAACTTGACATAGCCTCTACGAGAAAAAAGTTATATCAACATAAAATCAGAGGAAATCAAAAACACTCTCAAGGCTCTCAGCTTATCTTTTACTGAATGAAAGCTATTTCTTGATTAATGTGATGGCTGGCCCAAACATTTGAAAGACGGATATTTCATTAAAGGAAGACATTGGTCTCTGGTGCCAAAAGATCCCAAATTTTGTTGTTCTTTTCTTTTGGGGGAAGGAGGGAATTGCAATTTTTAAATTTACAACTTTGTCTCTTCACATCTGCCAAGTTTCTTCTTTTGTGGATCAATATTTGAGCCATAATATCAATTTATAATATCTATGTAACTAGGGCAGATAGAAATATAACTTTTTTTGCCACATGTAGTTAAATGTGTGAAGCATACAATGTTGACAGTAGATCATTTAATACAGGGTGTAAAAGATTTTCAAGTGAACTATTGTTTTATTGCTTGGTAGCCACGCAATGAACACTGAACTTCAATGTGTTGTAAAGTCATTACCAATGGTTCAATTTATGAAGCACTTACAAGATTGCATTCTTCATATTTTGTAGTATCTAGTCACATGTTAAAACATTATTCTTTTAAATAATATTTTTTCCTATTATTTTTGCAAACAAAGGCAGGTGAGTTATAATTATTCTGAGGACTAATCTATCGACTCAAAAAAATCACCAGAGATTGTGCAGTTCCATTGGGTTTGGTCAGAAATGAGAAAGAAAGCTCCAAGCCCAGTGTTCCCCCTTAAGTTCAGATTACGGAAATAAGATTTTGGTAGGACACTTAAGCTCAAATTCAGTCACTCGTTAAAAAGACACTGAAGTGAGACCCACCCCAAACTGTATTGTCTGCAACCGAGATGTCAGGTGGGCCACAAAGTCCTGGTGCTGTTTCTGCAGCTGCGTGTACTTGACCTGCACCGCTGCTGTCACCGACGTGATCACTGCGGCGTGCTCCGTTATCAGGCTTGCCTGGGGAGGAAAAGAGGCGGAAATACTAACAGTTCAACAGTGTCACTTTACCACTCGGTCACACCGATTTAGTACAACTGACTTCCAGCCACACACACACAAAGGTACCCTTGGACATGGAACATGAGTAGGACGCCAACAGGTTCGGAAACAAACAGTGAGAATCAGAATCCCCTATCAATGTTGGATGAGCCCGAGACTCGGCATCAACATTTTTGTGCCACACTGTGAAGGCTAGTTAGGTCACACAGTGCTCCAACACCTTCAAAACTTCCTATGCGATTGTCCGGATTCGTTTGGCGTCTCCTTCGAACAAGAGCGCATACAAGTAAGACTCAAGAAGCCACATGCTCTCGCAGTAGTGCGTGGCGGTAGCACTGTGGGAACTACGCTAACCTTGACAATGTCACACAGAAAAGTTAAGAGCAATTAAAGCTACCTTCGTTGGCGCTAGAAGTACTGTGTTTAGAATCATTGATAGAACTGCCAGTATGTCATGTGTCCTGAACATGCCCTTGCAGAGACAACATGCCAAAAAAGTAAACATTTATGTATATATTTCTTATTTCGCAGCGTTTTTGGAACAAATTTTGTGACAATTTCCCTGGCTTTTCCAGGTTGACTATAATGACCTGACAATTTCAGCTTTAAATTTTGTGACAATTTCCCTGGCTTTTCCAGGTTGACTATAATGACCTGACAATTTCAGCTTTTAATTTTCATTGCATTTAACATTACTTCTATGCTATTACATTTTTTTTCTACGCATTTGTTTTTGTGCTTTATTACAATTTTTGCATAATTTTCCCTTGTTCCCCTCTCCCATTTTACGGATTACCTGGTGTTGCGCTTTTTTGAGTCCACTTTTGTAACCCCCAATCCTGCTTGGGCCGCAATTGGCCTGCAGTATTCCTAAATAAATAAAGTGTCTAAAGTGGGCATACATAAGGGGGGAGGGAGGGGGTGACACAAGTCCTACAGCACTCACAGTAGTAGAATGCCATATAAAAAAACCAAAAAGGAAACAATGCTTATCATTAAAAAAAAATATATACAAAAAAAAAAAAAGTCTGATAACAAAAATTGCAGATTGCCCAACCCAGAGTACTTTGAAAAAATTCAGTGACAATGGAAATCACTCACTTGGTAATTGGCGAGGGAGATGGCTGGATTTTTCAGTTGCTGAAGACGAGAAAAAGGAAACACAGCGATGCTTCAGATTAGCTTGCTGGTGCAAAAATGAGAGGATATGCTGAAAGGCTACCACCCGAGACACCTACCTCAAGAATAAGGGGTGGAAAGTATTTATTTGTCTCCCAGAGCTTGAGCAACTGAAACATTGATGAGAGATGTCCATCAGTATTCATTACCACAAACCGTACATAGGAATCTAGCAACAAAGAGTTCCAGGATCCCTAGAGGAAAGAAGTGAAACCCTAAAGACCTAGGGACAAAGAACCCTTATATTCCCAAAGACATTTCGTGTAATTCTAGAAATCCAAGGCCAAAAAGTCTCTGGAGCCTAGAAATAGTCTGGAACCCTAAAGATTCAGGGCCACAAGGTCCATAGATCACAAGGAGCAGTTAGTGAAACCCTAGGGGTCTAGGAAAAGACACCCTGTCCCTAGGAGTAGTGATCAATTCTAGGACCCTTTTTACCTATACCCAGTTTCCCAGCAAGTACCAGGGAAGGAAAAGCTACAAAAGCAAGAGCAACGCTCGGAGTTGGCCTGCTATGCAAGCACTCGTGAAAACGTCAACTATACTCGTACCACTTGTTCTCCATCCTTTTCTCTTTCGGCGCTTCTTTTACATTGATATGAACCGATTGGCCCAACTATAGAGTGAACAGACGCCCCGATTTAGGTGGGACAGGTCCCGCTTTTCCGGCCGTGGTCCCACTGTCCCGCCAGCAGGCTCGAGGGACAGTGTTTTGTGCGGCTTCGGCCCCACCAAAGAAATCAAAAACGCAGTTAAACAAAAGCATGCATTGGTAGGGAGGGTGCTTTCTCTGATCAGTGAACAAGATATGTTTTAAAGCAATGCTGATGCTGAAGGTTAATCTGCATATGACATGTGAACAGTACCATAAGCATAGTATCTACAAAAATAAATACATTAATACTAAAGAAATATTCCAACCAAACATATTACATGTGCACACCAAACAGCATGCAAACTGCAAGGAAAATAAATGTGCACGGGTGTACACGATATAATAAAAAGTGTGATCTGTTACCTAAATTAGTTTCCGAGTCTCGCAACACAATACCCCCCCCCATATACTTGGGTCCTGAGGAATATGGTCACTTTACCCAACTATCTACTCTGCAACATGCTCATGCTTGTAGCATTGCCTTTGTTTTCACTTATGGTAAAACAGAGCATGTGCTAACAGCATTAAAAAACATTTGAAGTGCCACGAAATATTACCCCGCTCTGCCTATCTTCCGCCTGCAGCCAAGCGTATTCCACGCTCACCTTGGCAAGTTTCTGGCCTTTCTCCTCGTCCACACCGATGCTCGTCGTGCAGAAGATGGGAACCACAAATTGCTCCAGGGCCTGCTTCAAGCCGTCGGCGTTTTTGCGCACGCTGCGAGGAAACCCTTCTATCAAACGCAGCGGAGACAGTAACCAATTTACGAGATCTTCTCAAAACCTCCCCATTCGGACTGCAAGACTCATGCGCTGTCTAGAACGCGTCTTCGACTCATGCGCTCAATTTCTTATACCGCTCGCGCATCGAAAATTGTCCCGAAGTATCGGCAGATTCGGTTGCGGGAGACGGCGTGCCGCGATGTCTGAAGTCACGATCCCGGCGGTTTGGTCGCTAAAGTTCCGGCAAGAGGGACGAAGGAACGTCGACTCCTGGCCACCGAAGCTACCGTGGACTGTCAAGTCGAACACCGACCTCGAGCGGAACAGGCGTCTGCTGCGTCCGTCTATGCCGCCGCGCTGCCGCCGTGATTGCGTCGGGCGACGGCGCGACACAAGTGTGATGTCGTCGAGGCGTTCCAGGCAGCACAGTTTGGACAAGGAATGCGACTCACCAATGGTGCAACACGTCGTTGATCAGGTACACGATGTGAAGCTTCATGTCGAAGGGTGCTCCGGGCACGGTGACCCTGGCAGAAAATAGACAAAGGAGGAACGCGAAGTTCTAAGAACAAAGTCGCGTCGAAAATAGGAAAGCATGTAAAGGCCAACGAGCGACCAAAAAGGAGGAAACTCCCCCTCAATCCCTTCTTTCCATTTGAGAAAGAGCGAGACCCTTCTCCTTTCTGCGGGGAGTAGCTCAGAGACCCGCTCCCGTGGGAAGAGGAGGGAAGAAGAGTGCGAGAGGGATTGGAGAGAAGGAAACTGGGAACTAAATTTCTTCCCGGCAGAAGACGATTTTGTAGGCCGGCCTTTAACGCGAGAAGACATGGCGTAAACATTGCTTAAAGGGACTATATAAAATATTTTATTGACGACACAAAACACGTGGCTTGCTATACTAGACTTATCTATTTCACATATCATCAGTCCTTTTCAGGACTTTGATAAGAGCAGGAAAAAAAAAACCTGTTGAAATAGATATACATTGGTATTAATAACAATAATAAGGCCATTCAAATACATAGATCATATATTTGTTTTTTATCTAAATCTCAAGAAGCACGCTCGACGAAGAAAAAAAATTGCTCTGGCTCCACACTGGGCACAACGCTCTCAGGCAGTAATGTTAAAAGTTAACTCTTCATAAGAAGTTGTAATTAACATAGCATGAAGGCAGAACTCTCCTTAGTAAAGGTTGCCTTATCTTCAGTAGAAAGCTTTTGTAAAAGATATATTTAAGAAAAAGAAAAACAGAAACTGAACTTTAAAGTTAGGCTTATTTTGTGGCTCCTTGATAATGGCATCCTTTCGCTGTCATTATATTGATATTGCAACATTTGAGCGCATTCTCTCCATCACCCTCACTACTAAACAAGCAGGAGCACTAGTATACTAGCTTTTGCTATCTTTCTGGAACCCAACACAAGATATGTATCAACAAATGCTCAAGAAGAGAAGATCTGAAGCCTCTGCTAGAGGCCGCTGCCGTTGCTATCAGCAGCACGCGTAGTACTGACGTCACCGGGCGCTCTATAAGAAGAGCACCGTCATACCCGCAGCCAGACCGCTGCCGGCTTCTGCGGAATAAAGCTGTTCGCAGTCCTTCTCTCGTCCTGCCACTCCTTGCCTCACAGACATAACAGCCTCGTCATCACTTACTTCTTGAGAAGGTACTGGCATATTAGGTCGTTTCGTTGCGGCGTGGTAGAATGAGAGAAAATCCAACCCTTTCCAGCCTGAAAAAAAGAGGAGAGGGTTCGGTGTTGTCAGCTCGACGAAATGAAAAGCGTGTTTTCAGCTTCGAAAAAAGCAGCTCCTACATCCATCTTGAGACAATCCACTGAGAACTGCTGCAATGGCATGGAACATGACTACACAAACAATTTAGCCATCTCACCCAAGTACAACTTAAAATGGGTTTCATTTCCACCCCGCAGACACTGTTTTTATTGAATTGTGCACTAAGAAAACGCTTGGGCCATTCCTCTCCAAATGCAAATCAATGCCAATCCACAAAAACACGGGTCTTGAATGTAAAATCTGTCTGGTCATACAATAAAAAGAAGAAAAAAAAGCTTCTGAAAGTTGTAGCACAAACTTCTCTCTCTGGGCGGTCTCAAGACACTATGCAGAAGTCCCCTTCTGTTCTCAAAAAATAATAAACGAAATAAAAATAATTCTTGGAAGAATGATTGTCGCACAATGGTAGTTCTCCCAGGGTGAACCTGACAGCCAAAGAGTGACGCGACCTGCTCAATTCAAGACTCGCACAGCGCAGACATACCAGGACCACAATCAATCAACACCACTCACCAACATACCGAAAGACCTGTTCATGTGTTTGGGGGAGCGCTATAGACAGGGCGCTGAACTTGCAGTATGTCGGCACTGTATCAGTGCTCCGTTGTATGTGACCCAACCCCTTCCTGTTTACACATGCAATGCAAAGCTAACCCAATGCCGAGTAAGCACTGAAGCTAACGTTTATGCAGTGCTGAATTTGTACTATATACTTCGGCGCTGTGCTGCATCTGTGAGCTGGCCAGAAAGCATGTCGTTGACAGCCTGGGCGCTCTTTGACGGTACCACTTGATGACAACCGAGTTCTTTCGTCAACGCTCAAGCGGGAAATCGATGGCCAACCACATTAGCGCACCGCAGATCGCAGCACGTAGAGCAAAAGCTCTCACTGCAGAACCCAAGGGTCCCGGGCTCAATCCCCACCCCTGCCCGTTTTGATCTGGATGAACATTGTGGATGAACATTGTATCTATGTGCGGTCGTGTGCCACTACAGCGTGACGCACGTTAAAGACCCCAGGCTAGCAGTGGTACTGCACTGGCTATATTTCTCGTCTACAGCTGGCGACGCCATTTGGGCCGATTAACTTTCCGCCGTCTAAACAAGCACACGGCGCCATAACTTTTAGATGCTCGAGCGTAACAAATATAGTCCAACGAAGTGCACGGGGCAAGCCAGCAAGAAGAATTTGTTGCCCGCCCGTCCGATGTGACTCGTAAACAAACAAACAAGGAACGGGGTGGGACGAAGCGCCGCTTCGTGGGGGGGGGGGGGGGCGGCGGAGGCCGACTCACAGAGATGGCGTCCTTTGTGCAGGATTCAATGATAGGCTGAAGGACCTTATCCAATTCCGCGATCTCGAGGTCGCAGCTCTTGGCCTGTGCCGTCAGCTTGTCATCTTGGGCCTTGCGTATTGCCTCATCTAACTGCACCTGCAAGGAGGCGTCGAGAAGGAGAATTGCATGACGACCGTTTGAACCACGGCTATTCCGACGTGCACCACAGGTCCATCTGAACAACTAATTACTCACTATTTATTTATTTATTACAGTACCCTCAGGGCCCAGAAGGTATTAAAGGGGAGGTAGGCAACTAAACATATTGAGATAGACAAAAGTATTAGTAAAACACAGTCACGGGACACTTTCTTTTGTTTACAGAAAATATTTACAATGCAAAAGCATTACTACAGGTACAGCCCTCAAGGAGAAAGGAAAAGCACGCAATAATATGATAGCAATGCAATATACAGTAGAGGCTGTAAAAAAATGTATGTTTCTTATAATCTGTATGACAGAATAGTGATTTTATTTTCCTCGAATGGTCCGTACGCAAAAATAATTATTACTGGCAGTTTTAAACAAACGTAATGAGGGTACTGATACTAATGATGCGAGCCGATGATACTATGGCACTCCCTGTGTGTAAGTTGACAGAAGAAGTGCAAAGGTTGGACCCCAGGGGGCAACTATGTAGCAAACAACCAACAAACTTCGCTCGATGGCGTGCTTGCTTGCGTGCGGCGCAACAGTCACAGTTTTGATATCACGCGCAGACCAAACAATGCTGGGCAAAATTTGTCAGTTTTCCTCGCTCCACAGAGTCCTGCCTCAACAGGAATGTGACAATAATGATCCCCACTTTCCCAGATTCCCCCTCAAGTGCTTGACGACCAAAGCTACTGGACCAATTTGGAAGCAAAACTAGATCTATAGTCGGTGCTAAGAATGCAGAAGTTTTGCCGTCAGCACATCACTCGCTGCTTTCTGCCAACCTCTGGCTGTGCGTGAAACAAAGCTTTACCAGACGCGGGAAGCCCGCACTGGAGGTGGAGTGTCAGCAGCATTCTTAGCCTTTCACTGACTATGCAATTATCAATAATAAAGACAATTAGGCGTTATTCCGAGTCATGAAGTTGGTATTCGTACGGTACCTTTGATAAAGCCATCGGTACCACAAAAAGTCGGTCTCCGGGTCTTCCAATCAAACGTTTAGCACAAAGCAGGCTGTATAAAAGGTTTTCCATAAAGTTTCCTCGATCCCCACAATGTCCGAGCCCAATGGAAGCATAAAATTGTCATATTTTCCCCATCACTAGAGTATGTTACATATTCCAAAAGGGTTTTTTCTCGATTACATGTTGAGTTGCTACCGTACGACGACCCCTTCCCATCTTCCCCAGTTGAGACTTTTAGTAGACCGACCCGATAAAGGCCCATTCGTGCAGGGGCACTTGCTCATGTTTTCTAACGTTACTTTATGAATCACTGAGACATCCGTGCTTCGCATGTCGCATGCAGAGCTACTTCTTCAATCTTCAATTGGTTGCCGCGCTTCACACGAAGCACAAATGTCCCGGTGATTCTCAACATAAGCAGACATAAGCTTTCGTAACATAACGTAACATAAGCGAACGGTCAGTGTGAACTGGCCTCAACTCCAATAGCAATACCCAATACCTCACTGCCACCTTTGAGCATGCATCATAGACTCGTGACTCGTTGATATGAATCCCGTTATTTATGCGAAAGCATTAACTGTCTAATGGAGCGAACCAATGTCATCAGTTTTGAAGCTGCACCAAACGGCACCTTAAATCCTTTCTCCAGGTGAAGCCAGCTCCCAGCTATGAAATACACGAAAAGCCTAGACACCTCGCCTAGTTTCCCCGATCCCAAAGGAGCGGAGTAAAGTTGATGGATTTCGGCTTCAGTCCAATTGGCTGGCGCGCGTCGACGAGGCTCCTATTGGCCGCTGCGCGTCAGCTTCAACGACCGCCACCCCATGGCGCTGCGTGTCCACAAGGCAGTGGCTTTACCGCTCCACGCCCAAAATCAGCGCGCCAAGGACAGCGCGCGTGCTCGATCGTCGACGCAAGTACACCGCAGACGAAAGAAGGGAATGGAAGAGCGGCGTGCATGCTTTCGCATTCACAACTCATAAGAAGTGCTTAGGTGTACTTCGAGCCTTTTTATGAATATCTCGCTAATGCCTAGAGACAAAACTTGTGGGGACAATCTGGGTAAATACTACATGTATTTTTCTCTAGTTATTATAGATAACTCATATTATGTACACATTTTTTTTGGGGGGGAAAGGGGGGGGGACTGTACTACTATCGGGTATTGTTATTGAAGTTACCGGAAAATGCTGAACTGATTTTCCCAAGCTACATGTCGAGCTGTTGTCGGCGTACGATAACTTGAATTTTCACACTTTAAATTATAGATCATTGCGACCTTACAATGAGAAATGGAACGACGGCCCGCAAGCAACACGGAAGGACGTCCCCTCAGAAATGTGGGTTCCCAAAAAGGCTTACCTGCTGCTGTTGCAGGAGGACCTGGTGTTGGGCAGCCAAATTCTGCTCGCTCTGGCGAATCTGCTCCTGAATCTCCTGCACCTGCTGCTGAAGCTGTGCCAGCGCCACAGTGGTGGGAGCTGCCACCGGCCACTGGGTGTTGGCGCCACCCACTCCACCCACGGCCGCAACTGCCTGCGGCGCTGTATCCTTCGGTTTCAGCGCTGCTGGTGGAAGCAGGGGATGCGAGAGCAAGCTGATGCACCATAGCCACAAACTACTAAGCCAAACAGTACACTCAGCGCTAGATTTTTGTGCCACATTGTTATGGGCGGCTAGAAGGAGAAATGCAACTATAGGTAGCATTCACTGGTGGCCATTGCTCAGCTTGCTGCTGCTGAGCATGTGCTGACGGCAAGCTTCCACAACGCTTCCAAACAATCATTGCACAACATCAATATTGTCTTCTTTGGGAGACCATAAATAAGAACTCATCTTGAGCATGCACTGTGAGCAGTCACCTCAAATATGGCGTCCCGTGGAGACCACCTATTGCTCACATCTCCCAGAGGCCAAGAGCAGTGCCATACTTCATGTCTTGTGTGCCCCTATCACCACGGTACCATACTATCTGTAAGGTGGTAGCAGTGCCCCAATGGCAAACACCAGTTGACTCTTTGGAAATCGGGTTCTAAATTAAACGAGGCAGGCAAGAAATATAAGAAAAGGTATAAAGGCCCGTTCACACTCTTGCGACCTCTTAAACCTGGGTTCCTTAAAACTTCTTAAACCAGAGGACACACTGGCGTCATCTATTGCGTAGCAGTGTAAACTCGGCGGTCCGGCATATTTTTTTTTATTTCTCTCGCGCATTATTCTTTCTTTCTTGGCTCGAAAAACTTTTGTCAATGTTATAAACGAGCCTTTCTATAGGTATTACGCACATTTGACCTCGGAAATCCCGCAAAACCTTCGCTCTTGTGAAATGCAGTTCCAGGGTCACCGCATAGATGGCGCCACAATGCCAGTGTGTCCTCTGGTTTAAGAAGTTTTAAGGAACCCAGGTTTAAGAGGTCGCAAGAGTGTGAACGGGCCTTAAGGGATTGTGTCCCGATTTACGTCTGAACAAAAACCTGGTATAAGGAATCATGTTCCCATTTAGGTCTGGACAATACCTCTACGGACTGGAGTGAAATGCTCAATGCGACCATTTTTGTCAGCATTTTCTTTTCTTCCAGCCCTGGAGTGCAGGGCGGTGCTGCGTACGGTGTACCGATTATGCCCCGCCTTATAGGTATAAATTGCGGAACCACCCTCGCTTGTGCTGTCGGCACACTTCCCCCTATCCCAACGTCACGTCGTCAAGGGGAGTGGAGAGACGGCTACAAGGATGGATGGATGGATGTTAATGGCTACACCCTTAGTAACGGGCAGCAGCTTGTGCTACCTAACCCAAGTCTAAAAAGACAAAAACATGATTCCACCCGCCCTTTTAAGACCAATTTTCTCCCCCTAACTATCACCAGGCAGTGAGGGATATCACCAAGATGACCTTCGGGGGATCGGGGAAAAAAAATGACAGACCTTTACAATTCCCTTAAATGCCGAATTAGAGCACAGCTCTTGAGGAGGAGGGGGAGGGGAGGGTCTACCCGTGTGATTTCATGAGGGCGACTTCGCTCATGACCCTCGTGACCCTCGTGACGTCACTGGTGACCCTCGTGACGTCACTGGTGACCCTCGTGGTGTCAATCGTGGCCCTCAGAACGTCACTGGAGACCCTCGTGACGTCAGTGGTGACCTTCGCGACGTCACTGATGACCCTCGTAACGTCACACGTGACCTTCGTGACGTCACTGGTGACCCTCGTGATGTAACACATGACCCCTGTCGTGACGTCATTCGTGGCCCTCGTAATGTCACTGGCGACCCTCGTGACGTCACTCGTCATCCTCAAGACGCCATTGGTGACCCTCGTGTTGTCACTCCTAGCCCTTGCGATGTCCCACGTGACGTCACTGGTGGCCCTTGTGACCGCACTGATCACCCTCGTGACGTCACTGGTGACCCTCGTGGTGTCAATCGTGGCCCTCAGAACGTCACTGGAGACCCTCGTGACGTCAGTGGTGACCTTCGCGACGTCACTGATGACCCTCGTAACGTCACACGTGACGTCACTGGTGACCCTCGTGATGTAACACATGACCCCTGTCGTGACGTCATTCGTGGCCCTCGTAATGTCACTGGCGACCCTCGTGACGTCACGCGTCATCCTCAAGACGCCATTGGTGACCCTCGTGTTGTCACTCCTAGCCCTTGCGATGTCCCACGTGACGTCACTGATCACCCTCGTGACGTCACTGGTGACCCTTGTGACATCACAGGTCACCTTTGTGACATCACTCATCACCCTCAGGACGTCACTTGTAGCCCTTGTGATGTCACGCGTGACGTCACTCGTGGCCCTTGTGACGTCACTGGTGACCCTCGTGACATCACTCGTGGCCCTCGTGACGTCACGCAATTACGCCGACAATGACGCCGCTCAACCCGGAAACGGGTGCCTAAGAGCTGCGCTCTAAAACTAAAAACATCACCCCCTGCCTCTTTCCCCCGGCGAGGGAGTCTCCAATTTTCCTCTGGTCAAACCTTGTCAGTGTTACCCCAGCACCAGACCCACTGGGAGACAGGGTCGAGACTTTGGGCAGGAACCACGCGAGAGGGAGTCCCAATTTTCCTCTGTTCCACCTGTCCCCAGCTGTGCTAGTTAGTTGTCCATCATTCAATTTTCCCTAGACAATTGCCACCAATCTTCTAATCATCTCTTTGTCACTGTAATCCTTTTCTCTTCCGTCCTTCCATCGTCACCAGTAAAACCCAGGGCGCCGGCCAAATCCGTTACCCCTTCAGGGACGGCAGGGCGAAGCCCTGTGCACTTCAAAACCAAGTGCTCTAGTGTCTCGCTATCATTAAGGCAGGCGGCACATAATGTGTCTCTCCTGAAATTTTAGCCCTAAACGTAGTCGTCCTCAAAACTCCCGTTCTCGCCTCGAACAGCAAAGAACTTCCCAGTGTATTGTCAAACACATTTTCCTTTCTTATGTCCTGCTTTTGTGACTCGTACACTGTTAGAGCTGATTCTCCTGCATTCTTCGCTCCCCCAGTTTCCTCTCTGTCTCATTCACCCCTTTTTTCACTGAAGTAGTCTGCTCAGCCCCATCACCAGTGTGTAGGTATTTAAATGTAAGTTTTCGGGTTCGGTTTGTCCATTTTGTGTTTAAACTTTTTATGTATAAATACTTGAATACCTTCCGTGCCCACCGCGTATCATCCATTTCGGTCAACCTTTGTTCAGCTCCCACTGCCTATCTGCAAACACTTCTTTGTCGAATTTCTAATCCTGACTGAACCTCTGATTTCATGCACAGTACTGCATTGCCAAAAAGACAGTCCTGGTACCATCACTCCTTTCCATATACCTCTGACCACTACATATCTATTATAGTTCCATAGTGCCTTGAGCTTCATAATAGATGAATTTCTTTTTTCCTTTTCTAATTATATTGTCCTCCTGTTCCTCTAGATATTTCCTTCCCTCATTGAGCCAGACTCCCAGATATTTGTATTTTCCTACATAGTCTATTACAATGTCTTGTATCCTCAGGACTATTTCAAATGGCCCCTGTTGCCAACCTACCTGCCAACTTGTTTATAATCTCTCTCAAGCTGTGGCACAGCATGGTCTTCCTCATCTTTCTTGGAATCCCAGGCAACTTTGTTTTCTTCTATTCACTCAACTTTCGATGATGATGATTATGGCCAACATCCTCTTTTTCTTCTCTCTTTTTTACAACATTACGGGATGCAACTATGTTGCATTACACCGTGATGTCACTTGACGCCATCGGTAGTGTTCACCACAGTTGACGTGCAAGACATCGCAAGGAACCAGGAACTTTTTTACTCACAGAACTACTACAGTACTGATGTAATATTCGATATAAGAACAGAATATTGCATAAACATCTTAATCTTACTCTATGATCTGGGGCGGTTGCTGCTGTTTCTCCAGCTGCCAAAATCTACACTGCAACTGCTGCAAAACTTTTTTTCTCTGTATTTTATTTTTAATAGTTGTAGTCTCTTGCTTGAATGTGCTCAAATTTGCAGGTTTTTGTTTTCAAAATGAACCTGTCCCTCGGTGACCTTTGCAGATATTTTAGGACAAAGTATCATTGTAAAAAGAGAATAATATACAAGAGAGGAGGAAAACTAACAAATACCATTTCTTTATCAATATTTTTTTAATAATTTATAATGAAGGCAAAATAGTTTCTTTCATCTATGCCTTCCTAAAGCTTTGATATGTGCCTTGAGAAAAAAAAAAAATTACTTTTTGCTATGAAACAGTTATTTCATAGTACTGGGGTTACTGGCAAAAAGGCTACGATCAAAACCTTAGGCAAAGACAAATACATTCTAGCTTGCACACCAGGACTTTTTTCTCTTTTTTTTTCTGCATGTTTCAGAAATTAAAGGGAAACTGAAGCGGTTCTATATTTGAGGATAAACACTTAAAACGTCTTCATTTGGCCTCCAGGATCACGAATATCGAGGTTATTTTTTTTAATTTGGTGCACGGAGGCTGCAGAAATCAAACTTCAAAGTACCGCTGAAGTCCCTCCTTTCCGGGACGTGACGTCATATTGAGAGTTTTCAGAATCTTCGCTCTCTCTCATCTTCAGCACCTATCAAAGCTATGCGCGCACACTCTTGCTGTTTTCAACTGGTATCAGTGCGGGGGAATATACCTGGCAAGCTGGCAAATGCACGCGCTGCCCACACGAGCGACACGCGCTTGGCGGCCCAAAGATCCTAGTATGACGTCATGACAGGTCGGAGGTTTTTTCGTGTTTTCTCGCGTTTAGTTATATCTTCGGGGAAAACAAATGTGATATTCAGATTTACGGGATAAAAATACACCAGAAATCCCCTCTAACTGTTTTTTTTTTTTAAGAAGTGATTCAGTTTCCCTTAAGACAGTTTTCACAAAGATTATTTCACTTTGAAGGCACACTTAAAATCCAAGACTATAAAAGGGCCATGATACTCAAACTAGAATGTCTTCACCTGTAGCTGCATCAAGTTTTTGACAACTGTGTTGATAATACCCGAGCGACAAGCAAACAACCGGCAAGCCTCAAGAATGTGCGGCATGCACGCAAAGGTACCTCTGGCAGGCTTGCAGTCTCTCAGTGTTCGTGAAGTAAGCATGAGCCACTGCAAGCCTGCCAAAGATATCTTTGCGTGCCTGCGGCTTGTCAGTTGTTTCTGTTTGTCACTCCAGTGGGACTCAGCCATAAGTAAGCCTAATTGCATTTGCACCATGATACAGTTGTTACATAGTACAAATGCCCCAGGCTCAGACTCAGATACGCGACAAATACAATACAGGGGTTACATGAGGCAAAATACCCAGAGGTAGAGAACTAAGAAGTACAGGATTCACAGGCACAAGATTCAGAGATACAAGATTCAGAGGTACAAGATTCAGAGGTACAAGATTCAGAGGTACAACTCAGAGGTACAGGGTTCAGAGGCACAATATTCAGAAGGTCCCGATTCAGAAGTACAGGATTCAGATGGAAAGGGTTCAGGGGTACAGGATTCAAAGACACAAGATTCGGATGTACGAGTCTCGGAGGTACAGCGTTCTGAGTTACAGGATACAGAGGTAAGGAACTTACAGGTCTGTTGTGAGGAGACCTGGTGCTGGTAGTAGGCATAGTACTCTCCGCCAAACAGGAACGAGAACTTGGGGTTGTCCTTCTGTTTCTGCTTGGTCATCTGCTCAAACTCCGGTCCATTCCGTGCCACAAACTGGGCAAGCTTGTCAATGATGTTGCGCAACTCTTGGTCTGGGAAGAGAGAAAGACACTCTTTGTGGCAACTGAAGCCACGACGGACGCCAGCACAGATGCGCAACTTCTGAAACGTCCCTCAAGCTGTGCAACATAAGACGGGTTTGGAGATGAGAATGTTGGAGGAGCGGAAGTAGATGACGTGTCCCCAATAGAAGTTACCTGCCCATGGCAACTTCCACTGGCATGTGTGAGCAATAAGCGTCTTGTCGTAGACACTTGATGGCATGTAAACAAGCGGCATTCCTTGTAGAATTACCCGAGTGTGGTGACGACAGAAAAAAGACCGGAAGAAGGAAAGATGTCTTTCCTTCTTCATTTTTCTGTCGTCATTGCAGTCTTGGGTAATTCTACAATGACGAACTTATAGCAACTCACTTGAGCCCTCACGTTTTGTAAGTGACACTGATGATCATCTTAAGTATTAAAAGAAGACAGTGTTTTCAAGAATTGGATTAGAAAGACTCGCACAAATTGGGGAAACTGATTCCAAGCACTCGAACCGAGTGCTTACCATGTGCCATTTATTTTTGCGAATACCAGCAGATGCTTGTGTGTACTATTAAAAGAACACTACAGAGTGTTCACCGATTTCTTTTACCCAATGTGAATTTCAACAGGGTCTAACTAATGAATCACACCTGGGGATACAGTAGACTGCAAAAAGAAAGAGTGACAGAAGGATTTGCCAGTTCACCCTTTCAAGATTCAAAACGGAGGTACAAGCATTCCGACTTGGGAAGCCAAAAGAGTTCTGATGTGAGCTGCAGTACCGTCTATGCACAGATACTGTAATGTCTCGCTAACATCGACCGAGTTAATATGGATACCTCGCTGCACAGACAAATATTTTCGGGGATGAACTAGATATAAACATGCATTTTTTGTCTCGTTATCAAGGACGACTCCAATTATGGACGATATCTTGGGGAAATTAAGGTGCCCACAATAATGAGTTCTGATGTTGTCTTAATATTCTGATGGTGTTAATAACCTCAAAGAGCAAAATTCTTGTTTATGTGAAGATTCCATAAGCTCCACATGGCTTGCAATGATGTCACAGCTGATACTGCGGTCTCCTTGCTGCTGAGCGAGTGAGTACCTTGCACAGCGCATATTCCGCACCACCCAATTTTCTTCTCGGCACATAAATGACCGCGAGCATGGCATGGTGGCGTCACATGCAAGCCGTGCATTTGGTCAAGCATTTCTTCTGCAGAGTGCCTCTCAAACAACTTTAAAGCATAAATGGTTGAGAGGAAGTTCATGCGATGCCCAATAAGATCACGAAAATTGTCGAAGCTGGTAGAAATATTCAGAAAAGGAACTTTCCAGAGGGTTCAAGCAAATTGTCCGCAACTCTGGGGCTGCCAGGATGTACCCTTTCAAGGTCACATTATGTTATCGCTTTAAGATCCTCGCATTGTTGCAGTTTTTTTTCGACGCAAGCAATATGTAACATGTGAGACTTGCATCCAGTGAATGCTCCTTACGGTTTAGGGAACCCAAAACAAAGCCAATGCACCCTATAGTTAATTTCCGATTGCGTGTCCATCACAAAAGACAAGCGTCGGAAAACGTTACAGTTGGCGACAGGCTAAGAATTAAATATGTAGAGGATGCGACAGAGTGTTTTTAAAAGCAGTAAGCTCACGCTGGAAGTGTGAGCTTCCAGTGTGCTTTTGATAAGATCTACTGAATTCTTAACCTGTCACAGACTATACAGGTGTTGGGTACTGGTGTGATAATGACAATATTTTGTACTGGTGAGATGTTGAATACATTATGCATTGGTGTTTTGCCAACAATGGTTGTTGTGTGTAAGAGCAGCGCAAGTGCAAATTAGACATTGAATGTTTAGACAGCATGAGTTCGGCCTGCCGTAGTATGGTGACGCTGGTTCACGTTGTAGCATGCTGTTATGGCTGCTAGCCCCGAGGACTTCAACGTGCATCACCCAGTAGTGATAAACGGCTGCAAGCCGGTACGACGCTAATCGGCCAGATCAATTTTCACGAGTGTATGATATAAATACTGTGAAAGTTATAGGCCAGAAGATTCTACGCATCTCTACAGCGACGCACGAGACAGATTAGGTCACGGTATGTTTGACGTTGATAACGTAAGCGAGTCGAAGCGCGCGCAAAACGCAATGCTTCTTCAAGCAAAGCAGACGAACCGTACAATGCCTTCGGGCCCTGAGAGACATAATAAATGAAATGAAAGAAGGGATTGAAACGATTACCGAAACACAGTTCACAATTCCTTACCGCCGCAGAGAAACGGAACAGAAAACCAGCCAAAATGAGGCAGTGTTTTGAAATGCCTCCAAGCTTCGGCGTCCAAGCCGCCGTAGCGAGATCGCTAGTCGTCTGCAGTTGTTTACGAATCACCTTACGTCAGGGTACTGCACTGAGCGAAACAGGCAAACACTAGGGACGTTAAAAAGAAACGCTGCTCGTGAAGCGACGTCAGATTAGCAGGGCCAGAACAATGCGATTTTAGCGTCGCGGAGATGAGGCGCGTGTTTTTCGCGGTGCAAATTTTCGGGAGATTTCACGGTCACGTACGCGATAGATAACGACGTTTCGAAACTGTCCGGTTAAAGAAAACGTACCTGGAGGAGCCGTGGGCACATCCATGATGTCAGGCATTGGGGAAATGCCGAAATATGTACAGGATTTACAGGTCTACATGCCTCACACTCGCGCACCGCCAAACAACGTTTTTCTCACTGCGTAAAAACAGTACAAAAAAGAAATCCGGAAAAGCGACGCTGGCCTTCTGGCGGCGTGCTTTACTTACATTGTTGACATTATTTTGTCGCATAAACTAAATAAAAAACATTTTAATTCATAATTACAGTTATAAGTACGTCAAATAATACAATAAATTCACTTCTTAATTTGGCCCCGCAAATTAAAGATTGAACATTTATTTTTAGCAATTATAATGATGATGATAGCACAAGGACTGGTAGACCAACGCACACAGTTAAGTTTACTTAATTAAGCGATTACTTGCGCCATCTAGTTAACACAATTTTAACAAAACTTTTTTTAATACACAAAATGTTAAGGTTACATCTTTTACGCGAGCTAGTAAAAACTGCAGTTTGTGTGACAGCCTCTTTAAAATCGGGTAGGCGCGCCTTCTGCTCTACGAATCACAGCTGCTCCCAGCCATGCGCTACATGCAAAACCTGCAAAACGTAGGCTTCATTACTTCAGTCAACTTCTCAGAACTTATTGCCTCCTGCGCATAACTCAAAGTGAAGTTTCACATACCTTCAAAAATGTTAAATGGGTACTATTTTAGTTTAGTCATATTGAATGGTGCTGCCATCTGGTTTCGGTAGCAGGGAGAAAATGCGTTCGACATTTTGACATGTAGCGGCTAGCGGCCCGGGCGGTCGGCATGGAGTACGAAGAATCGGACGAAGTAAGTGTGAAATCTAGGCACTGTCATTTCCCAATTCCGAATGCATATTCAAGTAGAACCTCCTGTGGATCGTTCTAAATGCTCGCGCCGCTGGCACGCTTCCGCGATTCAAAGAAAAAAGAATCCGGTTCCGCGCACTGGGTGCACCGCGATGTACGAGTAATCACGCGTTTATCCGCACATAAGCCGCGTGTTTACAACAACGACAGGGTCTTTGTGGGTTTAGTATTTTTTGGATAAGCATTTTGTGGTATAATCACCTGAACGTGTTTTTTCATGATACTGGATGTGAACTCATCCTACATTTAAATATTATATTTATTAATAAAAAATAAATAAAAGAATATTGATTATGGGCATGCATATTCTTAAATGGAAGAAGTTAAACGTCACTTTAGTAAACATACACTGTAGTACTTAAGAAAAAAAAAGGGGGATAAAGACAAGTTTATTGATTATTTATATAATTCTTATAGATGTTGTTTTTACTACTATTATTATGTTTGACTTCTAGAGTTGGACGCAGAGGTCGAACGGCAAGGAGGGTGACTGAACTTAGAACTCAAATATTTCTATCAAACTTCTTTTTTTTTTTTTTTAAGGCGACAAAACGCAATTTTTGGCAAGCACTTTTTTTTTTTCTTCTTAGTTTGTGAGCGAGGATAGAGAGGAGGGAAAAATCGATGCTTTTCTTGTTTACAAAATCGAACCCGTTTTGATTATTTTCGTGGGCGCGGTTTTCGAGAACCGTTCCAGTTATGTGTGCGATAATGTCATTTTATGCTTTATATGGGTGTAGGACGAATGTGTGTCTACATTGGATAGTTTTGTGTGTCCCGCTGAAGCAATCCCCACGCACCCATACGAAATACCCATATGAAGAATCCCAAAATACCATATGAAATACCCATATAAAAAAGAAATATCCCCCAATTTTTTTTTTTAGTTACTTCACAATTTTAATTGTTTTAAGACACTCTCCCCTATCTTATACACGCATTATACATAGGGGTGTCGCGAACTTTTGTCGAACTGGATTTTTAGGTCGAACTTTTGGGGTTCGACTGGTTCGAACCGGTTCGACGAACCTTCGAACTTTTAACCAGATTCGACCGCCTCGACTTTGTAGATAGTGTGGCCAGACGTTGATACAAGCTTGTCTAGGTTTAAAGAATATTTTTTTTTTATGCGAAGGGTTATTTTAGTTTTATGAACAGTTGCAGTTAAAAGAAACTAATTCTAATCACTGAAGAAGTTAATAACATCTTTTTTTGTACTGTAATAACTGAAATAACCAATCAATGCTGCCATTAATTCATCATTTAGACATCACCATCCAATCCGAAGCCAACTGGCCAGCCTGTCGCGCATGCGCATAGCAGTCGAACTTTTCACAAGAAGTTCGAAAAAGTCGAGCCTCCCTCTCGCCTTTGTCCTTTACTACTCCTTCTCTCTATGCGGGGCGCTTCCCTTCCCACTGTTTAGTCCACGGACGGACGCTGTCAGCTTTTCCTTTCATGTGCTGCTAACGCAATTAAAGAGGCCCTGCAATCATATTTAAGCGTCTGCCTTTTTTGCGGTTTCCACGTCTCTTGGGGTTCGGCAAAGCCAGCGGGCACGGAGAGAGTAACTAAATATCAGTGCGTTATATGTTAACCGGACGACGCGGAAACCTCCTCCGCCTACGAGGGCGACCCGCGTTGCCGAAAGCGCGCGAAAATGTGACGTCTTTGATCTTGGGCTTACTACTGGTCAGAGCCGCTAAAAGCTTTTTTTTTTAGTCGAGATACAAAGTATAAGTGTCGCGAACCGTTTCAATTATGTATGAAACTAGTTTTTGTTCAGTATTTTAGATCAGAAAAGAAACAAATGCAGTTTATAAAGTACGGAAACAAGAAATGACCCGTCGACATACCCGCCACCAAGCGGCGGAAAAAACGGCGCATACTAGAAAGGGCTAGTGGGATGAGGCCCCGACGAACGGCGAGCGTAGAAAAATCCCGGATGTACGCGGCGGCGCTGCGATCGTATACCGGCTCCAGGATCCGACCGGTTCCGAGCGTTCCGAAGGCCTTCGGCGCGGGCTTGGTTGGCGATTTGGCCATTTGGCGGTATGGCAGCGCGAAGTGGCTCCCGTTCTGAACTGATCTTTACCCCGTGTTTGCTGTCGTTTGTGGCCAATGAAGTGTTATGCCGAATTAGTCTTTAATCGCGCAGCAAGTGCAATGCGAGCCGCCCTGGCCGCCCGCTTCATACAGCCTATCCAACACGTGCTTTAGTGGCGCCCTCTCAAGCCGTCGACACGGAGTGCGACAGCCGTGAACGCTTGATGAGCCCACTACCCTTCCTCTAGTTCACGGCCACTCAAGTCAGGACCTACGACGTCATGAAGGAGGTTATTTTTTGCTTGTTTTTGTAATTCTAATTTGCCTATAACTTTTAAAATAAAGCGAAATTTGAGAAAAGAAAAGTTTCATTAAGTTACTACGTTCAGTGCGCTCAGGTTCGGTGCAAAATAAAAACCAGTAAAAATGTCAATGCAGGGCCCCTTTAATTATACATATAAAACATAAGAAGAAAAAAATTGTCGTTGCTGCGCGCTACATCTTTTTAATTAAAATAGCTTTAACTGGAATGTTATTAAAGATAGGTGGAAAACGATTCCCTCTATCTGGGAGGAAAATATGGCAGACATCCAAGGCCAAACAGCAAATTGACCTGTGCGTGCTTCATTGAGGAAAAAAATCATATATGTCATACGGTGCTTTCCCATGTTATTATTGAATATAAATCGTATGGGTGTATATATATATATATATATATATATATATATATATATATATTCCACATATGGGTTGGTTCTACCCCGGATATCACACGCGTTTACCGTTGCACTTCGAGCGTTCACCGCTTGGTGACGATGACCAGTCACTTATTCAGCTTGCATCACATGACTGCACACTCCGCATGATGCAAAATAAACGCGCCGAGAGAAGAGAGAGAGCGCAGTCACTTGGTTCGAATCGGGTGACCCTCACTATGACGTCAAAATAATTAACAACTGTCAAAAAAAAAAAAAAAGAGGGAAAGAAAAATAGATTATTGCAAGTTTGAATTAAATGCCACAACTTCGAATCACATGGCCGCCTCGGTGGCTCCGAGGGAAAGCGCCGGCCTACGGATTCTCAAGTGGCGGGGTTCGAAACCCGGCCGAGGTGCCCGCAATCTGACGGAGGATTATTGCGGAGAAGGCGCCGTTTTACCGCGAGCTTTCGGTTGCAGGTCAAATGATCCCCAGGTGGTCCAAAGTAATCCGCAGACCTTCGCCGGGACGTACCAGATGCCCGCCGTTATAATTTAGCATGTAAAAAAAAAAAAAAAAAAAAAAGGAACATTTTTTAGCGGTTCACTGCAAAAAGAACATCTAAGAGCAAGAGGACGAAACAGATGTGTCTGCCACTTTGTAGCGACTTTCGTCGATCTTTGTCGTATTGGCTGCTTGGGGCGGGTCGGGGATCAACCCAAGATGACGTCATGGGCAGGCCTTGTCCTCTAGGTGGTTCATCGCGGTCAGATGGCGTCTTTCGACGTGTTGACTGGACATCGAGGCTCAGCCAGAGCGATGAGTGCCTTCGCTCGATCTCACCGTGATGACGTCACAGTCCTAGCGCGCAGGCTTTGACTCTGGGTTAGGGAAGTGGATGGGGAGATGAAGTCTCACCGCAAAGGCTATGGGTGCTGCGCTGTTCGATTCGAAGTTCGAACAACGATGTGTGCACCTCTACGGAAAACCTGTTCGAGGTTGGGATCTCGCCAAGATTGGTACGAGCACTACATCAGTGTAGGGCTGTGCCAAGGGTGATTCGAATGGCACTGCATCTTTCATTACCTTCACAGTGCAGGGAAAAGCCACGACGACCGGTTATCTAAAGCCGTGCTCACGCTGCTAATACATCAACAAAGTTGGCAAACACTGTCTGAGGCCTGCTTCTTCTTTGTATGAGAGTCGCGTCACATTGTTCGTGCAGAAACTGCCTACAGACATGTTTCAAGCATATGTATGAAGTAAACATGCTTAGGGCGCACGTTGTCTCCAGCGAACGCCGTGTCTTTTGTACGATGTATCTGAGCAACCTGGCTGCGGCTTTAGCAGCGTTGAAGCCAAAGGATGATGCTGCACAATTCGATTTGAACCACCGCTTGCACACCTCTTCAATGGAGAGTTTCAGTCAACGTTACTAGAATACTCAGTTTGGAAACTGCCATAGGAGCCATGCTTTGAAAAAGTGGCTCTTATCCGTACTCGAGAACCAAACTAAATGCGATTGCAACGCCGCCATTTCTCCCGCAGCGGCCACTCCGGGAACAGCACGGACTGCACCTATTGGTTCAGGTCGAATAGCGCAAGGGCCGGTGGCGCCATCTCGCAGGGCTATCTCGCAGTAGCTAAATAAAGCAACTTTTATGTTTTCACTTGTCGCTAAAGGGTGGCGTCGTTATCGTATTTAGTTTGGTATCGGTGGACAAGCGTCAGTTTCCCAACTGAGTAACGTTGGTTTCGGTATAGGTTGTTTTCACATGACGTCGATCCGCCATTTTGTTGTTAGTTTGTTTTTCCAAACGAATTTACTAATATGAAGGATTGCATCGCAACCTGTTGAAGAGATGTCAGCGTGGCGAGACTTATAAGCTTCTGTACTCCACGCATTTAAAGGATACTACAACGAAATTTCGGCGCTTATTTTTTGTTCTTTATGTGTTCAAAGGAGCAGTACCACATCGGACACACCAATATCCTGTTAGAAAAGACACGAAAAGGAGTTTTAAAACGAATTAAACGATTAGCAAAGAGCACTTGGTGATGTCTCTAACGCCTCGTTTGTAATGCCGGTCTAGGAACCTTGACAGGTAGTGACGATAACTGTCTCGCCTCCGGCCACCACGAGAGAAGAGGGGAAGGAGGAACTTCCCTCTCCCGAAGAATCTCTTTTGTGTGACCAGAAGTCGCCATTGTCCCTCCACAAGATTATAGAAGATTAACCCGTCACTCAAAATTCGTACAAAAGCAGCCGCTTGGGTGGCTGAAACGACTACGACATTCTCTCAACGTCAGCCTCGCCGCAGCTTTGCTCGTCCCGAGACGAACTACGTCACGATTGCGGGGGATGTCACGTGCTTTTCTCTGGCTGCTCTCCGAGCGCTTGCCAGATTTGCCGTTTATAACGAAAAATACAGCCACCAGGCTCAAAATACAAACGTGCGATTGTCATTTATGGATATTGATGATCATATTCAATCTATTTTTGAACACGACGGATATATTTCAAATTTCGTTGAAGTATTCCTTTTTAAGGGGTCATGCAAATCCTTGGGAAGCTCGCTTTCGGCACACGCCAAACAGCTCACAACAACAAAATGGGGGACAAAATTACTTCAGTGAAAACTCCCTTTTTCGTTCCCCCGAACAGCGCAAGCGCAGACGTTTTGAGCATGCGCAGTGCGACTCTCCAAGCTGTTCGAGGGAAATCAAAGCGCTGGGGCCCCCTATTCAAAGGCTCTCTGATAGCGGACAAACTCCCGCGTCACTAGGAGAGGGCTGACGTCTGTAAGGCGGACGCTAACGAGGAGCAGACGAACTCGCAAAGGTCCCCGATGACTCGCAGTTTTGAGGCTAATGCGGTCTCTTTCCTTCTGCATTGCCTGACGGGGGTTACTGCCGGAGTCACGAGTTGACGCTAAACTTCGAGAGAAAAAGAAGTTTTTGCTTCTTTTTGAGCAGCCGTCAATACAAGAAGACCTGACCTGCCCCACCTCCCATTTCCGGCCCTTAGAAACAAAAATAAAATTACAAAAAAAAAAAAATGACAAAACGTTTGAGGAGTGCCGTCTCTCATCGTGGCCCGCTTCAAGCGGGAAGCCCTGTGTCACTCACGGTTGGAGGGTTCTTGTTTTAGAAACTGTTGGCAGTGTTTCACCGTTTCATCTTGCTTCTTCTTTCCTTTTCTTTTTTTTTTTTTTCTTTTTTCCGGCATTGCAGCATTGTTGGGTTGCTTTGCATCTCCGGAACACGGGCTTTCTTTCGAAGAATTCGGCTCCTTTGTGTCTTCTTTTCTTTTTTATTTCTTTTTTTGTTAACTGAAGCCTTTAGAACGGCTACGTCAGCAGTACACGTCAGCAGGTTCAGTAGGTGTTGCGCTTGCGCAATGACACTGTAACGGCGTCGGGACCAGTCGGGACGCGCAAAAATAAAACTGAAACCGAGGGGGGAAAACCGGTTTGGTTACGGTTACGTCAAATTGCTTTCTTGCTGGAAGCAATTTTTGAACATTTCGGTTTTGAAACTCGGTGTATCGAACGCCAAGAAGGAAAACAATTAATGTTTACTAACAGATAAATATTAAAAACCTACGGTTTTTTATTTAGTATGTTTTAAAAACTAAGAATGTACACGATTCACCGACGAGCTTTCACCAGGGTTCATTTCGCACCATCAAAACTGTGGATCTTGGGCAGACGATAAACCGCTTTACCCACAGCGCGTACTGATGAGTGTTAGGACGCGTGCCTTCGGCTCGCTTGCCAAAACAACCAGTCACTGTACTGACGAGAACGGCGGGGGTTTCACACATCAAAAAGCGTTTTGCGCACTATTCATCCGCTGGGAGAAGTAATTCTCACAAGACTTGGTTGTCAAAGAAGGAAGCGATGATTTATTGGTTGTACCTTGTTTTGAAACGTGTACGTCTAGATAAAATAACATAAAGTTATCTAAAATGAACGATGGAAGGGGGAAATTGGCACCGCCGAGGAGAGCCGGACCTCTTTTCACTGCGGTCCTTGAGGTGAATGCGAGACATTGCGAGTACAGAATAGTCACAGCCTGTGAACAGCATCTCCTCTACATCCACGCAACGTCCCCACACTCGGAGGGTGCCAACTCAGCCATTGGATCCGAACCCGACGCCGGGCGCCTTTTGACGCGTTGATTGGACACGAGGCCCAACCGAACGCTGACGTCACACTCGTGCCCACTCTGCGTCTTCGTTCGATCTGATGACGTCAAAATGCCACTGCACGGGCTTTGATTATTCTAGGTGGTGTTGCTCCAGCGCGAGCCGAGCTTCATACCTTCCGGCGCCGATCGCGAGCGTGCACGCGGAGCCGAAGCACGGTGGAAGGCGACGAGCGCTCTCTGGAGGTGTCCGAAGAAGACTATCGTGTTTATGCCGTCATTGACATGGATAGCTCGCAGGGGTCTCGCGATATATGTGCCTTTATTTGGTGCAAGTATCAAATTTGGGAAGGGTGGTTCCAAGTCGTGATGGATAGCCCCTGCTTATTTTCCGACTTGAAATTCGGTCAAACTCAATAAAAAAAAAAAAAAATAGTACATGCAAAAGCGTCGGTGAACCCTGGGTTTTTTGTTTGGGTAGGTGGCGCAGGTTACCGCCCATTACAAAGGGCATAGCCAATATCATCCATCCATCCACCCGTAAACTGAGAGAATATCAAGAATATGGAAAGCGATCCTTTTCACCTGGCTTTTGTATCACAATGCTGCGTGAAGCACTTTAAGGACCCCGGGCGACTTGTGGTGTTGCATTGGCTGAATTTCAGCCGACACACCAGACGTCCATCGGAGCTGACTCTAACTCCCCGCTGTATAAACAAACTAACAACACAATTACTTTTGTTTTCTGTTTGGCCGAATGCAAAGTGGTCAGCGGCAACTTTTTTTCACCTCGACGTGAATTTGGTTTGCCTAATGTAAATTAAACTCTCTTTGTCAGTAATTTCTAATTAGGGCAAGAGCGGCGCCACATATTTTGGCGATATTATCCAAAATATACGGGATAATTTAACCGATTTTTTTTTTTTTATCTCGCGTATTGACGAGTTGATTCTTAATCTTTATTCTTAATTTTAAAAATTTGTACTGTGATCAGGCACAAAAAGACACTTATTTTAATGTTTAAAGAGAGCGTACTAACGTATTAGTCTGCTGGGAATAAAATAATATAAAAATAAACTTAAAAAAAGAGATATCGCATTTTTTATACGTTTCGGTATTTTGCTTTTGGTATTATAATTAATTATAATCGGAAACCTTTGTGCTCGCAGGAGCTGCAGCTTTCGCGTTTATAGTTTTTTGCTTTGTTGTTATTGTTTGAACGTTTTCGAACGTAAAACTTCGGAAATCGGACATTACCTGCCGTCTGCGTTCATTTATTTTTTATTTCACAATACTGCCAGTCCTCTTACGGGCCAGGTTAGGCGTAGGAGTGGACGATACAGAGAAAAAAAAAAAAAATTCACTTCATGTATCAGAAAAGTATAAAAAAGAAAAGCGACATAGCTCGCATCACAACCACGACAACGAATGTTTTACTTATAAAAAAAAAAAAAAAACGCACTTAAAGCACTCTCATATTCCGAAACTGTCTGAAGAGCAACAACATCCCCGAGAAGCTTATTCCATTAATCAATAGCCTGTACAAAAAAAAAAAAAAAAAAAAAGGTTTGTTAAAATGTGTTTATGCGGGCATGAATTGGAGCAAGCACTTTTGGGTGATGCAAGCGCTCTGAACGATCGCTTTTCGTCTTTATATATTTAGAACTGTCGATTTAAAAAAAAAAGTTCATAATAAATTTGAAAAAAAAAAATAATCTCAGCCGCTGGCATATTCTTCGATTAACGGCTGCATGCCACCTTGGTTTTTTTTTAGCGCCGTAACCAATGTTGTAATTAAAAAAAAAAAAAAAAAATTGTATGTGCCGCAAGTGATTGAATTTTTCAAGTTCATTTGGGAGAGAAACCTGCCATGGGTCCCAGACGTCGGACGCATACTCTAGTGTCGGCCTTACAAGGACTTTGTAAGCCAAACGTTTAACCGAAGGAGGTGAATTATACAGTTTTCTACGTAAATACCAGTTTTTAGTTGCTTTTTTTATGTAGTCCACGTGTTTATTCCATTTCAGATCGCTCGAGACAGTAACACCTAAACACTTATTACTGTCAACTTTAGTAAGCTTAATAGCGTCACGCTCATAATCAATACATAATATATTTTTCTATGTTGTAAAACGCTTGTATTGTGTTTTTGTTATGTTAATTTTCATGCTATTTTCACAACACCACGATGAGATGCGAGATAAGGTATTGTTTAAATTCTCCTGGTCATCTACTGAAGGTATAGGAGCGTAAAGTATATAATCGTCAGCAAATATCGTTATTTTAACGCACCCGTTACTGCTAATAGAAAACAAACTGTTTACATATCTTAAAAATAGCAGAGGACCCAACACAGAGCCTTGCGGAACTCCTGAATGCACTCTTAACAATTCCGAAAAACTTCCATTAACATCAACGAGCTGCTGGCTGCCGATTTCTGGGATATGCACTAATCCATCTTATGATCAATGAAGGTGCACCGAAGCCAATTAGTACATTAATTAATTTACAGCGGGGTACTCGATCAAAAGCGTTTGACAGCTAGATCAATAAAAACGGCATCCACTTGCAGAGTTCGTTTACATAACCAGTGATTTTATGGTAACATTAAATTAATTCGGTGGTTGTGGACAACCCAGTACGAACACCGTGTTGGCTGAGGCTTAGTATAGTATTGTTTTCCTCCGTAAAGTTGACTAGCTGCTCATTTACAATAGGCTCTAATAATTTACACGATGTAGAGGTCCAAGAAATGGGGCGATAATTGGCAATCAAGTCACTTTCCCCGCATTTTTTTTTATTTGCACAACTCTTGTCATTAGCCACTCATCCGGTAAAATGCAGTTTTCAATTGACCTAGAAAATATTCACGTTAAATAATTCGAAACCCATTCACCTGGTCATCTACTGAAGGTATAGGAGCGTAAATTGTATACAATTATACCTTTTCAGAAATTAATTCGGTATAGCATCAGGTCCAGACGATTTTCTAGCATTAACGGAGAGCAGTAAGAAGAGGACACCTTGTTCCGAGATAAGAACATTTATATTTGCGTTTGCGACTGAGAATTCTGTTCAGTTCCGTTGTCTCAATTGTAAAGACTGACTTAAAGTACTGGTTGAATTCCGATGCCATTTTTGCCCTGTCACTCACAATGTTATCGTCAATGCGTAGCCGTTTTATGGTGGACCTTCACGGAGCCAGATAACGCCAAATTGTTTTCTGGAGAAGATGTGATGAATTCGGGCAATAATCTTGTGAAATATGTTTCTTTAGCTATTTTTCTCATTTACTTCATCTTCCCACACTTTCGCGGATAGCAGGTGAGCGACGCTTACGAAGTTTCTTTGGTTTTTGTTTCGCCTGGAAAATGTTTCTTGAAATCCATAGATTTTCGCGCTTTATCCTTTCGGTTTTCTTAGGTGTAATGTTTCAGATGCAATGATTAGTGATGCAGTTATGACCACGCTTCATTTGTTCATTCGTCAAACCCGTCCAGGTTCTCTTCTAGGTAGTCAATAACCGACTCGTCATTAGCCCTCTGGAAATCGTAATAGTGCTTTACTTCAACCGCGTATCCGCATTCTTATCAATCTTATTTCAATCCCCACCCCTGCCCGTTTCGATCTGGATGAGCATCGTACCGGCGTGCGGTCGTGTATCACTACTGCGTGGTGCACGTTAAACACCCCAGGCTAGCGGTTGTACTGCACTGGCTAAATTGCTCATCTACAGCGAGTGACTCGTCGCAACTTCAGAATGGCTGACCAACGACTCGCTGTATAAATAATATCCAAACAACCCCAATTATTATTATCAATCTTAACGCTAGTAATACCATTAATAAAGTAAAATTGAGCTTGTCGATTGTAATTGCGGTGCTTTCTTTAGTTTCCACCGATCCATCCTCTGTTTTTCTTTTTTTTTTCTTTTTTTTTTTGCATATTAAAAATTAGAGACTCAACAAGTACATGGCGTGTATGTTCAAACCCTACCCTGCCCCATCCGATGTGGTTGAGCATCGTGATCGTACTGGCGTGAGGTGGTGCAATCACTGCTGTGTGATGCAGGTTAGAGACCCCGGGCTACCGAATGGTACTGCTCTGGTTAAATGTTTCATCCACGGCGCTTAGCAGTGTCGCCGTACTCTGGCGCACTAAACTCGCCCCTTTTAAACACGTGTTTTTGGCTTGCAGTGGTGACACATGGGCCACCATTTTGGGGGCCTTCTGCTGCTGAGCGCATGCTCTCTGTAGCGTCCATATCACACCATCAAATTCGATTTTTTTTTTCTTTCGGCAAGAACAAATAAGAATGACCACCAGGATGGCGCGATGACGCCACGGCTGACACCGAACATCCGGGCGGTGTGACGTCATAAGAGATTCCACGAATGGGCAAAATTCCAACTAACTAGATTTTTTTTTGTATATATATCTGTCGATTCTGACAAGTAGTCAGTCACAGAATAAGCGCCTCTAGTTTTGTATACATGACTGGCATTGTCGTCACGTCCAAATCACGTCATTGGCCATTGTGGGGGTCTTGCTGCTGAGTGCTTACCTTCTGCCAGTGTTGGGTAAACTACATCAAAAAAGTAGTTCAAGTAAATGAGAGGTAATGTACTTCAAGTAAAGTAGTAAGTACATTCGGTGCAGTGTGCTTGAAGTAAAGTACTATAAATACAATGTATTTTCAAAGCGCAAGTATTTTTAACACAATCTTTCACGATGCCCTTTCATTTCCCAATACAGTGATTTTTCAACTGGTGTGCCTTGCCCCAAAGATAATAAGAGGTGCATGACATATTTTCGAAAACGGCGGCGAATCTTGGATAAAATCAAGTGGCCACAGAGTAGTTCTTTTCAGAAATGGCGCCCAATTCAGAAGTCCCTCTGCAGCTTCCGCAAGCAAACCTCTCATAAAATAGTGTCCTCTCATTAACAAAAAAAAAAAAAAAACAAAAAAACAGTGGGTGTGCAGGCGAGATGGTGATTATCATAATGTGACACATGAGATTGCGGTGCGAAAAAAAAATAAGTAAGGAACTTTCAAGTCGAAGGACAAGACAAAAGAGAATGTCTCAAAACATTGTGACGTCCTCCTCTGTTGTCTTTTTCTTCGACTTGAAAGTTTAATATTTCCGCACCACAGCCTCAGGTGCTAGATTATGATTAATTTTGCTCTCCTGGTATCTTTAACCTCCTCGCTCGCGCTGATCGAGCGAGAAGTAGCGAGAGTTCAAAAAGCTACGGGAAAGCCGCCATCGGAACAAACGGAGGGACGCGTCGTGTCTCACGTTTCTGGTGGGAGTAGAATATTCCTCCCAATATTTCTGCCGAAATGACAGAGCATCGTTTTGTGATACAAATTTAACAAAACAAAATTTGGGGATTTTGTACTTTCCTCAAAAAGCACCAGAAAAAAAAAAAAAAAAAAAAACTTTAAATAATTACAAGTCCATACTTAGATAATGTACTCCAAGTAAAGTACACGTTTTCTAAACCTACTTGAAATAGTACAATAAGTAGTACAATGCACTCAACGTACTTCCCAACACTGCCTTCTGCAGCTTACATATCGCACCACTAAATTTCTTTCTCGGCAACAACAAGTAGCGGCGTCATCGCGTGTCGCGATGACGTCACATGCTAGCTACGTACAAGGTGTCCTCGAAAGAAAGAAAGAAATTTTTTTTTTTTTTTACTATAAAAACAATTTGCGCATCGACGAACGCTCATTCTGCTCCCAAACGGTAGCGCCAGTGGTCTGAACCGGGTGACAAAGTTCGATAACTAACCGTTATCTTATTTAAAAGTTAGAGGCGAATTTCGATGATTTTTTGTGGGAAAATGGAGGTCGCGTGAACCGAACAAAATACTTGTGGATGAATGGAGTGTCAACAGTAGAAAAGGCTCTGGTGTGAACTACATGGGAACGGGGCACAATGTTCCTTTGAAAGTTTTCGAATAATTTTCGAATTTTCGAAAAGTTAACGGTACGTTCTGAAACTGTGGCATCTGGTCCGAAACTGAGCGTTCAGCGATACACATATAATTATGTTTGCAAAAAAAAAAAAAGTATATATATATATATATATATATATATATATATATTGGCCGGGGGGGGGGGGGGGAGGAATGGGTGAGGGGCACTGTTTATAAGATTCGGGAGCTTATGGTTGTTGCTCTGTTGATGTTTTTCGCCCGTCCTCAGCGGGGCGCTACGAGCATCGAATTATCAACCTCGCAAAAGGAAAGTGGGCACGATGCCAGGACTCGCGATGAATCTGACATCGGCGTCGTCGTACAACGTTAGAAAACGATTAGAAAATTCATGTCGTTATCACGCTCTCACTTACGAGGTATAGTTTTCGTTGGCGGTGACGTAGTAATTGACCCATTAATTAAGTTTCCACTAGAAAAAGAAAAGGGCGTAACATTAGACGGGGGTCATGACCAGTTCGGCGTACCCCTGACCTTTTTTTTTTTTTTTTACCTTCGAGACGGGGTAATGGATACGTGCAGAACGTTGTTTTGCTACCTTCCTTCGTTTTGGGTTCTGACTATTAAAATGTTGTTGACCTCCAACAGACGGCGAACGCGAGCGAGCGTTGGCAAGACCACTGGCTGCGGAACGCAAAGGGAGGGCGAGTGAGTTAGTGAGGCGTGAGTTATCTCGAGTTAGTGAGTAAATGGGTGACTGAATGCCTGTGTTAATGAAACCAGTGAGAGAGGAAGTATGCGCATATGAGGTACATTAAAAGGCAGGGTTATATTTATTTTTATTATCATCTACATCGTTGCCTTTTTGGAGGCGTACCGATAAACCCGAAAAAGTTACCCGCGAATCAAATTTGGAACGGAAGACACCTGGCACGCCTTAGCGGATTATTTTCGACCATTTGGGTGTCTTTTGTCGTGCAATTCCCAAAGCTCAGTTACGCGGCGTCAGATTGCGCGCACCTCGGCCGGGATTCGAACCCGCCACCTGGTGGATCCGTTGACCGGCGCTTTGAGTAATCCCCAAGTCGCGTTTCTACCAAAATCGGGGAAAACAGTTGAAAAACTCCGGATTAAAACTTTTCTTGAATAAAAAAAATATAAATAAATAAAAAAAAAGCATAAACTGGAAAATGTTTGTCTACTGCTTTATTTCTGCGTTGACCCAGATCACTGCCTGCGCTGAACTGGCTTGAACTGTCCGCGCTTTTTGTGTTCGGGAACCGCACCCGTTATCTCGTTTTCCTATTTTATTCGTACTCGGACGTTTGCAGAGTTTCTGAATCACGCGCATGGTTCCCATCGAGCTTGGGGAATCCCGCTGTCATTTCCCGTCTCCTTCAACATAAGCCTCGGAGAAAGCGCCAATTTTTGGGCCGACACGAAATTAAACACCGAAAAACACCGAATCGAGTCTGTAAAAAATAGAATAACAAATATACTACGTTTGCAAGGGTAACGTAGCCTCCGTAGTGCTCCAACCGCGCGTCTCCTTTGCTCGAGGGCGAGTGCGAGTGATTAATACCACCTATACTCGTTTTCACGTCAAGAACCGTAGTAAAAAAAAAAAAAAAAAGTCCGGCCCCTCGCGAAACATTACTGATTTGCCCCTATATGTAGAGAATTAAGATATATGTAAGTTTATTTTGGATTAGATAAATGTTATCTTATCAACACGTTTCAAACGACAAAAGCATCTTTTCTTCCTCCGACAACTAAATCTTGGAAGAACTACTTCTCGCGGCGCA
The DNA here is from genome assembly GCA_013358835.2 of Ixodes persulcatus. Lineage (NCBI taxonomy): Eukaryota > Metazoa > Arthropoda > Arachnida > Ixodida > Ixodidae > Ixodes > Ixodes persulcatus. The sequence goes on along the minus strand of JABSTQ010009212.1, from coordinate 1,011,858 downwards.
TGAACAATGCGCATATGGATCCCCGACCCGCCCTGGGGTCCACTAACGATGCCGTCATGAACAGGCCTTGTCTTTTAGGTAGTTTGCGGAGCGCAGGTTCGTCTGCTTCTTTTGCTGGGGTTGTGGTGAGGTCAGAACTCCGAGCTCTTATTGGATCTGGTTGAAGGATAGTGGGTAGACCTCAAGGCAGCTTGCTTCGAGGTCTACCCACTATCCTTCCATCACAGCCAATCAGCGCTCGGCGTTCTGACGTCACCACAATCCCTGCAAAAGGAGCAGACGAACTTGCGCTTCGCATATTAGACGCAAGACGAAGCCACAAGCTCTTGCGCGTTTCAAACGCAAGCGCTATGCGTTTGCGTTAGCGTTGCGTGTTCCACGCTGCGCATGCGCGAAATCGCCATGCGCCAATCCAAGGCCGCGGTTCGGGCTCCGCGCACGCGCAGTGTGGAACACGCAACGCTAACGCAAACGCACAGGGCTTGCGTTCACTCGTATACGCAATACTAAAACTCACTATTAGCTCGTAGCGTCGAAGTAAAATATCACAAATTGTCCCCCCCCCCCCCCCCCCCCCCACCCCCCACCTTCCCCACCCCCAAACCCGAGTGTCCTGTTTCCGACTTCGAGGATTACGGTCACCCTATACTCTTGTATGATGTATTAGCATCATATGAAACTGCTGGTGGTCATTCCCACTTGTTTTTGTCGAGAAAAAGGAAATTCGGTAGTGCGAAATGCGCTCTGCAGAAGGTACGCGCTCAGCGGCAAGGCCACCAAAATGGCCGCCCAATTGACGTCAACGCGATCGTAAAAAGGTAGTCAACAGCCGGATTCGCCGAAGAGCATCAGCCGAACGTGATGATGACGCCACGAACGCGGTCAGCCATCAGAGCGGAAAGCGGTCGTCAATGCAATTCTCAGATTGGCGCACAGCTTTCAGTGAGAAGTATGGTGTGTTGTCTGACAAGTGAAACTTGCCAGACAATAATATTATAGTCGATGACGCGTTAAAGGGGCCATGAAACGATTTTTCTACTTTCGCTAAATTCTGCTCATGATCACTCCCTAACGTTGATAACCGAATAAACTTGCCTTAGTTTTTTCTTTCTAAGCAATGGCAGTCGGCAAATAAATTCGAGAAATATGAGCGTCGTTCATCACCAGGCTCTAACTTGGAGCCAGAACAAGCAGCCACGTGGCCATGGTGCCTATTCTATGCCGTCAACGTTAATCACAGCCACGTGCTGGGGTCGGCAAAGTAGAAAACGCGTGCTGAGCTTCAGGCATTGTTAGAGTTCGGCTCTTATCGTCGCAGCTGGTTGGACACGAGCCACTACCCGAAGTGGTGTCCGCCGAGGCATTGATCGTTACGAACCGAAGTCGAGTGCTCACGCAGTTCTCGTGTCCAATCCATGAGCTGCGCTCGACTGTTGTCAGGTGGGTGGTTTCGATCCCACAATTACGTCATCAAGCTTCGCGGAGGCAGTACTGAAAGAAATGGTCCCCTTTTATCCTCGCAATTTTACCGCGACCAAGAATCTTCTGAATCAGTGGCGGTCCGTGCCAGTATACTTGGGCCAGAGTAGGAGTAGCACTCCTCTGTAAAGTCATGAACATTCCATCCCGATATCGTTTCATGACACAGTACATGCTCAGCCTCCAACTGGAGCTTCTTGCCAGCGCGAGCCTTTTGCCTTCGATAACACCATGACATTTCGGTGCACGAGCAGCCAAAGCTCGGTGGAAGGAAACGAGCGCGTGCTGGAGGACTGGAGGCCACTCATCATTCAAAACACAGTCTGCAGACATTGTCTCAGGCTTGTTTCTTCTCTTTATTGCGGTCCTCTCGCATTGGCCATGTTAGGAATTGAGGAGATCGTCCCCGCAACCTCCCCCTCATAGCAGACTGCTCCGTCCAGCCGAGCCTGACTGGTTCCGACGATAGCGCTATTAGTTTTTCAAGCCTTCTTGACGCTACCAAAAATCCGGCCATTATTTCGAAATGGTTTGAAGTTTCTCTGCGATGGCTTTGTCACATCTTGACAACCTCCTACATGTGACGCCCTGGAACCTGGTTCTCGTCAACCCATCGGGTAGACGACGGCTACGACCTGTGGCTGGTCATGATGAACGCCATTAAAGTAGACTGTGTGCCCTCCAGGCAGGCACGTAGCCAGGATTTTGTTTCGGGGGGGGGGGGGGGGGGGGGCGCCCATGACAAAATGCTGTATGAGGGGGAGGGGAGAGAGGAGGTCCCAGCAAAATGGAAGATTTCGGGGGGGCCCGGGCCCCATGGGCCCCCCCCCCTCCCCCCTGGATACGTGCCTGCCTCCAGGCATCCATCCAGCCGTCTAGGGACCCCCTTGAAAACGGAAGATTTTCAAGAAAGCCAAGATGTCCAATCGCCCAAAAGTCCTAGTTGCGTCACGGGAGGCACAGAGAGACCCGAAGAAGCTGGTATACACATAAAATACCTGCAAATGGTTTGCGAAAAAGCTGCACGCTCCCCAATCTTTTTTGGGTGTATGTCAAGAGCCAGCGCAGGTCCTCGTCTGTCCCAAAGTTTGTAAAGGACGGCTGTCTTCAGTGATCCTAAGACTATTGCTGAACTGTTTAGTGGCCATTTCTCGTTTGTTTGGGAGACTATGGTCTGGGCTGCCCGTGTCTACCTGGATGTACGTACCTCTGGCTCTTGGCGATTATAGTGTCCAAGAGCCGAAATCACTCTCTCTCTAGCCAAGCCTTTGATTATCGAAGACGACACCAAAGAAACACTGCGTTGCCTCAGCGCCTCCCAAAGTGCGGGTTCTGATGGCATCCGCGCAGAATTCCTGCAGGCCTGCTCCACCAGACTATGCCCAGTCCTCCCCACCCGGCTTTTTAGTAACTTCCTAGCAGCGGGAAAGGTACCACCGCAAAAGAAAAGTGCCATGGTCACGTTGGTGCACAAAGGAAGCAATGCTCCAAAAAACACTACCTCATCGTGCACCCCATCTCCACGACCTCCATAGTTTGTAGGACCATGGAACATGGGATAGGGATAAACAGAGAAGTATTTGCACAGTTAGAACATCATTACCTGCTGTCGGCGTACCAACACGGTTTTAAGCCAGGTCACAGCTGCGAGTCCGCCCTTGTTGTTCTTGTCCACACTGCCATTGAATACCTAAATGGCCGTACCCCCTCTGCGCTCATTCAGCTGGATTTCCGTCAAGCGTTTGATAGAGTAGACCCTCATGATGCAAGCTTGGTGCCTTTTGTTTGTGGCGAACTTTTTAAGTGGGGCGCAGACTTTCTACGTGACCGAACTCAACGCGTTGTTTTACGTGGTGCTGCTTCGGGTACAATGAAGGATCTATTCGGTCTGCCCCAGGGAAGTGTGCTCGGCCCCACACTTTTAAATATGTCCATCAATGAAGTTGTTGCATCTCTGCGTTGTAAGCCTCTGCTTTACGCAGATGACCTCACTCTTTTACATCCCGTCTCTATAACCTTGCTCATCAGCAGCAGCTCCAGCGTGACCTCGATGCAGTGTGTGCTTGGTCCTGCCAGAATAAGCTACCTTTAAATGCTGTCGAGTGTGCAGCTATGGTGTTATCTTGTATCCGACAAGATCTCTCCCTTCCCGAGCTCTGCCTTGACGGTGCTGCCCTCAGGTGGACATCAAGTGCAAAGCTGTTGGGGGTTGCTCTGGACCCCAAGCTCCGTTTCTCAACTCACGTTGGAGAAGTGCTCTTGAGGACGCGTAGGCAGCTAGGGTTTTGTCTTCGTGCAGCCAAGGGTGCTGAACCTGAGGCCTTACGGCATCTTTTTACCGCACTTGTCCTCCCTTAGCTGGAGTATGGCTACCCGGTACGGAGCCCCCACCACTCCACCAGGTATGCCTTGTGGCATCATTGGAAAGTGTATACAGCGTATAGCTGCCTACGCCATCTTGATGAATCAGGGTCCCTCTCGCATTGCACGTTATAAGGAAATGCGAACTGCCGATTTACTACGTGCTGTTGGGTGGAACTCACCTGTCCTACGGCGAAAAGAGGTGGCCTCTCTCCGACCGCTGGCCAACCTTTTGAATTTGAATATAAGTCAATCAGGCACTGCGGCATAACCGGTTCGGCGCCTCGCAGCCTTTCCTGGCCAGGGCTGAGACGCATCGACAGTCTTTCGCAGTGAGAACTGTAACACAATGGCGCTCGTTGCCTGCTAGCCTTACTCAGTACCCACCCACGACTCCGTGACGAAGTGAAGGACTTCTGCCATAGAGTGACTAGTATATCTCCGCTTTTCTCTCACATAACCTTTTTACCAATTGCTGTCTTGTTTCGATGCTATCTCGTTGTTGTTTTGCACATTTATAACTTGGTATGGGTGTACGCAGACCAACCGGTACGGGCCTTTGACATGCGTTAGCATTTAGCGCTAATCAACCCAACATCGCAACGGTCCTCATACTGTTGTGTTCGGGGAGTCATGTCTATTCTCCCAGGCGTCGGGGGTTTCGGATGCAGTCACCACAGCTTCCTCTCCCGCTCCCGCGGCGCGTCATCGGAAATGTGCCAGAAGACTCTTTTTTTCTTGTAGGAATGAAAGTTGACGTAACGAGCGAACGAACGAACGGAGCGAAAGAGCACGAAGGGAACCGCACACCGCGCCAGGGCCTCGCGAAATCAGTCCACTGTCCAGTCCAGTCCAAACCAGTCCAAACCAAAGCACGAACGTCCAAACGAATAACGCCCGCGTGCACCAGGGCAATAAATGCTAACGCATCTAAAACTCAGTCTGTGGCATTGAACATGACGTGTCGTGCTCAGTATACCATAGCGCGGAATGTTTATTTTTCTTGGCTTCAGTCTCGTTATTCGCCGAGCTGCCTCAGCAGATTGCAGCGACTGGCTTGCACGAGTGCTTTGCGGGAAAGTAGACGCCCTGGATTTTTTAGAGAGAATAATGGACGCAGACGAGTGAGCAGTGAAGGCCACAAGTGTGCCCATCCTCCTTGCTTTGAGACGTGCCGCGCGAGCGCTTGTTCCGCGATGCTTTGAAGCGTGTGATTAATTCAGACAAGTGATTAATCAGAGAGATGAAAACATTTCTTGATTCATTCATGCTGTTCGATGAGACGCACGCTGTAATTAGATCGCCCTGGTACATGACGTGTGACAGAGTGATCAGTATCTAAAGCTCACGGTGTGCAAGCCAATCCCCAGTCGCCATAGTTCTGACGTCACGAGGTGTAGGCCGTTCCCCCTTCGCAATATTCCTGACGTCACAAGGTGCCAACCAATCCTGTTTCTCCAACCATATGCGTAAGTCAATTCCTTCACTGGCTATCTTCATGACGTCAATGGATGTGTGCTCATCCCGCTTCGCCAGTCTCCAACTTGTTGACGTCACGTCGTGCAAGCCAATCACATTCGCCCAACCTCCCGACGTCACTGGAAGTAAACCAGTCCTGTTTCGCCAGTCCCTGACGTCACGAGACGCGAAGCCAATCATAGTTCTTCAACCTGCTGACGTCACGCCGCGCGAGCTAATCGCGTTGGGCCAACCTCCCGACGTCACGAGGTGTAGGCCAGTTCAGTCCGGCACGTCGGTAAGTGCTCTCAATCAGCAAAAAAGGCAAAAAAAAAAAAAGAAAACGAGTAAGTGGTCGCCCGTTTGTTCGCATCTGACGGGCACTCGCGTCGTTGTCGAGAAGAGTGCTCGGCGCCGCGAAGCCCTTCGTGCTCCGGCGGGAGGTTGCGAAAGACTATAAATATCGGAGATGGTTTATTTTCACGTGCTCTTATAGGTTCCGCCCCTCGCCGTGCCATTCCGGGCAGGCTGTGTGTTTTGGGAGCCGGAAATAGGCGTTATCTACGGGAGAGAGAGCATCCGCGCTTGTTTTCTCGGCCCCCTTTTCTTTGTTTTCTTTTAGTCAGCATTTGATTTCGTTATTTTTACTCTTTGGTAACGGGTAATGATTGTGGCACGTGGAGACTCTAAAACGACCTGCGCAGTTAAGCCGCCCCTGATCATGCGTCGTACAAACGACGCGGTGTTCGGAGCAGGCATGATGACACAATTATACGCGGACACGCCTCGGGCATCTTAGAAGGCTTCGAACATGTTTGGAACATGGCTGCAGACAGTTCTTTGGATGACCATAGCCTCCTCTATACTCACAAAGCTTGGCAGTTCGACGGCAGAGCCACAGAGTGCCCGCGGTCGCAGATTTGGAGCGCGAGGATCTGGTAGCACGGAGCATCAAAGAGCCATTTCCCGGGGAACCTGGACGTCAGCGCACAGCTTTTTGCAGCGGCGAGGACCCGAAACACACTTGTTCGCTCGGGAGAAGTGTGTTTCGGCGTCTCGCCGCAGCGGGGCGCCAGTCACGTGGCTCTCCTCTCCTCCGTTGTCTGCCGCTCCACCTTTTTCATTTCGGCGGCCGCTTCTCGTGGCGATCTGCCAGGCTTTGTCAGTATATAGCAGGCAATGGTAATGACCAATGGGACCTTCCTACAAGCGAGGCCTCAGACAGTTTCTGCAGACAGTTCAGGACTCGTTCCAACGGGATGGAAATCGCCCCGAAAGACCGCATCGTTGGAGGCACGGGTCGGGGCAGTGGTCTGTGATCTCTGACGGGGTGAGAGCGGCGGGGAGATCCTTCCGCTGTTCAGCCTCCGGCGAGAGCTTCGTATACCTTCCAGTTCTGCGGAGGGCATGGAGCGCGTATTGGAGGTCCGGCATCGAATCCCTGCCGTTTTCGCTCCGTAGGCGACCGTAGTTTTGACGAGGTTGCGGAAGAGTGTTGAGAAAGGCCGATCGTAAACTTCGCGGTTTTATTCGAGACGACTTGTGTACGCGTCGTGCGAATAATTAACGCGAGGTCAATTTCAAAAGCATTTTTTTTTTTTAAAGCGAGGATCCGAATTTAGAAAGTACGCGTGTCGCGTGAACACCTTTGTCGGCAGGAGCGAGCTGAATGACAAGGCACATTGAAGAGGCTTACGAATGTAGGTCTGTTGCCCATCCAATAGTTTCTGAAACCTTTCTAATATTTCCCGGAAAAAAAAAAATTATATACGGCAAAATTACAATATAAATTCATTAAAAGAAATAGAAAAAGAAAACACAGATAAACGTATATTTCGTAATTTATTCTAAGGACTCTTTTTTTCCCCTTTTTTCTTTTCTTTTACATTGGGTTTTACAGAGTACTCGGGGAATTTTGAATTTGTGCCCACCATTTTGACGAAGTGTACTATTTCCGAGGATTGTAATAAAGCAGAGACCGATGTGCATGCCAAGATCAAGATTTCACTGTTTTTATATATTTTTTTTTTTCCTGAGAAATTGTTCGTATTGACCGCGGTGCTAGCGGCTCCCTCCCTCCCCCCCTGTAAAGTCGGCCTTTCCGTGTACACCTACGCACTGAGGCCAAGCAACCTTCACAGAGCTATGGCACGACTCGTTTCGTAATACCATTACCGTTCGGACGCCACGCGGAGGACGCGCAATAAAGCTGTTTGGGTAGAAACCGAGGGAAAGGAGGAAACGAGAGTGCGCGGGGATGCCTGAACGCTGAGGTCTGGTTGGAATGATCAGCGGGTAGACGCATATCCTCCTATATATGCTGACAAAGCCTGTGCAGATCGCCACGAGAAGCAGCCGCCGAAATGGAAAAGGTGGAGCGGCAGACAGCGGATGAGAGGAGAGCCACGTGACTGCTGCCCCGCTGCGGCGAGACGCCGAAACACACTTCTCCCGAGCGAAAAAGTGTGTTTCGGGTCCTCGCCGCTGCAAAACCTGTGCGCTGACGTCCAGGCTGCCCGAGAAATGGCTCTTCGATGCTCTGTGCTACCAGATCCTCGCGCTCCAAATCTGCGACCGGGGCACTCTATGACTCCATCGTCGAACTGCCAGGCTTTGTGAATATACAGGAGGCTATGTCCCTACTCACTGTTCGTAAGCAAACGCCGGACGCCGGCGTTCGGCGTTCGACAGAGTGAGTGAAGACAAAAGGCAGCTCGCTTTGTGTCCGTCTACCCATTATTAATCATTCTGTAGTCAGAGCTCAGTGTTCGGACGTCCCAGCTCGCTCTTGTCTCGTCGTCTCCCTGAGTATTTTTCCTAGTATGCATCCTCGCAAACAGCCCAAAGCCGCGGTCACACATGTCTCCAAACAGTGTTTGTATGCCCAGTGTGACCATAAGGAAGGAACAAGACAGTGTATACCCCACTATTCGAACGCTAAGCGCGACAGTAAGCATTGTGACACTATTACCGCTCCGCGACCAATAATATCGCGGCTATAACTCCCTCTCTCTCCCATTAAAAAAAAAAAAAAAGGAGTTACAGAGTCGTGAACATAATATAGCCACACCATATCGCTGTGTTCCAAATCTTCTTAATGGATCCGAGTTACTCCGTCTGATTATGTCACGAGACAAGACACACCGTGGACGCGGGTAGGTTTTGGAACGCCAAGGTACGGAACCTTTACCCTAGAGTGAGATTGGAATACATTTTTGCAACACGACCCGTGTGTTCCTTAGATTAAACAACTGCTGCCGCAAATCCCTGTTTCGGAGAGCGCGCCGGTGATAAAATGGAGTTCTTCCTTCAGAGCACGCCCTGAGAGCGCTGCAAGCGCGACGTGCGGGCGCGTTGTCACGTAATATTTTTTTTTTTTGTTTTGCGGGTTTTTTTTTTACGCCAATAAAAAGAAACGGGCAAGGAGTATCACGTAGGAAACACCTTAATTGGGCGTTTCTCCAATGCGCTCTACAATTTTCCAATTCACACCTTGGCTCTTAAACGAACAATTAAAAAAACATAGCTAATTAGTCTTAATTATCTAAATAACCAGACGCACTAAAAAAATCGTGCACTTTCCCAAAACGCTTTCTAACAACATACAGTTGGTTTCACTCCCGCAGAGCGCTGTTTCTTTCTTTTTTTTTAAATACATTTTCGTGCAAGTTTCATATGGGTGATTTCATCTCAACTCAGGCACGGATTTAGGGTCGAATTTTTAATTTTGACGAAAAAAATATATGTTTTGGGGCAATTCCTATAATAAAAGAAGACGCAAACGGCAATGTCGTCGGATTTTTTGTTCTCAAGTTATGGACCGTTGAAGCGGTCAAGGTGGAAACTGACGTTTTTCCAGCTTATCGGAGGTGCCATATTTCACTCCATCCCTTTTCCATACTTTCTACGCTACATCAATATAACTTTTTGGGAACACTCTAGACATAGGTTTTTTCATGCTAATTAAGTGTCTATGTCATAACATGTTTAATATTTTTTTTTTTATTTGTCAAACCGCCTCTCTACGACAATATTTGACGAAGTTCAGCAAGCTGTGCTGTGTGACCTAATTAACATATTTTTACGATCTTTATATCACCGTAAAGCTCCAATTAAGCTTTTTCTTTTGCGTATACTTTCAATATTTTGCAATAAGTATATAATGCGCTACATGTGCCTGAAAAACAAAAATTTCGAAAAACTAGCAAGTTTGGAGTTGATTTTCTAAAAAAAAAACACTTTTTATTTATTTTATTTTTTATTCACAGTTAGTTGATATAGTAGTCTATCAGAAACTACGACAGAAATTGTAATATACTGTTTGTATGGCCGCTATTAAGACTCGAATCTCTTGCTATGAGCGTTTTGAACGGGACTTCGCACAGGCGCTCTGCTGAGCAGAAATTTGGCCTATGTAAGGTTTTCTATTTATCGTTAGCAGTTACCTCAATATCCAACCATAAAAATTAATAAAATGTGGAGTAGTGTACTTCAAAAAAACTAACTTCAAAGTGTATCCACAAGTGCGGGCACATCACTTACTTCCTCCCAATGCGGGGGAATGCAGATCGTTAGATAATTCCTCTGGGGCCTTTTGCTTTCGGCTTTGAGTTTGAAATACCGAACTTGACATGTAATTGTCATATTTTCTAATGTCAAACAGATATTCAGTGCATATACATATTTACGATTTAGTAACTGACGCTTAGGAAGTACGGTTTATTTTGTGCGCGTACGGACTCTTTCTTAAAATAACAAGCATTTCGTAGCGTGTAAGGCTGCTTCAAACCTGTTAGTCATGTGTTTAGGTTTAATTTTTATTTTCAGTGATTCATGCCGGGTTACTTCGACTTTTTCCTCTTGACTTAAGTTCGTCCGGGAGTCTAGATGTTACGTATCTTCTCCGTCAATACATAGGGCGAAGCTCACACACCTTGCAAATCACGACAGTAAATAAATATTGTTAGGATAAATATTGTTGCTTTACTGGCTTTTACACTGAGATATTGAGCTAAGTACTAACATTAAATAGAAAACCTTACATAGGTCAAAATTCTGTTCAGCTGAGCGTCTATGCGAAGTTCCATTCAAAACTCTCACACCATGAGATTCGAGTCCTAGTAGCGGCCATACAAACAGTATATTAAAATTTTCGTTGGTAGGTCCTGGCAGACTACTATATTACCTAAATGTAAATAAAAATAAAATAAAAAAATAAAAGGTTTTTTTTTTTAGAAAATCGACTTCAAACTTGCAAGTTTTTCTAAAGAAAGACTTGCAAGTTTGAAGTCGATTTAAAAAAAAAAAAAAAAAAAACTTTTATTTCTTTCATTTTTAATTTACAGTTAGGTAATATAGATATCTGTCAGGACCTACCAACAGAAATTGTAATATATTGTTTGTATGGCCGCTATTGGGACTCGAATCTCGTGCTTTGAGAGTTTTGAACGGTACTTCGCATAGACGCTCAGCTGAGCAGAATTTTGACCTATGTAAGGTTTTCTATTTAATGCTAGTACTTACCTCAATATCTGAGCGTAAAAGCCAGTGAAACCAAAATATTCATCCTAACAATATTTATTTACTTGGCACTGGCGTGATTTGCAAGGTGTGTGAGCTTCGCCCTATGTATTGACGGAGAAGATACGTAACATCTAGACTCCCGGACAATCTTAAGTCAAGAGAAAAAAGTCTAAGTAACCCGGCATAAATCACTGAAAATAAAAATGAAACCTAAACACATGACTAACACGTTTGAAGCGGCGTTACGCTACGAAATGCTTGTTATTTTAAGAAAGAGTCCGTACGCGCACAAAATAAACCGTACTTCCTAAGCGTCAGTTACTAAATCGTACATATGTATATGCATTGAATATCTGTTTGACATTATAAAATATGACAATTACGTGTCAAGTTCGGTATTTCAAACTCAAAGCCGAAAGCAAAAGGCCCCAGAGGAGTTCTCTAACGATCTGCATTCCCTCGTATTGGGAGGATGTAAGCGATGTGCCCGCACTTGTGGATACGGACTTTGAAGTTAATTTTTTTTTATGTACACTACTCCAAATTTTATTAATGTTTATGTTTGGATATTGAGGTAACTGCTAACGATAAATAGAAAACTTTACATAAGCCAAATGTCTGCTCAGCAGAGCGCCTGTGCGAAGTCCCGTTCAAAAAAAAAAAAAAAAAATATATATATATATATATATATATATATATATATATATATATATATATATATATATATATATATACAGGGTGTTTTTTTAAGCTTAACAGATTTGTTTTAAAAAAGCCGTGAAAGTTACACTTACGCCGTTTGTAGAGGTGAGTTATACGGCCAGGGGAACAGATTATAGGGGGCTAATCGTAATGATCAGTTGGATAATTAATTAAAATTCGTTAATTAACTTTTTAATTAATGAAAATAGACATATGGTTCCAATTAGAAATTTGCTCAGCGTCGTCGAATACTTCTAAATCAGTCATTTTCAGAAAGACTTTGAGCGCGTGAGAAGCGTAGTAGTGAACTGAAGTTACCGCTCGTGGAGCAGGTACAAAGCTAGAGGTTGCGATAAGGCACCCGCGCGATTTTTCCGTCTCTTATCTAGCCCCAGCCTTGTACCTGCTCCACGAGTGGTAACTTTAGTGCGCTACTACGCTTCTCACGCGCTCAAAGTCTTTCTGAAAATGACTGATTTAGGGGTTTTCGATGACGCTGAGCAAGTTTCTAATTAAAACCATATGCCTATTTTCATTAATTAAAAAGTTAATTAACGAATTTTAATTAATTAGCCGACTCATGATTACGATTAGCCCCCTATAATATGTCCCCCTGGCCGTATAACTCACCTCCACAAGCTGCATAAGTGCAACTTTCAAGGCTTTTTTTAAACAAATCTGTTAAGCTTAAAAAAAAAACACCCTGTATATATATATATATATAGAAGGGGAAAGACAGGCTTATTTGTTAAATAGATACAAAGGACGAGAAACGTCGGTATTGTTTTAATTAGTAGAATACTTGAACATGAGCCCAATACCCGAATACAGCACGAAGATTATGTATATCTAGTCATAAATTACAAGGAATCAAATTATCTCGTCTGTGACCTTGGGAAAAAGCCGGCGTGGTAGGTATACTTTGCAGCGCTGTAACTTTGAAGAAAAGAAAATGATGCAACGTCTTTTTTTTTATGAATCAACAGAAGAGTATGATGGACAACTCTCACTATGCATTTCAGAAAAATCGAAGATGTTTTTTTTTTTTAAATATTCCCTTGAATTTTTTTTTAACTTTGTACTTTAGGACAAGTTTGAAGTGCAATAAAAATTCATGTTCTTGAGATAAAGCAATTATTTATATATCATTCGAAAGAACCTTTTAATACAAATTTATGACAAGGTTTAATGCTCTACCTATTTAATTTCTTGAAATCACGGCTCAGAAATCTACTGAGAAATCTACTGAGGAGCCAAGTTCGCGCATTTTATTTTTGGCACGAAATACATAACGTCCACAATACTGTAGATATTTACGTCAATACTTTCCATGATCTACCGTAAGTACAAAATATTTGAGATTTCTGGTATTTTGTATTTTGCGCAGTAAGTGTCACCAAACATGACAAAAACGAAAGGCTTCGAAAATCGAATTTGCAGTGACGCACTCAATGTTTTTTTCTTCAAATATATATATATATATATATATATATATATATATATATATATATATATATATATATATATATCTTTTTGACACGTTCCCTACACAGGCGGTCAAGGAGTAACAAGTAAAAATATATTAAAAAAAAGTCCGGACTCTCGTGCATGATTTTAATAGCGGTTAAAGGCTGGTTCACACATCTGCGTTGGTTGCGTTCGCATGCAACCGAAGCGACCGTAACGACAAAGTCACCGGGACAAGTGTTTGCCGTACACAGCATGGCAAGCGATGGAAGGGGTAGCTTCGGGAGGTGATTCATTAGTCAGGAGTATTGCGCTGTTTTGGTCGTTAAGGTCGTTTCGGTTGCATGCGAACACAACCATTGCAAATGTGTGCGTCGGTATACATATTTGTAAGCAGATCAGCTTGAACTTTAAAGAGAGGTGAGGATGAACGGCTGTTTGTCCTTTCCTTTCCTGCCCGTCTTTCTTCGTGTTCAAGTATAATTCTATAAGTTCAAGCTGATCTATTTACCTGCATGATCTTATCTGACCAGAGCCAGTAGTAACGGTTTCCGGTTTTAGTTCCACCAGTAAGTAACGACTTCAGGCTTCCAATTGCAGTTCCACCAAAAAGTAACGGGTTTTGCACGGTGCTTCTTACGTGCTCTGCTTCGGGCAGGCCGAGAACAGACAGACAGTAGTTAGTTTTAGTATTATTATTAACTGTGGGAACCGCCTAGAATTGGAACACAGGCAGCTAGTTGAGAGGCCTCGACCAGACAAACGCCCCTTTGAGTCATCCGTCTGTGGCCCATTTGCGTGCGGTCGCTAGTTAGTGTGCTCCCCCAACGACGACGACAGCCGAGCGAAAACACTGGCAAGCGCGTGCTTAATCTACTTTGGTCACCAACCAGCGCGCTATTGTCTAATTTCCCGGAGGTTCCTTTATGCGCGACGAGCAACCGGCAAAGCCAGCCGCGCCGCCGGTCTCAAAACACAAAGGGATGCAGCGGCAGAAACGAGAAACGCAAACGAGAGAAAAGAGAAAAAAGAAAAAAAAAAAAAAGGTTCGTTGTCACACAACGCGGAAGCCAAACCGCTCCGCCACTTATTGTGAAACCGCGCCGGCACGTGACACCCGCGGCACGCTGCCATTGGCCGGCGTCTCGGGGTATATAAGGGCGACCGCGGGCCGTCGTCAACTGCGTTGCCAATGTAAGGGGTTTGCGAGGTCCGAGGGGTTGCGTTTTTTTGGGGCTACAGCTGGCAAGCTGTGCTCGCCGGGGGCTCGCTCGGCCCTAGGAGGGCTTGGTTTTCAAGCTGCTTTTTCTGGGATATTTTTTTCCTCCGCCCCAACCCAAAAAGGAGTCATCAGACCCAAATTCGGCCGTGAGGGATATCTGAAATCACCCGGAAAGCCCAAGTTTTCCCGTTATTTGCTTTGATGAGAGAAACATCTCAATTCGGTTTTTCTTCGAGTCGGGTCGTCGCCACCGCGGTTAGGCCTAGCGGCGTCGTTGTCGTCTCCGTCGGCGACCGTCCGCTCGCTCTCGTACCATCGCCGCCGCCGCCGCCGCCTCTAACAACGCCGGACCATGAAACAGGAGGTCTTCCTGGAGTGTGCCATGGCCGTGGGCGACTCCAACGACGAAGCCCTGGGTCGTGGGGTCCTCCACCACCACCGAAGGGCCGCCGCCGACGACGCCGTACCCTCCGACGTACTCCTAGACACGCCACAAGACACTCCGATCGGCACGCCTTGTTCCGGCTTCTTGGCCATGGGTAAGCGACCCACCATCGTTCATTGAGATCTTTTAGTCAACCTCGAAAACGCCGCGTCGTTTTCGGGTAAACGGGAGCAGAGCTTTGCAACGCCGCCGCCCGCTCATCTGATTGTATTGATCGACGACGATGTTTTGGTCCGAGAGACCCCCACGGCTGTTGACGTCGCCACCCGGTCAAATCGGCTTTTATTTGTGTGTTGCGAAGATGCCATCGTGAGTATGTTTTCGTTAGAAACTGTGCCAGCGTGTTTTTGAACGTTAGTGATGTGTGGCGTAGGGGCTGTCGCCGTCAGCGCTCGGCAAAGACGCGTCAAACGAAGTCAACGCGAGAGCGGCGCAGGGGGGCTGCATGTTTTTCTTTTTTATATTTTTCGTGCCGTCTGAGGGAGGAGGTCTTGCAGACGCGTCGGAGGAGGAGGGGCGCGCTCGCTCGCTCTCATAGCAACACGGCAACACAGCCGATCGTTTCTTGTTTGTATTTTGTTTTTCGTTCGGCGCGTGCGGCGACGAACTATAATCACAAGCGTAGAAGCGGTATAAAGGTATATTAATTTGCGTGCGATGTACTGCACTGGCTAAATTTCTCAGATAAAGCTAAGAGACGAGTCACCCGTTCAGTAAAGTACAAGCAACACAATTTTCTATATATTAATCTAGACTATATAGGGTCTGCTGGAGTAAAACGGAAGATAAAAAGGCGGATTTTTATTGCTGTTATTATTATTGTTGTTGTGTTTTTTTGGTACTTTGCTTTGTCTGCGTTTTGTCGCCTGGCCTATAGATTTCGCTGGCAAAACTTTTAAACTTAAAAAAAAGAAAAAAAAAAGAGAAGTCTTTGAAAGTGGGTTATTTTGTCTGGGAAATCGGTAAAACATGGATATCTTGTTTTTGCTTCGATCGTGAATGTAAAGATTTTGACTGCGAAAGGTTTTACCGCGAAATATTTTTATAAACGTCCGGATTTTCGATGTTTCGTGTAAAAACCTGCGTTTTTTCTTTTTAAGAGTTTTTTTTTTTTAACTTTGGAATTTTATAGCCTTATCTGCGGAGCTCCAGTTTCAGAACATTTCGTCTGCCAAGCTTTGTAACCTGCTGTGGCAAGCTTTGTAATCTACAAAATTTCTCTGCCAAGCTTTATAATCTGCAAATCTGCTTTGATAAGTTTTGTAATCTACATTTTCTCGGGCAGTGTTTGTAATCTGCAAATCTTCCGTGGCGAGCGTTGTAATCCACAAATTTTTCTTGCTAATCTTTGTAATCTACAAATTTTAATTGACAAGCTTTGTAATCTACAAATTTTCCCTGCAAAACTTTGTAATATGAAAATCTTTTGTGGCTTTGTAATCTCCACATTTTTCCTGCCAAGCTTTGTAATCTACAAATTTTCCTTGCCAAGCTTTGAGATCTGCAGATCTTCGGTGGCAAGCTTTGTAATCTAGAAATTTTCTCCGCCAAGCTTTCCAATGTGCAAATCTTCTGTATCATGTTTTGTAATCTACAAATTTTCCCCGCCAAGCAATTTGTACTTTTGTGGCAAGCTTTGCAATCTGCAAATTTTATCTGACAATCTTTATGACCTACAATTTTTTCTCTGACAAATTTCGTATTCCACAAACCTCCTCTTACCAGCTTTATTATCTAAAACTTTTTTTTTTTCTCTGGCAAACTTTGTAATCTACCAAATATCTCCTCTGAGCTTTTTAATCTGAAAAATTGCTTTGACAAACCCTGCAGTTTACATATTTTCTCCGCGAAGCTTTGTAAGCTAAAGAAATTATTTATACTGCGTTTCCAAATTCTTAAGTTCTGTGTGTAAACCTCCAGATTCTAATTCGATCTAAGCATTTAACTCAGTAAACTCTTAAATACCGCTGTTTCTATCGGCATCAAAAATATTTACATATTATCGTACGTCTTCAATCCTCGGCAAGTACTACCATCTTCCAAAGTCTGCTGGCAATGTTCGCCACGACACACTTACCTGACGTCTTTTTGATTTTTCTTCTTTATGCTGTTCGTTTTTTTATTTTCTGTCATCTTTCGACGCTCCCTGATGCTGGCCTTTCGTAAGCATTTTCTTATTATTTCTTTTTTTTTTTTTTTAATCTAGCGTCTCTGGCGGAATTCGTTTGTTGGCAGGCGCAGCGCTTCCGGCGAATGTGCTCTTTCTTTCTTTTTTTTTTTTGCCTTGTGTTTTTATCTTTGCGATTTGTTTCTGTATGCTAACGGTCCTTCTTTCTTTTTGATCTTCTCTCCGAGATGTCGGAAGTAAGCGATAATAAAAAATAAAACTTGGCTTCGAGCGAGGTCTCCGACCCCCGCATTTCTTGCGCTGCCTACAAACCGCTGCAATAGAGCCGCGCGTTCGTCGTCTGCTATCCGCGTACCGTCGCCATCTTGGTATGCGGCGCTGCTGGCGTCGGTGTTCGGTATCACGAAGCCATCACGGCTCGAGTCCTTGGAATATATATCTATCTATCTAGCTCAATTGAAAGCTGGAGATGGAAACCTTAATCGAAATGAAAAATGTTGCGAATTCTTGTCGAAACTCGAGGTTCGACTGCTTCGGCGAACGTTCGAACTTTTATGAAAATTCGACGAAGTGCGACTTGTGGACAGTGTTGCTCGACATCTACACAACAATTTAAAAATTGCGGAAACAAATAATTTATAAAATATAGTTATTTTATAAACATTAATAATCAATGATTACTAATGTTTACACAATAGAAAAGCAAACGTATGTACTTGCAATGCTTTAGTTAGTTCATTAATGTGAAACAATATACCCCCCAAAATTATTACACATTTCCTCCGCCAGGTGGCATTAGTTCGTTTTCAATTTTTCGCGCATGCGCACAATAGTTGAACTTTAGTCGAACATCAGTCGAACTTTGTTCGAACTTCGCGTTAGAAGTTCGAAAAAGTCGAACCTAACCGAACTCGAACCTCGGAAAGCCTGATCACGTTACCAGCGTGAATATACGTGTACTGTTTATGCGCGTTTGCCCAGACCCGTTGTGAGCAAACACGAGCTTGTTTGTACACAGCGCGTTGGCCTATATTTATTGCACACTGTGTGCCTACAATGCTGAGTTGTAAAGAAAATCGCAGTATACGATCTCGTTAGTTTTAAATCGCATGTTTTTCGATTTTCAGCTCCGCTCTATACAAACTGGGCTAGAAAGACGCTACTGGAGTTAGCAGAGCAGGCGAGGGACCTGTTTCTTTCAACTGAAAATTATTTAATATATTGTTGCGATGAAACAAAGTAAATGAAGTTATCTAATAACTTGAAGTCGATTAGCTAGTACTACACTATCCAGAATGCAGCTGCTCCAACCCGGCTGACTAAACTGGCGTGAAAATGGCCTCTGCAGTTTATAATGATTTTTTTTTTCTACCCAAGCCATGAAAAGGAATAAACTTGCTTGAGTTCGTATTTTAGCGAATATTTGTTAACATAGTTTGAATTACGGCTTTTATTTCTCGTTTGCGTGCTGCGACTCGCTGCGTTGATCACGGCACACCGTGAAAATCAAAATAAAAAACAAACAAAAAAACAACAGAACTAGGACCTTGCGAATTTCCGGAAGCCCTGAAACGAACCTTCACTGACGTTCCTTTTGTTTTAATTGTTTTTTTTTCTCTCTCTCTCCACGCTGAGGACAGATGCATACGGCTGAGTGCGAGGGTGTTTCAAGCAGCAGCAGGCTCTTTTGATGAAGGCTATCTTTTTCTGTATTATCGCCTTCCCTCATCCTCCGTTTTAGTCTGGGTGCTTGCTTTGTACGGCCCTGAGAGAGAAAGAGCGTTCCGACCGAAAGTGTTTTTGGCAAGCGACGCCCCTATACCACCGGCAGGCACTCTGTGTGCGTTGTCTTGTCTTCGATGCTGTTTTAAATAAGTGGCCTTTAAAACTTTCCCGAGGACTTTTCGCCGTCAACGTGCCAACGTGGAAGTCTCCCCGCCTTTACCCCCCCCCCCCCCCCCCCCCCCCCACCACACACACTGTCGCGACCGTTTGTTGCGGGTCCCGCCCAACAGATGGCGCTGTGGAACGAATTAATTAAGATGAATTTTTTTTTTTTGTTCCCTTCGTGTGGTGTTGGTGGCGCGTTCGTTTCTGTTTGTTGTGTCTGTCTGAGGGACGCTGACTCCCCGAGGACGCGAGCGATGACGGAAGCGGAAGATACATACTACGCTCCCACTGGATTTGAGTTGGCGTGGGGGGTTTATGGCGGCTTTGAAGTATAGACTCGGTCGTTGGCGAAACGAATGGCATTTCCGGTCGAAAGAGAAAGTCGACTTGAAAAGAACGGAGAAGAAGACCTGAGCCGTTTCTCCGCGTGGGCAGGATCACGGTAATAATAAATAGCAAAACTCAACCGATATTTTTTTAAATTTTTTTTTTATGGATTAGTGTCGGTTTTTATCTATTAATTTTTTTTTGTCAAGGTTCGCGTTTACTTCTACACTTGCCCTACTAAAACAAATATGTGCATTCATACTGCATACATTCCATAATACTATACGAAACACCCGTATCGAGTAAAAGCTGAAAATTAATTAGTTTTATCGGCTGACTTGATTATTTTAAGTGGTTCGGCAATATTCTTACCTTTTTTATTATGCATGTGTCATACGCATACACCACGTAGTATTGTCGGTGCTGTGCTCCGCATCTATTATTCAAGGTATCGAGGTATCGCTAATTTGAAAATTATGAATGTCGGGTGGAAGAGCACAATGCAATGTGTGCGCCATCTGACAGGGTAAGTATGGTAGACACCAAACATAACCCTGACCTTTGCGTTCTTCACTGAGAAAAAAAGACTATAATGTGTCATATGGTTCTTTCAGATGGCATTACAAGATATAAATCGTATGCACGCATGTCTTTTTTTTTTTAATAGTGTGTCAGAAAGACAGGAATTGTGTTGTAACTTCAGATCTACGGAAGAGACTCCCTCCCCAAATTCCCAGGGGAAAAGGGACACTCAGTCTGAAC
This sequence comes from Ixodes persulcatus, assembly GCA_013358835.2. Lineage (NCBI taxonomy): Eukaryota > Metazoa > Arthropoda > Arachnida > Ixodida > Ixodidae > Ixodes > Ixodes persulcatus. The sequence goes on along the minus strand of JABSTQ010009212.1, from coordinate 992,094 downwards.
GCACCATTTTTGTGACGTCACAAAAAGAAATATATCCGTCAACACTTTTTTTTTTCGTGATTGACTGTTCCGAAAACCAAGCTAACCTTTTTATCCAATGTTCTTCAACGCATTTACCGTAACGTAGATGTTTTTTTTTTTGTTTTTTTGTTTTTTTGCGTGCAGAAAAAGTGGTGCAGTTCTTACGTTGCAATAAACTATGTACTGTATCTCGTAAAAAAATAAAAAAAATATCGCTGCAATTGGAAAACAACATTTAAAAGAAAAGAAGATAGAAAAAAGGACGGCGCAACGTTAATGTGTTTGTGCTGTCGGCGACGGCTATTTTCTTCGCTTCAGTCGTTTCAGCAAATACAATCAGCCTTCGGCGGGCGCCCCTACGTGCGCGCTTCGCTGCACAGCTCGCATGTGCTGCAGAGAAGCCAGCTTGGGGTTACCGCATGTTTGCTGTTTTTTTTTTTTTTGTTTTTTTTTTTCGTGTTTTTCGAAGAATCGTTGCGATCGTCGTCATCGTTCATTTTCGGTGCCCATAAAGAAACCAAATAAAATATCATTCTGCGGTATTCGACGTTTAAAGACGAAAGCAACAATAATCAGAATAGTCATAATAAACCACTGGCCGAGTGAACATATCGCAGTTCGACAGCACGTGCAGCGAAAGCTGACGCTGCAGGGGCGCTGTACTGACTCGCATTTTCTTAATGACTACTGCACGGCCAAACTGTCTCTGGAATATAAAAAAAAGGTAGAATGTGCCAAGTTTCCGCTTTTTAATCCTCCATACGACACATCTGTCGTTTGTCTCGTCCATAGGTGTTTAGACACGTAAGATATCACAGTTTTGAACGCTACCGGATATATTTTATATCGATTACAAGGAAACTAATAGATGACATGTCCTATAAGCCGATGTAGCATATGAAAATTCACGGCCCTCCAATATATCTCACCTAAGGTCGCTCGTGGTCTCAAAAAGTATCGTCGACCAAAGTGTATCTCGTATATTAGGCACCGGTGGCCAGGTTCCACGTGTGTTGCGTCACATTAGCGTTAATCTAAGTTCATAACAACCGACCCAAAACGTAACGGATACGTCTTGGATCGACGAAAAACATATTCCGGCCGCTACCTTAAAACAATTAAAAACAACAACAAAACAAAAGAACAGGGGTGTATGTGTCATCGGTAACAGTTTCCAGCACCGAAGCGGTTACAGTGGGGCGCACAAAGGAAACCGTCCCCCTCGTAAGACCTAAAAAGAGCGAGCTGACAACCGACTCACATGTCATGACAGTACTTCGACGAGAAAAAAAAAACAACAACAAAACAGTAAGAGCCAAAAGAAACGCAAGCAGCAAAATACCACGCACGCACGCACGCACGCGCACGCACGCACGCGCACGCACGCACGCGCACACACGCGCGCACACACGCACACACACACACACACACACACACACACACACACACACACACACACACACACACACACACACACACACACACACACACACACACACACACACACACACACACACACACACACACACACAAGAAGAAAACAGGGACGTATTTTTTGTTATACTCGTTTCACCTGACGATGGACTGCAATGGACGGTACGACGAGGGATCCCGAGCGGTCCAGCGCTGCGAAGTTGTCACGTGACTACACGCCCCGCGTGTCACAGCGCCCCTTCCGGGGATCACGTGACATTTGCACGACATATTGGAAACGCTGCGGTTCGTCGTAAAGAGTGTAGCGTGCGAGCGAGCGCAAGACGAAACAGCGAACTTCGTAAACAGTACCGCGCATGGAGTAACTGCTCCTCAAATGTGTGTGTGCACAAAAAAAAAAAAAAAAAAAAAAAAGATTACAGTGTTTTGTACCGTATGGCGTGCGGCGATCCAAAGTGCAGAGAAAATGGCTGCGTTGCATGCAGCACCGCTGGCGTGCCGTAGGAGGAGGAGGTCGGCTTCGTATATATCGAGCGAGCGAGCTCTGAAGATAGCTTTGCCGGCCGTTTCTATGGGCCCAGGGAGTTGTTGCATCACCCGCCGTGCGTGGGGGGGATGGCGCAAAGCTGCCGTAGAAAGAACTATCCGTGCAGCGGGGAGAAATTGCGTAACGGCGAGTTACCACACTGCGTGTCCCTGCTTGCCTTCCTGCCTGCCTGCCTGCCTGCACCGCCCCCTATGTCGGGGCCGGATATGCGCCATTTTTGTACCGGGAACGAATCGACGAACATAGGTTTCTTTTTGTGTGTGTTTTAGTGCCGGTTCTTTATATTTTTTTATTTTCTTTCTTTAAATGATTCGGAGTTTTATATGTGATTCACGGGATGATTGATTTCTTTTTCTCTTTTTGTTCTCATTTCCCCCTTGATTTAATGCTATTCTTCCAACGTAAAAACAACAACAACAAAGGTGTTTTAGAAATTAAGCGAGGTAAGCTGAATGAAAAAGTTAAAACCAGACAAACAAAGGCAAGTAAAAAGGAAGGCCCGAGCAAAATGTGAAGATGTCTACGGACGCCGAGACTTGGCATGGCAACAAGGTTTCAGAGGGGAGGGCATTTTGCCCGCCCTAGACTAGACTACAGTTAGCACGTTCACGGGAGTCGTTTCGTTACTTTCTCGTTTTGCGACTTGTCTCTTTTTTTTTTTTTAACGGCATCCCCCAACTATTTCTACGTTATATATATATATTTACTACTTTTCCCTGTTTTCGTAGGTGCGCGACTGTCGCTTTACTTTTCGTTTTGTTTCTTTTGTCCGCTTCCTTCGTCTAGGCCGATTTGTCTTTATATAATTTTCGTCCCCGAGAAAGAGAGAGAAAAGAAAAAAAAAAAAAAAGGCGGGGGGGGGGGGGGTAACTACTTTTTTTTTTTAAATTATTATTCCTGCTTTAACACGTTTTTCGCGTCACTAATAATGATACTGCCCCCAGTTGCTGTGAAGCAGTCTCTTTATGCTGTTGCCGTCGTCTGCTTCTTTGACCGGGCGGGAAAGACCGTCTGCTTTCTCTGCTTTTGCAATATTTCGCGTGTGACGGAGTCGCATTTATGTCTCTTTTCTGCCGTTTCTTCCGTCGTTTTGTCCCCCTTAATGCGCCTCCATTAGTGCCTGATGCTTCTCACGAATGTGTCTCTCGTTCGAGGACAGGAAAGATGCACGTACCATATAAAAACGACAAAACTGTTCGGTAGGAAAACTGCGCCAAACCCCGGTGGCCGCCGGACGGCCATCTTGCATGCAGCGAAATCGCGTTTTTTCGAGCGTTGCGGAGGCTGGCGGCAGCGTGCTGAAGACACCTTTTCTACTCGTCCGTCGCCATTTGCCGAGAAGACCTTTCTTAAACCCTTGTGAAAACGGTGAGACTTGCCTTTGAGAACACGCAGAAAATTTGTACGAAAGCGCAGTGCCGCAGGAAAAAGGCACAACTCGCCGAAAGCAAGTTTCGCCGGTCTCCCGGCTTGATCAAAGCTTCCCTGGCACGCCGAAGTGCAGCGCTGACCGCAGTCGAGAGCCAATAAGAACGTACTATCGTCGCTAGCAGCTCACCAATAGCGAGCGAAATTCGCGGCAACATGGCGGGGCCCGGCGACAGCGTCAAGGTGGTCGATCTTGGTATACAATCCCGCTGGCTACCCCGACATTCTGTCCGGCTCTAACCATCGTCGACTTAAAAAAAAAAAAAAAAAAAATTTTTTTCTCGCATTTTCTACCGTTTTCTAAAACGAAAAAGCAGGTTCCGAGAACGGAGAGCCGGATAGGTAGCAGTCAGGTGAGCGCTGTCAACTCATGCAAACGACGCTATCAATGGATAAACAAGACGCGTTCGTTTTTAGCGAACGCCACATTATAGTGGCAGTCTCTCCTTCTCCACAAACAATTGATGGAGCGACAGTTACAAGTAGGGCTGGGCGTGGATTACAAATTGTAACCCGATTAACGCTACCCTTTAATCGATTAATTGGTCGATTAATGGGTTGCATTTACCTTCGGACATAATATCTCAAAAAGTGTCATAACTACGTTTGTTTTTTTCTACTATTTCTTGCTATGTCTCCTATGATCGAATGTGCAGTCTCCCTTGAAAATTGATGCTGCGCCTACCCCCCCCCCCCCCCCACACACACACACACTCGCACGCACACACATACACACACAACACGAGAAAGCAACGTTAAAATTAAATATTTTTGCATTTTTATCTAAATATTATATTTATTCCGAATATATATCGCTGGGAATTCCAAAGTGATCTACTGTAAATAGAACAGTGCAGCCTGCTAAAATGAACAGATTTGTCTCAAGTAGTAAAAAGGGCACTTTTACTTTTGCCTCCAAATATACGTTAAAGGAATACTTCAACGAACTTTTAAATATACCCTTCGTGTTCACAAATAGGCTGAATATGATCCACAATATCCGTAAATGACAATCGCACGTTTGTATTTTGAGCCTGATGGCTGTATTTTTCGTTATAAACGGCCCCCTCTGGCAAGCGCTCGGAGAGCAGCCAGCGGAGAGCACGTCACATCCGGCGCAATCGTGACGTAGTTTGTCTCAGGATGAGCGAAGCTGCGTCGAGGCTGACGTCGTCAGGATGCCCTAGCCGTTCCAGCCACCGAAGCGGTCGAAGGAGGCCAGCGATCAGGCCACCGCAACTAACCGCAAAGCTCCTTTTGTACGAATTCGGAGTAACGGGTTAATCTTCTGTAATCTTGTAGAGGAAGAATAGCGACGTCTGGGACAAAGAGAATCCTGTTGAGTGGGGAGTTCCTCCCTCCCCTCTTCTCTTGTGCTGACCGTAGAGCTGTTGGGATGACGTCAGGTTCAAAGCAGGTTCGTCAGGTTCAGGTTCGTCAGGTTCAAATGCAAACTTATGCGTGTCTCTAGACGAAATATTAACTCACCCGTTTACTCTCTTAATAATGTGCCTTTAGACGCCGTATCTTCTTATAAATACCTTGGTGTTCACATTTCATCCTTACTTGGAGCGTTCACACCTCGTACGTTATTAATAACGCTAACTGCATGTTGGGTTACCTTCGACGTAACTTTGCAAAAGTACCTTCATCCCTAAAACTACTACTATACAAGGTCCTAATTCGCTCTAAACTCGAATATTCCGTTTCAGTTTGGGATCCCAGCCACGAAAACTTGATACACTCACTTGAAATGGTTCAAAATAATTCTGTTCGTTTCATATTGTCTACAAGCATCAGGACAATGAAATCTAACCTTGATCTGCAATCCCTAACATCCCGCCGCAAAACCTCTCGTTTTGTCTCTTTCACAGACTGTTTCTTCATCCTTCCTTGCGCGCCAAACATATTTTACCCCCCCCCCCCCCCCCCAATACATCTCATCTAGATTACATCATGTTCATAAAGTCGGGATTCCATCGTGTAGAACTAAGGCTTTTTTTTTTCAGTCACTCTTTCCTCGCACATCAGTGGAGTGGAATGGCCTTCCCGCCCCAACAGCAACAATCAAAGATCCCCTGCAGTTCAAGTACGCCATAGCTAATATTGTATAACTAGGAGTCAATTTACTGTACTAATAATCACTGCATTTTTTTAATTTATATTTATACATTGTACCCACTCCCCTCTCTAATGCCTTTGGCCCTGAGGGTATACGAAATAAATAAATAAATAAAAAGCATATATAGTTCTAATAGGAGAGACAGTTATCGTCACTACTTTTCAAGGTTCCTAGACGGGCATTACAAACGAGGCCTTAGCGACAGCCACCAGGTGCTCTTTGCTAATCGTTTCATTTGTTTTAAAATTCATTTTCTTGTCTTTTTCAACAAGTTGTTGGTGTGTTCACGAAGCGACGCAGCTTAGCAATCTTATTATTATTATTATTATTATTATTATTATTATTATTATTATTATTATTATTTACTGGTGGAACACGGTTCTGCGGCGGTAGGGAACCTGGTAACAACACCCTATAGACCGACACGCTGTTTACAAACAAGCCCTCTTTGCCCACACCATGGTGTGGGCACTGCGCGTGCGCAGAAACCGAATGCGTGCGAAGTGAAGCGTCTGCGCCTGCGCAGTGCCGTCAACAGCGCCACCGCAGCTGCGTGACGTCAGGGCCGCGTGCCGGTCTATATGTTCCGTTTCACCTTACGATGTACCGCGGCGGGCTCTACGAGCCAAGCTAAGCCAATCCAGGCCGGCTGTGTGTCACGTGACCTTGGGGAGGTCCGCCGAGTGCGTCGCACGTGACATGTTCCGCGGCATTGGATTGGCTGGGCTTGGCTCGTAGCGTCCGCGTCGGTCCACCGTCGGGCGAAGCGCCGCGCGGGATGCGTGACGTCGCGTACAAGGTCACCTTGGACCCTCCGAATCCCGTGACGCGATGCGTCGGTAAACACGCGAGCGACGGCAGACGTTTTTACCCTCTACGCGACGACGCACACGGGGGAAAGGGAAACATGTAACTAATAAAAAAAGGCTGCGTGAGAGCATGCGAGATGTATTGCTCGCTCCCGCTGTTTAGATTGTTTTGTTATAGGCAGCCGGCAACGGCCAGGCGGCGCCAGCAGGGTGAGAGCGCACGGTCATACCCTGTCTCGTTGTAACTTGGCAAACGGCGAACGATAAGCCCCACATTGCGTGCCGAAGGCTTCGAAATGCGCGACGTATACGAGCGCAACACACACATATTGGAGCATGACGCAGCGAAAAGCCTGATACTTCTTCGGAGTTGAGGCGCGCTCCGGTGATACGCAGTCACGTTCCGATTGGCTCGCGAGGGCCATAGCTTCCGCTCAACTGGCACGTTACGCGATCACGGCTTGCTGGGATACCCAGTATTTCTTGCTTCAAACACTAGGTTCAGCGGCGCCACCAGAGTAATAGCTCACGTTTGAACAATGCAGCCGCCACTCCCAGGGGTACCCAATATTTCTTGCTTCAGTCGCTAGATGGCGCGGGTAAGACAAAATGGCTAGGTGGCGTAAGCTGCCGCCCGATCCAAAGGGCTCAGCCGTATTCATCCATCCATCCATCCATCCATTATTGAGAGAGTTTGGCCATACATTGGTTTGAATAGGCGAGCATCTCGGGCCAACCACAGGCCGCGAAACAGCCCCTAGCGGTGGTCGCGTGCTCTAAATTTGTGCCACGACTATATTTCGTTTCACCTTATGTGCGAGCGAAGGCAAAACTGGAAGCGCGAGCACGGAAGCTCCGTGCGTTCAGGCTTTGCTCGAGCGCGCGAGCTGGGGAGAAATGCAAAAAGCGCTGGTCTCGCGCTTCTAGCTTTGGCTTCGCTCGCAGGTAAAGTGAAACGAAGTATAATTTGAGCCGTGCCGAGCGGAACTCCGCGTCTCAAGACGCTCGCGCACCCCACCCTTTGCACTGCTTTCTTTCATCCAGTCTCAGGACGCTGTTCTAGCAGTGCAGACAAAGGCATGGGCACGAGCGCGTGGCTTTGGAAAGTGCCTCCTATGCACGAGGTCTCGTACAAACAATAGCGTTTCGCTGAGCTAGGCTCACGCGCCTGTGCCTTTGTCTTCACTGTCGACATTTGTGAGATGGAGTAGAGGACTCCTGATTGGTCGACGCTGTGTCACAAATTTAGTTTACGCTCTAAGCGTGGGGGGAATATTCGGCGCTGGCGGCGGCCTTTGCTCCGCCTATTGTCCAAACTCTCCTAATATACGGCTCTGCGCCAAACCAAACAGCATTGCAGGTTGCCTATTATACAGACCCCGAGTCTGTGCGTTTTTCGTTGTTTTTCCTGCACTTTTTTTTTTTTGTTTTCGAGACAGAGATAGGTTATTTTGTGTATAATGTTTTGTTTTGAGCATTAGACTGCTAGTTAGGGAGATACATAAAAGCAGGTTACCGACTTAATGCAGGCTGTTTATGTATTGAAATTTATATATCTGCTTTCGATATTGAGGTGCCTAGAAAGAGAGGGAGTGGGAAAATAATGAAATGCACTTTGGGCCGTACCATGGTCGTGCCGCGCGGAGTTCCGTTGGTCGGCTTATTTCTTTAACGAGGTTTTTATCATCATCATCAGCGTTATCCGAAACGATTTTAATAGCTTTCTCTCGTCTTGTATTTGTATGGGGGATGGTGTTTTCTCGCTGACGTAGTTTGTGCGTCGAGACTTAAATAATTAAAAAGAAAAAAAATCGTAATGGACTCTCAACGTTGAGCTGCATATTGCCGCGGCGTGCATGACCGAGAAGAAACGCTTCTCGGAGCATCTAGAACTTTAGTTTTTATTGTTAACCCCGAGTGTAAAAGATAATTGGATGGCAGAGTGACCTTGCCTAGTCAATCTCGCCCTATACTTCGTTTCACCTTCGGTCCGAGCGCGGCCGATGTTATGAGCCGAAGTGCCAATCAAACAGCGGAAAAAGCGCAACGTCATGGCGTGCTCTCTGCGCTTGATAGGACTAGCCGGCGAAGGAGCACGCACAGAGAGACGGCGAATACCGGCTGGTCCTATCAACTGCAGAGAGCACGCCATGACGTTGCGCCTCTTCGCTGTTTGATTGGCCCTTCGGCTCATTAGATCGGCCGCGCTCGGACCGAAGGTGAAACGAAGTATAGCAATAACTCCCGAAAATTCTTCGTAGCATAGTACCGTGCTTCCGCCCATTCCACACTAAGCGCCCATTCCCAAAAGTGTACGATCTGAGAAAATATGCGCAGCACATGTATATCTAAAATTGATGAATTGATGAGCGGACAAGCGGCCCATCCTCGATTTTTCCGCGATTGTCTCTCAAGTTTGAGCTGGGCTCTTGCCCCCGGTATTATACGGTAGGTCAAATTTTCAAGATGACTAGTGTAGAAGGCAAGGAGCCGAGCGCGGTATTGCCGATTCACTCGCTGATTCACTCTCGCGATAGCCAGCTGTGACGCCGACGCAGCGTCGCTCACTGCTGCCGCCGTCGACGCTCGGTGCTGCTTTCTGGACGTGTGTGTTCTTTCTTTTGTTTCTGGCACAAGTTCGCCGATGAAACCTTTATTTTTAGTTCATTGTTCATCGTCTCGTCGCCTTCGTCCGTGACATCAGCGTTGTCCGAAACGGTTTTTTAATAGCTTTTTCTCGTCTTGTATTTGTATGAAGATGACTTTTTTTTCACTGACGTAGTTTGTGCGTTAAGACTAAAATGATTAGGAAAAAATCGTAATAGGCTGCCAACGTTGAGCTTCACATAGTGTCGTGTTAGCCTGAACTACCACCGGACATTTTGTTTATATCGGACTTTTTTTTAAACTGGTTTTTGAGGTGAAAACCATAACAGCCACTATAAATACGCAACGTTTAGAGTAATCGGCACCCCAACTTACGCCAAGCAAAAAAAAAAAAAAGTTTATAGTGTTATGTTCGTTTGATTTACCTGCACCTCCTTCACCAGTGCAAAAAAAAATGTAATTCAGTGTACTTCCGGTGCGTGTATTGAGATACGACCGGAAGTACACGGCCCTACGCTTTTTCTGCACCAGTGCAGGAGGTGCGGGGAAATCGAACGAGCCTAGTATTAAGAGAATTTTTTTCTCTTTTTTGTTTTGCTGGCGTGAGCATTCATTTCATGTCATCGAGCTTCTTTCAACCCGTGGAGGATAAGCTATTACAGCACCCCCATATTGCCCCGTATTACAACTTGTGACGTCACGTTTTCAGTGTTGTCTGCGGTAGAGCCTCCCAGACCAAATTTAAACAATAACTCCGCATAATAATAATAATAATAATAATAAATAATGCGGCTTGTAATTTGGGTTACTAGTTCAGATGTGGCTTTTAATACGTTGAACCAATTTTTAGGCGAAGCGGTGAGCTGCAGCTGCTCGACCAAAACCTCCTAGATAACAAAACCGTACTGCAGAACGGCTGATAGAGATGACGTCATCAGCGAAGGCGAATGCTGGTCACGGATTGGACACGATGATTGCGTCAACGTTCGGCTCCAACTTGACTCGAAGCCGAGCGCTGACGTAGCACTCGTTTGCAATCTGTGTCCAGCGACGCAAAAATGCCAGCACTATGGCCTTGTCTTCTGTAGGCGGTCTTGGCTCGCGACTTGCAACAGTTGCACAAAATTTGACGTTCACCTCGCTGGGAAGCGCGGGAAATTCGGAATGTTTATTTTGGCATCACCTTCGTTTGCCGCTTTTGTCAATAGCTATTTTGAATCTGGATTTCGGAAATGATAAATAATAACATGCCGGAGAGAGGAAAGCGTCGACATTCCGAAAACGTGCTTTGCCTAAGAAGCTAAAAAAAAAAAAAAAAAAACACTCAAGCAGAAGCTTTTGAGGAAGAATATACCGAACGAGAAAGGATAAACCGAAAACAATAAAAGGAAAAAGAAAGAAAAAAGAGCACGGAGTGTGTGTACGTGTTTTTCGTTTTCGGTCGTCGCTGGTTGACATATAAGTGTTCTTGGTTGACTCTTTCCGTCGTCTGCTCCCCGGGAGGGATTGTGTTTTCGAACGGACGTCGTTGGAAAGACAGGCCAACTGCGCATTCGAAGCACTCGCCGAGCTTTTGAGTGTGCGCGCAACCGTCCATGTTGGTGAGGGGACGCAGCTTGAACCTTGTTATTGCGAGGTCTCTCATCCTTCTTTTGGGCTCGGAACAAAAATAAATCGGGTTAGAAAAAAATAAGAAAAAAAAAAAAACACACGAAAGAAATGACGTTGGGGCTTTGTTAGTCTTGCCTCAAACGGAAGGAGAAACAAACATATGTGGAGGCGTTATGGGCGTCTAAAACGGAGAACTGTTGCACAGGGTGTCGGTTGTTTTTCGTCAAGACGCAACCCCTCATGCACATCCTACGAAAGACACGGTCTGCAGGCATGATGGCAGAACTATATCTACAGCGGACACTCCTCAAGTGTGTTCAAAACATGTTTGCTTTATATAAACATGCGTATGCTTCGAACATCTCTGCAGACAGTTTTTTGTGGGCCAATGTGACCGTCACACGAGAAGCACACTCCACACAGTTTCAGCAGACTGTATTTTGTACGATGCATAAGCGATGCGACTTCGCGGCTTTGTAGAGGTTGACGAGAAGGCCAAAAGGAGCGTGTTGGCGTATTTTTGCTTAATTGCGCGAAATTTTAAACATGAGAGGAGAGTTTCACACCATTTTCTTTTTTTTTTTTTCTTTTTGTAGTATTAAACCATTTGTAGCCTAGGTATGTGCGGTAAAGGAATCTCGAAGTCTGCATTATTAAATTAAGCTATATTTTTCAGTGTGTGTGCAGTAATGAACCCTCGTTCCTCGAAAAGAGTTTTGAACGATTTTTCTCAATATTCTGAATTTCGTGCAATTTTCGGTTCGTTCTGTCGGACGTATACGTTCCAGCCTTTAGGCATTTTGGGTACCTGAGCGCGCGGGTACTTGCGTAACCTGGAGCTTAAAAGCTTAACTGATGCCAAACAAACGAATTACGTGCTAACAGTGTGCCGTAACGTTTTCCCGTGGTTTTATGCTGCGCTTGCGCTGCGGAAAGGTTAATGTTTCGGCTGCTGAGTTTAGTTTGTAGTGTTTTTTTTTTTTTTTTTGTCCCAGTGAGAAACAATGCGCATGCAGATAGCAGAAGTTGCTACGCAGTTATCTTAACTGCACCTCGTTGACATCGTTGTGAACCTATTGTAACTCCTGTACGACCATGGGAATAAATAAAGTGGGCATGATTGGTGTTGCGAACAATACGTTGATAGGGAACAGGATCCTGCAGCCCGCCTTTACTTTACCGTATAGAGTCGGCTCGCAGCCATTCGTCGTGCATTACCGCAGAGGCCTGATCACCTGCTGCGAGTCACGCTGGGAGATCGGAGCCCGTATAAAGAAGGTGACGCCCGTTTCCCGCATCGCGATTGGTCTCTCGTTTCTTTGGTCGTCCCTGATTGGATGTGCTAGCCTAATTTCGAACCCCCGAACGCGGCCCGAGCCGCTGTACCTTAATGCTGAATGTTCCAACGTCGGATCGGAAAACATGGACGCGTTGTTTGGGTCCGGCGCGCAATCTCTCGAAGACCCCGACAGTTTGGGAACCACTGCAAGGGAGAGCAACCGCGGAGAAGCAAACCGCCTGTCCGCCATTTTGAGCCATTAGCGCAAAAGAAAAAAGAAGCGTCGGCTCCATTTTGTGTCATCGCGAAGACTGTGACAACTATCGTGATGTCAAAGCGGCTTTCTGCACGTGGAACCATATAGTTTTCTTTTTTAGGGGGGCTTAGTTGAAGTTTTATTCAAAGTGGCTCAACGTGACTGCTTTGTGTGTGTGTGCGTGTATGTGTGCGTGCGCGCGTGTGTGTTTGTGTGTGTGCGCACTGACTCATGCCGAATACGCATGAATGCAGCCTCCACCGTGCAACGATAGCCTGCCGCGGTCGCTGAGCAGGATAACGTTGAGGGATCGCATTTCTATGTGTTTATATACTTCGTTTGTCTTCATTGCTTCGGCTTTGTAGCTACGGTTGTTTGCATAGCTGGTTATTTTTGTTTTGTCTGTACCTTTCACCTTGAGACGTACAAGAATTCCTTTTTGTGTGTGTGTTGGTTTTCAAGTTTTTCCCGTTCTGTACACACGCATTCCGTTCGTCGCGCGTGGCTAAATCTATTTTTGTTCCGCTATTTTTTTTTCTTTCTTATTTTTATCCCACCTGTTTTAGCAGCTCTTTCTCAACCGAAACGGAAATATTACGGAACCAGAAAAGAAAAAAAAAAACGATAAAATTTTTTTGGGACAGAAATTTCGAAGTGCGTAGGAGAGATACAAACCAATAGGAGACCCTTTTTTGTATCGTTTGGTGGAGTTCTCCCGAGTCGAATTTCCGAATTATGTGTCGGAATTCTGGGACCGTTTCATAACGTACGGCTATTGTGTGCACGTCTGTATTTCTTGTTAGCTTCCAGCTGCAGTGAATGCGTGTCATACGACATGAAATACGATTCCACATCGTAAAAGGGCAGCTCTCGTATCACATTTCGTTGACCCCCCTATACCGTAAATACGAAAAACTTAATAGACCGATCTCGCCAGCCAGTTGGACAACGCCACCGCTGCCGCAATGCATCGAGGGAACTTTAGTCTTTCTGCACGTGCCCGAACCTCTCTGGAACTTTGCGCGTGAAGGGCACGAGACGGCACGAGCCATCTCGGACACTGCCGCCTGCCTCTTGTGAACTAAAGTTATGGCGGCTTCACGCATGCGCCGAACGCTTGGTGAGATCGGTCTATTGTCAGCGAAGGTATGCGCTGAGAAACCGAGGGAGAGGAGGCCACGAGAGCGGGTGGGGACACCAGAACGCCGAGCTCAGGTTGCAATGATTCGTAGGTAGACCTAAGGCTTGCTGCTATTGTCTCCAATGCACTCGTCGAATGCGTTCGAATGCGAGAGCCAAAGTTCTTTATGACTGCCGAAATTCTCGAAGCTTGGAAATTTTCGCGACTCAAGACATCGCTGTGTTCGCGGAACACCCATTGTTGCGGACTGAAACATTGCGGTTTAGAATAGGGGGTATTCACTGGCCGCCATATTTGAGGTCACTGTTTAGAGCGCATGCTCAGAACGAGCTCGCATTAATAGGCTGCCAAGACCGGCAATCTTGATGGTGCGGGGTGCACGTTGCAAAATAACTGTGGAAGCTCGCTATCAGCACGTGCTCAGCATTAGCGCACACAGATAAGGCCGCCAGTGAATACACCCTATAGGAGGTATTCACTGGCCGCCATATTTGAGGTCACTGTTTAGAGCGCATGCTCAGAACGAGCTCGCATTAATAGGCTGCCAAGACCGGCAATCTTGGTGGTGCGGAATGCACGTGGCGAAAGAACTGTGGAAGCTCGCCGTCAGCACGCGCTCCGCAGCCGAGCACACAGCTATGGCCGCCAGTGAATACTCCCTATAGACCTTTCCAATGTTTACAAAATCACAGTCCAGCGTGCGATCTTTACAGTCCAGCACGCCCGTGTTCGTCGCTTCGGAAAACGAGCAAAGCACGCGCCATACGCACGAACACTCAAAATGGCACCGGCCACACGCTCTTTTTTGGAAGTCTATAGACCTTTTCTGTTTCCTGTCGTTCTCAGTCACGTGGGTTCCGTATCTGGTATGCGGGGCGAAAAAAATATTAAAACGTTTGAACCTGGAATATGCGAGAAAATATAGGTGAGGCAAATCAAGAATGTGTGACAATCACGCATTTTTCGTAAACACCTTCCAGCTTCGGAGAGAGATCAAAAAGATGTTTTACCGCATGCCAGAAGCGACGATATTCAAGATGGCTGCACGCTTGTGGAAAAGGTGTATACTTCGGTTCGGAACACTGCGGTTCGGAACTCTGTGCTATATGGACAGTGCGGGTTCAGAACACTGCCACCTACTGACCTCGTAGGTGGGACGTGAGCGCTCCAAACAAACCGTTGCTATAGGGGCGTTGTAAGGGACGAATGCATAGGACTGGATTCCGCTCCCAAAAGAACGATCGGTCAGAAATCGGACGTGAGATTTAAGCGTCTAAAAATAATAGATAAAGGAAGCCTAGATCTCACACTTACCGTGACAGGGGTTCCATGTGCGTTCCATAGAGTACGGTGGAACGCCATCTAGACGCTGCGCTTCGAAACGTACGTTTTGCAAAGAATACACTGCAGTTAGCGTAGCAGCCGTGGTGAGAGAAAGGGGGGGGGGGGGGCGCACTGTTGTTTGGAACGTATGCTCACAATGCGAGTTTGGAACGCTACAATTTGGAACACTGTGGGTTTGGAGCACTGCCGTTTTGAAACGCTTCTGTTTGGAACACTGCGAGTTTGGAACACTGCGGTTTGGAACACTGCGGTTTGGAGCTCGGCGTTCCGAAGCTTATTTGCGCGACTCGAAGTTCGACTCACCTTGAGTACCAGAGGACGCGACTGGCGACGAGGAATTTCGTTGTCCTTGAGGGTTCATCGCTCCGTGATTAGAAAGGGGACGGAAGGAGGGGACGATGATCAGCATAAAAGTAAACAGGTAACAAAGCGAGAAGGAGAGGGCGTCTTTGCCGAAAAGGTGCCAAGGACGTTCATCGGCTGAGGAAAAAAAAAAAAAAAGGAAGCGAAGGGAGAGGAGGGTGGCACTTTCTTTTACTTCTTCCTTTTGCCACGTCGCCTGGCTTCATCGAGTGCCGCCGCCGCCCTGCTGTCTCTCGAACAACGGGCTGTCTCCACGCGGGTTTGAGTTGTCGCTGGATTCGTATACTTGGTCTCATTAGGTCCTTTGTGATCCGAGCTGTGTGCTGGCTGTATGTTGGGATTGTTTGGCTGGCGCGTGTTTTCAGGCTCCACATCGCCGCGTTTGTCGCGCGCATTAGGAGGGGAAAGGGGGGGGGGGGGAGAGAGAGAACAGGGCTTGTGTACACATTCATGTTTGCTTACAACCGAGTTGTTGCGATTTCTTACGGCGAGAGAACACACCGGCACGAGGGCAGTATCTACGAGGTGGCCCTGGAACTGCACTTCACCACAGCGAAGGTCTTGCGCTGTTTGCGAGACCAAATGTACGTACGATCTCTATAAAACTACCGTTTATAATATTGTCAAAAATTAAAAAAAAAAGAGTTGAATGTAACATTATTCCACTCTTATTTTTTTTCTTTTCGCGTAGAATTTCTTTGGGTCGTTTATAACATCGTCAAAAAATTTTCGAGTAAAAAAAAAAAAAGAACGATGCGCTAAAAAAAAAAAAAGGAAATACTGTAAAACCCTTAATATTCGCGAGCCCTTAATTTTCGCGAACTTCGCGAATTGAAGAATTCGCGAAATTTAAGGGCACGCGAAAAATCCGTACCTTTTCGCGAAATTTAGTGGCCGCGATTATGTCCTCTGTGACCGATTCGCGAAAAATAGGGGCCGCGAAAATAAAGGGTTCTACAGTATATGGAAATGCGAAGTGTTCCACGGCTACCCGAAAGGTGGCGTTAGCGTATTCTCTCGTCGTAAGGGATCCTAAAAAATTTAAGAACTCGGTCTCAAGCAGTCGCCAGTGTGTGAACTAGCCTACTCGCCAGTTAACTATGTTGCTTTAAAGTCCTGTGGAGGGCTATAGCTCACCATAAAAGAGCTTTTTCGGTAGAATATGTCGGTACGGTGTGCTAGGAGAGGAGGTGTGATTATCGCACGGGCCGGAGCGGTATGCTAGAGGCAGTGCCACCTTGCGCCCCACGGCTCAAAGAAGAAAATACGAACAGAGATGGGCAGATTGAGCATTTAGTCTCACTCTGTTGAGGTGTTGTTGAGCCGCAAACAATACCCTCTTTGTTTTATTTAGGACCCAATTTTCAAGGAATGGACCGGTCTTTGCCGCTGCAGCGCTGCCGCCAACTTAGCGATGGTACCACCGTGGTGATAGGGACCACGAGGCATGTATCATGGGGTCGCTCTCGGCCAGCTGCGAGAAGGGAGCGATGGCCACACCCGCAGTTCTTGTTCTAGCCCACTGTAATATGGGTACAATATCGTTCCCGTCCAGCGTATTTTCAAACAGAAATCGGTGCTACGCATTCCGACCGTATTACCTACCAAACAAAACAAAAATGGCTGCCCCTTCGGCATTTTCCAAAGGCCTACTATGCATTTAGAACGTCTTTGCTCATACACCGTGCGGATTGTCCGTGAAACGGCGCTTGAACGACCGGTCGGTCGATGTGTACTGATGGCAACTGGCCTCCAGTCACCGCTGGTTCCGGCTTAGTCCCGGCGGCGTTGTCGCTCAACACAACGCCGCACAGGCGCATACGTTTTCCCCCTTTCTTGGACGTCATCACTCTCTCTGTCACTCCTGCGCCACTTTGGTGGTATACTCAAAGCCCTCAAGCGAAAGCCTTCATAGTATACGTGCAGTCCGCCTTGCTGCCGCAGAGAGCACATTGACGAAAGTTCCCACTTTCCAGAAGCAGTCGCCGTTTGAACGCTCTATCCATGCTACATCTCAGAATCGAACGCAAACGCGCTAAGAGGCTGGCTCTATAAATGCTACGAATTTAAAAGACGCTCGTGGACGCCAGCCAACTGACTTCGGCGACACTTGCAGCCGCGCATTTATCATTATACGCTGAATTCAAGAAAGGTATACCTACTCGCACGTTAGCTCTATGTACTTTTCCTAAAACAATACATTAAAAAAAAGATTATGAAAGTATTGTATTATTTTCTTGAATTCACTTCGAGTAGAGTACACCCTCAAAACGTACGAATTTATCTATAAAGTACCTTACGTGCTCCACTGGAAAGAAGAACAGCGCGGAATTTTATGCCACTTCCGCTCGTGTAGTCCGCGCGCATTTCGAAAGCGGACCTCAGCATGAAGTAGTATACAGCGAAGGCTACGGACGCGAGGTCAAAGCCTTGGACGACGTTGTTCTTGCGGCGTGTATATACACAAGCGGCTCCGAGCCTAACAAGAATGTGTGGCCTTCGTTTGCCGTGCGAAATCGTCACATGACCCTCGCGTGACACAAAGGACAAACAAAAAGCACTCGTTCGCACTATTGACTCCGAGAGAATTCGAGGGTCAATAGTGTACCGTGTGTGTTTTGTAATGCTCGTAAACATCGTGTTGCAAAAGTAAAAGATAAAAAAAAAAGAAAGCAGCGCGACAGATACAAAAAAGGTTATGGAGATAAAGCTGGTTTTCAAATTGTTGACATGAACGGATCAGTAAAAATGAGCAGCAAAAAAAAAAAAAAAAGACAAAGCCGCAGTGCTCGTACGTCGCTGCACTGTCAATCCAGAGCCCCTGCGCACGAAAAACCGGAGCTTCTCCACGCAGCATTCTGGGAAGCGCCATCCCGTGGTCGTGACCTTTCTGACTATTATTAATACGCAACGACGGGTTTTATCAGCCTGATTCGATGAAAAGGAGCAACAGGCGTCCATCCGTTATGTTTTAGCGACACGCTCCGGCAACGAGAAGGAGCCAAGAAGGTAAAGCAAACCCGGTGGGGATTTCAGTCCGCCCCCAGATGTCTCTAGCTCACCTGACGCGACGCCCACCACAATAGGACAAGACCCGCGACTTTTTGCTCGGGGAAACCATGAACGTTCCTCCAATTCAGTCAGATACTAGACGTCTAACAACGTTACTTCGCATCAGGACGAGAGGCAGGTTGGTCATGTAATTCACTCGCAAATATGCGCATTCCATTTTTTTGCTCTTTTCGCGTATTATCCCGCTGGGTCCAGTTCGTACCGTCGCATACACGGGTCCCCGGTGAAATTTGGGTATACGCTGGATATAATGAATTTATATTTTCCCGCTGGTGCCTCGGGCCCCTACAAACTCTGACCGCCTTGACTCTGCTCCCTGCGAAAGGGAGTATGGATATTCACCGCGTGGCCTCCTTCACTAGCGCCACCACACGGACAGCAGAAGCCCTTTTCTGCCGGGCCGCTTCCCATGGCGCTTGCTCCCATTTGACAGGCATAGCGAAGTGTATACAGGAGGAGGCTCTGGCTGCAGACACGAGGACAGTATGATCTGTGGACACGCCCCGTGCATGTTGTAAGCATATGTGCGCCTCAGAAAGTGTCTGCGGACTGTCTGATGGATGCATGGATGCATGGATGCTAACGGCCATACCCTTTATAACGGGCGGTAGCCTGCGCCACCTAGCCTCCCTCCGTAGACGGATAGAGAAGGGTGTCTCCTGAGTGCTTTGCGGAAAATGAGACGCTCCAGATTTCTTAGGGTGTGTAGAGACAGGTTACTAGAATGTTGCAAACAACGTGGCTATTACGGAAAACTTTCGTCTCTGGCGATTGTGCTAACTTGTTGTTGCGAAGGGAAGCGACGAACAACCCACGAGAGCTCGAGACATTCGACGAAATGTGCGATGCGAAGGGGTCTAAAGGGCACACGATAATAATAGGCGTCGGGAAAGATATTGACAAATTGCAAAGCTCATTTGATGCGACTAAATACAAGAGACACTTGATATGAAATATCCTGAAATTTTTGTGTATCTAGCGGTTTCTCCGAAATGATTCGCGAAATAGTGGTCGGTTAAAAAAGAAAAAAACACTTTATTTTCTACTTTTTACAGATCAGTGCAGCATACACGCACAAAACACACACACAAAAAAAGCACAAAAAAAGCAGAGGGTTTGAATTTGCTTAAACTTTCCCGGTGTTCCCCAATTTTGATTTACTTTTGAGAGAGTTTTTGCATGCTTGGCGGCCGGGCGGCCGGTTTCAAAGCTTGTGCGGGTTGTGCCTGTTTGCTTCGTTCAAATACTTGAAGAGAAAAAGAAAAAGTAAACAGAAAGAGGTCATCCACGTCCTCTTCATTGTTCATTTTTTTTTTTTTTCCTTGCGGTGCGTGTTTTAATGGCGTGCACACTGGCGGAAAGAAAGCCTTTGAAGATTCACTGTGCCGACATTAACTTTTCTTTTTGTTTTCCGTGTTTGGGTGTGTGTGTGTGTAGCTGCAAGTGGGCACCGTTAATCTTTTGTGAACCACGTCTTAGAAGAAAAATGAAGCACAGCCCACGATGCTTCAGATAACGCTGGCGTTATCGAATGCGGGATTAAGGCCGGGCTCACAAATAACGCGTTCAATATATATATATATATATATATATATATATATATATATATTGAACGCGTTATTTGTGAGCCCGGCCTTAATCCCGCATATATATATATATATATATATATATATGTTTGTTGAGGTTTTGTTTTGGGCGTTTAGTTAGAATACATAGATCAGAAGTCAGTTTTCCAAGGTGCGAAATCCTTGACACGGTCACGGACAACTTTGTTCACTCAAATACCAAGAATTGTATGGAAAGGGATGTCGAATTAAATAGAAATTAAAATTAAAAGAAAGCAAACGCGCAGTGATTGCAATCTCAACACTAACTGATGTATGATTATAATGCAAT
The DNA here is from genome assembly GCA_013358835.2 of Ixodes persulcatus. Classification (NCBI taxonomy): domain Eukaryota; kingdom Metazoa; phylum Arthropoda; class Arachnida; order Ixodida; family Ixodidae; genus Ixodes; species Ixodes persulcatus. The sequence goes on along the minus strand of JABSTQ010009212.1, from coordinate 972,164 downwards.
TAAATGCAAAGGTGCAAGCGAGCTGGACAAGAATGACGAAAATAATCCCTGGAGAAGGGGAACAAGAGGGACAAAGGATAAACACAAATCTCCAAACACAGCTAGGTGACTGGTGCGTGACCGAAAAAATCCGCCTGGTCCGGGTATCGAACCCGGGACCTCTCCATTACAGGTGGAGCACTCTACCAACTGAGCTAACCAGGGGTTAGACGTCAGTATAGAGCAAATGTACTAATGCACTTATTTCTTTTTTTTTGGTTTTTTTTTTGTGAAGCTATTTTGGGTTATTTTTATTATTATACCACTCGGTAAGGTTTTTATTCTTTATAGTACCGGTCTAATTTTCAAGTTAAACGTAATCGACATAAAGAAATAAAAAAATAAAATAAAATAGAGCGGCGTTTTTTTAAGAAAATGGGCAGATTGACCGAAAACATATTTCAAACACCTAACCCAGATGTTTGCATTGAAAACGATAGCGATGGCTACGTTCGTAATATTTGGCATTTCTTACCGTGTTTTCACCGCTTTTAATGCAATAAATTTAAAATAACGCTGAAAAAAAAAAGGTTAGATACGCCGAGAAACTAAGTCGGGTAAAAATCGGGATTATTCCTCATTAATACGAACACGAAGGGGAAAACTACCTTATTTATTATTATTTACGACAAAGCTCAACCGACCTGCCGTACGTATGATTTGATTGGCTCGGTACACGTCTCGTCCACCCCGGGTTTCATCGTCTGTATTTTTTGTTTATGTATTTTGTTAGGCGGTCGCCGTGTGACGCATACCTGCATGCATGGATCCACGTGAGCTCTCGCCACACGCCGCGGCGATTTTACGAACGTCCGTGGCGCGCCTCATATGTGCTATATTTATAACGCACGCGCTGTCACGCTTAATTTACGAACACGACTCGTTTCCTACGCGCTAATGCAAGCTGGCTGGGAATAATGAGCCCTGCGCATGCGCGGCCACAAGATATCGTGTCCCTCTAAAAATAAGCATATTTCTACATTTTTGTTTTGTGCGGATTTGCCGGGCAAGCATTTTTGATAATCGTCAAATTTGTGGTGTCGATGTGTAGATAGGGGAAAGCGGCATAGCTGCAGGGGATCCTGTGTTTGATCCTCGCCCTCCTTGCCCGTTTTAATCTGGATAAGCATCATACCGGCGTGCGGCCGTATATATACTCTTCAGCGCGAGCTCGCTGGCTTCCGCAGTGCTTTGGTTGCGCGTCCCCCCCGCGTTCACACTTGCGTTAGCAAGGGCGGAACGCTCTACCTGAAGGCGGAGCTTCTAGTTTCAGCTTAAGGGTGTACGGAGTATATAAGGGGTATTCACTCGACGCCATGTTTGAGGGCGTTGTTTAGAGCGCATTCTCAGAACGAGCTCACATAAATAGGCTGCTAAGACCGGCAACCTTGATGGTGTGGAATGCACGTTGGAAAAGAACTTTGGAGGTTCGCCGTCAGCACACAGCTATGGCCGCCAGTGAATGCTCCCTGTTTCACTAAGTACTGCGTGGTGCGCGACCCCAGGGTATCAGTGGGGTACTGCACTCGCCGTTACATTCCTCGTTTACAGCGGAGACAACAGGCGACCATGGAGTTCCGGCTGTCTAGACATATATACACGGAACACGATTAGACAGCGCGGGAAGTTGGTCAACCCCCAATGGGCGTCTGGTGTCTCCGCTGTACAGATGATGAGAAATTTAGCCAGTGCGGCGCGACTGCTGGCCCGGGGTCTTTAACGTGCATCACGCGGTAGTGATACACGGCCGCACGCGATGCTAATCCAGATCGAAACGGTGAAGGGGGAAAGCGAGAAGGGTCTCCGAGTTCTCGAGTCGAAAAGGAATAATGAGATATTTAACACGTAGCAAGGTTATTGAGGTTTACACGTATCAAAGCTCGACGGTCTGCTGTTAGGCCTCTGGGAAAGCTTAATCAATGTCGGTCTTTCTATCAAGCTGCGGTATACGGTTTTACGACGTCATCATCATCGTTTTTTTTTAATTTTTTATTTACTCGCTCATAAACAGTGACAATGGTTATACAACACAACTCAAACTATTAAAAAGAAGAAAAAAAGTGACAGCGCGGGTGACTCTACGTGTGACTCTTGTAGTCATGAAATCAGTGTGTAGTGTCAAGAGGCAGACTTCATTGGTTATTTCCGTTTTGCTGCTTGATTCTGCTCGACCAAGGAGTGAAATTTGTTCGTTTCTCTTCCGTGAGGATTGCGTCCGTGATGGTGCCGAAAGGCAGAGGCGGCGGGTCATCAGATCGGAGAGACGAGGGATTTCAAGACGGGACTCACTCAACAGTGGATGATGAGAAGGATGAATCTATTTTCATGCCAACAGTAGAAACGTTACATGGCGCTCTCCATGGACCGAAAAACCCTCCGGCCCCTTTCCCGGTCACTTACATCCGTTCCTCTCCATTCTCCCGGGTGTATAACGACCAATCTCGAAGAGGTCCTCTCGCGGCCAATCAGGAAGAACACTCGTAAAACAAACAAAGGCACTCCAAAAAGACTCGCACACAAACACGCACACACACACAAATGTCGGCAGCCCCGCCGTCTCTGTCGACGACGGGAAGGTCAGACCACCCGAACCGCGATCCCGACTCTCGAAGAAGGCACCGCCAAGAGACTCCTGGTCAGTAGCTCATCTGGGGAGGGGACGCCAAGCAAAACACGAACACAAAACGTACTAAGCGCGTCGGAGGTACGGCCGCCCGAAGCGGTCCCTGACGGAGGTTACGAACATTCCAAAGTGCGGGGTACGCGTCCCGCTCTCGTACGCGGGGAGAAACACAACAAATAACGGACTGGTGCGCGACCGAAAAAATCCGCCTGGTCCGGGTATCGAACCCGGGACCTCTCCATTTCCAGTGGAGCGCTCCCACGCGGGAACCGCTTCTTGGTATGCTCGGCGCCTGCTCATGTGCTCAGGAAACCTCACTCAAGGTCAAGGCTATATATTGTAATCCTAAAGCCCGAAATGGCGCAGTTATTCCACATTAAACCCAGTAATAAAGGACTCGTAGAACACTTAAACCGGGGTCACACTGCTCATGTATCATTCAAAAGACAGTCTGCAGATACAGATTCGACCGCGAGTCGCCGCGAGATCCCTGCTTCGAATGCCGCCTGGCAAATGAGTTCGAGGAGGAAACTTGGGCACGCGGCATTCGAACCAGGAATGTTGCTGTGACTCGTGTTTGCAGACTGTCTTTTGTATGAGCTGTGTGAGCAGTGTGACCCCGGCTTTAGGCTTGTCGAGCAACACCTTGACCTTTTCTCTGCCTCCCCTCTCCAAATAAAAAAATAAAAAAAAAAATGAATTAATGTTTTTAACTTTTGCCTCTCCCACAGGCTTTCACGTTTTTCACGTCTCCTCCCTCAATATTTCGTGTTTTATTTTTTTTTTGTTTAACCGGCTCATCGCTGACAACTTTCTGGATCGTCAAAAAAGTATCCGGTATGACGCTCAAGGAAGAGGCATACCCACACGTCACACTCGTCACACTCGCGAAACTTTCCCGAAGGATTAAATGTCGATCTCTGATTGGTGGCACATAACAATAATGTAACCAATTTTTTTTTTTTTTTTTTTAGGGGGGGGGGGGAGGGGGGGTGGGGGGGGGGAGGCTCAGGTGGCTGAGATTTCCATGGCTTGGGGTACGGAGAGGGGGAGAGGGGTTCAAATTTCGGGGAGGGGCTGAAGCCCCATAAGCCTCCCCTCTGAATGCGGCAGTGGCACATAGATCCCGTGACCACTTGTTCTCACTGCAGGTTGAGGGTGACGCGGCTTGTTCCTTTTCAATTGTTTCTGCAACTGCTTTTGCGTGAAAAAAAAAAAAAAGAATTAGAATAATTCGTTTTTTGTGGGTTATAATAAACATTGATGATCCATGCATTCTAAGCAATATGTAGCTAAAAGAATTTTTTTTTTTTTTTTTTTATGGATTGTGTTTTAATGCGTAAATTCTTTCTTGCAAAACGGGCTTCTTCCCAGTTCCGTTGACGAAGGCGAGGGGAGAGCAAGAACAGGATTTTCGGCTTCGCCGAGGGAAATTCTGCAGATCAATACCTAGAGCCACTACAGATATAAATATGTTACGCTCAGAGTACCGACGCACATCATTTCTCGATCCTCTCGTGGGCGCCGCCATTCTGGTCCTTAGTGCAGCAGAGCGGGCGCCATCGGCGATCGTTGCGGTTGCGAAATGCGACTTCCCGAGCTTTTTCATGCTGTGTCGCGAAGCTCGGGCCGATGTCGTTTTGCTCAATGGCGAACTGTTTTTTTACGTTTCTGGGCGACGGAAAACCGTTTCTCGCGACTTCGGATGAAACTCGAGAAACCTGGCAACCGTGCTTTTCAAGCGCCAACAAGATGACCGATGCGTGCTCTGTGATCTCTACACCCAGAGTCGTTTCTACTGAGAGAGTTTGGCCAATGGGCAGAGCTTGTTGCACGCTAGAACCATGGGATTTCGCGATAACACAAAATGGCGTTACTTCGTTGTCTTGTTTATTCCCGAGAAATCGCATAGAGTTTCTATGAGTCAGAGCCAGAAAATGGCGGACGGAAGTAGTCATCCCCCGGTTGTCAGAGACTCCGAGTACCGCGTCTGAGGCGTACGGAATGAAGATTTATACCTTGCCCATCAACGGCGCCGCCTATCAAGGAGATAGAGGTGAAAAGGGGCTAGAGGAAGGAGGAGGAAGAGGACTAGAGAAGGAAAAAGAGAGAGAGAGTGGAAGGGAGGGAGGGGGGGGGGGGGGGGAGGTGCTGCTGCTGCTGCTACGACTCCGTTGTTCATGGGGCTGTTCGAACGTCGTCGTCGAGTCTTGGCCCAGATTTCTTCCGCTGCCGGCGCCGCGCGCTGTTGACTGCCACCGCTACCGAGCGCCCCCTTTGTGCTTTAAAAACCAGTTTGGGAAGCCGACTTTCCTGAGCTCCTTTTCTTTTTGTTCCTCCACCTTTTTTTAATGTTATTTTGCTTGTTTTTGGAGGGGTGTCGGTGGCACTGCCGCTAGGCGGCGGCCCGCCTTAAAAAAAAAAAAATAATGTAATAGAAAGAAATGTATCGTCTTCGTTCCATCGGCGCTGACGTTGAGGTCAGATTCATTATAGATTGGTCGGTATGAGTGGAAGCTTGTTGTTGTTGTTTGCGTTATGAGCAGATAAACAAACTCGTGCCAACGTTGGCACCGTTTCACCAGGGGTACGCCCTCTTTCTCTAATTGATTTTCTTGGGCGTCAGTCACGCGTTGGATGTTGATGAAGAGTTTAAAAGGGTTCTTAGCATCGGGTCGCGGATCTATTTTTAAACTCGCATGACACGTACCTGCAAGCTAATGCATAAAAAGAAAAAGAAAGAAAATATTTTTATTTATTGCAGTCAGTACCCTCCGTGCCGGTACTGCGATAAAACAACAAGTTGAGTTATAAATAAGAATAAATTAATTCCGTTATTTAGATCGCCGGGGTCAGACAAGTTCAAAACATTTCCGAGTATTATTTTTCTCCGTTAGCGACGCAGCGAAATGACAAGGGCGTGCAAACGTGACAATGACGAGGTTTGTTATTGTTAAGTCAGTCCTGAAATTTGCGCCAGTTAAGAGATCGCGGATCTATCCATAGGCTTGCGGGCTGTTCCAACACCAACCTTTATTTATTAATAATAATTAAAGCCCTCACGCTAGAATTTTTCGGCGTCATAACAGTGAGAAGGAAAGAATAGTTAACTTTTGATTGGCCCATGATGGTGCGCGAGAGCTGGCGGCCACAATAGCTGAGCACGTACCATGCTCGACGGGTGCTGACGGCCAGCTTCCACTTTGCTTCTGCGACGTGCGTTCTGCGCCATTAAGATCGCACGATCTCGGGAACCTACTATATAGTGTGAGCTCTATTCAAGCATGCCCGGTGAACGGTTCACTCAGATATGGCGTCCAGCGAAGAATAAATACCGTTTATAGCATCGTTGCCACTGGAAGTTGTCGCCGAGTTTAGGTTCGCGGTGGCACTAATAAAAAAAATCCTCCCTGTGGTTTTTTTCTTTTTTTGCCGAGTTAGAGATTTTTTTTTTACTCACGGGACGGGCACATTGTTTCTACAGAACGTTTCTAGCTGTATGTAGTCACTGACTGCGTGTTCAGAACATCGAGTTCTCGCTCGTCAGCCAACGAGATTGAGGCATTAGCCGATAAGAACGTGACTATATATATATATATATATATATATATATATACGTTCTCTCGCAACTTTGCGTTGCTCGCGGGGCTCTTTTGTAAATCCGACACTGAATCTATGATCACCAGTTAAAAACAAAATGATCGCGACTGTTTGTAAGACGTGCGAAATGAATACGCGCCCATGAGCCCAAATTGCGAAATTGGAAATGATGGATGGTGTTATGAAAACGGCTCGTTATAGATCGCGCCGCTTGCTCTCCATACGAATGTGAAAGATTGGGGGCGCACGACGGAGTTAGTGCATGCAGTCGTATACGCACGCGCGCGCCGCAAACGCCTTTATTGATCGGATCGTTTCGGTCACGTCAGAGCCGTGTATACAGAGAGTTTGGTCAATGGGAGGCGCGGGCAGAGCCAGGTCGTGCGCCAGACTCGGAAAGGGGGCTTGGCATGCTCTCTTGACCAACCAGAAACCGAAATGAATCCTCTAGCGGTGGTAGCGAGAAACAGTTCAGATCAAAGGTTTATGTTCGTATATGGTTTTAATAAGTGCGGAACAGTGAAGCTAGTAACTCTTTGCGGTTGAAAATAGAATGCACGTGCTGTTTTGATCATGATCATGCAGAAAGATGTAAGAAACCAATGCGCCGCTCAACTCTGTTTTGCTCGGACAGAGTGTGACCGCTCGGACGGCAGATTCCCGGCCCTCGGCGCTTGGCGTAACGATTATGTCGATTGTTCCGCTAGTCGCACTCTTCCACCATCAATTTGAATGAGCGTGATTGAAACATCACGTGTACCATATTTTCAGTCACTGAGAGCCACTCTGATGCAGTTATCAGGTTTGTTTTTCGCGACCACCGCCAGGGTATTATTTCCGGCTTCTGGTTGGTCACATTCGAATTTCTGAAGACGCCGTGGAACACGCCCAGCCCGCTTTCGGCCAATGGCGCCTCCTCATTTGTCTCCTATACTTCCCAACGAATGGCCAAACTCTCTACATATACGGCTCTGTTTCACGTAGCCCCAGCGAGCCATCTTTTTTCCCCCCCATTTTTACGCGTATAACAGTCAAAGACATCGTTGACAAACCAACGCAGTCAGACTTATCGCACATCGTGCAAAAGACACGCGGTGTCTGCTGCGGACAGGAATATCCGCTGATATAGGCCCGCGAAGCATGGTTGGAATCGTACGCTTGCTTCGTAGATTGTCGAGACCGGTTATAACAAAGTCAACGGGAATCGGAAATCACTTCGCTATAAAAGGGAATGGGAAATCGTGATCGCTTCGCTGTTGCCGCTGTTTCGTTATAACCATCTTCGTTATAACCGGTCTCGACAGCATATGTATGCTTCGAAGAATACGTACGTCTATCGATCTATCGTAAGACGAAACGGGCCGTGTAATGCTACCCTCTTTAAAGCGACGGCAGATTCCCCCCTGGCGGAATCGGGCGTGAGCTCGCAGAGGTCAGGAAGCCGAATGATGAAAGCGACTCCCTTTGCTCCTTGGGGCGAGTGTGTTGTTGTCGTTGCAGCAAGTTGACCGCGCTTACTACGCCCGGTCGTTATGTAGCGTAACCGTCGTTTTGCAAAGGCGGGGGGGGGGGGGGGGGGGGGTTGTTGCACCCGCCATTTTGAGGCCAAACGGCCCGTTTACGCCGTGCGTCGGTTCCGAAGGTCCCGCGCCGCCGTGTGGCGTTGCGGTAGCGTAGCCTTTTGTTGTCCGCGTTTGCCGGTTCGTCCTTGTTCGTGTCGTTCCGATGGTGACGTTTCTGCTCCTCGATGGTCTCTTTGAGCGAGCGCCTTATTATCTACCGAGTACAGTCGTCGTCAATAGAGAGCGGGACATACTACGCGCTTCGGAGACAGTTTTGTTCCTAACGCCGTCAGATAGCACCAGAAACACCGACTAAGGTGGCGCTGGCAGCCGCCCAGATTCGAACGGTCTGACCGTATTTATTCACTCGTTTGTCCAAACCGGTACCATGTTCTAGTTCAATGTGTATAAAAGGCGCAAAAAAAAAAAAAATACAAGTCGCAAAAAAAAAGTATTTAGCAGTTATCTAAACGTTTCTAGTCGCCATTGGGTTAACCCCGCTTGATATTATTGTACTCTTTTTCTTATAAATAATGTCACGGTTCACGCAATCTGGACATTTCCTCCTAACTTCAGATTCCTCGTTTTTCTCTGGAGGTCCTGCCTTTGTTCTAGTTCATTTTGTCCGCGACCGTACTTTCTCATAGCTTGACGAGTCTTGAGCTAAACTACAGGAACACACCAAGTCGAAGATGGAAATCTTGCTCCCCCGTCGTGTGACGGCGCGATGCATTTCAGTTTCGCAGGAGCTGCGCTTCGAAGAGTGCCCATGGTTGTGACGAAAGTGTAGCATAAATTCTCGCTCAACTCTCACCCAGTCACTAAATGTTGCCGCGAGCGCAGGCGGGCATTTATTCCGAGGTCACCGAGAAATCGGAAATGTCGAACGTTCTAGATGACGACACGTTGCCGAACGTGTAACAATCACATGTTTCGAAAACGCTTTTCGAAAACGCCGTTTACCTTTTGTTGAAAACATTGTAAAAAAGAGGGGGGGACAAAGAAAAAAGAAAAAAAAAAAAACACAACAACCGTGAATTGAATAACAAGTACGTACTTCTCCTTCAAAGCCGGACTGTGGGACGCGGCATATCGATGGTTTCTCCATTGCCGCGAGATACACCTTCACGACCGAGACGCGGGGCGTGTGACGTCATGACGTGTGGGTAGATTACGTAAAGCAGGTTTGTCCAGCACCTCTTGAACACGTATCGGACAGGAGTATCGCCAAAGTTCGTGTTCTGACTTATCGAACACGAATTCCAACCGAAGGCTGACGCGGCGCTCGCATCTCGTAGATGACGTGGATAAGCCGTCACTGCGCGGCCTTGTGTCTCCGGTGGTGTTTGTTTGACTGGGATCTCTCGACAACCCCTGGAACCTATAATCAAGGCTCGTGCACTAGCATTTCAACCTCATCGCAATGAGGCCGAGCGCGAACACGAGTGCTGAGTCGGCGTCGTGTCCAATCAATGCGTCAAAGGACGCTGGGCGTCTGGCTCGGGCCCAATTGCCGAGTTGGTGCCATCATAGCAGTGATGACGTCACGCAGCTGCTGTGGGCACTGCGCATGCGCAAATTCCTCATGGCGAATCTGGTTTCCTGCGCACGCGCATGTTGCCCACACCCGATGCGGGGAAATGCGGGCAAATGCGGGCTCGTTTGTAAACAGCGTGTTGGTCGATAAGGAGTCTGCTCACGGGCTTTGAGTACCCTGAGTGGTGTTGATTCTCTGCGGTGTTGAGTCAATGACTTGTCCAATAACTTGCCCCGTTTAAAAAACAAATATATATATATATATATATATATATATATATATATATATATATATATATATATATATATATATATATATATAACCTTGTCTCGTGTCGTCACGGGTTTCCGTTCCGGAAGGAGAATGGGCGTGATGCGAGCCATTGATATACGCGTAATCTGCGTTTTGCTTACGTCATGGATGGCGATCTCGGTCACCCCATAATTTTTTTCTCCCTTTCTCCCCTCCTTTTGGCAGCGTTTATGATCCGACATGAAACTTTTATCTGGGTGTATGTACTATGCTGGCACGCATACGCCTCACGTGCGTGACAATGGAGAACACTCGAGCTGGCGCACTCTTTTATATCTTTTTCTTTCCGAGCGCTTTCAGGTACAGGGCGTTGTCGCCGCGGACATCTCAGTTGCGTCAGAGGGTGCAGCGGCGACTAGATTCCATCCAGCCCTAAGCTGACAGCGCGGCGGGAAGCTAGGCGCTCGCCGGCCCCAATCGACGTTTTATCGCCCCACCCCTCCCTCTGCGCGTGGTGTGTGTGGGGCAGGGAGCGCGGTCACCTGGCGAGAGGTAGACGGCTGACTGGTCCGAAAGGAGCACGTAGCCTACGTCGCACTGTCAGCTCAGAGGTGAATGGAGTCTGTGCCGCCGTCGCCTTATCGATGTAGTGGTGGCGGTCAATAAAGGTTCTTTTTATTTTTTTATACGGTCGCAGTCGTAAACACTAGAGACGGGGTGTGATAAAGTGAGTGCGTTAAAGAGGGGGAGACGGCTCTGCTGCTTTGTATAACGTTTCGTCGCGGAAAAAAAAAAAAAAAAAAAGACGTTCATTCGGGCGAAAATATACCTGTTGGGGTGACTGAGAGGGCATTTGTATATCTTGCCGTTTGATCTTGCGATCATTCTGAACAACAAAACAAAAGAAACCCGGTACGGTTTGTGAGTTTACTTTCCTGCAGAGCACAGAGACGGCCAACCACGGCCGTCTCCGTGTTTTAATCATACCGTTTTTTTTTTGCAATGTATTAGTAGTGTGGGCGCGGCTCAAAGTGCCAATGTCGCGTTAGCTGTGTCACTCAGCTTGCGTGGTGCCTGCTGGTTTTTGCTCACCCAAATGCATTTCATGTAATACGCTTTTTACAGCGGAGCTTTTAAGGGCTAGTTTCCCCAGGATCGTGTCCGGTACCAAACAAATGTCGACACAACACTCTGGTTGCCGCCGTCGCTCATAGATGGCGGTAGCTGTCCAGAGTCTTTTGTTTTCCGGTTGTCTGCTTGCCGCCGTCGCTCACAGATCGCGGCAACCTTTCCAACCTCGGCAACCAGACAACTGGTTGCTGCCGTCGCTCATAGATGGCGGCAACATTTCTTCGGGGCAAGAAGAGCGGGGACGGAACGAGCGGCGATGTGCGCAGCAGCGCGAATGGTTCCGCAACCGCCGCGAGGCCGCTACCGCCTAAAGTTCCACTGCGTCGAGCGCTTCAGATTCCCTTGCGATCGCATGGAAAGCCACCGCCGAGAACAGAAGCTGCCGCTCCGCTGCTTTTCCTTCTTCACCGGAGTGGAAAGGCTGAAATTTTTTTTTGAATATACTGTTATTGAAGTATAAAATCGACCGGTTACTTTGTACCTTAGCTGCACCTGATGTGCGCTTTACTCGATCCTCCGGAAAGTAACGCATGGACATTCCTGCCATTTTGTAGTCAAGAAGTAGGCACGGGTAAGGCAAGGTCAGAGTCTCAAAAGTGCGTAACTGGAAAATCATTAGCTTTCGGATGATCGACCTCGAGGTTGTTTTAACGAGTAATATGGATTTGTCATATTACTCGTTAAAACTTTCGATGTCTTTCCCGAATGACTGGCGGTCATGTCAAACCATCGCGTGGCAACTTTACGCTCGTTTTATTTTAGGCAGCACGATAGATGTTGAACCTTAGTTTCCTATCTCGCGAATGACGGATGTAGATGAATAATTTGCAAAAATAAAAAATCACGATTTCAACACTTGCTTATTTTTGTGTCTCCGCGTTTCCAGTGTTGTCCCGACGTGCACTTCGGCTCATATTTCCGTCGAGGTGGAGAGGAGGAACGTAAAAAGCGTGACGTCACGGCATTCCGTCTGTGACGAAACAAACATGTGATTGGCGCCTAGCAAATATTTTTTTTTTTTGCAAGATGAATTGTTTTATTGTTGTCGGGAGGGACGATAAGGACTTCATACATTTCTTCTACATATTTTCTGAATCGTATTGAACCAGTCGCACATCATACGTTGTCGGGCGGAGAGATCTGCGGCGAATACGTACTTGTTTTCCGCTCTTTCGTTTTTTGTTTTCTTATCTCGGTCAGCTTTATCTTCCGCTCCTCTTTTTTTTTTTATTGTCACGGGGAATCAGTATTATCAGCCCCACCTCCTTCACCCTGTGTGTATTAGGCGTTGTTTTCGTTGCCGCAATGAAGAAGAAAAAAAAAAAAAAAAAAAAATAAAGAGGACAAGGGGATCGGAAGACCCGACCTTATCACACGCGTATCACATGTATCGTTTCTATGTATACAGTTCCCCTCTCGGTTGGCGTGTGTGCTTTGGTGCGATCGGCGACGGCAGCGGATGGGGTTATGACTTGTTTTTCGTTCCGTGGCGTCTGATGGCACGCTTGAGGCTTCAGAGACGCGGTGCCTTGTTGCTATGCGTCGGGGGACAGTGTCAGTCAGGGGGGAGCACGTCAAGGACAGAGTCAATTGATGAACGAGCGATGGGCACCGTCAATCGAGGACCGCGCGTTTTGGGTGTTTTGTAGCGTGAGCTACACTGGCCGAGGTTGAGCAGTTTCGCGTGGCTCCTGGAGAGCCGTGCTGCGCATGCGCGAGGAGCAGTGACGTCACACGGCGCACAGCTGGCGCAAAAAAGTCAAATTTGGGGGTTTTACGTGCCAAACCAACGACGGGCATCTGGCACGCCCCAGCGGAGGACTAGGGATTAATTTGGACCAGCTGGAGATCTTTTGACGTGCAACCGAAAGCTTGGTTACACGGCGCCTCCTTCGCAATAAAGCGCCGTTCACACTCTTGCGACCGAGTAAGACCGAGAGAGACCAGACCGGTTTTTAAGCCTTTTGCGACTTCTTAGGACCGGATGCTCTGCAGCGGAGCTGGTCCTAAGAGATCGCAAGAGGCTTAAAAACCGGTCTCGTCTCTCTCGCTCGTACTCGGTTGCAAGAGTGTGAACGGGCCTTAAGCCTCCGCCAGATTGCGGGCACCTCGGCCGGGATTCGAACCCGCCACATGGGGATCCGTAGGCCAGCGCTCTCGCCTCGGAGCCACCGAGGCGGCTGCACAGCTGGCGCGCCGGAGCCGCCGCCGCCGCGCGCGCCTCGGCGGTCTGCGCATTCCAGAGGAGTGACGTCATAGCCGCGGCAGACGCACTGGCGCCGCCGCGTGCCCAGCTGTGCGCCTCCGTTGCGCAGTAGCCAAGTCTGACGCTGCACCGGAGCCGCTTGATAGCGCCTCTCATTTTGTACGCATGCGCAGAGGTATCAGTGGGGGTATACATATAGCGGGGCGTTTGCCAGTGTGGTATAGCCATGGAGGAGAGCGAAATTGCTGCTCAGCGGCGCAGAAGAGCGGAGAAGCTTAACTCGTCGGATCCCGAAGTAGTCACATAATGCGTATACCGTGTGTGTGTCATTGAAGCAGCAGTAAGCATGATAATCAAGCTAATCCTAGACAACCAGGAAAGCTAAGAATAACCAGCTGAACCTAAGCTCACGCTACGTATATCCTGGCATAGCCGAGCTAAGCCACTGCAATTTTTTTTTATTTTTTTTCGCATAGGCGAATTGTTGCAGCGAAAACGCCGAGGTTTGTCGTTGGGGTCCGTGTCGTTTCGTTGAAATCGTTTCGCGGACACTCATTTTGTCGACACTATTACGCTTTCATGGAAACTCGTTTCGTCGACACGTAGTCCTGCGACGCTTCGTCGATAATTTTTTTTATAAGTGGATTCGATTATTGACCTCATTTCTTCGCTGGAAGTACACTGGAACTATTATGAAATCACTCTAAAAACTCAAATAAAAAATATTTTGCTTTGTTTTGTTTTTTTTCGAGGAAAGTGAAGTATAAAATCTGAGACCCGAGTTTGCACGAAGGATCGTCGGAACCGCCAGGGGTTCGGCAACCTAGGCCCGATTGGATGCCGGCGGCCGAGGCCATGTGCGCGGAAACACGCTTTCAAGAAAGCGTCACAAGGTGTGTCGATGAAACGAGCGCCGAGGCCTTTCGATGAAACGATCTGTCGACGAAACGTCGTTCGACGAACTGATTGCCGCCGTTGTTGGAGGCCATGGGACAAGACAAAACCAGCAAAATGAAGGAACGCATGCGTGACGAAGTTAGATGGTTCGAAAATAGCGCGTATGGAGGGCTATCGCAAGATATTCGGCAGAGCAGAGTGTTACGACAAAGGGGGAGGGCATACAGAAAAAAAGGTTGCTTTATGTGCTTGGTTACGGCGCTAAGTTTAAAGTGTTCCAAGTTTACGAAGGCTTCCCAGTCGACTGACGCGTGTTATAACTGCTCATGTTGCTTTTGTCTCGAATGCCTTCTTCGGCAGTTGTTTCTTTTTTCCTCGTACGAAGAAACATTTTACGCCCGTATTCGCAAACTTTTCGCTCAGTAATAAGGAGCACTTTGGCCTTGACTACGAGATAGATAACTTTGGCTGAAACTTTCGTTTGGAAAGTGGCAAGTTCGTCTGGGACTCCTCGGCGTGTATCATTCTACCAGTCAAGGTCGGTTCGAGTGGAACGACTGACTGGTTTCAAGGCTGCTTGTCACGCACTGGCGGCTCCGATAGAGCAAAGACAAATTCACGAGCCCTAATTCTAGACTTCCCTCCGCACGGCAAATTGGATTATAATCTCCAACTCCAGCTTCCGGCAAGCATTGTCGGGACGGGTGCTTGTCGATAAAATAAAACGGAAGCGGGAGCCTTTCCACGAAACTACCTGTCGATGAAATGTCGCAGTCGACGAAACGATCTATCGATGAAGCGTTGTTCGTCGAACTGATTGCCATCGCGGTTTAGTGTGCCATTTCTCCGAAGCGATCTATCGATGAAGAAACACTAAAAAAGGCGGACAACATGTTACCATTTTCCGTTATTAATGCGAAAGCATTAACTGTCCCATGGAGCGAGGCCGGCGTCGTCTGTAACCGTCTGTAGCAGCGAAACGGCAGTTAAATTCCCATTGGCCAAAAGCACAGCAACGCAGATGTTTCTTCGCGGAAGCTGCAGCGGGGCGCTCAAGGTCAAAGCGGACGCGCCTCGGAAATAAAACACGAAGAAAAGCGCAGCGACACAGATGCACCGTCACGGAAGCCGTGGAGCCGGAGGGGGTGCCGCGCATGCGCAGTGGAGAAGCGTGATGCCGCCGGAGCGCCGTGTGAAAAAGAAAGACGTGGCGCGCTGCTTGTAAGAATGCGCTGCGTGTAGGAATGCTATCGCATTCCTACTCGTAAGCAGTCTTAAGTGCCTCTAGCGTACGCTATAGTTTTTGCACGCCCTCCTATCGAAAACGTCCTCATCTCGACCGGGTGGCGTGATTCCTTGTGTGACGTATTATACGCCGCAGAAGCGACACGGTGCCGGGCCCTATCATCGCGTCTCTCCGCTGACAGAAGCGGCTAGCCATCGTAACTATCTTCCTTTGAACTTGACGCATCGCTTGCCTCTGTGTGTCAACCGAAGACGCGGTGACTGGCGACACCGATAGGCCGATGAGCCGACGAGAGCTTGCCAGCTTTTTTGAGTTTGCGGAATGCGTATGTATGTACCTTATCACCGTCTGACCGGTCGGTTCTCGGAACCCTCGTTGTTTTGGTTTATTTCGTGTTGCCGTAATCTTCTTTGCTGCAACAGCTTCGTTATTTCGGGAGGATAAGTATACGATATTACGGCTGATAGCTTGCAAGGTAGTCGTAAGTTTATTTTTACGGTTTTTTCCTTTTTTAACGAGTTTAAAGGCGTTTAGTTTATAGTGTGGTTGTTGACAGCGCAAGGTGCACCTCGAGAGACTATCTTGGCAGCTGACCTACGCGTCTGCGTGAGACGTTGTACGGACGTCCTTATCGGCAGGCGGGCTCTGCTCAGATCTGTGGGCACCGACAGGACTAGAACGGCAGGCCAGCTCTTTCCGATGCCCGCGGCTTCCAGCACGCGCTTAATTGTTGCCTTCCGTAAGTGCTTTAGCTGCCGTTCTAATCCTCTCAGTGACTTTGGTTAATGTCGGGCGCAGTCATTTTGTGGGCGACTGTTTGAAAGTGTCCAGACTCCGTATTCGGGACGTTTCCGGGACCTTCGTGGGACGTTGAATGTCGTGAAGCGGTGTATGAACGCAAACGATTTAATTCGCCTCAGTTCGTACGAGGAAGATATGGTAGAAGCGTACGTAGTACATGGTAATTCTAAACTGTCCTTGTCTTGTCAATATTCTGAGCTGAACTGAAAAAAAAAAAAAAAAATCGCCTGGCATTTTGTTGAATGCGATAAAGGTGCGATAGCTCTTGATGGGGTTTTAAGGAGCGGAACTTAATTTAGCGGAGATGTTTCCCCGCTAAATTTGCGACGTCACGTGGTACTGTGACGTCACACACGTGATGTCACGTGACAGCATGACGTCGCGGCACGTAGTGGCGTCATGCGGTGCGACCAGCATGACCAATGAAAACATGTTAAAAGTCAAATCTGAATGTTTTACGTGCCAAACCAACGGCGGGCATCTGGCACGCCCCAGCGGAGGACTGAGGAATTCATTTCGAACACCTGGGGGACCGCTCGGTTACATGGCGCCTTGTCCACAATAAGCCTACGTCAACAACGTGTTGACACGAAGGCGAGAAACGTGAAGGGGTGTCGACCGCACACCCATTTTTTTCTTTGTCGTTTCTGAGGGGCGATTCGTTTTGTGTACGAGGCTTTCTTACCCGCCCAAGGAAAACTGCGAGGGGCGTTTGGTCGTGACTCGGGATTACACTCCGCACGCATTACTACTACTACGTCGTAAAAAACGACACCTCGCTGGACTATCTTACAGATCCCCCAGACAGATACGATATGCAGATGCGCGTGGCACTTGGCCTACGCTAGCATCGTACTCGTTGGGTTTAGATCGGCGTTGTTCCTTTCAAACGCACCAAAAGCAGGTCACCGACATTTTTGTTTAAAAAAAATAAAAAAAATAAATAAAAGAAGAAATGGAGGCATTCGAAGGAAAATTACAGATGCGTATATGACCCATAGCTTAAACCCAGCTTTAAAATATCGATCGTTGTTCTTCACGCCCCGCGCAAGTTTACGTGCCTTCAATTACGCCTGCAAAATTATCGAACCAAAATAACTTAGGATTTCATCGGGAAATTAATTTGAGAAGCTCAGATTTCGACACACACATTTTCGTTTCGTCACTCGACGAAAGCTGTGACGTAACGAGGTAGTCCAGTCACTAATCGTGACGTGACGCCTTTTTCGGGTCCCCTCCATCGAGCCGCTCTAGATGTTCGTCGGGCCTGAGGCTCGACGAACTAGCAGATGTCTCAGGGACCGGCTGCGACAAGATCTGTCTCTGACCATCTATAGGGATTCACTGCCGAGACTGCCCTCTGACTAGAGAAATTGTTGAAACATAGGAGAAATAATAATAATAATAATAATAATAATAATAATAATAATAATTAAGGGCTGCGACACCACAGAAAGGCCATTGGCCCACACCTGAGGCCTGCAGACGGTGCGACTGAATAACAAGTGTACCGACGCCCCTTCCTTCCGTTTCTTTGTCCACCAAAGAATTATTCTACTTGGCGAAGTGGTCACTGTGATGATTATTATTTTTTTTATTACGGTCTTGTTTCTTACAAAGGACTAGAAGAAGAAACGTGACTTGTAAGTCATCGCTGTGTTTGTCCTTCCGTGTGCCCTCTCCCTTTGTCCTCGTTTGTAGCGAGAAGCGTTGCCAACAGGCGGGACCGAGGAGGACGGAGAGCCCTGAGGACACGGCATCCTGGGTCCGTTACGTCACGGCTCGCTTCTCGAAGGAGTTGCAATGCGGGAATTTCCGGAGGCGTTTCATACGCTTTATTCTTCAAATCGGGGGCTGAGATTTCGTGGACACCTTCCACGAGGAGGAGGTCCTGGTACCTGCCACGAGGTTATTATATGAAACTAACGACCCCCTGTTTTAGGCTTGGAGAGAAGTATGTGTGAAATACACTACCGTCCGCATTGTCGAAAAAGCGTCGGAATAATTCCAAGTTTGCATGTTCAGACTTCGAACGTTCGCGTGCAGCAAAAGATCGCGCTGCAGAACCCAGCCTTCCTGGGTTCAATCCCCCCGCCCACGTCCCTTCGATCTGGATGAGCATCGTACCGGCGTGCGGTTTTGTATCCTTTTGCCTTTTAAACACTTCGACGTGATGTTTGGTCCAGTTTAGGTCCAGGTCAGATCCTGACGGAACGGCGCGTTCAATCTTGTGAAATCCCTGAACCTTCATTGAACGCATCATTGAACGCATGATTTAAAACGGTTCTACCGAGATCAAACACCCGTGAAAACTGAGCACATTTCAGAGAGGAAATGAATCGCAAGTTATATTTTATATCTGCATATTCAACATCGAATGACAGTTTTACGTGCGAGCTTTACACCGGTCGAAAAATTTTACGAGCACCCTGGAGTTCTGCGAGTCCGAGCTTGTTTACTGTACTGGTAGGAGATGACTGGCAGATTTGGTGCAATTTTTCTGGAGCGCTTTATTTCTCGTAGATACGGAACGATGATAGCCGTACGGTCGTGAACAACCTGAACGGGTCAGACCTTTAAATCACCCGGATTTGACCCCGGGCGATAAACAAACGCGGATATGATAGCCTCGCAGGCAGATTACACACGCCACTAAAAATTAGCTCTGAATGTTTCGCGGAAGGAGTAGTGTTCGTAAACGATTCGGCCGGCTGAGTTGGTGGTGTTTTGCTGATGACGCAACGGAGACCCGATTTTGCGGCGCCGAGTAATCGTCGTGCGAGGGGCTGGCGCACGCTTCGTCGTTGTATTTTGTTATCGTTCCGCGAGAGCAGCGGACGCTCTTTTTCCTCCCTCGCCGCTGCACGCCTCGAGCCGCCGCAGACGTATATTCACAACACAGGTGACTCATGCGCGCCGGGCCCCCGAGCCTACGTGCCGAGCAACAGTTGCTCTTGCTCGCTTGCCCTCTGCGAATAGCTGCAGGAAACGGGCGCGGAAAACAAGCTCACAGGCACCGACAAGCAGCAGACGACGCTCACGTAAAAGGGCGAGAAGGACGACAGGCCCCGCCTCCGCCGGGCTGCTCCACCAATGAGACGGCTCCTTGCTACGGTAGCAGACGATCATCCGATCTCGCGCCCTCGTTCGAGATCTCGCGCGTCTGCTGCTCTTCTACGTCGTCTGCCCGCGTCGTCGTCTGCTACTCACGGGACCTGCCTGACCTGCCCAGGGAGCGAGTGCGCGTCAACACCACAGCACGCTCTGGGGGCAGGGTAGCAACATTGCCAGTGCCCTTGCCGTGGGCCCGGGGTTGCTTTCGTCCTCTTTCATTGTTCTTTCGAGGTGGGGGAAGGCCTATTTAGCCGGCACACTGCCGGTCTATGGGCTCAGTCTTGGAATGACTCCACTCGTGCGTGCGGTAGCGGAGAAGCACTGGCGTCTGCAACGACGAGACCACCACCGACTTGGGCTGTTCGGCTTCGCGTTGGTTCCCCGCGAGCCTTGAAGTTCGACTCGAACCGTGCTGGAACCGATTCGACACCGCTGTGCGACCGGGTGCTCGTCGACTTGGGTTTCAAGTCGACCCCGTCTCGCGGAGTCGGCGTTGATTTGCCTCCGGACGCCCTGACAAGCGCCTGCTGGAGTTTGGTTTTCTGAGCGTCCGTGCCCACACGGCACTTGCCATCATTCCAGAATGGTTCAGATCAGTGAGTGTTCGGCTTTGAATTATTTCTTTTTCCTAATTAATTACGCAAACGCGGGCACTGAAATGCGGTTATCGAAAATTCTACATCAGTATATTTTTATTTCTTATTCTCGTCCACTGCAACGGTTTGCTGGTTTGCGTCAGACAGGAACCTGCGTTCGAGGGATATTTTGGTCATGCCTACGTCGCACTTGCGCTCCACGTTGTACGGTTCTTTCTAATTAAAACAATTCACACGTCCCAAGCGACGGTTGAAATTTAATATGCGGTTGCGTGTGTTAGTGTTCAGTTGGCATGGTCCCGCTGGTCGACTGCGCGGAGTTAGCGTTTCTGCAGGATTTTAAAAAAGCGCTTGACCTAAACGTGTCCCGACATGTTTTTTTTTTCTATTCCCCCCCCCCCCCCCTTTTTTTTTAAATATTTGACAAACAATTTTGTCATTAACTACATCTTGACTGCTGACGGGAGAAAGAAAACTGTGTAACACCAAATTTTGAGATTTTGTTTTTCATGTCGTGTTTTAATTGCCATTACTCCCCCCCCCCCCCCCCAATAAATAAATAAAATAAAATAATAAAAAGTTGTGTTTGCGCGAATATAGAAAAAAGGTGCAATGCAGATCCAATCAAATTCAGCTTGCCCATAAATTTATATCAAGGTTAATAATCTTCCTAGAGTTGAGCCATGATTGGGTGCTCATTACTTTTCTGCCACACCTCGTAATGTTTTCCCGTTAAGCAAACAAATATCAAGCAGAGCTTGCAAACAGCCCAACAGGCATCAAATACGCCTTAAGGCTTGGGTCATTACCAGGAATACTTGGTTACGAAAGACTGTGTCAGTCTGGTGCAACCTCCACACTAGTGAATCGCGTACAAATGCATGTGGTGCTTGGAGAACCGACGCTGTTCTACATAGCCACTGTTGTTCTTCCATGTAATACCCCGAGATACGCCAGTCCCTAAAAGATAGCCTAGCCTTGTCTTCTCTCCAATCTCCCGGGCCCACTTTTTCGTTGCATCTAATTTGCCCTCTGTGTGATATTATGATAGCACAAACTGAATGCAACGAATATGAAAGATGCTGGTGTACATGCAAAGTTTAATAGAAATAATGATCAGTAATGTTTTCAGCGCTCCTGAACAACCATGTCATTTTGCTATAGTGACGCAGTTACATACAAGATGGGGTAAAATATTGAAGAAGAAATGGTAACTTTTCGAAAGACTTCTTGTCTTCAGACGGCACAACAATCAATCAAGTTCACTTTGGAAGGTGTAAATTCACTGAAAGCATCCTAACATAGTGGGTTTGAATCCCGGTTAAGGTGCCTGCTATAAGACAGGCTTATTGCGGAGAAGTTGCCATGTAACAGAGTTTTCGGTGGCACCTCAGAAGATCTCCAGACGTGGTCAAAATGAATCCTCCGCTGGGGCGTGCCAGATGCCCTTCGTTGTTTGGCACGCAAAAACCCCAAATTTGATATGGCGACCCTAGAGGCTGGTTCCGACATTTGCATTCAAGTATGACCGTTGCAACGCAAATGACTTCTTGCGATGAAACTGTTGCTGTGGCAACCGAGGTTTGCGCAATGCGTTGTAGTGGAACGCAAGGAGTTGTTAACATAGTTGGTTACACTCAAATGCAACTGTCTGAGTCATTGTTAAGCTGCTGAGCGAGAGTTGCGTGCAAATTAACGTCGGCAATTTTCTAGAACATGGGTTCACAAACTGGGTGGTTTCATCAAACGAGGGGTTTCCCTTCTAAAACTCTCAGGAGTTCCCCAAGTTCCCAAATTTCTCTGGCCGTGCCTGCCTGCATAACTACTACGGTTGTGCAAATAGTGGTTCGAATCGAATAGCACCACATCATTCATAGCTTCGACAATGCAAGGGAAAACCAAGACCGTTGGTTCTTTCAACAGTGCAGAAGCTAGGGATGACGCTGCGCTATTTGATTTGAGTTACTATTTGCACAACCCTAATAACTACCACGTGGCACGCAATCTCCTGGTGCGAGCGTGATTATTTACAAGGTCTGCGGGCTTCTGCGGTGCTTTGTTGCATTAACGCCGAGACCCATTGTTCGAGAAGGGTGGCTGTTCCACGGGATCGAAAAGATTGAGAATCCCTGTTCTAGAAGTTGGGGACGAAAAAGAAAGAAGGGTGTCTGCATAGGCAAGCAGGAAGGTGGAAAGTGTACGATTGAAATTCTACACACTTTATCTCCAATTGTGTAGAATTAAAACATTGCGGGAGTATTTGCGTCGACGAATTAGAGAAATACATCTTTTGAGAGATGTAGTCCTCAAGGCCGGTTTACACACTTTAGACTGCTTACGACTGATTATTGCCTTGCAACCACCGTGATCTCTTGCACGTTTTTTATTGGCTCGCTTTTGACAATGTTGCAAATGACCATTTCTCGTAGGTAGTACCGTCATATCCAGAGAGATAGCCCACCCCTATATTTGGCACTATTTGCTATTTTTTTTCTGTAACACGAAAAGATAGCCTACTTATAGTAATTTCAGGGCCCTGGTCAATGGTGACCTCGGCAAAAGGCGAACATTGCTTACTGGGAACGACAGTCGTCTTTGATTTCTGCGATCACAAACTTTGAAGGTCACAAAATCTAAAACATTTTTTTTATGGCACACCGAAAGTTAGCCCACCCCTTATTTTCATCCGATTTGCTATCGATTTGAGGTGGGCTATTTCTCAAGATATTGCAAAAGGTACACATCGCGACACTGTTAGCGCGAACACGACATCGGCGCATTTTCGCATTTTACTTCTAAATAGTATTAGCGAGCACGAGATTTTATCGCTTACAATATAGAACTAAATGAGCTCTTTCCGTAGCAATAATAACTTGGATGACATTCCTTGGTTTTTAAAGAGAAAAACTGAAAAAACCGGCGATCGCTTGTTCGCGCTAACAGTGTCGCGCTCTGTACATCTGATCTCGCAAATACTGCAGAACCTTTGCTCTAGTGAAACGCAGTTCCAGGGCCACCTCATAGGTGGCGCCGGTGTGCTAGTGTGTGCTCTTGTAAGAGATCAAGAGAACTCTGGTCTTAGGCAAACGCAAGTGTGCAAGCCAGCCTTAAGGGTGTAGCCTCATTGACGGCTGGCCTAACCCCAACCCCATTTTCCCTTTTTTTCCTTTTGTCCAATGGCAGAAGACCTTCCGAGCATCCTGTCCGAGTCGGTGGAAGAGGGGCTGTGTGGTGAGGAGGAGCGACACCTCCAGCAACAACAAGAGCAGCAGCAGCAGCAACAACAGCGGCGCCGTCGCAAGAAGAAGAAGCGCAACGGCTCGAGTCTGGCGGCGAGCAACTTCTCCGACCTGTACTGCCTGACCGGAGAGGTTCTGGGTGAGGGCGCCTACGCCTCCGTCCAGACATGCATCTGCCTCTACACCGGCAAGGAACACGCCGTCAAGGTGAGGGCTTTGCTCGGAACCTTTCCTAAATTGAAGTTCTTGAAGGGCGTTTGAATGCTGGTTTAAATCGGATCGTGCAAAGTTTCTCCTATACTTCGATTCACCTCAAAGGCTGGAAGATACACATACTCGCAGAATAGTAACTCTGCTGTGTGTTTGTTTAGACAGCAGGAAGTTTATCGGCACCAGTGGGCGTCTGTTGTCACCGCTGTAGACGAGGAATTTAGCCAGTACAGTATTACTGCCTGCCAGGGGTTTCTGAAGGGACACTGGCATGGCAAAGCAGTTCCTTTGCATTTTGTGTCGGGTGATCTATTATGGTCACTACTCGAATCAATATTTTACTGCAAAGTCGCATATCTTTTTAATAAAGCAAGAAAACTCGCTGCTCCGAAACCGAAACATGAGCACGGAGATTCATGGCCTACTATGCGTACCGAGGAGGAGGGGGAAACGTGAACGAGGAGGGAGTTGCCGAAAGTCGCGTGGCTGTCGCACCCTACCCAGTTTCTTTCCGTTCCTCCGCTTCTCTGGCGTGTGAAGCAGACTGCAACGAAGTTGCATGCAGCGTTTGTCGTGCGATTGTTTCGCACTTCCATCCCTTCTGCTTGCTGTATGGCACGCGCAAAGAAAGATGACCAACGTAGATGTTGCACTTTGGGTGCTGCTGGGTTGGTCTTACTGGCCCGTAACGCCGGCTGCACTCCAGCTTAAGGTGAAATGGCCTTGTCGCACAACGATTGCCCTCAATATTTTTAATGTTAATTCCCTGTGCACCTTGCAAGTTCTGGTGACTAGACATGGTTTATGCACTGGGCATGAGTGTAGACCTGCCTACCTCCAACCTGAAGTATTTTGGGTGGCATAAGCTTCCAGAGAACCCTTTCCAAACCATTGTTTACATGAAGGCGGTTGTCAATGTTCGTTTTGCTCAGTGATTTTTTTATTTTTTCGTTTCTGCTCGCCCGACAGATCGTAGAGAAAGGGCCAGGACATAGCAGGGCTCGTGTATTCAGGGAAGTGGAGACATTCCATCACTGTTCAGGCCACAAGAACATCATCCAGCTGATTGAATTCCTCGAAGATGAAGACAGGTAAGAAACCTTCGGTCGGATGCAAACTGCAGCGACGATTTTGGATAATGATTGACTACCGAGATTATCGTGTTTGGACTCGTGAACAATAGAAGTTTATAGAAGCAGTTCTCCGAATTGTTGGCTTCGTAACTCAATCGAGGAACAATGGGCAGTGTGCCAGCAGTTGCAGATATGTAGTACTCCGTCAGTCGTGGAGTCTTCGTGGTCATAGTCCGAAGCAAGACCATTAGGGATGGGAGGGTGTAAATGATGTTACAAAAAACTTTGGCCTTTCTTTATCTATGCACACTGCCCACAGGTGTGTGTACTGAAGATTATCTTTTCAGTGACTTCTCTCAATTCTGATAAAGGCCAGCGGGATCTGCATATAGGCTGTTCATGGCATGCATACCCGCTATCGTTTGTCATGTCGTTTTTTGCAGTTGTTTCCTATTTTCAATCCTGATTCCATGAATTAGAGCTGCTAAGGCCTTTTGAACAAGCACAGCTTTTAACTGATAAAGCACCCATCACTGATATTAGGGGCATATCTAAGACACCTGGGTCAGGTTACCGTGAATGTAATGATCATATTTAGGCTTGAGGTACTAAATTATCCCGATTGCTCTTGCGTTTCTTGGCTACTGCTTGCGATGTCTGTATTGTGCACGTCCCTAAATTTTCTAGAGCAGCAAGTTGTCTGAAGTGTTGGGTGGGGCCCCTTACCCGTATAAAAACAGATGTAGTTCAGAGAATTATTTCTACTATGAAAGTTCGTAGATGCTTCGCGCTTATTTAGGTCTATTCCAACAAGAAGAGATAAGGTTTAGTATAGCCCTTGTAACTGCCAAGTTCCCACGAAACTGTTCAAGCCCGAAAAAAGGGTAAAAACACGGGCAAGCTGGTGAAGATCTTCCCTAGTAACCAGAGACACGGACTAATAAAACACAGACAAAACAACCACAAGTCTCAAACGCGGCTTCTAGTACCAGGCGAAAATCAGTCACCTTCCAGCTGTATTATGGAACTGGAAATGAGGCAGTCGAGCTGGAATCCAGCTGGACTGCCTCATTTCCAGTTCCATAATCCAGCTGGAAGTAGACTGATTTTCGCCTGGGAAATTTGAACGACCGCTCTTATATATACGACCTGGGGTTTGTCGTGTTTGCGTGCTCGCAGGTTCTACCTGGTGTTTGAGTTGATGAGGGGAGGGCCCCTGCTGCGCCACATCGAGCAGCGGGTGCAGTTCACGGAGCACGAGGCGAGCCGGGTGGTGAGGGACGTGGCCGAGGCCCTGCGCTTCCTCCACGCCAAGGGCATCGCGCACCGGGACCTCAAGCCGGAGAACATCCTGTGTCCCAGCAACGATCAGGTGGGTCTCGAACGTTCAGGTCAGAGCTAGTACTAAGTGAGCTACGCTAGTAAAGGCTGGTCCACACATTTCCGCTCAACCGTCCGAGTGCATTGGGGTATCTCTTGTAAACTGCCTAGCGCGACAGTCAGTGGCAGGTTTGGAGTAGAGGGGGAAGCTCCTCCCTCCTCTTTCCACTTTGGCAGAGCGAACGCTGAAGAGGAGGCGACCCATTTGCTCTGCTGAAGTGGAAAGAGGTGGGAGGAGCTTCCCCAAACTCTGAACCTGTCGCCGACTGTCGTAGAATACCGCCGAAGTACCCACTTCGTACAAGCGCCCACTATTAACATTTTCCAAACTTAGGAATTGTGCAAACTACAAGTTAAGCGCCCGTCTCCTCCAAAGCACCGGCATCGGCCGCAAACATCCACCCGTTCTGTCGGCCATGAAACTGACAGCGGCGATATCGTGCAAAATTAAATGTAATTGCTCCGATTCTGTTCAGCCTGGCTTCAAAGCTTGACCGCCATCTTGGTTTTCAGCCAATTTGACCGGACAAGCACCCGTGTCTGGGGTAACACTGTTTTCAGTGAAATCGGGGTGGGCGCTTCTCTGGCATTATACGGTATAGTATATAGTGTGCCTAGATTTCAGAGCGTCTCCCACTGCTCCGTCGGGGTTACGTGGTTGATGGGACTCATTTGCAATACGAGCTGCGAGGGGGCGATGAAAGCGTCTGCAGGTGTCTGCGCATCTCTACTTGCTTTCCTCCCCTCGCCAGGCGACGTTGCGGCACATGTGCATTTGCAGTCAATCTGTGCAGGAGGCAGCCACGATGGTTTTGAGTTGCTCCCTCTCTTAAATCTAGGCACTCCGCTAACACACGGAATGCCTAGATTTAAGAGCAACTCAAACCATGGAGAGTGTTTCTAACTCCGGGCTGATAATTCGGCGATGGCGCAGATGAGCTGGTGTAGATTTATAATTGTTTTAAATGACCCGAAACTGGGTGGAGAATAACAAGAATCCAAATTTGAAGAGAAAGGATAAGAATGACAGAAGGCAACATCTCAATGAAAGCCGAGTCAGCATTGACAGTAGCGTCGATGTACAGCTAACTTCAATAGGCACTAGGACACACTAATGTCGCTGGATCCTGGGAAAGTGGTGCCAAGCTCCTCGTTTGGTCGCCATTTTGGTTCGTGGACTGAGCAGTTTCTCCTCGACCTCTCCATTCTTGGTGAGCTGATCTGAATTCGCTGGTGGCGGATAGCTCTATAGAGACGTTTCTTGAATACCGAGATTTTGTTATCCACACACTGGCGAAACAAGGGCACATCTTCGTACCGCCACCCCATGCGGTGTCGGTGCTTGGCAGCACTGAAAGATAATTTCTTCGTGTTGAAACAAGCGAGAACGATATAGATCCGCGAAGATAAGCGCGGTCAATAAGTGGATCGCATGCGCAGCACCGAAGATGCTCATATTAGCGAGGAACGTATCCGGTACGGCGATGTTCTGTGCGACCGGTTCAGAATGACCCTTTCGAAGACTGGAGTGGACCAAAATGGCGATTGCCACGGTGACCGAGAGTGATTGGCCGATCGCCTTGCGGGGTTTGGTCGTCTGCACGTTAGTATTCGTTTGTGTCCGACTAGCAGGCGGAAAAGGCAATGGCTCTACTTTTCCGGGATCCAGCAATTTCAGGATGCACGTGCGAATCAGCATTTCCCTGTGTGAGGTCTTTGCGGGAGTCGATGAGCGTGCCAACCGTGGTTCCCCGCCGCCACGCAGGTCTGGCCCGTGAAGCTGTGCGACCTGGACCTGGGCTCCGGGGTGGTCCTGTTGCCGGGCAACGAGGCAACCCCGCCCACGACCCCGGAGCTGCAGACCCCCGTCGGCTCGGCCGAGTTCATGGCCCCCGAGGTGGTGGAGGCGTTTGTGGGGGAGGCGCACACGTACGACAAGCGCTGCGACCTCTGGAGCCTCGGGGTGATTGTGTACATCCTGCTGTGCGGCTACCCGCCCTTCTACGGCCGCTGTGGCTCCTCATGTGGCTGGGAACGGGGCGAGTTCTGCCAGGCCTGCCAGGACCAGCTGTTCACCTCGATCCAGGAGGGCTGCTACGACTTCCCCGAGCGCGACTGGGGCGCCATCTCGTGGCAGGCCAAGGACCTGATCGGCCACCTGCTGGTCAAGGACGCCGGCAAGCGCTACACGGCAGAAGAGGTGCTCCGGCACCCCTGGGTGGCGCACGGCGGGCCCACCACCGCCCTGCACACGCCGTCCGTCATACGCCGGTGAGGGTCTGGAGAGCTCGTCTCGGGCGTTTGCGATCGAAGTTGTGGAAAGGACCTGAAAGTGATCCCGCTGGCAGTTGAGAGCTTCTTCCAAGTCTCTTGGCAATACTTCAGCTGTCTGGTGCACGCTGATTTCCTCTGCATGCTCATGTGGGTGGTGCGCAAAAAAATGCAGAGTCGAAAGAAGTTGGTAGAAAGAACTTTGAAGTGAATCTGCTAAAAGCCAAACTTTTCCTAAAATAGCTTCTTTGGAAGCTACATCCCTGTTGTCATCAGGAGGCTTTTTACTGGATCGTAAACGAGTGGCGGGAACCAGCGTGTGGTCCTGTAATCCCCATGTCGTAATGCATGCGGCAGTGATCGCATATGGTATAGATCACTCGGGGTTTGGAGTCTTGCTGCGCTGGCTAAATTGTCTCTCTGCAATGTTGAAATGGTGGGGTCGTTTCTCGAGACCAGACTGGCCTTCCTCTCTTTAAACGTTTGCAACATCTAGTTTGCCCTTCTGGCTTTTCTTTGGTCCCCAATATGTGCACCGCCGTCCTCGTATGGCTACCGAGCGCGTAACAAATATTGGACTCTGTTAATTATGCCGATGCCCTTAACTTTGTAACCAATCTTTTGGGTAGTGGTTGCATTGTGGTCTCATTAGCTGCTCGCAGACAAGGTCGTTCTTGCCAGATTTTCCATTTCTCGGGTTGAAAGTGGGTGTCGCATACATCGGATGGCCGCTCATAACCTTTGGGGAACCATTTGCCCCCTGCACTTGTCTTTGTAGCCACACACCAGCGTTGCAAACTTCACAGCTTGACTGTCAGTCGATTTTTAAATGAGGATACAAATCTGAAGTTGTTATGAAACTTGGAAAATTTTCAATTAGTGAACTCTGAGAGTTAGATGCCGAAACCTTTGCTCTCACTCAAACTTTGGAGGGTGTTTGCTTGTCCCTGACCGCTTAAGAAATGCACGGCCAATTATGTTCACGCTTCATTCTTATCGGGCAACGCCGCAAACTCGTTGGCTGCGAGGCGATGATATCCAGCTACTTAAAATGTTAACCGTAGCAGCTGCAATATCTCCCACAGTCTGGGTTGGAGTCAGGGGATCAAGACTTTGCCATTTAGTTCAACCAGTAGTCCCAGGAATAGCACAAAGTGTCCAAATCTGACCATGTTTGGGGGGCACTCCTCGACAAGACCAAGTAGGAGTGACCACCAGCGCGGTGGTGTGATGGCGTAAAGTGCACGCCATGTATAGTTGTCAGACACACACTAAAATAACTCTCTCTGCTTCGTGTTTATTGCATTGCGTGGGCCTTTGAGAAGGTAACACTCAAACTCAAAATCGTTCTGACCCCGCACTGCAGGAACAACAGTGCGCGTGACCTGGCGGCATTTGCGGAGAGCGCCAATGCGGTGAAGCGGCTGGTGCAGCACCAGCTGGCTTGGAGCACGGAGCTGCGCCGGGTGCCCTCCCACGACCCCGACACCCCGGACCCGTCGCCCCCCACCGGTTTCGGCCTCTCGCCCCCTGGGGAGTCTCGCCTGGCCCAGCGCAGGCGCATGGGCCGCTCTCTCAGCCTCCGTGGCTCGGCCGAATCCGTCACCTTCTCCGGCTGATGCGCCTTCCCCGCGCCAATTCCCCCTCCTCCCCCTCTTCCCCCGACCCGGTTGGTTTAGCGAGCGGCGACAGAGCGGCGTCTCGGAGTCTAATCCGGCCAGTTTGGGATGGTGCTACGCCTGCGCGGTCGCACTTCCAGTGCCGCACTTTACAAAGCAGCAGGGCTGCCGAATTGCGAGTACGAGAGTTCGGCTGTCGTGCGGCGCAGAGCCGTGCCGCCGTTTCGTATAATCTTGGCGCAGCCCGCATTTACCTCTCTGCGCCGCCAGAGACGAACTCTGCGCTTGCGGTGCAGCGGCGCCGACGGCTTTGTTTCCGCGCGATCCGGAAGGCTACTCTGGGATCGGTGGTTTAGCGTAAAGCTCCCTAGTGGGCTACGGTGTAGGTCGTTCAGAGATCTGGTGGTTGTCCTAGTCTCTTCGCTCTTAGTGTTTATTGTAGCGTGTAAGGTTAGGTCTGGGCTGGGAGAGCAAAGTGTGTGCAGACTGCTGCCTTGGGAGGTGCTTCTGCCACGCATGTCTGTGCTGAGGAATCATATTTGGGAGCTTGAAGGTTGTGCTAGTAGGCTTTCTGGTCTATCGGGGCGAGGCACGGTTGAACTGCCTCGGGAAACGGGTTTTGATGAAATAAAACGATTGTGGCAGAAGGAAAAGAGATGGTAACTAACACGAAGATCTGTAGGTAGTATTGGATGGGAGTAGACTCGGAAACGCTGCTCTGTTGAAAAGGCTTGTAAGCTCCTCCCCCCCCTCCCCCGACCCGCCTCCCAATTTCTTTTTACGTCTCGCCTCTTCGACGCGAATAAGGATTTCGCCGAATTAATGGAGTCTTTTTTTTTTTTCTTTTTTGTCTGTCCCTTTCTTTTCTTCACACAATTCTTTTTCAGTCTTTTTTTTAAAGGAAAAGCCTTACCTACTTTCATCTCCATGTTTCTCTCCCTATCCCCTCTAAAGACAGACCAAAAAAAAAAAAACAAAAAAAAAACACGAAAGTTACAAAAAAAGAAAGAGGTAGGCTCCCAGGTCTCTTAATCGAACTTCACCACGAGCACACACACGCGCGCATTTCATCACACGCCATTTCTCGTTCCATCTTCAAAACACTTCTTCCTTTTTTTTTTTTTCGTTAACTGGGACGTGCGTTCCCAGGAGACGCGAGTGCGGAGAGGGGAAGCTTGCGGATAACATTTTCACATTCTCGGCTTTTTCTCTCCCCCCCCGCCCCCTTTCCTCGAAGTTTTTAGAAGAAAGGGGGAAATTCGCGCGTCAATCTTTTGTAATATACGTTTCCCGCGTCCTCGGTTGTCCCTCCCATCGAACAGTCTCAGACTAGAAAAGGTGCCTTCTTTCTTCCCCACACCACCGCCACTTCTTTTCTCGTGTTACTTCCCCAACCCCCATTTTTTTTTTTTCGTGTCCTTAAGACACCAATCTGGGAGCCGTTTCTCCTCCCCCCTCTTATGCCTCGAGTCTTTCTCTGCTTATTGCGATTATTTTATTTTCCGCTAACATTCTTCCTGCCATCTGCCGCCTCGTCCCCAAGAGATGCCTTCGGAAGAAGAAAAACGTTTCTCAACACGTCATTTCTCACTACCGGAAATTGTCGTCCACGTATCTGTGATAAGCTTAACCTATGTATTTTTTTTTTCCATCTTTCTTTTCGCCGTGAAAACCGCTGTAGTGCCAAAATTTGAAAAAAAAATGGTTGTTTTGCGGACAAAGAAATGAAAGGAAAGAAAAAAAAAAAAATAGTCTGGCCGATTACCTTTTTCCCTTGCCTCGTTGCGGTTTTCGGTGTGCGCGACATCTTCCGGAGATCGCCAATGAAAGTAATAACGCCGACAATAACGTAATAAACCGGTGCTTTTGGATAGCACGCGAGTTTTACGAGCAAACGTTGCTGCACACACTTTCAATCTCCAGTCGTTTGCCCCCACCCACCCCTCCTACTGGTCGCCACTTGTCATATTGACAGGGGGAAGATCCCTTGCATTTTATTTTCACGTCTGAAGAAAGTTTGTGCTTCCCGGATCAAACAGTTGCTGCGAAAAGAAATGGAAAAAAAAAAACCAAAAAAACTTGTCCAGTGGGTTGAAAAAAAAAGTACAAAGTCTATCGTTTGTTTTTGGTTGATATAAAAGTGCTGAAGAACTGTGACAATAAAAACTTTTGACCAATGCATCGAGCGAGCGTCTGTGCGACTCTTTCGCCGGTGATGTAATGCAAGGATGCTGTTAGAATGGCAACTGAAATGCTGCTGTTTTTTGGAAGATCACGAGGAGAACTTTTTATACCAGTTGCACAAAGTAATCGAGGCAATTTTAGTAAGTAGGAGGAAGCCAAGAAGGTAATTTCTGAAAGCAGTCTCGAACTTTCGGAGTGTTGCTCCAGTCTCATTTTTTGAAGATTCGCACCACCAAGGCGCACATCAAAACAAATTTCCGAATGATACCCTCCTAGAATTGATCTGTACAAGGTGTAGCACACCAATTTGTCTTTTTTGTGGGTATATGATGTCAGCTGAATTATAACCGCCATTTTATGCGAAGATTATTAGGCGACTTGGGACCTTTCTTTTTGCTCGCTGATGTTCAGTGGCGGCATTGCTACTGACCCAGCATCAAGGTAAAGCCAACGATACGTGCAGTTTCTTGCGAGTAACCTCGAACACGATCACAAAGAAAGAGTATTTTCCCTCATGCATTCCAGAGACAATAGATGTATTCTTGAGAAATTCATCCGATTCGAAAAAAGGAGCAGCACACTCATCAAGATGGAGACCCATCTTTGCAAGCGAGATGGAACTGGAACTTTGTCTTCTGAGACTTTCATTTTGTCTGGCTGTGGAGAAGGGGGGGGGGGCTGTTGCCTTGTCAGGCATGCCGATGCCTTTTGTGGCGGCCCCCCAGACAACAGTATTCTTCGACAGTTGTCTGAATAAACTGATTGATTGATTGAGGTAGGGTAATGCTAACCGGCATGCTTCTCACTTCCCCGTGGTTGGCTGTCGACCAGATGCTTCAGACTTCGGCTGGCTCTGTGGCATCAAAATGGTTGCAAGCGATTGATCGGTGGACCAGGCTTTCACTTGTCAAAAGGACCTGAACTACCAATGAGCTAAGTTCTGTTTCTGTTCACGATTCAAATTTGGAAGGCATTTTTAGTAAGACCAGCAGGAGTAGTGTTACCCCTCAATAAAGAGGGCTGCGACCAGCAGTCCCGCAATCTTCAACGACCTACGCACAACTTTTTTTTGTTCTGGCTTGCCGATCGACTGGAAAACGCTTAAAAAGTGTGAAGTCATTTGCGGGCAGAAACAAAGTGAATTTTATTTTGTGCAACTGCAGTGTTTTTGTTATGCTTTCCTTAAGCATAATGCTAGAAAGTCATGTTTCAAAGCATGGATCATGTGCTAGCTCATGCTTCACAGCTTTACTGTCTTTCATGGTGCCATTGTCAACTCCTCAGTGACTGACTAGGACGGAGTCCCCATCTCTTTGGTCAATCCACAACGGGTTGCTGGGGCACGACGAAACCTTATTATATTGGTCCTCAAAATCACCTTTATTCCAGAAGTTACAATTCATACTGGATACATTTTACACACACCAGAATGCACACTAGTCATCTCGGAAGAAAATTAAAAAGCGATGCAATTAAGAAAAAGAAAAGAACGGCTGCCTATTTCACTGCACAAATGAAAAAAAAGGGGGGGGGGGGGGGGGGGGGCTTCGATTTGACCCACGGCACAAAAATAACCTCCTCACTAAAAATCACTAAAATCTGAGAATGGAATGTGGTGATGGGCTTGCACATACACGAGGTTGGGGACAAAAAAAGGGGGTGCGGTAAAATTACAACGGGCGTAACACACGGGGCTGTACAGTGGGGGAGGAATCAATGTACGCTTGACGTCCTCAAAACGCCGCTAAAAACAACTAAAAAAGAGAACAGTCAAAACTATCTCTTAAAAACTTTCTTTAAATACTGTCCAAAAATGCGGGGGTATGCTTACACTCGAGAACTGTTCACATACGTACTAACCGATGCGCCGTGTAAGACCGTATCGGTCACGTCTCGTTAAGTAGCACTGCATCATCGCGTGCACATTGCTTAAAAAACCAACAAAAACAACGAGAAAAGAAAATAGCAACACAGGACGTCTTTCTTTTGCAAAGAGCCCGACGGCATTGGAAATTGCCGGGACGCGGTGGAATGACGAGGGAAAAAGAAGAGCACACTTCGAATAGTACACATTCCCGCAACCACGAAAGGAGCGTCCGACAAAGCGTTACTTTATCGCAGTCCCTTTACGACAAGGCGTCGAGCCGATGTCGTTGCCGCAACGCTCTGCGACCGCTCCGATGTTTTGGGGCGTCGTAAACGCCGTCGTCTTCACGCTCCAGTGACAACGAAAATGGACGCGTCGTCGAAAAGGAACCGCTTGCTTTGCGTAAAGGAGTCCTTACCACGGCGACGGGGAACGATCGAAAATGCGTCTTGAGCAATGATCTGTGAGGGTCTGCCAGCAAGAGGACGAGCGCGAGAGCCGAGACGAAGCGCAAACAAAGCTGCAATCACCCCCCGTCTCGTCCGAGCACCCGAGCGCACAACCGCAGACGACGACGCTGCACCACGACTCTGCGCGAGATTGAAACCGAAAAGTCTCCCAAAGCTGCGGCGTGAAAAAAAAAAAAAAAAAATCACATACGTACGAGCGAGAGTGGAAAAAGAACCCGAGAAAAAGACGTCCCACGGAAATAGTCTTGGCACTGGCAGGATCAGGAGTATATTCAATACACGGAGTAGTAAATGGCAGAGTTTTTTTTTATCCCTTCCCCTATCCTTTTCCCTCCCACAAACCCTCGCCCACGTTGGGGAACGGATGTCCGCGCAACGTTTCTCGGCGGCGGCGGTTACTGCGGTAGTGGTTGTTGTATAGTCGCGGCGGTCTTCGAAGAAAGAGCGTTACCTTGTTTCCGCGGCAATGGGGGAACGAAAACTAAGACGACGACACAGACGAAACGAAATGGTACGACACACTCTCTGCATGGCTCGTGTTTAGAACGACACCGAGGTAGAGAGAGAGAGAGAGAGAGAGAGATGGGAGTTACAGGGACCTGGTCTTCACTTCCTTCCGTCTTCTTATCCTTCGGCCACGCTTCCGCTGTTCCACCCGAAAAAAAGGGAAAGGTGGCACCTCGCACTCGAGTTTGTCAACACCTCTGGGACTTCCCCGCGGGACAGGGCGGAGGCGGAGCGGCGTTGCCTTCTCCTTGGTCCGGTTCCGCAGCCACGCGCACACACGCACGACACCACTCGTTTTCGTCCCGCCGCTCCAAACACGAAGTCCAACTTAAAAAAAAAAGAAAAAGAAAAATGCACGCACAAAAACAGAAAAAAAATCTTGACTTTGGCTTGGAACTTGCCTCCATAAGGAGCACCTAAAGCGAAATTGTCAGTTTTGCGTCCCAAAAACGATAAAAAAAAAAGAGATGTCGGTCGTTTGATTCTTGACGGACGAACTGCCTGTCCTACGGAGAGCGCGCAGTGTTCTTGCGGTTCGTCCGCGGTGTGGCGACCGACGCGAACTGCACGCACGACGCACACTCGGCTGCGCTCGTTTGCTTCCTTCACACCCAGGAGTCGCCGGCGGGCTGCGAGTTCTGCTGCTCCAAGGGGAGGTACTGGACGCCCTGGTCGCTCTGAAACCTGTCCCTCTTCTTGTTTACCTGGGCAGTACACGGGTTCTGGTGGAGACCTCAATTGCTGCTCTCGCCGGTCCGAGAAAAGAGAAACAAAGCTTCGTTAGGACGAGGCATGAAAGCCCGTTCGGGTGTGCAAGTATTTACAACACAAACGTAAAAAAAGTTTATTTTTTTTGTTTTTTTTTACTGCAAAAATAAAGTATGTGTTACCAAACACTAGGTTTCCTCCCAAACGAAGTGCTACACTTAAAGTTGCTGGAACCTGGGAAAGTGGCGCCAAGTATGGTCGCAATTTTGGCCCACGGAATGCGCAGTTTCTCCTCGACCTCTCCATTCTTGGCGAGCCGATCGGAATTCGCGGTGACAGGTTGCTTTTATAAAGACATTCCTTGTACACCGAGATTTCGATATCCACACGCCGTCGGAATAGGCGCACATCTTGGCACCGACGCCGCTTGGCGGCGTTGAAAAATAATTTCCCTGCATTGAAGTATGCAAGAACAATATAACTAAGAGATCTATGGAGATAAGTACGACTGATAAGTTGACTGGGTACACAGTGCCAGAGATGCCCATTGGTGAGGAACGCTTGCAGTACTATGACACCCCACGGCGATCTTGGCACAACCCTTTTAGAACGACCCTTTTGAAGCTTCGAAGACTCGAAAGGACCGAAATGGCGATTGCCACGGCAACAAAAATTGATCAGCCAATTACCCTGCGAGGTTCGGGTCGTCTGTATGTCAGCATCTGCTTGTGTCCGGAAGGCAATGCCACTACTTTCCCACGATCCAATGATTAGCCATACTCGCCGCCAGGATGAGAACAGGAGGGAGGACTCTCAGCTTCCTCCAGCGCGAGTTTCCCTCCCTCATTAACACTTCGGCATCAGCCTAGAGTGTGCATGCACAGCCGAAGCATGGTGGAAAGTAGCGAGCACGTGCTGGAGTCTGGGCGTTTGAAAGAGATGCCCTGCCTTTCCCATCCCGCTGATGGCTACAGCGGCCTGAACCGGGCGAAAAAGTTTCAGAGCTTGCCGTCCTCTGACTAAAAAGCTACAAGCGATTTATAGAAATTCCCAACGAGAAAGTGGGGTTCGTTCTAGGTAGCAGACGCCATCCATCTCCATGCGTTCGTCGGCTTTGTCGGCCGCCATTTTCTTGGTGGAAACTTCTGAAAATCGGATAACGTCAACCTCTGAAACTTTGGCATCCCTTTTGGAGCGCCAGCACTACATTTAAGTAGGGTAACCACCTTCCTGCTAGCGCAATGCGGGACACACTGACCCAGGGGGGGGGGGGGGGGGGGGGGGTGTTGTAAGAGAAGAACAGTATTATATTTCGACTGGCAACTGCAAAATAGAACTTCAGTGCGCAGTTGAGCTGGTGGAAGTTGGCAATTATGCTTTTTAACACGAGACGGGCAGAAGGAGCAAGTTTTTCCCCTCCTTGTGCCGCAATTCCAGGTCAAAAAGCATCATGCAAAAATAACTATTTGATCAAATTTATTGACACACGCCCATGGGCGTACCAACGGGGGGGGGGGGGGGGCAATGGGTGGGCGTTCTTACGGTAGTTTAGTTTTGTGGTAAAAGAACAAAAAACAAAAAACTCTGAACATTTTTTACAGACACTTGGTATGCACTGAAACATACTTTGTAGGTTACTGATCGGCAGTACTCAAAGAAAACTCCTTGAGGGAGAATATACAGAGATCCGCAGGGAGGTCTCGCTTACCCACACTGCCATGCTGAAGTGGCAGTGTGTGATGGTGCAACCTTCCATTTGTGAGGAGTTGGAAATCATGGATGACTTTGCAGTTTTAGCCATTCATAGGACGAAGAAGTGTGTGAGCGTGTTTGTTTCTTGAGTTTCGATCGTTTAGTGTCGGTGCCTTTTGATTTCGTCTGCTACGCTACTTTCCTATATGTCTTGACTTTTCTACAACTTTAACTGTGTATGTGACTGATTAATCATGTCATGCATCTGTCACACCAAAAGAAAAAAGAAAAAAAAAGAAAAAGAGAGCAACGAGAAAGTGAAAGGCAGGTTCCCATTAACGGCAGCACGTTAAAAACACATATGAGGAAGCTAGAGCTTCATTGGTGTACTTCAACCAATCCCTAAAGAGCGTCCAGATGTTCTCCAAACTCGGGAACTCCAAATCGCGACAAACACAATGACAAACGAAGTTTAGTCAATTAACCTTTGTCAATGCACTAGGTGCATCCATTGCCCCATCATCTGTACCACTAGATTTGCTACAGTCACAAGCTATGCACATAAAATACTACAGAGAAACAAACATTATTATCAAAATCTAGGGCCGTGTCTGCTTGAAGACCAACTGCAACTATGGGCCGCACAGACCCTCTTGCATAACACCAGTAAGGGTAGCACGGTGTCTTTCCGCAGCACATCAGACTGTTTTAACGTCGCAGAGAAGCCAAGTGCTACTGAACATACAAACACAAAGCACAGACTAGAAGGCCAGGTCACGGCGCAGTTTATGCAACCGATTGATTTAGCCAGTGAGAGCAGACACCGGGAAAATTGCGCTTTTAGCGTTGCCAGACTGGCCCCGCGGGCTTGTAGCATCGGCAACGTTCCGACTTGCGGTGAAACGAAACATGCTTGTCATCAAATAGCATCAAACCGGCAACGCACGGTCTAACATTAGGCGCATTCGATTCACCTGCGGCAGCTAGATTTGTTAAGTGGCACCCTCACCAGGGGGGGTCTAAGGCTGGCAGACGGACAAAGCGCGAGAGGTCATGCGAGAGAAATCCGGAAGGACAGGACCCACCAAGTTTTAGTTAGAGGAGTGTAAGACCAGGTCGGGAAGATGTTAGAAACCGGGAGGCTGGGAGAGAGAGCCACAGGTTAGAAAGACGACACACACACACACACACACACAGAGCCACACAGCAGAAGCTAGTACCAAAGGCCTCAAGAAGCAGGATTTGTTAGAAGGTAAGTGAGGATTGATGGTCCAAGGCCCATCGAAAGATCAGCTCAATAGAGTCAGTCTATGCCACAACAATGAGACAGACAGGTTCACAAAAAACTGCAGTAGGTTAGTTCGCAAACTGTTAGTCAGTCCGTGGTAAACACAGTGAAGTACTGCCTACTGAAAGTTAAGTTTGATATAGAGTCGGCATTCTATCACAGTACTGAGACAAGTTAACAAAAACTGCAGTAGGTTAATTTGAAAGGTGAAATGTTAGTCAGTTAGTCAATGGTAAACACAGTAAAGCAGTACCACACTGGGAAATTTTCTACAACTTTTTTTCTCCACCATAGCAGCAAACTGGATCTGTAAGGATGAAGCCAGTAGTTGCCATTTTTTACCTTCAATTTTGTTTTTTTACCGTGGCAACACAAACAGGCAGGACATTTGAAAATCCCCCACAGGTGACAGAAATTTGCACTTCAGAGTAAGGTTAGCGGCTCTTACGGAGCAAAAATAATGAATTCTTGCATTTTTTATATGCTTAGTGGCCTCACACTATCCCTACTGACATACAGCGCTATACACAAACTCATCTCTGTTACGTCACGGCGCAGTGGTGGCGCGTCGGGCGCACTTCCGGTCTGGGGCTGTGGGCGCAAGTCCCCATGCGAGGCGTGTATTCCTGCGTTGTTTTGAAAGGAACCTGACAAAAACCTGCCTTTTCGTCAAAACGCCGCGACTGGGGCTGTACCAGAAGAGTCGAGAAAGGTGTGAAGATCAGTTTTCATGTGCTCGGTTCGTCCGAGAACGTGGATATTTGCCGTGAAAATGGAAAAACAGAAGCCGTCGGACAATGATTGCTTGGGCGGGAAGCACTTTGGGTTGAATTCACGGATACTTGTGGTCATCAGATTTATTTGTTTTGTTCCAACATGAACTGCGGAAATCCGTCAAGTTGTACGGACCACCTGCGGACTACGTTCAGTGCGTCTTACAAGTTCGAACGACCGCCTGATCGTTCGAACTGTTGTCTGCTCTTTCAAACGCTTCTGCTTGTTGTCTGCTCTTTTAGACGACACCGGCACGTGAACCAAATGTTGGCCCGGTACTTGCGATAAGAAGTAAGTGCAGGCCTCAAAATACTTAAGTTTGAAGGTTGGTAAGCAGGCTCGATGAAAACAATAAATACAAGGAGATGTTGAGCATTGTTGCCAGTGGCCATCAACGACTTGTTATGCCTGATTCACTTGGTCCGATTCTGCTTGCGATTTTCAGTATTGACGTCGACCATCTCAGCGACGGTTCACGCTTTTGCAGCCCAAGCAAAGTCGCGATTGAAAAATTGCGAGCGAAATCTCACCATGCAAATCAGGCTTTAGCGTACATACTGCGGCGTCCACGCGGAATGAATCGCAGCATGTCACATTATTCACGCAAAGTTTCGCGGTGTAACGAGCCTCGGTAATTTCGTTGAGGCCGCTCAAGTAGTCAGACATTGCCAGGAAGAAGTAGAATCAATAATTCGAACGCGAAAAAGGGCAGGGGGACTCGCACCGATGCTGGTAACATCGCATTTCAATGGCTTGTTTGTGGGCGACGGCGAGCTTCCTGCCCACACTCCATCGCGCATGCACCGCACCGGTGGCGTCCGCGAGGGGCGCTCCGGTTTGTTTGTAAACATGAGTTGGTGTATAATGCTGTATGTCAGTAGCTGGGCCTGGCTCCGAATATCTGACGTCCAGAGCTGTCCTCTTACTAATTCCCAGTTGCTAATTAGGTTTTAATTCAGTACTATGCAATGAAGATGTAGCCATTATCATCAGCCCTCACGACAACAAAAAAGTTTGCACTATTATCGGTCCTCTACGATGTCGCGCAGCGCCGTGAAGTCGCGTGACCATCGGGGAAAGCACGTGGCCTCGTGACCTTATGCCGCTCACGTTGTCATGTGACACGATGTCGGGTCACGTCACCCGACACTACGACTTCAGTGCCACGTGATGTCATGGTGTCACACAACACGACCTAAGTGTCACGTGATAATCGTCTTGATAATGACGGACATCAAGCGACAACACCACTTCATCGATGCTACACGCCAAAATAACCTCGTGAGGCGTAACACTTCGACCCCAAAACGATGCACGCGACGAATTGCTCCGCTCTCAAACACAAATGAGTGCCGCCCGCAAGCGCGGTGCCCCAAAGCTACGCCGAACAGACAAAAAACGGTGCTCGTTTCAACACCCGTAAGAAAGGGGGACGACTCACGGGCCCGGGCGGAAAAATGGGGACGCCTCCGACGGGGGGACGATGCAAAGTGGGTTGCTGCGGCTGGGCGGGCTGCGGAGAGCCCGGTTGCTGGGCCTCGGGACCCCCGTGGCTCAGTTCGCTCAACGGGAGCTCCTCGCTCTGCACCCACAAAAACACAGTCACCCAATGCCTTCCACTCAAAACAAACAAAAAAAAATATTTTTTAAAGATTTTTTATGTGCACTAAGGGGAAACTGAAGCAGTTCTCTATCTGAGAAGAAATACTTCAATGCTCTTCATTTGGCCTCCAAAATCACGACTATCAAAGTTACATTTCAGATTGATGCGCCAAGTAGCCACGACGGCACTTTCAAGACGACACTGAAGCCCCTCCTTCCGGGCACGTTCGGTGGGAGGAGGGAATCGCGACGCATCGTACGGAGGTCTCGACATTTCCGCACCTTCCGGAAGCATTACCCGAGTAGTCAAGAACGCCGCATGCGTTCCCTCACAAGCTCTACGCACGAGGCAGTCGAAAGTTCTTCGAGCCGTGACACGTGACAGGTGGCAAGTGACCCGTCACGTGTCGCAAGTGACCTGTCACGTCACCAGGTGACGGGACACTGTGATGTTGGGGTGCCGTGTCTATCACAGTGTAACGTGATAGTATCACATATAGTTGGATTACGCGACGACCGTTGCACTGAAGTCGTCGTTGCACTGAAGTGCTTGTCTGCGTAGACGCCGAGCCGCAGCATGCCGAGCCTTTTCATTCATGTCAGTAGGAGAATCTGTGGTTTTC
Source organism: Ixodes persulcatus (assembly GCA_013358835.2). Classification (NCBI taxonomy): domain Eukaryota; kingdom Metazoa; phylum Arthropoda; class Arachnida; order Ixodida; family Ixodidae; genus Ixodes; species Ixodes persulcatus. The sequence goes on along the minus strand of JABSTQ010009212.1, from coordinate 931,053 downwards.
TTCTTTTTCTTTTTTTAAGCAGACAGATGGGATGGCATCTCAGAACCCCCTACTCTTTTTTTTTCTTCGTTTTCTTTTTTCATAATTTTTTTCATCTTTTTTTTTTTCCAATTTTTTTTGCCCTACACGAGCACGTGAGCATGTGCTCACGTGCTCGTGAGCACGTGATCTCACGAGCAGAAGCACGAGCACCCGACGCCGGCCTACGGCGGACGGCGGACGGACATGGCTAGCCCCTAAGGAGCTTCGCCCCTAAAAAAAGAGACAGCTTGTGTTTAAAGTGTGCTTCCACTTGCCTATGTAAACTTTTTTTCTTCCAAATCTTGTCTCTTAAGAGCAGGCTGGTGCTTAAAAGTTGCATATGTCTGCTGTATGCCTAGTTTTTGATAACTAATAACGTGCTCTCTCATCGCTCTTTCACACTCGTGTACGCCAATTGTGAAGTTGCAGGACGTCGGTGTACAGAAGTCATTCCCAAGCGAAAGCGAGATCGTCAAACAGTTTCCACTAAGTTCACGGTAAAAACTTGTCTACAAACCAAATTGGCACGCAGTGTATATTTCTCGCAACAAATAGGCTAAACCGCACTGCCATCTGGTCATTACTTAACCGTCGCAATCGTGCAAGCAGCGAAGATGCCAAAGGTTCAAGACTCACCCGACTGTATGGCATGTTCACTGAAAAGAGCAGGAAAAATGAACAGTTAGATGCAGCTGAGAAACTCGCCGATTAATTATCCAAAATCCATCTGAAAAGCCCCGAATAGCACCTTATACGGGGCAAGGGGAATCGAGAGACAGTCGAAACCCGAGCGAGGCCGAGAAAAGGAAGGCCCGCAAGCTCACCTGGAGGCTGTCCGCTGTTGAGCTCGCGTGCCACGCGGGGCAAGGTGCGGTCCTCGTAGCGGGTGCCTCCCTGCGAGCTGATTGGTCGGCTCAGGGTGTTGTTGGCGCTCGAGGTCGGGGACGAGTTGCGTGCCACGAGGGTGCGCGTCAGGAAGTGATACTCCCGCCACCCGGCGTTCTTGTACACCTCACGTAGCTCCACGTGCTGCCACATGTTGTACAGCAGCTGAGACACGTGGCGGTAAAAACAGGGAACACATTAGTGCAGGTTTCAACATACATAGTTGAAAGCCGAGTTTACCTGCAAAGGTTAGCCCTTGCAGGTAAACATTTCTGTCTCGAGGAACCCTCATCTTCCACAAAAGGTGGACGTATGGCCCTCCCCTGTGGCTGTACATCCTGTGTAGCTCAGATTAGCTGAACTAGTGCTTAAACTGGGGAAAACACTTTGCTCTGGGTTAGGGACAGTCGAGGAAATTTGGGAGCCCGCGGAAACCCTTGAAGGTACTCTGGGGAATCCCTAGGTTCCTAGGAATCCAGTCAGAGAAACCCACACAGTGCAAACGAAACAAGGAGGTCCTTGAAACAAGATCAGAATGCAGGTAAGTTGCTATTAAGAATCGAAACTTACCTGCTTAAGTAGGGAGAGATACCTCTCCTTATTCTCCAGAAAACACTTTCTGTCTTTAAAGGACAACTCTGGTCGAAAACAAAACCCAAATAAATGACCGGTATCGCTTTAGTGGCACGAAATATTATCACAGCCGAAATATTACGTCAAAGTGAAACTGCATACTCCACTAAAACCGATTTTAAAGTATGCGACCAGCTGCTCTTTAGCGGGCAGCAAGCGGGTTAGCTTCTAGTCAAGGAACCCTGGCGCAGCACCCTTGTGACGTCACGTCGCGGTGGAGCCGCGGTTGATTGGTTGTACGATGTACCGCAGCACTCTCGTGACATCACGTTGCGGCCGTACAGCTGACGATCTGCGTTGCCATCCCTCTAGCAGATAGTTTCGGTTTTGCCGTAGACGCCCGAAACCAAATTTTGAGCTGTGCTAATTATAGAGCTGCACACGATACCCAGAAAGAATTATACCTTGTAATTATTCCTTGAGGAATAATTGATTTTATGCCCTAACGGGCCCTCAAGGAATAATAAATGAAATGAAATGAAATGAAATTCAGAGACACTTCCTTAGCTGAAAACCGTCGAAATCCCAAATTAAAAAATATTGACCAGATTTCCCTTTAAAAGAGGAAGCCTTTCTCAGATGCAAAACGGGTCAAAAGTAAATGGCAAGAAAACACGGGAGGAAGGCCGAGTCTACGGGTCGCCGTCTCAGTGATGCGATTGGTCTAAGGTGACCACCTTCCTGCCGGCGAAATGCGGACACCCTGACCGGGGAAGGGGGGGGGGGGGGTATTTTCACGACTCAAGAAAACAGTATTAAAGGAAATTCACCAACACACACACCCCGAAATCCTGTGCCGTCCGAAAGAATATTATATACACTTGAAAATTGTTGCGGCAATTAAGCTAAAATATTTTTTCACTCACAGCGATCTACCGTAAACAACTTAATTTTCGCGAGGACCTAATTTTCGCGAGGACCTAATTTTCGCGAAAAATAGGTCCCGAGAACAATTTCAACAAAAACACATTGGCAGTGTCGAGAAAATTAGAGCCCGCGAATTATTCCAAAACTTCACCTTTGGCCTAAATCGCGAAATACAGTATCGTTTACAGTATTTTGTTTAATTGTAATGGTAAATATTTTATTAAGGGAGGACGCGGGTCTTGAAAAGTAAAAAATCGCGAAAAAATCACTTTTTCAAAAATTGGATATTTGGATTGTTCATGCCTTTCTCCATCTCTGCTGTACGTATTGAAGCTCAAAACGCCAAATAAATACCTGTAATAACGCATTTTCGATGCTTCCGCGGTCGCGAAATGCCGATCGATCAACCAAATCGAGTTCAGATTCGCGCGCGCCTAGTTTCCGAACCGTTTACCGAACGGCAGCCATCTTGGTCTTGTTTTGTAGGTGAATTCTTGCTCTCTCTTTCGCAACCTTTCAAATTGGCGTCGCGCTCGAGGCAACGCCGTTTTGTGAGGTTTCCCGCCAAAGGAGCGCGGCGCCGTGATTGGCCGATGCGCGCGTTCGGAAAATCGGGCTGTACTATTGGCGCCGAGAGGCTCCGGACAGTTCCGAACAAGTTCCTCCTCTCCCGCTCGCTCGTTCTCTTTCTCCGCGCTCGGTCTCTCCGGCGTTCTTCCTTGTCCGCTCCGCTTTTTGTCGTCTGCTATCCGCAAGTTTCCTCCATTGCTCTCGTCGCCTTTGTTTACATTTTTCGATCGCGTCGCGTAGTTTTCACGCTTCTTTTTCTGCGATGTGGAGGAGCAAGTATAAGAGCAAGACTCGATATGCGTATGGAGCGTGTAAGCGCCGGATGAAGCAAGTCAGAGCGGCGAAATCGAGCCTCGACCCGACGATCGCCCCGAGGAGTGAGCCCGAGATCACCGCGCCTGCGTGTTCATCGACTGCCGCCGCCGAAGAAAGCATCGTTTTTTGCGCGTCTGGAACCACGATGGAGAACACGACTGTTCATCTGGAGACGCAGTACGTGTCACAGGAGGAAGTTGATGCGACAACTGAACATCGTGATGCCGTCCGCGCGAAGCTTGCTTCCGTGTCCGCAACGCAAAGGAAGTTTGAGCTGCTGCAGCAAGCCCCCGCTACCGCGACAAGCTCGTCGGCGAAGTTCACCATTGTGCAGCTTGACGCTATAAATGAGCTTCTTGGCTACACAGTCTGCCAAAGCTGTTCGGCGACGGGCGTAAGAATCCAGGAATCGACCGCTCTGGGACTTGCCGTCAAGCTTGAACTTGTGTGCCCCGTCTGCGAAGTCGTAACTCACACCTGGTCATCCCCGCGCAAGGTCGACTCCAACGCATTTGATGTGAATTTGAGAGCGATTTCGGCAATCAGAAGCATTGGCAAAGGTCAGACTGCCCTGAATGATTTCTGGGCAGTGATGAATGTGTCACATAGAGGGCTCCACCACAAGACCTACCAAGATCACTTGAAAAACATTGTTTGTAAGTCGGCTGCAGCTACTGCTGAGAAGATCTACACTGAATCAGCCGCTGCTGTAAAAAGCATATACAGGGAAATGAACCCCACCTTCACCAAGGATGTTGCTGTCGTCTACGACGGCACATGGCTCAAGAGAGGCTACAGCTCCCATGTTGGTGTCGGGAGCGTGATCGAGTACGACACTGGCCTCATCCTAGACGCCGAGGTTCTCTCCAATCTGTGTCACGGCTGCCAGACTGGACCCAAGCCGGGAGAGGAGAGGTACCCTGAGTGGCATCAAAACCACGAGTGCCAGAAAAACACCGACGCAAACTCGGGAAGAATGGAGGTCGATGCGGCACTCGCCATTTTTGGGCGCTCTCTGGAGAAACATGATTTGCGCTACACGACACTAATATCTGACGGGGACAGCAGAACTTTCTGTGCCCTAGCTGAGGACAAAACCTACGGGTTTCTCCCCATAAAGAAAGAGGAGTGCCTCAACCATGTACAAAAACGTATGGGGACTGCTCTGCGGAAGCTCTTGCAAAAGAGCGACAAGCCTCTTGGAGGAAAAGGCCGCCTCACAAAGGTGCTCATTGAGAGGCTGACTGGGTATTACGGATGGGCCATCAGAAGCCATAGTAACGATGTGGAAGCCATGAAGCGTGCCGTGATGGCCACATATTACCACGTGACTTCGACGGATGAAAACCCGAAGCACGACCTTTGTCCAGGAGGACCGGAGTCCTGGTGCCGGAACAAGGTCGCCGAGGCAAGGGGACAGCCACAACCCAAACACAAGTACAGCCTCCCCGACTACGTTGCTGAAGCCATGCTGCCTGTGTATGAGCGTCTGTCGCAGACATCGCTTCTTGAACGCTGCTTGGGAGCCAAGACACAAAATGCTGCGGAGAGTTTTCACTCTGTATTGTGGGCCTTGATGCCGAAGGAGCAGCACGCCTCGCTGGTGTCAGTACAGACTGCGCTGCACGAGGCAGTCGTCAGGTTTAATGCCGGCTGCGCTAGGGCACACCTAGAGATGTCCAGTGCCATGAACCTGCAGCCTGCGCACCTGGCTCTCCGGCGGGCTTCGGAGAAGGACTACCTCCGCTTACACAAGGCCACCAAACGCCACAGTGCAAAAACCGAAGCACGCCAGAAGAGGAGGTTGCAACGCAGCACACAAGACTATGCTGCGGGTTCCTTCTGACACTATTGTCGTGCCTCAAACTTTCAGACTCTTTTTCTCAGGAACGCATTTTCTTGAGCCGTGACGGTTTCTGCCAATGATATTTTCTTAACTAGTGGCTCGATTTGTATGCAGTCTTTTTTATTTTGGTGCCAGAGAGTGCTAGAAGGGCATGACAATCTCAGTTTCTGCAATAAAGTGTAAATTTTTTTTTTAAGTCATAAAATGTTTTTGTACTTATTTGCGAATTTGGTAACATGAACATTCAAACTTTCACTAAAGCCGTTCCAGAAGGAAATTTATAAAAAGGGCTCTGTCTCCCCCTTTGGTATATATTCAAGCAACTGTCCAGTGAATTTCATTTTGCTAATGTGCTCCAAAAATATCTCGGGATTGGCAAAACAAAGAAACATAGAAACTCATGTTTCTCGAAATCCAACAGGCATAATTGAGTCAAACATTGCAGTGATTATTAGGGCCCCTACACCAACCTACTCTGCAAGTTTTATGCCAATAACTTTAAAAACAAAAAAGTTTTTTTTCTTCCCCACATCCTCCTTAAAGGTGTCTAAGTTGAAAACATAAAAATCGACTGCAGCAGACCCCAATGCATCAAAAGAAAATAAGAAAGAGCAAATCTTTTTCGTCTTATTGTTTCCTGTCGATATTATACTTATACTATCATGCTCCAACACAGAATTAGAACCTTATTTTGTGGTTTTTTCGACCGTTGTAAGTTGCAGGTTATTTGCCTTGTGTGGCCGTCTTCACTAAAAAAAAACTTTCTACAATTCTTTTGCATGACACAGTATGATTTGCAAATAATTACAATAGTTTATTTTTCAACTTTTCGCGAGTCATTTTTGCTCGCAATGTTTTGCCATCAAAGGAAGGTGCAGAACGGCAATTTCGCGTCTATCTCCTGCAAGAACGACGGTCGCTTCCCGCAGAGCTTGGACAGAAAATGACATACCATCGAGATTCGCACGTTTATCAGCGACCTCCGCGCTTCCCCGTGCCCCGTTATTCGAAAGCGCCATAATTTGCGTAATGAATGTTACGACAATGTGAAATGCAGGACATTTTGAAGATTTCGGTATTTCTTGCGGGACGCGGGACACGAGCCCTCAATGCGGGACAGTCCCGCGAGTCGCGGGACGGGTGGTCACCCTAGATTGGTCAGAGTGATTTTGGAGCAGCAAAAACTTTTGTAGCATAATTTTTATTCACACCATTGCAAACATTATGATAAGATCAATGAATCGGCCTGTCCAACTAAAAGGCAATGTCTACAGGTTCGTCGAGATAAATCCGCAAAATTCACCATATTTAAGAAAACACGCAGAGGCAAAGGAAAAGTGAATATCGACTGCTTTCTGTGCTTTGCTCGACCTGTCTGTGCTTCGCTCGGTCTGCCGTAATGTCTTCCTGGCTGACATTATCTGAACTTCTTGGCAATGCTGTAAACTTGTGCCTTTTTGTAGCCATACCACGCAATTATTTGCTTGGGCGACTTTCCGACACGAAGCGATTCAAGTATTGCTGTCCTCTGGTCGTGTTCCCTGCTCATTTTCTAGCAAGTCGCGAGTTGTTTATCATGTGATGGTCCGCTATCGAATCCGTGGCCGCAGGAGCGCAATATGGCCGGTCAGCTCCATTGTATTCTTGAGAGATGCAATATGGAAAACGTCCAGATTTATCTCCACGACCCTGTACATTGCCTTCCCACTTACGTGCAACCCTTTGTTAGCATCAATTGCACAGCAGGAGTGAGTCCCTCAAAAACAAAACTAGAGTTTAGTTGCATGGAGAAGCACCGGACAGCGTAACAAGAAGGTGAGCGATGAAGGACAGCACAAACTGCTGTGAACGGTGATTTTAAGTACTGAATCCCACTGAAATAATACAATAATATTGAGCACATAAATTAGTGTTTCCTTTAAATTCTAGAGGTTGTTATAAAACTGCAATTTATAATTCAGACAAAAAAACAACAAAGCACTTGTCATTCGATTATGAACGTCCATTATGCCCCAACGTCAAACAGCGTGTGAATGACACTTTAAAACAATCCCGCCGAACTCATTAAGGATCTTCCCAAGCTTCCGTCCACTGGTCCTGCCAATTTAGTTCTAATTTACTTACATCTATATAAAAGTGATAGCTAAAGAAATGAGTTGGCATAAATAAATAAACATACAAAAGAGTGCATATGTTCTTGCAATATCGAAGTACCCTGGCTAAATCTCTAATTGGAAAAAGGTACCGCCAGGATATTGCAGTCTAAAATATATACGAGCTGAAGTTGTATTCAGGAATTGTGTCGCGTCTCGCTCTGGAGGAGTGCTTTGCGCTTAGCACAGGGGTGCGCTGCGACGAAGCCAACGTAAAATCTCGATGCCTATGTCGCGGTTTTCGCTTCTCTGCAGTACACCAGTGCGCGAGGAGAAGTGCACTCAACGAAACTAACGAATATGAGAATTATTGTGAAACTTCGAGTACTGTTAGTCTGGCATACGAAATGCGGTCGAATAGTATGTTATTTGAGACAATATTCAGAAGTCCCAAAAACTCACATAAGCACATCGTAATGGTCCGGCCGGGCAGCGAGGCCCGAGCTATTACATTTTCAATATTATTAAGGTGAAATTAAACTTTAGCGCAACGTTGGCGCAAATTCCTCACATTTTGGTAAAATGTAGCAGGATGTAGCAGGGTAAGCACTTTGGCGCAAATGGCGCAGCAATCACATCACTGCGTCTGCACCGTTCCTTTAAAGGCTCGAGAAAGGACCCCAGAAACTTCAGTGAGCCTTTTAAAAGTCAGAAAAAGGATAAATAACAGTATAATGCATTCCAGTTCAAGCTTTCTCTTTTCCTTTACATAACGATGCTCTCGTCCGCCCCTCCTGTGTAAAGCGTGTATGGGACCTCAAAGCAAAGTGTAAAAATAATAATGATAATGATGATGGGAAAAAAAAAAAAAAAAGAAATTGTTCGAGTGCATGTCTGAAAATTTGCGATGCATTTCCTTTCCGCTCAGCCCACACAAGTTGTCGACCGCTGTAGTCCTCGATTATTTTGAAATCCAGCCGAACGAATCGCTTAGTTAAATGGTTTGTCCGCATGCGCGAATGTTTGTGATGTATACCATTTTTGTTTAGCTACATTGTTTCATTGCGCGACTAATAATTTGCGATGCATTCTGTCTTTTCCCATACTGCGAACATTTGCAGTATTTCAAACAAACGAACAATTAAAAGCAAACTTTTTCTCCTACGCTTCGACTTCGACTTCGAGACAAAAAGAGCGACAGACTGGCCGAAGCTCACCTGAGAGGTGAACTTGACGACGCGTGCGGAGAAGCGTCCCTTCTGCTTGGTGATGTAGGTGAGCCGGGTGACCCCCCCGGCCTCGAGGAGGGAGCGGGCAAAGTCGCCGTTGCGCACGATCACCTCGTTGAGGGTGGCCAGCACGGCCGCAATGGTGTCGTCCGACGTCCCCATGTCGTGCTGCGGGTTGCCGTTGGGGAGTTTCTGCACCAGGTCGCTCATGGCATACTTGCCTGCCAGACAACGGGGCAGAAAGAAAGCATCTTGTTCGTTGACTGCCATTCAAAGCTTTGAGGAGCAAAACAACAACATAAAGAAACAAAAACATTAAAAAATATCAAAACAACAAACAAACAAATTTAGCAGATGTGTCATCTCGTGGAAACAAGTTCTATAACACTCGTTAAAAAAAGAAATGGGGATAATTTTCTTGACTAACACTCGCTTAAAAAAAACAAAAAAGAACATAGGTAAACATTAAGCATTTTTTGGCTCCTTTTTACCTGCCCTTTTCTTTCATAAGCTGGCGACCAAATGGGTGCGAAGGTAGACCCTCGCCACCTTCAGTTTCACGGTCCCATGCATGCGAAAAAATGAATGATAACCCAGTTTGTCACCGCTACCTTCCGTTTCATGGCCCCACGTATGCCAGGGAATGAATGACGATCCAATTCCCCAGTGGCACCTCCAGTTTCGCGGTCTCCGACGCCACCTTCCGTTTCGTGGCTCCGCTCGGGCGACGCCACAGGTGGTGCCTACCTATGAGCTCCTTGTTCCGCTGGTCCATGGCGAGGTTCCTGAGGGCGGTGGCCACCGCACACACCACCCTGTCCACCTCCATGCGCAGAAGCTCCACCAGCACGGGTAGGCCCCGGTCTTTCCTCACCGCCGCCCTGATGTCGACGCTCGGCTGCCGGAAAGAATGAAAGGGTGCGTCGACTCCCGGCACCGAAGGCTCGCCTCTACGCTACGGCAACAGACGCACACTGCGCAACACCGTTGGCACCGACACAGCAACGGCACTTTTTCGCATTTCACTTCGAAGGGGTGACGGCAAGCATCGAAATTCACTGCTTAGATTAGCGCCCCGAATGTGTATTTTCCACCACGCCAATAGTCCTTTTAACAACAGCCCCTTAATTCTAAAAAAAAAGAAAAAAAAAAAAAAACGGTTTCTAGGCTTTGTTTGAGATGCAGAGAGACCAGAGGCCATATCTCTTTTGCGCTCATCTAAAGTGACCTTTCTACGGAGAAAGCCCGCACACCTACTCGGCTGCACGGGGTCGGAGAAATCAATTACAGTAAAACCTTGTTATAACTAAGTTGAAGGAGCGGTCGTAATTATTTCGTTATAACCATTAGTTTGTTATAGCCACTGTCCATTTCTTCCCACTATTAGCAAGCAAGGGGAATTATGATTGCCTTGTTATATCCATTAGTTTGTTATATCCCATTTTGTTATAACGAGGCTTTTACTGTATACAGTCGCTGACCGATTATTCGGACTTCGCAGGGACCGAAAAAACGTCCGAATAATAGAGCAGTCCGAAAAATCAGCAGCTTGAAAAACTTGCCTTTATTACTTCCAAGTGGGCTTAAAAAAGCCGTAAATTGTGCCTTGCTTCAGGTTACGCCTGCGTGCCTTGTTTTAGGTTACGCCTCCGTTTGGGTTCGGCAACTTTCTGTTAGCTTGAGAATCGCTGCGCTTCTTAATGACACATCGCAGCGGCAGATGAACAGATGGGGCCATGACGTCCAAGCCAGCGTTGTTCGAACGAGATGAGACGCAAATCTACGAGCGCACAATGGTGACTGGCGACGCGAAAGTAATGATGATGATGATGACGATGACGTGCAGCTAAATGGAAAAAAAGGGCTAGCATAGCGTCACCTAGCGGTAGGACTCGGGAGTACTCAAGTAGCGCTGCCGAACCAAGCCAGTCCATTGGTAGCCAACATAGAATTCAAAATGGCCGCTCCGCGGTAGTGTTTCCCGCTGATCGCTCGCGACGATTTTGTCCGAATAATCGAACTTTCGGACTTCAAGCTGTCCGAAATACTGGTCGTGAATATGCACTATTTCTATGGCGTAAGCCACGGTTCCTCCTTTAGGTCCGAAATATCGAACAAGTCCGAATTATCGGAGTCCGAAAAAACGGTCGGCGACTATACTCTGTTTTAGTGTTGCTTGGCAAAAGACTCGAGCTACAGTCCCACTAAGCCGGTCGGAGTAAAGGAGTGAAGCGCGTGACGGTTCTCCGCAGGAAAACAGCACTCTCACGGCGAGTTGTCACGTGCTTAGCTCCGACCGGCTCGCCGAGGCCATCGCTTTCGCCGTCTGCCTACCGTATTTATTCGAATATAAGTCAACCTTTTTTTTCCGGAAATGTTGTCAAAAATTAAGGGTCGACCTATAATCGTGACCAAAGAATTTCGACCTACATTCGCGACCAAATTTTGCGACCCTACCGAGGGCATGGAGCTATCGAATCACCGAGCCAGCGTTGCCGTAGAGCCGCGCCGCTTCTTGTTTCAAAAAGCTTTTGGTGCACGAAAGCAACCGCAACAGCAACAAAATACAGCCCCCCCCCCGTGGCCGCGGCTCGCGCACATCCCTCAGGCGTCGGGTTTCGAAATCGCGCCTGTAGCGTTCCCCTCGCTGGGCAAGGGGAGGGAGAGGAACGCGATGCGCCATGCACTTTGCCCTCCATGCCTGTCCCTTGCAAATGCCTACACACAAGAAAAAAAGAGAAAAAAAGAAAAAGAAGCACCGGAGGTTACTTTAGCTTGTTGCTTGCCGCGGCTGGCGTGTTGCTCACGGCGACTCCGGCGTTACTTCCGTATTTGTATTTGGTCTTTCGTCGCTTCGCCCGTCTCCATCTTCTTTCGTTGCGTCTTGCGCAGTGTCATTTTACAACGGATGGTGTCAGTGAGGTATTGTGTATTGTTGCGAATTTGCGAGGATGTCTACCAACTGACGAAGCTTCGGACGACGATGACATGTCCGGAAGTTCTGACGATGATTAAGTTTTTGGCATCACCCTGCGATTTAGCCGAGAGTGTTGTAAATAAAGATTTGTTTCTTTCTTTTGCCCTAACTTTCCTCTGTTCCTAAAAAAAAAAAAAAAAAAAAAAAAAAGTCGACCTATATTTGAATTTTTTTTTTTTATTCTCGGTGGGTTCAATAAATAGGGGTCGACCTATTTTCGTGGTCGACCTATATTCGGGTAAATACAGTAGTTGTGTTACCGTCATGTCTCAATAAAAAGACCCCATTAACAATATAGATTCCCCCCCAAAAGACAAAAGTACCGGAGATGAACATGCATTTTTGTTTCATTACGAGAGAGATCGGTGGCCGAGAGCGCTAAGCAGCTCAAAGCACGTGGAGCAAAAGCTTGTGCCAAAGGAACTGGGGGTCCCGAATTCAATGTCCGCACGTCATACCGGCGTGCGGTCGTGAATCGCTACTGTGCAGTGCGCGTTAAAGTCCCCGGGTTAAAACTTGTACCGCGCTGGCCAGATTTCTCGTCTACGACGGAGACGCCAGATGCCAACCGGGGTTGACTAGCTTCCCGCCGTATAAACAAACGCTTGACGCAATTACTTTTCTCGTCATCGTGGGCGACTCGCATTACGGATAATTTTTGGGGGCCAACGGAGGCGTGGACGTTAACAAAGACGAGAGCTTAAAACGAAGTATGAGCGTGTGCGAACTGCAAAGATCTCGAGTATGAATACAGTGACGGAAGCGACATTTGACCTTTCATAGCGGTTCTTGTAGCAGGCAAAATGTTGGTTTGGAGCAGCACCTGACGGTGTCAGAGCAAGTGCCAACATGGGTGGTAGCATGTTATTTGAATATGAAACATCGAAGGCACGTCCTTGATGATGACTGAAGGTTCATATTTTCACATCAAAACATATTTCTTACTTGTTTTTGGAATACTATTACTTATTTAAAAAAAAAAATAAAAAGGCTTAGGTATTGAGAGAAAGGAAAAATGGTTGTACTATCCACTACTCCTCAAACAAATAAAGATTTTTGCGCGGGTCGAGTGCAACACTTCAGTTCGGAAGAAGCACCTGCCCCCTCTCTCCGACGTAACTCCCATAAAATATCGGCAAAAAACACGCATACCGTATTTACTCGAGTATAACCCGCACTATTTATGAACAAGGCCCTTGTGTCTACTTTCCCGCAAAGCACATATACAGCCAATCATCGCATTGCGCATAAATAACGTAGCGAATAACTAGATCAAGAACATGACTCTCCATACAAATGCAACCTTCACAGATGGTATCTTTGCGTGAAGACGTTATCTCTATCCTGTAAACAGCTGGTATCATGCTGTTGATCGCGGTGATAGGCAACCCGCGTGCTCCGCGGAAAAGCGAACCCTCAGGTTTTCTTCATAAGTAGTGCGGGTTATACTCGAGTAAATACGGTATTCCCTAAAATGTCGATCGACGAAAATATGTACAGCTGTGTTTGTAGGACTACTGCAAGAACCATCACCCACGAAAAGTGTGTAAACTTACATTTGTGCTTTGAAACCACCATCTTGCATTACTCTACAGCATATTAGTGGCATTGGAGCTAATTTCAGTGAGAGTTCAGTGCGGTGGCTTGTCAATCGACTAACGGTTGACTATCACATTTATTATACAACGCAAATCTAAATTCTTGCTTTTTTTTTTCACTTCTTCTACTGTTGGTTTACCTATACTGCCAATGGGCATAATTTTCGAGACCATAATGATAATGCACATGCTCTCCCGCAGCAGCCGCTACTCCTGGCACGCCGATGCAAAGCAGTGAAGCTCGACCCGCGTGCTCCAGTGCAGGGCCGTATAGAGAGAGAGTTTTGTCAATCGGAGGAGCGGGCAGAGACAGGGCATGCACGCGATGCAAATGGAAGACGTGACATGCTCTCTTGGCCAACCAGAAGCTGAAAATAATCCCCTAGCGGTGGTAGCGAGAAACAATTTTAATAAACGCACGATGGTTAAATGGAGTAACTATTTGTGGTTGAAAACATAGTGCACATGATGTTTTCATAATGATCATGCAAAAAGATGCAAGAATCGAATGTGCCGCTCGAACTCTGTTTTCTCGGTCGGAGTCTGACCGCTCGGACGGCCTCTTCCCGGCCCTCCACGCCTAGCAATCGGATCACGCTGATCGTTCTCCTAGAATTTGATTCTGCATGACCTTGATCGAAAAATCACGTGCACCACATTTTCAGTCACCGAGAGTTACTCTGACGCACTTATTGATTTTGTTTCTCGCGACCCCCACCAGGGCATTATTCGAGGCTTGTAGATGGCCACATTCGAATCTGTGAAGATGCCCTGGAACACGCCCAGCCTGCTCTCGGCCAATTGTGCCTCCTCATTTGCCTCCTATACTTCCCAATGAATGGCCAAACTCTCCCAATAGTCTCACTCTCTCAACTCTCTCACTGCTTTACACCTGCTCCGGTGTAAAGCAGTGAGGCTCAACTTCAAGCTGTGGGGAATGAGTTTTTCAGAAACGTTCTCAACACCCCTCCACATCCTACTGGCTTGATTTGAGTGATTTGCTTACTTTCAGACTAAGCCGAAGGGAAGCATTTACAGATGCGCTGTGCTCCCCTTTACAAAGCTCATCTTTTTCTTTTTTTGCTTCGCTCAAGCTCTTCTTGGTGCAAGCGTGGTACGATCTTCGGAAAATGTATTTTGGCGTGACATCTGGCAGGCTCGTGATCGTGGCGCAGTTTGGCGCAAAAGGCGCGGCGCTTCCGTCGCTGCGAATAAAATATTTTTAATATTCGATTTGGCTCGGTCTGGTATTCGAGACACGTCGACATTATCGCATTTGCTTAGCAGAAGAGTATCCCACAGGCTCGATCGTGCCGCGACTGTGCCGACAAGAGAGCACAGAACGTGTCCCGCACAATCCACGCTTCGAACGTCGTTTGTGCGAGATTTTTACATCTTTTTATTTTATCTTTTTATTTTCCAAGCATTTTTATTTCATAATTTTAATTTTGTTATTTTGGATTATTTAACTTTTGTCACAAGTTTTTATTTATTTTAGTTATTGTCTTCAGCCCAAAACCCACCACTCTCATCGGCACGTCTGCGTTCAAATAAGAATAATTTATCACGCCCAACCAGCTGCACCAATGGCACAGTGGCCCCGACAACCGAGTGCCACCGCACCGACCCGGGTTCGAGCCCCTGCCGGGGCTCGAACTTTATGTATAAACTTTATATGAAATCCCAACACGATGGTCGTCGTAACACTCGTTGGGGACAATTTTCTCGCAGGGAATGTCCCACAAAACACATTTCGCGTTCACAATCTTCCAATGCAAACCTGGCGGCTTTTGAGTTTCAGACCGCACGACAAAAGAATGGGTGGTCGGAAAAGGCGGCGACGGCGGCTCACCTGCCAGTAACACGCCGCCAGGTTCTGTATGGCTCCGGCGGCAGCTTCGAGGGTCTCCGGATTGGAGCACTCGGAGAGGAGCGCCAGGTAGGGCTGAACCACCTCGGGCTGCCAGAGCAGCTCCATCCCGGTGGGGGGGTCCGTGTGGGGGCGGGGGGTGCCGCCGCCCGACCCGGCGGAACCGGACGACGACACCCCGGCACCCCCGGACTCCTTCTTCTGCTTCTCCAGGGCCTCGTTCTTCTTCTTCTTGGCGCCAAAGCAACCCAGGCTGTCGCCCACTGAAACGAGGCAGCCGAAAGGGATGAGCACGATGGCCCTCGCCACGCTGTCTCACCTTTTTCGACGTTAGTAACCGACCGACCCAAGCGTGATAACAATTTCAATGTGCACTTGAAGATCTAGATGCTGTGTGTGGTCCTTTTGTGTTTGCATGCTTTGTGCATGTTTTGTGTTTTCCGATTTTTGTTTTTCCAAAGTAAAGGCATCTATGAAGTAATGAAATGTATATTTAGGTTGTATCATATTCAACGCTGTAATGGCACACCAGGCCAACAGTACCCAAAATAAAAAAATAAGTAACTACAAAAAAATTGTCCGTCTCTTTGGCATTTTCCAAAGGTGTCCTGAATGCGCGGCATTTATGGGGCCTTGTTGCGCTCCTCCTCCTATGGGCTCAGTGAGGAGGACACTGAAGGGCACACTGAGAAAGTTTCGTGAATACATAAAGTCACCACAATGCCGCGTGACGTCCTACTGTCGAACAATGTCGCAGTGTGACGTGATTTCATAGTGTCACACGACAGCGATGCAATGTCGCAATGTCATGCTGCGGTGTCACCTGATGTTTTGTGACCTCGTCACGTGACATCAAATCACGTCACGTGACGTCACGTCACCCATCACGTTGTGCCGTCACGTCACATGACCCTACGATGTCAAGGGGTCGCATGATGTCATGCTCCGGAGGAAACTGATACAAGTGTGTGAACTGGCCTTAAAGGGGTACTCCGCCGTTTTCTTCATAGTCCCAGATTTGCCTAAAAACTTGCTAAAAACACCAACAAACATCGCTGAACTAGTAACCCAAATATTTGGACAAAATAACTTTTTTTCGAAAAGTGACAGAATTTACAATTTCGGTCCTCATCGTGTTTTTCAAAGTGAAAAGCTCTACTGGTAACATTGAAAAAGTGACGTCATGGGTAGGCAGGGGTTCACTCTTTGGGCTGTAGACTTTGTTCCCAACTGATTACAAACGGTTTTATGGTGTCAAATGAATGCTTTGGAAAGTCGCTCCAGCTCCCACGCAGCAGCACGATACAAGTGCTCGGCATAGTTCATTTTTAGACTGCCCGCTCGAACTGCAAGCCGGCCCACCCGTGACGTCACGGCAATGAAAAGCGCGGGTATATTCGAATCTTCATTTTGGCGTCATTTTCATTTGCCGATTTCACAATAACTATTCTGAATTTCGCAATACTAAATAGCATACCGGAATTATTATTATTATTATTATAGTTAGTTGGGGTTGCTCAAAAAATCGCCGGAGTACCCCTTTAAAGGGTAACTCCACTCAATTCCGAAAATTTCAGGATAATGAGTGATTTCAGATTAAGAAGCACTAATAAAAGGCACTACATCATATGCTTTGCGAAAAATTGGAAATATATTGTTAAATTTTACTTTAAAAGTGAGCAGAAATCGAAACCGAAACTGCAGCTCCGTCTGGCAACATTGGCCTCGGGCCGCCAGAACCATGGCTATCGCATGATGCCCTACGCAACGACGTGCAGGAGTCGGGTGGGGCAACAGGCCACCATTAGCGTTGGGGCAGGCGTGAGCCAGGCACAAGTGTCGTCTGCACTGCACTCTTCACCATGCTTTGGTGTCTACGACATTCAACGACGTCTGCATAACTGCGGCATCAGTCCGCGCACGTAGTGTGAATGAAACTCCGAGAGAGAATAATCCCAAAAGGTGAAATGACGACGGCGGTTGTGACGAATGAGACGGCGGTAACGGCGGGACAGTCGAACGGCTCCGAAGAAGCTCGCTACTCAGGCGCATTACGCCAATCACGTGGACACCGCTGAGCGCCGAGAGGAAACGTTGCTGACGTCATCCGCTACGCTCACTCGGAGAAGTAAAAACAAGCAAAAGAGAAAAATGGTGATGATGTTTAGCTCAATGTTGGCTGCGCCCATTCCGTAGCCTTGACTGCGCTGTTGGTTTCGCCCGCTCGAGTCAGCCGATTTCGGCCACTTGGTGCGTTGCAAAGTTTGCCGGACCGTTTAAACATTTAGACAGAACTAGGTCATAATATTTGATGATAGGTGATACTGAAGAGGACTGCACTATGTTTTGAAAAACAAAGAGGAAGCAGAGTTGCCTTTTAAAAAAAAAAACACTGAAATGCAGAAATACATTTTTTTTTAGAAGGCTTAAGTAAAACGCGCATTTAAAAACATTTCGATGAAAAAGACAAATTTTTAGAGCAATGTTTACGTCGTCAGACGCAATTTAGGTGGAAGTAGCGCTGCTCCAGGCCCCGTCCATAAAAACCGACGAACAGTTTGCTCTTTCCACTTTTCCCTCGCTTCCTTCTCTCCCCCCTTCTACCCTGTCCACCGTTGCCTGTTTCCTTCTCCCCATGGTGAGGAGGATCTTCTGCCTCGCAGAATCTCGAGTCCGGTCGTCGGCCTTTAACAAAAGGCGCTCGGATAGCTAGCTCCGTTTCTCGGCTCTCGTTGTTTGGAGACAGAACTGACGTGTGGAATGTTTGTCGTAAAATTGTTTCTCCCTGCCGTGGTAGTCTTTTATTCGACACCTCTTTATGTTTGAGAAACAAATGACATAAATAGTCATTCTTTTTTCAAAAATATTGCGAGATCACCTTTTCCACTTTGGTTTCGGACGATACCAAACATGGCTGCCGGCACTTGCAGCGAGCAGTTTATACACTGCGGAGCTCGTTAAATTTGTATATTTTTACGAGTGCGAATTTTTTCGCGTTCACCGAGATGTTCCGAGGAAAATCCCAGCTGACTTAGTTTGCGGCAAAGAACCGTCGCAAGTACGCGCCTTCCAAAGCGCCGTGTGGGAGTTCGTTTTCGTAGTGGGACTCAACTGTTTTGCTCGATCTGGCTCAATTCGTTCGGTTGCACGTCTTGATGCTGAATAAATGCACTGGCTCCCGATAACCGGCCCCTCTACTCCAAAAGTTGCGCAACCGTCGCGATTGCGATCACGGTTTCAGTGCCGACAGGAAACATACGCAGGTAAGAATTTGCGAGCCATTTCGCAGGAGGCAATCAGTTGTTTGCCTTGCATCCGGTTTGTCCAGGTACGTTCTCGTCATTTTGCTTTGCAAGGCCTGTAGATCTCAAGTTTTGAGCAATGCACGTGGCTCGCTAGAGACAATATTTCGAGGTTGCGTTTTAATTGCGCGTCAGGACACCTGCACAGCTTGCTCGTGGGTGCCATGCAAGAAAACGAGAACAAGAGCCGAAAGGACCTTATTATTTTTGTAAATTTTCTCTTAGACCTTTAGGTCGCATTTTACGGCACATCGACAGACGCTCATATTAGACCTTGGCCTGTGCACAATGAAATGCAAGGACGCCGCTTTCGTGGTTGCGTTTTGCGAGCTTCGCGGACGGTTTTAGATGGGGCAGAATGGCAGACGGACGAACGACGGCGGACGCGCCGCTTCTCTTGGCCGCGTTTTACAGGAGTCGCAAACGATCATAAACAGTAGTAGAACGTCAGACGATGCCGGAGGGTACCGCGCGTCTGCTTGCGCGACTAGCGGGCAATGTCTGACGCCGGACTCGACTCGCTGGATGTCGCGATGGGGAGACACTAGGCTCGCAAACGCGTTCAGCTGAGCGGCCGAGGCAATCTGGTAGCAATGGACGGGGTCGCCGGTCCATGGGCGAGGCTTAGAGCAGGCCGCGACTTCCACCTAAACTGCGTCTTGACGTAAATATCGCGCAAAAACCTTTTTATTTACTCGGAAAAATAAAAATAAAACAAAAAAAATGTCTCATTTAGGGGTTTCCAAAAAACAAAATGACCGCATCTCCACGTGGTGAATGATGCTGATTGGGGCGAAGCTCGCGTGGTGCTGATGATACTGATTTTGGTCATAGGTATTGCTGCTTGCTGTCGGCGTTGACGCTTTGCCGCCGCTTCCCGAGCTCTCAACTCCGGGTCCGCTTGGCGTTTTTGACGCTGTGCAGCAGCTTCTCGCGCCCTGGTCTCCGGAGCAGATTGCTGTCTACGTAGACGCTGAGGCGCTGCATGCCGAGCTTTTCGGTCCTTTTCATTCATGGCAGTAGGAGAATGTGTGGTTTTCTTCTTTTTCTTTTTTTAAGCAGACAGATGGGATGGCATCTCAGAACCCCCTACTCTTTTGTTTCTTTTTTCATAATTTTTTTCATCTTTTTTTTTTTCCAATTTTTTTTTGCCCTACACGAGCACGTGAGTATGTGCTCACATGCTCGTGAGCACGTGATCTCATGAGCAGAAGCACGAGCACCCGACGCCGGCCTACGGCGGACGGACATACGGACATGGCTAGCCCCTAAGGAGCTTCGCCCCTAAAAAAAAAGTTTTATTTTTCACTTTAGCGTTTTTTTTTTTAAGGCACTTGGTGGTAAGCAGTCGCGAGAGTATGAACCGGCCTTAAAGCCTTGAGAAGGAGACACCCACCTTTGAGTGCAGATGCGGTGGCCCTGGAGGGCAGTTGCGGCGGCTGCGGGGTGGCGTGCCGGTCGTACTCGGGGTCCTCCACCTCCTGGCAGCGGTAGGAGAGGTTGCGCAGGATGCAGACGCAGTTTTCCACGCTCTTGTTGTCCATGTCATTCTTGCGCACCGCCGTGCGCACCAGGTGCACCAGGGCGTCGCACAGGCCCTCACACTCCCGCAGCTTCTGCCGGGCGTACTCCCCCGCGGAGCTCACGTTCCTGAAGGCCCCCACAGACGTCACAACCCCGCAAAAGACGTCGGCGTATGGGTCCGAATTGCGAGCTAAAAACATGCTTTTCGTGGGAGGCTCGTCAAAATATTTTGGCCGGAGAAAATCGGTCCCAATATCCGGCCAAGGCCCCGTTAAAACTCTTTTCGTTTGCGTTCTGCCCGTTGAAAAGCCCGGCGAAAGATCCCGAGCGCGCTTCCGGTCTCAACATCCCGCCGTCTCCTTCCGCACGATAGAAGTCCGTACATTATGGCCGGCGTCGCAGTGGCAACGAAGCGTCTTCTATGGAGGAACGTGCGAACGCAGAGCCTGAAACCGGCAACAGGAGACGCCGTCTTCCAAACGTCGTCTGCTAAAGTGAAGGCGGCGATGCTACCCAAAGTCGGACGCATCGTTTTGGAGTTCGACGCCGAGAGCGGAAAGCGGTCGTCTGACAAATTCTTGGCGGCTCCAAAGAGGCTCGGTGCATGCTCGGGCAAGAGGTTATAATTAGTGATGGGACGAATCTTTATCCGAATCGAGATTCGGAGCCGAATCTGAAGATTCGGAAAGATTTGGAAGAGTAGCCGAATCTCAAGCGATTTGGAAAAGTTCGGAAAGATTCGGAGCGTTGCCATGGTTGCCAGATCATGTTGATGAGTGTTTCAACTTTTCGTGATATTAAATTCACTAAATTCTACAAACTGCACTAAATAACATGGTAATATAATATCATAGTAATAAATAAAATGTTCCGCTTTGTTTACATTATTTTGGATGTTTGTCGAAAACGGTAGCCAGACATCGCGGGAAAATTGGTTTCGGTTTTGGATTACGACAAAAATCGGCATGCTTGGTGCACGTGGAAATACAAGTGCATGTTTTCATCGCCACAAGAGATCGATGCCGGTATGTGCTGTTCGGCACAGACACATTTCGTGCTCATAATTACGGTCATAGTGGCACACATCACACAAGTGAGTATGTTCGATTAGATTATCTTCAACGCGTGTCCACTGAGGTATTGCTCTCTAAACACGGGAAACAATCTGAAACTCTTTGCGCCATACTATTACACAGTCTCTAGCTGTACTACATTTGTACCTTTCTGGTTAATGATATCCAGTTAGTGTTTGTTTCCGAACAATAAAGTTGCGTTGTACACCCCTGTGTTGGGTTTCTTTTTCATCAAATAAAGTTCACGTACACAAAACTTGCTGCCGAGAACGGAGAAACGACAGTGCGACGTTTTTCTTCGCCACCGGTGCCGGTACGCGGTCGAAGTTGACGAGCAACATTCATCTCGCTCGCGCCTTACAGGTACGGACATACGCAGCTCTAGAGAAGAAGACGAATCATTTCCTTGCCTGAATATAATTATTGTGCGTTGTGTTACATTATGTATAAAACATAGCATTTCGCTACATTTTACCGATCACCGCAAAACTGAGACCGTGCATAGGTTAGGCCTATGTCAACCACACCGATCAGCTCAGCTGGACCTGGGCGCGTGCCAGGGTTTAGAATGACAGTACAGTACATACCATACGTTGATATAAACAAGTCGAAATCTGGTTATATGCAGTAACAGTACCTAGAAAAAAACAGAGCTGACCGCATTCGCGAGGTTTACGACAAGGTTCACGCTGCCATCTGCAACCAGCGACGAATCTGACGAATCTCCGAATCTGACGAATATTCGTCGTGGGAAGTTCGGAAATTTCCAAATCTGGGCGAATCCGAATCTCCGGTGATTCGTCCGATCACTAGTTATAATAAAGATTCCCCGAGCAAAGCGAGGTGTGACAGCGCGGTCTCTTGGAGCCCGAGCTAGCATTGCTGCGACGATAGCGGACGGAATTCGGAAGATGACGCAGCTGTAGTGGGCTTCAGAGGCTGCGTTTGCATGCACCTCTTTTGACATTCAGTGATCGTAGCAGACGGACGTTATTGTGCGGAAGAAGACGGTGGTGTGGTGAGATCAGGTGCGTAGCTGGGCTCTTTGGACATGCTTCTCAATGGGCGGAACACGTGAACAAAAAGAGTTCAACACAGAGACTTAACACATTAGGCTGATTTTCTCCAGTGCCTAACATTGGTTTACATAAAAAGCATGTTTCTTTGGCCATCTGACAGCTAGATTTTTCCCCCTGGAAAATTTGGAAGTATGTGTTAAACGTTTCGTAATGGTTTTTGTGGCATTCCGTCACACTTTCCTCGGGATCCCAGCCCCCTTAACCCTTTAACTGCCATGGACAAGTCTCACACACCCACGCTTGCTGCGCTCATTCTCCCAGTGACGAGTCTGACTCGTCCTACGATGCGGGTATGTCTCCCGCATGGCATAGACGACCTGGGCTCATCTAAACCGCTCCGTTGTTGTCCGAGCGCTAAGCGGCTCAGACTTTTTTCGTGCTCCGCCAATTTTGGCGAAGATGGAGCAATCGTCTGGCTGCCTGGGTTTTAAGAATGGCGGCATCCTCAAGCGCTTGCGATAGCGGAGACGCGTGTGTGCCACAACGAAAATGCATTTTTGCCCAGATTCAAAGCAGTTCGGATGAAAAAATTGACCGCATCTCCACGTGGTGAATGATGTTGCTTGGGGCGAAGCTCTGGTGGTGCTTGTCTGCGTAGACGCCGAGCCGCAGCATGCCGAGCCTTTTCATTCATGTCAGTAGGAGAATGTGTGGTTTTCTTCTTTTTTTAAGCAGACAGATGGCATCTCAGAACCCCCTACTCTTTTTTTTTCTTTTTCTTTGAGCCTTTTCATTCATGTCAGTAGGAGAATGTGTGGTTTTCTTCTTTTTCTTTTTTTAAGCAGACAGATGGGATGGCATCTCAGAACCCCCTACTCTTTTTTTTTCTTCTTTTTCTTTGAGCCTTTTCATTCATGTCAGTAGGAGAATGTGTGGTTTTCTTCTTTTTCTTTTTTTAAGCAGACAGATGGGATGGCATCTCAGAACCCCCTACTCTTTTTTTTTCTTCTTTTTCTTTGAGCCTTTTCATTCATGTCAGTAGGAGAATGTGTGGTTTTCTTCTTTTTCTTTTTTTAAGCAGACAGATGGGATGGCATCTCAGAACCCCCTACTCTTTTTTTTCTTCTTTTTCTTTGAGCCTTTTCATTCATGTTAGTAGGAGAATGTGTGGTTTTCTTCTTTTTCTTTTTTTAAGCAGACAGATGGGATGGCATCTCAGAACCCCCTACTCTTTTTTTTTCTTCTTTTTCTTTGAGCCTTTTCATTCATGTCAGTAAAAGAATGTGTGGTTTTCTTCTTTTTCTTTTTTTAAGCAGACAGTTCTTCTTTTTCTTTTTTCATAATTTTTTCATCTTTTTTTTCCAATTTTTTTTTTGCCCTACACGAGCACGTGAGCATGTGCTCACATGCTCGTGAGCACGTGATCTCACGAGCAGAAGCACGAGCACCCGACGCCGGGCCTACGGCGGACGGACATGGCTAGCCCCTAAGGAGCTTCGCCCCTAAAAGATGAGGAACTTCTTCTGGAGAGTGCCAGTGATTATTCATCTGATCTTGAACCGAGCTCGGACGAGTGCGACACAAGCGACGACGAAGATTTACAGGCATCTTAGAAGTGGACAAAGCCTGACGAGAAGCTGCCGCCTCCTCCCCCTCGATTTCCCTTTCTGGCGTAGCCCGGTATGGCGGCTACAGTTCAAGATAAGTGCAACCCTCTCAAGTTTTTCGGGCTCTTTTTTGACGACGAGGCCATCGCCCTGACCGTGCAAGAAACGAACAGGTACACCTCACAGTTTCTCACAAAGCATCCGACCACTGATGGCTCTCGCGCTGCAACATGAAAGCTGTTGACTACGGAGGAGCTTAAGGTGTTCCTCGTATTGATACTGCTGCGAGGCATTATTGACGAGCCCCAACTCACCATGTATTGGTCGACTAGGGGAATTCTGCAAAACCCCAATCTTTGGTGAACTCATGAGCAAGAACAGATTTCAACCGACAATGAAGTTCCTTAATTTTTTCGACAACGAAGACGTGATCGATGAATCGCAGAAACTGCAACCGAAGCTTTGCAAGCTGTGGTCGTTCCTGTGTCTCTTCAAGGAACGGTTTCTCAAACTCTACGTTCTTGAGAGCACCGTAGCAGTGGATGAAAGCTTTATGCTGTACAAAGAGAGGCTATTCTGGAAAGAGTACCTGCCACTGAAGCACTCACGCTTTGGTGTGAAGTTTTATCTGCTTTGCGAGTCTGAGAGCAGGTACACCTCTAACCTCATTGTGCACAACGGAAAGGGGACTGTTACGTCAGACGCGGACAGTGCCATGGGCACGAAAGTCGTTATGAGCCTGATGGAACCTTTTCTTAGCAAAGGGTGCTGCGTCACTGTCAATAATTACTACACCTCTCCAGAGCTTCTAGACAAACTCCTGCATAAAAAAAAAACGATATCTATGGCACAGTTCGGCCAACAAGAAAGGACATGCCCCTCTTCAAAGACCTCAAACTAAAGAAAAAGACGTTGGGGTGTTTCAGCGAGGAAAGTGCATTCCCCTGCAATGGCAGGACAAAAATTTAGTTACCTTACTGAGCACAGTTCACGACGCAACAGTTGTCGAAGGAGTCAATGCCTGGAATGAGAAAGTTGCGAAGCTTGCCGTGGTTTACGACTAGAAGAACACCATAGAAGGTGTCGACAAGAACAACCAGAACCTCTTTTACTACCTGACAGTGAGAGATGGGCAGAAGCTCTTTTACAAGAAGATCTTCGAGCAACTTTTCAACATGTGCGTCTACGACTCTTTTGTTCTGTACAAGAAATGAGGAGGCACACTCAGTCAACTAGACTACCGACAGGACCTCACAGAGAAGGTGGTTGGAGCAAATCAGGATGAGAGCCAGCGGAAGAAGGTTGGAAGGAATTTCGACAATGAAGCCACGGGGCTTACAGCTCGCCATTTTGCAAGCTTCATTCCTCCAAAAGAGAACAAGCAGCTCCCAACACGGCGCTCTGTCGTCTGCAGCGAGGCCTCATTTGCTGGAGGGACCAAGACACGGAAGGAAACAAGATATTGGTGCAAAGACTGCAGGCGGTCTGCGTGATCCCCTGCTTTGAGATTTACCGTACGATGACCAACTTCTAGATCCTCAAAGTCAGGCCACAGTTGGACTGCAGGGTGTCAAGGAAAAGTCTAGCCAGGTTCCTTTCTTTGCAAATTATAAATATTTCATATCCATAAAAAATGTACCAAACATAATGGGGACTTGTTCGTGTTTAAGAAGAATAGAAAAACTGCATTGCAAGTAGTCGTGATACCTAACTACAAAAAATAATGGTATTTATTAATTAAGGTCTAATAGTAAAAATTGCTCATAGTTTCTTCTTTGGGAAAAATCTGTCTGAACAATACAGGCAAGATACATTAAAAAACTTACTTAACTTTTTGAAAAATAATTTGGCAGTGCAAGGGTTAAACACATACTGTGGTAAAACCAATGTCACAACCCGAGAGAATGTTGCAATGGTCCCGAAATTCCCCGCGCCGCGCGGGGCAATATGGGCTAGCCGGGAGGCCCTGCGGGATTTTCCCGGAAGGGTCTACAAGAGCCCGTCTTGTCCCACTCTCTTCGCGGCGTGTGAAATGTCGCATGCGAGGTCAAACGCGGGCGGCCCCCACCTGAGCACTCCGTTGGCATTGCGGAACACAATGGTCCAGTAGATCTCCTGGGGCTTGGTGTGGTCCCCCCGGTCGCGGTTGCGGTCCCAGCCAGACAGCGGGATGATCACGTGGTTCACCAGCACCGACAGGGCGTCGTCGATGATGGGCCTCTTCAACTCCTGCGGGACATGCAAGGGGCAAGGGGGGTGGGGGGGGTGGCCACCGTCAAGCACGCCTTTTCTGCTTTTGTTCGACGAATTACCGTGAAACACCGCGGAAGTGTCCACTTCGTACAAGCGCCCACTACTAATATTTCCCGAACGTGGGAATTCTGCGAATCATACGTCGAGCGGCACCCCCTCAAGGTGCCGGCGTCGGCCGAAAATATTTACTCTGTTGCGGTGGCCGACGAGACTGCCAGATGACGGGGATGTCACGTGAAAATAAATGTGCCTTCTTCGATTCCGTTCACCCTGCCTTCAAAGCTCTTTATTGGTCGCCATCTTGGTTTTATCTTTTTATCGTCTTGACCGCATGAGTGCTCATGTCCAGATTAACCCAGTTTTTTGTGAAGGTGGGGTGGGCGCTCCACCGGTATTTTACGGCAAGGGTATCCGTAAAGAAAACTTAATTCCTGTCAAGCCTTAAAGTTCTTCGAGCCAAACTTTGGTTTTTGTCTGGGAATTTAGGGCCTCAAAAGCCAGAAGAAGCCGAGGCAGAGCCAAACTTGACCTTCTTTGGCAAAGAAGGTCACACTGAATTAACGAACTGCACGTCGACGAAATGTGAAGCGACAACTCGCGCTGCAGTTTTCAAAAACCGAGATTTTTCAACACTGCGAGCAGACTGACTTCCAACGGCATAAGCATGCAATTCCACGCTGCAGAACCCTTCCATAGTGAAACCAGGAAAAAGAAAACGGCAGCTGTATTTCTACCTATCGATCAAACAGCCCTACGCATAATTGCAATGCATTTGAATCAGAGGGCTATCGCGCCATTTTTTAGTGGTCCACTGATTAATCGCGTGACATACATCACCTGAAATAGTGTAATGTGACATCATGTTACATTACGACTTGACACCTAAACATTACTAGATTCAATTAACATTGTGACGGCACGTAGCATCACCACTTCGCACCGTGAACCACATGGCGTCAGGTCCTGCCATGTGCCACATATACCACGGACAAACACAAAATCCGAGTTAGCTTCTGCTAGAACCCGATTCTCCATTAAAACCTGCACCATATCAGTATCTTAACTACGTATAGACAATTCCACTAAGGACTCTCTGGGCAGCGCCATCTATATATATCTGGGCATTTTAATGGAACCGTCGGGGTAAAAGAGGGTAAGAGCATGTGCTGGATCCCGATAGCAGACGACCAACCGGCCGTCCTCCACAGGCATTTCAGCTGATTAGCCGGGGTACAAGAAGCAAAGGACACGTGCCATTCTTGTCGTTTGGGCAGTTCTGGTGGGCTGTACCGCCGGAACTGCCCAAACACAGAGGCCGATTTCCCTCTCTCGTTTCACCCTAGTAGAATGGCCTATACCAGAACCTTAAAGGGAAACTGAAGCAGTTCAGTATTTGAGAAAAAACACTTAAATTGTCTTCATTTGGCCTCCAATATCATGAGTATCGAGATTATTTTTCAATTTGGTGCACGGAGGCTGCAGAAAATTATTTCCAAAGTACCGCCAAAGTCCCTCCTTTCCGGAGCGTCACGTCGTATCCAAATTTATCGGAATCTCTGCTCTCTCACACCTTCAACGCCTATCAAAGCTATGCATGCACACTCCCGCTATTTCCAGAAAGGTCGAAAAAAGACGTCACGATTGACGTCAGTGCGGGGAAATATACCTGGCAACCTCGCTACAGTAGAACCTCGTTGATACGTTTTGAAGAAACCGCGAGAAAAAAAACGTATTACCCGGGAAAACGTACGATCCAAACTCACCATTTTCAAGCACAAAAAAAAAGGAAAAAAAAAAGTTGAGAATGAGTTCGAACAGCGTTTAATACAGCGCTTCACTTGCCGAAAGCGTCTGTTAGCTTCTGCTGGCGAGTGCCAGGAGAATCGTTCTGCGATGGCGTCATGGCGTTGCGAAAGCGCTCGCCGAACGAAACGAAAAGGGCGCGGGCTATACTTCGTTTCAGCTTCGGTCCGAGCGCGGCCGATGTTATGAACCGAAGGGCCAATCAAACAGTGTAAAAAGCGCAGCGTCATGGCGTGCTCTCTGCGCTTGATAGGACTAGCCGGCGGAGGAGCGCGCACAGAGAGACGGCGAATACCGGCTGGTCCTATCAACTGCAGAGAGCACGCCATGATGCTGCGCTTTTTGCGGTGTTTGATTGGCCCTTCGGCTCATAACATCGGCCGCGCGAAGCTGCCAAAGAAAGCTGCAAACGCAAAGGAAGAAACAAAGAAATGCCAGATTTGTTCGTTTACTACAACCACGCTACCGCACTGACCGCACTGCTCCCTTGTACGTCATAGTCTAGAGTTACTCTTGCGCACTCTTGCAGACGGTGCTTCCAGCCCTCGGAACAGTGCCTCAAAGAGCTTGCTGGAGTTACCGAGAGCGACCCTTAATCACGTGTCTACTTCGGAAACGCTTGAAAAGCCGTAAGCGAACGTACTGCTACGGTGTTGACAACTGAAGAGAACATGCGCTCGCACGGGCGTACGATCGGTAGACAACTGTATTTGGGTTTCGATTTTTACGCTGCTGCTTCGAGCATTCGTGCCACTTTCGCCAGCGGTGGCACTTGACATGAGGAAAATGAATGACAGCATCAGATGGACATGGACGCGCTGTTGTTACGAGCGGTTAGTACGCCGCCGCCGGAGTTGCAATCGCTCGGAATCCTTTGTTATTATTTCATGGGAACGATTCTTTGACGAATCGAATAATGAGCTAAGGCAGTAAAACCGTGCTGTGTGTTCTGTAAACGACTTTGAGCACCCGGACGGCCCTCGGAAGTTGCGGAGCGGCGGCATTATCAGCGGGCACTGCCAGACCGTTCCGCACGCGCGCGCCGTGAGGCGATCGGCGCTTGTTCTTCGAGACCGGATGTTCGGAGCTCCGTTGATTGCCAAAAAAAAACGTATAATCCGATCGACATTTGGCAGAATGTTGAGCGTATTTTCCAGGAAATCGTGTTATCCGGGAACGTATGAACCGGAAAAAAAAACAGTGCAGCTCTATGGGACGTTTCCCGTGCCCTCACTCGCGAACGTATGAACCGGGAAATCGTATGAACCGGGAACGTATCAACGAGGTTCTACTGTATTCCCCGTTGTTTAACTATTTCGTATTTTCCACTTTTATTTGGCTTGTTCTATCATTCAGAGTTCGTAGAGGCCCCCCACCACTTACGGGAGACGTTAAGCACCGGTAGGGTTGAAATGTTAACTGCAACTGCTTCTTCTTTGGGAGAACTTCCGAACTTTCCAGACAACGTCAAGTTTTACGTCAAACTTTCAAATCTAAAACTTTTACTTTTTTTAAATGTAGGAAACTATCAAAGTAGTACTGCAGGCCAGGAATCTGGCTTGCAGAGCTTTGAAATAAATTAATCTTTCCCCGATCGGGAAATTCCAAGTTTCTAGAGAACATTGAAGAAAAAAGATTGATGTACAACTAAGCACTTCTTATAAATTGTGAATGCGAAAGCATGTACATTATTATTATAATGCAATTCAATGCAAAGGTGCAAGCGAGCTGGACAATAATGACGAAAATAATCTCTGGAGAAGCGGAACAAGAAGGGGAGCACGCGTGTTGGCGTGCTGACTGGCGCTGACGGACACGCAGCGCCATGAGGTGGCCGGTCGTTGCAACTGACGCGCAGCATCAGTTTCAACGACCGGCCACCCCTTGGCACTGCGTGTCCGGCAAATGGAATCCTGGTCGACGCGTGCTAGCCAATGGGATCAAAGCGGTGTAAAAGGTACCGTGGCTAACCGGCGAATGGGAGCTGGCTTGACTTAGAGAAGGATTTATGAGCCGTTTGGCGTGGTTTCAAAGCTGATGACGTCGGCTCGCTCCATGAGGCAGTTAATGCTTTCGCATTAACATTGGATACTTTGGCCAATTAGTAAAACCTAGCATCGTTGCTACACACCGCGTTTGTGAGTTTTATTTTATGCTCTTTCCCTAACCCTGGGAGCATTCTGTCCCAAACAGGTCTTATACAGAGCTCGTTTCACGAGCCAGGAAACAATTCAGGCATGTCTAGATGGTATGTATTTGATTAACTTGTTGGTGCACACAATGTGCTGCGAATGAGCTGTGCACATGCCATGCATGTGTGTGTGGCATCAAGTGATGTCATGAGTTCATGTTACACCATAACATTGTGTGACTCCACATGACATCAAAGAGTCGCTGAACATCGGGGTGTCACGTACCACCCTGACGTCAAGGTCATACGGTCAATACAGCCTTTATGGGGCTATCTTATTTACATGACCTCGACCTTTGGGTAGGACGAGCATAATATGTCGCTTTTTTCACGAAAAGTTTGGTAACACATTTTGTGCTGAAAGTTTGCTTTTCGCGTCCCTCACGCAGCCCCGCCCCGGCCCAACGACTCAGTCTTCCCGACGTCCGTGAGCCACACCTCGACAACGATTCGCGTGGTGTTCCGCAAGAACTACTTCACCAACAGCCATGGGCCGATCCACGCCTACACGCTCATCGTTGCCGAGGATGACTCCAAGGAGTCCAACTTTGCAAACATGCCCACCTGGTCCGACGTGCAGAGCTACCACAACTGGCCGCCTTACCAGGTGAAGAATTGTTGATACATTGCTTCCTACTCCCCTCGTTTTTTGTCGGCTGAATGCGTCATTCTCGTAAGAATCGAATTGTAGGAACCGGAATTTATGCCGTAAAAAGCTAGTCAGTTGGACGGGTTAGTACCTATTGAATATGGTTAGTGTTGCACGCACAAAGACAGTGACAGAGAAGAGGAGAGAGGAAGAAAAGTGCACTCGTCCGTCATCTATATGTATTCCTCTCCTTTGTTCCAGTCTTTTTGTTTGTGGCGTTAATCATGTTCAGAATTTATGCATTTGTGTTAATTGATTTGTATGTACTGTAAACAACTTTAATTTTCATGGGCTCAATGTTTCACAACTTTTTGCGAAACGCACGAAATTTGCGGCTGGGAGTGGTATGCCATGTATTCGTAACCATAAGGTGATTCATTTGCAGAATCAGTTTTTTGGAACAGGTGTGAAGTCTCGAAAATTAAGCCATTTACAGTATATGCTTGTGTACATCACTATAAAGGCCCCAAGCTGTCGGCAAACATTAGAAAAATAAACATTGGCTGATTGACATTTTTTTCTCAAACTCGCGTTTCAATTTGAAACCTCGAACTTGGGTTTGATGTGGAGTTTTTCAAACTCAAAATGAAATCCAAGTCTTATCGTTTCATTTGTTTGACTTTTTAATGCGTTAGCATTAGAACGCTCGTTTTGACGAAAACCCGGCGGTGTCTTTCGTTTTCCAGCTTCGGGGAGAGAGGGAGACGCATACGACGCTTTCATTGGTCTGAAGCGCTGTCGTCAGCATGCATCAACCTCTCCCTCTCTCCCTGCATTGACAAACTGACAGACACCGTTAGATTTCTGTCATAACGAGCCCTTTCGTTTTTGTCAAATTCACACTTCCAGCAGGCGCTGAGCCAGAGAGGAGGACACGCTGTGCCGCGGTGGAATGTGGGCGTGCTCAGTTGCCACTCTGCCGGCACCGGTTGTTCTTTGCTTGGGGTTTCCGTAGTAGCGGTGCGTGCGCTGTGATGTGTATGTGTGTAGTTAAAATGATGGATGCGGTTCCCTCCACAAGTGATATGGACACCGTTCCTTCCACGAGTGGTATGGATGTGGTTCTTTCCACGAGTGATATGGATGACCGTATCCAAGTGTATCGGCAAACTATGACAGGCAGAGAGTACAGAAAAGGGGTGAAAAAATTGCAGGAAGATCCATTGGTGGATTCTTAGAAAATCCGTTAGAATGACCCTTGGGAAATGCCACACACGTCCCCCTTTGGGAAACGCTAACACTGACCCCGTAACGAGGCCAAAAAGAGGCTGCAAAAAATACAGGAAGCGAAAGAAAAAGCCAAAAGAGGAAAGCCAAAACAGAAAAGTGAACAAGTCAGCGTTAGTGATTCCCAAAAGGGGTTGTGTGTGGCGTTCCCCAAGGGTCATGCTAATGCACTCCCTAAGAATCCACCAATGGATCCTCTGTAATTTTTTTTTTTCCTTCTTTTAAAGATTAAAATTCAAAATTGAGATTGAAAAACATTTTTTTTTTTTTTATTATCAGTTTTAAGGTTTGTGTTATTTCAGATCCTAATTTTCATTGTCAGTGCAAGCAGAAAGTGTATCTTCCTGGCCTCTACAAAAACTGAGTGTATTGAAACTCTGCAGTTCAAATGGCCCATACGATAGGGCGCGATGCCGTACCAGCACCCCGATGGCGTATGGCACCCACACGGTGTGTTTACTGAACGGAACTTCCATTTCCTTGCAGGTGACGGAGCCATACTATCCCTTCAACGGCACCCTGACCGAAGACTTCACCATTGGATCCGAAGACTGCAAGGCTGACAAGGGCTACTGCAACGGGCCACTGAAGGCTGGCTCCTCCTACAGGGTCAAAGTGCGTGCTTACACCGCCCCGGACAAGTTCACCGACACAGTGTACTCCTATCCCATACAAACAGGTGAGTGACCAGCACCCTTATCTCTTTGTGTTATCAGAAATTGGAAGACAGTTTGCGTGGCTGGAATCCTGTACAAGTCACAATTGCAACAGATATATACTAATAGTGGAACAGAAAAGCTGATATGCATTGAATAGCGTAGTCACCTTGAATATAGCACTATGGGTACCTCTTTCAAATGTTAGAAAAATATTTTTGGAGAATTCATATGTGTAAATGTCAGATACTGTCTGATAAAAAGAAAAGAAGCTCATTTTGCATTAAAAATGTGTTTCTTAAAAGAATCCTGTTGCTGAAATCATCTACTAAGCTATGTTTGTTGGTGTAGAAGTTACCCAGCTCCTTATGTGGCGCATAAACTTTTGCCGTTGTGCCTCTTAGCCGGCTTTATTGGTAATTGTAGGAGGATCTCTGTACAGCAAAGTGAGATAAAGACAAATTATGATTATTGCTTAAATACGCCTGCAAAGTGGAAATATAGGGGGTAAAGCTAATGATAAATACTCAAGATCCCAGTTTTAGAGCCATCGTTACTACAAGAATGGCCCAACTCGGGGCATCGGTGGCCGAATGTGTTCATACACCGCGGCTCAGAGCACGTGGAGCAAAAGCTTGCGCTTCAGAACTTAAGGATCTTGGGTTTAATCCCCACCCTGCCAGCATCAATTTGGATGGCCGAGGTGCAGTTGTGTATCACTACTGCGTGATGGCGGTGGCACCGCACAGGCTAAATTTCTTATCTACAGTGTAAGCCAGTGTCGCCACACCTTGGCGGACAGACATTACGCCGTACAAACACGGACGTCAAATTTATTTGCCTTTTTGGTCGACCGCAACAAGTGCACAGCGGGAAAGCAGACAGCCTAACCGGTAAACCCTGTCGCCTCCGATGTTGCAGATCCAGACAACACTCCGCTGATTGCCGGGATCCTCGTGCCCCTCTCCCTCCTCCTCATCCTCGCGCTCCTCCTAGTGGTGCTCCGCCGACGGAGGGTCGGACCGTTTGCACTCCACCGCGCGAGCGACCCGCACCGGACCAAGGACGACGCCGTGTCCATCCCCGAGAGCGAGATGGTCACCAGCCGCCCCGTAAAGCTCAAGGACTTCCTCGACCACTACCGCATCATGTCCGCAGACTCGGACTTCCGCTTCTCCGAGGAGTTTGAGCTGCTAAAGCATGTCGGAAGGGACAAGCCCTGCGGGGCAGCGGATCTTCCGGTGAACCGGCCCAAGAACCGCTTCACCAACATCTTGCCGTACGATCACTCGAGGGTGAAGCTCCTGCCGACGGATGATGAGGACGGGTCAGACTACATCAACGCCAACTACATTCCCGTGAGTGGGGTTTACGCACGCGTCTTGTACCCTAGTCACGTGGGCAGCCTTAACCGCGGTTAAGTCTGACCTCGGTCACACTTAACTGCTATTGAAGATGCGCATCTAACTAGGGTAGGGTCTGAACTCGCAAAGCGTCCATGACTGAACTTTCAAAAAATATTTTTCTAGGTTTGACATGGTGGGTGTAACAGCTTCAAAAAACGAGGACGATAAAAGTAATAGACGCGACAGGACAACAGCTGTACTCGCAACTGAAATGTTTTATTTGAAAAGGAAAAGAAAACACACACATCAGTACCAGATAAGACGGTGTGTGATCAAACAATACGCCACACACAAGGCACGTGTCATCACCCGCAAAACAAATAAAGAAAAAAAAATAGGTTCACTAGACTCAACTTATGCCAGTCATGGTCTGGCGCAAAAAGGACAGCTCCTTATCACATAAGGCAACCGACGGCTTACTCACACATCCCTCTCCGAGGCACGAAATATAAAAAGCCTCAATAATTTTGCGAGTGACCCTCTCTCTATGCCTCCCTTCAACCGTCACCTCGTCAAAGGCCGGCTGACACGTGCAGTCTCTGCAATGCAAAGGGAGGAGTCCCCCCACCGTGGCCCTCAGCGAGTAAGCATGCTCCCGGAGCCTATCGTTAAGGCACCTCCCTGTCTGGCCTATGTAGAACTTACCACATGACAGGGGTATCTTGTACACTACACTCGAGACACATGACACAAAAGGTTTTGCGTGTCTTTTGGTACACTTCGCCTTCACCCGATTTTCGGCTCTGGCGCCCACCCTTGCACAAATCTGGCTCATTTTTTGGGGGGCCGAGAACACTACTGGGACTCCATACCGGCCTCCAACTTCTTTAAGGTTGTGGGAGACACGGTGGATGTAGGGGACCACCACCTTTCGCTTTTTGTGTACGTTGGCCCTTACCCTCTCTATCCCTTTTGCCTTCTTCAGAAGGGCACTTGCCACCTTCGTTAAAAGCGCTGACGGGTACCCCGACGCCCTCAGTCTCTTAACCTGCGCCAAGAGACTGTCGGTCATCATGTGAACGCATGACTTCCCGAGAGCAGAGCCGAAACAGGAAACTGCTATGCCCCTCTTCACCAGCTTGGAGTGGGACGATCTGTAATCCAAAATCGCTTTCCTTGACCGCAGACTGAAGGACCAGCATACCTGTGTGTCCTTGAGACACAGCGTCAGATCCAGAAACTGGAGAACCTTATCCTTCGGTTCTTCAAACGTAAACCTAAGTCCCCCACCACTCTCACCGAAAGCACGTAAGACATTAGCCCACGTTGCCTCTCCATCCACATTGTCAAACACCACCAGAAAATCGTCCACATACCGAAACACCTTTTTTACATTGGAATCCCTCAAAGCAACATCGACTGCACTGTCCACAACACCGAAGAAAATGTCACTGAGAATTGGGGCCACACACGAGCCGATGCGCACTCCCGTTTTTTGCAGGAAAAACTCATTGCGCCAGCCTACCACCATTGAGTTCAAATAGAAGC
Organism: Ixodes persulcatus; assembly: GCA_013358835.2. Lineage (NCBI taxonomy): Eukaryota > Metazoa > Arthropoda > Arachnida > Ixodida > Ixodidae > Ixodes > Ixodes persulcatus. The sequence goes on along the minus strand of JABSTQ010009212.1, from coordinate 895,951 downwards.
CTAAAAGCTCAAGGAACCCTTCGAGGGTGACACCACTAGCATTTCTGAACGCCACCTCCCCGTTGGATTCAATGCAAGACCTCACCGAGGAGAGCAACTGGTCGTGAGGAAGAGAATAGAACAGGTCCTCGACGTCGGCTTTTAGTGTAGACGTCAAGGACCTGTTCCAAAAGTCTTGCCAAAGGCTTGTCGGCTCCTACCCCAAAGTCTTGTCGAAGTCTTGTGGGCTCTCATCCAAAAGTCTTGTCAAAGTCTTGTTGGCTCCTATCCAAAAGAATTCTCAAAGTCTTGTCAGCTCCCATCCAAAAGTCTGGTCAAAGTCTTGTGCTTTTGCTGCACGTGTACTTTGTTCCCACGCAAAGCCAAAGTACTACAAAATGTAGTGAGCACATGCTTTCTCCAGTGCCTGGGTCAGGCACCAGAAGGAGACTTGCTGCCACCCTCAGCCTGTCAGCAGAATTCTAAGTTGAGAGAGTTAAAACCAAATTGAAAAATAAAGTTCTCTCCAACCTGTGCCACATGAGGTATAGCAGGCTGAAGCCAATTAATAAATTAAATAAAAAATTAAAATTAAAAATAAATAAAAAGCCAAATCATTTTTTTTGTTTTGTAATAAATGCCAATTCAAGGAGGGGGAGAAGCGACCAACCCATTCAAGTCAGCAACCGACTTGAATGGCTCGAGCATACGCTGCACGTATCCGGGTTTAAACATTTTCACCGTGCGCTCTCCCACGCTCTCCCTGTCTGCCGACCGTCCGCAGGGTTTCAACTCTCCACGGGAGTTCATCGTGACCCAGGGGGCACTGCACAGCACCCGGGACGACATGTGGCGCATGGTGTGGGAGCAGAACTGCCGCGCCATCGTCATGCTCACCCGCTGCATCGAGAAGGGCCGCGAGAAGTGCGACCACTACTGGCCCTTCGACACCCAGCCGGTCTATTACGGCGACATCCAGGTCACCATCCTCAACGAGTCCCAGTACCCGGACTGGACCATCTCGGAGTTCAAGGTCTCCAGGGTGAGGGGCTGCCGTGCACGCCGACGTCACTAGACCGACCTTTTGTATATGTTTACGCAGCACAACACCGATAACGGTGATGGAAGTGCTGCGCCATTTGTGCCAAATTGCACCATGAACGCAACTCTGCCATACGGATATGCTAGTTTTTTTTTCGGAATTGTACATACCTAAATGATATTAATCAGCTACATTAACTGTCAGTTTTCCACAATTGTTTTCTCAATCCCCGTTGTAAAGGAAACCTAGTTTGAGCTCAGCCCATTTCTAAAAAAAAGACAGTCGTGCGCCACATTGTACTTTAATTTATTATTCATACATACTATAATTAAAAAAGGTAATAGGTAATATACTTCAATATATCAAAGATGAACACTCAATTATTATGAGACTGAATTCTTTAGTGATGTAATCATAGTTTTATTCTCAAATGGTGTGCTAACAGATGTTGGGATCTGCCCCAAAAGGGGTCAGTAGCTGCTCCAACCCAACATTTTTCCTGCTACAAAAAAGTCCAATGCCGCTTCCATCAACTTTGTTAAGCCCAGTTCACACACTTGCAACTGCTTACGACCAAGTGTCTTAAAACCCCTAGGGATCTCTTATGACGGCTGGCGCCATATGTCAGGTACCCGTATACGCTTTCAGTCTCCATACATTTCCTTTTTTTTTATTTTTGCGCATCATTCTTTCTCTTTTGGCCCAAAATATTTTTGACTGTGTTATAAATGCCTATTTCTCGTAGATGGTATGTATGTTTGGTCTCGCAAATATCGCAAAACATCCTTCGCTCTAGTGAAATGTGGTTCCAAAGTCACCTCACAGATGGCGCTATCATGCCGGCGTGTTTCTTCCTTCGTAAGAGATTGTAAGAGCTCAATCCTAAGCGAACACAAGTGTGCGAACAGGCCTTTATCACAATAAGCAATCGCCTGTTTTCCTCGTTTTTCTTAGAAAATTAGAAGGCTGCCATAGAAACGGCTATGGGCTTGCTCTCGTAGCTTTTGCTTCACTCGCACATACAATGAGAAGTTGTGTCGTATTCGAAAATGCTCGACCACGAGTTAGAGCAGTCGTACGACTTTGTGAACAGACCTTTTTGCCGCCGCCGATCGTACTGAAAGAGGGCATCCTTTCTCCCTCTCTTCTTTTCAGGGCGACCAATCCCGAATAGTCAGACACTTTCACTTCACGACGTGGCCGGACTTTGGGGTGCCCGATCCTCCGCAGACGCTGGTGAAATTTGTCCGAGCATTCAGGGAAAGAGTCATTCCCGACACCAAGCCAATCACGGTCCACTGCAGGTGAGCCATATCAAAAAAAAAAAAAGATTATGTACCGCTCATCTTGAAGTGGTTGCCATTATGCCTATATCCTTGTTAAACTTTTTGTTACTTCTGCGCACTGAGATAATCTAGCATTTATACCTCCAGATATGTTTTTTTTTTGCAGCGGAGCTGTTAAGGGTTAGTTTCCTCAGGATTGTGTCCGCCAGCAAACAAATGATGACACAAAACTCTGGACAGCTCCTGCCCTCTATGAACGACAACGGCAACCAGACAACCGGCTTGCCAGTTGTCTGGTTGCCGCCGTCGCTCGTAGATGGCGGCAACATTTCCAGCCTTTCCACTCTGGCTTGCCGACTTGCGGCCGGTCATTACTTCATTCCCACCATAGTACAGCTTCGCTGGTCTGCCTTCTTCACCAGAGTGGAAAGGCTGAAAGTTTTTTTGTGTGGCTTTTCGACATGTTGCTGTCACATTGTACTTGTTAAAACACTAGATTGTATTGTTATTATCATTATCGACTTCAAAGGGGCACTAAGTGGAGATGAAGATCGTCTTTCTATGCTGCAAAACACTATATATACAGGGTGTTTTTTTTTTAACTGCACCAAATTTTTAAATAAAGGGGGTAAAAGTTTTATGAATGCGGTTTTCACTGCGTGTTTATATGGCTTGGTGGACATTAGATGAGAATATAACCATCACTTTTATCAAACTAATTAACCAAAATTCGTTAATTAACTTTTTAATTACTGTAATTAGGATATATGTTTATATTACAAACTTTGAGGCAGTCATATGCCAAGACTGTCCCATTTTGTAGAATTCGCGTAATGTGCCTGTGTTCCAAGATATCTGCCCCTGAATTTTTTACTTTATCCGACTTTTTATCCACTCAATTCGGCAAACCCACGAAAGTGGCCACTATAGCCGAACTTTGCTACATTAGCCGGATAAAAGTGCTAAATTCGTGGACGAATATCGCGGTACACAAACTGGTTACGCGAATTCTACAAAATGGAACAGTCTTGGCATATGACTGCCTCAAAGTTCGTAATATAAACATATAGCCTAATTACAGTAATTAAAAAGTTAATTAACGGATTTTAGTTAATTAGTCTGATAATATGGATGGTTATATTCCCATCTAATGTCCGCCGAGCCATATAAACACGCAGTGAAAACCGCATACATAAAACTTTTCCCCCCTTTATTTAAAAATTCGGTGCAGTTAAAAAAAAACACCCTGTATAGGGTCCTTCGTTTTTGGGTTTTATATTTTTTATAAATCGGGGAATAAAAATCTGGTGTTTTGTTCCAAGCTGGAAATCGGGTTTTTCAAGAAATTATTCTAAAATTCGGGTTCTCAAGGTTGTGTTTAGAAAGATATAAGAATAACTAACGATAAAGAGCCTTGATCGGTTTCATGATACGTACAAGAGCTCACTTGGACTTTTTGATTTTTCGTAATATTTGTTCCTTACGTAATCTTACGTAATCTTCTGCATGCACAGCATCTCTGTTTCCATCACAGTCCTGTCCGATCTTTGGACATACCTTAAATTAGAGCATGTTCTCTCAACGTCACAACTTATGCGTGCATTTGCAACGCACAGCAATATCACTTCAGTTCGACAGGAACGAGATATCTTCCGTCCTCTTTGAAACAAAGTTTTAAAAGCAGCTTCTTATCTTTCTCTTTTTTTTTTCTTTTTTCCTATTTGGTTGAAATGGAAATGGAAGAAAAAGGCAAAGGATGCTTCACAATAGACAAAAAAGCGAAATTTCGGTGCTCAATCTATGTCACGGCAGTTCACCGAAGCCAAGAAAATCTAGGATTTGTGTCCGAAGTCTGGAGCTTGTGCACATGTTCCCCTTTTCCTCCCAGAAAATATTTACGGAGCAGTGTAATTTGGAAAATAGTAAAATTCATTCCCTTAATTTGGGGAAAAATTGGGCTTAACCCGATTTTCAAGGAACGAGTTGGGGGTGAAAATATTGGGTTGGCACCCGGAAAGGAAGGACCCTAGGTATCTGCGTTCTTAGCATCATAGAAAGCCAGAAGTTACAATCATGCATGACCTTTTTTTTTATTGAAAAAGACGTGAGCAAACATCATGAATCTCTCTCTTCTGAAATATATTTCAGAGAAAGGGCATAACACAATGTCTTCTTCAAGTTTTTAGTAGGAAGAAGGCCATGAATTATTGGAATTTTCGGGTTCTTCTTAGAAAGCTTAGGGTGTAAAGGTAGAATTCACACCCTAAAAGATTGTCTCAAAATCCAGTTTAGTGCCGCTTTATTAAATTTTATGCCGCATGAGAATCTGTACTTGAAGACGAACAGAAATGAAGCAAGAGTTGAGGCTGGACCTCTTTGAAGGAGTGCCGTAGAAGTCTCCGACTCAAGCTTTTTTATTCTATCACAAATAGACTAAAATTTCTGCTTCATCATAATCAAAATTGCCAACCTATATCTCTTTGCACACAGATCGCTCTGGCAAGGTTTGACCATAGGCCACAAGGACAAATCTTTTTAAACTTGTTTTTTTGTACGTACCATGTCAGAGTAAAATTCATTACCAGTGGGAGTGGTGTGATGCGACAATGCCGATTTATTCTATAATGCATCGTGCCCCCCGCAATAACGCCTAAGGTGTGCTGCAGGCTTTTCTGGAATAAAGAGTAATGATATATGAAATGTTTGGGACATGGCATGTCTAGATGCATATAGAGGAGGCTCGCGATAATTAAAACTCGGTTATTTCATACTTCTAAATAATTCAAACAAATTTTTGGAAAATTTCGTTGTCTCACTATGTTCTTAGTATATTTATAAGCCGCTTAATTCGAATGGCAATTTCCTGTAATCCATTCTTTTTCTTCCCGCGGCCCATTGAGCACGCTTCTTACTGAGCACTTCCGTGGGTGTTGCTTCTCCGCAGTGCACAAGTGAACAGTAAGAACGGGGCTAAAACGGTAGTCCACAGCAAACAACTGTTTTGCTGCATGAACAAAATTTTGTTTTGATGTGTCATGTGCTGTCTAAACAGTTCACGGTAGACAACACTTTTGAGGGATGAATAAACTTATATCACACATTTTACCAATGTTTCATGTGTGGCATACCTGCTTATGATTAGTAGGTCTGTGTAGAGGAAATCATCAAATATCTGCTTTGTATCTGTAGCCATTCATATAACAAGTCATAATTTTATCTTGTATTATACTTAAACGAATTTCTGACAATTCAAGCTTCCGATAATTCAAACAAAATTTGGCTTCCTGGAGTTCGAATTAATGAGAGTCCTGTACTAGGGTTTCGATAGCGTTTGAGCAGAACATCGTCTGTCGTTTCTTCCAGCGCTGGAGTGGGTCGGTCTGGGACCTTCATAGCCCTGGACCGGATCCTACAAGGCCTGCGGAAATATGACACCGTGGACATCTTCGGCATAGTCTACGAAATGAGGCATGAGAGGGTCTGGATGGTCCAGAATGAGGTATGCCCAATGACTCTGCACTCTGCTTCCAGACCAAACAATTGGGGGTCAAGCGTGTGTGTCAAAGGGGACACCGAAGTTGTCGTAGAAAGGGAAGCACCCGACTGGGAATATGCACGTAGAAAGAAAGATAACAGGCTCTAGATATGACGTCTTTTAAAAGCTTGTTCCAAGTTTCTCCTAGCTCCCAGTCTTCTTTCCACGCCTTTCGGTAATGCAACGGAGGTGATCTTTCGTGTTTAGTTTTGTCCCTGTAGCACATAGACAATGTTATTGTAGATTTTTAAGTTCCAGCAGATGCAGGCAATTCTCCACGCTCAACGAGCTGATTAGGTAGAAAATTAATTGGTCGTTCCAGTGGTAGTGCAGGCTTTTGCGGAACCCTGTTGCGTGCTGCAGGCTTAGAATAGCAGAACAAGTCCTTTCCACAAAGCTCTCTGCTCACTGTGATTGGTTATTTCCTCCTCTCCAGCTTTTGCTCTGACAAAGAGGAAAAAGTGGGGGGCTTTTGTGAAAGGGGTAATGGTCCTGCTATTCTTAACCTGAAACAAAACAACAGTGCTGCCATTTCTTTTTAATTTTACAATCGCCGACCGATTTTTCGGACTCGGAGGGGACCCCAAAATTGTCCGAATAATCAAGCAGTCCGAAAAATCGATTTCAACCATAATATCAAATATCCACACATATTCTGCTGCATATTGACCACTTTCCACTTGTTTGATGTCAGTTTTAGGTTCTCGTGCTACTTCCGCTTTATATTGTTCACTTTTCACTTGTTTTTTGGTCTGTTTGATCACGGTGCTGCGCTTGGTCGGCGCCTTCGTTGGCACAAGCACCGAAGTTGAAGTTGGCGCCATTTGGCCCTATTTGGAGGCAATGTTTAGTCCACCAAGCTCGCTTCAATACTAAGCCTATCGGCAAAAAACCTTTGCGCTGAAAGACCACAAGAGCGGCAGACGGCCGCTCTTCTCGCAGTCGGACTCGAAAAGCACCGACCACGAGAAGAACTGGAAGAACCATAAGAATGGGCAGACGGCAGCCATGTTGTTTATAGCGGAACCGGAAAACCCGACTATAGCTTCAACCCAGCTTGTTTATTGCGTAGGACATGTTATCGAGGCTACAGGGCAAAATCAAAACAACCAAAATAGCGGTGACTAAGCTCACGGCGCTATCGCGGCGGCTGTTTTGTGGCTGTAAACTGAGGAAATCGTACAAATTATGTTCAAAATATCGAGCAATAAGCTTTATGGCGTCCGAAATTTTGGTCAATGTTATACATTAACTTTATGGGATGTGTGACGGTTGGGCAAAAACGTCCGATTAATCAAACGTGTCCAAAAAACCGGTCGGCGACTGTATATCTCATTTATGCTAACCACATTAAACTTGCGTAACTTTACAGTAAGTCTCAATTGCTTCCTTACGTTTTCTATGGTACCGTAATTTAAAACGTTGCTTCCATTTCTTTCTTTTTTTTTTTTTTGGCTTGAATGCTTTTGGCATAATTGTTTGTTGCCTCATTGCTTTGCCTCGTTCTTTTGCAGCAACAATACATCTGCATCCACCAGTGCTTAATGTGTGTGCTCGAAGGGAAGGAGGACATTTTGGACTCTCCAAGACCCGAAGCTCATGACAATCAAGGTTTTGAGGGTGAGTCCCACGTTCCATGCCTCCAATCAAACTCACGGCGGTCCAAGTTTCGCTTTTTTTTTTCTATTGGCTGTGAATTTTCACCCCGACCAACCCTAACATTTGCTGCATTAAAGTGCCTGTCAGGGTAGCCTAGCAATAGCGGGGTTTGCAAGATATTTCGAGGATTCTCTGATCCCCTTAAGTAAAACACTGTTGGTCTCCCAAGCGGAAGGAATTGACACAATGAATTTCGTTGTCGATTGTGGCGTTTCTTTTTCAATTGTGTGTCGAGGCAGATTCGTTGGGTTACCGTTTTCATTTTTTCGGCTTGACCCATTCGTAAGCATATTAATGTCAGATTTAGATAGCTTAACAGACTGAAACAAATACTCATAACTATGTGAATTCTTTCAGCCTATTAGACAGTATTGATTGATGAACTAAAATGCACAAATCATAATCGATGGATGGTTTTATTATTATTATTATTATTATTATTATTATTATTATTATTAACTGCAACATTGTGCATAAATTAAGCAGTATGCAGAAATTCCTGCTACCCATATAATATATGCACAACTGCCCTTGTCGATAATCACAAGTCCGTCATATTGTATGCTTGAAAACACTGGGTAATGGGAGGACGGCACACGTCACGAAGCACGCGAACCTTGATCCTCAATCAGCGTCGATGAGGAGCCGAGATACTAGCATTCTCAAGCTTCCCCAAGTTTGACTGTATGTTCAACAGCCATCAGTCATCCCGTACACTCAGATGTTCCAAGAGTGGGAGAAATCCCTCCAAAGATATCTGTGTGAAGTCGTAATTTTAAAACGATAGCTTTATATGAAGACCTCGCTTGCTCGTATTGGTGCTGGTCGCACCATAACAAGGCCAGGGGAGAGAGCGTCAGCAACGTCACAGTGTGTGCGACCAATGGCGTTGCGCCGCGTGGAGGGGGGGGAGTGGTGCACCAATTTGCCTCTCCCTTTCCCTCCTCCTCTGCGTAGGAGCGGGGGCTGCGTAGTAGGTTGAGAACTGCATATTAGTAAAATAGTGAAAGAATCTAGTAGGAATGAATTCGTTTCGCAGTACTGCTCATTGAAAGTACCATCAAGTGCTATCGTACCTTCACCGCATTTGGCGGAATGTCTAAGCCAGGCGGCTTTTCAATGGGTATGGACTCGCCTGCCCTAAAGATTCTTTTCCTGTACTCACGGCTTCTCTTTTCTGCATCGTTTCTTGCATGACATCTCCGCTATCCGAGCAATATCTTTGTCGAGGCTAACCTGCAAAAATTTAAAGTCTGGTGCCCGTTAGAGTTTGCACGCAGAGTTAAAGTAGGAATAGTGTGTTTCGTTCTACTATTATTGGTTTTGCGGTGCAATAACTCAATTCAACTAACCATAGTATTATGAAACACTACCCTGTTTATGTCAACGACAGTATATGCCATAATGTGTTTATGCCTAATATATATTAGGGTACCAATTTGCAATACAGTGAAACCCGTTTAGAACAAACCCACGTACAGCTAATTATTGTCGATATCGAACTCACGGAAAATTTAAATAAAAATGCATGTAAAAAGTACTTTTTATAACGAACAACATATTGGCTATATCAAACTTTTTCCCCCCGGGAAGGCTTCCAAAAACGCGCAAACAATTGTCTTCTAGCTTGTCCCTACCCCCCCCCCCCCCCCCCCAAAAAAAAGTAGGAAAGAAAGAAAATTTTAAAAGCTCAAGTTGCGAACAAAATTGAGCTAAGAGAAGCGATTCAGAATGGGAGAAAGCTAAAAATTTCACTCTGCACACACGCACAGGAAAAAAAAAGTTTTCATCCCAAAACGGTTGTCCTTGAAGAGAAGCGATTCAGAAGAGGAGATGAGCTAAAAGAACAAACGCATTGCGGAAGTTCGTTGTAAATGGTTTTTGCTATATCGAATTACTGTAAAACCCTTAATGTTCGCGAGCCCTTAATTTTCGCGAACTTCGCGAATTGAAGAATTCGCGAAATTTAAGGGCACGCGAAAAATTCGAACCTTAAGAGTTTCAATGCAGGCGCCTGGATTTCGCGAAATTTAGTGGCCGCGATTATGTCCTCTGTGACCGATTCGCGAAAAATAGGGGCCGCGAAAATAAAGGGTTCTACAGTACTTGCTATATTTAACTGATCATAGCGTTTCCTGCTGTTCGTTATAAACGGGTTTGACTGTATACACGATTGAGATCCAGATACTGACTTAGTGAAGAGCTTCCAAGGAAAAGTTGAATGATTAAATTATTCTATTCTGGGTTGCACAGAATTGCGCATCTAACTAATCGACTCATCTCGGCCAAAAGATAAGGGCCTAAATGAAACTATATGCTCTGTTTCACTTTAACTGCGAGTGCAGCAAAAGCTACAAAAGCGAGCTTCGTGCTTTCAGCATCTTTTTCGAGCACACGCGCTCATGCAGTGCAAGCATAGTTCAGGGCAACATGCTTGTGCTTGCAGCTATGGCTTCGCTCGCACTTAAAGTAAAACAAACTGTAGTTTCAGTTAACATATGTAACATGATGGTCGGTAATTTTCTTTTCAGCCCGAAGTTACTAGCCGCCGCTCTGTTCTGCGTTCACGGTACTTTCTTCAATTCGCACGCTCAGCATGGCTAGGCCAGCATGCTTTAATACAGAGCATGAAAACTGTCTTTTAATTGTTGCGGTGCCCTCTAACCTTACACCTCCAATTTCTTTCTTCCCTTGACCCCTGTTATTTCTCTCATCTTTCACTACCACAATGAATTTGCAGGATACTTCCAAAGATGTCACAAATGTGTCACAGAAACTAACTGCAGGTTACAAATTAATTTATTTCTGAAATAGCATATCATCCATTGTTGTATTGTAGACTCTCCTATTGTATTATTATAGTAGCAGGAAGTGTGTATTAAAAATGTTGCCTTGACAGAGAAGATATTGTACATGGTACTATGTACAAGTATTTATCAACGAACAGCAGTATTGGGAAGAAAGTGTGGTGGTAGGGTATTTCATTATTATTATATATTTTAATTGGGTCCAACAGTATGAAGGGTCAGACCATCCTGGCAACACTGACCCATCACTGCTTTCTCTTTACGTTGATGCGGCACAGATCACTCAACCCGACTAAAAACAATTTGAAAGATATTTATCATCAGTAGTCTGTGAAACTTCCTTTGTCAGGAAGATAATTCGGAACTGAGTAGAATCATTTGTAAATATAACAAATAAATTTATTCACTACGGGACGAGCAAAGGGCGTGGCAAAAACCTCCGTGCTTAATCCAGGAACATGCATGTCCAGAATCATTGCATGGTCCCTTCTAAAGTCTCGTACTGTAAAGTTATACATTGCCCCCCTTGCAAAAGTATTGCCCGCATATTATATCTGCATTGTCCCAGCACTGTTGTGTGGTAACTATGCTTGTGTGCCGTGGTTCCACTGCTGTGCTTGAACGTTGTGAACGTTGTGAACCCCACATTATGTCCTACTGCACAGTCCAGTCTTCTGAACATATGAGCAAGTTTCAAGCGTTCCTCAGCTGTCATGAAGTGACAAGTTAAAACTCTAGTGTTCCGTCTTGTTGTGAAGATGCCACGAGCGACTGGACCGTGCTTTAAGACCAAGGGATGTCTGTGGAAGCTTGCAGTCAACCTCAAATGGGCTTAATACTCGAGCAATTCGGCATCCTCATTTTGATTGTTTTGAAAGACAGAAATTAAATACAGAGAGGTGTGCACATCTTCCTTTAATCAAACTGACTTGTATCTGTATGCTTTCTTTAGCAGAGATGAATTTATACGACATTCTTTAGCAATCGGTAAATATTTTAATGCACATGTCTAATACACATACTTACTATGATGACCTTTCTGATGCGAAATTGTAAACCTTATTTTCAGATGACGAGGGAATCGCCGAATCTGGAATATAGCCATAAAGACCCCCGTCCCCCAAGAAGATCCTCGCTCCCACTGCAAGTCAAAGTCAGGTGCCGAGGAGTTTGGCACTTTTGGTTCTTGGATCCTACGGAGCTTCTACCCAGCTCCTCTCAAGAACAATGTACATACTACTTCGGGATATTTATGAGAACAAGGCTTTGGAAGACACAACGCACCAGTATTGAAGACCACGGAAAGACGCTAAGGAAGAGAAGCGTGGCAGCGTGGATGGAGATACTCAAGTGGATCGCACGTTGCAATAACGACCCCAGAGCAACTCGGCTTCGTTTTTCTGTTGTTGTTTTGTCCTACGTTCACAAAGTCGTGGACCTGTGTTCCATACTTTGGTTGGTCCGCAACAAGGATTGCTGACGGAAGGTCAAGCAGCCCAAGTGTACATATGTGGACAGATGTGTTTTGTGCACGACGTCTCTTGGTACGGTCAGACTTTTTTTGTTCCTTCGTTGTTGTTTTTTTTTGCGGTGCGACATGTTTTTTCTGAAGTGCAATTAATTGAGTATGTCGAGGCGCTGCATCATCTATAGGTCCGAGCCGACGTTTTGATGTTGACGTGCCTTTTATGTTGGCGGCTCTACAGGGAAACAAGGTTAGAACAAGCGCACCGAGGTATTCCTTTGCCGGTTATGCTGAGACAGAAGAGAATTCCTAATGCACAACTTTGGTGCCTACCTTTTTCTCATTTTGTTTCTAGGAGTCTGAACGTTTTGGCACCGCGGCGTTGCGATTCCTACTATATATTTCTGAGAAGGCTAGGGTTGAACAGAAATACTCAGGTGTGCAAGTAGCCAGATGTGAACAAGTGTTTCAGTAGGTGAAAGAAAATATTGCGAGGTAGCTTAAACGGTCTCCAGGAGTAACTACTTACCCAAGTTTCAAGAGGAGTAGTCTTTGAAACTCGCGAGTAGCAAGTATAAAATTAGCATACTAAGCCGTCTTCCATATAAAAAAAAAAAAAGACACAGAAGCAGCAAAATACTTCCACTACAAAAGAAATATGGCCCGAAGATATGTGGCCATAGGTCTGCAATTCATTTTCACTCATCGTAAATACTGGGGTAAACGTTCAATCATTGAGACATTGTCAGATATAACTGCAACACCGTTGCATTTTCTTTGCGACCTTTGTTACTTGAAACAAACCAAGATGCCAAATCCTACACAAGTGAAACAAACGAGTCACAAAGCATGTGTATATATGACAATATGTATCTGGATGCAGCATATCAAAATGATATTTCTATGTACTATATGTAGTATATATATATACACATATATATACTAGATCATACAGTGACTAGACCAATCGCCATGCTTGTCTTCAGGCCTAGAGTAGTGGTGCCGTGAGCTCCTAAAGCAATGTGCATGAATGCAGTGTACTCTTACACAGTTCTCCAAATATAGTGCCAATGTAATAATACCACAAATTTGTTTCCTAAGTACTGAGTGCTTCTGAAGATGTATCATACACAGTCTTGAGCTGTTCTTCGTTGCAATGAATATGTGCACTATTTTGTCAAAGTGACATAACTTATTTTTTATAATTTATCGGCAACTGTCAGCTCTTGAGGCATCTTAATTTTTGTTATTTTAGGAATCTTCTGTCTCCACTATTCCGTAATGGAATTTTTATGTTAATAACAATAAAGATATTCCAACGATAGTATTGTTTTTTTTTTTTCTTCAATGTACTAATGGGTATTGTAATTGGCTGATGTATGTTATGAAGAATTTGTTGTGCGAGAAGAGTACTCCATACAAAACTTTAAAGTATAAAACTGAGAGAACGGGAAGAGGACATCTTTCATTTAGCAACAACATAAAATGGCACAACAATAAAACCGCCCCCCAAAGGTTTCAACGTTCTCAAAGAGGGAAAGGAGATGATTAATATAAAGGAAAGGGAATTTAATGTAAATTCTAAAGTTTAAAAATCGCTGGTGTCACGACGAGTTATCACTAATCTAGTTATCTCTGATTACTTAGAATCCGACCTTTGTCATTGTCAATGATAATGAAGGTGCAGAAATGTTGTTTGCAGTCCCAAAGGGAAAATACTATAAATACAAAAGTTTAAAAAGCCCTAGAGTCACGACGAGGTATCAGTAATCTAGTCATCTCTGGTGTTAGGAATTCGACCTCTGTCTTTGCCAATGATAATGAAGGTGCAGAAATGTTGTTGTTTACAGTCCCCATGGCAACATGGGGACTAAACAACAACATTTCTGCATAAAATATTGATTGATAATGAATCGCCTGCCAAAAACTAAAATAAATATTTGAGGGGTGTCAGTGTCCCTTTAAAGGGGTAACTGCAAACAAAAAAGCGTTTTTTAAACAGTCTAATTGGGCGAAGCATGTCACAAAACAAATCTTCCGCGAAAAAACACATTTCGTTTAGCAATATTTACGCCACAGGACGTAATTTAGTCGGAGTCACAACCTCTCCACATCTAAAACTCCCGCCCGGCCGCCATATTTGAGGTCACTGTTGAGAGCGCATGCTCAGAACGAGCTTGCATTAATAGGCTGCCAAGACCGGCAATCTTGGTGGTGCGGAATGCACGTGGCGAAAGAACTGTGGAAGCACGCGTTCAGCACGCGCTCCGCAGCCGAGCACACAGCTATGGCCGCCAGTGAATACTCCCTATAGCAGCCACTCCGTGACGTAAAATACCAACTTTGTGGCGCGCAATTTAAAACAGACGAAAAAGCCGCAAACTAAAATCAGTCTTCGTGCAATAAATGTTGCTGTAAAAAAAAAAAAAAAATTTTTTTTCGCGGAAAAATTGTTTTGTGACATGCTTCTCACTATTAGGCCACTCTCAGAATAGGGATTATTTATGGTCAATAATTTTATTGTGATTATTTATCTTTACTTTCGTTTCAAATATTGTCAAATTGTGTCCCTTTGACAATATTTGTCAAAGTTTGACCAGCTCTTCCGTATGATCTATTTGAGATATCGTAACATATTTAGTACTTTCAGAAAGCTAAAAGTATACTCTTTCTATTGATAAGAAATTTAATGTTGTATGTAAAAGGGAAAGGGCAGTGTATTCTCGTAAATCAAGGACTGTTTCAAAATATTGGCAAATTGGAGATTGATTTTCTAAAAAAAAAAGACACCTTTTATTTTGCTGATTTTTTTTTCTCTAGCTAGTTATTCCAGTGCTTTATAAGATAATATAAATAGAAAATGTAATATTTTGTTTGTATGGCAGCTATAAGAGCTTGAAATCTGATTTTGTTTGACTGTTTTGTCAGTAAATCAACTTACTCGCAAAAATACACTAATTCAAAATTGGCGCCTCTTATTTTTTTAATAGATTCCTTTGAACACACTTATTCTCTGATAAATAATTTTAACACGGTTATTTATAAGAAATATATTTTAGAAAATTTGTGAAATATTTGTGAATGTTTACTAGCTCTTCCTTGCGACCTATATGAGGTGTCTTAACATACTATTTAGTATTTTCAGAAAGCTTAGAGTACACTCCTTCCAATGATAACAAATTTGATGTTGTGTGTAAAAGAGAAAGGACAGTATTTTTTCGTAAAGCAAGGACTATTTCAAAACTTTCGCGAATTGGAGGTCGATTTTCTAAAAAGCCTACCTTTTGTTTTGGCTAATTGTTTTTCTCTAGCTACCTATTGCAGTGCTCTATAAAGTAAAATAAACAGAAAATGTAATATTTTGTTAGTATAGCGGCTATAAAAGCTTACATTTTGGTTTTTGTTCACTTGTCGCCCAGTAATACAAGTGACTCACAAAATACGCTCACTCATAATTAACACCTCTGAAAATTTGAGTAACTACCTGTGAATTCCTTTAATAAAAGAAGATGCAAACGGCGAGTTATGCTAATAAAGCGTCTAGGTCATTATATGTTTAATGTTTTTTTTTTATTGTCAAATCGCTTCTTTGCAACAATATTTGACGAAGTTCAGCAAGCAGTACTGTGTGACCTAATCAATATATTTGTATGATCTTTACATCACCGTAAAGCTCCAATTAAGCTCTTTCTTTTGAGTATAATTTGAATATTTTTCGCTAAACATATAACGCGGAACATTTGCCTCAAAAACGAATATTTAGAAATACTTGCGTCAGATACTAAATCGTAAATATTTATATGCACTAAATATCAGTTTGACATAAGAAAATATGACAATTACATTTCAAGTTCGGCATTTCAAACTCAAAGCCGAAAGCAAAAGGCCCCAGAGGAATTCTCTAGCGATCTGCATTCCCCCGTATTGGGAGGAAGTAAGCGCTCTGCCCGCACTTGTAAATACGGGCTTCTAAGTAAATTTTTTTAAGTACACTACTCCAAATTTTATTAATGTTTATGGTTGGATATTGAGGCTAACGATAAATAAAAAACCTTACATAGGCCAAAATTCTGCTCAGCAGAGCGCCTGTGCGAAGTCCCGTTGAAAACGCTCATAGCACGAGATTCGAGTCTTAATAACGGTCATACAAACAATATATTACAATTTCTGTTGATAGTTCCTGATAGACTACTATATTATCTAACTGTGAATAAAAAATAAAATAAATAAAAGGTGTTTTTTTTTTTAGAAAATCGACTCCAAACTTGCTAGTTTTTCGATATATTCGTTTTTCAGACACACGTAGCGCATTATATATTTACAACAGAATGTTCAAACTATTCTCAAAATAAAGAGCTTCATTGGAGTTTTACGGTGATGTAAAGATAATAAAAATATGTTGATTAGGTCACACAGCATAGCTTGCGCGAACTTCGTCAAATATCATCGCAGAGATGCGGTTTGACAAATAAAAAAAACAACATTAAGAATGTTATGACCTAGACGCTTAATTAGCATAAAAAAAGCATATCTCGAGAGTGTTCCCAAAAAGTTATATTGATGTAGCGTAAAAAGTAGGGAGAAGGAATGGAGTGAAATATGGTACCCCCGATAAGCTGGAAAAACGTCAGTTTCCACCTTGGCTGCTTCAACGGTCCATAACTTGAGAACAAAAAATCCGACGAACTTGCCGTTTGCGTCTTCTTTTATTACAGAAATTGCCCGAAAACATGTATTTTTTTGAAAAAAAAAATTAAAACTTCGACCCAAAATTTGTGCCTGAGTTGAGATGAAATCACCCAGCAGGTTCTTAAGTTGTTGAGCTGCATTTTTTTCTATACATCTACGCATTAGTTTCTTCATCAGTTTATTTTTCTGGAAACTATAGGCCGTAGACGATGGGAATCCTCCTTGTGCATCATATATTGTTTCACCGCCGAACGTGACCGAAATTAACGACGAATACCAGATGCATCGTAAAGTGTTCGTAAAAAAGTCCGCAATTATGACTTTAAACCGTAATAAGGTTGACAGCTGGACTAGTTAAAAGTTGTAAAACATGATGAGATAAACCGGACAGGACAGCGCTCTGTCCTGTCCGGCTTGTCTCTTCCTTTTGTACCTTTTTGCGCTGTTTTATCTCATCATGTCTGACTTGAAACCACTTCGTGGTTCTGAAGGTGGCTCCCTACCGCTGTTTCATTGGTTGTGTGTAACGGACACATTTGTATCACGAAATTAGGCGAAAATGACATAAAACTTGAACACAGCCGCGAGCCCGCTGAAACCGAAACCAACCAAATTGAGGCCGCTCAATGGTGGCGAGTGCACCAGTGCCCCTTATCCGCCGGTCGGGTAACCACTGAGATGAAAAGGTAGTAAGCGAGTGGCAGTACCGATTTTTGGAACCTGTTTCATTTCGCGCCCTCAGTCTGGGGCTCCAAACTTTTTCGCTTACGGGTCGGACCAGGAATCTGTCGCTGTCTCGAGGGGCGGAAAAGAAATAAGTAAATATAAACGAGGAAAAACTAAATAAATAATCCTAAGTAAGCAATTATTAAATACAATATAAGTTAGAGTAAAAATTAAAAAGAAGAAGAATGTTAGGAGGATCAATACATCTACTTTATTATTAAATCTAGTATTTAGCTAAAAACTATGACATTACACAATATTGGGGACCCAAAAAAGTCACCAGGCGTAAATCAAAGCACATGGGAACTTTGGCGGGTTCAAACGGGGCAGAAAACTAATGAGAATTATATAACTGATGCTGACAATATGCAATAGATACGACACGGGACACTAAACTCAATATACATGGGAAGGCACATGAACATTGGAAGTTACACAGATATGTGCAGGGACTAACCGCCGAATTCAGAAACCTCACTCAAACTACACTCAAACTTAAGGGCCCCTCCACTTCCTCGAGGAAGGCGCGAGGGCCGGCGCTGGCCAATCGCGAGGACGGACCCGCCGTCGCGATTGGCCAGCGCCGGCCCTCGCGCCTTCCTCGAGGAAGTGGAGGGGCCCTTAAGTTTGAGTGTAGTTTGAGTGAGGTTTCTGAATTCGGCGGTAAGAATGCTAATGCTGTCGAGGACAATGTCCAGTGAATAATATGACGAGAGGACAAGTCTTACAATAAACAATTCTCTGGCTTTTTATATATATATATATTTATTTTTTTTCTGGCAGGACTTGGAAGTATTGCAATTGTATTTTAAAAATACGTTCGAGTATCTGTACCTCTGTATCGAGATCTTTGAAAGATATATTTGTCTTTCAGTAGTGAAATACATTTGCGATGTACCGCTTGTATCGCGATACTCTGCCAGGCGTGATGATCTTGTTACATTTATTGTTGAAAATGAACTGTCGGTTTTCTATGATAAACTGAACACAACCTGTTTGGTGCAATGGGTCCCAGAATTTGTGGTATGCAGCTGCCGTACAACCCCATCTACAGGGGGGAAGCCTAGTTGTCTGGCATATATACCATAAAAAACAAAATTAAAAAAAAACGGGAAAAAAAAAAAACGAAATTAAGGTGGTTCAAAGAACGGTCAATCGCAAAAATAGCAGGATCAGCTCCTCTAGCAGGATAAGCATGGGGAAAGTCGTTGTTGTTTTCAACTATCCAGCACCTCTGTGGGTCACTGGGGGGCGACAATGTTGTTTCAGCGGAATTCGGGCTGGCAGCTGTGAATAGATGAAAAGTTTGAGGTAAGGGGAGTTGCATAAACTGACATAAACTCGAAGAATGCAAGCCCTGCCATTTGCACCACTGTTCGGGAAAAATGTGTATTTTTTTTTATCTGTATCTGTATTCCGCAGTACGTTTGTTTACGTCTTTTGCCGAAGTATCTTAGGGATATCCCGTCACATAAAAGGCAAATGTATACCAGTATCTGTATCTTGGCTCTATAAAATTAATTTTTCCGCTAAATCTATGGAAATATTTCCCCGCTAAATTTAGCGTAAAAATGTCTCCGCTCAATTTAACGGAAAAGCTTCCCCGATAAATTGAGCGAAAAACTTTCCCCGCTACATTTAGCGAGAAAATATTTTTTAGCGAAAATTTTCCGCTAAATGGGAGGGGAGCAGAAGAGGAGGAGGGGAAGGGCATACCCCTCCCTCCGTGCCCTCCCCTCCTCCTCCTCAAGAGCTGCGCTCTAATTGGGCATTGCGGAGAATTGTAAACGTATTTCGTTTTTTTTTTTTTTTCTGGCTATAAATAGATGCACGGGACATCTCCACGACGCACCAAATCCGTACCAAGGTCCGACGGGACCAGAATGCCTAAATTTCAGCGTTTCAAACTGCTCGATCGAGGTCACGTGGTTCATGGGACGTGTCGCAACTCCAGTCTGCTGCTCGCCCCCTCACGGACGAACGAAGAACCAGATGAGTGGGGACGGCGGTGGAGACGGTGGTGTTGCCGTTCTGGTGGCGTGCTTGTGCATCATGCAGTTCTCACGGAAAAAGCGAGTGCGTTAAAACATGAATTGTGGTCCGCTTCGCAACAGCGTTGCACAAAGGGACCGGGATGTCTTATTTCATTAGGGACTTTGAGTAGATCGCGCACGCTGCAGATTGCGGGTTCTGCGATCGCCAGCACAATCTGTGCTCAACGTGACGGCAAAATCTCCCGCTAGTGGTGCAAAGCTCTTGCGCACGATCTACGAAAAGCTTATTCTTTCAAGGAAGTAGAGAAAACTGCTCGCACAATGGTGCATCAAACGATAGACATCGGGCATGGGTTCGCATTTTATGCGCCGAAAGGCGCCGTGACAAAAAACATGACAGTATTTTTTTAATATTCCCAAAAGACAGATTACGCGTAGCTTTTCAGTTATTTACAAAGGCGAATAAAGAAATGCTTGTAGCATCTTTAAGCGCATCTGTGTGCCGATCGTGAGGTGTGCTGCAGAACAGAACGGGTAGTTTTGTCGAGGTGGGCGTCAGACGATGCGAATAACACGGCACACAGGTGTAGTGTATATTTGAATATTTATTTTGATAGAGCAATACAGAAAACCCTCAAACACGCCGATGGCGTGTTTGAGGGAAAGCGTCTCTTGACTGCAGTCATTCTGCCCTCTATCCTCTTCGCCATGCGCCAACTCACGCATACGCATGAGCAACCGATTTCAGGGTTGCCAGGTTGGGCTATAAATGGCCAAATAGGAGATATGCAAAATTCGCAGCGCCATCTACTAGGCGCGAAAAGAACTAGATGCGCCATCTTGGTTAGGTCGAGAAAATCGGCCGGACGGTTTGGTACTCGCTGTCGTGTGCTCCGCGATCTTTTTTTTCTGCCGGCTAGATGGTATTATATTGCTGTGTACTGTGTACATCTCTGCAAGAAACGTGGTGTCACCGACAGCAAAGAGTACAAGTTATGTGTCACAAAGGTATCATTTATAAATATTATTCGAGTGATAAAGAGTGATAAGGCGGCGGTCTTCGCGCAACGGTCTTCGCATTCGCGAAGACCGCCGCCCGGTTAACAACGGCGACAGCCCCACCACGAGGGTGCTGGACTCCCTGCGTCGCCGGAAATTCGGCCGGCTCATCTGCAAGCTGGTCCAGGCGCTAGGCGCTTGAAACCGGCCTGCTATAAGTCAGCAGCCCATGGCAGTCCCGCGAGACCACCGTCGCGAAGACCACTGCTTGGCCTATACGCTCTTCACCCTCTTCACCATCCCACCATCGTCATATATTTTGTAAATAGATCAAACTGCCTCCTGGTGTGCGACGTGGGCACGCACTGTGCATGGGCTACCTGCCTTTCCTCTTCGCCTGCACGCCTGGAGGTCTACTCAGGAGTGCAATAAACTAGGGCTGGGCACTCGACCAATTAACCTACTGATTAATCAATAAATGCATTAATTGCAATTCATCTTTTAACCGGTGAATCGGTTAAACGTTGACAAACAAACAAAACAGTAAAAATTCAAGCTTTCAGCACGCAGACGTGGACGAGCACGCCCGTAAGTAAACTGTAGGGGCGAGATCGTAACTCCAAACAAGTGGAGAAGGTTGTATATGTTCCAGCCACAAATTTAACGCCATGCGAGTGTCCGTTTAGCGCAGCAGAGACTTTTGTGAGCAATCGAAGGAGTTTACTATTGCCAGAAAATATCAACAAACCTCTTTGCCTTTGCGGCTGAAGTAATCATTTGTGAGTGTGGGTCAGGGTATTGAACCGAACCCGAACCGTGAACCGAAAACCGGAAAAAAAACGTTATTTTCGCGCGAACCGAAGTTGCAACTATATTTTCCATGCGGTTTTCGGTTCATACGCGAAGTCAGGTCACGTGAAAAGTGCGTGGCGAAAAAACAGTAACCTGAATAATAAACCAAAAAATGCAACAACAAAAAATGATTTGCGCGCAAACCGGAGTTGAACCGGATTGACATAATTCTTTTTTCGTTCCTGGGCAAAACTGATAAATTATTTTTGCGGTGTTTCGTTCATGTTGGAACTCAAAAAGCAGAAACAATAGGTAGCAGAAAGCTATGTAATTTTTCATTATCAGGTTTTTACATAACGGTCGTCTTCATAATTTATAAAGTTTGTCTCGAGAACTCAAACGAAATGAGCTCAGTAACTATAAACTCTCCAGGATTTCTGGTCTTACGTATTTCTTTAACAAATGCCCACATTCGTCCCAACCTTTTCTTGGGGACCGGAAATGGTTCATCAACGAAAATTGATCGCTAGAAGATACCCAATTTGTACGTCAGCAGAAGTGACCAGTTAATGAGCCTGCTTGGTGGCAAAACGGTGAGTTGAGCTAGTTGGTTTTTTCATCTCAAACTGAACGTAAAAAAAAAAAAATAATAAGGACAAAGAGAGGTATAGACAACACGCCTAGTGTTGCCTATACCTCTCTTTGTCTTTGTTTTTTTTTTTGCGTTTAGTTCGAGGTCTTTTTGGTGTGTTTTGTCTTTAATTTTGAAGAGTACGTTGTGTGCAATTTACTTTAAACGCCTTGATTTTATTGTAGAACTGATCGGATAATAAAGCAATACAAAGGCCGATGGGTATTTTAGAACCTGTACTAGTTGACATACTGTGGTGCATCTAATCTGCTTTTAAAATAACTCAGCGGATTTATAACCTGACCGAAATTAAAGCCTAGCACCAGGAAGGGAAGGGGGATTCTATTAACAGTTACAACTACAGAAAACAGCAAAACAGCTTCGATCTCCGGTAGCAGAAACAGCATGGACCAAAACGTTTTCTCCTCAGAAACACACACTTCAAGACGCACAGCTCTTCTGAGCATCCACCCTCGAAATGCGTTCTCGTGTTTATTTTTTTTTATTTTTTTAACCAACGGCGGGCGGCCGAAGCTCCTCGCGATTTGCCGCTACTTTGTCCAGACTCTCAGGCGCGTTCAGAGGCACGACGACTCTCGTTGCTTATGCTGAGCTTCAACGTATGGTGGACCGCGGCCAATCCTACGTGCCATCCTCAAACTTCAGCGCCATCATCGTACAAAGAGACTTCACGTTCCGCGCGTCGCAGCTCAACTGGTAATATAGGCTCTTAAACACTGGATATGCTAGGCGAGCTGCTAGCGTTAGCTGCAGTCCGCCTTAGTGTGAAACTCTGTGCCAGTGTTCTTTCTTTTCTGCGAGGCTCTCAGCTCGGCGGTTCGGCTGGTTCGGGTTGAAGCTAGGGTTGAAGAAACCAGTGCTTGATTGTCCAACGCGGTGGATGTCCACGCAGCATGCATATGCTCACCAGGCTACTTGAACTAAGAGGCTTCGCTGGAAGGTTCCTCTCAAAAGACGAAAGCTGCAGGTGGACTGAAGACGTATGGGCGGAAGTCGAAATGCTCGCAGTATCGCTTCGCCCGGCAGAAGTGGCGACGAAGACATTGCAGAAGGAACAGCTCACTGTAGGAGATTTCTACAGAGCCTGGCTGAGATGTTCCATGGACACTTCCAAGATTTTGACGCCGTTAGCAAAGGTCCTGGTACAGTCAATGAAAAAGAGAAAGCGACAACTTTTTGACACGGATGTCTTCTGTGCAGCAGTGTACATGGATCCCCGCTACCGCCTTGTTCTTATCCCTGAGCAAAAGTACCGGGCCACATTGCATTTGGCAAATACTTGGAGGCAAATCTCAGCTCTGCAATGCGAGCAAGTTTCTACCCTTTCTTCTGAATTGCGGCGGCTCCACATCATTCGGAAGACGCCCTGGAAGCGCACCTCAAGAAAAGAGAGGTTGAGGCTGGCGTGCACGTTCGAGGTACCAGTGGAAATGCTAGACAAGGGCTGCGACTTTCAAAAGGCGCTAACATGTCGCAGTTTTGGGCGGGGAGAAGGGAACGCTATCCAGAACTAGGCATTGGCTCAAGTAGCCCTGGGAGCGCGACCCAGGTGAGCTTGGAGCGAGCCCTTTATGCACTGAAGTTCATTTTATCGTCTCAGAGGCGCCGTCTTTCCCCGGATATGCTTGACGACGTCCTGCTTCTTCGGTCAGCTGCCTGACATTGAACTGTGCTTTCACCCACGTCCCGAGGGGCCCCAGCACTATAGTCGGTTACAAGTCAAGAAGGTAGGAGAAGCTCCTCCCACAAGCGTGATGCGCCCGTTTCAAATCTCTCCGCAGTCGAAAGAAGAGTTCACTGGAAACGCTCCTTGTTCCGCTTCAGTGGATTCCAACTTGTCTCCGATCCCACTTTTTAAGAAAGCGACCTTTGTATTCATTGGAGGGGGAACCGAGCCCTTGAAAGCAGCCTTTGTATCCGTCGGAGGGGGAAGCTAATCCCCGAAAGTCGTATTTGTTTCCATCGGAGGGGGAAAACTCTAATCTCCCTCTCGTGGCTTCCACAATGCTATAGGTCAAAGTCGAAAGATAACGCAAATATGTACAGAAGGGCAAGACCCTCCTCGCGCGTTGGCCGCGACGTCACGGAAACGATGGGACGCTATTGGATGCGGAGGTGGCGGAGGGATATATGATTCCCTTTGAGGGGCATTTGCCGCTACCTTCTTAACCTGTAACCGACTAGCTCGTTCGCTCCGCACGGTAATGTGAGCCTTTGCTTTTTTTATGTAACACTTTTATAAAATATGCATAGTTTATCTTTTGCTGCCGTCAATTGTTTTTGTAGCATATGAGTACAAACCGGTTCGAACCGGTTTGAACCTTTATTTTTTCACTCCGGAGTTGAACCGGAGCTGAACCGTTTTCACTGAACCGGAACGAAAACCGGAACAAAAAACATTTCGGTTCGACACCCTGGTGTGGGTGCCTTTTGACTGTTCTCAACTAAGCATCAAGGTTGATGTAAAATCCGAAATTGTACATTGCGCCGTTTATCACCTATTAAGCGCGGTTCAAACAGGCCCGGAGTACGGCGCCCGGGCCAGCCCGGGTGCCGTACTAAGAAGAAGTCGGATTTACGTTGGCTGCTATCGAGGTTCTCCAGCTATATTGTGTCTTTATTCAAGATTTCCGCTGCCTAATTCAAGGCAAAAACCATACGATCCTCGCTATTGACGCAACGGTCACCGACCATGGCTGAGGCGGGCCATCCCGCCGGCCAAGGCTCACCATCGATCGAAATGGAACTGGATGGACAGGCTGAGCGGCCATCATTGGGTACGTCAAGCGCTTCAAGCACAGTCTCTTACTATGAGAGCATCTCTGACGAGCTGGACACCAACTCGGCACCTTTTCAACTTGTTCAGAACCGAAAGAGACGCAAAGCCTCAACTAGTTCGGAGTCAAGCGACAAGACGGTCAAGACTATGAATCGTACTGATCCCCACCTCACGGTGATAGTCAGACCCAAGGATCCAGACAAAGTGATCGCCACCATTAACCCGAAGAAAATTCAAGAAAAACTGGACATGACTGCTCCAGACGGGGTGATCCTGGTTAGGCCAAACCGAAGACTAAACGTACTGGCAATTGACACCAGGAATAGAGACGCTACGAAAGCGCTCCTTGCACTGACCACACTAGATGGGATCGCTGTCCTGGCCTACGAACCGCTTCCACGAGAATCGGCGGCCGGGGTGATCTACGAAGTACCAGCAGACCTCACCGAGGTCGAACTTCAACTGGCAGTACGCACTACTGCACCTGTTATCTCCATCCGACGACTGGGTAAATCCGAGACCGTCAAGCTCGTCTTTAGCACGGACACTCTACCCGAGTACGTTACAATCGGATACACAAGATACAAGACACAACCGTACATCGAGAAACCACGTCAATGCTCCAAATGTAACCGTTTTGGGCACGTTCGAACCGCCTGTACTAGGGAATTGCGATGCGGTCGCTGCGGGGGTCCCCATGATCGCACCAAGTGCGAAGCGGAAGACCCACTCTGCATGAACTGCAACAAAGCACACGACTCTACATCTCGTTTGTGCCCGGCATACAAAAGAGAGCAGAAAATATACAGGTACAAGAGCGAAGCCAAGGTTGGTTACACCTCAGCAAAAGAGGCTCTACGGTCTACACAAGATCAAATGTCCACTGGCCATGCCAGGACAGCAGCCAACCAAGCAAGACACGACGTCGCAGCTCACGATCTTCGTTCTCAACGAGATTCCCCATCAACGCAGCTATCCAGCGTGAGAAAAGGACAGACCTATTCAAAATCTACAGAGGCTACAGCTCCTACTTTGCAGCTAAAGGATAACAAAGAATTTCCAGCACTTTCTGGATCTGCATCAACTTCGTGTGTAGAAGATAAAGAAAATAGGCATCCCAGGAGGGACCAGTCAAGTGCATCAACCAGGGAGCAACCACCTATGTCCGGGGTCAAACTCCAAACCATCACCAACGCTGTTCGTAATATTCTTCGGTCATGGGATTCTCCTATAGCCCAAGCGCTATTAACCGTATTGGATGCTATACTTCCGCTTGTTATGATCTGGTGTCAATAGACAAGCTTCGTAGAGATGCCACCGTCCTTCAATGGAATGCGAGAGGCCTTCGAAATCGACTTTCGGACTTTAGACAATTCATATTCAAATATCCTGTTCCTATTTCGCAATATCAGAGTCGCGAGTGAAGCACAGCATCAGACTATCAGGGTACGAGCTTTCTCATTCCCACAGAACAACTGGTCTTAGCCGAGTTTTGGTCGGCATTCGAAAGGACCTGACCTATATTCAACACGATATTCCGTCGCACCCGACAAATGAGTATATCGCTGCGACTGTTAAGATAGAAGACATTTCGTTCACACTTATTGCTAGCTATATACCTCCTCGAGCAGCCTTGGACATTCAGAGGCTGGATACAATTTTACAGCAAACCCCATCACCCCACTTTCTGACAGGAGATTTCAATAGCCATCACTCATTATGGGGAAGCAGAAAAAATAATGCACGAGGGCAAGCCTTATTTGACCTTACAGTAAAATATGACCTTGCAATTTTTAACGACGGCAGTCCGACGTATTTCAGAGGTGCATCTACGAGTAGCTCTCTAGATTTATCGTTCGTGTCTTCATGTCTCGCTGAGGGAGCCAGGTGGTTCGCTGATATTGAAACTCATGGTAGTGACCACGTGCCGACTTACACAACGTTTCAAGGATTGCATTGCTTGAAGAGGCGTACTACAATGCATTATACTGACTGGGATATATTCAAAACAAAAATGGAGTCCGCCTGTACTACACTAACTGAGACAGAAGGATTTGTTGCGGCCATCAACTCTTCAACCTCCGAAGCGACCAAAACAGTCAATATGACAAACCCCCCGACAGCTATTGATGGAGAATACGAACGACTGCGTGCCATCCGCCGGCGGGCCGAACGCAGGGCAAAAAAAAACTAAGAGTGCTGAGGATGTCAGGGCTTCTAGGAGAGCACAAAAGCGCGTTATAAGACACCTGGACAAGCTTTCCAAAAAACGCTGGAGGTCTCTTAGTGCCGGCCTTGATCCCAGAAAGCCAGTTACTCGCATATGGCCCATGATGCGAAGCTTGCGCGTGAGGCCGCAGCAAGTTCGTCCATTCCGGGCCATCGCTTTGGGCCGCCAAGTCTCAGCAGTAACCATAGCCGAGGAATTCTGTGTCAAGATCACCTCCTGCTCTACTCTTATCGACTGCAGAGTGAATACGACAGATGACCACCCATCCGTAAGTGTATGCAAGGCTGTTGAAGCATATTTTACTTTAAAAGAACTTGATATGGCACTATTTGCCTCTAACGTCAAGTCGTCCCCGGGCACGGATGGAATACGATACTCAGCCTTACGTCACCTGGGGGAAGCGGCTAGAACCTTCTTGTTAAATGCATTTAACTCCTCATGGGAAACGGGAATTATACCGAGGCAATGGAAAATTGCTTGTGTGTTGCCAATCCTCAAACCTGGAAAGTTTCCCCTAGATATTAATTCGTATCGTCCAATTGCATTAACAAGTTGCATGAGCAAAGTAATGGAACGAATGGTGCTAGCCCGTATGGAATGGGATCTAGAAAATAGAGGATTATATCCCTCGCCCATGAATGGATTTCGACGCGGAAGAAGCAGCATCGACAATGTTATTGATTTAGTGACAAGCATTGAACAAACGAAGACTGTCAACAAGATAACAACAGCTGTATTCGTGGACTATAAAATCGGCATTCGATACTGTAGAACATAAGGCCATTCTTCACGATTTGGGTGCCATTGGCTATGGAGGACGCATATATACGTGGATTGCAAGTTACCTTAAAGAGAGACAAGTGTACATATCGACGCCGGAGGGCAACACTGTTTTTCACGAAATCAAGAGGGGAGTACCGCAAGGGGGGGTCCTTAGCCCCATGCTTTTTAGCATTTCTCTAATAGGCCTCCTTGAAATACTTCCGAAAACCGTTCACGTATCCATATACGCTGATGATATCTGTTTCTGGGCGTGCAGTAGGTCTCTCTACATAAACAAAGCAAGACTACAGAAAGCAATAAACATCACAGCACGCTACCTCCACGAGCGGGGTCTGCATATATCACCGGAAAAATCAGCGGTGATGGCATTCAGCAGAAAACACACGGACAAATACCCAATCGTGATCGATGGAAAACCAATTCCATACGTCACTGAACACACATTTCTGGGTGTCACTCTCGACAGGCAACTGACATGGAGCCCCCACATAAAGCGCCTAAAGAAAAAACTGACCTCGTTTATCGATATAATCAGAATGATTAGTGGGACTAAATGGGGATGTTCTGTCCCTGCGCTAATGGCCCTATACAATGCTCTGTTTCTCGGCCTTATGCGCTACAGTCTTCCTGTTATGCATAATGTATCCCGGTCTCTTCTTAAAGAATTAGAAAGTGCCCAAGCACAAGCTCTTCGAGCTTGCTTAGGACTGCCGAAATGCACATCGAATGTGGGAACTCTGGCTGAAGCACGAGCAGTTTCGCCCGCCATTTTAAGGACACAGGAAACGTTGCGAGCTCATCTTCGTCACAAAACTCGAATACATAAACATCATCTAGTAAATATCTCAACAGAGAGACCATCCTCAGGATTTGCCCAAGTAATCACGCTTTTGGAGGATTATATTCCCAGAGCATTTGAAGCGGCTGCAATTCCAAGATATCCACCGTGGAAGTACCCCCACTTAGAAATCAGAACAAGTATCCCAGGGATCACTTCGAAAACAAAGATGCCTGCGCCTGTGATCACCCAGATTGCTCTTGAATACATCAATAAATCATACAACTCATTCCACCACATCTACACTGATGGCTCTACAATGACGTCATCATCGGCTCTGGGAGTCTACATTCCTTCTATGAGAACATCCATAAAAGCAAAGCTGAGCCACGTCACCTCATCAACGGCGACTGAGCTCGCGGCGATTCGAGAAGCAGTGACACAAGCGGGAACTGAAAAACCTAAATTTTGGGCAATATTTGTTGACTCGAAGCCCGCTCTCTACACCCTCTCCTCGATGAAAAAAAGTAGCCCATATCTACAACTTGCACAAGATATTTTGGAAGCAGCTCGCCAAGCTTCATGCCAAGGACACCATTTTATTTTACAGTGGGTTCCTGCCCACTCCGGTATAACCGGAAATGTTCTTGCCGACAGAGCTGCTAGAGATGCCCACGAAAGCATTATTATTGTCTCTATTCCATTCTCAAGACCAGATGCAAATAGCATGATCAGAAACATCGGCAAAGAAATAACATCGTCTCTTTGGGAAAACCCTCAATACCACTACAGATATCTTTACAATATCGATCCTAAGCTACAGTTTCGGGCTCCACGAGGTTTACCAAGACCAACGGAGACCGTGCTACACCGCTTGCGGCTTAAAGTTGCGTACACCAACAGCTACCTTCACAAAATCGGAAAGGCTCAGTCTCCTGAATGTGCATCGTGCGGCGGCGTCCATAACATCCAACACGTAGTCTGCGAATGCGAGGAGTACAGCCATGAAAGGCAGTCAATGAAGAAACAGCTCAACATCAAAGAGGAAGAACAAATAAGCATCGACATCGTGTTTGGTCCCTGGATGACATCTTCTGACGGTTATAAGGCCACAGAAGCTCTCCTAAAGTTTTTGAAGAATACTCGTTTACAGCATAGGCTGTAGCGTTCTAAAGTGAACTGAAGTGGTAAATGACGCTTGCCATTGAAACACTCACATCTACATTTATTTTAATTTTTCCCTTGTATCATTTTTTATATTTTCTTATTCTTCCTTTATATTAATTTTGTTTTCTTACTTTTCTCTACTCCTTTCTGTTTTTTTTTTTGTTTTTTTTTTTCGTTCATTACACAGTGTAGCAAACCAGCACAAGGCGCTGGATGACATCACTGTTTTAATAAACGCCTACTTCTCTCTCTACTTCCGAGTTCTGTCGATTTTCATGTTCCTTGTCGCGCTATCAGCAATGTTACTGTATTTTGCGTTCAATTCATGTCTAAACTCTCACCACTCTCCCGTATGCAAATTTCATTTAATAGAATCGCATACTCTAGCTTGAACATTTTCACAGATCCCTCAGTTTTTCGCCTGGACTTGGAGTTGAAAGTTGAAACCCTGTAGTACATTTTGTGTGAAATGAGCCCACTATTTGCAGTCATCTTAATTTGTACATTTGATGCTGTGCGTGTTGTGTTTATTTTTATATTCTTGTGTGCGCCAATGTGAACACCCGCGTGGTTGTTTTTAGGCACATCAAGTAAACAATATTAAACAGCATCGCTACAATGACCAGATTTAAATATCGGCACAATTGAATATTTCCGGTTTTCTGGAAAGACACCGTTCTGGAACAAGTTAAATAGCTGCTCAAGAATAGGAGCAGACATTTAGCTGCAGCCAGGCCTTCACAATAAAGTTTGGAATACCATATCGGACCCTGTCGATAGTTTATAGAGTTCAGTTTAAATCCGATAGCCGAAAGCGCCTCATCAACCGTAACACTTTTAAAAAGCAGATAGACATTAAAACCATATGTATCAGGCGAAGGGGGGGGGGGGTGACATTAGAAAAATATTAAGTAAAAGGATGTGAAAATATATTGATCAGCTCCTTCCTCGTATGCTTCTTCAAAAAGCGCCAGAAGTTTTCGGGTTACTTGCTTAGGTTAACCTTGACATGCTTACACCAGTTTGTTAGTTCACGTCATATTATATAATCGTCGTACCATACGTTATTTTTTATAATCTATGGTAATGTGATTTGCAATGTCGTAAATTCTTGGAGAACCATTTGAGGTACTTCTTGGGACGTCGAGGTTACTACTTGGGAATATATATATATACACCAACTTATGTTTACAAACAAACCAAAGCGCCTCTAGCGGACGCCATCGGCGCCGCGCATGCGCGATGGGGGTGTGGGCAAGAAGCTCGCCGTCGCCCATAAACAAACCATTGAAATGCGATGTTATCGGCGTTGGTGTGAGTCCCCCTGCCCTTTTTCGCGTTCGAATTGTTGATTCAACGTCTTTCTGGCAATGTCTGACTACTTGAGGGGCATCAGCGAAATTATCAAGGCTCGTTACACCGCAAAACTTCGCGTGAATAATGTGACATGCGGCGATTCATTCCGCGTGGACGCCGCAGAATGTACGCTAAAGCCTGATTTGCATGATGAGATTTCGCTCGCAATTTTCAGTCGCGATGTCGCTCGGGCTGCAAAAACGTGAACCGTAGCTGAGATGGTCGACGTCGATACTGAAAATCTCAAGCAGAATCGGACCATGTGAATCAGACATAAGAAGTCGGTCGTGGCCACTGGTAACAATGATCAACATCTCCTTGTATCTACTGTTTCCATCGAGCCTGTTTGCCAACCTTCAAACTTAAGCCTTATTAAGCCTTTATTACTTCTTATCGCAAGTACCGGGCCCACGTTTGGTCTACGGGCCGGTGTCGTCTAAAAGAGCAGACGACAAGCAGAAACGTTTGAAAGAGCAGACGTCAGTTCAAACGATCAGGCGGCCGTTTTAACTTGAAGACGCACTAAACGTAGTCCGCAGGTGGTCCGTACAACTTGACGGTTTCTCGGCGTTCATGTTGGAACAAAACAAATAAATCTGATGACCACAAGTATCCGTGAATTCAACCCAAAGTGCTTCCCGCCCAAGCAATCGTGGTCTGACGGCGTCTGGATTTCCCTTTTCCCGGCACATTATCCACGTTCTCGGACGAACCGAGCACGTGAAAACTGCCCTTCAAACCTGTCTTGACTCTTTTATTACAGCCCCAGTTGCGGCGTTTTGACGAGAAAACAGGTTTTCGTCTAGTTCCTTTCAAAACAACGGAGGAATACACGTCTCACATGGGGATTTCCGCCCACAGCCCCAGACCGGAAGTGCGCCTGACGCGCCACCGCCGCGCCGTGAGGTAACAGAGATGAGTTCGTGTATATATATATATAATGCAGTGGTTCTCAAACGGGGGTCCGCGAAGCACTGCCTTGTCAGTCAAGCCTGGCAATAAAAGTTGTATTGTTTTCAGGTCGAGAATAAATGTTTCAGTTTTCGGGCGAGTTTTCTCGTGTTTATGTCAATAAGAGTGGTCTACTTTACACTAGGCCTTAGTTAAATCCATTTATTGAATCACTATTATATTAAACCTGTACCTTTCCTCTCCTCTCACCACGAACGGGGTCCTCCATCGTCTCCGCCAATCCACAAGGGGTCCGCGAAACATCGATGGTTGAGAACCACTCATATAACGGATTATTTATTAAGGATGTGGGACCGTCCAACCTACAACAAACATCCGAATCTTGTAATATATTAGTCCAATAGTTTTTTTTTAATATATAAATAAACCAAAATAATCGCCGAGACTATATGCATATCTCAGTACGTCGCAAGGTGATTTGTGACCTTTAAAGACATTAAAAGCAAGCTTGAAAACGGAGAATGGTAAGCGCCAGCATTTACCAACGGATCATTTACGCCAGTAACTTCTGAGACATGAAAGTTAGATAACAATAAATAAACAATAATACCGGAGCCATTCGCAAACACGTTCTGTTGCGTAAAAATAATAAAACTTTATATAGTTGAATATACAAGACGCTTTTAAACTAATGGTGCAAAACTATCGATAGTACTATCGATAGTGGAAGCTAAATTTAACTATCGACAGTGAAAAAAACTATCGATGGAGCTATCGATAGTTGACTATCGTATCGACTATCGTTACCTCTGAGTGCGTTCAAAGATTGCCTGCAAGCTGTCAGCGCTTGTCCTGTGCTCTACTCGCGTTGTCCTCGTCTTTTTTGCGCGCTGTTCCCAATTTCTTATGTCAGTAGTCAGTACACCACCGCCGTACGTTGTCCCGGAAGCACAGTCACGATCTCTGCGAACACACCGAAAAAAACGATGAAAATATTCACAACTGGCGATACTGTCATGAAGCCAGGTTTCTGACAATGTAGCATGTAATGATCCCAGCTGAGTAGATTAGACAAAAATTCATTTTGTTTAGTTAAAAAAAAACGGACCTTTTTTTTAAGAGTTCAAGCCATGATCACATTGACTGGCGTTCTTCGAAACAGCAACGTAATGCCGGGAAACAGGCGGTCTCTCCCCCCCCCCCCCCCCCTTAAAAAAAAAAAAAAAGAGTCCTTTGGCCGCATATCGTAACAATTTAACGCTACCAACGATTCCTCATCAACGGCGAGATGAAGCGAATTGTAGGTTGGATAAATCGTCCTTTAGTCGCGTGCACAAAACCGAGTTGTCCCCGAGGAAGGTTTTTGCGATGGCTTCGATGTCGGAGACCGCCGTGGCTAGGTCCAGACCACGGTGTAAGATAATCCTCTTCAGGTGAGGACAGCGCGCTCCTCGCGCAGTGCAGATAAAGTTCGCTTTTCCCTCTCTCTCTTTCTCTCTCTCACTATGGTTTCAAGCGGCGCCGGCAGATGATTCGTCGACCCGTGGGCACGGCAAAGACGGCTCGTGCCGCCTCATGCTCCACACGCGCAGAGCTCCAGCGAGGTTGTCGCTCGTGCAGAAAGGCCACGGTGTACCGGGGTGTCATGGCAACGAGACCATTTTTTTCGCTCTCACACAGTTTCGCCGTTTGACCGCCGGCGACACTGTCAGCCGCGGGCACGGTGGCCGCGGAATGATGCAGCCTTTCGGATGCCCGTCGAACGAACACTATCTGATTCCTCGCGCCGCGCGTTCAGCCCCGCCGTGTCCTCACCTAAAGAGTGTATCTTACACCGTGGTCCAGACGGACCACGAACACGTTTTTCTAAGGCGGTGCGGGAGGCACCGCTCTGATGCCGGAACTTGTAGCTCGATCGACTGAGCCCTGAGGCCTTGGACGACGACCCTGGTTAGAACGAGGGTGATCATTCGCGTTGCGATCCGTGCAGGCAGACTCACCGTTTCCTGGACGTGAGGGACGATGACGTAATCCCACTAGCAGTTGCATTTATGGGGGACACTACGACCTGTCCCCAACGCGAGGACTTGGAGCGGGTACCCGGAGAGAGAGAGAGAGAGAGAGAGAGAGAGAGAGCGAGCTTTATTTAAGAAGTGAGGTCGTTGTTTCGTTCGGAGCAACAGCAACGTATAGACCTTTGCAAAAATCGCCTTCTGCGCGCTGCCATCTTTGTCTGTTGGGCTGTGAAACACCTTCAGAGCATGCGCTTCTGCTCTGCTGTGCGGTGGATCAGACGCTGCGCATGCGTCCACAGCTCAGTGACTCAGCATTTTTCGCCCGGGTGATAAGCGATGCTGTAGCTGCTTTTTCCAGACTGTCTGAAGAGGTCGTATTTTGCCGTCTGGATATCTAGGCACTTGCAGTGGAGCCGACGAGTACACTGCAATGCCGTTGGGTTTCGAGCTTTCTAGCGACTGAAGCAATAATAAACATTGGGTATGCCTGGGAGTGGCGGCTGCATTGTTCAAACATGAGCTATAGACGCTTTCAGCGCGCGCCAAATTGAGCCGCCATAGCCGACCTTCTCTTGTCTTACCGAGATGCCGGGCAACTGAAGCGGGCGTTGACGAGTCTCCAGAAGGGCCTATGCTGGGGAGAAGGACACAGTAACGCTTAAAATGGAAATTACCTGTCTTGCTGTGGTAATGGTGAAGTGGAGCGAACGGAATAAGAGGAAACAAAAACTGAAGGTCGGTTATGGCGGCGCCCATGCACAGCTGCCTGAAAGCGTCTATAGGCAACCTGCAATGCTGTTTGGTTTGGCGCTATATAGCGACTGAAGCAAGAAACATTGGGTATGCCTGGGAGTGGCGGCAGCATTGTTCAAACGTGAGCTATTACTCTGGTGGAGCCGTTTAGCCTAGTGTGTGAAGCAAGAAATACTGGGTAGGCCAGGAAGCCGTGATCGCATAACATGGCACTACGGCGGAAGCTGCGGCCCTGGCGGGCAAATCGGAACGTGACTACGTATCACCAGAGTGCGCTTTTACTGCGAAGAAGTATCAAGCTTTTCGCTGCGTCATGCTCCAATATATGTGCGTTACGCTCGTATACGTAGCGCATATCGAAGCCGTCGGCACGCAATGTGGGGCTTATCGTACACCCTTTGCCAAGTTACAACGAGACAGGGTATAACCGTTGGCTCTTAGTCTGCTGGCGCCGCCTGGCTGTTGCCGGCTGGCTTATACACGACGCGCGGTGTAAAAATGGTTGTCTGCCGAAGTAACGAGCGGAGCAGCAATCGCGCACCTCCTGGCTCCCCGCCATCCGTGGAGCGAATGCTTATCGCAAAGCTGGATGTGTATTAAAAATAAAAAGAAGAAAAGAAAAAGAAACACTTATTCAAAAATATTTATTTACAGGCCTGAAAGTTTCCGCGGGGGTGGTGCTTGACAGCCCAAAAAACATTGCAAACAAAACAATGGCATTTGACACTTGTTTTTTTTTTAGACGGAACATCTAGCAAACATAAAACACACTGCGCCATTACAAAAAACAAACAAAAAAAACATTCGTAGTTGTCACAAGCATAAACATTATAGGGCACCTCACTTTTTTTAGCAGTAGGCCAAAAATAGTCCACAATAGGCCTTTTTCGAAAGTCCACCATTGCTTCATCACTTGCTCTGAGCACCTATTGGCCACGAGTGTGACGTCAGCGTTCGGCGAGGACTCGGATTCAATCACGCGCTTCGTGTCCAAGCAATGGCGACCGCCAATGTTGCTCAATAGACTTTTGAAAAAAAAAAAAAAAGGGGGGGGGGGGGGTCTATTTACCGCCGAAAGCGGCACATCTTCAACCCATGGGCGCAAATAAAATTACCGAAAAAGTTAAATATTGCTCGTCGTTGATAAACTGTGACCTTCGCGATCAAGTCCCCTAAAGCCGCGCTATAACGCACTGCCCATACACGATACAAAATACAGACTGTACAGACACTGTCTGATGTGTTCCTCGTATGACCTATTGGTCGCACAAGACCTGTTCTGCAGACATGTTCGAAGTACGCATATAGACCAACTCAACTCACTGACGTAACGTACGCCACTGAGGTGGCGCTGCTGTCGGTATACTGCGGATGCGCAAACGCTTCACTCCTCCCGCATTTGGTTTCTGCGCACGCGCAGTGCCCAACACCTGGTGTGGACAAAGCGGGCTTGTTTGGAAACACTGTGCTGGTCTATATGTAGGAAGCAAACATACTTCGAACAAGCTTAAGGCGTGACCCCGGAAGTGTCACCATGTGTGCAGCGAACAATGTGTATTTTGCATACTGTATGAGCAGTGTGAGCCCGGCTTAAAGGCCAACGACCAGGCTCAAGATTCTGCAAGGCAGAAGATCCTCCTCACCATGGGGGAGGAGGAAACAGGCAACGGTGGAAAAGGTAGAAGGGGGAGTGGAGGAAGTGAGGGGAAAAGTGGAAAGCGCGAACTGGTCGTCGGTCTTTAAGGGTTCCCTTGTGCCTCTAAATGCAAAAAAAAAGTCGGGTAATTGCCGTAGCCAGCTGAAGGCACGAGGGATGTTCCTAACATCAGTTATTGCTCTCGTCAAAGGGTGAGTCCTTAGTCCTCCTAAAAGGGTAACTGGACGGGTAGGTATAGTCATTATTTCAACATTAAATATACCTATATACATTTAAAAAGAAAAACATTTAACAACAAATGTATTAATTCCTACATGCGGTTAAACGGACGAAATTGGAACGAAATTTCAGATTAAACACGTAGGTTAGTCATTAGCATGCACCACGCACAAAAAAAAAGTCTTGCAGCAGAGGTCAATTGTACACTTCGATGTGACCGTTAACGCAAAAAGGAATTAAGAAATGTTAACACCCATGTAGAAATTTCAAACCTTTCACACCTAAAAATGCCCTTCTGAAAGTTGCCATCGTACAAGACTTATAGAAGTGGCGCGATTCTTTTTTCGAGCTCATATGGACTTCCCAGGAAAAACAAAAAGGGGAGTCGTTAACGAGAAAACTAAAGATTTTCATGGTTAACTCCAAAGAAATAAAGATAAAGACTAAAAGCAATAGAGGTCATATACGTTGTATGTATATATATTTATATATATGTCGTCTGTTTTCTTCAAGTAAAACATATGATCTTTCAGTTGGCAGGCCTTTGTAAGGCACCGCACACCAGGAGGCGCTATCGTCCGCCCATAAATTAAGCCTTACTTGCGCCCCGAAACTCCTGGACTTAAAAAGGGTAGCGCCATTTTCCCTGCGGAAATCTAGATGCTTCATAGTCAAAACAACGCGTAGCGATTCTTTGTGTATATTAGACCACGTTCAGGTTGACCTTAATCGTCTGCTGGTCGGCTGAAATCCACCAGTCAAACCGGCACCATTTTTGGACAGCGTTTAGCTCTCCATGGAGGCATCTGTTATCTGAAAATGTTTAAAACCTGCGTTAAATACGACTGCGGCAATTTATTTAAAATAACAACCTGCGTTCTTTTCTACCACGCGAAAGAATGAAAATGGTGTTCAAAGTTTGTGTCGTTCGGACGCGGCCCCAAATAAAACGCAACACAAACGACGGTCGGCAACTGTGCAATGACGTCGCCAAAGGCTACACAACCCGTTCCTTCACAAAAAAAAAAAAAAACTAATGAACAAACAATACGACACGTCCTGGTCATCGTATCGACAGGAGCTCCCTTCTCAAGACATGTCACATCTAGGCACTTAGCTGTTCCTCAGAACATCGCAGTTAGATTCTGTGTCACCATAAACGTGTGCTCATGAGCAACCGGTTTCAAGCTAAAACAGCAAAGGACGATACGCTTCTATTTACAGCGATATAAATCACACAGAGTCCCTTCTATTTACACTTGCCAAAGGCGGCAGCTGGACAGCGAGGATTAGGGCCACTGAGGATTAGTTGCGTCCAGGCTCCCACATAAAGTCCGTCCTCTACAACGGCGAAAAGAGTTCGGGAGGTGGGGAGTCAGTCGTTTCAGAAGGCTGGACATGAACTGTCGGTTCCCCAGAACCATCGGTAGTCGATATGATGACAGTCGTCGTCAGCGGGCCCTCCACGGTCTTCATATGGAAGCCGGACTTGTCTACAACTTTTTGTGGCACAAGGACTTCCTCCACTGGAAGCGTGCTATCACCTTCAATCGCCGTCTTGTACTGGCTGAACGAAGCTGTTGTCGAGAGTCCCTCTGTCTTGCCTGAACCGTTGGTCCCGTTCACGGGCTCCTTGTCGTCTGCGTCGGTGTAGTGCCACGATTCGAACTCAATTTCCCTCGAGTCGTCGTCGAAGTCCTCTTTGCTTAACCCGGCGTACATCCCGGTCTCGTGTGCTTTCTTCAGCAGAAAGTCTTTGTGGGACAGCATGACTTTATCCAGTTCATTCTTGCTTATTTCAATGACTTCCTTGCCGTTCCTGTTTGTCTCCGACGGAGAAGTCTGGGCAGGGATGACAAAGCTCTCCACTGTAACCACGCGATGAGCTGGAGTGGAGGTCACAACCCTCGTTACCCTGGAAGTGTGTTTCCCTTCATCCGATGACAAGGAAGAGCTCGAAGAGTTTCTTGAATGTGACTTGAGGACTGGGGTTAGTGACTCGCCGTTGTTGCTGTCGATGTCGACCGTGAAATCTGAAGACAGGACTCGCTTGGAAAATTCAAAACTTGGAGTGATGGTCGTGATAGTCCCTTCTCCTGAAGTGACTGAGTGCTTCGGCTTCATTTCCAGAACGACCGTTTCTCGAACGAAAAGCGTGCGACTTGGCTCATTTTGGTCCATCTGACGTTCGGCTGAGGGCACCAACTCAATGTAAGATTCGGATTTCACAGTGGAAGGAGTAGAACTCAAGTCCTTCAAGTAGTGCGGCGTCATTCCCTGGGACGTGTCCTCAGACGACACTTCAACACGTGCCTTTGCTTTATCTTCGTCGGAATCTGAACAAGATGACCCCTCCTCTAGCAAAGGTCCCTTCTCATGTACAGTTCCGTTAGTGTCCTTAAAGCCACCGTAGTCCTTGGCCTTCTTCATAAGAATCTTTTGATGACTCAGGTTCTCTTCGGGAAGCACGCTTCCCGGAAAATCTAGCGAAACTGCTCGTTCCAGCAAGGTTGGAGAACTTTTGTTGGCTTCATCGATGGCGGTAAGGTCGCCAAGAGATGAAGCCTTTCTCCTTGTAGGCGACTCGTCATCCTTCCCACTCTCCAAGGAATCAATCGAAGTCGTTTCGAACTGCGTGTTAGCAGGGTCCTCTTTCAAGTCCAAAATGGCCGCTAGGAATACCGGAGCATCCGAAGCGAGACTTGTGTCTTCTGTGTCTTGAGCATCAACTTTCTCCGTCGGTTCCACCAGGGTACCGGGCATCTGTTCCGGCAACGGCGGCGGCTTGTCATCATCGCTACTGCTCGAGCTTGACGAAGAGGTGCTACCCCGATCCTTACTGCCCAGTTCTCTGTCGTGGGAATGATGAACTTGGGCCGTGGTCTTGATCGAGTTGCCATTTGGAACTGGGGGAGCTGGAGCTTTTCTTTTCGCTGGCGTCGTGACTATCTTCTTCGGCGACCTTGTCGCAACGTCCGGTGTCTTCGATCCCGATGCTGTGGGTGTCCCCTCTTCATTTTTAACGTCTTCGGCTCTTTTAGTTGTTACGATGATCGATGTCAACGTTTCAACACTGCCGACTGGCGGCACCTGATCTAAAAGGTTGACAGCTGGATCCACTGCTGCTTTCGTCTGCAAGTTGTCTTGACAAGTGGCGCTGGTGAACACCTTTTCATTCAGCGAGCCTGTTGTAGATGAGGCAGCCCTTTGGTTCTTTGGGCTCGTGTCGTAGCCGTCGCTGGCTATCGAATCTAGATTTTTCGTCTTCAGCAGCTGAGTGGTTACCCCGATGCTCTGGGACCGTTTGGGCTGAGAGCTGGGACCGACAGCAGCACCGTTTTCTTTACCGATCTGCGTGAGGTCGTCGATAGACTGGCTTCGGTACAAAGGGTGAAACAAACGCTGGCTTTTGCCGCTGGTACGCGAAGCCAGCGATAGCTTGCCAGAGCCGGTGATGGACGGGAAGCCGTGGTTGCTCTTCTCGTTGGGCTTGACAAGTTCAAGTTTGACGTCGTAAGGCGAGGCGTAACTCAAAATGGTGAGGGCATCTTCGTACACCATATTGGCGAAGGAGACTGTCACACTTGCAATGCGATCACCTGCGTGGGAAAAAGACAACAAAGATCGGTATACACATGCGAGGTGGTAATAGGTGAATATCATGAAATCCATAAACGGAGATAAAAGTAAACATGTAATACAATCTAAGCTTCGTTTCGCCACAAGTCAGAGCACAGCCGACGCAGTAGACGTTTTTCGTTTCCTTACGTTCTCAGTCACGTGAGTTCCCTATCTGGTATGCGGGACAAAATAATAATAAAACATTTCAACCTGGAATATGCGAGAAAATATAGAGGCAAAACAAGAATGTGTGACGATCACGGATTTTTCGTAAACACCTACCAGCGGCGTGGAGAGATCTAAACGATGTTGTAATGCATATCAGTAGTGACGACATTCAAGATGGCTGCGCCCTAGTGGAAAAGCAGTACAGACGCCGATTGGGCCAATCAAACAGTGCTGAGAGCGCAGCGTCACGGCGTATGTCATTTTTCTGTGGGTGTATTCTTGACAGGCTGAGTCTAATCCAACAAAACGCAGAAATTGCGCCGTGACGTTGCGGTTTTAGCCTCTATGTATTTGTTCACATGTTTTCCCATTTTTGACTGTGCTTGACTTGAAGTGAAACGAAGTATAGTTTCGAGCCTTGTGGTCTGCCTGTGTAATCGTGCAGCGTTTCACTACGAAGTATGTGATATCATTCCCTAAGGATTTTTGCCTATTTTTATTAACAGAAAAACTATACGTCTTTAAACCTTTGTTTATGTACTTGCACCACGTTAGGCACAAACAACAACAAAAACAAGGCTCTTTAAAACGGTTGTCAAGTTTTAAAGCCACCTTCTAGTACAAGAAATAAAAATGTGTTAAAAGATATTGCTTCAGAACGTGATACAGCTGGGATGGCAGCGTGTATACAGCCTATCTTTCTCATCTCACCTAAGATTTTAAAGCATGAAGTGCTTTTTAACGCTACCCCAATCCCAAAATTTTATCCGTCTGTCCGTCCGTCTGTCCTTCCGTGCATTTTCCGCTAAATTTAGCGGGAAAAGTTGCGCCACGTGACGTCAATTGACGTCACCTGACATATACACCTTGGGGAAATTGACGGCACGTGACCCATACGTCAACTCAGTTTCCCCGCTAAATATAGCGGGAAAATTCACGTTTTGTGATCTCGACACCAATCAAGTTTCTCTGCTAAATTTAGCGGGAAAATATACGACACGTGACACACCAATTCCGGATAATGCATTCCATGCGCATTAAAGGACTTTGAAGGTAAAGTTCGCTGCCAATTTTATCACTTCAACATAAGCAATGTTTTGACTCTAGAAGGGTATGCGTGGAACACCTACCGGGCTTGATGAGCCCAGACTCGTTGGCGGGTCCTCTGTTGAGGACATCCTTGACGAAGATGCCGTCGCGCATGTTGCCGCAAATGTTGAATCCCAACCCGGTGAAGTCGTGACCTCGAAGCGGCACAAGGATCCTCTCAGGCTCCTAAAACGCAACAAAAAATCACATATTCGTGCTTCTGTTCAGATTTATGTATGCTTCCAAACTTCAATTATACCGGTAATGCTTTCATCCTAAATAATGTGAATTTAAGAACAAAAAACAAGATACCACTAGATGCCCACGAAGCTTGAAGTGAGTTTCAAAAACGACGGCAATCTCGCTCTGTAAAGATAGTAATAATAAATCGTAATACATGCCACACACAAGTAATGTCACAAAAATATCCTTTTGCTATTTACCAGTTCGAAGGATCACAAATGCACAAAGAAACTAATAAAAAAAACAACTTCAGAATTTCTTTTTTTTTGTGCATTTTTAGTTTTTTGAATTGGCAAATTGTAAAAATATCTTTCTGAACATCAGTGTTCAGATAAGTGAAACAAACAAAAACATTTGATCTGTGCCGCAGTGAATTAACCCAACCACTGAAAGAGGAACCGTAACCACATCTATCACGCTCGCAGTTTCTACAACAGATGGAAGGCTGTTAGATACGTGGCCAAAAACATTTGAATTTTATTTTGATCTCTCCTGTTTTTGCAGTCAGTTAGTCGCGACTGTGACGCGAACCACGCAAGCAATCATAATCAGCGACCACACGTTTTCAACACTCTGATAAATACTTCGTTTGAGACGCTCACCCTAAACGTCCCACCTACACCTTAAGGATCCCCTAAAAAGTTTAAAGTGCCCTCACGAGCTCGTAAGGACATTGACAACTCTTCAGTCGTTCATCTCAAGGGAGTGTATACACATTCGCAGGCAGCCGCTCTTCAGAAGCTTGTCTGGCCACCGTAGGTGCAAAATGCTTTGTTGGAGCACCATCCTGGCAACTGTGAGCACGTTTTGGAAAGGTTAGATGGCGCAATTAAGCTACCGCCCGTAACAAAGGGAATAGCCAAAGCCAGCCATCCATCCATCCATCCAGGCTTGACTATCAGACGCACGCCACCAATAAAAGGGTGGCGCCCAGAGGCCATACTTGCAGATCTGTACAGTCGTCAGTATCTTTCGGCGAAGTCGTCTGTATCTCTCGGCGTAGTCGGCCCAGAAGGACCTTCTGTAGTTCCTTCCATAGTTTCTTCCGTAGGTTTCTCCATGGATCTTTCCATAAGTACTTGATATTGATGAGTTCTTCGATAGGACCTATGGAATAATATATGGAAGAACCTTCCTTACTTCCTGGTCTTAAACCGAACATGGTTCTCCTTTGGGGTCTCATAGGTGAACCGAAGGCCTAGACCTTGTTCAGTGAGTGCCTTAATTGCTTCGTCATGCGTTTCATGAAGATATATCCTCTCGATGAATACTAAATAATCGTCAACATCTAAAATTGCAGGGCAGCAAATTGATGGTCGAGGAAAATTGATAAAAAACACAGGGGTGATTATCTATGAATGCGATAGCACTTATCGTTGCACACCGCCAAATTTAGCGGAGAAACTGAATTGGTGCATTCGTCGTCACGTCAATTTTTGCGCTAAATTTAGCGGGGAAACTCCCCGCTAAATTTGGCGTCGTCCTCTAAGACGACGCTAAATCTTTGACGTCCTTGAGATCACCCTAGTGGTCGTCCTTGAGGTCGTTCTAGACGTCGTTCTTAACGTCGTCCTGGAGGACGGCGTCAAAGACGACGTCTAGAACGACCTCTAAGACGAACTCAAGGACGATCTCTAGCACGGCCTATAGGAAAAATTCAGGACGACGTCTAGGACAACCTCTAGGACGACCTCAAGGGTGATCTCAAGGACGGCCTCTAGGACGACGCCGAGAACGACGTCCTAGGGGACGAAGTTGAAGACGACGTTCAGGACAACCTCTAGGACGACGTCAAGGTCGTCAGGTCCTTCGAAGAGGGTGCGAATGTGAAGGAGTGCGTACTGCCGCTCCGTATACGCGCGGCGCATTGGGGTGCAAGCACAGTGAGCTGAAATGATTTACTTCGCGTACCTACTGCGAATTATGAGGCCAAGAAATACCCATATAGCTGAAAACCTTGAGTAGTAGCTTAATAATGCAATCACGTAAAAAGGCTCTTCAACAGCGCTACAGAACTTTCCTGCCCTTTGGAGGACTTGAGCCGTGTCTCAACTTGCTTGCCAGCTGACGATGATTACTGCGACGTGTCCTTTAATCCCGTGTTATAGGAACCATGCATGAATGCGAGCGAGGGACCAGTATGGCGAGTCTTTATTGAGCACAGGTAGGCGGCCAACTATGCGCAGTCATGCTTACCATGGGAAGGCAGGAGTCGTCCATGGTCCTGTGCTTCTTGCCGTTGGCGAAGACTCCTGAGAACGGTACCGCCTTTCCGGCCCAAGATGTCCGAGAGACCTTGGTGGCGCCATTGCTCTGAAGTGCCAAATAAAAAAAGCGGACAAAATTAATTTTAAAAAATGCGTGTGCTTTCTTTTTTTACGTGCTTTCACACTCTGTAGACACTAAATGCACATGCAGGTTCTTTAAAACAACAAAAAACACGCAATTTGTAGACGTGTGTATACCTGCACGATGAGAAATTAGAACAAGAATGAGATCAGCGGCTCAACTTCTTTCCAAAATATTATTAGCTAAAACAAAATGCAACATATATGTGAAAATTGTCCGCAATAAAAAAGAAAGGCAGCATGGTATTGAAATATAAAAATGTCACCTTGGGCAGCGTAGACGACGACTGATCCGTCGATGCTAGGGCACTGGGAGGACGACCTGTAGGGATAAAAGAACAAAGGCGAGGGCCAGAAGAAGTGATTTAGAACGGAAC
This sequence comes from Ixodes persulcatus, assembly GCA_013358835.2. Classification (NCBI taxonomy): domain Eukaryota; kingdom Metazoa; phylum Arthropoda; class Arachnida; order Ixodida; family Ixodidae; genus Ixodes; species Ixodes persulcatus. The sequence goes on along the minus strand of JABSTQ010009212.1, from coordinate 851,831 downwards.
TGCGAATAGGACGCAATCATTGTACTTCACCTCATTCTCATAAACGCAAAATGGAAATTAAAGTTAGCTAGCCACATATTCTCAAATGCGCGTCGAGACTCCGAGGGAGAGAAAGGAGGACGAGAGAGCGCGGTGACGTCAAGACGCCGAGCTCTGGTTGGTGTGAATAGGGGGTAGACCTAAAGTTAGCTGCTTTTGTATCTCCTGCACTCGTCGAAAGCGTTCGAATGAGAGCCAAACGCCGGACGCCGGCGTTCCGCGTTCTAACGCATTCGACGAGTGTAGTGGAAACAAAGGCAGCTAGTTTGGGGTCTACCCAGTAATCCATCCAATCAGATCTCGGCGTTTTGACGTCCCCGCGCTCTCTCGTCTCCTTTTCTCCCTTAATTCCTCAACTCATATAAGCAAAAAAAAAAAAAAAAAGAACAAAGACTGTTCAGGATTGTCAGTGCATTTGCCTGTTTGTGAATATTCGCGGTATCTCGCAAAACGTTCGACAAAGAATGTAGCGTGTATAGTACGATTCCACAGTGGCAGGCGCTTATGAGGAAACAAAAACTCCGAGAATGAGTTAAATGGAATATCATAAAGACAGACGGACAGGAAAGTATCGAAACGTATCCTAAATATTCATTTCCTGTCCTGTGGCAACATTTCATATTTTAATTAACTGTGTGCCACCACCACAATATCCTTATAAACATTTTGAAACAAAAAAAAAAATTAAAGAAAGATCCATTTGTGGATCCTTAGGGAATGCTTTAACATGACCCCTTGGGAAAAGGCACACACGTCCGCCTTTGGGAAACGCTAACGCTGACCCCTTCACTTTTCTGTTTCGGCTTTCTTTTTTGCTTCCTCTATTTTTTTTTTTTTTGCGGCCTCTTTTTGGCTTCGTTACGGGGTCAGTGTTAGCGTTTCCCAAAGAGGGACGTGTTTGGCGTTTCCCAAGGTAACGGATTCCCTAAGGATCCACCAAAGGATATGCTTTAATTTTTTTTTTTTTTTGCCGCCTACTTGGACCAGCGCTAGTACTTGGTTCACACTCCATTTTGTAGCACAAACCAAGGCATACGCACTCCGCACACCTGCATGTTCAGACTCGCCCCAGCATCCGCGCGCCCATTGGCTTCCACCCCGTGACGTCGCCTCCCTCTCGCCTTTGTCCTTCACCATAGTTACGAAGAGGGAAAGAGCGCCAAAAGTACGGAGGACAAAGAACGAGGAACACACAGGCCGAGCGCTGACTGTTTATTTCTGAAAAACCACCTACCGGCATAAAAACGCACAGACAAACATACGTCGGACCATCGCCTAAGGGCACGTGTCACAGCTCTCCAAGAACGTGTATGTTTGTCTCGTGTTTTTACGCCGGTAGGGGGTTCTCCAGAAATAAACCAGTTGTCAGTCAGCGCTCGGTCTGTGTGTTCCTCGTTCTTTGTCCTCCGTACTTTTGGCGCTGTTTCCCTCTTCGTAACTATGCCATAACCAACTCGCCCAACTTTCAACGGTCCTTCACCACTCTCCTCCTCTCTAAGCCGCGCGCTTTCCTTTCCACCCTTTTGTCCACAGACGGATGCCATCAGCTTTTCCCTGTCATGTGAGTACTAATGATAACGCATTAATAAATAAACGACTGCTGAGAGTCTTGAGACATCTTTGGCGTTCCTTGTTTACTGTTTTGTTTTAACTGAACGGCCTGTTGTTGTTGTTGTTGTTTCTTTCTTCATTTTTTATTGCGCACAACACACCGGCGGGTCATGCGGACGCTCGCGGCTAAACCGCAAAGTTCGCCGGAAGGATCTGCCAGCAAGCAGCCAAGCGTGGAATTGAGAAAATACCGTGCAAATCCGACCAAACAACCACCGAGCCGCCGAACACGCGTCTTACACCGAGAAGCTGCCAGACGATGCGTGCTGACCCAAATCCGCGCTGTGCTTAGACTTCCTTCCGCCTATGCCATACGCTGTGCGACCTTTCCGCGGTAAGAAAAGAAGAACCATCCGCAAGGCGGCCGAACTACGGAGCCTAGATCACGTATTCGACTGTCGAATTTAGCGTTCCATACCGTCCAAGCATCGGAGGTGGACCCGAAGCGACAACAAATGACATCACGGGAGCCGGCCTGTCATGCTGATATGATGTCTGGATTCTGGCGGTTGATAGCAGAAGCCCCAGTAAAAAGTATGGGCGAACGCGCATGTCGCTCTTGCCGCAACGCCTTCAGCGTCCCAACTCCTGGCTTCTAAAACATCCGTGGACTGTCAAGTCCACGGAATCCGCCACCCACGGCCTACCGGAAGTGACGCGCCGCTGACGTCATGAGTTCAAAGGTTCATGTCTTGGGCGCCTAGGGTGGGAAGGGAGCGAAAGCGGCGCATACCCACACGCGTACGAACTCCGGAGGCAGACCGGAGTTTCACGTCATCGCAGTGACGTGGATCTTTCTCGAGCTGATTGGTTGCCCTGTTATTTCTCCCGTATACATGGTGAAAGACGAAAAACTCTCGTTAGAATTTGGAAAAAATTAACAAAAAAAAAAGTGGATGAAAAAAAAAAAAAACCCTGCATGTTTAGGATTTGACTGGTGCCCGACAATGAAAATTATCCACTGGTCGTGCATGATGTATAGACCAACTTGTGGTCCTGACGTCAAACCAAAGCGGTGGCGCTGGTTGGGACTCCGGCGAGTTCCAGCGCGCACGCAGTGCAACCGGCTCCTGTGGACAACAAACGCCACGGACTGAAACCGCCATACGCAAACATGTCCCGTTGACAACTTTCACGCCCGCACCCGCCGAAAGGCAAACTAAGGAAGTAGTCAGGTCAAGTTCGTTAGAGAAAAAAAGGGGGTCATGCATATATGCATAACTCCACGCGCACGCTCCTATACGAACTCCTAGCTACCGCCTCGCAGCGGATCAATAGCGAATATTATCCAGCGCACGAGGGGGGCGACGTGACTGAATTCCGGAACGAAGCCGGACGCATTACTAGAAGAACAACACTAACTCTACTCATTCCCGAAAGACAAAAAAAAAAAAAAAAAAAAAAAAAACGTGATGAGAGTAAAAACCGCTGTTCCAATGCTCATGCATCATACAAAGGGCACGAAGTTCTCCACGGACACGGAGCTTCGAACATGTCTGGAGAATGTCCTTTGTGTGGGTGGTGACGTCATAGAAGTGTCACACTGTCAACGGCCACGATCCTGGCGGCGTCACAGCAGCGAATGTGGATGCGGCAGAAGCCTGTTCTCACGCAGGCCGCTTTGCAGCCAGACAGACGACGGAAGCCAAAGCAGACGAGAGTTGGGACGCCGCGACGACAGCGACCCTGGCGTCCACTCGTCTTTTTCACCGGCATTTCTACAACCAACCGCCAGGATCGCGGCATCCGCGACACTGTCACAAGCCGACTCCTGTGGCGCAATTAAATGCCACTTCGGGATTACTTTCGATGCACGGTACACACGCCACACGAAGACGCGGTCAGGCACCGTAGGCACGGGTACGCCTATGAAACATGGTAAAACGTGGACCCACGACGAAGTGAGACGAAAAACAAAAAGGAACAAACTGTGGCAGTCGAACTCGACTAGATACGGCAGCAATACTGGGTGTATCAAGGGGCGGCCAGGCTCTTTAAATCGACCGCAAAATTCGATTTCTTAACCTATCGCGTTCCGATTTTGTATAGCATTGGCCACAGGTGGTGCATTTTTTCTATAAAATTCGCAAAGAGCGAGCTTACCTGAGAAAAAAGTAAAAAAAGAACAAGGCTTAGCTCTATGGAAACGTAGCGAAGCCACCGGTCTTCAAACCATAGGGCGCACTATGGTTTGAAGACTGGTGGCTTCGCTGCGTTTCCATAGGGGCTAAGCCTTTTTCTTTTTTTTACTTTTTCCTCAGGTAAGTTCGCTCTTTGCGAATTTTATAGAAAAAATGCACCACCTGTGGCCAACGCTATACAAAATCGGAACGCGATAGGTTCGGAAACCGAATTTTGCGGTCGATTTAAAGAGCCTGGCCGCCCCTTGATACAACCAGTAGCTACGCTACCTCGTATGCAAAAGAAGTCCTTCATCCCCTGGCATCGCAGAAAGGGAGCCGACACAGTAAGAGCGTCTTCCGTACAGAAGCTAGCAGTTACGTCATCGTTGACGAGGAGCCAAGGCCGGAACGCTTACAAGCCTATGCAATACTGAGAGAAGGCGGCGGAAAAGGATCCAACGCCGCCGGCGGTCATGAACTACAAAGACACCCGTGCGCCCGACAGCAGCAGCGTATTTCCTCCTGAAGACTCCGAAGAACCCGTCTTCCGCTTTGGAGTTGGCTCTATCGCATGCCCGTAGCAGGAAGGAGCAGGGAAAAAAAAATAATTAAAAAAGCGAATTCCGGCGGTCAAGGCTGTGTGTAATCGCGTTAGCCAAAGGCAGACGCGTCAGACCATTGCCATCCATGCTTATCCTTGATGCATGGCCGCGCTGGCTCAAGTCTTTATACCAAGAAGAAGAAAAAAAATACAACGATCGCGTCGTGCTTGGTTTCCTGAGCGTCGAACCGAGAAGTGCGCACATGACTCGCGAGCTGCTGCAATGAGTTACTCCTGGGAGGGGTTCTTTTGTGCGAGTCGCTTTGGCAAGACCTAGAGTGTCCGAGGTGATGTTTTCAAAGTCGTTCCATACTCAAAATAAATTCCAGGTCGGCTGAAAAGTTCTTGGCGGTAGTATCCTAGTCTACATGGCGGGACTGAGCGGCACGGGGGGACCGCCGGGACATCGTGCACCTGCTGCGATCGGCTGAGCTCCGCACCGCTGACCGAAAGCAGCAGACGGCGACGTAGATTAGGGCCCCTGGTGTTCTTTTCAACGTAGTCACCTCTAGAATCCACCTAGTTCATAGAGGCCACAATGCACTAACCCTAGCTGTGAAGAAGATGTGTGTCTTGAGACTTGAGAATGTCCTTGTCTGCGGATATGACATGAACGACGACTGACGTGTACGGCCTTCCAGTTTGCAGTATATATTTCACGCCATCAGAACTCAGCTGTAGCAAAACGCAGGGAAAGCAAAGGTGAGCCATTAGAGGGAGAGTGAAAAAGTGGATAGCGAAAGGTGAATATAGGGGAGAAGAGATCGCTCGAACGAATACGCACGCTATATAAATTGACCATGATTTCCAGTTTTCAGTCTCCTGGTGGTCAATTTATAGACCCTTTCCGTTACCCTCGCTCCCAGTGCCGGGGTTTACATATCCAGTAAAGAATGGGAAACAACAACAGTAACAAAAAAGAAGATATTACAACCTTTTGTAAATACATACAAAAATACAGAAGAGCTAGGCAAAAGAAGAACAAGTGACAGTCGCGATTAAACCGTGAAGACTTCCCAGTGGTGTGGCGAGAGTAAAACGGTGTTTTCTTCCCTACCAGAAAAAAAAAAAAGCGACTTATGGCAAATTTTCTAAAAATATTTAATTATTCAGTTTCACAAATGCCAGGAATGCGACATCAGTTCATGTCTGTAAGTTATCCAAGCAGAGAACTCCAATGACTTAGGTCATTTCATACAGAAAAGACGTTTGGACTTGTAGCATCGCCATCTTTCTCGGCCATGACGAAACAACAAAAAGACCACAACAAAACAAGACACCGAGAAAGAAAAAAAAACAATAACAAAGCAAACGTTTCGGTTACTCTCCATGCTTGAGAACGCCCGTGTGTGGCCGGAAACAAAAACGTCCGCTGTTTTGCTAACGTAAACCGTGGTTCCTGGTGGCCCCGTTATCTAACCACGTCATCTAGCTACCAGAATAGACACCAAAATAGAGAGAAGTAGGCGCAAAAACATGGCGGATTAAAACCGCGAACGCACGAAGCGCAACAGGCGCGCCGAATTTCGGCGAAGAGGAAGTGGTCGCCCTGTATGCGTACACCAGAACCCACTCTTGCAGAACAACGGTGCTGACCCTTTTGCTTCCGTTTCGGTATGTGGGAACGGTGTCATACCAATCCGGCCGAGGTGTCCATTTCGCTGACGGCTCAATTTGGCTCAAAGGACTGATTCGGCTGGACGCTCCAATTCGGCTAAATGCCAAATATGACTAGAGTCTTCAATTCGGCCAGAATGCTGGAATTTGGTTAAATGCCCAGTTTGGCTGAATATCTAATTCGGCCGGATGCTTCAGTTTGACTGAAGCCTCTCAATTCGGCTGGAAGGTTTGCTTGCCACCTTGTTTTTTGCTAAGTCTATTTATCTGTTTCCGCAAATATATTTTCTTCTTTTTCATTGCAAATTGCAAAATGCTTCAAGACAAAAAAAAAAAACAAAAAAACTGCCAGATGACATTGTGGTTTAAATGCGCCCTATGGTCATCTCTGCACGATTGGCGCGGAGCTCATGAAAATCCCACCAGCGGAATTCTTTGAGATACTCATGCAGTTCCTCTTGTAGAAGCTATAGCCAAAGCTATACGCTTCAGAGCAACGATACACATCAGCCATCATGGTGCTTAGAATCATTGATGCCAGGTATCCGAGAGCCACTAAGGTAACGCCACATCAGCCATGGATGAATGGATGGATGAATGCTGACGGTTGTACCCTTCATAACAGGCGGTAGCTTGCGCCACCTAGCCTAGAAACCAAAAAATGAAACGTTTACAACACCCTGTAACGTCGAATTAGAGCGCAGCTCTTGAGGTTGAGGAGGGTACGGTGGGGAGGTTTGCCCCTCCTCCTCATTCGTACCCTCTCCTCCTTCCCTCTTCTTCCTCTTCTCCTTCCGTGCTCCTCCCCTCCTTTCCTCCTCCTTCTCTCTTGAGGTATTTCGATTTTTGCGATATACCATGCTAAACAATCTGAGAAAGATATATTGTGGTATTCTCGCTCACCGCTTCTACGGAAAAAGGAAATATAGTTGTCAGATCTGGAAGCTCCACTCTAAGTTCTGTCGGTGCCAGGAAACAGGACAGCAGGAGCAAGGCGGGAAAACGAGACAGCGTTAGAGTCAACACTTTGACGAAGCACGTGATACTCTCGATGTCATCATACTTGCTGTCGGCTCTGTCGAAGACTGCTCGGCGTTTTTGATTTCCTCAGCATTAGTCTCGAGCGTGCTCCCCCGAGCAGAACAGCGAACGCACGTCCCTCGAGGCCAATGGGATGTTTTCCTGCATGGCTGGTATGAAGTTCATTGTCTTGCACGAAATATTGGGTGAGTGCTGTAGGCCAGAGAAGCCGAGCTGCCACGAGCAAGCCGTTGTCGACCTTAATTGGAGGCAAAAAATTTACCGACTTCGTCTGACGTGCCATAGGGATCGATGGGTACAGCACAGACACGTACCCATGTAGATGGCCACTTGGATAACGAGTACACCACGTTTTCATACGTGCCTCTCCGTGATTTATGAATGGTGATATCACTTGCCTGCACAACGGGTAGCTGGCATCTCCCCCTCCTCCTCCCTCATCTTCCTCCTCCTCTCCCTTCCTTCTCCTCCCTCCTTCTCCTCCTCCATTCTACCCGCGCGTTGCGTCATGGGAAGTTTCCCATAATGCAACACGCGGGACCCTCGTGACGTCGCGTGTGACGCCATTATGGGACGTTTCCCATAGCGCACCGCGCGGTTACGACGACGGCGACGCCGACACCGGCGCCGCTCAAGCCGCTAACGGGCGCCTAAGAGCTGCGCTCTAAAAGAATCGAAAGTCTGATTCCCTCCTCGCCCTTCAAAGTCAATTTTCCTTCCCCTCAGCCATTTTGTAACTACCACCAGGCACTGTGGTATATCGCCAGGATGATCCTTTGTGAGTAGTATCAATGTTGCCAGCGGCCACCAAATTTTCCCGACGTTTTCGATCTGGATGAGCATCGTACCGGCGTGCGGTCGTGCATCACTATACTGCGTGATGCACGTTAAAGAGCCCAGGCTAGCAATCGTACTGCACGGCTAAATTTTTCATCTACAGTGGATAACAATGTCGCCGTACTCTTGCAAACCTGCCACCGAAACAACTAACGACTAGTTTTGAACAAGATTCCACGTTTACATAAATAAATTAAAAACAAAACTCGGAGGAACCGCTTCTCTCTCGGCCCGCAACTGACGGCTTCCTTCAGTCATGCCCGCTAAACGAACCAGCGTAAAAATCTCCCCTGAACCAAAAAAGAAAAAAAAAGTTTCTGGTTTTAGAAAGGTGCGGAAACGGAGACCGTCCATCCAGCTTTTCATAGGACGAGATAGCGTGACACATACGAGATGCGTATTCTCAACACACACCTAGCATTTCCAAAAACGCACACATGTTGCAACAACAACAACAACAACGAAAGTGAAGAGCAAAGTGGAACAGAAAGAGAAACCACAATCAACCTTGACACTGCCTGGAAGGTCACAGCAAGACATTCAGTCGCCGTTTGGCGCGAGGACTAACAATGGCGTCGACTCATCTGCATTCCAGACTCTAACGAGGGGCCCGGTACAAGGGACTCTTATTCTTCCCCGAACAATAGGCGGCGACGTAAACAGGCGCCCGGCGCATGCGCTCATCTTACATCATCATTATTTCTTCTTGTTTTCTTTGTTCCGTGCCCATTAGGGAAGGGCATACGCCACGGAAGCTCGGGTTTAGCTAACGCCAAGGTTAATTGTAGGGTGGCGCTACCACTACGTGCTCTGATCGTGATAGGCATCGTTGGCGATGAGACGGCGCAACCGTTCTGCTGCCTTGACTGGTTCACTGCCCCACAGAGCACCGAGAAACCAACGTCACTTGCGGACTCACCGAAGCGTGTAGTGCGCGTCTTGCGGTGAAACCAGACTGCCACAGAAGAGTGCACTAATCTTGGACAGAGGGACTAAGTGTTCAGCGAAGTCACTTTAACGGCCCCCACCCTACGTGCAAGTTTTGGCATGTGCTGGACGCATGCATGCAGCGCCGGTTCAATAAAAAATCAACCGTAGACTACGACTTTTGGGCCCTATCGTCAGAGATTTTCGAAATAGCCAGGTATATTGCTCTAGCGCACACGTCACGTCCCCAGTGTACCGAATACATTACTTGGTAAGATGTTCAATTTATAGATTCGGAGAGTCACGGACCGAAAACTTCTCCCGCTAACGCGTTACTAGTAACGAGTTACTTCTATCTAGTCACTTTTTCGGGAACGATTAACTTATTTAGTTACACTTCTTTTTTTAGAAAAGAAACGAGTAACGTACTTAGTTACTTTAAAGCAAAGTAACAAGTAACGGAATTTCGTTACTTTTGAGAAGCAACGTTTACAACACCGTTTAGACAGCCTATGCGTGTATTGCGACAAAGGCGGATTGGGCAACCCGAAAAACAACTAAACAGTATGACAGCATAGCCACGTTTATCTCTGAACAGGTCAGTCGAACTCTACAGCTAGGAATGTCCTCATCCAGGGAACACAATAAAGTTCGTTGGTTGAACCTTCTAGAATCGTGCACAGACCGACTGTAAACACGGAGGTTGCCAACACGGAAAGGTACGAATCTTACTGTCAACTTTGAACTCTCGAAGCAGAGAGAGCAAAAGAGAGAAGAGAATTCCAGACTAAGGCATACTCCAGGGGACGTCGAGGGGGCGAACCACAAGAACAAGACAATTGTTTGTTATATTTAGGTTCTCGGTTTTTCCTTGTGCCGGTCGGGTACCCGCTGTCCACGATGAACGTTCCGTTCCCGAAGATTCACCACCTCTTCCTGAAGCACAACGCTGCTGTTCCTTCGAGCGCGTATGTAGCCCAAGGCTTCAGCGTCGCCGGAGATGTAGTCTCTGTGAAGCTGGGAAACATAACTGATGAAACCTTCGAGCGGCAGCTACTGCTTAAGTGCCACGACTACTGAAAAGAAAACAATAAACCATAAAACAAAAGCAGTCGCGTATTTGGTCGTCAAAGTAACGACAAAAGTAACTCGTTACATTTAAGGTAACGTAACAGGGTTTCTTTTTTCCTCTTTAAAAATCGGTAACGAGTAACGTATTTAGTTACTTTCTTGAGAGAGGGTATTCAGTTATTTTTGGGGGGATAAGTTGTACGTGTCTGAAATGGCATCACAAAATATTACAAAAGAAAAAAAAAAGCTTTGGCTAGGTAACGCAAGCCGCCGCCCCATTAAAAAGGTTCAGCCACGTCCATTCATTCATCCACCCATCCATCCGAATAACGCGGCTCCATTGGCTCCATTGCAGTCTCCTGCCGCAACCACCAAACCAAGTTGACGCCTATGTTTGTTCCATGTGTGTTCCATCCTGAAATACTGAGGAGTACTCACTCTGCAACCTAAAAGGAAGGGTCGTTTCAAGGAACTGAATATGCCGCACATTACGTAAGATTGGTGGTTCAGCCTCTTCGCCACGGATAATCCAAGAGCCACTAAGGTAACGCTACTTCAGCCATGGATGGATAGATGGGTGATAACGGCTGTACCCTTTATACCGGACGGTATCTTGCGCCACCTAGCCTCGAAACCAAGAATAACCAAGGTCCTTCCCTCGCCCTTCTAAGACAATTTGCCTTTCTCTCAGCCTTTTTAGAACTATCACAAGGCAGTGTGGGATATCGCCAGGATTACCCTCGATGACTAGTATCAATGTTAGCCGCCAACAGATTTTTTCCAACGTGTCTTACACTAGACGAGAGAAACGCTTTCTGTCGTCCTGCTTCCTAATACAGTTTACAACAGAGCAAATCGATACCGCAATAAACTTGTAACACCGCGTCTATAGTATATCGAATTTCGAAACCATAAACGACGCAAACGGCTCCCGTATGGCTATAAGTTCCAAAATGCGAGCGCACACGAACCTCTGGCATGTAAACCTAATGTCACGTGATGCCAACAAACGAATGACCGCCATGACAATGTCGGAGAAGGTTTGACGATGCTCTGGGCGTAGCTTTCTATGGTGACTCTTCATAATCCTTGTTGAAGTTCAGTGATCCCCCATTCCTCTCAGGGTGCCTTCCCCGAATCAGACATCAAATGCCCGGCAGGTTGACAACTTCGTTCCCATAAAAGGACTGTTTATGCTAGCATAGCAAACAACGACAAGCGTTCGTTGCTCGTAAAAAAAAAAAAAAAAAAAAGTTATAAACAGTTAACATCGTCGCGGCATCTCTTAAAACTCAAACGTCGCATTATATATACGCGAAACCAAAAATAATAATTATAAAAAAAAAGAAAGATGCTGGGGTCGCGACAACCAGCCATGTCTCTTGTTTTGTGTTTTAGTGCAGATTAACGAATTAAGCCTAACGACAACAAGACAGAGGACAAGGGGGATAGGAGGGGGTAGCAAGGGGCAGAACTGGTTTTCGGCTACCTACTAAGTATATACGTCGAAACGAAAGCATATAATATCTTAGTCTGGAAAAAAAAAGAGTAATAAGACTGAAGGAGGCTTCCACACGCAAACAGGTCGTACCTCCTCCTCCTCCTTCTCCCCCTCCGCCCCCCCCCCCCCCCCAACCACACACACAAGAAAAAAAAAAGAGAGAAAACGACAGAAAATGATGAAAAAGGTGATGCGATTCCTGGTAGCGTAAGGACATCAAGAAAAGAAACGAAAACTATATAGTTTGCAACCCTTACCCTCTTGCCTCCGAAGCAGGACGACAGAAGAGAGAGAGAGAAAAAAAAATCTATATTAACAGCAACAACAACGAATGAATAAAACGAAGGAACAAGCTTTCAGATGGAGCCTTGCTCTCAGCGTTCTTCCAAGAGCGCTGGGAGAGGGTGCCCGATATCATTGAACTTGAAAGTGACGCTCCGCGGTCGTGTACGAACCAACCAACCAACCAAACAAACAAATAAAATACCGCGCGCAAAATCAGAGGGAACAAGCGGAAGAAGAAACAAAAATAAGGGGGGAATATCATTACGAAGACACCCTGGAAATGTACAAGCACGACGAAATCATAAGTATGATACTAATAAGAATCAAAAGCAGAAGATCGAGCACGACGCCAGCGAAAGGGAAATGGCGTCGTCGTCTGCTACCAAACATAAAACGAGCAGACGAACGAAAGAAACTAAACGCAAAACGAGTAAGGAAGTCCGAAGAGCTCGCTGGAACCAAATCCCGTCGTTCGTCTTGCTCAGGGCTTTGATCTTGCGTTCCATGTCGGTTCGGGACGCGTTGCAAGGGACATATATGGCTTCGACGTTGTTCAGTCGATTATATATTGTGTCCGTTGCACAGCGTCAAATCAGTCTTCCGTGTGCTGTTCCGCGGCGAAATCCTGGTTCGCACTGGATAAGCAGGCAGCATTTGACCGCGGACACGGCTTTTCAAAGTGAATCTCTTAACTCAGATTTCTTGTTCGTCACATCGAGGGAACGTTCCCGCGTGTGTCAAGATTGAGGCATTGAGGACTTTGCGGGGCGCAAGCTCGTCTGCTTCTTTTGCAGGGGTTCCATCGACGTCAGAACGCCGAGCTCTGATTGGCTCTGATGGAGGGATAGTGGGTAGACCTCAACGCTAGCTACCCTGAGGTCTACCCACTATCCTTCCAATCAAAGCCAGTCAGAGCTCGGCGTCGTTCTGACGTCACCGCAACTCCTGCGCAAGAAGCAGACGACTTGCTTCCGCATACGCCGTTCGCAGGATCACGCCGCATTTACTGTCCGCGATTGGTTTGGCCGGTGTAGTCTGTTTTACAACACGATGGGTCCAAGCTTCTGCGCACATTTTTTCAAGACACTTTTTTTTCTTTTTTTAGCGACGCACGTCGTTTTGTATTTACATAGGAAAAAAAAAGAAAAAAAAAACGACCTAATTTGTACGATTTTCCTCTGATTACTTTTGTTGCCACACGACGTCGCAGCGATCACGCTTCCACCCTCCGATCTACGTCACCGTGCACGCGCCCTGTCACGTGCGGTCACGGAAACGAATCCGAAATTCCGCGAACCATTTTGTAAGGGGGAGAAAGTGCGCGCTATATATCCAAAGCGACAGGAAGCAGCCTCTGCACATGCGCCGCAGCTATCAGCCGAACCATCGAAGGACGCAGAACGAAAAAAAGGCATTTTTGCGTTCGCTCTGCCCGGACGGACGGTCGGACAACAGCCACAGATCTCGCTAGCACAAAGAGCATCCAGGAAGTTATTTGAGTACAAAAAACCTTCTCGTTGCTCAGCTGCCTCGTTACTCCGGTAGATGCTGCTGGGCTCCACGAAGCCCACATACCTTTTCCGCATTTTTTTTTTTTTTTTTTTAATGTCGCTATGAGGCATGCGGGCATATACCCAGTCATAAATATTCGTACAAGTCCCAACAATGTTTCATGATGAACACATACGTGCGTATTTTAACAATACATCCTATAGACAGTTAAAGGTTAAGAAAAGTTTTCGAGGAAAAAGGTGGATGCTAATGGGTGTAGCCTTTATGACGGGCGGTATCTTGCGCCACCTAGATGAATAACAAAAAGTATGAGTTATTTTCCCCCATAATTTTGTAAGAATTCGTCGTAATGTTCTCAGTGTTGACAGTAGAGCCTTTCAGTTTAAAAAGAACGATAAGGACAAAATGCAAAAACCCAAAAAACTTCGCAAAAATTTTTTTTTTCTTTTTTATTTATAAATTTGGTTGCCAGCTCAGCCGTGTCTATTGATGTGCTCGCCCAATTTTGATTAAAATCAGCGAACATCAAAATTTTAAATAGGCGCGTAGAAGTATGGGATTTGTAATATTTCGTAACTCAAAAACTGGAGCTACAGTGCTCATACATCGTACAAAAGACCCGCGGAGTTCTCTGCGGACATTATCTGCAGACACTATCTGCGGACAGGCCTCGAGCATGCCTTTACTTCATGCATACTTCGAACATGCCTAAAGAGTTTTTGTGCGCACCAATGTGACCGTTATACAAGGAATAAACACGCCTCAGTGTGTGCAGACATTCTCTCGTACACGATGTATTATAGTAGTGTGACCGCGATTCACGTGTAGCGACGTCGCCCAGCGGAAAAGACGCGGAGGAGAGAACGGGGAGCTACACCGCCTGCCTAAACGTACAACGTAAACTGCCGCGGCCTGGCGGCCCAAATGAGAAATAGAGAAACGGAAATTAAATGCACGGGGTAGAAGTTGTGAATACCGTATACCCCGGGCCGACATCCTGCAAGACCACGTGGTTCCGGCAAATCATGACTTACATCGAGGGCGACTTCGCTTTGTACCACATTTCTTCTACACCGATTGTTTGCAGTACAGGCGAAGGCAACAGCGGACGAGGGGAGGAAGAGCAAGCACAAGGAAGGTTGGGGAGAAGGAGATAAACCTCATCTCCTCTCTAGCGTTCCTCTCCCTCGCCCTCCATTGTCCTCCTCTCACGTCCCGCCTTCCTAGTGCTCGCCCTTTCTCTCTTCGCCTGGCGTTGCCTTCGCCTGCACTTTAGTGACGCGGAGCATAGCACACGAAACTAACTTGCTTTTCTTTTTTTCCCCTTCTCACCTTTGTCCACGACATCGATCGAACTCTCCTCGTCCCGGAAGTAAGGGTTGTCGTAGGCGTACTTCCCGCCGTCGCCGCCTCCACTTCCGGTGGCGCTCTGGGGTCTGGTCCCGACCACCGCCGACCCAGGACTGTCGAGTCGAAGGGCTGCAGAAAACAGGGAACGCCAACTTAGCGATCACGGCGTGGTACATTCGGCGCAGCCAGAGTCTTGGCAGAGAACATTCAGCAACGTAATCGACCGTGCTTGAAATGTTTCAAATCAAGTCCGACAGCGGCCAACGCTACAGTCCGACGGAGTCAATCAAACAGCGCCAAAAGTGCCTCGTCACGGCGCACGTAGCACCAACCGCAGTAGAGGCGAGAGCCACCTTAGCACCAAATTCATTTCGGGCTATAAGGCTCGAACTGGCGCTGAGCTTAGCTCAGCGTCAGTGACTTTGTCTAGTAAGGAGCTAGAATTCCTGAAACTGACAATGAAGGTCCAGCGCGTGCAGTAATGCGTAGATATCATCGGTAGAAGATGGGCGTGTGAACGTGTGGAACACTGTGCGTTGTCTTTCTCCTTGTCTATCAGTAAAAACACATAGTTGCGAGTCAGCGCTCTGTTTTCTCCGGTTTGTCGCTTCCTTTTACCCCTTTTTGCGCTGTTTTATCTCACTGAGTTGAATATTCTTGTAAACCATCTTGAATCTTCCAAGACATTAAACAGCCGAAGGCCCTCGTTAGATCTCCAAATTTGTTGTCCGTGTAGCATTTATGCTTTCTAGCACTGGTGACGTAAGCAAGCTCAACAGGTTTGCAAGGACGGAGCGACCGGAAGTCGCTTGGGACGCAAGCAGCGGTTCATGTTTGAAAACAGCAAAAGAAAGGCTAGTGACGTCACTCCCTAAGTCGCAAGCTGCCGTCGCCGCGGCAGCTTGCGCAACAGTAATCTTTACCGTGAAACGTATGCGGTGAGCGCTACGTGCTTCGCATTGTTATCAGGGGCGCATTATCATCAATGATCTGGTTCGGATGATTGTTTTGTGCCTGTTCTCTATTGAAACGAATGCTAGTGTTGTATGTTATATGCGTGATATGCAGTTTTCGCTTCAATCGCTGAAGGTTTTTCTTTTTTTTTCGTGAGGACGACGCCACGAGAAAATTCCAAAAATCCGACCTGCGAATCATATACAGCTTCGCTGTTAGAAGAAAAAAAAAGAAATAAAGGGGGGGGGGGGGATTATACGCGGGACCGTCAAGTGTTCCACGGCGAACCGATAGGCGGCGCCAGTTTGTTTTCTCGTCGTAAGAGGATATAAGAGGTTTCAAGGCACACGGTCCTAAGAAGTCGCAAGTGTGTGAACGGTCCTTTAAGATTAGACAAAGTATGAGAACCACGGGCATCGCGCCAGCCATGATAGACCACCCGCGTATCTTTGCATAAGATATAGTTTCACTCCTTCTTCACTTTACCGAAGGAAAAAAAGAAAAATCTTTATACGCACTTCAAGTACCGTCGCTTTGACCTCCAAACCACACGTCGCACTTTTTTTTCTTCTTCTTTTGTGCCTGTAAACAAGCGCAATGGGAATGGCCTAGCCGACATACCTTATTTTCGCAGTCCGAGACATAAATACATTCTTGATGTTCTTTTAAACATATTTTTCATATAAACACGGGTGGACTATCTCAAGATGGAATACTGGGGACACTATCTCAAAGGAATAGTAACGTCTAAACAATGACGATAACACTTTAGACCTTTTTTTTTTTTTTCTTTTCTGAGAGATCCTGCGACCCTGATCACATTCCTATCGATGCCTGTTCCCCTCTCTCTCTCTCTCTCTCTCTCTCTCTCTCTCTCACACCTTCGTACTCGCAGCACGCTGATAATTACGAACTCCATTAAGAAAACACGGCGCCGAAGCGGATGCCCCGCAGCACGGCAACGAGGCAGGTACGGCGACCCACTTCAACCCGCTCGTTTCCGATCGCGAGCACG
Source organism: Ixodes persulcatus (assembly GCA_013358835.2). NCBI lineage: Eukaryota > Metazoa > Arthropoda > Arachnida > Ixodida > Ixodidae > Ixodes > Ixodes persulcatus. The sequence goes on along the minus strand of JABSTQ010009212.1, from coordinate 835,347 downwards.
CTCGAGCCAGCAGCAAAGACACAACCGCCAGGTAAAAGAAGAAACGACGGCAGAACATACATGCGTGTGCTCCTCACACAGTCGGTGTCCTCTATTATCACGTCGGTTATAGTCACATTTTAGAAGCGAGTCATTATATAAGGGGAAAAAATGTTTACGCGGCCCTATCCCACTGTTGTGAACGGAGAATCCATCTCCCTGGAGGTTTGGAAGTAAACCAGGCTTCAATAGAAGCCTTGCAGGCTAAATTTGGCGAGAAAAGGATGCAGACTCCGCCCGGGACGTTACATCTGCCCGTGACGTCACGCTTGTCTGTAACGCTACTTTTGTTTTCGACGTTACATCCGCCCACAACGTTACATCCGTTCGTGACGTTACACCCGTCGCTGCACCTCTTTTTCAGAATCAGACCTCCCAGCCAAAAAAGAGAAAAAAAAAAAAAAAGACAGAAAAATAAATGTCGGCGCGTTTTGTCCGGGCCTAAAAAGCGTGCTCAACAAGGCCGTGTGAGCCCGAAACAATAAAATCATCGTCGAGCTCGTCTGCACACCCGGCAAGGTCTCCTTCATAAATCCTCACGACGAAACGAGTGCCCCCCCACGTGAGCGAGGAAGGTACGGCGTTATACACGCATTACGCACGCTTTCACGGCCAGCCAGAGCACGATGCGCACGTGATAATCGCCCACACGCACATTTTAAAAAAAATGTGCCAGGAAAAGCGTGCGCTTCACACCAAGTACATACACCCAAATTACAACACTTTTTTTTTTCCCCGGAAACCGTGGGAAGCTTGCCCGACGCAGCGTGCTGTGAACATGTCCTGATGTTTGCTGAATACATGAAAAACACAGTGTCGTGATGTCAGCGCCGAGTTTAGAGTAATCCTCGCGTTTTACGCGTTTACGCATGAGTTTACGCGAGGAGACTCTGGTAACAGTAAAAAAAAATAAATTAAAAATATGCTAGCCTTTTTACTTTTCAGCCGGAAGTGTCTGAAACGTCACATCCGGCAGTGAAATTCAGCGTCCGACGCTTAGCGTCTCTGTGTGGGCAGACGTTCTCAGATGAAGCGTCAGCTGGCTGGGCAGCTCAAAACAGAAATATTTGTTTTGCATTCCGGTTTCCGTTTCTTGGTTTGACCATGAACCCCGATGATTGCCACACAAGATAACGCGCAGTGTGTCAATCGTGTGAGACCCAACACTTTGTCGCTCGACAAGGACAAAAAAGGATACATTATATGTCCTGGACGCGGACCTGCGTCCTCGCGGACGGCGATTATCCCGGAAGATTCATCATCTGCAAGGACTCTCCGTCGCTTTGCTCGCCCATCACAGAACTTTCTCTTCATCGCGCAAGAGGCGTTTTCTGCGCTAAGTGGTTTTGACGTAACATACACACCAACAACACTAAAATAACCTTTGTCATCCTCAGCTGTGTGCAATACGCCCCGGGAAAGAAAAAGTCCATCACACCCTGCCTCCGAGCATCTGTCGAAGACACCGGGAAAACGTTGTTTCTTCAACTAGTCATCAAGACTTGTGTGTATTTCCGCTTCCGTGTAGATATATGATTTGGATTTCCATGTGAATGGTTGCCCAAGGGCAAAAGGCAAGTTGCAGTAGCCATGGAGGAATCTTTTTTTCCAACCGCCATTTTTGTTATTTGAATGTGTACGCCGCCGAGCTTAGTCCGAACACATCACAAATGCAGTCGAAGAAACTTAAAGGAAACCCTGAAAAAGTCTCAGGATAACAGTCGCTGTTCTATTAAGAACTTTCTTATCTGGGGTAACACTTACCTTTCTTGACTGACAGCCGATGAACCCCTCCCTGTCTCATCATTGATATAATAAAGCAGTACAAAAACCTACAGACCTTGTAAACGATAATGGACATTCTATAGAGAATGTTTGGCAAATATATATGCAATAATACATAGCTCAGATCAGCTAAAATGATGCTAAACTGAGAAAACACACTACTTGGAGGCAGGGACCGTCAAGAAAATCTGGGTATTTGGGGAATCCATGAGGGTACTCTGGGGAACCCCTGGTACACAGGAACCCAGACTGAGAACCCATGCACTAAGAGACAGTGATTGTTTAGGTGCCTGAAGCTCCCAGAAGGTCCCCTGTGAAAACCATCAGACTTCTAATTCAAGTAGATATGGTCTCTGAACGCCACCACTGTGATGCCAAGGCATACCAACTGTTGCCAGACCGGAGCGTACGCGAGCGTTTTCCCGCCCACTGTGGCCAGATCAGCGTTTGAATTGCAAGTTGTTGGAAGACGTGGATCGTTTGACTGGCCGCACATACAGCTTGCTGACAGACACGTCTGTGGTGAGCGGGATGGCGATACTCAGCCGTAAAAGAACTCGCCAACGAAATGTTTTCATCATTTCTGGGGTCGAAGTTTGTTCCGCGTTTTCTCTATAGCTTGCAGAATTCTAGCTCAATCACCAGTGTCGAAACAAGATACACTGTGACAGCGGGCCAGAAAAGCTTAAGATTTTCAAAACCTATCGAAATAGCCTAACAAAAGAACTCCGAACCGCAAGGGCGCACTATTACTCCGCCCTGTTTCAAGCATCTGAAGGGCGTTCAGAAGTAATCTGGAGAAACCTAAACTTGGTGCTACACCGAAACCGCCCGCAGAACGCTATTGAGAAACTGACTATAGATGGCGTAACGTTGACTGGCAGTCCTTTAGCAAACGCGTTTAATGATTTTTTTGTTAACCAAGGCAATATTGCTGTCGGCCGCAATTCATGTAAATATATTAATGAAAGCAACGCAAGTTCTGTATTTCTTGAGCCGGTTGTTCCCCCGGAAGTTATATCTCTAACAATGCTATTAAAAAACAGTAGTTGTACTGACGCTGACAATATTCAGATCCGACCGGTTAAATATGTCATTGATCTTCTCGCTCCACCACTAACACATATTTTTAATCTTGCTATCGAGACAGGTGTATTCCCAAAACGAATGCAATTAGCCAAAGTATCAGTGATACATAAAAAAGGCGTAACAAATGACATAGGCAATTATCGCCCTATTTCTATTTTACCTGTCTTTTCTAAGGTTTTCGAAAAAATATTGCATAACCGATTAAGTTCATTTTCTGATAGGCATGGCCTGCTAAACGCCGCACAATTCGGGTTTAGAAAACATCTTTCCACGGAAACGGCACTTTTAGTACAGAAAGAATTTATTTTGGAAAACTTTGAGAATAGAAAGCTAGTTTTAGGAGTATTTATAGATTTCACCAAAGCCTTCGATTGTTTAAACCATAGTATCCTACTACAAAACTTGAACGTTATGGTTTTCGCGGTCCTGCGCTAACACTTTTGAGTTCATACTTAAAACATAGACACCAATATGTGCATTTAAATGGTTTTTCTTCTTTGATCAAACCAATTACTTCCGGTGTTCCCCAGGGTAGTATATTAGGTCCGCTCCTATTCAACATGTATGTAAATGATATAGTTAACATAGATAAAGAAGCAAAACTTGTTATGTATGCCGACGATACGAGCTTATTTTTTTCTGCCGAGGAGCCGAACTTACTTATCAGTCTTGCAAATAAAACATTATCAAAATTAAATTCATGGGCAAGTGAAAACTCGCTGAAAATTAACACAAGCAAAACGAAAGCCGTTATATTTCGTCCTAAAAATAAACAAGTCTCGTACAATACTAGCCTTATCTTAACTGCGTCACCTATTGATATTGTGTGTTCTTTTAAAACACTCGGCGTTATTTTTTCTGAAAACATGTTGGGGATTGCCGCGTAAATCACGAAGAAAAAAGGAATTCTCGCTTTTTAGCTGAACTTTCAGCACTGACCAAAAATATTCAGGCGTATCCCACTCGTTACACTGAGTATTGGAAGATGATCCCTCACAGAACAAATTACGGTAAACAAATGCTCAAACACACCCTACCGTTTTTACTCAACAGCCTTACAAGTAATGATTTGGACCTTAGCTAAATAAAAGTGAAATTTGTACTGTTCATGCTAAAAATGTAATCATGAATGACTGTCGTGCCGCTGTATTTCTTTCTTTAGTTCCCTTTCCCGTTTTATAACTTATTCGTTGTTCTTGCTGCCGTCTGTGCTGCCTCTGTAGGGGGCCGGAGACTCGTCAAGCTGCTCCTTTGCAGCTTTTTTCTCCGGCCTCCCCTTCATCATTGATGAGAAATAAACTATTATTATTATATTATTATATTATATGGCGTATCCACGCCACAATTAAATTCTTCTCTGCTAAGAATGCGGTGGCGATTGTTGTGATAAGAAGAAATTCAGTGGATGAAGAAGCCCAAGTCCTTTTGGGTGTCGAAGATAAACTACAGTGTCGGACAACTGAAGAAGAGGAGGGCGTGGCTTATTATGTTAATTTATGCTACTTGACTCGTGATTGGTTTCTTGGCGTTTTTATCAGCCAATACCGAATTCCCATTGGCTGCGAAGCTATAATGACATACACGTGAGTCACCGCGCACCCTGTGCTTTTTAAGTTGTCCCCGACTGTAGCTCGTGGTACCCTAGCGTCAGAGCATAAGACATCCAAAGATCTATCCGCCCCAACAACGCAGCAACCGCCATAGGCTTATTGCGATAGGGATATACAGCAAAAACTTGGAGGACGCTCGTTCCCAAGACTTGCAAGCGTGTCTTGCGTGGCCTAGGGATTCGTCTTTCAGCTTCCGAAGTGAAAGGACGCATCGTCCTGAGCTCCGTAAGAGCGGTTTCAACGGCTACTGATAGCCGTGGTATCACTGCTGAACGAAGGGACGAGGCTGTTTATCGTATCATCCTGCCTACGCTGCCGACAGGCGTATATGCCCTAACTCCGTTTTTCTTCATGCGGACATCGGCGCACTACCCTACCGTATCGAGGACTTCAAGGCCGGACTGGAACATGCCGGAGTCCTAGGAGACATCGCAGCATGTGGTTCGTACCAAATGAACCACGTGTGGATGGTCACCCTAGAGTCACCCTCGGTCAAACAAAGGTTGGTGGATGCTTAGGCTTTCGAGGTCAAGGGCAGGCGGTGCCTTGTTATCGATCCGGACAAGGCGGAAGTGCGGCTCAAGTTGCACTGGATACCCTTTTATTTACCCGATGACAACGTGAAGAAAGCCCTGGAGCCGTATGGCAAGGTCGAGGAGATAACAAGGGAAATCTGGCGTGTCAACGGGCTTGAAGGGGTGCAGTCGACCACGAGGGCGGCGAGGCTAACGCTAAAGGATGGCGTCACCACTGAGCAGCTACCGCATCAACCCCGACTGTCTGGATGCACTGCGCTGGTCACCGCCCCAGGAAGGGCACCGCTCTGTTTGCGGTGCCGAAGGACCGGCCATATCCGTTAGGAGTGTCGAGTTCCCCGGTGCGAGGGCTGCCGACGCTATGGGCACATCTGTGTATGAATACATACGCTGACGTGGAGAATGCCGCGACGGAGGACGAAAAGGCCGACCTTCTAATGGACCAGGCGGAGGCCGAAGAGGCTGCGGGTGGAACCCCCTGGGATCTCGAACCCCAGGGACGGGCCAACACCACCGCAGACGCCCCTGCCCCCCTCCCTGCGACGCCATCCGCGGCACGGCCTCCAACGACCGAGGTTGACGCTGCTGGTCCATCAGGCGATGAGTCAGCGGGCCGGCTGCCGCCTCAGGAACGTGAGCGAGGGGACCAAGACGCCCGCCCAACATCCGAGACATCCAAAGAAGACGACCAGCATGACTCGGCAGACGACATGGAAGCCCTGGAAGGCTCTTCCAAGAGACCTCTGGAGAAGCTGCCAACCCAGGACGACGGACAACCGACGACGCTTCAGGGGAGGATGCACGAACGGTGGCAGGCGGTGATAGCCAAGAGGGGCCGATACCGGGCACTGTCACGAACGCCGACGAGCGATCAAGCTCCGAAGGAGGGACGGTGAACTGTAGGCGGCTGCAACTCCTGTGTCGTGTCTATGAAGGCAAGCAAGTAAGTCGGTCGAAAATTTTCAGTTTTGTAGGTGTAATCTCTTGTATAATATTTGTTACCGTTAATAATGGGGTCCGTATTGCGATGAAATCAAAATGGCTATCAGTTTCGCCACCTTGAAAGTTCGGGGGTTGAACTCGAGAAAGAAGCAGTACCAATTGCAACGTCTGCTATGTGATGAGCAGCCGGATTTCCTCACAATACAAGAGACGAAAATGGCTGAAGACAATGACATTGCTAGCGCTTTGAGGCCTTTTCTTTTTCGTTACGAAGCGTGTGTGAGTCGTGCCGTGGGATTCTCGGCTGGATGTTTTCTTTTTCTCAAGAAGTCCGTAAACATTGAACATTTGCAGGTGGTGTCTGATGAGCAGGGCCGTTTCATTTCTTGAGACTTCACGTTGTCGGGCGTACAGTGGGGTGTGATTTGTGTATATGCTCCGAACAACGCACGACAAAGATAGCAGTTTAATTCTTGCGCAGTTACGTGGAATGCGATAAAGTTCTGGTTGTATTAGGCGATTTCAACTGCGTTTGCGACGAACGCGATAAATCCTCGCGGACGATATATAGTGAAAGCAGTGTAAGCGTTTTGAAAGATATTACTGACACGTGTGGTCTCGAAGATGTAGGCGCCTTGCAAGCGGCAAGGAATGATTTGCGATATACATACTTTCAAGCTTCGTCATATTCTCGACTAGATCGCATATATGTATCAGTCGACATTATACAGCAAGCACATGGCTACCGTGTACAACCAGTTTTTTCACTGATTACCGTCTTGCAACTCTTAAAATTGGAAAGAGGGAAAAGACAAATTCAAAGTTCAACTGGAGGCTCCGGAAAATGAACAGAAAATTGCTAAAAGATGAACAGTTTGTTGCCACCGTAACCGAGCTTCTAAGTAGTCTGCACGCAAGAGACAAAGGTCGAAGTGAGGCATGGGAGATCTTCAAGGAGGAGGTTAAATTGGCCGCGATTGAAAGATCAAGCAACATTCAGTTTCAGCTTCGAGCCCGCGAAACGCAACTGCAAAAGGATCTGAGATACTTCTATAAAGTAGAGTGTGAAAACCCGGGTACTTGCATTGAGGATATACAGCATATCAAGACGGAACTAGACAAGATCTATCAGGACAGGTATAGCGGGTCGGTTGTACGGTCCCGGTCAGAAAAGCTTCTTTTAGGGGAGCAGCTTACCAAGCGAGCTTTGGCTGACGAAAAAAGGTATGCTTTGACCAAAGAAATTTATGAAATAGACTACAAAGCGCAACAAGCAGTGATAATAATGTGATTGAGGGTCCTTTTGTCGAATATTATGAGCATATTTTTGGGGAAAGGCCAACGCCTAAAGGCTTTTCCAAACTAAATGACTTTTTATCGCTAATGCCTCAACTAGACGAAAATGTAAAGATGTGGCTCGAAGGTGATATAACCGTGGGGGAAGTCGAGCAGGCAACTGACTCCTTAGCAAGGCAGAAAACACCTGGTCCTGATGGCATTTGCGCCGAGTTCTACCAAATGTTCAAGAAAGATACCTGTCCTTATCTGCTTTCCATTTTTCCTGAGTCATATGAAAAACAGCAACTGCCGCGGTCGTTTTTCGATGCCCACACCATTTTAATTCCAAAGTCAGACGACTTGGTTAAAAGACGCAGTGTCACAGGCTACAGACCGATCACGTTAACAAACATCGACTATAAAATTTTTGCGAAAGTTCTCACGCGTAGACTTCAAAGTGTTATTAGTGGTCTCATCGGTGAGCCTCAAAGTTGCGGCATAAAAGGGCGCTCAATACAAACAAGCCTACACGTCGCGAGAAGCATATTAGAAACTTCAGAGGAGAACGGTCAAGTGGCTATGATTCAGCTCGACTTTGAGAAAGCCTTTGATCGAGTACGACACGACGTCCTTGAGAGGATTTTATCGCATGTTAATGTTGGTCAGATTAGTTTTAAACGGTGTAATAATGGACATATAAAGGATGTGCTACTAGGCTTGTGGTCAATAACAACATATCTAAAAGTATACCGGTGGTAACATCAGTGCGACAAGGGTGTCCCTTGTCCCCGCTATTGTTCTGTTTATATTTAGAGCCCTACTGCTTAAAAGTGCTTGCCAGTAAAAATATTCAAGGTTACACTTTAAACACGGCAGAAATCAAAATTTCAGCGTATGCTGAAGACGTTGCGGTTTTTTGCACGGACAAGAAAAGTGTAACCAACGCTGTAGCGCTTACAAAAATCTACTGTGAAGCGACCGGCGCTGCTGTAAACTGGGAAAAAAAGCTGCGGGTTCTGGCATGGCAGTTGGGCCTCGAAACCTCTTTCATTTGCAGGTTTTAGCTGGAGTGGTACACCATGTACTTATATAGGAGTGCCTTTGCAGTATTATAGGGTTAGCACACCATACTGGAATGAGGTGACGCGAGACTTAAGAGCAAAAATGGACTCCTGGGCCAATCGTGATCTTTCAATATTTGCACGAGCCACTGTTTGTAATGTCTTTCTGGCAGCGATACTATGGTATTTGCTGCAAATGCTTGCAATGCGGGAGAACCAACATCCAAAGGTTTCACAGGGTGTTTGCGGCTTTCATCTGGAAATCGTGCTGCGAAAGAATGAGGAGAGACAACCTTTTTCGACGTGTCAAGTTTGGGGGGCTCGGGCTCACGCATCTTTTTGTGAGGCAACTTGTTTCGCGCTTTATGTTTCTACGTGATCAGAATCTCCCATGTCTCCGTGCCACAGTCCAGATGAAACTAGCAAACTCCCTCACCAGTGTCTTGGTCACAAAAGACTGCACAGAGCCCCGAAGTCTCTTGGGGTTTCTGAAGGAGGTCAAGGACGCCACATTGTTTTTACAAGCACGTTTTTCGAGGGGCTACCTGGGCACTTTCACGAAAAAGAGGCTGGCCCGCGACCTGGCTGAGTTACTTTTCCCCGCACCCATGTATCAATCAGTGTCCTGGACAAGACGTTCTTTGCGGTGTAAAGAAAATCTGTATCCCGCCTGTCGTTAAGTCCTTTTTTTAAACTACACAGTGAAACATTGCCTGTTAAGCCTTGGCTCCAGGAAAAGGGAATTTTCGTACCATGGCCTGTCGATTGCTTGTTGTGCAAAAAAACCCGAGACTATTGAGCATGTCTTCATTGATTGTTGGGACGCGCTGTTTTCTTGGGACGTTCTCCAAAGAACATTGAAAAAAGACCTATGTATCACGAGAGAGACGATTCGATTTCTACAAGTCGATGCGTGCGAAGCGGTTCCTTGTGATACGTTCATGGTGCTCGGTTTATTTAGCATCTGGAAAACTCGCATGGAATTCCGGCATGCAGACCCTCATATTAAACCTCTGTATATGTACTTTATTGATGTTGTCGCCCAAGTACAATCTGTGTACTGTCTGACTGCAGACGCTGCGCCCGACTGGGCAAATCTATTTGATGCAATCAAAAATATGAAAGAATTATATATAGTGGTCCACAAGCGCCTGGGTGATCTGTGTTTATTTTGACATCGCATTCTATGCTGCACTTGTGTTCTGTGGCTCTGACGTTATGACCCTATCGACCAATCAGGATTTTCGCGGCACGCCGCCGACGCCGGCTTTTCTCGTCACGGCAACGACGCCGGATTTTCTGCGACACGAGCTCCTTAACGCTCTCGCGTTAAAAAGCGTACTTGAATACCCTCCATGCAGTGTATCCTCGTTTATTCGCAGCACAATGGGGCATTCGGTAACCACTATACTACTAAGAAACACTATATACTCACAGCCACGCTACAGGGCGAGGTCAGACCGTCTAATCTGATTATAACCGGTGTCAGCCAACGAAATCGTACGGTCTGTAACTGTCACACGACAAGAACGGCTGCGAACGCGGCAGCAAATAATTCACCACGTCGTTCACGGAGCCGACTCTCTAATTGCGCTCTGAAACACCGCGCGCGTGCCACGGGTGTATACAAAAAGGGGCGAGCAAAGAACGCGCGAAAGTCGCACAAGGACTGAACTTGGGGCGGTGCCCGTGAATTTGTTTACAAACATAAATCCCGTGGCTCTCTCAATGCCAGATAGCTTCGCGTACACTTTCCTGGTACAAACTTGGCAGGGATTTCGAAAAAAAAAAAAAGAAGCCCTAACCTCGCTTGACGACATCGTATCGCTGGCAAGTAAGTATACCTTTTTTATTATTATTTTTTTTTTTGCCGGTCTGGCTCGATACATACAGCAGCAGCAACAATCGCAGCAACATTCACGACACGTCCGCGATATATTGTGCCTAGATTGCAGAGTGGGTCCAACTGCACGATCGGGGTCACGTGGTTTATGAAGCACGCCTGCAACCGGAGCGGTGAAATGGTGACGAGAGCGTCGAACGTCTACGAGCGTCTCCGCCCGGATGGATGGATGGATGGATAAACGGATGCCAGAGCCGTATATTAGGAGAGTTTGGACAATAGGCGGAGCAAAGGCCGCCGCCAGCGCCGAATATTCCCCCCACGCTTAGAGCGTAAACTAAATTTGTGACACAGCGTCGACCAATCAGGAGACCTCTACTCCATCTCACAAATGTCGACAGTGAAGACAAAGGCACAGGCGCGTGAGCCTAGCTCAGCGAAACGCTATTGTTTGTACGAGACCTCGTGCATAGGAGGCACTTTCCAAAGCCACGCGCTCGTGCCCATGCCTTTGTCTGCACTGCTAGAACAGCGTCCTGAGACTGGCTGAGAGAAAGCAGTGCAAAGGGTGGGGTGCGCGAGCGTCTTGAGGCGCGGAGTTCCGCTCGGCACGGCTCAAATTATACTTCGTTTCACTTTACCTGCGAGCGAAGCCAAAGCTAGAAGCGCGAGACCAGCGCTTTTTGCATTTCTCCCCAGCTCGCGCGCTCGAGCAAAGCCTGAACGCACGGAGCTTCCGTGCTCGCGCTTCCAGTTTTGCCTTCGCTCGCACATAAGGTGAAACGAAGTATAGTCGTGGCACAAATTTAGAGCACGCGACCACCGCTAGGGGCTGTTTCGCGGCCTGTGGTTGGCCCGAGATGCTCGCCTATTCAAACCAATGTATGGCCAAGCTCTCTCAATAAACGGCTCTGACGGATGCTAATGACTGTACCCTTTATAATGGGCGGTAGCTCGCGCCATCTATCGCCTAAAAATAAAAAAAAGTATTATGAAGTATTAAAGTATTACGCCTGTCCACCCGGTATTCTCCACGCGTCATGCGGCCGTGCACGCATGCGCGTGAGCAACCAACCTGCCCATGTGGCGTCCGCCATTAAATATATAGCGAAGCGTTCTCCCCGGTTTGAGCTGCTTGCACTCTCAGAAATGTAGGCTCTCCAGTCCGCGACACCCAGCGCTCCGCGCCCATTCCCTTTCACGGGCGCGGCGGACGACATCGTCAACGTCACGAGCCAACCTTGGGCATTAGCATTCACCGCGTCCCATTAAAAAAAAAGAAAGTTAGAGCCAACGCAAACGTTGCTCCATGCCCCTTCGGTTGGGGCGGACTTTAGAATGCGCCTCAGCGCTCCTTCGTTCCCCCGCATGTGCGAGTTTTGGCAAGATGTGCTCTCTATGTCAAAAAAGAAGACACGCTAAAAAAATTAAAAAAAACACAAAAAACAGCAACATCGAAATGCATACAAAAGAGCCCACTCGATGTTAACTCGCACGCGCTCGTCGACTCGCAAGGACGGCAGACTGACAACCGCGGAGGTTCGCAAACAGTAATGTCCTCTTTCCTCGGTGGGTGTATGTGCGCTAGTGGAAGGCTGCCCGGGCCAGCAGCGAGGGACCGCTGGCTAAACAACGAGCGTACAAACGCCGGTGGCCCCACGCGACGCGAGCTACATAGAAATGGCGGTCGTACAAACGCGCGGAGGATACCAGACCACCCAATGACGTGGCCCGTTCTCTGACACCTGATTGGCGTGGTTGGCTGTACAGCAGAGAGAGACCAGACACGGCGTAGTGACGCGAGATGGGCTAAGAAAAGGATAAAACATCAGGAAACAACGAGAACCAGGACGAAGTGATTACAGCACAAGGCGCACTCGCCACTCTCGCTTATTCAGAAAGAGCACGTATCATACAATACAGGCACCATCGGCTTGTCTAGGCACCATCCTGTGGATCAAAACTTATCTAACATAACCATGGTTATTTTTTTTTTTTTGTGTGTGTGTGGGGAAAGGGGGGCGGGTGGCTACAGACGCCTTCCTTTCGTCTCGAATGCTGTACGCCTTCTCTGCGTGCTTGTTTTAATTTATTTTATTTTTTGCTCCTTCCGAATAAACAACAGTTCCGAGTGCATCTTGCGTTGTCTTACTTCGTATAAGCCCTGTGTTTTTTTTTATGTGCTTTTTTATAATTTTTAGTCTACGAAGTGAACCAGGGATGGGCAAAATACTACAAAATACTTCGACAAAAACGTTTTTAGTTACAAATCCGAGTACACTTTATAGATTTAAATACAAGATACAAACACAACGAGAGAATTTGATGATCTTCAAATATTTTTTTACAAATACATCTTGTTCTCATAGTTTGACATTTTAGACTTCAATCTAAACTCGGGTGAAAAAAAACAACGTTTCAAAATAAAGAGTGGAGTTTACTATATCAATAATCAAGAGCTTAAAATGAAAGTTGCGGCCCTAAAAAAGAGGCTTTCACATAAGATAGGCGGGTACAACGTCAGCCAACACACTGTATTCAGTACCCGTTTAATCTCAAAGGCTCAGCAATAAAGCCTTTTCTTTGAAGCAATAAAGCCTTTTCTAACATGTCGTTAATGCGACGGCTAATAAAGTAGATAAGTCGACCAAGCAGCCAATAATCGTACCCACCCCGTTCATTCCTTGCTCTACTCTTCCTTTGTTTTTCATGTTTATTACGAGCAAAGAGCAGCAAGTATTTGATGCTCTTTGCATATCATGAAGAGTGCAGTATATCGCATTTGACTGCAAAGAACCGTGCCCAAAATTGTATTTGGGCAATATTTAAAATGCAAGTATTTGAAATACTCAATTTTTAGTATTTCAAATACAATTGACAAATACATCACCCAATATGTAATTAAATACGAGATACAAAATACTCGAAGCATTTTAAATGCGTATTTTAAATACTTTCATTTGAAATACTGCCCATTCCTGAAGTGCCAACTAGCCCGATTAATCACTTTGTGCGGGATAGGCTTTCGTTCATTCGATGACTATTGACGACGTGAGCGATCGAAAGCGTCGCTTTGGTCGGCCTTCCACGAATGGCCGAATGCTGACTATGACGTCAGCAAAAGATTTCTCATTGACGAAAATAAGAGGAATATAAAAAAAAGATTAATAAATTTTGACGGTGTTGGCAGTGTTGGTTTCAGAGCGCCATGATTTCAAGCTTCCACCACGCTCATTACAAACACCATCGAACTTGTTGTTCGCCAGGTAACGACGTCAAGAAAAAGAACCATAGGAGAGCGCCACCAAAACATCTCGCCGTTAATACTCCGTTCAGACTAGAAGCTCCGCCTTCAGCGCGAGCCTCCTGCCCTTGCTAAAAGCGGTGTGAACGCGAAGGCACGCGCGACCAAACCACTGCGGAAGCCAGCGAGTTCGCGCTGAAGGCGGAGCTTCTAGTCTCAGCTTAAGGGTGAACGGAGTATTAGCCCCGTGCGCGACCGAAAGCGTCGCTGTGGTCGGCCTTCCACGATTGGCCGAACGCTGACTATGACGTCGGAAAGGGGATTTATCATCGACGGAAATAAGAGGAATGAAAGAACTTTAATTTTGACGGTGTTGGCAGTGTTCCTTTGAGAGCGCAATGATTTCAAGCTTCCACCATGCTAATAACAAACACCATCGAACTTGTTGTTTGCAAGGTAATGACGTCACAAGGGGGAACCACAGGAGGGCGCCACCAAAACATCTCGCCGCTAATAGGGTAGAATCCTGCAGTGTCTACCGCAGCTCATGTCATTGGGGAACAGACCTCCTGTCTCACTAAGCGTTCCGCGCATGCGTGACGCCGCCATAACTGTAGCCATAGCCTCGTCTATACTCACAAGGAATGCCAGTTCGACGACGGAGCCACAGAGTGCCCGGTCGCAGATTTGGAGCGCGAGGATCTGGTAGCACAGAGCATTTTTCGGGATGGATGGATGGATGGATGAATACGGCTGAGCCCTTTGGATCGGGCAGTAGCTTACGCCACCTAGCCATTTTGTCTTACCCTTTAAGCTTAGAATATTTAAATGTGAAAACTATATTCACTCCGTACTGAAAAGAAAGTGAGGCTATAAATCCCCCTTGCCATCAGTTAATAAGAAAATGCCTAGTTTTCTCTCGCTTTCTGCCCCCATTCACTTAATCTTTGCTTGGTAATCTCTACTGTCTTGAAATCCACTTTTCCTTCGCTGTCTCTAAAACCCAATGACCTTATTAAATCTATGTTGTCTTCGGTACGCATAGGGTGAAGCCCTTTACAGTAGAGTATCAAGTGCTCAGCCGTCTCGTCCTCCTCTCCACAAGCAGCGCACACTGTGTCCATTTCCTGGTACTTCGCTCTGTATGTTCTGGTTCGCAAAACACCTGTCCTTGCCTCAAACAACAATGAGCTTCCCCTAGAATTGTCATAAATACTTTCTTTGGCAATAACTGTTTTGTTTAATCTATAGGGAGTATTCATTGGCGGCCATAGCTGTGTGCTCGGCTGCGGAGCGCGTGCTGAACGCGACCTTCCACAGTTCTTTCGCCACGTGCATTCCGCACCACCAAGATTGCCGGTATTGGCAGCCTATTAATGCGAGCTCGTTCTGAGCATGCGCTCTAAACAGTGACCTCAAATATGGCGGCCAGTGAATACTCCCTATAGCCTTCCAGAGCCTTCTATGTCGGCATTCCCTCTAGCCACCGATCTCTTTCTGTGGCCTTAACTTTCTTCTTAACTGAGACCTGCTCTTCCGTAACCCCACTATAGCCTAAAAAACGTTCCCCTTAATTTCCTAGTGCGCTGTCTCCATTTTGTGTCTATACTCCTCATGTATAAATAGCTGAAAACCTTTCGTGCCCATTGCTCCCCACCCATTTGCCTCAACCGATCCTCAAATTCTATCTTGCTCACAGCTTCCCTGCCCTCAAATGACGCCCATCCCACGTCTCCTTGTACTCCCTGGTTTGGTGTTTTGCAATGTGCCCCCAAAGCCAGCCTACCTACTCCACGCTGTTTTATTTCTAGTCTTGCATGCACTTCGGATTTCATGCATAGCACTGCGTTTCCAAAAGTCAAGCCAGGCACCATGACCCCTTTCCAAATCTCTCTCACCACCTCATACCTGTTGTAATTCCAAAGTGCTATATTTTTCATTACAGCCGCATTTCTGTTGCCCTTACCTATTATATACTTTTCATGCTCACTGAGATAATCTGCACCACCACATATCCATACTCCTAGATACTTGTATTTACTAGCTCTCTCAACTGTAATATTCTGTATCTTCAGTCTCTCAACATCATCATTGTTAAAAATCATGACTGCTGATTTTTCACTACTGAATTCTAAACCTAATTCCTCTCCTTCCCTACCACAGATGCTCATTAATTCCTGCAAATCTATCCTGTTGTTAGCCATTAGTACGATATCATCCGCATATATCAGTCCCGGTAAGGATTGCTGAATTGTTTGGCCTAGCTTACTGTACGAAAGGTCAAATCCAAGCCCACTCTTCTCTAGTCTATCCTCCAATCCTCTCAGATACAACATAAACAGCAAAGGCGATAACGGGCACCCCTGCCTAAGGCCTCGTCCTATCTCTATTTTCCCCGTTGCCTTTCCTTCCCATGTTATAATCACCTTATTATCTTTGTAAATGTCCCTGGACGTCAGCGCACAGCTTTTGCAGCGGCGAGGACCCGAAACATGGTTTTCAAACCCGACGAGAAAAGAAGCGGCAGCGCGAGGGACGCGAGGAGCACGAGCGGACATCCTATCGCTCCGGAGAAGTGTGTTTCGGCCTCTCGCCGCAGCGGGGCGCCGGTCACGTGGCTCTCCTCTCATCCGTTGTCTGCCGCTCTACCTTTTCAATTTCAGCGGCCGCTTCTCGTGGCGATCTTCCAGGCTTTGTCAGTATAGAGGAGGCTAGGCTGTAGTCCATAAGAGGCAGGCGCCAGTTCATGAGGCAGCTCGTGCCGCCACATACTACTCTGCTCGCGTAGACCCTCAGCAGGGCTGTCGCACGTGCAGAAAAAATACAGCTCCCTCGATGCATGGCGGCAGAGGAGACGTAATGAAACTGGCTATGAGATCAATCAATTGGGTGGAGGTAAAACGTTCATCGTGTACTACTAAGGTGTGGCCTTGACCGCTTTGTGGTGGACCAGTAAAAGGGAAAAGAAAGTGGGGATCAAAGGTGAAAAGAACGGAGTCGTCAATGGCACACGGACACATAGATGGCATGCATCCGACGCATTCTGGTGATGTCCAGGCATTTACTACAAGCGCGTACTACTTTTTTTCCATCGGAATTGAAAAGTTGTCTGAAATCACAGGCCACGAGTGGGCAAATCAACGCTAAAAAACGGACCAGGTAGTGCGCTGCAGCGATGGAGCCGGCATTTGACCTTTTGTAAGGAAGTATTCTAGCGGGAAAAATATAGGTTTGGAGCAGCCAGTGGTGAATATGGAGCAGATTCCCTTATCGCTTGAAGATGAAATAACGGTTGCGCCGCTAAATGATACGCCCTCTTTCATAATGATTAAGTGTTCCTCTTCGGGTGCAAAAGGAACGCACAACTTTATTTTCAAAAATAGGGCTCAGGTCAAAGTCTGAAAAATGAATCAGCGCAGCATTTCAGTTGAGATAAAACCTCCCTCCCCTCCCCCATGTACACCGGTAGTTTATGTATTTAGCCTGGAAATTAATATACATTTTTTTTTGTTGTTTTGTAAATGCGGGCATAAATAAGCATATCCGCGGATGAAACAACTGTATACATCAGGTTTCATGACTTTAGCAAACTCAAGATTCTGATATCATACACATCGCACTTCAGCGACGTTGAAGTCAAAGTTGAGTCTGTTTACTGCCCTTTCGACCAACTGCTGCACGGGAACTACCTCGACTACCAAAATTAATCAAATATAAACATATACCAAAGAGAATCGACATATAATAGTAGTGCGCAATGATTTCCGAGTCACTCGCCCTCACCCAACACCACCCAGAAAAATCGAGACCCGCGAACACACCTCCTCTCCCTCCGAGGAACGTCATCACAGTCGGGTGGCGCCAACATCTCCTAGAAGAGAAGGCCGTAGCGCTCTTCTCGTGACGTCGCGAAGGAAGGCCATCGGGGGCGCGCGTCGAAGCGAAGGCAACGCGCGTGGATCGACCGTCGTAACGCGCTTTTAGTCACATACGCGTGTCTTATTAGCTAAAATGAAAGCTGCACATATATCACGGGGCCTCGAAAATATTTTATTACACGAGCAAAATATTACACCGCTAAATAATCGGTATGAAATGGTACGAGGTAGGCGTATAAGAGAAAACATTGAGTCACGCAATTATTGCTGTAGGAATGCATATTTTACACAGAAATACTTCGACAAAATGGCGAGACACGTAGTGATTGGACACAGCAAAACAGATCACAGTTAAAAATCAGGTAGACGTAGTCAAAGCGGACACGGCTAGACAAATGTCACTTACGATCATGTAAGCGATGTTATCGCGTGCAGTCACTGAATTCTTGCATCATACCCCGGCCACATGGCAAAAGTAATGTAATTTCGATCGAATGGCATTATGGGGTCAATAAATCAGCTTGCGACGCTCGTATAATCACTCAAGACCGCGAGCTGATTAAGTCCCACATCATTTAATGAAAATATATTAACGTTTCCGAATGGCAGGGGTACTAAACTTACTATTTACAGTCAACTAATTTACTTCTCCCAATGGACTCGAGCTGCCTTAGAACAAAATACCTTATTTTGTATACAATAATACTATTACCTTAATACAGTTAAGATTCTAGTATAAAAGCGGTAAAGGCAATAAAATAACATTAGTATAAATAAACACATAAGCACAAACAACGCACTTTGTAAAATCACACAAACTTGTAATTCACCTTCCAGTGAAAACTAGAATATTACCACGCATATTTACAAATGTCGACGCAACCGCACACGGATAACGACGAACAAGATGCCATTCTATCACAAAAAAAAAAAACCCGACTGCAGCACTTTACTCGCGTCCCACATGACCAAGAAAGCCCGTAAATAAGTTGTTTCTCACCTGTCGATCGTTTCAATACGTCCCACAATATCCGTGACGAAAACATTGGAACACGAACTTTAAGTCTCTTTCTCCGTCGAAAGAGAGGTATCGATAATCGACCAGTGTCATCGTTGGCTAGTTGCCACACATGTCACGCAAACCGTAGCAGGACTTGTTCCGCGAATCCACGTAAATGGCGTAGTATCAAGCGAACACAAAAAAGCTACCCGAGACTGCGGTGACGACCAAGAAACGACGGGAAGGATCAAAAGAACCAACCAACCAACCAACCCCCCCCCCCACACACACACACACGCACACGCACGCACGCACGCACGCGCGCACACGCACACACACACACACAGACACACACACGCACACGCACACACACACACACACACACACACACACACGAGAGCAGCGGCAGCAGTGTGGGAGGCTTAACGTCGTCGACCCATCTCTTGCTCGCGTGCGCTACCTGCGGCGATGACTAGATTTTTTTCGGTTCCCTTCCCTTCTGAAAGTCTCAGCGTTCCTTTTTAGACAGTCAGCAGCTCATACACAACGTAAATTTACCAGAATCGAAGCCCGTACAAGGGAAGAAAACGTCCCAGCGGACCGGTTCACTCGAAAAGTGTGGGGATCTGCGGGATTGCACATAGTCCCGCGGTTACGGGGATAATTATAAATATAAAATTGGTACTTTCAACCTTGGTAGCACGTTGTATATTATGTTTATATTATATATATATAATAAATTGTACAATACTGCGCTTTTAAAAGATATATTAATGTCGGATAAACGCTCACGAACACCCCGTGCCACTCGACAAGAAACGTTTTTTTTCACGTCGATGCCCAGAACTTTTTCTCACGTAGTTGCGCTATGGACTTCCTTCTCCGACATTGTGACGTAACGACTCGGAGCGCTACGGCCTTCTCTTCTAGGAGGTGTTGGTGGCGCCCACTCAGCAACTGGACCCGAAGCTCCTCCGACACGCCGATTGGACGCGAGGCCCAACCGAACGCTGACGCAGAACTCGTGTCCAATCCCTGTCTTCGCTCGATCTCACTCTGATGACGTTAGAAGTCCAGTCCACAGGCTTCGTCTGTTCTTTAACCCAGGTGCTCCCCCGTGTGTGTTGTTGCTCCCTACCACACCGGTGCAAAGCAGTGAAGCTCGACGCACGCGCGACGGTGCACGGCGGTGAAGCTTAACTCGCGTGAGCGCCGGTGTGCAGGCGGTGCACGGGTAACGACGCGAGCGGCGCTAGTGTCGCTGTACACAATAGCTACAGCACGGAGGCATGTGACGGACACGATAATCTAGTGATTTCATCGGGTGTAAAAGACACCTGGTTCTGACTTTTGCAAACTTTTTCTCGCGACACTTTTTTTTTTTTCCCCGACATCGCCGGCTTCGTTTGGAAGTTCAGACAATGACGTGGCCAGTGAGGTTTCCGAGCAATCTTTATGCATCGTTTCATCTTAAAGGCTCTGTTATACTCGGACGCTGAGCGTACCAAACGCGACGTAGCGCAGCACGCGAAGATACTGAATTGTAGCAGATATCGAGTTCCTGCTGCCTGCCAACGAAAGGCGCGCGTTCTGCGCTACGCTGCGTTCGGTGCGCTCAACGTCGAACAGGGCCTTTAATGTTAAAGCGCAGACGACATACGAGACGATGGGAGTAATCAAACAGCGCCAAAAGCGCGACACCGTGGCGTTCGCCATCTTTCTGCGCGTGTTCTTTTGTCGGCTAAACCAATCGAGCGCTGCGACTTACGCTTTTAGTGCGTGATTTCGTGGTTACACATCTTCGAGCCTTCCGACTGTGCTCTGACCTAAACTGAAACGAAGTATACGGTGACCAGAGGCGCTGTAAAATACTTATTTGCTCCCACTTTCCCTTCCTTCTACTTCTCTGGATAATATGGTCGACTAATATTCGATGCTTTCTCTTTGTTTGTCTTGGCGCAGGTGAGGCGCAATTTTTAGCAAAAATGTCATCTGGGGGCGACATGTAGCATACCTCGGCGCAATTTGGCGCAACACTTCCATGTCACGAAGTTGCAGATGCCTTCTAATAGTAAAAGTGCGTGTACACCATGTACAATGAACCAGCAAGAATGTTCATATATGGTGAGCGATAGCTAGCTTACAGGTGGTACCACGGCGATGGTGACAGATAAAGCGCCTGGAACAGCTTCCGGCCGCCGCTGGAAGAAGTGAGCGATTACCACAGATCGTTTTCTACTATAGCCCACCATAGTTCAGCAGCGGCAAGTTTACCTAAACACGGAGGAAAGCGAAAACAATAAATAAAGGGTTACTCTCTCTCTGACCTCATACTTTATTGGAGAAGACGTGATCCATCAAGGACCATCCGGGCACGTCATACTGTGACGCAAGAATCCCCGGTCTTTTCTATGCCACTCATTCGCAACACTCTCGAAGACGATCGGCAGAAGGCGAAATGATTCCAAGTGACGCTGCGTATTGAGGAAAGCAATGAACGAGGAAGGCTTCCCTTCACCCCCTCGCCTCTGATATCACTTCCTGGTCGTCGCCTAGACGGCCGGGTATACCAGGCGCGTCGCATGCATCAACATGCAGCCAACACGCCGAACACCTCAATCCCCCCGCGGCATGGAACAATGGAAATCCAGGAGGAAACGACCTTTACCGGGAGTGTTACGTCGCAGATGCAAATGATGTTACGTCCGCGCAGCCAGACAACGAAAGAAAGACACAAAAAAAAATCTACAGGAAGAAAAAAAAAAGAAAGAAAGAAGGGACTGGCGTGAAACGGCTATCACGCATTGTTGAAGCTGTTTCCCGTATCGCACTGGGTCATGGCGCGTCTCGGCACCGTCTGCGAATGAGGCGTCCACGACCATTTCCGGATTAGATGAGCTAATCACGAACGCCCGCGTTAAATCCAGACCGAGCATTAAACCGAAGTCACACTTCTCACACGTCATACAAAAGACACCGTCTGCAGGCATGATGACAAAACGATCTGCGGACGCGGCTCGGGCATGTCTTCGTGGCACGTCTTTCTTCATCCGTGTGTACGTGCTTCGAACACGAGTGCGGACAGTTTGTGTCTTTTTAGACTTAGGCTAGGTGGCGCAAGCTACCGCCCGTTACAAAGGGTATAGCCATTAACTATTCATCCATCCATCCATCCGGACCAATATGACACGATCGTCGTACAGAGAAGGAACACGCCTCAGACAGGGTCTGCACACTGACTTTTGTATGGCGTGTATTTGCAGTGTGGCTATGGCTTTATATATACGGCCGGTAGGCAGAGCAGCGCTTCTTTGCGTCCTGCCGGACCTGGTCAATTTTGTAATGACATAAAAATGGATGGGTATATATACGCGTGTCTGGTCGTTGCCACACTGCTGCGCCATGGTTCCTGGACCGTCGGTTGCCCAGCTCACCCAGTGCCTCTTCGGTGACCCCCGAAGCGAAGCGAGTTGGAATCCCGGCCGAGGTGCCCGTACAATCTGACGGAGGTTTACTTATTCCGGAGAGGGCGCCGTGTGACCGAGATCTCTGTTGCACGCCAAAAGATCCGTAGGTTCGTCGAAATTGATCCTCAGTCGTCTGCTGGGGCGTGCCAAATGCCCTTCGAATTAGTTTGCCACGTAAACCCCCCAAGTTTTGAAACTCACCTGCAGTGTTAGCGACTCTCCCCAAATCCAGAGTGATTTCGGTCCATGCACAGAACGGCGTTCAAGCAACGACGTTCTTCTCAGTCTCTACGCTGCATCTTTCTTGCGGTATAGCGTCGAGGGGATTCCTTTTCAACAAATGGAGTTTGTAACACATACTAACTCCGTTCATGAGGAAAGGACTTTTAACCCTATCGTATCTCCGCAGCAAAGAACATCCCTGCCGCTCTATACTTTGGCGTCTGCGGCTATACACCCACCAGTCAATCAAGCGCACGGCGTGATCAAGGGGCCGACTGGCTTCCAGGTGGTCTTGAGAACGGCCATGACGAAGCAGCGACGGATGAACTTCAACGAGAGTTCGGAGAGCAGCGGGCTGCGAAGGCCGCCAGCGATCAGCTGCAAGCTGACCGGTCCGTGAACTTGTGTTTAGGGAGGTCTACTACACACACACACACCGAGCGACCTTGTATGGCGATGGCAGAAAAGGAACGAGAAGACATGCTTCGTGCCGAGCACTCACGCGTCCGATGCAGCAGACGTCAACGGGCGCGGACGCGTCTGTCGTCTGCGTATGCAAAACAAGACCGACCGGGGGAGCTCGAGGAGGTACGCGGTTCAACTATGATGCTGCGAACGCGTATTTTGACTGGTCTGTTTAGCATCCTATCCCAACCATAGATCAAAAGTCGTTTCGAAGTGGCAACGAACGACGTCCCGGGAGCCGGAGTGTCATGCTGTTGGATGCCGCGATCCTGGCAATGCGGAGCGCAAGTTCGTCTGCTTCTTTTGCAGGGAATTGTGGTGATGTCAGAAAGCCGAGCTCTGATTGGCTCTGATTGAAGGACAGTGGGTAGACCTCGAGGCAGCTTTCTTTGAGGTCTACCCACTATCCTTCAATCAGAGCCAACCAGAGCTCGGCTTTCTGACGTCACCACAATCCCCAGCAAAAGAAGCAGACGAACTTGCGCTCCGCATTGGTTAGTCTTGGCAAAATGTTTACGAACGAACCAGAATGTCGCTGTCGTCGCAGAGTTCCAAGTTTTGGCTGTTGAAGCTTCCGCCGACTGTTAAGCTGGAGAGCGACCTGCAGCATGACACGCGTTTGCCACATTGACCACCGCTACTGTTACACCACCAGGGTCGCGGCCGACGACGACACGACACTTGTATACGATGTCATCGGACGGAAATAGAGGGACCTGTTTTTATAGGACGCGGTAAACACACCAGTCGGAGACGCCTTCTATAGCACCGTAGTTCAACGAAACCCTGGGTAACTGACAACCCATTACGACGGTCAAGCAGACGTCACGTCTGGCGTTTGCTGCGAGGTTGCGCCTGGTGGACAGCGATTGGATGCGCGCCGTCCCTCATGTCAGCGAGAAATTCGTTCCTCGCGAGTTCAGACGGCCACATCGGGGCGTACAGCTTCCAGCTCGCCTTATTCTTCTTCTTTTTTTTTTTTTTTTTGTAATCTCCTCCGGTAACAAAAAAAAAAAAAAAAAAAAAAAAAACCTCTGCTCAAACTATACGCCAGCACTTGACGAGGACGCCGATATCTCTTATGGCGTTCCTGTATAGCGGTTCCCCGAGGGACCACTTCTGGAGATGGAGCCTCGACGCAGTCGCCCGACCACTACCAAGTGCTCCCGTTATTACGCGCTGCGAGATCGCAAAGGTCAACGCCGCGCAGAAACCGGGCAAGGTTCGCATTGGGAGCAGTGTCCAAGGTTCCGCTGTCTAGAACTGGTAAAAGTGACGGCCGGACGACATGAGCCATGCGCCCGCACCGCGATTCTCTATCCCGAAGACGTGTCCTTATCGTTTCGTAAACAAGCGCATCTGCCGCTGCAAACTCGTGTTCAATCAGTGAGAACACGAATGACAGGCGAAAAAGCTGACGCAGCACTCGTTTCCAATCGGCGTCCCACGCTGGCCTTTCGACAGCTGACGTAGACAATTGGCCTCGTTATCCAGGATGTGTTACGTAAAAAGAGCATACTCCATATCGGCGTAACTTGGCAAAGGACGAATGATATGACCAGCTTTGAGCCAATCAGACTGATGAAGCAAATCACGTGGAAACTCTCTGCAAGAGGAGTGCACACCGACGACACGCTATCACGTGCGCCACTCCGACGTTCCGATTGGCTCACTCGTGCTGTAGCTTCCGCTGCGTTCCGTACACAAAAAAAAAAAAAGGCTAGAAAAAGAAAAGTCTGCGAGTTTATTTTTTCCGCAGAACATGGAGACAGCCAATCAAGGCGAAGGCGAACAATGAGGCAGCTCAGAATACGATTGGGTTTGAAATCTGCGATGTGCGCACGGACAATTGATTGATTGATTGACATACTTTAGTTCGACACAGGGGTCAAGGCGGTTGGGACAAAAGGTGGGTAAAATCACCCGAGGAGGTTCCAGCCACCAAGGAGCAAGTGAAAGGTCATGCTCGCTGTCCTTTTGTATTTTTTTTCTTTGTCAACTAATGATTAGGGTTTCGTCATTTCTTGGGATTAGACTATTATCTATATTGCTCGCTGCGATGTTTTGCGGAATAAGTGAACTCCTAGCCTTCTTTTAGTGTGCTGGTGCGACTTTGCGCGCGTCTCTCGTCGCTTGTCCAAGTTGCGAACAAGCGACAATAAGCCGCCTTTTTTTTTTTTTTTCGTAAACAGCTGCGAATGTTTCATAAACGTTTTATGGCATCGCCACGTTGCCGCGCGTCGCAGCCGCCAATGAGCAACAGGAATGGCGGCAGCTCGCCAGGTCGGCGTACCCTCGAAGGCCCCCCTCTCCCACCAGGAGGGGAAGGAGGAGGAGAGGAGGCACACGCTACAAACGTGGCATTCCTTCCGCCACGTAGCCCCATTCCTTTTTAATCTGCCAAATAGGACACGCCCCTTCCCCCCCCCCCCCCCCCCCCCCTCCGCACTTCAATCCCCCCGTCTCAATCGAGGACGCCCGAAGAATGTCAGCCCTTCCTTTTTCCTTGTTGTGGAACGCCGGCACCGCGAGGGGTCCGGAGTCGTTCGAAAACGAGCCGCTCACACACAACGCGTGGCTCCACGGAGCGCGACCTTATGAGCAACGACACCGCTGAAGCCGCATGCGTCACTCAAGAACAGGGCGGAAAGACTGGACGCCACATCTGTGCGCGCTGTTCACTGCGCACGCATGAACGACTTGCAATCTTGGTCACGTGGAATGCACGTTACAAAAGCACCGTGAAAGCTGGCCGTCAGTTCACGCTCAGAGGCTCGGCTCATGGTTACCAGTGAATACCACCCATTGGCGACGGGATGTTTCGGTGGCTCCCTCTTATGCCCGAGCCCCACTTGAGCGACAAAACGGAAACAGCAGACACCGTTGAGCCTCGAACACGTGCAGCATGCACGCGATGGGTATACCTTTGGCCGGCTTGCAGCCTCTCGGTGCTCGAGAAGTAAGCACGAGTGATTTTTGCAAGCCTGTCAAAGATAAACTGGCGTGCATGGTGCTCATGTTTGAGGCTTGTCGGTGTCGGCTGCTTCTGTTTGTCCTCATAGTGGGACTCGGACATTATGGTTCCCATCTGTGACGTCAAGACCAGCATTATCGATTGCCAGCGCCAATTTTCAGCCAGGTTATATGTAGAGAGCACGGTGGAAGCTTGAAGCCATCACGTCCTTGAACCAACACCGTCAAAGTCGACAGTCTGACATCCTTCTCATTTTCATTAATCAAAGTCGAATTCATTATATTCAAGACGTCATGCTAGGCGGTTGACCAATCGTGGATGACCGACCACAGCGACACTTTTGGTCGCACATATCGTCAATAGACCTATTGCTAAATTACCCACGCATCAAGGCGAATGCAGGGATTGGTGTTCCACGCCCCGCACGTGCTGGTCTCAGCAGCAGTGATGGCAATATTGCTTTCAGAAAGTAATTGAATTACATTACTAATTACTTTTCTGAAAACTGCAAAAATGTAATTAAATTACATTACAAATTACCGCAGACTAAAGGTAATGACATTACATTACAATTACTTTCCAAAAGTAATTAAATTACTTTGAAATTATGTTGCCATTACTTTTGAATACCTTGAGGCAGTAATTCGTGCTCATTTTATTTACCGTGTACACCAACCCAGTGCTTACAAAACAAGCCCTCGTTTGCCCACACAGCGCATGTGCAGGAACCAGATCCGGGAGAAGCGAGGCGCTGCGCATGCGCAGTGCCGATCGCAGCGCCACCGCAGTTATGTGACGTCAAAGAGCTGAGTTGGTCTATATGTACCATAACTAAGATCTTCCTGTTTACACCGCAACACCCTTATGTGCCTCAAAGTGAACCTTACTGAACAGTGGTTTTGCTGGCGCACAAAACATAAGTGTTAAACATGATGAATAGCTTCTTTAGATGTGATTCAGAAAGACAGTCCTCTCACCGGTTTCACTGTTCATTCAACAGTGAAGGTTTCTTACTAAAAGGGTGATATGTTTCCGTCTTCATGATTTAGAAGTTGTAGTCCGAGTCAGTTTTTTAAAGTCGGGCATTGGCAGCTCGTTCTTACAAGAAGTCGTCACGTGAAACGCTTCCCTTCCGCCTCGGACGCAATATAATTGTATTCTCCCAAGAGCAACACTCGGCGACAACGTTTCTTGGCAATGCAGTGGAGAGGAGGAGAGGCCGCGCACAGCTTTATTCAGCGCTCAAAAGGGGAGAGGGAACGCGTGCCCGTACCCTCCACTGCATTGCCAAGAAAAGTTGCCGAGTATAGTTGACCTATTCTCGGTCATTCCTTTCAAGGAGCATTTTCCCCAAACACCCGAAGAGCCCAAGTTTTTCTGCATTGTCACACAAAGGACCTGGATAATTGCTAAGCAGAAGCGTCGCCAGTTGAGGAATGGCGCGAGCTTCCTAGATTGTGTACTTTCCCAACAAACGGGGGGTGATATCTACGGGTAGGCTTATTCCCTTATAAGCTTCCCAAGGGAAGGCAGCGAGGCATACCGCGAGCGGCACTTGCTTTGCTCGAGGACGCCTGAAACGTTTTGGGGCTTTGACAAGGCATTTGGAATTAACTATTTATTCCGGTCATTTCTTGTTCACAATGGTCTAAGCTTACGGTTTCACCTTGCTTGACGAAAGTACAAGGCTGGGGATTTGTTTGTCCTCTCCTCTCAGGTTTTAAATTATGTTTAACTAACTGGTGATGTGCCCGTCGCCTTGTAGCCAACGAGCCGTTCATCCCTAAGCTGGCGCACTGTCAGCTTTGGGATGAACGGTGGAAGCTACGTGTTTGTTGCAGTAGTCACACGTCTATCTTTCGCCACGTAACCAGGCTCTCGTTCATACCCACGCGCAGAGAAAGGGACGGGACAGGTAATTAAAGGAAGGTGTTTGATTGGTTCTGGTTAGCTCGCAGCTACCACCGCACTGTCAGCTTAGGGATGAACGAAGTATAGTATCGTCGTGATGACGCGACGCCGTGAATCTCTCGTGCCTGGAGTTCGGAAGCCGTTGCCAATTCCAGCGATGTCTACACGTAAGCTTTTCTCCTTCGCCTTTTCATCCCTCCTTTGTGCGTCTGTCCAGCTCTTCGTACAAAGTTTTGCGCTCAGGCGGCCGTCGTTTGTTTCCTCCGATGCTCTTTCACAACATTTCACCATGCAAAATAATTTTTCTCTTCTTTTAAAGCTTGCAAACAAACTTTCTAATTTAGGACAAAAGTAATTTCAAAAGTAATGAGTAATTTTCTCCAAATTGCTGCCTGAAAGTAATTTATTACATTACTCATTGCTCCAAAAAGTAATCTAATTACTGTAATTCCATTACAGTAATGTCCTTACTGCCATCTCTGCTCAGCAGTAGTAACTTTTCTAAAGCAAAGGCCTAAAATAAATTGCATCTTGCACGAGCGTTCGTCAACGCTTTATTTTGGTCCTTTACGAATCTTTTACACGGAGAAGGCGTGCGCCAGTGCGTCGCGTGGAACACCAATCCCTCCGTTCTCCTTGATGCTTGGGTAATTTAGCAATAGGTCTATAGCTAGTGGTTATTACGGTTATACCTCGTTACTATACCTGCTTCTAAGTAAAAGTTAGATGGTGTATCATTGCCGCCACAGTAAATGTAACGCTCTTGACAGGAAGACCGCCCGTCTACCGGTATTTACTGGCCGCGAAGTTGAACACGTGCACAACTTCAGCTTCTACTAAGCTTCCGTAACGTGTATCTGAGACATCTGAGACCGCCAGGGTTGCCGTTCTTAAGAGACGACGCCCTGAGCTTAAATGTATGATGTGTCCAGCGAGCTCAACTATGGCGTCTATATCTGCCAACTGGACAGACATCTGAAGTGTCCAATTGATAATCTTCACAGACAAATGCTATATATTCCCCGTGGACTTCGCCTGCGTGTCGCATATATAGTATCCGCGAGCATTTCTCCGTTATTGGTGTCCAAAGAGGAACTTAACCCTAATTATGTTAGAGAGGAGGAGGCAGAGACTGCATGGGTTTCAATTGTTTTGCCTCTTGGATGTTGTGACCGACTCGACTATAGCAGCCACTATGAGACGATAGTTACGAATCCATACAGTTCCTCCTATATTGTCGTTATGCTGCGACGTAATAGGAGACCGTTGTCAAACGGTGTACAGGTCGACAGTTCACTGTTTCATGAGGTGCACGATCTAGCCACTGTCAGGGAAGGGGTAAAAAAGGACTCCAAATCAATCTGAGTCCAGTTAACATGCCGCTTGTAGGCATGAAAACCTGGCATCCTCTTTACTTAGGCTACAAGAGACGTTTCAGTCAGTCTCCTCTTTAGAGTTATACAGCATTGAGCGACCTTGAGCACAATGAGCGAAGGAGCGAACAAAGCGCATAATCCCAATCGATCTGGGGCTGGTTAAAAGGCCGCTCACATGCCACGGTAACGTCAGATATTCGTTCCGGCCATACGCGGAATTGCAGCCAGTATACCAATACCATCGCTATACGAGCGCCCTTAACCGCAGGTAAGTCACCCTTAACTGCAGTTGTTACGCTCAGCCACAGTTACTACACTATGCCTTCGGACAGCTATTTCAGAAGTGAAGAGTGCGCGTCCACAGCTTTTATGGGCGTTCAAGACGCGCAAGCGCACGTGCGCCCGTAGCTTTGAAATAGCCACAGAACGTTGTCCAAGAGTATAGTGCGCTAACTCTGGCTTAGCGTATAACTGCAATTAAAGGGGCCCTGCAAGCCGTTTCTGGCCTTCTTTTACATTCTCATCGCGTTCGGACGAACTAGTGCGCGGAACTTTCTATCAACACATTAAAATATAATAAAGAAGAAATCTGATGCATTCTGAACATAATAGGTGAGATAAGTTCCGTATTTCGAGCACATTTTCTATTGCTGATGACGTCTTTGGTCTCAACCAATAGAGAACCGAAACGAGCGTGCAACGACCATGCGCGAAATTCCTAATTGCTGGAATTCAGTTATGAAGATGTGAACCCCCAACCGATTTACGGGTGTTCCAAGCAAGGCCCGACAGGACAACCAAAGGGCGAAAGGTCTCGACACTATACTTCGTTTCACTTTATCTGCGAGCGAAGCCAAAGCTAGAAGCGCGAGACCAGCGCTTTTTGCGTTTCTGCCCAGGTCGCGCGCTCGAGCAAAACCTGAACGCACGAAGCTTTCGTGCTCGCGCTTCCAGCTTTTCCTTCGCTCGCACATAAGGTGAAACGAAGTATAATGAAAACATTTTCACCACCAGCGTTTCACTTTTACTACGAGCGTTCAGAAGCTACAAGAGTGAGCTCCGAACTCTCGGCCTCCCATTCATGCACGCTCGCTCGTGCGGTGCGAGTCACGTTCAAGGCAACATGCTCGTGCTTGTATACTTCGGCTTCGCTCGCACTTACAACTGAAACGGAGTCTGTGGCACCAGAAATGAGTCACCTTGACCGTTGTCAGCCAAGGGGTCAACAAGGGGCATGCTCTCAATCGATATGGGACCGCTTAAAAAGCCGCGTATAGCCACGAGTGCAGCATTGAAGTGACCTTGAGCGTAATCGTGGTAAAGCTCACGCGGCGGACCAGCTGCCGAGAGAACAAACGCAGTACACGACCGGCATTTAGATGGCAATTCCCTGTACGAACATCCGCTCAAAGGTCAAGTGATGCTATGGCCGATCATTTATGAAAAGCGAAAAGGTCAGGTGTAAACCGTGCCAACTGCTCACCCGGAGATCCGATTTCGCGCGCTCATTTGAGCTCGTGCACAGCGCTTTGCACGGCATACCTGCTAACAATAGAGATATTTAGTGGATTGTACGCTGCGGAAGTCGGGCCCAGCGGACGCGTGCTCAATCCGCGCTTCGAACCGACGGCACGAGCTCCCGCTGGCAAAGCAAAGCTCTCGCGTATACGGCCTTTTAGAAGTCCCTAATATTGATTCTTTTAGAGAACTGCTAAGCGAATATTTGGAACCTCCGCGGTTCTAATACTACATTCCGCTGCAACTCAAGAAGGTAGGGCGAAGGAAGCAGACGGAAAGCTGGAGAGAGGAGGAGATTTTTCCCTCTCATCTCCAGCGTTCCGTCTGCTTCTTCCTCCCGCCTTCCTTTCCCTCGCCCTACCTTCTTGAGCTGTAATTTACAATAGTCCGTTGCAACTCAAGAATGTAGGGTGAGGGACAGGAAGGCCGGGGAAGAGGAAGCAGGCGGAACGCTAGAGAGATGAGGAGGTTCCTACCGTCTTGAGTTGCAACGGACTATATAGTAAAGTGATAACGTGTTTTAAGTTTTTTGTTTTTTTCGTGTATTACTTTTGTGTGATTTATGTATATGTATATCGTTCTTGATTGTATTTCGTGATGTGTCATTCTTGATTTCTCATTCTTGAATGTACGGGTTACATTCTTTTTTCTTTCTCTTTTACTCTCGCAATCCTGAGCAGCCCACCCCTCGTGTAATGTTCTATCGTGGGGCCGTCGAGGTATTAATAAATAAATAAGTAAAATAAATAAAAGGACCAGCAAAAAAAAACAATCTTCCAGCGCCAAAAAAGAAAAAAGAATGATTGAAGGAATTGATTTATTCCGGCTTCCAAGGGACGTCTTGGCGTCGGAACATTTGCAACTTCGGACGTGCGTTGACGCGCGGCATCAGCTGGAACAACGTCCGCAACCTGTTGTTAGTATATATAACTAAGATTATTTCCTTTGACACCACCTCGATGCAAACAGGCATTTCTTTGTACATATAAACAGCATTGTAAAACATTTCACCGATTCCCTTAAAACCAATGTCCAGCAACAATAGCGATTCGAACAAAGTCAAGCTCTGCTTGCAGTCAATGGGGCACGGGAAAATACCACGTTCCTGATTGGTTGCAGCGTCCTCGAACGCCTCCGAGTTGCACGGATGTCTTTACTATATGGGAACAACTCGTCAGCAACCCCGACATCGCAGGGAAACCTATATGAGGCTTTTAGGGCAACGGGAATGAAAAAATAAAACAAACAAAAAACTCTAACATGCACCTCCATGTCTCCTATGGTTTCCCGAATTCAGTGCGACGTTGCGAACAGCACGGGTGCGAATGCAGAGCTTTATAAGCCACGTGGTCGCACTGCTTGTACACATCATACAAAGAGACCTTTCTGTCGACACCGTCTGGGGCGGGTTTCTTCCTGGTATACGACGTACCCGTGACACATGGTCACACAAAATCTGTCCGAAGCACGTTCGAAGCGAAGCATATATATATATATATATATATATATATATATATATATATATATATATATATATATATATATATATATATATATGCGTGAAGCAAACACGCTTAGAACACGCGTTAGGCACGTGTCCGCAGGTAACTCTGTCATCGTGTCTGACAGAGAATTCCGCGCGTCGTTTGTACTATTAGCCCCGTGCGCGACCGAAAGCGTCGCTGTGGTCGGCCTTCCACGATTGGCCGAACGCTGACTATGACGTCGGAAAGGGGATTTTCATCGACGGAAATAAGAGGAATGAAAGAACTTTAATTTTGACGGTGTTGGCAGTGTTCCTTTAAGAGCGCAATGATTTCAAGCTTCCACCATGCTAATAACAAACACCATCTAACTTGTTGTTTGCAAGGTAATGACGTCACAAAGGGGAACCACAGGAGGGCGCCACCAAAACTTCTCGCCGCTAATAGAAAACTCAAAAGAGCTGCCGCTCTGCATACGGGCCAATACGAAAAGAAAAGAAAGTTGCCGGTGCCTGCCAACAAACTATGAACTAAACATTAAAAAAAAAAGAAGAAAAACGTGAGCAAACGAATGCGGTCGGAGTATCCCCATTTCACCGATACGCATTCTTTTAGTGTCGCTTTAAGAGGTATTACCAGTCAGCAGAATTTCACCGACGGGGCGCCGCTGGTCGACTGCCTGATCGCTGCTCGACGTTCCTCTAAACTCACGGTGGCAGCCGCCACCTAAGTGTATACATACGCCCTTGCTCCAGTTGCTAGCAAACATACAATGTAATCTCGACGCCGAGGAGCGTGTTCACATCGACAGACACACTTAATTGCGCGTCGGCTATACACAGCTCCCCGAGACACTTTCAAAGGCGCGCCGCGGTGTAGTATACCGTGCCTTCAAAAAATACTTGCGGTTACCCCTTTTGTTTTCTTGTTTTATTTGTTGTCCATTTTTGCTTGCTTCGATACGAAACGGGTGGTGCATATCGTGTGTTGCAATTCTTCGTGCCAACTTCCTTTTTTATTATATTTTTGCCTGTCTACACTATAATAAAATCCAACGAGTTCAACGAAGGATTCCTTCAAGAGGTTGCCTACCAGAATATGAACGACCGCTTCAAAAGAGAGAGAGAGAGAGAGAGAGAGAGATACATAGGCATTAAGATTAAGTTGTTTAATAATATATTCTAAGTCTAACAAAGGGGGGTGCTGCAACACCGCGATCAGCGTTCTCTAAAACACCGCGGATAATCAGTACGAACCGGTTCGGTTTGGTTATAAGAAGGTCAGGCAGCGCTAAAACAGACGATGGACGCCACTAACAAAGTACACATAAAGGCGCAGTTTGGTTCACGAGGGGGCTGTAAATGGGGAAGACGGCCGAGCTATTCCAAGTCACACTTTCGTACAGTTGGTCAATGCTTCCAGTTAAACTCGTGCTCAGGGCCTCCCTCACAACCTCACCCTTCTCCTGTGCTTTGATGGCTTCCTGTAACTTGCTCCGATGGCCGCGTCGTGTTCACCACTAATGGTTCATGATGACGACAAGGACGTTGCCTCGACTGACATGAACTTCGTCCGGATCTATAGCTCGGCCCCATGTATCTCTCTGCCTTCTGACTTCTAGATTTAGGCGATGATGCAGCTTACAAAACTGCTCACTTGAGTTCGTGAGACGCGGAGCTTCTGTAACTACGTGGGAGACTGAATACCACATCGTTTATAGCAACGCTAAGGTACTGGGAAAAGGAGGAGACCATGATGTCAGGCCCGAGAACGTCGTCTGCTACGCGAAGCGGAAACATAAAGCAGTCTTCAAACTTCTCACTAAAAAACTGAACTCATCTTTGGGCGTGTACCAAAGCCTTCCTTCTCAAAAAGAGAGACAGAAAAAAAAAAAAAAAAGAAACCAACCAGAAAAGACAAAAGCTGAAACATGTTTAATGGCGAAGTGCAAATAGGAGCCGTGCACCGCCCCATAATGACAAACAGCGGCCGCGCTCGCTGGAATCCCCCAAAACAAATCACGCGCACTGCAGCTACACTCCGCCTCCCCGTAACCTGGCGAACGGCAAAGGCTTACGGTCCCAATGGGCCAATCGGCGCGTCGGAGGAAGACACGTGACTATACTTTGTCTCACTACATTTGCACGCGTAGACAGTGCTGTCGAATCAAAGAGACGAGAGAGAGAGGGAGAGAGAGAGAGGCTCGAGACGCCGCTTTTGCAAAAATTTTTAGTGGTAGGCTAATTTCCGAGGGGGAGAAAAAACAACGTATGGGACACAGAAAAGAGAAGAGTATCTCTTTGCGCTCTTCACCAAAAACTTGAGCTACGCCCTGGTCACGTGCTTCGCCTCCGTCGCTCTGATTGGCTGTGAGGGGGGCGAGCATTCGGTCTTTGCCAAATCGGGGTGACACGAAGTATGGCCCTTTGCTGCGGAGTGAACCATCCACCAAGAAAGGACGACCTTGAAAGACTAACCGAACGCACGACCACCACGTACGCCATCTTTTTCTCTATGTGCCTTTGTTTTATTTTATTTTCTGCGAGTGTTTATTTATGTAGTGGCAGCGTCGCCAAGGCAGGGGGAAGCCAGCAAGCAGGCCCGGCGGCCAAATAACCTGTTACGCTCCTGCTGTTATCTGCGGGCAGCCCTTCTCCCTCCTCCTCCCCCGTTCAACCTCTCCCTCTTAATCCCTTACGTCACTTTTTTTACACGGGGTATTCTCCGATCCCTCGCGGCGTTCGCCGTCGCCTCTCTACGGACAAGATGGACCGAGCACGACGCTTACAAGCGCGACCACGTAAGCGTCCGAAAAAGTGCACTGTCACGGCTCATTGGCTGGTTTGGACAGGTGGGGTGACGTGGCGGTTTTCTCGCAGCAACTGATTGGTCAGGACTCAGTTCCGGTAAACGGAAGCGCGGACGCGTCGGATTCGCGACATCTGATTGGATGTCGGGTGGCACCGCAGTCTTTCCCTTCGGTCCAACTACGGACGAGACAAGGAATGTCTATTACGGGCGCCAGGTAGAAAATATGGCCAAAGCCAGGGTCGCTTCTTACGAGGTGGGTATTATACGACGCTCGGGGCAGCCGGCGCCATGTTTGTTTTGCTGTTCGAGTCTCTCTCTCTCTCTCTCTCTCTCTCTCTCTCTCATCTTTTTAGCTCTTCCTTCCTATTTCTTTTCTTTTTTTTAATTTTTAGTCAGCTTCCTTTGATCTTTTGGCGTGGTGCTCTTGTTGTTTTCATTTATTTTCTTAGATTTTGGCGTAATTTATTCCGAGCAGCACTTTCGTAATCGGATAAGGGCGACGTCTGCGAAACTACCGCACCGCGGTACGCGTTCATGTAGTTTCTTGCGCCATGGTTCGCAGACGACCTGCAACGACTCGAGAAGGCCTAGGCGGCTAGAAATCGGTTTCTCGGAACCTTGAAAACGCGCCGCCTCCGTGAACGGACTACACACACACACACACGTGTGACAGACAATGGAAATCGATATTCGTTAGCTGCGTAGCAGGCGTAGCTGCGTAAAAAGCGCGACGTCGCCTATGATTCGAGTACGTCGCGATGTGCGGGTTACACTTCCGCCCGCGCTTGTCTGTGCCACATAGATTCCACAGTGATGCAGCCCCTCAATGCTTCGACGGCACGTGGCTTCGTCTTCTTCTTCGCATGCGCTCGCTCGCACAACGAGCTTTGACATAGTTGGTGCACTGCGAAAGCTACGCTCTGAGTAAAGCACCTTCATGTTTTAAAAGTATCGCAAGGAGCGCGGATGCACCGAGGCACGTGCAACGTGCAGCCCTTGGGAAGATCATAGCGGCACAGCGCAGCACTGAGCTAGATTTCAGACGCCATGGTCTTCCCAGAAGTGGCGCGCGGCACGTGTCTCGAGCATTTCCAAAACAATTAATGGCGCCACTTTTCCCAGGATAGAGGGGCTTTAGTGCTGAGAGCGTAGCACAAAATAGTAGACGCCGAGTCACTGCGCTTAAACTGGGCTGTGGCAACACCACATAGAATAATCGAAGCTTATGCACTATCATTTTGACGTCATCACAGTGAGATCGGGCGAAGACGCAGTCTGGATACGAGCGCTGGTTCAGCGCTCGGTCGGGTCTCGTGTCCAATCAACGCGTCGAAGGACGCTCGCCATCGGGCTCGGGTCCAATGGACAATGTGCAAAACCGAGGCGCCCCTAGCGGCTCAGGTGCCTTATGGGAAACCGTTCTCAATTTGCCCGCGGGCACCGCGGACCTGCATCTCGCCCTTCAACGCAGCGTACTTCGCAGAGTCTTCGTAGGTTGACCTATACGCGTGCATGTGATGCAGTAAGTGTACTTTTCTCTTCTCGTGACTTTATTAGACGGTAACAGACTCAAGGCGAAGGCAAGCCGCGTCACTTCGGCGAAAGTAAACCTAATGTCGATCGGCGTACACTGCTCTACGCACCGACTCCTTGTGGGTGTTTGTCTTCGACTTGGAAATACTTCGAGGAGGGCGAGCACCAAGATTAGCAGCGGGCTTTCACAATGTCTTTATGTCGTGTTATGTTCATCCTTCTTAAGCCATCCTCTTCTTTAACTTTTATTGCGCCGATTTCTTTGGCCACTAGCTGCCGCCTCGTCTTCCTACCTCTTAAACATTATGGGAAACATAAATTCACGATAAGTATGCTTACTGCATCACATGCACACGTAGCTCAACATATACGAAGACTCGGCGAGGTTATACGCTGCGTTCAGGGGCGTGGTGCAAATCTGAGGTGTCCGCTTGCGGTTGGTCGCGGTCAGATTGAGGAAACCGAAACTAAAATCGTCGTTGACACATGTTTCCCAGAATGCATCCGAGGAGCCGCTAAGGGAGCCTCGGTTTTGCACACTGTCCATTGACGTTCCATGGAGGAAGGGGAGGATGTTCGCAGGTTTTGATTATTCTCGGTGTCTTCGCAGTGGACGCATTGCAACGTCTGATGTTTCGCGGAAGAGAGCATAGAACACGTATCGCAGCCCAGTGAACAAAGACGGCAGCCCCCAGGAGGTCATAGACGCTTTCAGGCAGCTGGTGTGCATGGGCGCCGCCATAGCCGACCTTCAGTTTTTGTTTCCTCTTACTCCGTTCGCTTCACTTGATCATTACCACAGCAGGGTCGCTAAACTCGTCAGACACAACTTTCTTCGTGTTATGACATAGCGGAGGGAGGAGCCGAAAGATTGCAGCGAAGTTTTCTTTTCTCACAAACCCGCAGATCCGTAGATCTTCGTGACGTTTTTCATTGCAAGGGCGAAAAATCCCTACTACTCCCTAGGCGCCGAGATAGAGCAGCACGAGAAAGCACGCGGAGACGAACGTGGTTCGTATATGTATTAGCGGCGAGATGTTTTGGTGGCGCCCTCCTGTGGTTCCCCCTTGTGACGTCATTACCTTGCAAACAACAAGTTCGATGGTGTTTGTTATTAGCATGGTGGAAGCTTGAAATCATTGCGCTCTCAAAGGAACACTGCCAACACCGTCAAAATTAAAGTTCTTTCATTCCTCTTATTTCCGTCGATGATAAATCCCCTTTCCGACGTCATAGTCAGCGTTCGGCCAATCGTGGAAGGCCGACCACAGCGACGCTTTCGGTCGCGCACGGGGCTAATAATGTACCACGAGGAAGATTATCAGCTGCGACCTTGATGGTCTCTAAAAAGCAGAGCGGAGGCTTGGGTAATTGCATTCTAAAATCAACACCGTCGAAGTTGATAGTCTGATATCGTTCTTATTTCCGCCGATAAAGCAGAATTTACTAAAAAAAACGTCCCTGTCGTCCCTTTTACTTATCTCGGCTTTTTGAATTAGATCAGAGTGTAGCCCGACGTGGCTAGGTCAGAACCAGCCGAGTAGCATTGTCCAACTTTGGACGGATTTCGCTTCCGGGGAGTTGTCCCCCCATCAGCGGGAGATAAAATCATTTTATGATAGACTTTCAAAGATAAGCCAAACTGGGATTAATTCTGCGTTCATCAACTGAAATAAGAGTAATGTCAGTTTGGTCAATATTGACGGTGATGTTTCGAGAACGCGAGGACACCAAGCTTTCATCCTACACAACCAAACTTTTCACCGTCGACTCGAACACGCACCATCAAATTTGTCGTTCACAACTGATCATCCTGACCCTGACGTCAAAGTTATGAACTATAAAAGGACGTCACTGAACGCGCCTGCACACAACGAGCCCTGGCACAAGCCTCTCGATTGAAAGTCTGTCATGGCCGCTCGTAAGTTCATGGAACGCGCCCCGTTTTAATTCCAGAATCTCTAGAACCATAATTTAGAAAATTGCACGCTGTGCTGTTTTTCGTCATCGCTCAGTTGGAACGCTTCTAAGCAGGGTCGTCGAAACAGAAGAACGGGGAGGGGGGCGAATCACCCCCCCCCCCAAGTGGCGTTCAAAAAAGGGGCGCAAAGGGCATAAGGGTGTACGGGGGGGGGGGGGGGGGGGGGGGATATCGCCCCAGCCCCGGACTATAGCATTTCAGAGAGTTATAATAAAAAAATGACAGACGTTTACAGTTCTTTATAATGTCGAATTAAAGCGCAGCTCTTGAGGAGGAGGAGGGGAGGGTACGGAGGGGAGGGTATGCCTCTCCACCCCCCTCCTCCCATCCTGCTCCTTTCTCATTTAGCGGGGAAACCTAATTGGTGTTAAAATCACGTGACGTCGATTTCCCCGCTAAATTTAGTGAAAAAACGTCCCATAATGCAATGCGCGCGCGGTTACGCCGACGGCGACGCCGCTCAAGCTCGAAACGGGCGCATAAGAGTTGCGCTCTAAAAATTCGGGGGAAGGGATACCCCCTTCTTCACTACTATCACCCCCCCCCCTCTCTCTCTCTCTTTCCCGAACAATTTCTACGGCCCTTCCTGACCCCTATTTGAGTATGTGTCTGTGTTGGTTATACCTTTTCTTTCCCTTTCCCCGGATTTTTCTTGCCATTCCCCGTCGCCCCCTCATCTCTCAGTCATTACCGACGTCTCTATGCATAACGCCTGTGGGTGACCCCGGTGGCGTTGTTGACAGTGGCGGAAGATGAGCTCTAAAACCGCATACACCGCGCACGGCTCCACAATATCACAAAGTTTAATCTTCGCCTCGATTCCGAAGCGAAGATTTTGGCCTCAAATAACTCCTTTCCAAAGTTGTGAAACGTCACTTTGTCGTCAGCAGTAACTTCCACAAACGACGATCTTGCGACGAGAAAGTTCAGAGCATTTACAGCCCGCCTAGGTACAATCTACGTTTCATTGACTCTATCGCGGCGTAGGGATGTAGGTACACGCAGGCGCGACGTCATCAGTGCGGCCGTTCAATCGGCTGGCCCCACGGTGTTGCTCGCGCGCGCTCCGATGAAGCTCGCTACAACTTTGTGCCTAACATTCTCGCTGGAATTTGAGCACCGAGAGAGCTTGGATGATTGACATCTCGTCCCGCGTGACGCCAACGTCGCGAGAGTCCAATCAGCACGCTCCGCGAACTTCGTGCCCAACTTTGTGTTTGACGAGTTTAGCGACCCAGGACAGGTTATTGCCACTTTAGGTGCTACCCTTCACCTCAGCATATGCTTTTGTGAAGGCTCGTCAAGGCCCGCTTCAGTGGCTCGGTATCTCGGTATCTCGGTATAAGACAAGAGAAGGTCGGCAATGGTGGCTCAATCTGGCACCTGTTAAAAGCGTCTATATAACTGAACTGATTCCTTGCAACGTGACAAAGATCCCGCAGAGAACAAGACATCAGCACGTAGTTGCCGTAAAGAACCATATATACACCAATCCACCGTTTATAAACAAGCGCGTTAGCCTGCGGGAGCTTTGGCCACTGCACATGCGCGGGAACCCGTGACGTCACAGGAAGCGCTATATATTTTTTTTCTTCAGAAAGCCCTGCAGCGACGAAGCATTACAGTAGGAAAGTGGGCATATATATTAAAAAAATAGCACACATCATCAGCACACAACAGAACACAACAAATTATAATCAATGAAGCAAACCAAATTGTGAACATTATCAGCACACGACAATAAAATATAACATGTACAAAAAATCACAAATAACGCACATCCTCGACACGCAGTGATCATCCTAAAAAAATAATCACTATCGGATGATACGACGTCTGCTGGGCAGGTCACTCCACTGATATATTGTTCGTGTAAGGAACGAAAACTTTTTTATAGTTGGTCCGACATTTTATATCATGAATTTTCTTACTAAGGTTTGTCCTGTTTGAGATGTAACTTAGAGGATTTAAGATATACATCTTTATAAATTTCAGTTAAATTGTAATATATTGAATAAATAAGATTGTCTACCTCTTTACGTCTTTACCAAGAGTTTATATGCCAGAGCTAGATTTAATTTCAGTGACACTTGCTTCTCGAGAGTATTTGCTCAAAATAAACCTTATTGCACGATTTTGTATTCTTTCAATCTTATCTGATGCACTTTTGGTGTGGGGCCCACACGGCGCTTGCGTATTCTAAACCTGACCTTACCAGTGAATGATACGCCGCCTCCTTTAAAATCGGGGGAGGGTACGAAGGTTTCGGATGACTAAGCTAAGTACTTTAACAGCTTATTTAAGATCGTGGATATGTGCTGATTAGCATGACGTCAGAAACATGATTTAGCACATCAAAGGTATAATGAAGGCAAGTACGTTGAGGCCGTTGGAAACGTCATGTGTTTGTTAAGTTGTCAGAGACATATCACGATTTAAGAAAATTAAGATCTAGCGGAGTGACTGTCTTGGTCACAGCACCAAGAAGCTTTTCGAACTGATTTACGTCAGAGTCATTCGCTCGTATACCGAACATTTTTCGTTAACGTCTGGGAGCTTAATTCACTCAAATTCTCCTGTATACGTGTCCAAAGTACTTCCGTACGGCCGCCCTGGTTAGACCTCCGACAATTCTTCAAAGAGCATCGTTAAATAAGAAAGAAAGAGGCACTGGGCGCTGCCATTCAAAGTCCATTGACGCTATTACTGCCAAAAGAGCAGAGAAGGTCACAGCGAATCTTCTTCAGCAGTCTGTCCAATGTATGCACAAATACGCTTGCAGAACCTTGAGACAGCCACCGATGGCTTCAAGCACTGTTCCCTTCAAGAGGGTAGATCCTCGGAAAGTGGCATCACCCCCAAACAGGATCTGAGTCGTGCAACCGGACGAGAAGGTCACCGCTGAACTGTTGGCCTTTTTAGAGATTCCTCCATTCGTCCCAAACCGAATGAAACTTTAACATGGTCTTGGACAAGCGCCATTTAAGCGAAACACATCTTGGCAGCTTCAAGTCACCCGGAAAAAAAGAAAAAAAAGCCTAAGGGAAGAAAGACGCTATCTCCTACACGCATTGCAACTCAAAACTTTCAGTTCTAAAACGAAATATGCGTTAAAAAAAAAAAAAAGACTCTGCGCGAAGCGAAATACTGCAGCCTTTCACGTCTGTTATAAACGGATGCCTCCTAGCTAAGAAACACTTTCCAACAATGCCGATATCATGCTACGTCACGAGAATACAGATACATTGCTCGCACGGGACGTACGTGATTAAGACTGGCTAGTGATAATTTCGGCGAATTTCTCGCTTCAATGCACAATGCTCCGCGACGCACTCAAGGCACCAACGACGGGGCGGCATCTCGCCTAAATTTGTTACCTACTGTTGTTCCAACAAGACGTTCACCCCTCTCGCCGTCGAGACTCAACAGCCAACCGAACGTGAAACCCATCGTTCTCCTCATTGCTTGACATGATCAAACGAAGACAGGTGATTGGTGTTCCAAGTGCGTCGCGGAGCAGAGCAGTGCTCAGAGACCAAGTCACAGCAACAAAAAACCATTATTCTCGTAAAAACAATATATTTTCCTTTTGTGTGCATTGTATACAATCACTAGAAGTTTCGTTCTGCCTAGACGTTAAATCCACCCCTGCTTGGGTCACAATAGTGGCTCGTAGTATTTTGTAACTAAATAAAGAATAAATGTTAATTCAGTTTCTTGCAGCATGGAGACAACCAAACATAGCGAAAAAAAAGATCCCAGCTAATTGTAAAGTTCAGAATGCGATGAGATGTGGAAAATGCGATGTGTGCACGGCAGGGACGACGGACAAGGGAAACGTCAAGCTCATCGTCTCTGCGCACATTGCATACTTTTGGGCTAATCATGAGCTTCGTCATTGGCTGGGATCCCTCTATTGTCCGCAGTGATTGGCTATATCTCCGTGTTTTGCAGAAAAATCAACTGCCAAACATCTTTTCTTTTCTTTTTTCTTCTTTTCTTTCTTAGAGTGCGCGTTAGCAAGAATGGTTAATCATAACCTGCAGGGCGTGATCTCTTCGCCGAAAGACACTGCCCGACTATATATAAGCGCAGGCACGCGCGGCACGTCTCGGCACTCGGCAGCAAACAATGCGGGCAAAAAAGGAAAGACAGGCCCCGAGATATGCTGGATACCCGAGAATCGCATCCTGAGAGTGTCCTCGCATACCAGCTCGAGGACGCGGAGTTCCGCTCTCCAGAGAAACCGATTCGCACGCGTTTTCTAAAAAAAAAAAGAAGAAGAAAAAGCGGAAGACGTGCTTTTCTTACCCTTTTTTTGTTTTGTTCTTGCTATATTTTTGTGTTTTGTCCGTGTCAGCCGGACTTGACACTTCACAAGCAATCAAATTACCTGTAATCAATTACTTTTTTAAAGTAATCTTTTAATATCACATTTTTGGAGTAATCTCAATTATTACTTTTTTTTAAGCAAGAGTAATCGTAATCGATTCTTTTTTTCGGGTAACGTGTACAAGGCTGGTGTGAGCTATAGCCTCTCGAGACAAGACATCCTGTCTACACTCGAAGAAATCCGTAACGTCGTATACTTTGCCGAAAGGGATTGGGAGAGCCAAGCGCTGCAACCAGTGTGGAGGGAACTCGGTGAACGATGAGGGTAAAATATGTTCAGACCTTGGGGGAAAAGAAAAAAAAAAAGTCTTTGCTGTACCACGTTGAACAAACTTGCCAGGGTCTTACCAGGCTCAGTGCCATAGCGCATACTTTTTCTCGGGTCTAAACATACTCTCAGCCTCGTCATTTGTCGAGCTCCTTCTGTATAAACATTGCAAATCGCTGCGCAATTTCTTTTTTTTTTTCAAAATAAATGCGGTTTATGTTTATTTTTGACTAAAAAAGACAACTGAATTCACTGGACAAGAAGCTACAGAAGTCCGCTCCTAACTCAGCTTTCTTGAAAAGTGCTTCAGCGAATTCTATAGATATATATAGGGTGTCCACAATTGATCATACAGCGCTGTAGAACCATAGCCTCCTCTATAATGACAAAGCCTGCCAGATCGCCACGAGAAGTGGCCGCCGAAATTAAAAAGGGAGAGCGACAGACAACGGTTGAGAGGAAAGCTACCTGACGGGCGCCCCGCTACGGCGAGACGCCGAAACACACTTCTCCCGAGCGATGGAATGTCCGCTCGTGCTCCTCCCGTTCCTCGCGCTACCGCTTCCTTTCTCGTCGGGTTTGAAAACCATGTATCGTGTCGTCGCCACTGCAAAAGCTGTGCGCTGACGACCAGGTTCCAAGAGAAATGCTCTGTGCTACCAGATCCTCGCGCTCCAAATCTGCGACCGGGCACTCTATGGCTCCGTCATCGAACTGCCAGGCTTTGTGAGTAACTGAGTACTGTATAGATAGGACGAGCCGGCAAAAATTGCCATCTGCGCTTAGAAGGTTCAAAGTTGTATTGATTGTGCATTTTGGTGGTAAATTTCTCCTGGTGAAATTTCAAGGCGTAGATCTCTTTTTTGTGCGAAAGGAGACCTACAAAACTTGCCAGGATCAAAACGGAGTGAACGCGTTCGCAGACGACCGAGTAACTTGTGGCGCCATCTCCCGATGGGCGCCGCGAACAGACGACACACTTTCGTCTGCGAACTGCAACTGCGAAATAATATATATAGAGAGAGAGAGAAAAAAAGAGAGAGAGAGAGAGAGAGATTTCGCAGCTGGTTTCTGCTCAATACACCGTAGAATACGAGGTCAACCCCAATTTAAGCGTCTACTTAGCACTGGGACTAATTCCGGAGTCAGGGACGCTCCAACGAACGTGGCACCTAGTCGTACGCAAGCGTGTGTACCGGCCCGCCCCCTACCGGGGACCTCCGCGGACCTGTTGAGTGCCATTGTTCCAGAATGCGAGCAATTTCGTCCGAAGCGCCCATTGCCGTTATAGCTATAAATGAGGCGACAAGCCCGCACGATACGCCCTGAGGACGAAATTAGCATAGCCGCACACACCGGCCTTAGCCCCGCCCCTTTTGTTCCCCCCTACAGAGTATACGGTTTTTCCTTTAAGTACGTTTTCTGTTTGTTTCCTAATCAGCGGTCAAGTATGCCTGCTTGCAACGTCCGAGCTCACTGCACTGGTTCCAGAATATATATATATTTATGTGCGTGTGTAAAACATAAAGCAAAAACTATAAAAAACGGCCTAGAGCAACAAACATAAGCCGAGCG
This sequence comes from Ixodes persulcatus, assembly GCA_013358835.2. Classification (NCBI taxonomy): domain Eukaryota; kingdom Metazoa; phylum Arthropoda; class Arachnida; order Ixodida; family Ixodidae; genus Ixodes; species Ixodes persulcatus. The sequence goes on along the minus strand of JABSTQ010009212.1, from coordinate 791,065 downwards.
TGCATGCACGAAATACAAAATATAACAAACAATCACAACGACAACAGCAAAACGCTCGGACTGTCAAGGAATAATTAGTGCCTTGGGGCGAGCAAGGAAGGCATAGAGATCAGAAGCGTAGATTAAATAAAAAACGGCGCTAATGCTTCCATGGGGGGAGGCGAGAGGGGGGGGGGGGGGTGGTCACACGTAGTTTTAGCGTTGCCGAACTCTCACATCTTTCCCGTTACCCGAACTATTCGAATTACACATTGACCACGCCCCCCCCCCCCCCCTTTTCTTTTCTTTTTTTTACATTCTCCAATACCGACGTTTTGCATTGACCAATGAGCGCCCAGAACCATTGTGACGTCACGGTACCCACGGGCGAAGCAGGGACGTTGTACTGAGAGCACCATTAGAAAAGTTCCCGATTCGGGCTAATGATATGGTGTCACTTTGAGGCCAAAAAACACAGAAAAAAGTGGAATATTTTCTTTCTTCTGTTGAACTGATTTGCTGATTGTACGTCGTATAGTGACTTTTGTGCTGTATTTCGTGGACGTGTTTCTTTTTGGTGTTGTCGTTTGCGGTGCTTTCAAACAACGATTCCACCGGAATAATCTCTCCAGGGTTAAATTGCTTCCTCGTATATATACACCTGAGGCCCTACACATGATCGCGGTGTCTGATACGACAGCACGTGTTCCAGAAATCGGAGCGCGCGAGCGACGCCGAGAAGGGAAGGGACTCGGGAGTGCGGATTTCCTCGACGCAGAAACGCGCCATCAAAATGCGTTCTTTCATTGCCTCCCCTCATTCCTCCTCCTTCCCCCCCCCCCCTTTACCTCAATTTGTTTTCCGCCATTATACATTTTCTTTCGCGTTGATATTATAACACGCAATGTGAGCCGAATTCTATGAGAAAACCGTCATCAAGAACCGTCACCAAGGACCGTCACGAAGGAGCGTCACGAAGAACCATCACGTCAATTTCCTCGTTAAATTTAGCGGAACCATTAATGTCACGTGAAGTCAATTTCTCCGCTAACCTTAGCGGGAAAGTAGAAGTCACGTGACGTCAATTTCCCCCGCTAAATTTCGCCGGGAAATCGGACAACACGGGACCAGGTCATGTGACGTCATATGACGTTTCGCTCAAGCCTCCTCCTGAACATTTAGAATGCCCACCATACAGGACCTGTACAGTACGTAATACGTTATATACAACGCGTCACAATGCAAGAGAACCACTCGTACTAAGTACTGATATAACTACTATATGGATAGAGTCAAGTAAAACTAAAGCACGCTCGTAATACCGGTGCAAACATTCGAGGAGCCGATACAGCGAAGATATTGTTAGAGCGAAGATATTTATAAAGCAAATTTCCTGATATAGTCATCACCTGGATATATCGAAGATACTGGTTACTGATATAGCGAATGCAATGATAAAGCGTACATACTGCTGTAGCGAGATATTGACGCAGGGAATATGCTGTTATAGCGAAGATGGCGATATTGCGAAGGTACTGATTTCACGAAGATCCCGATATAGCGAAGACACCAACATTCATTGATGAGATTGACCCCAGTCACTTTGTAGCTTTGGAACAGAAAAAAAAGTCCATTATGGAGCAGCAAAAAGTACTTTTGGAGCACAAGCACACACTTAATTTTTATTCATACCACTTTGAATTTTATCTGTTAAGATTCGTGTGCTAGCCTACATCCAATTAAAAAAAACGTGCACGCTTTTCCTTCACATTTCTGTGTGACGGCAGGCTTGATTTCCTCAAACACAGAACTAGCTGTTTAATTGCACATAGAAGCACTAGGCACGGCAACTATAGATGCTGATCGATGAAGGACGAAATTAAATGTAAACCAAAGAGCATATTTCACTAAAAAAATGCTAGAATAATTTTGAGTACACAAGTGATGTTTTGTTTAAGTTCTAAAGGTTGTACTAAAATAAAAATGCTTAATGCAGATTAAAAAAAAAAATCGCGTCAATAAGTTATGAAAATGAATGACATCTTGTATGTAAACCTCATAATAACAAAGATGGGCCAGTGAACGATAAATACGCCTTCTTATAACAATCCAGCCAACATCGTTAAGGCTATTCTCAAGCTTCCTTCAACTGCACCATCTAATTTAGTTATAATTCATTCTATTGACTGTATGTCGAACGGATAAAACATATATAAATGTGAAAACTAAACAACGGAGTTCAAATAAAAATAAACCTATGGAGCAGCTCATATCAATTTTTTTTTTTTTTTTAGGTACCATCGCCAGATCCCGAATTCGAAAAAGATAACGTCAGAATACCGCAGACTATCATAAATATTAGCCACAGTTTAATTCAGAAACTTTTACTTCAAGTAAGAGCTGTGACATTAACACTCACCAAACTCCCTATTTTTTTTTTTTTTTATATATACTGTAAACGACTAAATTTTCGCGAGGACCTAATTTTCGCGAATTTCGCGAATCGCCTACAATTCGCGAAAAATACGTCCCGCGAACAATTCGGGCAATATGTGAACACTACGGAAGCTACACTCAATTCGCGAAAATTAGAACCCGCGAATAATTTCAAATTTTCAACTTTGGCCCGATTTGCGAAAATTTGAGCACGCGAAAATTAAGTCGTTTACAGTACTTGACGACGCATGCGCGTTTAACGTCCCGCTCTGGGAGAATGCTTTCCCTTTAGCACTCGGGTGCACCGCGGCGAAGCAAGATAAGCACAACTGCGATGCTTACTTCGCGGTTGCGGCTTCACTGCAGTACACAAGAGCGCGGTGAGAAGCGCACTCAAGAAAGCTAACTTACACGAAAGAGCACACTAGGAACAAAAGAGAGATTGCGAAAATTCCGAGTACTGTCGTTGTTTGTCACTGACAGAGAGATCAAATAGGAGAGTACGTTGTTTGCGGCTAAAGTCGAAGGTTCTGAAAACTCGCATAAGCCTACCATAACGATCCGGACGTGTAGCGGGGTCTGAGCCATTATATTTTCAGTATTAATAAAGAGAAATAAAGTTTTGGCGCAATCTTGGCGCACGTTTCTTACATTTGCACTAAATGTAGCAGGATGTAGATTGGCGCAAAAGGAGCAGCGATCAGACAGTGCGGTATAGCGAAGATAGTGATACAGCGGAAATTGTTCCTTACAAAAACGAAAAATGCTTTTGCGCATTTAGTCCACTCCAAACAAAAAAAAAAAAAAACGAGGCATTTTGATTTTGCAAGATGTACGTTTTTTTATATAAAATAGAACATAACTGATCGTAAATGCACAAACAAGTATCTTAATCTAACATGCAAAAGGGCGTTCAGGATTCATTACCTAAAAAAGGACAAAGTGTTTTTTTTTTTTTTTTTGTAGACATACATGGTTGATGTTTCTATTTCTTGTGCAGTGAATATGACACCTTTACTGAATCACCCCCTGCCGCATTTTCGTTTTTACGCTCAGGCGAATGGTTTACGCACGAAACCCTGCAGCGAAATAAAGTGCCTGAACCTGCATTCCACCTTATATCGCAATTTGTTTTATTATTATTTTTAAAGTATTATATCGTAATGATAGCTAATTTTTTTTTTTTTTTATTCTCGATCTTAGTAACTGCTGCTGTGCACACCTCGCGATCCCAGGTAAGATATATTCCGACCACCGGGAACTCACTAAGTGTCTTTTCAGAGATTGACCATTCTGTCAGTCCGTACCGGCCACCCATGGCGGCTTCGCGAACGCAATATAGAGAAACTAAGTCGTTACGTCCGCCATTTCTCGAGCACCGTTAGGTCACGTCAAGAGATTACAAACGTACCCCATGCAGAGAACGCTTTCCGCCTTCCGACCGAAACTCGACGGAACCGCACAGAAACACACTCGCGGCAACAGTCGTGCATCTGACAACAATGGTTTTCGTTTTTCCGCTTTTGAGAAGATGTGTGTATTTGCGTGTGTGTGGTGTTCTTGAAGGGGAATGATGATAAAGGTCACTCTAGACACGAGGGCTATTGATCCGAGTTCGGCGTTTCCGTACTTTATGCTTCCTTCCTGGTTGTATACAAGCGCACCGCGTACGTCAAAGAGGCACAAAGAAACCAAGGAGCGCCATTTGTGTACACGTGTATAGTTACGTACCCTCCCCCAGAACGCCCTCAGAGCTCACGAACGGAAAATCGATTAGTCCGAATTGTTCCTGGCTAGCGTCTCTTTCATTCTTTGTTGACGTATTCCTCGAGAAGTAGTTTGTCTGCCTTCTTCTTTGTGGGCGTTGTGAAGCTGTTCTATGCGCAGCTGAACATCTGTGATTAGACAGGGGCGTTCCTAAACCCATCTGAATGAACTGTCTTGAGACCAAGGTCATGGTTACGGCCGCGCGCCTGTGTACCGGGCAGTCTGACGGGAGGCTTCTGGCAGGCGTCGGGTACGAACGGTGGGGTGGTTATGGTTGATAACTGACAAGCTCCGCGTTTACCGGTGCTGCTATTGCAGTCGAACCCCTGGGCCCGTTTGCTCGAAGCTGGTTACCTTTAACCGCGACAGAAAGTTAACCGCCCTTCCCTACTAGGTACGTAGAAGTACCTAGCCAAGTTTAACGAGGGCTGCATGCGCGATAGCGAATATAAGTGGCTTCCGTGGAAAACTCTTTTGAAAAAGGAGGCGCGCTGCTGGGTTTACGCGACGCTGCATGGCATACATTTGAGCTTGAGAAACACTTCTTGTTGCTCGCGGTACAAATAACGGGTAAGGTAAAACCAAATCAACCCGTGTTTGGCAAATTATTCGACGTTGGGCTGTCTAAAGTCAAGACAAGGATCGTTGAAACTTCCTTTTTAGTGCGAAAGAGGACGACGAAGTTATGTGGTAGAAACGATGAGGAAGAAGTGAGCACCTAAAGGCGGGCGACATACCAGCAGCATGGTTTGCCAGCATCTAAAAACTCTATACATAAAACCTTCTTTATGCAATGAAAATCGCGTACTTTCGCTCCAGTAAACATTGGTATGCGATCTGCTTCTGCGTGCCATCAATGCCCGGCCGATCGAGTCAAGACAATCTACTAGGATTCCAAAGACGTTGCCATGGCCCCTGAGGTCGAAGGTTTCGGTGAAGATTTACGAAAAGAAAAAAAGGGAGAGAAAGAGAGTTTGACAGAAAGAGAGAGAGAGAAATCGGTAACTTTAGTAATAAATTAGCGTGTCATCTGAGCGATGCTCGGAGGCTCATACACTCGCACCTTTTGGAAGGGCGAGGACAATTTGACTATTTCACCGCCTGATGTTGTTTTTTGCAAGCACGTATATTGTAGAAAAGTCAAAAATGTTATGTGGTTTTACCACACAAAGTTTGTTTCGATGTTTGCTCCGGCACGCGACGGTGGTAGGGCCTTTTCATCCTATTTCAACGAGGCCCCTACCCAGGCAGACATCCAAGATACGGTGGTAACCTGCTGAAGATTAAAGAGACTTCTAGTCTCAAAATTAAACTCTCAAGCTCGTCTTTTTTTCTTCTTGTTTTCTTTCAAGCATAGGTTCCGCGTACGCGCAACCAGGGACAAGGGAATGGTCACATGACGATTCTTCTTCAGGATGATCGAACGGACGACTAACGTAAGCACTGTCTGTGGTTGCTCAAATATAGGGGCTCCCGTATATTCTGATGATGTGTGGGGCCGAATGTAAACAGCAGGGGGTGCTAGGAAAACGCACTGCGTCCCGTGCACACCACCCCCTTGCCGTACCATAGTTTGCTGCATATGTTATTATTGTTACTACTACTGTTATTTGGCTTTTTTTATGGGGGGGATGCGTGTTTTGACTTCGGGTGTATCCCTCGCCTGGGTGTAGGGGGCAAGTTTGAACGCAGTCAGCGACATGGGGCGGATTCCCCTGGAGCGAGTCGGAGTCTACAGGAAATGGGTGCTCCGAGGTAGAACTGCTTATCCAAACTTTACGCTCCAACGCCTTCATGCGTACTCAGCCGGAGCGGGAGGATTTTGTTGGCAGCTTATTTTTTGCCGCGCATCCCCCTTCCACGCGATGAAAGACGACGCAGGTATGGAGGGAGGTTCGGTATCGCGAAGACGCTGCATACCCGATCTCCGCGTTCTTGTCTGAACTGGGGAATACTAGGAAATAGACTCACTCATTCTCTCCTAATCACAAAATGCCGGCTGCCGTCCGCTATTGTCTGCTGCAGGCTAAGAACGGCGGGACAAGATCCTTCCTCGAGGACATCCCCTCTTTCCACTACGCCGGAGAGGAAGTGAGTAAAATGACGGACGCCACCAATCGTGGAGAGGAGAGAGCTCTGTTCGAAGTGTCTTGTTCTGCCACTCTTAACCTGCAACAGATTATTAACAACATACTTCCAACCATCAAGGCAGGTGCTGATGATGATGATGATGATGATGGTGGTTTGCGGCTCTTCCCTTTTGAATCGGGCGGTCCCGTAGAGTTTGGGACCTAGCCAGTGGGGATTCGGTTATCCCCGTTGGTGAACTAGCATCCACCAGTTCTCTAATCTTTGCTTCGTGGCTTCCACCCGCTCACGCCACCCTCCGTTGGTTATAGGTGTAGTGTCGGCGTTGTTGTTGCCGTTAGTCCCACCCGCAGAGTCTGCCACTGAGCTGGAAGCAGACCCAAAGCCGAGTGCCTCTGCCAGTGCGAGCCCCCGGGTTGCCTGTCCACACTCCGCCGGTTGAACTGGTTGCAGACCGGTGCACGACAGCACAAGGTGTTCAATTGTCTCATCCGCCTGACCACACACACGGCATGTTGCAGATTCCACCGTCTGGTCGAAGCGACGGCGATACACCTGCGTTCGCAGCCCTCCTGCGCGTGACTCAAAGAGGAGCCGGCTGCCCAGACTGTTGTTGTATAGTCTAGTCTCTGCCGAAATTTCGTGCTTATATCGATGGTACATATATAGTGTCGACTTGGACTTCGCCGTTTCTGCCCACCGAGCTGCCTCCTCCTCTCTCACCCTCTTTCGTATCTCCGTTTCCCACTTCCTGTCTGTTGTAATAGTTACAGGGGTTGAAAAGAAGCCGTATTTCTTCTCTAACTGATACAGCCGCTTCCTCCAACCAGTCTGCACTCCCATGAGATACGTGTAGACGAACAGCTTCTTGGCCCACCGGCCGTGGTCCATGAGACGGCGATACACCTACGCTTATTGAACACAACCGCACCACCTGGTGAGGGGTTTGGGCCCTAAATGCATGCCAGCTTTTCACACTTTTTTGTGGCTTGTTGGTGGTTGAAGTTCTTCAACATTTAATCGAAAGACCTCGTATACGGCCCATTTTGATGAACTTGGAATGCTCTCTGCGGCTCTGAAAGGTCCTTCTTTTGCGAACTCCCGACAAAGTAATTTCATTTTTATCGCGCGTTAATTGCGACGTAGGGATGTTAAAAAGATTTCGTGGTGCTCTTTTCCATCGTGTATGTAGGCGCCGTCAGGGTTTTCTGTATCGTTTACAGTTGCGCGGGAACTCTTCATAACCTGTCACGTGTCAAACGATCATGATGAAGTGCACACGTATAGGAGTTGTACTTTTGTCATCTTTTACTTCCCCGGCAGCTTTCGCATGTGCATAGGCAGTGGCACTTGTTTGGTATACACTCGGCAGTAGTCGACCATGACCCTGATTTTACCGTCGACACCCACCGCAATGGGGTCACGGCCGAACGGTTGCCGGGCCCGACAACGGACGCTCGAGCTCGAACCGTTTTGAAAATAGTTAACGACAAGCTACATTTCCGGTCCCGGCGGATGCTATATGGAATACAAAACAACTCTAGTTCATGTGCTACCTGGGAACCGTTGGTATGAATTTGGTCGTTTTGTGAATAGAGAGATGAATCTCTGGATTGTGTCGTCGCATTTGTCTGTAGACAGGTGAAAGAACTCGGAAGCTGACGTTCGTGACTTTGGTCTTCTTGTCAACGCGATTGCGTGTGTCCCCCGCTGTGCGCGACCATTATACTTCAACTGGGCTGCCTGAAAAGTATTAGTTTGTCTTCACTTGTCTATCACTGGGGATGAATCTGTGGATACCATTGTCGCGTTTGTCTGTGGACGGGCGAAATAACTGTGAAGTTGATGCTGGTATCTCTGGTCCTCTTGTCGACGTCGGCTGCGTGTTGGCGCGCCGCATGCGTGCGTGCCTTTCCACGTGACCTTGACGGTCGTGCTTTCTCTCCGCTCACTTACTTGCGCTCCCATCTGTATATCGAATCGAAGCTTATCGCGGTACACCCTAGGCGTCTACTGAACACCCGTCTCGAAGCATTTTTCAGTCCACTTTGCCCATAAGAAAAAGTGAACAGAAAACGATTCGAACAAAACCGCAACAACAGAGTTGCATAACCAACAAGCACACGGCAAAAGAGCGAGAGCAGAAAATCGTGTGCGACCTTCTTTCGCGAGGGACTCGCCGCTGGAATAAGATGAAACCAAGATCGGATATTATTATTATTATTTTTTGTTTTGTTTTACACATTGGAGTTGCCGACTGAATGTCGTCGCATCTCCGAGTGGACTGAAACGAACGCTGAAAAAACGTTTGTCACGGTTCCTCCTCGACGTCCAATCGGTTCATCCAACAGGGACCTTCAGTGACGTTGTTGGTTTTTTGGGATCGATTGGTTCGCAGTGGAGACGAAAGATGACGCAGCCCGTTTACGGCCCATGAGTGGCCCTGTCCGATGGCCCCAGCCTCCGCTTCGCTCCATCTCCGTAGGCTGACGCAGAGTTCTAGTGCTGCATACCACGGAGTCCACCGTACCGTGTCGGAAGCCGGAGCGGCAACAATTTGGATGGCGGTAATGGATGCCACTTAGCCGGCGCCACGTTGGAGTCTGGCTGCTCCGTGGTACCGCATAATTGGGATCGCTCATTACCGCTAATGCGTTCCCTCTCGTCTCATTCCATTGGCGTCCCGGCTGAGTGAAGAGCTTGATGCCTGGCTGTCTTGATGGCAGTCTTCATGGTTGTCTTGATGGCCGTCTTGGCTACCGTCTTGGACCTCATCGCCGACCTCTGCCAACTGTTCGACGGTTGACTTCTAGCCCGTGGGTTGCTGGCGCGGCTATACGTGGCTTTTACGGTTGGAAGAGTGGGCATAATACGTGGTCACCAGATGACACGCTCGTTGTTGTTCTTCGGGAGCTTGCTCATTTGGCGTTTTTATGTCGAATATTCATTTTTGACGTTGTTGTAGTGTCGCGGTGCTTCCTTTGTTTGATGGCTCGCTTTTACTTCAGTTGCGTTCCACGCGGTTGACTTGTGAGTCACGCAGGTGGCTGCTTTGTCTCGTATGTTCGAAGAATGCTCGTCTCCGTGCGTTGTTTTCGTCCCCTGAACATTTGTATAGTAATGTTGTAGATTAGTTTCTTGTTGTTCAGCAGCCTACTGACGTAATGATGCCTCCAGATCTGGTATGAGGCGCATGACCAAAGCATGCATAACATTTTATGTAACCAGGTACGACAGCGCGGCGTGCCATTACCTGTCACTGTTGTTATTACAGCCAACATGTGACAACGTCTCCGTCGAGCTGTTTTTCCTCGAGTCGGAAACAAGTGCCGACCGTCCGACTCCAATACTCAGTTTCACTTCACGAATTACCGAAGAGGACGCTATAAGCGTACGAAGCCAATCCCTTGTCGTGTGTGTGCCACCACATGACCTTCGGCAGGGGAGCAGCGATTCGCGGAGCCCGTTACGTTCACAGCGCGGGATTGCCTACCGCGAAGGGTCAGCCGATGTCTGACCTAAGGCTACGGGTTTGTCTGTCGCAGTACTCTAAAAAACTACATGCAAAACAAAGCAAAAACAAGAAAAGACAACAGAGGCCAACTTCGTTCTCGCACATACCCTGTAGTGTCTGGCGCTTGAGTCGAGATGACGCCGTCACACGCACGCTCACGTGAACATCCGTGTTAGGGCCAACGCCCCGCCGACTGAATCCCAATTGTTCCGGATCCGCGGGGCAGGCGGGCAGGCAGGCAGGCAGGCAGGCGCACCGCAGTCGCTCTTCGCGACGGTCCAGATCCGCTGGCCACGGGCGTCACGCCATCCCCACTTTGACTAACGAGTGGAACTGGGATGGATTAGTATTGTCTTCGTCCCGATCTTGTGGAACTAAGTGGAGGCCCCCCTTTTGTCCAAACCGCAATCTCGGGCACGGCCTGGAGCTGTGGCGTCTCAGTTTTCAAGTTCTCCCCCCTCGTTTCTTTATAGGTGTTGTTTCTGGTTTCTCCGCTCTGAAGAGCGGGGTATAGTTCAGCGGCTGGTTACCTCCTTGTGATCTCGGTAATTTGGATATTTGGACGCGAGCGAGAGTTGGCGTGTGGTAGAGCACCAACTAGCCTTACGGTCGTCTCTGGGCGTTGGCCCGGCGAGCACTCGCGCAATCCCACCTGCCCGATAGAAACAGGTTGGGGGTATGGCGCTGACGAAACCGCCCATTTAAAGCGGACACAAATCGTTCAAGGCAGTGTAACTTAGCCCCGCAAGAATGATCGCTGAAGGGATGTTTTAGTTCGTTGAAAGCATTCAATGACGTTTCCGCATGTCGTCTCAATCTAGTAGACAGTAGATGCTTTTCTGGATTGAGGCGAGGATGGCAGTGAGTGGCTTTATTACGTTCGCGCTCCTTGCTTCATGATTAGTTCTTTGGGGTTCTCATCGGCAACGGCAATATTATTGGCCGAAGAGCAACAATGAGATGCTCACGGCTGGCCCCGCCCCGCGCATCTTAACGTGCCAGTGACTACATCCACAGAAAGATTCCTACTGACTTTTCTCAGAGGTTCATCACACTGGACACCCCGAGCTAGCGGGTATGCACACTCTATTCAACAAACTGCACCGTTTCACAGAGTATCTTCGCTGATACCTTGCATATAAGCTATACACGACGTCGAGTGCTTCTTTGTTTTGCCACTAGTCTCACAATCGTCCTGCTGTCCCACTCAGGCGGGGTGCATGGACAGATTCATCAGCGTGATCCGCAGGTATACGACCGTCAATCAACCTGATGGATTCTTTCCTGCGGTTCGGAAGGAAGAAGGAGGTTCGTTCACCCTCTTGTAAACAGCCTCATTAACCAAGGCGGAGTTGGCTACCCACGGACCGTGCACCGCTAACGTGCATCGAATATGGTCCCACCAGGAGGAACGTCGTCGACGGGGACAGCCATGCTAACGCCGCCGCGCTGGCGTTCATCATTTGCCGCGGCGTGTGCCCGTGGGCTAGGTGTACCTGGTCGCGTAAGCAGTGTGGCCGGCCAGCCCTAACCCTATCCTTAACCGTATTTCGTGCGTTCGTGCGTAAATGTTATCGGGGTGGTTGTATAATTCTGGTTCGGGGCCATCGCGAGCAGCAGACGAACAGGGAGGTCGTCCTGGCCGCGGCGTCCTTCTTTGTTCGCTGTTTTTCTTCCAGAGAGGTCCTTTCGGAGGAGGAGTCTTTCCGCGAGCGTTTCGTGGACTTGTTTTTGCGAGTTCTTGGTGTCCCCTATATTTTACTTTTTTTTCTTCTTCGAGCGTTGTTTTTTTTTTTTTTTTTTTTAATGCTTCGTGCAGGTTCCTGTTTTAGGCACTCTGTTCGGTATAGGACAACTAAGCTCTGCTGTCCTCCTTTCTGGAGCAGTAATGGTTTTGTCGTCGTCCGCGTACATCTATTCAAGGCGTCCGAAATGTCGTCCTTTTTGCTCTCGCATTTTTCTTTGTGTTTACAACCCTTGTTTACGTCTTGCGCTCCCCAGTCATTCTTTTCTTCTTTTTTTTTTTTCGCTTCCTTTTTGTGTAATCTTGAGGATCGGGTGCTGGGAGACCTACGACGCTTTGGTCTTCCTTCCTTGATAAGGACCGATGGCTCATCGAACGGCAATTACTCCGAGAATATTTTTTTTTGTATATACTTGGGTCGAGATGACATTTTAATGTCTAGTGCATTTGCCGAGGCACGTGACTCGGTTTACTGCTTCACAAAAAACCTTGTTGTTTCCGTATTTTTTATTTAATTTTTTTGCAGCGTCTCATTTAAAGCGGGAGATAAAATTGGTAAGCACGCGAAATGCATAACTAATATGAATTGAGTGCAATTACCCGGTGTAGCGTTATCCAGTAATTGGCTCTCATATATTAAAAAAAAAAAAGAAAACATTATAACCAAAAATTAAGTTGGTGATGCGGCCCTTCATGAGCACGCCTTGAGCGCGTGAAATATCATGCTCAGTGCCACTCAGCAAATTTCCTTTCTGTACATCGTCTCACTTCAACCGAGAACGACGCAGCAGAGACCATGAGCCGATGGGGCCGACCAAAGAGCGCCAGAAGTGCTAAGTCACGGTACTCGCGCTCGTCATCTTGTTCTGCATCTGCCACAATCGACTAAACCAAACAGGTGCACTGAATGCATCATAACCTTGCGTTATTTTTCTTTTCTTTTTTTTTTAACACGTTTGTCTTTGTGTTTATGTCTCCTATGCCGTGGACTCCGCTCGTCCAATATGGTGAAGCGAGGTAAAAACCATTTCAATAATCGCCTTCTGTGCGCTGCCATCTTTGTCCACTCGGCTGTGGGACGCTTTCTGCGCCTGCGCAGTAAGCTCTCTTTTACGGCATATCAGACGTCGCGCATGCGTCCACAGCTCAATGAATCAGCATTTCTCGCCTGTGCGACGATTGTTTTTTGACGCCACGTCATTTTCCGACCTTAATCCTCCGACTGCATGCAATGACTGTTTTCCGATTTCTATTCGGAGGGAGGGTTACGGACATTTCTTGGAGCCCCGATGAGGACCTGACAAAACATGTAATACGCCGACACTTTATTCGCTACCGCATAAAACGTATTTACAGCACCGGATGAGCGAGGTACGAAAGGAGCTGTAACAAAGAAATTCGGCGAAACTTTCGCCGATGTTGTCGATAGTTACGAGTTTTAACCTTTCGTATAGGCTAGGCATTCGACGAGCAAAGAGAACCGTCACACCGGCGGCACATCTTGGGCGGCAAACGCGCACCGACTTCAAAAGGAAAATCCAAGCAGCCAGCTACTTTGAAGCTACCGGCGTAGTCAATCTACGAGCGACAACACCTTACAACGCCACAGCGAGGCAACGACGAATTCCGTCGAGCGTGTCAGCTACATATACGTGGAACGGGTCCCTCCGTCCGTCCGTTCTGCAGAAGATGCCTCGTTGTCTCGATGCACGGGCATGGCACGTTCCCCATCTCCTGCCCTTGTACCCCCGTCGTTCTTCAAGGACGTAATTATTTTCTTCCGTAAGCCTTCGAGCGGATCGATGCTTTCTCCCGCGAAGCGCGACAAGGAACGTCAACGTTTCTGTTTCTTCTTTCTTTCTTTTTTATGCCTGTTTTGGTTGTTCCCTGGAGAATCCTCGCGGGCGGCTTCCAGAGGTGTCTCGCGATCGGACGGACGTGTTCGTGGAAGTCAGTTGCGTTCGCTGGAAACGAACGTGGCGTGCCGTTGTTATGCCTGCCTCGATCTCTTCTTGGCTCGTGTGCCTGCATGGTTACGCGTTCTCAGGGGAATGTGTCGGAGAAGGAAGCGAATCTGGCTTTTGAAGGCCGCCGAAGAGATGAGGTAACTCTCCCAGCCTGTCATGTAGGGTGGCGGGAACCGATGCACACACACACATACAAAAAAAAGTTCTACGAGTTCCCGTTCTTCTGGAGAACATAAAGACAGACACTCACGGCGAACAATGGAGTCATGCGTGAAGCCGTCATAACATTAATTTCACAGGAGGCAGGCGGCAGTGCCCGCGAGACGTCTTGCAGCGAGGTTGTTGCGGCACGTGCAGAAAGACTATAAAGTTCCCTCTATATGCATGGCGGCAGCGATGGCGTGACTATATACACTTGCTGGTGAGATCGATCTATCGAAGGATCGATCTCACCAGCAAGAATATGTCGAGGCTCAGAATACGATGACGTCTGCAAAATGGTACTGGACACAATGAACATAAATAGCGCGAAGGACTAGGAACGACATGGACACGAAGATGCGCGAACCCCTAAAACGACAGTTGTATGTACATGTGTATGGGAAGCAAGCATGATTCGAACAAGCTTGAGGCTCGTCCGGAGATCATTTTGTCATCCTCTCTGGAGCAAACACGATGACTTCTTGTATTTTATGTACGAGTCAGTGTTAAACATATATCTATCGTCCGCGGGCGGTAATTCGGATAATAGGGAGTTTTCGTAGATCGTTTTGGTATTTCCGCAACGCTATTCGCTACCCGTTACGAGACCCGCTAATAGAGGCATAGCGGAGACTCAAAAAAGTGCTTTCGTAGACCGTTCTCTGCGGGCTACGGTACGCGATTGTGACAGCGCCACTAGCGGTCGTAAAAAGCACTATATAAAACATTAAACGCATACTATTACTGCAACCACATATTTGTTTTATCAGAGTGCCTCTTTTAGAACACAACACATGGTTAATTTACGATTATGAATGTTAATCTTTTTTCTGGATAAATTCTTCGTAGCACATCTTGCCAGTTCAGTTCGGCCAAGCCAATCCTCTCTTTGTCATCTCGCGCTCTTTTATGTTCGTGGACGCGTTCTCCGCCAATTCCCGAAGATGCAGCGGCTCAGCGTTCTTGAGGAGCAACTTTTATTGTCCAGTTTAAGTTGGAGGGAAATAGAGGATGTGTATTTGATGTTTTCGAAACCGCCAAAGCGGTGTTATGTTATTTCACGGATGTGCGCGGTGTAGTTTTGAAATTTGTATTCTATAAACGGGGAAACACTATACGCCTCGCAAGTGGGCTCATTTTCGTCTTCTGCGCATGAGAAAGGAAGTAGCGGTGACGTCAGAACGCCGAGCCCTGATTGGCTGATCGCGACCCCCCTATCTGAGCGTCGTCTGCTCCTTTGCAACGTCGTCTGCTCGCAACGTCGTCTGCGTCTGTCTTACATTTCCTGCGACTTTCGGAAGTGCAGGTCTTTACGAGCGAGCTTGACTTCGCCTTTCAGAGAGGGCAGACGAAATAAATCGAGCGGTACGTTGTTTTTAACAACTAGCAGACGCGCATTAAGGAGAGAAGTCAAAGGACTCACTGGCAAGGTGTCCCGAGGCGCCGAGGTTTGGAGTGAGCGTGTTAGTGTCCGCAAGTTCCCTCCCAAATACGTTTTCCCTCCTTTCATGTGCGGCGAGACTCCTCACTCTTTAACGGCGTCGGCGGGTCGGCGCAGTTAACATCGTCTGCTTTACGTCTGCTAGTCAAAGCGATGGCTGCTTTACCTTTCATGCGCCTGTCGGAGATTCACCGCTTTTTCACCGGCGAGAGTCACCGCTGCCTCGAAAAATAAGGAGATGACAAGAGGAAGAGATTGAAGGGTTCACAAGGGTCGCGCGAGCATATTCCATTCAGCACGCCAGCCGGTCGTGGGCAGACGGTCTTGGCCAAGGACCGTCGGAGCACCGCTGTGCCTGCTAGGCCTATCTGCCGAGCTCGCTTACTCGGGGTCGGTGGAATCGTGGCCGTTGGAGCATTTGCCGGGTGTTTGTGGATCCAGCGTTCTTGTTCGTCGTGGTTTATTTCAAGTACTTTTTACTTTTTTTCTTGCTGCTTGCAGTCGGGACGCGTGAGAAGAGCACGTACTAAAATAAACGTCCGTTGATCGTCGCGACCAAGTAACTGAGCGACGCTGTCGGCCATGCTGAGTTGATCGTCGTAGGATTCCGTCGTAACCTGAGCAAAACTTACGATAATTTCGTTTCGTGAATACGAATTTGTTCTCACGTTTTGTCTTACGCACTCTTTTGACGTAAGATGGTTTTGTGAATCTGGCCTCTGCACTTCCGCAAGTCCAGGAAAGGTAAGACAGACGCAGACGACGTTGCGAGCAGACAACGTTGCAAAGGAGCAGACGACGCTCAGATAGGGGGGTCGCGATCAGCCAATCAGGGCTCGGCGTTCTGACGTCACCGCTACCCCCTGCGCAAGAAGCAGACGAACTTGCCCTCTGCATTGTTCTTCTTTTTTTAAGGCGCTACCGACTGTTGATCGGCAAATAATTTTGTCTTTAGTCTTTAGACTTTATTTATTTTGCTCTGGAGAGCCGCGGCACCGCGGAAAGGCACCAGCTCGTACCATGGAGGCCCGCGGTGCCGCGTCTAGTAAACATGCGACGACATGGATTGTTGGTATTGGGGAGGATGGCAGTCCGATTCGCACAAGTCCAGATTTCGTGGAGGCGGGTTGGGCGGGTGAGAAGCGAGCTGGGGGAACTGGCACGCCGTTCGATCAGTGCATGAAGGAGCCTCCGGAACATTATGGCGCTGTTGCTCACTGGGGTCCACTGCGGTCGAAGCATCAGGCTCCAAGGAGCTAGCCCAGTCAAAGTAGAAGCTGCCGCCTCCGAGGCACCAGGGCTCAGATTGAGGCACCCCTTACAAAAATGATCAATGAGTTTCAATTGACTTTCTATTGTGTTCCTATAGAGTCAATTGAAACTCAATATAAACTCAATGTCTAATGAGTTTGATCATTAGAAATTCAATTTTGATTCTATTGAATTTACTCATTAGGAATGCAATTGAGACTGATCATAAGAAACTCAATATCGATTCTATTGATTTTACTCACTAGGAATGCAATTCAGTTTTATCATTAGAAACTCAATATCAATTCTAATGAATTTACTCACTAGGGATGCAATAGAGTTTTATCAAAAGAAAGCCAATATCGATTCTATTGAATTTACTCATTAGGAATGCAATTGAGTTTGGTCATTAAGAACTCAATATCGATTCAATTGAATTTACTCATTAGGAAGGCAATTGAGTTTGGTCATAAGAAACTCAATATCGATTCTATAGAATTTACTCATTAGGAATGCAATTGAGTTAGATCATAAGAAACTCAATATCGATCCTATTGAATTTACTCATTAGGAATGCAATTGAGTTTGGTAATAAGAAACTCAATATTGATTCTATTGAATTTACTTATTAGGAATGCAATTGAGTTTGGTCATTAAGATCTCAATATATATTCTTTTGAAATTGCTCATTAAGAATGAAATTGGGTTTGCTCATTAAAAATGCAGTATGTATTCTTTTGAATTTACTCATTAGAAATGCAATTGAGTTTGGTCATAAGAAACTCAATATCGATCCTATTGCATTTACTCATTAGGAATGCAATTGAGTTTGGTCATAAGAAACTCAATATCGGTTCTATTGAATTTACTCATTAGGAATGCAATTGAGTTTGGTCATTAAGATCTCAATATATATTCTTTTGAAATTGCTCATTAAGAATGAAATTGGGTTTGCTCATTAGAAATGCAGTATGTATTCTTTTGAATTTACTCATTAGGAATGCAATTGAGTTTGGTCATAAGAAACTCAATATCGATCCTATTGAATTTACTCATTAGGAATGCAATTGAGTTTGGTCATAAGAAACTCAATATCGATTCTATTGAATTTACTCATTAGGAATGCAATTGAGTTTGGTCGTTTGGAGATTACTGCACCGAACGATTATTGCTTGTACCAATGTTTTTCTATTAAGGGATAGAGTCCAATGACGTCGAAACACTGTTTATCATTTATGAGACTTCCAAGGAGGAAATAGCAAACTGGGAACCTTAATAAATGCTGAGGTGGTCACCGGCCAAATGAATACCTTTTTTATATAGGGTATATAAGGCGGTGGGGTAGTCAAGGGGAGTACGATTAGTGGGTTGTGAGTGCTTAGTTATGATGTTTGTGTTCGTTTCCTCTATGTGCTTTGTTTCCTTCATGTTGCCTGTTTAAGGAATTATACGAAAAAAATTCTCAACCAGTCGGAAGTTTTTTTTTAAACGCAGTTGCAACAAATTCTATTGAAACACGTTGCCAAAATTCAATTGAAACTCAATTGCAATATTTTTATTGAAACTCAATAGCAAAAGTTCTATTGAAACACTATTGCAAAAATTCAATTGAAATGCAATTGCTAAAATTTCAATTAAGACTCAGTGGCCAATACCCTGGTACGGTTCAATAGGGACTCATTAGAAAAAGTCAATTGAGTTTCAATTGAGACTGAATGCGGTCTATTGAGCGAGCCCTTTACACTTTCAATTGAAACTCAATTCGTTGTTGTTTTTTTTTTGTAAGGGACCGCCGTCGGCCGGCCGGTGTGTCATCCTCTCAACGTCGTCGTTTTATCTATAAATAAAATAAGATAGATAAAAAGACACACAATCGAACGGCCAGCGTATCTCGAGATCCGCTATTTCGTAAGGCGCCTCCGCAACCACGTCCGCAACTCCGCAAGGTCTCCGCTAGATTGGCGCATGCGCAGTAGTTGCGGAGGCGTAGCGGATAACGTAGCGGAAGCGTAGTGGAGACGCCAGAACGATCTACGAAAACTCCCTAATGTGGTACAGAATTATCGTCCCCATATCCACTTTTGCCTCGTAAAATTATCGCTTCAGGAAAAAACAACAACAAGCTTTACACAATAGATTTGCTCGGTGTCCGGTATGTGCTTACCTACCAACCGCCGCTCCTTTTTCTCTATTTCTTTTCGGTGGGGCACTGAGATAATCAACGGCCTGCGCGTTATGTCGTTAGGCCTAACGCGCTCCTTTTTATATTTTTTTTTTGTTTTCACAGTCACTGCGGCGGAGAGTCCATTCAACCGCCGAACCGACCGTGACGGCACGATTATTTTGCATGCCTCCCGCTCCACGCGCATACGGACGCCTTTTTTTTTAACGAGCTAACGAAATAACGCGGAGCCGCGAACTTTCAGTTGACTGGCACCCCGACGGACCGACAAAGAGAAGAGACAAAAGAAAACACTCTCGACCCTATTATTGTTTCGCGCGAGAGAGAGAGATTGAGAGAGAGAGAGAGAGAGAGAGAGAGAGAGAGAGGCAGTCCTCACCCAACAAGGCTGAAGTGCCAGAATTTCTACGTCACTACCGAAGGGCGGTGTGTGTGTGTGTGTGTGTGTGTGTGTGTGTGTGTGTGTGTGTGGGGGGGGGGGGGGGGGGGAGGGAGGGACCGCGGGATTCGTGTTCAGTGAAGGACACGCGTTGTCAGCAGACGCTAACGCGGCGCTCGCGTGTCCAATGTGGGTTGGCCTCCGATAGATGACGTATATGAATACATCACCGCGGCCTTGATACGTATACGAGGTGTTGCCTGAACTCAATTTTGACCCCTTCTTCCTCTCTCGTTCTCTCGCTCCTCTCCACTCGCTCCATTGCTTCGAGGTATGCATACAGTGGACTTCGAGGGATGCTGAAATGGCCCGTGGGCTTTTTGCGGCGCACACTGTCCAATTATTTTTAACCCCTCCCCCTAACTCCTTGTTTCTTGAAGCGTAATTATGAAGTGCCTCTTTAAATCACTTCATCGTTCGGATTGCTCACACCGCTTCAGAACTCTAAAAGTTACTCTTAAAAAAAAATAAACAAATTAAGTTACTTAAACTTACTTGGAGTAAAATGTAATTAAGTTACAAATGACATTTTAGTGTGCATTGTTATGCGGTTCCACGTTACTCGCTAAACTATAACTAAGGTACGCTCTAGCCGCTTTGAAAGTAATCCCCGACGACACCCAGATGTGGTGAGATGGCCAAGAAATGGTTCGGTTAACAACTTGGAAAAGATATCCGCGTAGTTTTGTTTGGATGAGAAACTCCGCTCACGGCAGTATCTGACGCGGTGAATCAGTGACACGCTGTGTTGAAGTCGTGTGTTTGCCAACGTAAGAGTGGTACGGAAATGTATACCATTAAGTTACGAGTTACTCAAAATTTTTAACTAAGTTAATGGTATTAAAACTTCATTGTAACTTAAAAAATTACTTAGTTACAAATTTCTACTATACACTATCGCAGGTTACAGGGTATAATTACAGTAACTCGAATACTTTTCGCTATAGTTCATTTTTGGCTCTGCATTAACGGTCCTCGCGTCAATACGAATAAACTTATGTTTCTTCTGATCTCGGCGAAGAGGTGGCGACGCTTGAGGAACGCGTATTATACTATCAATAGGTTTAGCAATACTGCTTAGTCTAACTGCCGAAAACTAAAGAAGACTGGCGCGAGGTGGCGCAAGCCGCCGTCCAACTATAACTGTTCAGCCGTATGCACCGATCCATCCATCACAGTCAGCGGATCATGCGCACATGCTTTTCTCTTACCATTAAAAAAAAAAAAAAAAAAAGATTTTTGCGCGTGCGCCGTGTCAACAGCTGCTCTGGGCAATCGCGCCCGTTTACAAACAACGATTCTGGCACGTATCTTAGACAGGAACCTGTCCAAGATTTATGTCTTTGCACGTTACATAGCCGACCTCTGTGTGATGAGTGTAGCTGAATGTGTGTGCATCGTACGGCTGCTTATGTGTGCACGTGCGTGTACGCGTGTGCGCATGCTAGCACCACCGTGTGTGCCCACGAGGTATTTTGTCCTCGTGAGCGCAACGAAATCTCGGTCGTTCCAAGCTTACAAGGGGGCAGCTCTATATCGCCACTCTTTATAAGGGGCTGTCGGCATTCCACTTCGGACACTCGACATCGCCGATAAGCTGTCCCCCAAAACGAAGGGCTCTCAAACAGCCCCCCCCCCCCCCTCCCCCCGGCGATAAAGCCAGCCAGTGTTATAATACGGCGGAGATATTTTGGTCCACTTGATCTTTTTGTCCGCCGAGCTCTTGTGATGAAACAGATTACGACGGAACTCCCCGCTCGTTTAAACTACGTGCATGGAGCTGCAAGAGTGTAAGTAGCTCGTGCGAAAAAAAAAAAAAGATCGATATCATCATTACCATTATCATCATCATCGACAACAACATCGTAAAAGCGAGCACCATATAATCGTCGACATCATCCCCTACTAAACCACTAAGCTGCGACTGAAGGGGAAAAAAAAAAATCAAAGCCGCAGTTGCACTTTTCTGTAGACATGATGGCAGACATGTCCGCAGACATGATGGTAGAATTATCCGCGGACATGCCTTACACACGTTTGAAGCATGTGTATACAAAACACAGTATACACACTGAGGCGTCTTTACATTCCCTGTACGACGGCCCTATAGGAATTACATTGGTCATACAAAAACAGTTTGCAGACATTTTTGAAGCATACCGTACGTACATGAAGGATACCTATATGCTTCAACATTAACATTAACATTGCATTAACTGTGCTTAATCCTGAGCTTAATCTTTAATCCTGCGCCAAGTACCAAAATGGCGGCGCCTACAAGTAAATCGGGGAATAGCCGATACTCTGAGCGTGTCATGTACAGTGGCTCTATACTCGTATTCACCTCGAGAACCCTATGGACCAACTCAGATCTCTGACGTCAAGCCGCTGTGGTGGCGCTGCTGTCGGCACTGCACATGCGCAGAAGATGCTTCAAATCTGCTTTTTGCGCACGCGCAGTGCCGGCCACACCCGGTATGGGCAAACGCGGGCTTGTTTATAAATAGGGTTCCGTGTCTTCGGTAAATACCGATAAACCCCAAACATTAATCCCCGAGACAAAAGTAAAATTATGTGTTTTTTTTTTACGTGCGAAACCAACGACGGGCATCTGGCACGCCCCAGCGGAGGACTGATGATTAATTTCGACCACCTGGGGATCTTTTGACGTGCGACCGAAAGCTCGGTTACACGGCGCCTTCTCCGAAATAAGCCGCCGTCAGATTGCGGGCACCTCGGCCGGGATTCGAACCCCCGAGACGGTTTTATCCAAATCGGTGAAAACCGAAAAACCCCGAATTCTAGCTGTCCCTGTCTACTCGCTTGTGATTGTCCCTTATGTCGCGCAAAAAAAAAACTTCTAGACTGCATCATGAACCAAACGGGCCAACAACAAGTTTTAATTGCCAAAAATACGCGGGACAAAAATTTGTGCTTACAGTTTCATTTTATGTAACCATAAATGGAACCCCCACTGAACTGTCCGTGAGGCTGTTCCATTCTTCGCAACAACATCGCCTATCTCATTTTCATTTTTTTACGGCACAAATTACGTTTTCTAAGTATTTAGATCAAAGCCGATGTGCTCCTGAAGATTGGGTAACCTCATTAACGCGTCTCATTTTCTGAAACATAAGTCACGATAAACGCCGATTGTTGTTGTTTTCCTTACCCCGAAAATTTACACCGCAAAACATCGAATCTGAGGAAAAACATTAATCCCCCCCCCCCCAAAAAAAAAAAAAAAAAAAAAAAACACACACACAAAAAAAAACACACCCGATTTCGAAGAAAAGTAAACCCCGAAAACAGGGAACCCTATTTATCAACAGTGTGTCGGTCGGTAGTAAAGAAACTGAGGCTCCTCGCTGAACGTTAGCGGTTTCCCCCTTCAAGCGTTGAACTAAGGTAAACGTATAGGTGCATCTTAGATTATATTTATGTCATTTTATCTAGGCGTATACACGTTTCAAACGCCAAAAAACATCGTTTATTCCATCAACAACCAAATCTTGTAAGAACTATTTCGCGTAGCGCACGAACAATGCGCAAAACTGTCTTTTATCTTGGTGTGACAAGCGCACATTGGCAACTCACTTTCGCGGAGCAGGGTTTACAACGTATACTTATAAGACGCTCGAGATGACCACACATGCACTCAAAGACACCGTTGTGAAAGAGAAAAGGGAGACCCGCGCAGTATCGCTCTTCTATAATAATCATGTAGTCCGTACACTCCGGTGTCGAATCTCCGAGGCGACGGCCTTAGCCAATACCACATGGAAGACAAGACTTGCGCATGACGTCATCGTTAGTGGTCCCAAGCGGCAGACTCGTCCGTCTCTGAGACGCCGCGTCGTCGCGCTCGTTGTCAGACGCTGCGAGACGCGTCGGCTGCGACGCTGACGCGAGCTATGCGGAGCGCAAGTGCGTCTGCTTCTTGCAGAGGGGTTGCGATGATGTCAGAACGTCCAGCTCTTGTTGACTGATTGAAAAAAAAAAAGTGGTGAGTAGACCTCGAGGCATCTAGCATTGAGGTCTACTACCCACAATCCTTTCAATCAAAGCCAATCAGAGCTCGGCGTAATTCTGACGCCAGCGCACATCTCCTGCAAAAAAAGAAGACGAAATTGCACGTCGCATAGGTGGCGCTGCGTAGCTCCACTAGTGATGACGTTTGGGGCGGGGGGAAATGGCGCCGGCCTTGTCTTCTAGGTGGCATTGCCTTAGCCCGTCAAGGAGAGAGAGGAGGAGGAGGAACACTCGAAACTACTTAACTATCAGTCGAGCATTTATTTACGAGCAACTATCAGGTCCATTCATCTTCGGTCGCCGAAATAATGGGGCAACGCCCGTGCGTTGCGTCCCGCCTCCTTAATGCATTCACATCTCGAGACTTAACCCCCTAGAGTGTTTTGGCAACTGGAAAACGCAAAAAAAAAAATACGCAAAAGAAAAGGCTCTGCCCTCCTGGTTAGCCAACAGACCCTTTTCAGATGTGCGCGCCATCTATCTGCTGCGCCATCTTATAAGAGTCCGCCATTGTTTGGGCACGTCCTCTGAGCATGTATCGGACACGAAAGCTGAGTCAGCGTTCGGCGAGAACTCTGATTCAATCAGACGCTTCGTGTCCAATGGATGGATGGATGCTAACGACTGTACTTTTTATAACGGGCGGTAGCTTGCGTCAGCCTAGCCTAGAAACTAAAAACTAAAGGTATGATTCCTCCTTCGACCTTCTAAGCGAATTTACTTCCCCTCTGCAATTTTGGAACTAGTATCACAAGGCGATGTGGCATATCACCAGGATGGCCAAGAAATGGCGACCACCAATGTTGCTCGATGGAGTTTTAAAAGGGTATATCGATGAGAGGTTAGATAAGAAACTTGTGCCTCCCCCCCCCCCCCCCCCCCCTCCCCCATTCCCTTCTCCAGTTTTTGTTTTATTTTTTTTTATGATACAATTTTAGGGAAAATGAGGGATCTTGAAACGCAAGGAGACAAAGGTCTCGTCGACAAAGTAAGAAACAGAATCAGGATATGCTAAGCACGTAATTGTAGTTCTTTTAATGCGTAGCATTTATAGGGCCGGCCTTGGAGATTTTGTGTTCAGTTCACGTGCCACTGTGACGTCACGTGATATCAGCGTCACGTGACGCTGTGACGGCTTTGTATGTTCACAAATCCCTCGCAATGTGACCCTCAGTGGCTTCCATACTGTGCCCGCAAAAGGTGGCGCGAAGAGACCCTATAAATGGCATGCATTTAGAACGCCTTCAAGAACTGCCAAAAAAAGCCTTTTTTTTTACAAAACATGATTTTTTTTGGATCCGTACAGTTGTATCATCCTTCAAAAACTATACGAAAAAATTGTATGAAGAAAAGTGAGTAAAATAATCTACAATATTAAAGTGAGGCGGAAAGAGCGATAAAAATTATAGAAATAATACTGCGCGAGAGTTCAAGTCTGTACAGAGTCGTAAATCTAATCAACTTGGAGAAGCAAAATACGACCACAGAATAGAAAAAAAACATACTGGCGATCTGCAGTAAGAAAAAATTGCAACGAAGGTCCTTGGAATAAAAACACATAAGCAAAGAATGCACGTAAATAGAATTTTGATGTGCAAATATCGAGGAATGGAAGTTCCAAAGTTAGAAGAGCGACAACACATTCCAGGAAATCGTCGGTTCGTAAAGTTACATAAACTTATTTCGGTTCGGCTTCGATGCCGGACACGTGATGTTTGCGCGTTGGCCGTAAAGGCTGGAACACATGATCCGAAAAACGACCGGATATACACTGCGGAAACCGCAAACGAAATTCGGATCGGGCAGCTATAGGCCCCTCCCCTTTTTGCAAAAATCGGAAACCAATAAAAAAAATCTAAAACGACTTTTTTTTTTTTTTTTTCGGACAGAATTTTTGATTTTTGGACAGATCGGCACGAGAAAACGTAAAACACTAAAAATTCCGTGGAAAAAAAAAAAAAAAGAAAGAAAAGCCTTGTGCGGTTTGTTTTTTGAATTTTAAAGGGAGGAGCTCGATCATTCATTTGTCCCTCAGGTTCCACACCCATCCTGCCGTACGAATGGGCCGTAGGTTTTTCGGTGTTTCTTTTTCTTTTATTATTTTTTTTAGACAGGTGTATTACGGCGATCTGCTTGGACAGCAGCTAAAA
This sequence comes from Ixodes persulcatus, assembly GCA_013358835.2. Lineage (NCBI taxonomy): Eukaryota > Metazoa > Arthropoda > Arachnida > Ixodida > Ixodidae > Ixodes > Ixodes persulcatus. Next base: position 765,874 of record JABSTQ010009212.1, on the reverse strand, counting down.
ACGGTGAATATCGAAAAAAAAAAAAAGAACTCGACTAAAACGAAGAGTTTAAATCTTAACAGGGTATGGTTTTGACAAAGACATATCTAGCTGGTGCTAAAATTTCTCCACATCGTTGGTTTTCGGTTTTAATCGAGTTTGTATTTTTTTTTTTTTTCACCATCCCATGTTCATCGGTTTCGACAGATTTTGTACTTTTGACCCGAATAAACGTTTTTCGCTGGTTTTCTTTTTCCTTTCATCGCTTTCTTCCTTGTTAGAACGGATCAATCTACGGTTAACATTTGATGACATAAAAAAAAAAAAAAGAAAACTGACTCAGACATCTAGGAACTCGGAATTCCCCTACCCGGTGACCGAAAAAAAGCTCCTCAGACAAAAGCTCGCCCATTTTTTGGCAAATCCGGACTAAGTCTCACCTCTTTTTCTTTTCTCTCTCTCTCTCTCTCTTTTTTTTTCTTTTTTTGTTTGGTAAGTTTTGTTTGGGATTTCCCTACTACCCATAAGTACTGAAATCCTGGGATGTTACCGTGCAGTCCGACTTGCACGGTACCCATTCCAAGTAATCAAATTACTTGGAATCGATTACCTTTCGGAGTAATTTTGTTCTCGTTCGATTACTTTTATCGGGAAGTAATCCTAACAGTAATCTGACTACCAATTCGAAAGTGCTAAAATTACTTGCAATCGTTACTATGTACTTGTAACCGTCACAATTCCTTCCTACCAAGGAATCCTCGAACCAAATCTCCGACGAGAGAATAGTCTACAAAAATTAGAGTTTTAGGGAACACGAACTGCGCGTGCGCCACCGCAGAAGACTCGCGCATGCGCAGTGCGTACCGGAGGGCTCATTGTACACTATCGGATGCACAAAAACGGTCCCCTAATAGTTCGTAATTCTTCGATTCTAATTCAATGATGGACGGTACGAAAGGCCCGTTTTCAAACCGGCGGAAAAATCTTTCGATTTGAAAATTTGAGACAATCGGAAAAGTAACGGTTACGTTTCCGAGTAACGGCCAGTTGCTTTCCTTCTCGAATAATCAAATAATCTAATTGAATATATATATATATATATATATATATATATATATATATATATATATATATATATATATATATATATATATATATATATTTTTTTTTAAGTAGGATGAATTGTAATTGTAATCGATTAGCTTTCTTTAGTCACGTGTGCAAGACTGCGCGTGCACTTTCACGTTATAAATCTTTCGCTTTTCAGCATACCCAGTATGGTTTCTATTACATGATTGACACAACCAAGGCAGAGTAGTACCAAAACCAGAAAAAAAAAATGTTTTTTTTTAGTTGTTAGCCGGCATCAATACGAACTTCAGGCTAGCCTGTTCTTAGTTTGTCTCATTTTGCTTTCAAGAAGCCCAACTCATTAGTGAATGGGAAAGTATACCTAAAGGAAAAGGCTAAATCAAAGTTGCTCAATATCTTGCGACATAAGACTCGTACGGTGAAGTCATCAAACATTCATGTATCGATCTGGACGTTGGCGGGCCGACGGTTGATCATACAAAATCGACCAAGATTTAAAAAAAAAAAAAGGCTAAAATAATTAAGCATTGACCGGCGACAGATGTTTCGAATGTCCTCTAGAAATTCAGTGACGTGAGTTTGAGTATATTGAATGCCCTTGTTGTCTGTGACAGACGTACCTTATCTCTCGCTCTATGTGGTCTGTAGAATAATTGCGTTCCAATTAATATTTTACTTTTTGTTATTGTTATTATGACAACATGCATATGTACGCCTTTTTAATTTGCCTTATATTTTTATTCACTGTATACCCTCCGAGTGCCATTGAGTGGTCCCAACATGAAGACCACAAGGCCGTTGATGGGCACCGAATAAAATCAATTCTTGGTTCATGATTATTATGATTATTATTATTATTATTATTATTATTATTATTATATTGGTTGAGGAATATTACAATTTTCGGCGATTTAGGACAATTTCAATATTGAGCTCAACATTTATATCTATCCAGAGAAATAAGGACCTGATTTCACTGAATCAGTACATGATCCGGTATATTTCTTATAGTTTAATCTATTTCGCTTTTTATAGTATCCCAACTAGTTATAGTGTCTTACAGTAACGGTGGGGAGGCGAAAACTAGTCCAACAACGTCAATAACACTAGAAACAAAAAGAAGCGGGTCGTTTGGCCGGCCGCAAATATATCTATGCGCGTCCCCGCAAAATATATGCTAAAAAAAACAAAAAAAAAACTATATATTAAAAGCACAAGTCACCCCACCTTTGCCTTGACGACGCAGCAAGTACCAGGCCGCCGCAAGTCCAAGCCCGATGAGAACCGCAGTTACCACCGCGGTAGCGACCACGATACCGGCTACACCTCCGGCAGAGTAGCAGTGGTCAGCCTCCGCAGCGTGGCACGACGGTACCACTACCAGGAGTACCACCAGAAGCACCCAAAGCACGGCACCTCTACGCACAAGAAGGCACATCTTGACTTAGCGCATATCCCGAGTCACACTGGCTGATGTCCAAGGCTCGAAGCGCGCGGCCCAGGAACACGAGAAGGGCCCCCGATTAGCTGACCGCCCCACAAGCACAGGTGTCAGCCGTTAGACTCGGAAGCAATCCCCACGAAGAAGAAGAACCGCTGACAATCGAACCTGATCCGATTTCTTTTTCCTAGCACAGGGCAGCACAAACAGAGCTAGTTCGGCGTATCCAGTGGAAGATGCAAGCAGCACTTCGCGCACCGACAGAGGAGTAGTAGTAATCCGTTGCCGGTACACGCAAAGTTTTCGAGACGAAGCGAAGAAGCCACCAAGTTGCGTTGTTGCGGATGAGTCTTGTTCGGTATTTTGCTAACTTTCTCTTACTCGAGCGCTTCGGTTATAAAAGTCCATGTCGTGCGTTTTTGCGTCGATGCTTCAACGCGCTTGACGCGCCGCGTCCGCGATAGCTTCTGTTTTGGATACGGCGCGGCGCTTGTTGTGAAGGCTTTTGGGACGACACAACTCGCACGCCGCTCGCTTGGTTACGCGCGTCTCCCGCTGTACGCGATGGCGGCGCTATAATCGCTCCCGCTTTTTTTTATGCGTATGGGAGATTTGCTGTCTTCGCTTGCCACCAATCTTGGCGGCGGCGCTGCGATCGCTTGTTGTGCTTTTCTTTTTACTACGCCGTCTGCCCGCCAGGGGTTGTTGTGTGTGTGTGTGTGCGTGTGTGTGTGTGTGCTTGGTTGAGAGCCTAGATTGGAAAGAGGGTCCATCTCTCCAATCTAGCCTCCTGCCAACGTTGCCTTCCTGCGGAGATTGGTCGCAACTGCGCATGCGCTGAATTTATGCATGGAGAGCAGGAAAGCAGGCGGAAAGGTGGAGAGGTTTGGAGCAGACGACCAACGCTTTCGGCACCTCCTTGCAATTCGTATTGCAAATGAGACCCATAAACCACGTGACCTTAATCGAACGGCCGGGAACTCTCTGTATTACAGGCTCTCTAATGCTTGCTCGCGAGCGCAGCAAAAAATAAAAAATAAAAGCAGAACACAAAGAGGCGAAAGATACAGGTGAGGCGAACAACATGAAAATAAAAGACCCCAAAGTTGGGGGCAAGGTGTTCTTTTTTCTCTTTTTCTTTCTTTTTTCTGCTACGCGTAGCTCACGGGCAAGAGGAAAAACGTCGGCTGCATTCCAGTTGTCCCGGCCGCCGGGTATGAGATTGGAACTTGCAAGTGGCCTTCGTCTTCTCGGGCATGGCCCAGAGGGGTGCTGGGGCCCCCTACCTTTTGGCTCCTTTTTTTAACTATTTATTAATTTATTTTGACATTTATTTATTTGCGGGCCTTTGAGAACGGTGCCCTTGCCTAGATTTTTGGTTTGCTTGGTCGGTTTGGGTGGCGTTGTGCTACTATCGGTGGTTTGGGGAGCACGTAGATTCCGCGGCACCTGTTGATAAGGACGCAATCGTGGTGTAGAGATTGTCGGGGGGGGGGGGGGGGGGGGGAGGGGAGGGGAGGGGGTGTTTTGTTTGCATTTCTTGCGCAGTGCACGTTTAAAAGAAAAGGAGAAGAAATCCGCAGTAAAACGTTGTGGGGTGCCCCGTTTTATGTGTACCCCATGACCGGCGCTCCGGCATACATCTTCCCCCTCTCCCCCTCCCTCTCCCAAACACTTGCGATGCCCCTTCCTCGCAGCAACGTTTGATCGCGATTTTATTTTGTTTAGGCTTATTTTTGTTTACTTCTTAGGCCTTAAATTTACAGAGAACATCCACGCGCAGCAGACATGCTTCAGAAAGCGTGCACGATACACTCTAAAAATGTTTAGTTCTTAACCCGTACTTCAAACGTATGCATTCAGAACCTTGTTGGCTCTTCAGAGGGGTGTAAATGTTTTCCAATAACTAAAAAGAAAAAAAAAAAGAAGCTATACTTCGGCGATAGTTCGAGATACTGGCAGAGCTAGCTCTACGGGAGCCAGAGTTGCGCGTTCACGCATGGCATGTGGATCCAGCTCCTCACGTGACTGAATTCGGCGAATAGCAGCGCCGCGCGTTCGAGGCGCGCGGCGGGCTCAAAAGCCTGGGAACGTACGCCGGGGCGCGTGCAACGTCTACTTTGCTGCACGACACTTGATACGGCTCCTCACGTGATCGGATCTCGGCGAATAGCGGCAAGGGCGGCACGCGGCATGTGGAATCAAACGCGCAACTCTGGCTCCCTCTGGGGAGCAAAATCGAATATTTCTCGGGCGCGTTTTGGTTGCGCGTCATTGCGCTTCTTCACGTTCTGGCAGACGCTAAGCTGACAAAAATTTATTGGTGGTAAAACTTTTTTGGGGTAGATAAAACTTTTGAAAAACAACAAGAAAAGTAAATAAATCACTCTTATCACCTTGATAGGACAGCCCGAGCTGCATTTTTTGTTTCTTTCATCCTTTTTTTTTTTTTTTTCAGCCGCTCTCTTACCGAGTTTGAACAGACGCTGGCGCACGCTTGTAAACAACCGTGGCTCGTGCGCGATCGAACGCTGCAGTGGAGCTTTATGCTCGATCTCACAAAGCCTGGCACTTCGACGACGGAGCCATTGAGTGCCCGGTCGCAGATTTGGAGCGCGAGGATCTGGTAGCAGAGAGCATTTTTCGGGGATATTCGTATTCAGCGGCGGCGAGGACCCGAAACATGGTTTTCAAACCCGACGAGAAAAGAAGCGGTAGCGCCAGGAACGCGAGGAGCACGAGCGGACATTCCATCGCTCGGGAGAAGGGTGTTTCGGCGTCTCGTCGCAGCGGGGCGCCCGTCACGTGGCTCTCCTCTCATCCGTTGTCTTCCGCTCTACCTTTTCAATTTCGGCGGCCGCTTCTCGTGGCGATCTCACAGGCTTTGTCAGTACAGAAGAGGCTATAGCTCGATACAAGCATTCATGGGCGCGTCTTACGTTTAGTCTCACGTCTCACGTAGAGTGCCTTCATACAGACGCGCGCTTTTGCTTTGGCTAATGCAGAGACGCCATTTTAGCGCCCAAGTCACGCACCCAGTGCGCGAGAGCGTCACGCGCTGAACATTCAGTGCAACAATGGATGTCTTCACCATGAGACAGACAGACATGTAGGCACGCTAGTCTCTCACGTAGAGCTCCCTACGGGAGCCAGAGTTGCGCGTTTGATTCCACATGCCGCGTGCCGCCCTCGCCGCTATTCGCCGAGATCCGATCACGTGAGGAGCCGTATCAAGTGTCGTGCAGCAAAGTAGACGTTGCACGCGCCCCGGCGTACGTTCCCAAGCTTTTGAGCCCGCCGCGCGCCTCGAACGCGCGGCGCTGCTATTCGCCGAATTCAGTCACGTGAGGAGCTGGATCCACATGCCATGCGTGAACGCGCAACTCTGGCTCCCATAGGGAGCCTATACAGGAACTCTAGTCTCACGCAGAGCCGTTTATACTGAGAGAGTTTGGCCTTCTTAAGGAGATTTTGACAGCCTGACAACCAGCAGCGTAGTCTGACAACCGGGGGATGACTACTTCCGTCCGCCATATTGTGGCTCTGACTCATAGGAGCTCTACGCGATTTCTCAGGAATGAACAAGACAAAGAAGTAACGCCATATTGTGTTACCGCGAAATCCGCTTGTTCTAGCGGCCAACAAGCTCCGCCCATTGGCCAAACTCTCTCAGTATAAACGGCTCTGGTCTCACGGGCGCGCTCGCGCCCCCTGGCCGAGAGAAAACATGCCTATTCGAATTGAATGGGAGCCGTGTGCTTAGGTGTGCCACACTGTAACACGCTGAGAATTTGGGAAAAGCTTTTGGTCAGTGTGTAGGAAACAATTAAGATACCTTCGATCAAAGTTTACAGCCCACTTCAAAACGGTCCTTTAACAGGTGTTTAAAATCTCGATACACAATGGGCTAAAGACCCTGATAAGAGCTTCCTACAAGTAGCGACATTCTTTGAAGCGCCGACTGCGTGACGGTGCAGGTTTTAGGAAGCGGCGAATGGCGGCGCACAGCAGAGGTTTGAACTGAATGCCGCCGTTTTGTTCCAGCGGAATGTGCTTTGTCATTTGTATCGCTTGTCGTTACTTGTAAAAGAAGCATCAAGGGACTTTACGTCGGTCGAGTGCAAACTCGTTCGATGCCGCGTGTACCGTAGGCCGGCGCTTCACCGTGGAACTACGATATGAAGCAGCTTTGCCTTCTTGTTGCGACCTACGATGACACGCAACGAATCGACGCGATGACGTCATGCGCGCGCCCTTCACTGGCTAAAAAAAGGCACGCACTCTTAAACGGGTAACTCCGCTTCACTAAGTTCGACCGCAGACGCTACAACCCGGTGGGTGCCAATCAAGGAGCGTCAAAAGGGCCTCGTCATGGCGTTCGCTTTTTTTTTTGTGTGGATTTGCTGTCACCAGCTAAACTAATCACACGCCCAATCACACGCGGAAGAGAAGAAAAACCGCAGGATCAGGGCGCCTTCATAGTGAGTGATTGGTTGAATCGGTGACATCAAATGTATACAAAGACGATGGACGCCATGACGATGCACGTTCGGAGCTATTCTTGATTGGCCCCATCGGATCTACAGCGTCGGCTGCAAACGGCCTTTTAGAGGTGAAACGAAGAGTAGTTGTTTTCCAGACATGCTATAAAACAGACGAGTTTCGACCGCACGGCCGCACAGCCAGGCCAGACGCCGAGGGAAGATGAAGGCCGCCCTCCTCCTTGTCGTGGTCGCCATCATCGTCAGTGGGAAAGATCATTTCGGTGCTAGAACCTCCGGCAACCCCGATGCCCACCGCAGCAACAACCAAACTCTCGTCGGTCCAGGTGGTCTGGGGCAGCACCTGGACTCGCGCGGTCAGCAAGTTAAACCTGCAGCCGCTGTGACCGGGCCTTCTCGTGCTGTCATGGTGCAGACAGTTCTCGTCGGCCAGCTCATCAACTTTCCTGTCATCCAGACAGCTCCGCAGCCTGCCGTTGCTTCCACCGCCGACGTTTCGAACAGAGTTTCGTTCGCGGAGAAGCGCCTTATGGGCAACCTGACGTCCAGTTTGAGCACAATCTTCAGCAGCGTTGTGAAGCCAGTGGCGGTTTTGCTTCGCAACACTTCACGCTGGCTCAACCGAGCATCGCTGAGCAGCGTCTCTACACACCAGCGCACGAAGGTTTGCAAGCACGCCGGTCACACCCACAGTCGTAGCAACGGCAGTCGCGGAGGCATCTGCGGCAGCCACGGAGGCATCGGCGTCCGTCATGGCGTTGGGCAGGCCACCTCGGTCGGTGGTATCCCGGTGCTGGTCATCAAGAACCAAGCTGCATTTCCAGAGCCTTCCATCGCTGCTACCCTCCCGAATTCCTTCAGCCTGTCTCCTATTGGTGGACAGTTCTTCCTGCGCAACACTGCTACGGTCTCCGACAGCCAGTTCTTCAGCTTTCCTGTACCGGGATCCTTTCTTGGAGACTTTCTTGCTGGCTGGCGCAGCTGGCGCAGTGGCCCCAATTCTGGGTAGTTTTGCCCCTTTGACCGCATCCGGCTCCTCCGAGGTCCCGTCTACGGTCGCCGCTGATCTTGATGGCAGTGCTATGACATCCGGTGGTCCCTTGGATTCTGATGGTCTCACTGCTGCGGCGACATCGTCACCTCTGCCAGTCGTTCCCGCCACTGCCCCGCGACCTGTCCTGGGTTCTTCAAAGAACGCTACCGCTTGAGTCCTCGCATAGCCTCGCGTTTTTACGTACCGCGTTCTGTACGCTTTTTGTACAGCTGTTGTGTACGCGTTCTTACATTCTGCGACTCTCCTTGCTCAACAATAAAAAAAAAGGCACAGTTTTTACTCCATTTCCTTGTTTCGTTACATTCCGTGTGGTTTCCTCCGCTGTAGTGGCTTCGCTGTACCAAGATTTAAACCTGCTCTGGGCCCGTAAGTCTCACCGACTGCGTATGCAGTCTTTGACACTCGCGTGCCTTGACGTATACGGTTTGAGTGGGTCTCCCATACTGTTAGCGACTGTACTTTCCAGGCATGTTCCGCCGAAAAAGATGTTTATACAGAGGTTTGGCTACTCCATTCCCAAAGTAGAGGGACAATGCTGTCTTTCTCGAAGATTGGGCATTCAGCATGCCACGTGAACGCATTTACAGGCGTTCTATCGATGTAAATAACATTGAATAATTATTTCGAATAACCTAGACACGGGATCCAAGAAACGAATTCTCATTGGCGTCGTTATGAAAATTAATGCGATATTGCTACCAGGCCAGATAAGACCTTGCACGCGCGTATTTTCCAGGTCATGGCCTCCTAAATCCGGCAGATAAGCAATATATAGGAAGTATTCACTGGCGGCCATAGTTGTGTGCTCGACTGCTGAGCGCGTGCTGATGGCGAGCTTCCACAGTTCTTTTGTAACGTGCATTCCGCACTCTCAAGATTGCCGGTCTTAGCAGCCTATTAATCTGGGCTCGTTCTGAGCATGCGCTCTAGACAGCACCCACAAATATGGCGCCCAGTGAATACTCCTTATAGACAACGCGGGCCGCGCGCATGAAATAAAAATTTCATGTCTTTTTTTTTCTTTTTCTCATTTGCAAAAAAAGAAAGAATTACGAAACGGTGCAACGCACGTGATTTCAGTCTCTTATCAACCGTGAACTTTGTTAGTATTTTCATAGCTGGTGAAAATCTGCGGTAGGTGGAGATTTCTTCGGATATGAGTCTTCTAGGAGTCGTCAAACAACCTCTCGAAGAGCCCCAAAATGGCGTCCTGCAAGTAGCGTGTCCCTCTAAAGGAACTATATAGGATATGTTTTTTTTTTTTTTTGTTTTTTAATTAGATTCACATTTCGTGGAGCTCGTCTGTTTGCTTGTGTAGGAAGTACGTGTCCCCTGTGTTCGCGTTGACGTTTTCTTAGTGTGCAGCAACGTCTTGCGTACCTTTCATCTGATTGCTTTCTATGGGCACCTGGAGCATCTGTTTGCAAATGCCTCTCTATTTTCGACTAAACTTGAAGTAACCGGCGCGTGTACACTAAATCTAGTTGTATTTCCCGAACTGCGAGCACGTTTGCCTTTGCGAACTGCGAGAGCGTTTGAAATTTAATGGCGGCGTTAGAGATGGCGGATCACACCCTTTTTCGCATTAAGAAAATACTTATCCTATCGGAACAAATATAGTGTCGAAAGAAAAGTGTTATTTTATTATTCTCGTAAAATGTTCAAGCATCTCCAGGGCTGTTTATAACCGGAGTCACGTTGAAAAACCACCCCTAGCCTTATAGACCGACAGCAAAATTTTCAATTTAATGGCGCCCATAAACACGTACTTACCCCGGGCGAGCAGTTGAACACAGTTTTACTTGAGGTTCTCTAGTCAAAAAGCATGGGGCGAATCCGAGGCCTCTGATTAAACGTACAAATAGTTCTTTTTTGTGTGTGCGTGTGTGTGTGTGTGTTCTTAGGCGTTAAGCCATGTATATTTTCTAGTTTTTGTATTTGTCTTTGCGTTTTTTTCTCGTATTTAAATGAAACAGTAAAAAAGATAAAGTAATTATGTTCAGTTTCTGCATGAACATAATGTTTCTTGAAATATGACGCTTATGCATAAGTGTACCGTCAAAAAGAGTAACAACGCATAAAGTTGGGCGAGTTGGTTAGACATCATGCAACGGGAACAGCGCGAAACGTGTTAATTCATAATTAAGGAAAGTAACGCAAAAGTAACGTGCGTTACTTTTATCGGTAACGGTAACGCGCTCCTTTTATTTTGAGGTAACGTGGGTCGGTAACGCGTTACTTTTATTTGCAAGTAACGAGTAACGTATTTCGTTACTTTTTTTCGGTAACGCCTACAACACTGGTCCCAACACGCTACCCGGTCAACACAAGATAAAGCCGTAGATAAAGATTCTTTTCTTCTCACCGCGAAACTTTTTTTTTTTTTGTGTGTGTATATATATTCAGAGAGAGCCCTAATTCGGTGCTTTTCGGTTTTCCATGATTTTGATAAAACCAGCCGGTACTTACCGAAAACACATAACTCTAGTTATTACTAGTAGGGTTTTGTGCTTTCGGAATTCCTTTTTCTTCAAATCCGGATTTTCTTTCCCGCACAGATTCGCTGTTTTTCGGTGTCAATTTTTGGTATCGGAACGGGGCTTCTGATGAAGAGAACAAGACATGGATGGAGGATTCCCCATCCTTGTGGACGGTTCAGTGCGGTTTTGGTTTTTACCAATTTTTAGAAAACCAGCACGGGGGTTAATTTTCGGGGTTCATCGGTATTTACCGAAAGCACGGAACCCTAAGTATAAGTTATAACCACTGTGATAAACATCGAAAAGAAAGAAATGCCCAACATTCTTTTCGATAAACATCAAAAAGAATGTTGGGCTAGGTGGCGCAAGCTGCCGCCCGATACAAAGGGTATAGCCATTACCATCCATCTATCCATCCATCCAAGCCTAACAAACGGTTTAAAAACAAATACACGTAAATACACCTCATCTTGCGCGCACAGGAAACCTGTGCAAGCTTTATACATTATAATATCTGTTTTCATAGCCTCCACAGCTTTAGGCTATCCGCAAGGATTAATATAGCAAAGCGAAAATTTCTTTCTGATAAAGTGTCTGCAGCGACGTATGGATGTCGTATATATCGTACCCAAATCGTAAGCCTGGGCAAACACCAACCTAACAATTGGACACTGAAAAAAAAGAATGAAAAAAATGAACCTACCGAATTCCAAGAATTCTATATTTAATGTATCCAGACCGTGCATAAAGATACAGTTGCTGAGGGAATTACGAACCATTCACTATACATAGCTTTGCCGTGTCCGTCTAATTTTTTTTGTCTGCTTACCTTTGTTGTTGGTGTAGTGCAGATTCGTACTTTGATAGTGTCACTTTCAACTGATAATGCTGCTTAATTATGTGTGATTTGTGTGTGTGTGTGTGTTTTTACCCTACTGGGGTGAAATGCATTGGAGCAGCTAGCCCGTTTAATCGTCGAGCGTGGCTTTTTTAGTGCGAAAGCATTAACTTTCCCATGGAGCGAACCCGGCGTTGTCCGTAGCCGTCTGTAGCAGAAAAACGGCACCTAAATTTTTATTGGCTGCGATGCGTCATGTGGCTCCATAGCAACGGCGTCATCGTTGCTAAGGGGCCAGACGAACTGCTGGCGGTGCAGCGGGGGATTGGGGGGGGGGGGGGGGGGGGGGACGCGGCTATGCGCTGGTCTGACGTTAGGCCTAACGTTAGGTCTATCCTTACTCTTTGAGGTTTAACGTCGTCAACCGGTACGCGCAGCTATTTCACGTGAGGGGGGACGCGGGTATGCGCTGGCCTGACGTTAGGCCTAACGTTACGCTTTGAGGTCTAACGTGGTCAACCGGTACCCGCAGCTAGGGCGATGATGATGATAAGAGGACACGTGATTTCAGCACGCTCGGCGCCGAGTTTCGCACTCCCGGCGCCGCGCCGAGCTTCGTACTCCCGCCGCTGCCGCACCCAGCGGCGCGCAGCAGTCACCAGCGAGCCAGGGCGGTCCGTGCGGCCCACCTCCGCACTCCCTGCCGGTGCTGCGGCTGCTTCTTATTCTGCTCTTCGCAGCGCCGAGAATACTTTCGCATTCACAACTCAAGTGTCCTCAGTTTTTTTTTTTTTTGGTCTTTAACATTACGTGTAACTGAAATAAACTAATTATTATTATTATGTTTCTTAAATAGACCCCTTTCAAAAGGCTTCCCTCAGTTGGCAGCGGTAAAATCCCTGCACAATGGCGGACTTAAACCGCAACATCACGGCACACTTTATGAGTTGATTGGATTAGAAAGCAAAAACACACCCACAGAAGGAAAAAAAAAAAAGTAGTGAGCGCAGTCACGTTGCACTTCTGACGCTGTTTTATCGACTCATGGGCTTCCAGCGTTGGCCGCGCTCCGACGTTCGCTATTTTATGGAATGACTTGCACGTTCCACGATGTCAGTTTTTTCCGCAATTGTGCAGTGGTTACGACAGTCATATAATCGGCATGTGACTTTTGAAAGGGGTCTATTGGTCGTTCTCTTTGCTGCCGTAACTGCCGACTAATTTCGGATGTAAATCGAAAATACAGTTTCACAGCCCTCTTCTGGTAAAAAAAAAGTAAATAAATAAGAGCACGGTTATACCAAAAGAAACAATTATTTTAGACGGCAGCGGCTACTGAATCGTAGTGACTCAGTAAAAAAAAGCGCGGTTCGGTTTTAAGGCGTTTCCACCAGACTGACAACGAAGCAAAAAAGTTACGGCGGTGACTGATTGTTTCTCAAGAATCAAGAAAGTGGCATGACTGGCAGCCTCTAGGTGGCTTGCAGTCAAACCCGACGTCACGAAGCCATGTGGCCACCGTTCATTGGCCATACCCACATCCAGTCAGGGCCGATGATCGTCCAGGGACATGCTATAAAAGGGGGGTTCTCCTGTGCCCCAGCAAGCATTCCCAGGACGGACAACGAGACGAACACATAATGCAGGCAGTTTTCGTGTTCATCCTCGCAGCCGTCTTCGCCGTCGGAGGTTGCCAGGACGGGCCCCGAACCTTCGGCACTTCCCTGGATGTCCAGACGAATGTCGCTGGTCATGACGCCCACCACCACCACCATGACCATCAGGCGCACGTCGGTCATGACATGACGAACGAGCACAGTTATATTCACCAGCACGGCCACGAGCACCATCTGCCCAGTCACGAAGTGCCTTCACCAGCGGTGGTCGTTCCCGCCGAAGCCGTCAAGGTCGAAACCGTACCGATCCTAATCGGGCAAATCGTGAACTTTCCCGTGGTGCAAACGGTTCCTCAGCAGGCTGCTGTCGGCTCCACCGGTGACGCTTCCGGCGTCGTCTCGTCTCTGGTCCATACGCAACAGCAGGTCGTGGGGAATATCACAGCGGCTTCGGAAGCGTCGTCACCAGCGTCGTGAATCCTGTGGTGGCCCTTCTGCACAACGCTTCGGTATGGCTCAACCGGACCGCACAGAACAACGTTCCCTTCCAGCATCACGACCATGCTGCTGTGCACAACCACGTTGTCTCTGCTGCTCATGGCCACGGCGGCTCCCACAGCCACGTTGCTACTGCTGTTCATGGTCACGACTGGACCCACAACCACGGTACCATTGGCGTCCACGGTCACGCTGCATCCCACGGCCACGTCAGCCACGAAGTCGGAACTGTCCACAACGGTCAACTATCCCCTGCCGGCAGCATCCCCATCTTCATCATCCAAGGGGATCAAGTTCCTACTGCTACCGTCGGTTCCGTCGTCCCGGCCAACTTGTCTCCTGCTGACGGTCAGATTGTCGCTGCCAACCAGACTCCGGCCTTGGGAAGTCAGTTGTTTCCCTTCGGTGTTCCCGCCCCGGTTGCTGCTTTGGGAAGTTTCCTGGCTTCTGCTGCGGCCCCTATTATCGGTTCCGCTGCTCCAGCCACGACGCTCGGCGCTGAAGGCGTTTCGTCGGTCGTCCCTCCAACTTTGGCAGGTATGGGTCCTGGAAACGTCACCACTGTTCCTGTCGTTCCGTCAACAGTCCCAGCTTCTATTCCTCCCTCATCCTTGGGAGGTCCCGCTACCGCAGAAGCCGCCACCATTGTTCCCGCATCTGTCTCTACAGTCGCGGCTTCTATTCCTCTGGCTACGACATGTCAAGAGTTCCCAGCTACCTTCCCTTTCGGCGAACGTTGTGACAAAGACGGCTGCCTCCGTTCGTCGACCTGTCCTGGGGTCTGTACCGAAGAATACCACGGTCTGATCATCTCTAGGACTTTATTCCCGCATGCAGTATATATACGCTTTCTTGGCAGTGTTTTGCATGCTTTTATTATGGTACATGACCGTGCTCTTAGCCTTCAATAAAGCGGCTTTTATGCATTCGACCTTCTGCATTCTTTTCCCCGGCTTCTCAGGTGGGAATATGTCGATAAACCGCCGGGTTCCCCGTAACTTTTCTACTTCCTTCGAGTGTGTTCCTTTTTAGACTTGCTTCCGTCTACCTATTTATGCCAGAAGACCGGCTTGTATCCTTTTCTCGGCCTTTCAAACATGCCGAACAGTGACCAGTCGGCATGTTTGGGGGGCCAAGAATAGTCTTCTTGGGATGAGACAGTGCTTAACCACTGTTAAGCCATTCTGAGCCATTGAAATTATTGTCTCTGAAGCACAAGATCTGTGCCATCAATCACGCGAAACTTTTTTTATCCTTCGAATGTAGAACTTTGATATAGCTGCAATGGAAGCGCCTGTTCTGACAAAACAGAAAACAAAACTAAAAAGAAAGCAGTAATGACTATGCTGCTTTCGGGCTTTGGCCTGACGCCGACATGAAGCACGCTCTTCCGCTGAACCGAAACAAAAATCGGATAAGCGCGTTCAGAATCAGTTGGGCCCAAAGTGAGTGCCCTCTACACCCCCCCCCCCCCCCCCCCCCCCCCGTTTTAGGCAGGATTAAAACGTCCGCACTCCCAGTGTATATCTTCCATATTGCAGGAGTCTGTACTCGTAGTGCGGGCGCTCATAGAGCCTGGCACCGGATTCCAATTTCCTCTGGAAATATCGCGAAGCAACGGTGCACACTCCGAGCTCGATTAAATAAGCAGACGAACGCGCAGAAAGACTGCAAACAGCGATGTTGCGCTTTCGACGCTGCATGCTTGATTGCCTCCTCGACTCGTAGCATATCGAAAGCGAAAAAGAATTGTCGTTTTTTTGGCAGACGATGAAAAAGTTCGTTAGGAACATTCGCAGTGAACGACGTCTCGTATGGGTCCGCAGCCCGCTGACACCGCACTGTCTGCCTCCACGCAACATCATCACACTCGGATGGTGCCGCCAGCTGAGCGATTGGGCCCGACGCCGATTGTCCTTCGACGCATTGTGAACACGAGGCCCAGTCGAATGCTGACGAAGCGCTCTCGTCCAATCTGCGTCTGCACTCGACCTCACTGTGATGGTGATGAATCTTGTGCACGTTCCTCGAAAAAAAAAAAAAAAGTAATTGATTACAGTTACAATTACTCGCGGCTAAGAAGCACTAAATTAGATTACTTGATTACTTCGGGAAAAAGGTAATCGTCCGTCGTTACTTGAAAAAAAAAAAAAAAAAAAAGCTTACCGGAATAAATGCTCACCCACTTTTGTTCGGGTCCAGAGAAAAGCTTACCAGTCTTTTAACAGACCCGGAGGGAGGAAAGCTCACCTAAAATCGATTTTTATGTAAAGTGGTCGTTACCATCATTCAATAGCACTAGCACGCTACGATGGTTTTAGGCTCCTTACACGCAGGCGGTACACTGTGCAGTAAGAGTGAAATGGTTTCTTGCATTTTACTTAGAGTAGGGTTTGACTAGCGTCAAACTTTTATTGTGCAAGTTTGTGCCCCGAACGAGCAATTTCCACCGCACAAGTAATTTTAACGGCAAACTCTGAAATCTAAAAAAAAGAAAAAAGAAGCGATCACTACTTTGTTTACAGTGGCACGGTGTATACACTTCACGTCAAGGTAAAAAAAAAAAATCGTGATTTAAAAATGTCAAATAAGATACTTTTAATTTAAATCTAATTTTTTTTTTAAATCTAAATCGTATTAACTTGATTGAAATCACTAGCTAGAAAATATTGATTCGTTATCACTATATGCATTTCTAAAACCGGCAGATTGTTTGATCGATTCTTGCAATCAGTGAAAACAATGCAAAAAAAAACTGCAATTTTAACAACTTTTTGTTTATGAAAACCCTGTCATACTAAAACAAAAACAGCTGTTTTGGGGGGGGGGGGGGTGGTTTCTTGTAAGAGAAAAAGCTATATTTGTTGCTTTTTTTTCTTTTTCGCGATCTGATTTCATTGCAGTACGACGTTACTTTCTCAGTTCTCGTTTCTATCTTTCCCGTCCTGATTTTATTGAAAAACAAAAACAAAAGCTCAACGCATTGATTTGCTTCGAAGATCGCTGCTTTTTGCTCGTGTTCACCGCGATCTAAATATTTCTTGCGTGCTAATTATTTTATTTAAGTACAGAGCATACGAGCATAGAAAGCCTCAAATGATAAAAAACAGTAAATAAAAAAACTATATATATATATATATATATATATATATATATATATATATATATATATATATATATATATATATATATATATAATTTTGGAACTATTATTACGGAAAGGTTTGATTAAAATCATCCTTGTAAAACCGGTCTGAATTAAATCCAGATTTAAATCACGATATAAATCATCTTGATTTTTATTCTCCATACTGACTGTAACCCTCGTTCCGCTTTTATCTCAACCCAATTCCCGTGAGTGTAACCATATTTCATTCTGACGTAGCTGGGATGGGAGACATACGACCTTTTTTTTTATTTTCCGTTCGAATGAGGTAAAAATTGAAACCACTGCTTGTTAAACAAATGGGGAAATGCGAAGATTTGGCAATGCAGTGTCCGTATACCACATAAAAGGTAGTTTCATAAATAAATATCCAGAAACTATTCAAGCTGCAGCCCTCTACGCTGGTTATATTTCCCCCCAATATTTTTAATTAGCGTTCTATCGAAATTTTTAAATTTTCGTTGGGCAACGTCTGACGTGTTACA
Organism: Ixodes persulcatus; assembly: GCA_013358835.2. Lineage (NCBI taxonomy): Eukaryota > Metazoa > Arthropoda > Arachnida > Ixodida > Ixodidae > Ixodes > Ixodes persulcatus. The sequence continues at coordinate 748,723 of JABSTQ010009212.1, read as the reverse complement.
GGACGTTTTTATATTTTGAAAATCAATCCTGTTAGTGAAGTGCAGAATGACTGCATGCGCATAAGGCGTCCCGAATACTCGAGTGAACGTATTTAACCCTCTATGGAGCGATATATTTCGTAACTTATAAAAAAAATTATACTTTGCTTGTTAAGCACTGTTATATTACCAGTAACACTGTAAAAAAAATTCAAACTGTTTATTCAACAACTTTACAAGAAACAGAAATGTGACCGTTTGGTAACATGGCTCCATTACACGCAATATTTATGCGGTATGAAACGTGTAAAAGCAATCTCTTTCCCGGGTAAAACACAAATGCAAGCTGCATTTTCTGCACAAGACACGCGATGTTCCCTGGCAGTCAGGCATCTTGCACCGTCCTCTCTGTGCTGTCATGATGGGTAAATGTGAAATTCCATCAAGGCGTGCGTCCTTGCAAGGCAGGGGCTTTGCCGGTCCTCTGTGCTTCTTGGCTTCGAAACGGGCCTCAACCTCCTTGGACGGCCGTCCCCGCTTTGGCCTGTCAGCTTTTCCGGCCTTGCAGAGGGCTTCGGCAACTTGTGCCTTGAACAAACAGAGAGAAAGCGTCGCTCTTTCCTTGAGGCTTCTGCGATAAAGAAGCCAAGAGCTGACAAGCATCATGTCCATTGCATGAAAAAAAATCTTGTGGTACCACTTCTTTGATCGCAAGCGAATGCGATACAACGCAAGAAGAGAGTCCAAGAGGTCGACGCCTCCCATGTTCTTGTTGTAAAGAACTACAACGGAAGGGCATTCAACACCAATAGTCGTCTTTTCAGCTGATGACCACCTCTTCACTGTGCTTGTGGGATCTACACCAGCAAAAGTTGAAAGCAAATGAACAGGCCGGTTATCATGCCATTTAGTGGCTTTCAAGACTACCCCATCAACAATGGTTTCTTTAGCGTCGACAGCGCCACGGCCTGCCTTCTTCATCTCTTTATCCGATTTGAACTTGCATCCATGGAGTCTATTTGCTCGTGCTGTGCCAGTGCTCTCTATGCCTCTTTTCGAGAGGTAGACTTGCAGAGAGAGGCTTGTAAAATAATTGTCGTAGAAAAGCTTGTGTGACATCCCATCTGGAACCTCCCTCGCCAGTCTCATGACAACGTTGGAGCTTGCTCCACAGTCATCTTCTCCATTGAGGAGCACATTGTCCTTTCTCCCGGTGAATATCTCAAATGAGTAGCATAAGCCGCTAACTCCGGAAAGTACATAGACCTTATAACCCCATTTACGGGGCTTCTTCGGAAGGTATTGTTTGATCCTGTGTCTTCCTGTAAAGGGGATTATCTGCTCATCAACTGTCAGGTGTTCCTCTTTCGGAACATCTCTCATTGGCTTGAGTACCTCCGTGAGAAAGGGCCGAAGTTTCGCAAGGGCATCCGAATTTTCGATTGGGATGCTTGTGTTGTCTTTGAAGTGGAGGTTGCCTTTAATCTCCTCAAAGCGCTTACACGTCATTACTGTCGACACGTTCGGGATGTTAAACTCCTTTGTCCAATAATACCTAGACCCAGGCAGTTGCGTGATCGACATGTGGAAAAGTATGCCGATAAATTGTTCCAGCTCTTCCTCTGACATACTCAAGGGACTGTTCGGTGAATGTTGGACACTGTAGAGATTTGATTGCTCTACGATCAGCTCAGTGAGGGAACTTGTGCAGTAGTACTTGAAGAATTCGTACGGGGTTTCCATGTTCAGTATGCACTGCGGTAGGTCCTCCGATCCCTTGAAGTCCACACATGTTGTCGAAGTATTCACAGTTTTCCAAACTGGCCTTTGTTGGACTTTCTTGCCTCCCAAAGGTCCTGGAGCACCTTGTGTTGCCCTCTGACATGACGTTGATGCCGTTGAATGACCAAACGACGAAATGGCATCAGAGTCCAAGGTCTCCGGCTCGGATTCCGTGTCCGAATCTAGCACATGGCCAGCGGGGACGTCTGCAAAAAAAAAAAAAAAAAGAAAACAGATGAGACAAAAAGTTTTAATGACCTCCTATAAAGAATTTCGTTATACTTTCTCTTCCTTTTCACGACTTTTATACACGGTTGTTACGAGTGCAAACGAATTTAAACATCCAACGAACTTTAAACCAAATCATTTTTATAAAAAGTGCACAAGCATACATACACTCAGGGTCGTCGTCGCCACTCAGCTCGGAATCTTCGCTTTCACTTGGTATGCGCCGAACGCTCACGCTCTGGCGCCTGTAGAAAGCACTGGGATCCATCTGAGAGAACAAAGCAAGATGTCCACACAAAATTGCTTTAAGACATAGGTTTTAGAGCCGTACAGAAACCACCCTATAAAGCGGCATGTTAGACGGCTGAAACCCATTACGGCGCCAAGTTACCGAACGGTCACGAACCCAAATTCAGCCCCCTTGCATTTATAAAACAACCAATCACTTGCAGATCTGCACTCTAAGAATCTTTGTTCTATCCAAGATCGAACACAATTTTTTAAAAACAACAATTACGGAAACGTTTGAGAGTAATAAATAATGAAAAACTTACAAAGACACTGGAAACCACGCCGGCACGGCCGTTCGAAAAAAATCCAGCCTAGTGCTTCCTTCTGGTGGAGAAAGTTGGAACTAGCGGAATCTGGAAATAGGTGTGTTGCCAAACGGTCGTGTGGCGCGTTGGGAGCAGTTTGTTGGTAAAATACCTTTATAATAAATTAGGGTATGGAATGTTACCATATGGTAACGTCGCTCCATAGAGGGTTAAAGGAGCTGTGCAACGATATTCAATTGGAATGTTTTTCACTTTACACCAGCTTACTGGCACTAGTGGGGCTCAAGGATACTCGCACGCAACGCCACTAGCCAAGAAACTCCTTTGTTGCGGTGTAATTTCAAGCCCAAAAGCGAACATTTTCATTCAATCTCTCCTTTGAAAAATTTGATGACGTAACGCGGGGATCGCAGTACACCCATATGACGATATTCGAATGCGGTTCATAGATTGGACCCGAGCATTGCGTGGGCACTCGATTTGGGCTCGTGACAATTACTGGCTCGAGAAGCATTCGGGTAGTGGCCCGTGTCCAATCGCTGCAACGACGACAATAGCCGAGCCATAACATTGTCTGGAACTCAGCGCGTGCCCTGTGCTTTGCCAACCCCAGCACGTGGCTATGATCAACATTGGCGGCATATGATCGGCTCCAGATCGCGTGGCCGCTTGTCCTGGCTGCGAGTTGAGGGGGTGAACGCTGCTCGTTTTTCTTTAATTTTTTTCTGGGACTTCTACTGCGTGGGGTGAATAACGAACGCGTGTTTTATAGATCATTAACGTCAGGGATCCGTTCTAAGCAGCGTTTGCGCAAAGTACAAAAATTGTTGCATCGCTCCTTTAACTCGAGTGAACGCTCGATTCTTAGATTTGTAGGCGAGCTTTTCTCCGCATACATCAAAAGGCCGGTGAGGCTTTCTCCGGTGAGCTTATCTCCGGTGAGCTTTTCTCTGGTGAACTTTTCTCCGGCGAGCTCTTCTCCGGTGAGCTTTTCTCCACCGCCCATTTTTCTTGCCGGGTTGAAAACTGGTACTTCGCGCTGTCCATTATTGGATTAGAATCACGGAACTATAAACTGCCTATGTTCTTAATCCACAAATTTTGATAAACCATCTTCCTGTCAGAAACTTGGTTCGACGATACATTCGTAGGAAACTTGTACAAAGGACGCCATCAGGAAAGGGAGGAAAAAATAGCAACGAACAAGTAATTTCTGCACTTCCAAAACTAATCAAATTACTCTCGCGATTACTTCCTAATAAATGTAGTCAAGTGATTACAAAATTACTCTAAAAAGTAATCGATTACGAGTAATTTGATTATTTGCAGTAATTATACCGTACGAGTCTCGATGACGTCGAAATGATGTAGTGGTTCTGGCGAGTATCGATCGAACGGTGCATGAACAACGGTTGACGTGGTCCACGAGCCCTCCTAGCCTCCATGGCCCCTCGACTCAAACGAACTTCTGGTTGTAAACGCCACCTTTAGCGAAACTTTTTGAACGTTCGTCATCTTGCTGGCCACTGTTTTCGAGGCCGAGTCGTCAACTTTCACCCCAGAGAGTAGACTCGTGTCGTCGTGACAGCTCCCAGCTCCGTACGCGGAAGCAGGACCGCGACGAAACGGCCGCGTCAAATAAAGGCAGCAGCGACTAGGACAACAACCACAACAACGCGTTCCAAGAGACCCCACAGTCCTGATTTCGGTTTCACTGAAAAGCGCGACCGCGTCATGCAGTGCAGCGTCGCAAGCTTCCCCGACACGACAGCTGGATCTGTGACCTCGAACGCGGCAGAAGTTTCCAGCTTCTGCCGAAGGAACCACGCTTAGATCGCGACTCAATTGCGGTAATGAAATACCGTAATTTAGCTGGTGTTTAGGAGTAATTTATAATTATAATGCCTCTTTGTTTTTACCAAACGTTGTTACGATCGTTATTTCATCTCGTTTTGGCATCAGTAATTTCTAGAATTGAATTAGAATCATAACTACTCAATATTTGGTACTAAAACTTTTTCTCTTTTTTTTTTTTTTTGAGCGACGGGGGAAAGAAACAAAATTAAATGTATCGTTGCAATAAAAGAGCAGTGTTGGGCATAGAGTTATTACAATACACGCTAGAGGCTCAGCTGGCGCTAGTGTCTACGGGACTTCCGGTTGCAAATTGAAGCAGACAGCATGCAGTCTACTTTTCCAGTCTTCCTGTGTATTCCTATGGGAAAAAGCGCGTGAATTTTGTCTCTTCGCCGGAAAATAACATGAATAACTTTTGTTATATCGGTTGTACCGGATAGTATGTACCTTTATTAATATTGTGGAAGTGTAATTGCTTTAGTTACAGCATTTTTTCTTTACCGCTGAACGATGTTAAACTTCGCTATATTTCAGGCCCAAACCTCTGTTCCATGGCAGGTATGTAGAAACGAGCGACGATTCTAAGCAAAATAACGATCCAAAGGAATGTAGAGAGTGTTCAAAGTTCGCCAGCATTCCGCTGGTGCTTATATATTGCTAATATGCCCGTTCTGTCACTATATGAAAATGACCCCGTCGTGCATCTTTACGAGTGGTTAAGAAAACGTTCGAGACGTAAAGAATAAAGTACGTGGGCTACTAAAGGTGTGTTTTCTTATTATATCCTATGTCGGGCAGTTTTTATCGGGCACCTGTTCCCTGGCTTCTCCCTATTTGCAAATATTTGGAGCGTGCGGGTGATGATTTGAACCCAGAACAATTAAGCATCTTCGCACATATCCATGAGCAGAAATAATAAAGCAGTACTTATTTATTGCAAATCGGACTATATTACGTGACTTTCAATTTATTTTGATCGTCTGCAAGCACAAGGAGTTACTTATTCAGTGTTACTTCGTAGTTCCTGCCGTCTCTCTTGGTTTTCCACATGTCCCTCGTTCGTTTGGCACGTATATCACCCATGCTGGAAAGCGTCGACGCCGTGTTCGCGCTAACAGTGTCTGACAGTGCACATAAATGCATGTGCGAAGCGGTTTTAGCACCGTTTTTCATGTCAAGATTTTAAAATAAAAACGCCGTAACTGACCAATTATTTCATTTGTGTGACTGGGAAATGTTCCAAAGTGCCTAGTACGTACGAATTATTCGTGATATTTGCTCTTATAATCGAGCGCAGAAATGAAATGCACTCGCTTTTTTCCATAGAAATGCATTACCGAAAGTCAATTTCCGACTGCTTGCTGTCTGCTTCAATTTGCAACAACACACTAGCGCCAGTTGAACCTCTAGCGTACATTATAATAACTCCATGGTGTTGGGTAAAGTGAAGTGCAAAGTAAATAAGAGGTTATGTACTCCAAGTAAAATAGTAATTACACTTGGCACAGTGTACATGAAGTACTATAAATACAATGTAGTTTCGAAACAAAGTTCAAGTACTTTTTGACACAATATTTCCTGATGCCCTTTCATTTCCCTACACAGTTTTGTTCTTCTAAACAGGTACGCATTGCCCCAGGGGTAATCGGAACTGGATCAGTAATTTTCGGAAATGGCGGCGGATATTGGATGAAGTCAACTGGTAACAGAGTAGTTATTTTCGGAAATGGCGCCAAATTTAAAAGTTCCTCCGACTTCTGAATACTACGCCGCTTGCGCTGGCTTGCACTCAAAGGGGTTAAGCGTGCTAAGAGAGACCGTGATGTTATCGCCCGTAGCTTCCGCAAGCAATCCTCCGGTGAGCAGTGCAGCGATGGAAGCGGCATTTGACCTTTTGTAGCAGGTTCTGTAGCAGGCAAAATATTGCTTTGGTGCAGCCATTGACGCTTTTGGAGCAGATGCGAACATCTGTTTGCACATCACTCGAACATGAAAAATAAAGTGATTGCATCTCTAAAGGAGTTTATTTATGATAGTGATCGAGGGTTCCTCTTTCATATACTCGAGCATATTACTTATTACCGTTTGTGAGAAGAAGAGATAGGCATAGTGTAGTCAGAGTAGGCTTAATTTACAATGGGAATTAAAAAATGGTTGAAAAGTGAAGCATAGCGCAACAATTCATCGGGATAAATCCTCTCTCCCCTCTCCATTTTAAACTCGGTAGTTTGTTGAGTCTGTATAGTAATTTCTGTAAAATGCCAGCAAGAACCGGCATATCCGCTAACACGTCTACCAATAAAAATGCGTCCCGTAAGTTTAATGAACCTACCAAACTCCTACTAATATCGTAAACTGCAAAAACAACCACCCAAAAATATTATAAAAGTCTACACTCGCGCTTAAGGGGTATTCACACGAGGGAGAAATCCCGGGGATTTCTCCCCGACACGCGCGCCTCACGAGATGAAAACGCGAGGCTTTTGCACATCGCAAAGCCTGACGTTTTCGTCGTGGGATGCGCGTGCCGGGGAGATATCCCCGGGATTTCTCCCTCGTGTGAATACCCCCATCGCTCTTTAGCGGCGTAGGAACCAGAGTTCCGTCAAAGTTCGCTGCTCTTTCGATCGGCAGCGGCACGGGAACTACCATATTGATTCAAATATGTAGACCCGTATTTTCTTCTTCCTCCCCCTCTTTTTCTCTGCTCAATCTTTTTTTTTTTTTTAAATTAGAGATTAACTTATTATTAGGAGAAAGATGCTTGACCTGAAACAATCCTGAGCATAATTTGCGTGCCTATCGCGCTAAAGCAACACCACCTAGATAAGCAGAAGGCCTCTTTACCGTCATCACAGTCAGATCGATCGAGACCTGTGATTGGGCACGAGTGCTCATCGTTCGGCCGGGGCTCGTGTTCAATCAGCAGCGTCGAAGGTCGGACCCGGGCCCAAGAGCCGAGTTAGCGCTATCCGACTCGGATGACGTTTCATGAGGGAAGAGGAGGCGATGCGGAGGCTTTGATTTTTCTACGTAGTGTTGGCTAAAGCCAGGCACTCCCTCAGGTCAGTCGCTGCTCCTAGCACTCCGGTGCAAAGCGGTGAAGTTCGACGCGCGCACGCTGGTGAGAGGCGTTGAAGGTTGACGCGAGCGGCGCAAGTGCCACGGTACTTTGCAGTAGCCGCAGTCGGCAATCCTACTATTTTGCAAAGTTTTCTCACGACTCTCAGTTACTGACATCGACGACGTTGTCTGGAAATTAGGCGATGTCGGCGATTAACCAACCAGCGCATCAACCAGCCAGCTAGAGCGGTTGATGCCCAGCATCGAAGGCTATGTCCGGTTGATTCGCAGCATCAAAGAGCGACATCATGGCATCCATCATCTCCTTGTACGCGTTCTTTCATCGGCTAAACCAATCAAGTGCAGCGAATGTCCCGTGACTTGCGCTTTGAGTATGTGTATTTGTGGTTGTACGTGTTCGAGCCTTCAACTGTGCTCTGACCTAAGAGGAAACAAACGGTACGGTGAGTAGAGGAATGTTGCCCCGAATTGGATTTAACGTATGAATTACCCGTTAAAAAGTGCATCAGGTTCCTTGACCTGGTGCTTCAATTCAAAGTAGGCCATGCGTGCTGGAGATATGAGCCGCGCTCGTGCCACGGGTTTCTCCCATACAACTCGGGGCATTCGAAGATCATAAAAAGGAGTGTTGCCACAACGGCTCTTATTTCCACCTTAACGAAATCATGTCACCATCAACTTGAACCAAGTTTTGAAAACCAGATTAAGCGTCTACGTGAGTCTGGCTATCCAGAGCTTCTCCTGGTGGCCGTCTCTGAAACCATTTGCCAGAAGTTGAAACGCCAACATGGAGGGAATGAGGCTTCATCGCAAGCTACAAATCGAAGAAACGTTGCGGTCATACCCTACATTCATAGACTCACACACAACCTAAAAAAGATTGCTGGGAGGCATGATATTAGGGTTGTGTGCTCGGCACCGAACAAGGCCTACTCCATGTGCCGTAGAACTAATCTAAAAACAAATGACGAAAAGAAGCAATGCACAACTGCTCACAGGACGCAGTACACTCCGTGCCAAAGTGGCGTTGTGTACAACATACCACTTTCCTGTGGCAGGTGCTACATAGGACAAACGGGGCGGTGTGTGAACGACCGAGCTAGGGAGCACGCGGCTTCTGTTAAGGGAACATCGGCGGGACATCTTTCTGCACATTGCAGGTCCTGCAAGTGCATTCCTAATTTTAACAATATCACCATTATGGGGCGGCATCGCAACGCATATGCACGGGAAGTAATCGAAGCCCTGGCCATCGAAGACAGTGGGCAAATGTGCGTGAGCACCCCGTCTATCACAATTCACGCGAAGGAAAGGCGATACTTGGGACGCGGCACGAGCCGCATAACACCCTAATGGGTGCAGCGCGCGGACTTGGGGGATAGCTTTTACCACTAGCTCTAGTGAAAAAAGAAGTATTAAAGGAAGAAGTTGTTAGTCAGCGGTGTGTATGTCTTTCCCTCTCACGGTTTTTCTAATTTGTAATTGTTCAGCTGACCCTATTCAAGTATGTACCAACTGGCTCAAGTAAGACCTGTGGTGAGTAGAGATCTACGCTGTGAAATTCATATCTGTACTATTTTTCTTTTCTTCTACTCATCTGAATACTAAAGTCGACCAATAATATATATATATATATATATATATATATATATATATATATATTGGCTTTTAGCCCATTTTGGCTTATGTGTGGCGCAATTCTGAGCAAAAATGGCGTTTTTGCGCAAGATGCGGCAGACTTTCGTTCATGGCGCAATTTGGCGCAAATGGCGCAGCACTTCCATCACTGCACGGTGTCATCTCCTAATATTTTTAACCTCCTCGCTTGCGCCGACCGATCGAGAAGTAGCGAGAGTTCGAACTGCTGCAGGAAAGCCGCCCGCACTACAAACGGGACGACGCGTCGTCTGCTCGCTTTTCTGGAGAGAGTATTCGGAGAGCAAGTCGTCCGCCTGCTTTTTGAGCCGGAGTTGCGGTGACATCAGAATGACGCCGAGATCTGATTGGTTTTGATTGAGAGGATGGTGGGTGGACCTCAATGCTAAATGCCTCAAGATCTACCCACTATTTTTTTTTTAATCAGCCAATAAGAGCTTGGCGTTTTGACATTATTGCAACCCCTGCGCAAGAAGCAGACGAACTTGCGCCCCGCATAAGATCCCTGGCAGTATTTCTTCAGAGTTGACAAAGCATCATTTTGTGATACAGATTTACTAAGACCATATTTGGGGGATGCGCTTTAAAGTTGACGATTGTACTTTTTTTCAAAAAAGAAAAAAAAAAAATATTTCAGTAAAGTACAAGTACATATTCAGAAAATGGAGTTTCTCTAAACCTACATTAAGTACTACTTTAAGTACAATGTACTTAAAGTACTTTTTAACACTGTAAAAGAGAATTCGCTCTAACAATCTTACCGATGCGGCAAAATAATAAGGCACGTCAACTTCTACGTTGCTCGGAAACGCTGTTCCATATCGTACAATTAAAAGGGCCGTGAAACGATATTGGGTTTGAATGTTATGCACATTACATACAATATGCCTATTCACAGAAACGTGATATACCGGGTGAAACAAAGGAGACGGCAGGCTCTTTAAATCGACCGGAAAATTCGGTTTCTTAACCTATCGCGCTACGACTTTGTGCAGCGCTGCCCACAGATGGTGCATTTTTTTTTGTAAAATTTGCAAAGAACGAACTTACCTGAGGAAAAAGTAAAGAAAGAAAAAGGCTTAGCTCCTATGGAAACGCAGCGACGCCACCGGTCTTCAAACAACACGGCGCCGTTTCGCACGGAAGACAAGAGATGGCGCAAGCGGTCGCGACGCCAGCTGCCGCCAACGAACGAGCAGACGAAGAGCCGGCGTATTTAGCAGACAAGGAACTGCAGCTGCTTGTTGTTACCGCGCCTGTTTTTGTTTCTGCGACTGTCGCCGCCTGCGGAACGCGCGCCGCTTTTGAGTCGAAAAGATTGTCTGCTAAAGACGCTGGCTCTCGGCGCCGAATACTCGTTCGTTGACGGCGTTCGTTGCGCCATCTCTTGTGTCCCGTGCGAAACGGCGCCGTGCTCTTTGAAGACCGGTGGCGTCGCTGCGTTTCCATAGGAGCTAAGCCCTTTTCTTTCTTTACTTTTTTCTCAGGTAAGTTCGCTCTTTGCAAATTTTACAAAAAAAAAAAATGCACCATCTGTGGGCAACGCTGCACAAAGTCGTAGCGCGATAGGTTAAGAAACCGAATTTTCCGGTCGATTTAAAGAGCCTGCCGTCTCCTTGTTTCACCCGGTACATTCTCGAACTCAACGCCAATGAGAAGAAGCCTTTTTTTTTTTTTTTTTGCCATGGTGTAATCTCGGGGATTGCAGTATTGCAGACGCAGCCGCATTGCTGCTCACATACATCGTACAAAAAGACACTGCGTTCGCAGCAGACACAATAACAAAAGGCAATCCGCGGACACGCATGCTTTTTTTTATTCGTCTGTATACACGTTTGCAAGTCTGGTTTCAGGGCGCCGCCATCTTGCCCAGTGGGATGCGCATGGGCGCGGCCATAATCCGATTATGACGCCTTAGCAACCGCGTCCAAGCGTACCACAGCGAGCAAGATGGCAGCGCCCTGAAGCCGGACTTGCAAACGTGTATAGAGCAACTCAACTCAGTGACGTCACACCACTGGGGTGGCACTGCTGTCGGTATACTGCGCATGCACAAACGCTTCACTCCTGCCGAATGCGGTTTCTGCGCAGGCGCAGTGGCCACACCTGGTGTGGGCAAAGCGGGCTTCTAAACACTGTGTTCGTGTATAGGCTTGGAACATGTCTAAAAACCTGGAGCTATCAACATTTTGGCGGTGGTGATTTTATCATACATAATTCGTCGGCTTTAGAAACATCCCCCGGCCAAAATAATCGGATTTTTATTTGTTTTTAATACCGCGCCACCTTGTGAGAGACTGTATTTACGTCCAAGGCCATCCGCCATGGACGTCGTGTCGAGTCCCGAGCAAGAATACACAATGAAAAACATTTGACACCCTTGAAGGTGTGACGGGCCTGTTTCAGAGACTGACACCCACGGCTACCGCCTTCAAATAACACTCTCGTTTTGAGTGATACACCAATTTTAATTGTAAATAGGGTGTTTGTTGCATGAAACACCCTTTTCATTATTTTAAGGGTGCGAAATTTCACTTCTTTTAAAATATGCACACTTTAAAGAGGGAAGAAGAAGCAACAACGAAGGCCGAGGAACGGCAATAGAAAGATAACCAAAACACCCGCAAGTTAATTTAAACAACAGCCGCTGATTTTCGGGCCCACTTCCATGGCTAGGTACCACCAAGGTTTTTTGTTTTCTTTTTTACTTAGCAAGAAGAAGAAAATAGATTGTGATATAAAGAATTACTAGGCAAGTTTTTTCTTAGTTATATACCCTAGCTGTTAATTTATTTTCAATTGGAGCAGACTGAGTGACTTTATGTTTCATTCCTTTACCTGCCTCAGATCTTTTCATCTCAATAGTTACCCGACCGGCGGACAGAGGGCGCTGACGCACTCGGCGCCATTGGGTGGCTTCAATTTGGTTGGTTTCGATTTCAGCGCTGTCGGCTGTGTTGGTATGTTGTCATTCTCGCCTAATTTCGTCATACAAATGTGCCCGTTATAGCGTACAACTAATAAAACTGCGGTACTGAGCCAATTCGAGAACCACGAAGTGGTTTCGAGTCATATTCGTGGACTTTTTTACGAACGCTTTTCGATGCATCTGGTCATGTTCGTCGCTAATTTCGGTCAGGTTCGGCGGCGACACGACTCCGATGCACAAGGAGGGTTCCATCGTCTACGGTCTGACCCACTGACCATAGTTTCCATAAAAAATAAACTAATGAAAAGACCAATGAGTAGATATATAGTAAAAATGCAGGTCCACAACCTGATTAACAATCTTCTAAATCGCGAAAAACACACGAAGTCGCAAGTTCACTGACTGATTTTCGCGGACACTAACTTTCTGGGAACTTTAGGAAGTCGAAATGTCTCCTATATTATGCAGATATTCTAAGAAATAAGTGATATTGTCTGGGGATGTATTCTTTAAAAAAAAATAATACTCGAGATATATTTCGAAGGTCCGCGTCCTAGGTCGGGCGGGAAATTCCTTTAGCTATTGACCTTGCTAAAGTACTTATTAACAGCATTTAACAACGTTGGCGCTAAAAAATGAACTACAGTATTTGTTTTACTGACATTTGATTACGACGTGCTTGGCACATGAGATAAGTGAGGCCCATTAATTGAAATCTGAAATTTTGTCTTTGTACAAACTTTGCCAAATACAATTAAGGCTACGAGAGAAGTGATCTCTCATGCGTTTGGTTGAAGTCGAATGCTAGGCACGACTTCATGAACTTTCATGGCAGATCTCCATGCAAATTGATGCGATTTAAAATCAACAACCCTGAACTTGGGTGATTTCCATGTAGATGGCATCTTTTCGGCATCACAGCCCTAGGCACCCTCAAGCTGCCTGTAACCATGGGCGTACCAACCGGGGGGGGCAAGGGGGGCACTTGCCCCCCCAGCTCTCAGAGTGGGGGGCAAGGCATGTGTTTTGCCCCCCCCCCCCCCCCCCCCCCCCCTGAAACAGCCGCCACTGGGCAGGGCAAACACTGGCCGGCGGCGCCCAAGGGATACCAAGGGCACCGCACCCCGGCCCTGGCCGGGGGGGGCGGGTGGTCCGGTTTGCCCCCCCCCCCCCCCCCACTCTAAAACAAGTTGGTACGCCGCTGCCTGTAACAGATTATTTCACAGGGGTCTTTGTGTTTAAAATCAATAAAATTGATTAATTATATGTTGTATAAAAAAATGTTAACACCCTTTAATGACTGCAGATATGTGACCGAGCATAGTGCACACTTTCTCAAAATTCATAAATAGAGAAATCAAGCAAACGTTTCTATTGCAAAACGATTTAAGACCGTCTAACAGATTTAGGTGTAATGTCGTGCACAAACAAATTGCCCGATGTGGACGTTACCATTATCCCTAGCATCAGATAAAATGTGAATTAAACGTTCGTCACCTGTATTCTTATATGTCCTATATAATCAAAAACAACTATTTAAATTTGTTATGAAGGCAAGGCCGGAGGCTTTCAGGAAACACACATAGTTTAATATGCTGCGTAGTATTTTGGTCAAAAGCGCGATTATAAATATAAATTGCACTATACTTATGTCGAATATTCCGCCACTATCACTGTGTAAATTTAAGTTGTCATAAATAATTGGGCTCAATATGCGCCAGGTCTGACGCTGATTTCTGTATTTCCTCCCTCCTCACGCGTATCCGGTACGCCGACGGTGAAAATAGTCAAAATCGGTTACAAATTAACTGCATATGTAGTCTTGAACATAATGATGGCATGCAATTAAGTTGTAAATGTAAATATCGGGCGGATATTTACAAGGCGAGAAACGCGGTGAAACGCGACGAAAAACGCGAATGCCGCGCCTTTGCCAAGGCGCGGAGGGGAGCGACGAGTTGAAGCCACCTTATGGCGGCCACGTCACGTGGTTCCAAGATGGCAGCGCCCATGCGATGGAGGCCGAAGTATAAAGCAAGTTAACTTACTGTATAACTTAAAACTATCTTGCAACGCAAATACTGCGCTCTAAAACATTTTCTTTCCTCGCGGGAAGATAATTTTATGACAAGCCCATTGATAGAACTGACAGGTGGTGGTTTGGAGCAGCTCTCGCAGGAAAAAACGAGCTTTGGAGCAGACAATTTTGAGCCTTCATATCGAAAATTTTTATACAACCTCACTAAAAATAAGCCTGTAAAAAAAAAAAAAAAAACTGCGTTTTGTTGGTGTGTTGGGAGATTATTTAAAGTGTTATACCTACAGGGGACCTGGCCGCTACATTTTATTTATTTATGTATTGAATAATCATACGGCGGTAATTTTGCAGGTGTCTCAATTAACTTATTAGGAGTACCGACGGCGCCCTCGGTCTGTGTTTGACCAAAATGTTCTTGGCTACTTTGCAGGGTTTGTATCACGCTGTCCTCGCTCGTATTCCACCTGCTACTGTTCATTGAACAGCTAAGCGGAGCACATAGCTAATCTAACCGATCACAATGAATAGCGCTATGCATTGCAATCAATGTGAGCACCGTTCGTACAAAAACCGGTAACTCTTTGTTAGACATGCGCAAATGATGGATTTGGGGTTCGAAGCAAATTCAAAGTGAATAGTGGTTTTGGCCGAATATTTTTTAATTGAATATTGAAGAGTTTTTGCGCCTTTCTCCGCGCCTTTTACTACTGTTACGCCATGCTTAAACAAAAATTAAGCTGGACTCACGAAGGCTGTTCCAAATTGCCCACTCATGAGCTCTGTTAAATTTAATCTAGCTATATTTCTAGAATGTGGCCTCAGGAAGTCCAATACCTACATTGGGATGGCAAGTAAATGTCAGATTTCACATACAATTAAACCTAGGTGCACAGTCATACCTAATTGAGGGGAATTATAATTTTTCTTGCTATATACAAATATTTTCTTCGATTCTAAATTTAAAAAAAAAATCACAAATAATGAACACAGGTTGTTAGAACATCGCTGCCTAACACATACCTTAGCATAAGAGCCAGTTAAATTTTGAAGATTTTACAGCAATGTAAATATCAACAATGGACATAGTAACCCTGGAGCTAGGGGACAAAAAGGGACGGACAGACACGAAACTCGAAGTTTCGTGTCTGTCCGTCCTCTTTTTGTCCCCTAGCTCCAGGGTTACTATGTTTAGGGGCACTGACACATCAAAATCATATCTGTGTTTATTATCCGAAACGATTGAAAACTATGCCGGGACATTACGCTCAAAATTCGAAACTTGGGAATTCAGTATTTGCGAAGTAAAAAAACAATTTCCAAATGCCGACTTTGAAGTTTCCGCACGATCCGCGCCAGTGCCCTGACGTCAAATTTTGCGGTCTCCTGCGAGTCGACATTAGTGAGTTTTAGTAGACCGTGTTTCCCGCTCCGCTAAGCTCCTCCGCTACCCTGAACTCTACAGCCAAGACCATCGGTGCGCAGGCGCAGTGGCGGTTTCTTTGTAGCGGAGCGCTAGCGGAGGGGGAAACACGGTCTACTAAAACTCCCTATTCTCTCGGACCTCCGCTCCACGCTACAAAGCAAAGCGCCGTTGCCACCGCGACCCGAAGCGCCGGCGGACCGACTGGGAAAAAACCGGTTTCTTCCCCGACTCACCGATCATCCTCTGCTCGAGCGCCGCCAAGTTTTCCGAGGGAGGATACAAATCCAGGAAGCGACATCACACCGGACTCTGATTTTTGGTATTTCAAAAAGAGGGGCCGTAGTGCGTTCGCAATTGCATTAAAAAACATGTTTTACGATTGCCGTTATTAAATGTTCTAGAAATGTCGCCTACAAAGCTTCTAAATTTCATGATTTTTTACATCACAAATCAAAAGAAGCGAGAAGGTAAGCAGCGGGAGAGAAAAACGCCAAAAATAAAAAGGCGCGCGGGAAATTTTTTTTGCGCGATGCGGTTTTTTTTCGCGTGTGACTACAAGGTGCATCGTTTTAGACAATACAAAAAATACGTCCTTTGGGGTGTCAGTGCCCCTTGAAGACCGGTTCTCACATGCAGCGAAGCGCTGATCTAGCGCTGCTCACGTGTCGTCAGCTACTTATCGTCTGCCATGAGTAACAGTTTTGACGGTGCGATACAAAGCTGGTGAACGCACCCGTCAGCATGCGCTTAGTGCGAGGTCAGTGCTATGCTTGTAGCGCTCCGCCGCATGTGTGAACAGGCCTTTAACCAGCTCGCCTGCCTACTTGCTTTAACTTCAAATATCACCAATCACGTTTCTTCTTAATACATTAGGCGCGCGCATGCACCAGACCACTCTGAAGGTGTGTTTTTCGCCTAAGCGCGCTGTTCAGCTGCGGCGAAACGAGTCGCGAGATCGCGGAGTCAGCTCCGCAGGTATTGCTTCTCCGCAGTGCACTGGTGCTTGAGAAGAAGCGCACTCAAGGGGGCTAGCCCGTCGCGATAAACACTTCGAAAAGTACGAATATCGCAGTTCATTTTGAAGAGAATATGAAATAGCGTATTATTCGAAACTACTATTCGAATATTCGCGAAACCCTACTCTTCGCACATAATACTTAGGCATCCGAAAAAACAGCAATGCCACGTGCCAGACACTTCCAGTTTCCTTTTCGAGAACAGCTCCCTTTTGGCGCGGGCATGGCGCAAATTGTGTACAAATACAGCCTTTGGAGCAGCATGTAGCAGGTTGTTCGTTCTGGCGCAGTTTGGCGCAAATGACACAGCGGTTCCACCACGGCATACCTTCCCGATCCAACCACTCAACAAGAAAGGGTTTACGGGAGCTCATAATCTGAAAACAAATCATGACCCAATGATGCATGCAACTTGTCAGAATATCACACTCTAAAATCATGTTTATTTTCATTTTTATTTATATTTAAGCCTTCATTAGTTTTTTTCTTCTTTGTTTTGTCCAATACTCAATGCGTGAACGCGCACCATCACACAATGAAGGAGAGATTTTCCCTTAAACACGTGGGTACGCTGTGGTGAAGCGAAACTGGCAGGATCCCGGGTTCTACTCCGAAGGTGTCGCTTCTCCGCAATGCACCAGTGCCCTGTGAGAAGCGCACTCAACGGAGCCAACGGACTCGCCAGAACAGACCAGGAACTATATCGCTTAACTTTCAAGTACGGCCAATGATGTTCGACACGAATAGCAAATCGAACAGTACATTAGTTCCAGAAAGAATCCAAAGATTTAAAAATTAGCCCAATCCTACGGTCCTACACCTTTGGCACAGCTATCATATCCCTGCAGTTCACGCGACACTTTGTTGTGTGAAAGGCAGTTTTGACTCATTTTCGATACATTCGCGAGCAAAAGTTGCAACGTTGGTGGCGTTGGCGGCGACGTGGCACTCCAGTTGGTCTTTTAGAACATTTAAAGTTATAGAAAATATAAAAAAAAAGGCTCGAGGTACACCTAAGCCCTTCTTGTGAGTTGTGAATGCGAAAGCATGAATGTCATTCTTGCACGCGTCCTCGTGAAGTTGCCGCGCCTCGCTGACATCGGCCGTGCCGCTGCTCTGTCGGCGGGGCGAAATCTGCTTGGCGCGCTCGGGCGGCCGTGCCGCCGCCCGAGCGCGCCAGCAGATTCCTTATGCCGGTGCGCGGGCACGCAGCGCCATGGGGTGGCGTTGATTGAAACTGACGCGCGGCGGCCTCTTTCGGCTTCATTTACTTGCCGTTTTGCGTGGCTTCAAAGCTGGGATGCCTCAGACAGCGGCTTCACGAATTTATCTGCCGTTTGGCGCGGCTGATGGCGTTGGTTCGCTGCATGGGACAGTTAATGCTTTGGCATTAAAAAGTTATTACTAAAATGAATTGTGCGTCGCCGAGCGCTCATTTTCCACCCAAATGTAGCGCTAGCGGTCCGAATTAGACGTCAGTTTCAGAGCTAACCGTTCTTAAAAAGTTTTGCGATTTTCATTGAGGAGGTGGCGGCCGACGGAGCTGTCGAATATATGGACCTGAATGGCGCCAGTTATCGAAAACGCTTTGGAACTAAATCTTTTAGAAAATCACTTTTAAATGTGGTAAAAACAAAAACTGCATTTTTTTACACGCTGTATTATCAAAAGGCTTAACCCGATTTTTTTTTTATGTATAAACATGTAGTTAGAAACAGTTGCTAACTGCCGCCCAATTTGGTAGTTGTTAGTTGACGAAACCGTTACACCTTTCAAAGTATTTCCTTTCCCTTTTTTTGAAGCTCGTTCGTAAACAACAGACGGGTTTCCGAAAGTGTCAAAAAAGGTAAGGTAAAAAATGAGACGCTTACAGTTCTCTGTAAATTTGAATTAGAGTGCAGCTCTTGATGAGCAAGGGAGGGAAAGCAAACATGGCGACGGTTTTTACGATTGCTTTGGTGGCTCCGGTGTTGCGTGTCTTCAACGTCCTCGTGAGAAGATTCTCCTGCCCTTCGAAGTTATTGCAAGCACCACGAGTGGCACGAAAGCTGTGGAATCATCGTCTCAACTACAAATAAGCAGGCCTTCACGAGCAACGACGATGCCGAGCAGGCGCTCGGCACCGTTGTGTTGTCAGATGTTCTACAACGCCGAGGTATTTTATTTATGATTTGGAATGGCTTCAAGAGTGGCAAATTAATCTATTTCGCGGATTGTTAGCGCCGAGGCGAGTGCCCTCCGTTGCAGTGCCGTTGTCGCGCGAAGTGCAGAGAAAACCGGGTGGCGATGGCGGCGGTGCTCTTTGATCGCTTTGATCTTGCGCCGTCGGGTTCATGGAGTCCGGAGTAAACGTACGTACGTGCGTCTGCTGGATCGGTGTTTTGGACTGCCTCAAAACACTTTCTCACGCGCATTTTCCTTGTGAAGCTTAGTAGCTCATTACACCTCGTCGTCGACTGCGCTCATTTGACTACGACGCACGAGCCTGCGTGATGTGAATTTCACTGCCTAGGATCTTTGGTGTGCTGTAACGAGGGCTAATAAAATATCACCGCGAACTTCTGAACAAACGAGTCGAAGTTTCGTCTGTTATTATAACTGATCGCCTGTCACAATATTAGCGTTCCTAAACTCCGCCCCCACAGGCACCCTGCTTCGTTGCCCGATAGTAAGTGTCTCCTGGTACCTCGTACAATTCCAGCTCCCACTTCAAGTAAGTACCATCCGTTAGAACTGGCGATTAATAGTTTCGAACCCAGAAGCTCGCAGCGCGCGTGTGTGTGTGTGTGTTTGGGGGGGGTGGGAGGGGGGGGGCGGGGGGGGCGATAGACTGCGACTTTTCCCAGTACTAGCACTGTCTAGCAGTACTGGCACGTTGCAGGCGTCGGTCTTGTTTAGCGCCGTGTAATGTATCGGAGCAATTCGTCCGGACGGCACTGTGCCGTTGTTGGTTGTACGAACAACCAGAGGAAACGCAGGGTTCTTTTGGACACCCACTGCCCGTCACACAATTGCCTAAGAAGCGAGTGCGGATGCGACGTCTACGGCTTCCACAAGTTTCCGTCCCATGCAGGTTCTTGGCAAGAATGTACAGCCGCACTCAGAAGAAAAAACTTCACTCCGAGCAAGAACTCAAGAGTGAGTGCCAGTGTAGCAACAATTTTTTTTTCTATGCGTACGTTTGGCGTGCGTGATGGATACAAGAGAGGTGGTCACTTCTCCGTGATCAGTCGGCAGGTCGTTTACGTCGTGTACGTACGCTAGCTACGAATGGTACTGTACTTTCGTTTCGGTTTCGGTATCAATGAAACGCGGATGTCAAGGGTCAGCAGACACCGAGAACATCCAAAACAAGAAAGGTTTTCCCTCGTTTTCTTGACCGAGATGGGTTCTCGAATGTTCACGACATCTTCCCTGTTGAAGAACGGGCCGCGGAGGCTTCTGGTGAAGGCATCTTTCACGATGTGTCGGTGCATTCAGACAGCCTGCCGCATCCAGCTCCGCAAAGCAACGCCGCCAACGCAGCCCCCCCCTTCCTGCCTGCCAGTTCTTTCCGCGTGGTGGCGCGAGCGTAGATAAACATGGCGGCGCCCTGGAATTGGCGCGGACACTGGTCTGACCTAGGGGTGTCGCGAACTTTTGTCGAACCGGATTTTTAGGTCGAACTTTCGGGGTTCGACTGGGTCGAACCGGTTCGACGAATCTTCGAACTTTTCACCAAATTCGACCGGTTCGACTTTGTGGACAGTGTGGCCAGACCTTGATACAAGCATGTCTACGTTTGGAGAATTTTTTTTTATGCAAAGGGTTATTTTATTTTATAAACAGTTGCAATTAAAAGAAACCAATTCTAATCACTGAAGAAGTTAATAACTTAATTTTTTGTACTGTATTAACTGAAATAACCAATCAGCGCTGCCCTTAATTCATTCCTTAGCCATCACCATCCAATCCGAAGCCAACTGGCCAGCCTGTCGCGCATGCGCACACGAGTCGAACCTCAATACAAGGTTCGTCGAATTTTCCACTAAAAGTTCGAAAAAGTCGAACCTGGTCGAACTCGAACCTCGGGCGGTTCGCGACACCCCTAGTCTGACCTGAATGGCGCCAGTTATCCCTTTGGAACTAAATCTTTTAGAAAATCACTTTTAAATGTGGTAAAAACAAAAACTGCATTTTTTTACACGCTGTATTATCAAAAGGCTTAACCCGAATTTTTTTAGAAACAGTTGCTAACTGCCGCCCAATTTGGTAGTTGTTAGTTGACGAAACCGATACACCTTTCAAAGTATTTCCTTTCCCTTTTTTTGAAGCTCGTTCGTAAACAACAGACGGGTTTCCGAAAGCGACAAAAAAGGTAAGGTAAAAAATGAGACGCTTACAGTTCTCTGTAAATTTGAATTAGAGTGCAGCTCTTGATGAGCAAGGGAGGGTATGGAGGGCAGGGTCACGAGAATAATTTAGCTGGGAAATTTTTCCGCTAAGTTTTCCTGGGTTGAGTGGCGTCACATAACATCATGAGGGTAAAATTTTCCCGCTAAATTTAGCAGAAAACTTCCTTGCCAAATTTAGCGGAAAAATTTTGCCCTTGTGACGTCACGTGTGACATCATTTGGGGAAACGACGAATAGTGAAACGTGCGTTTACGCAGACCGTGACAGCAACGGCGTCGCCGCTCAAGCTGGAAACGGGCGCCTAAGAGCTGCGCTCTAAAAAGCAGACATCGCCAGCGTTCGGCGCCCGAACGCTAACCCTGATGCAACCAGACTCTCTGCGTGAGTAGCAGGCGCTGATCTTTCTCGCTCTGACTGGAGAGAGACTGTGGGCAGAGACAACAAAGGCAGCTAGGCTTTGTGTCTACCCACCACCCCTTTAACCAGGGATCGGTGCTGCGACGTCACCGTACCCGTTTGCGCAAGGAGACGAACTTGCACACCTTTTCCACAACGGCGCCGCCATCTCGAATGTCGTCACTTCCAGTACGGATGAAAACATTGCTTTGCCGTCGCCACGCCAACAAAAGACACTCAGGACATGGGCGTAACCATCACCGATTCTCGTTTTGCCTCACCTCTATTTCTTTTTTACTATTTGCAGGGTGAAACGGTTCATAACTGTTTCGTCGCCCGTACCGGACATGTCTACCAGGTGGCTGGGGACGAGAGGAAACGAAAAAAAAAAAAAAAGGTGTACTATACAGCAGAAGTATCTCTAGATGTGCAGTGAAATATTTGCGGTACGGTGGCAGTTTACAGCAGGGCCGTTTAAATGTCTTAGGTCATCTGATGCAATATGCCAGACACGCACGATCAGACCATAAAGCCGTGGGCGCAGTGCCCGTACGTCATACAAAAGACATTCTGCAAGCACTGTCCGAGGTGTGTTTCTTCCCCGTGTGATGGTTCTGCCATGCTGGTCACAGAAAACCTGTCTGCATACGTGTTCGAAACATGCGCATGCACGAAGCATTGCTAAAAGGTATGTTTGGGCTAGTTTAGTTGACGAGCATCTTGGTTTAAAACAGTGCGACAAGACAAGGACAAAGTAAAGACGAGACAGACGACAGCAGCGCCGCCTGTCTCGTTAAAGCAACCGCGCTTCGAACACGCTTGAGGCCAGGTGTGCGCAAATAATTTTGTCGTCATGTCTGCAGCGAACGCCGCGCCTTTTGTCTGACGTACGAGCAGTCTAAAAGTGAAATGCACAAGAAACACGGTTCAGCATTCAACTGCGATCCCAGCTAAGCCGTTCGGGACTCGTATCAGCGGGAACGCTGCCCCTGTACGATGCACAGAGCCGAACGGTGAATGAAAAACAAGAAAACGGTTAACGCCGTCAGTCGTGCACGTTTTTATTTATAAAACTTTCCTTTATAACGTAGGAAAAAAAAAAAAGAAATAGGAGTGGACCAAACCGACACCATAAGACATTGCTATATACCGTGTGCCTCTAGTCGGGTGTGCGAGACGACACACCGGAGGTGAAGGCAGAAAGGGTGTATCAAACAGTTGCAAAAAGAAAAAAAAAAGATGGGGTTAATAGCTCGCCAGTTTCCGTATACGAGATAATAGATGGAAAAAGACTGTACATCCATCGTCATTCATACCGTCACCCGTCAAAAGAGTGGCCACACCACAAAACAAGCAAAAAAAAAGTCGAGCACACGTGAAATTTGACGCGCATCGGGTGAATCCTGCTTTTGTTGCCACCGCGATAAGAACAGCCGTGATCGTTTGCCGTGTTACATGCACCAACTCGTGCTTGTGACATTGTGCCAAGGTGGTGATGCTGGCTGACGAATGGAACGCTGGCCAGGTGGCACTAGTCAACACCCAGTTCAAAAGGTTACGTCGCATTGGTCTACACATTTGGTACAAAAAAAAAAATAAAGGGGATTTTGCGCACGCGCCGTCACCTCAACTCACGCGGGCAGTTGCACTTGTTTATACACGGTGAACTGGTATAAACCTCACCTTTCTGATTCACACCGATAAACACTTGTCTGACAATTCGTTACGGTTCGGATGCGGAAACACGATTCTGAGAGCTTGTGGAGATGTACAGTGGGATTGTTTCAAGTGAATTCGCAAAGCTAGGCAACACACACAAAAAAAAAGTTTTTGCTGGTGATTTAAGTAGTAGGCCCGGTTAACCTTGGCACCTCGGATTTGTGGAATGTTAGGTGGAACAGGTTTACAGTGCCGAAATCAGTGGGCAGATTTATTGCGACATATCAGCGTACTAGTAACCCCAGTAACACAATTAGCCATTGGAGGGAGCAAAAAATGAAGGCATGGAAGGGTTTACATCAAAACTTCCAGTTTTACAAATGGGACGTTCAAGTGCATTTTCCCAGAAACTAAAAAAAAAAAAAAAAAGATCACAGAAACATTTGCGATTATATAGTGTAAGTACATTGAGCAGGGCGTTGTTGTTTTTTTTTCGAAGCAAGCTGTCCCTTCTGGCTTTTCATAACTCTGAGATGCGCTTATTAAAGATGACAAAGATATAAGCAAGGCATATGCTAAAAGAAAGTGAAACTTGTCAGCATGCAAAAGGCCTGCAAATTCCGGAACGTTAATGCGACACAGTTTGAATGAGAGACAAATTTTTCCTTCTTTTCTGCTCACAATTTAACAAGGCTCTGTACATCTCGTTGTAGTCGTGAAATCCCGGTGCAAAATTTATGCGGTTGAACACATTTTGGATAGACCTGCCTGCGACAGGAAAGTCAGGTACAGAAGGGCAGAAAAATGTTTGCAAGTGCAAGATTCCATTTTCTTCAATCAATTTCTTGTTTGCTTCCCTCGATTAGTAAAAGGATATGACTCCCCACTCCCCAAAATTTGCTGGCTCCGGGAACTTCGAAACTTGGCCCACGTCACCTTGTAAAATATTAAAAAAAAAACAAAAAAACACCAGCAGACAAGTCAGTCGCTGACTCAAAGATTGAAATGTCAATCGTGGAATGGGACTAAAGAGGCAAGAACAGAGCTCAGAAGGTTGGAATGTTTCCAAAACGGTATAGGAACAGCAAATATATGTCTTCAAATTTCAAATCAAACTAATTATAACCAGACCCCTAATTTCACACACAAAAAAAAACATCCAAAAAGTGCTTATTTGTTCCCGGAATTCTAGGAAGATTTCCAGAAATTCAGCCGACTATGAGACAAAAACAAGCTTGAACTGTTTGAAATCAGTAAAGCATAATTCATAAAACTATGGTAAAGCAATTCTACGACAATAGTCCTTCGCTGACGTATGTCTCACCAATGCATCTCTAAAAATGCCCTTTCATGATGGGAACGTGCAAACAAACGCTCGCTTTTCCAATAGAGTCCAGGTACCAGTTTGTCTGAGCCACAGAAATAAGTAACTAACTCCAAAGTCCACTTAACTACAACTAGCACACCACACTTCCAGCCACCGCATGCAAACACATACCCAAGGCCAGACCCACAAAATATGGCATTAAGTACGGGCGAGAAATTGAACAGTCGCCACACCTTACGGCGTCAGCAAGTGTCACACCCTCGGGAACTATTTATAAAATGATAATTGTCATCATCAGCAACTCGCTTTGAAACCTTGGTAAGATGCGGAAACATGGCCGATCGTATGAAGAGATGAATGCCTAAACATTTAAATACATGGGTCTCCCTCAACCAAGCTTTTTAGGGATGCTACAAGGAGAGTAAGCAGTTAGAAGGCCTTCCTGGCTGTGCAGGTGGAACTACATGCAGAAACGACAAAAGCAAGCACTTAGCATGTGAGCATGAGCTCTAACGAATCCCGCGTGAAGTCAGGTGCCGAACTCGGTGCTGCTGTTGCGAGCCAGCTTCGCATGAATCATGTTAGCTGCGGGCACAAAACAACGTAACCCAGAACGTTAAAACACGACAGACGGTAAATTAACCTGCACAGGCTGCATGCGGCTACATAAGATAAGAAGTCGGCCATTTATATCCGTTGAGTCAGCCTTTAAAACGCCAATCATAGACAGCATTGCAGCAAAGTTGAGACGAATTATGGAACTCTGAGTTAGAAATCGGCATTTGTGCTCCTTGTCCACATAAACTTAGTTGTGTTCTTACACTGTTCATCCTCACGGAAGAAAACAAAATAGTGGTTAGCTCAAGACCCGTCGGATCTTGAGCTATGGTTGAAATGCTCGTAGGCAAAACCTTGACCGCTAGGCAATTCCTGTCAACGACTGACGCTGTATTGTCTAAAGCTGACATGAGGTTTAGTAATAAAAGCTGATCTGTCCCAACCAAAACAATTACCTCGTGCAAATCCCCACAACACGTGTTGCTGCAAGTCACTGCTAACGATGGTAATCCTGCCCACAAGCAGAATGACCCTGGTCCCAAATGGAATGCACCAGAACTATAGATTTTAGGATAACCGGTAGAAAAAAAATGAGCTTACTGGGGTATAAAGGGTAGAAGAAAGAGAACCAAGCTAAGCTGCACGTAGCTATCACGAAAAATCGGGCTCGTTTTTAATATCGGGAGAGCCCTATTGAGCTTGATCAATTTCTTTACAGCTAAAAAGAAAGCCGTCGATTTATACGGCAGGAATGAAGCACACTGCCGGCACTCCAGGCTTACGTCACGATTGTCTTTTCTGCCATGTGCGAGTTCCCGGAAAACTTGGCCACAAAACCAAATAGGCCTTGCCAGACATCACCATTCAAGAACAGAAACAAAAGTCTCCGTGCTCCGAAACCGTTTTGAAAAAGCTAAAATGTCCTTCCGCCGCTTGCAACCGCACATCCCCTTGGCAGCCCTGTAGTCTGCAACGCAACGGCGACGGAAGACTCGTTACAACCTCGTAGAAGTTTCGGAGCCGCGGCAATTGATGAAAGACTACGCAATGAGTCACACAACTTTCTACAGGACATCACATTCGTTGTTGTTCGTAGTTGTCAGAACTTGCGATTGCGGCGAGTCACATCGAGAAAGTCTTATATTACAAAGTCGCTGTTTGCCGGCGCCGGAAGTGACGTTGGAAACGTAAGACAGGACGAGCGGCCTCTAGTGTCGGCCACGGGATACACTCGGTACGTGGAAAAAGTGACGGGGTGTCGCGCCACGAGAGTAGTAAAGAAAGACGTAGCGTGGAAACGGCTAGTCACAAAACCGGTGACGCTACCTTCTAGCAACCTCCACGTGTAAAAGTTCACCCACATTACAAACGGTAGAGCGGTGGTATGTACACAGCGTGCTCAAGAAACGCCGCCAGTTCCGTCTCGATTGTGCCCTATGAAAGCGTTCGTTGGATTGTCGTCAGCTGTCGAGAACTACTGGTCAGACGCGTGGTGCCGCCGCCGCAAGGATCTGTTAAGCGAGCCTTCCTGGCATGAAAATGTCGCAACTCCAAGGAGTTTGAAGAAAACATTCACTTGGAGAGTGCGTTTGCACGTGTCGTACCGATGCTTGTGAAATGGCACGCACTCAAGACGAGTTTTGTGGCACACGCCGGCTCGTCTCAAAACACTGGAATGTGTTGAAAAAAAAAACTACAACTAGGGACCAGCATGTGACAGAAACCACCTTCGACCTTGCCAAACAACATGAGAAAGAAAGAAAAGAAAGCGATGACGTGACATGTACAGATCGTCACATGTGCGTGTGGTGGTCATTGTTCATTATGCCAAGTGTCCACAAATAGTGTCACAAACGAACTGTCACATTGCACGGTGATGGCATGCTCATGTATTGCGTGATAGTTGCTAGTGCTGACGGTATGAGCTATCTACAAGAAAGAAGGGGAGTGAAAAGTTAATGCGAGCAAAGTAAAAAGAAAAAGAGGTGTCCCCATCTCATCTCATCGAAAATGCATGTTCCATTCCATACACTTTACATGCAATTATTTCTGGAACTATCTTGCTCCGTTAAGCATTTGCTTTGTAGGAGTCGAGGCAAAAATTGTCTCTCGGAAAAGATACTGTAGTATTGCTCAAGCTGAGGACACAATACCACATTGTCCCACGTTCAACTCGAATCCACTTCCGTAAAAATGTGAAAGAACGTTCGTTTCAAAAGCAATCACCCAACATAAGAGAGATACACTTTCTAACAATAAAACTTGCATTAAGTAACTGTTGAGGTACCCTAATTCACAATAAAGTGCCTCAATAACTAAATCGTCCCAGGAAACTGAAAATAAACAAACAAAAAGAAACTTGAAACTCCGAAAACTTGCATCCCTAAAAAAAATCCTAAGAAAAAAAAAAAATAGAAAGCCAAAAGATGCAAGCATGAAATTGTGTATACTAGTGGTCTAACACGTAAGCATATCCGATACACAAAACACTATCGCTGGTATTCACAAAGAGCAACAAAAAGAAGACGGACAGTTAATACGTCACCCACGTGCCATCGTGGCGTCCCCTTAAAAACAAAACATCTTTGAGGGAGTTACGGCTTATCGTCTTTGCCACGTAACGATGAAACAAGAGTTCAATAACGGTGCCACTAACAAGTTGCAACACGCGCAAGACGTCTGCCGGCTTACGCAAGCATTTCCCATCGCATTCGGCGTGCATTTTGCGGCGCCGAAGTGCATCACAACAAAACGACGACTCTTCCCTAAATGCACTGCCGTCTGCGTAGAGCCGCGGCCTTTAGAAACGACTTCGCAGCCGATTTCCTCGAGGAACTTCGCTAGAGGGGACAACGTCGCCGCTCGACTCGACTTCGGGAATGCACTAAAGAAACGGCCAAGACGAGTGCGAAAACAAGTCGGAAAAAGGCAGAACTAAATCCAGAAGCACGTTTCAAACAGGCGCAGCCCAGATCGGAAAGAGATGGGAGCGTGTGGCGCTACGTTACGTTTGGAGCAAAGTCGGCCGACTAGACGCGGCCCAACGATCTCAAGAGAAGACGCCGCCTGACGAAACTTGCTCGACCAAACGAGAAGCAACGAGGAAAGCTCTGCGTTTACACAACCTGTCGAAAAGCTACGAAAAACAATTGACCACCTCGAACGAGAAGCAAGCTCGGCCGACGTTGGCAACAACACCGTTTCATTTCCGAACCAAGACGAGCGCAATTAGCGTCTGCGCCGTGGGGGAAAAGCGACGAGGAATTTCTCTTAAGGCCGGTTCACACACTTGCGACTGCTTACAACCGAGTGCCTTTAAACCTCTTAAAATCTCTTTTTAAAATCACGCTGGCGCCATCCATTAAGCAGTCATGGAACACTTTTCACTTCCATATAGTACTTCCTATTTTTTTCAGTCTGGCTTGCAAAACTTTTGACGTCATGAACGACCGTTTCTCGTACGACAGTACACACGTTTTATGTTCCGAATACCGCAAAACCTTTGCTTTAGCGAAGTGCGGCTCCGGGGTCGCCCCACAGATAGCAAAAGCATACCGGCGCGCTCGCTCGTCGCGAGAGGTTGCGAGAACTCAATCCCGGGCAAACGCAAGTGCACGAAAAGGCCTTTTGAAACCGCAAAAACACAATAAAAGGGACGATGTCTGCGCTCGGAGAATCGGCACGCTACGAAACGAAATAACGAAGACGGTTTCAGAGACGGATGCGGCCAAACGTCGGCGACACTGCCGTCGATCCACCGCTGGAGGAGGTGCTCGACTCTTCTTCGCGCTGCACCGAAAGCCTCTGCCTCGCCGGCGCATGTTGCGGCGCCACGCCGTCGCCAGGTGGCGCCACTGAAGACGCTGGTGCCGGGGGTGGTGCCCGGAGCCCTTTCTCCTTCCGGTGGGCTTCCCAGCGAGCGTCGTCCGACTCGTGCGTCAAATACCGCACCCCGACTTGGCTCTCCAGTTCGCGAACATCACACCACGTCTGGTAGTCCTGTGCAGACGACAAACGAGTGTCACCGTGGATGAGCGTTACCGTGGAAAACATTTTCACAAACAAATGGTACCACAAACGAACACTGCCACAACTAAATGTTGTTGCAAATGAACGTTACCCCAAATGAGTGACACCACAAATGATTACTATTGCCACGATCAAACGTTTTCACAAACAAATGCTATCACAAATGAATGTTACAACAAACAAATGTAATTGCAATCAAACATTAACCCAAAGAAGCGTTACATCAAATAAACATTACTATGAATGAACTTTGCCACCACCAAACGTTAGAACAAACAAACATTACCACAAACATACATTACCACAAACATACATTACCACCAACTTATGTTATCACAAATGAACATTACCCCAAACAAATGTTACTGCAAACGAACACTAACGCAAACACGCTACCGCAAACAAGTGTTACCGCGTTGATGACGAAAATAACGGTCTTCCTCTCTGCTCACATCACCCCTCTTCTGTTCTTAACGATGCACAATGGCAAGAAGCCAGCCAAACTCCCCCCTAGAATTACTTGAAACATGGAAAATATATTAAAAGTAGGACAGCTGCAGACACAAATAGCAGGAATGCAATGACCGAGACATTGGCGTGTCTTTTGTGAAATGTTGGGGACACTGCTGCGGCGACGATCGCTCGCCCTGAGCCCTTCAAGATCTTTCCCTAGTTGGGGACGATTTTGAGATACAGCCTAAGCTTATTATAACAGGCCTGGATACAACAGACACTTGGATATAACATACCGATTTGTGAAGTTCGGTTGGTTTTCCTCTACATATCATTGACTCAACTTCATATCTGCATACAACATAATCCTTTTACAACAGACCGAAATCTTGGTCAAAATCAAGGTCTGTTATAACGAGCTTAGACTGTATAGCCCCCGTTTAGTTTGAGGCACTTATAATACGCACCTCGCAAGCACCCAGAATTATACCGGCAGTACCAAGCAATGCCTTAGGCCACAATAAAAATATGCAGCGCTAGTAACTTACCAACACCCCGCCGACATTACACCAGCTAGGCAGCAGTGCTGTGTACCTTTCATCGACGTTATGTTAATACAGTGCAAGTGTCGCGTGAATCTCGGCTCACGAAAAGGAGAAGTAGAGGAACCTTACGTTGAATCATGCTTTGCAACCGCTCGTAATTGCATCTGCGTCTGCAGACCGTGTGCAAGTCTTGAGCTAAGGACGGAGGAAGGGGAGGTGCTTACCTGCAGCCAGGTGTGGACCAAGGACTTGTCCACCGTGTAGCGCTTCCTTGTCTTCACTTGCAGCAAGTTGTTGATAAGGTCAACAGCTGGAACAGCCAGGGATCCGACTCAAAATCGTTGGCGTCAATACAACCGAACGAGCAACAGAAAATTATCTCGCGGCTAAATGTTTCCGGGCTGCCAGAAACCATTAAACATTAATTTTTGTTTTTTCAGTCGCGACGGCACCATCACGCAGGTGCTTTCGCTGAGCCACTGTTTTTTTTTTTTAACTTGTAGATCAACGTGGAGTTCTCACATTCTTAAACCAAACCACAACAATCCCCTGGCTTAGATATAGTCCACCAAAAACAATGAAGCTGCACTAGCACTCAGTGGGGTTTTCAACCAGCAGTATTTTGAAATGCCTCTGTGCCTATTAGATTATTCTATTAATACGCAGTTCCTACTCAGCTACGCAACCCCCTTTCTCAAGAAGTGAAGGGGAGGCCAGAGAGAGAGCGTTGCAGCACTCTACATGGCGCAACGCCATTGGTCGCGCGGTCCGTGACGTAAAACAAACTGCTGCGTGCCGTCGCCGACACTCTCTCTCATGTCCTTGGGACGGTGAGACCGCCACCAACATGAGCGAGCAAGGCCCATGCAGGGTTCCCAAGTAAAACAATTTGCTTCTGACTGCATTTGATGCGTCGTCTCTCCCCACCGGAAGTGAGACTGGGCGGCTCACCCTCTGGGGATACGTCCTTCCACGGATTGGGTGGGTACATGAAGTCGGCATTCTGAATCTGGTCGTTGATGTCCTCTTCTTCGTTGAACGGAAAGGTTCCGCTCAGGCTGCGTCGAAAAAAAATAGAAAACAAGTCGGAGCCGTCACGGGAATCGCACCGCGAAATAAAAGGATGTGCGGGTCTCTCCCCAACTAATGTAACAATAGTAAAAAAATAAAAAAACAATAAAACAGTATTTCTCAATTGATGAAGTTCTGAGTCATGACGGAGACAGTGTCAAAGCAAGATTCGACTTCCACAGGACTTTGTTGTTGTATACTAGTTGCTACTGAAGCAGACGTCATTGCAAAAAAGCTTGTTTTCAACACGTGCCCGGTCCACCCTTCCTTCTTGACGTTTCATTTGGTATTCATATTTATGCTAATAAGTTTGCGCTAAGTGAGCATAAAGTACACAATAGGTGCGATTATAACTATGGAAATTAGCTCGTAAAATTGTTTTTTGACGTAAACTATTTTGTGGACACCGACCTTTAAATCAAAATGTTTGCACAATCTGAATGACAAGAGAATTTTCATTTTGGTAATGCTGGTTTCAGGGATTCATATTTATAAAAACAAAAAGAATCAACTAGCACTGCATTTTCATTATACAGTGGCATCCACTTATAACGGTAATGAGAAAATCCAAAAATTCAATCGTTATAACTGATTATCGTTTTATCTGAACTAGAAGCTGATCGTTTCTAATCTAGAAATTCTAGAAACTGATCGTTAATAGTGGTAAATCGTTATATGTGGTATCACTATATGTGGATTGCACTGTACCAAGACAAAAAAAATTAAATAGTCATAAGACAAAGCATTAAGCAACAATTACAGTAGGCTCGCAATAACTCAAACTCGGATATTTCATAGTTCCGGTTAATTCAAACAAATTTCAAATTTTGGGTTGCGTCGCTATGTTTTCAATGTATTTATAATTTTTTTAACAGTGGTTTCGTGCAATTCATACTTTTTGTTCTCGAGGCCCCGTTAAGTGTACTTCTTTCTGCGCACCGGTGCACTGTGGAGAAGCAACACCTGCGGAGCTCGCTTTTGTGGGTGTTGCTTTTCCGCAGTGCACAGGTGCTCGGTAAGAAGTGTGCTCAACGGGGCTAAAGCAGGGGACACGTGAGCGATGAAAACATTCGGCAGAGACACCTCGACGCCCGTTGAGGCAGACCAAGTTCTAGGCTGTATAAACATACACACAACCCAATTTTTTTACGACTGCTGACGTGTGGGTATGCGAAAGCATGACGCACGCACTAGGCACAGCTTTAGTCAGTCGGAACCGTGGAGCCGCCGTGGAGTCGGGGAAGTGTGCTCATCTCACACCCCGGAAGCCTTGGTTCAATTCCCACCCAGACCGAAATGTGCCAAATTTTGTTTTCAAAGCCATTAATTTACTTTGTTTACAGGAACCTCCGTGAGAAATTTTTGGCGTGTTTTTACTCTTTGCGCTGCGTCGTCAGCAGTTCGGCTGGCTCCTTAGCAACGATGACGCATTGTTATGGAGCCACATGACGCGTCGCAGCCAATGGGAATTTAGGTGCCGTTTGCCGGCTTCACTCGATGGGACAGTTAATGCTTTTGCATTAGAACAAGCACTACGCCGCAGTTTCAGGAGCAACTTGCGTGGATGCTGTGACCTGGCAGCATGGTATAGGTCCACGTCACAGTGTCAGCGCAAGTTGCTATAGAAACTGCCATCCGGCGCCCATTTTTATCGCTCCTCAGGCACGTAGCCAGGAAGGGGGCCCATGGGGCCGGCCCCCCCCCCCAAAGTCTTCCATTTTGCTGGGACCTCCTCTCCCCCCTCCTCCTCATACAGCATTTTGCCATGGGCGGGCCGCCCCCAAAACAAAATCCTGGCTACGTGCTTGTCGCTCCTATGTCCCCCGCTTAATAGCCCACAGTGGACAACTTTTTTGCTGGATGAACAAACTTAATTCTGTTTTGAGGCATATGTGCCGCCTAACAGACCATGATAAAAAATGACCGCATCTCCACGTGGTGAATGATGTTGATTGGGGCGAAGCTCGGGTGGTGCTGATGATACTGATTTTGGTCATAGGTATTGCTGCTTGCTGTCGGCGTTGACGCTTTGCCGCCGCTTCCCGAGCTCTCAACTCCGGGTCCGCTTGGCGTTTTTGACGCTGTGCAGCAGCTTCTCGCGCCC
This sequence comes from Ixodes persulcatus, assembly GCA_013358835.2. Classification (NCBI taxonomy): domain Eukaryota; kingdom Metazoa; phylum Arthropoda; class Arachnida; order Ixodida; family Ixodidae; genus Ixodes; species Ixodes persulcatus. Next base: position 715,638 of record JABSTQ010009212.1, on the reverse strand, counting down.
TGGTCTCCGGAGCAGCTTGCTGTCTACGTAGACGCTGAGGCGCTGCAGGCCGAGCTTTTCGGTCCTTTTCATTCATGGCAGTAGGAGAATGTGTGGTTTCCTTCTTTTTCTTTTTTTAAGCAGACAGATGGGATGGCATCTCAGAACCCCCTACTCTTTTGTTTTCTTCTTTTTCTTTTTTCATATTTTTTTTTCATCTTTTTTTTTTCCAATTTTTTTTTTTCCCTACACGAGCACGTGAGCATGTGCTCACGTGCTCGTGAGCACGTGATCTCACGAGGAGAAGCACGAGCACCCGACGCCGGCCTACGGCGGACGGCGGACGGACATACGGACATGGCTAGCCCCTAAGGAGCTTCGCCCCTAAAAAACACTTTTAAGGGATGAATAAACTTAGCTTGGACATTTCCCCAATGTTTCATGTGTGGCATACCTGCTTATGATTAGTAGACCTGTGCATAGCAAATCAGCAAATAGTATCTGCTTGTTACGTGTAGGCATCCATATAGCAAATCGCAAGTTTATCTTGCATCATATTTAGGCGAATATCGTGGCTTCCTGGAGTTTGAATTAATGAGAGTCTACTCTGTACTATTGTTTTGTGCTGAACAAATCAGATTCCCTCTTTTTCCGTTCAACTGCTCTTAGTCTCAAGAAAGCATCAGCCAAGTATAGCAGGTAGCTTATCATATTTTTCAGTTGCTCATGCACCGACTCAACTCTCCGACGTCCCGCCACTGTAGTGGCACTGCTGTTGGCACAATGCACGAGCAGACGCTTCACCTCACACGAATCTGTTTTCTGCGCACGTGCAGTGCTCGCACCTGGTGTGGGCAAACGCAGGATTGTTTGTAAACGGCGTGTTGGTGCACGGCCTCTCAAACTTGCAACAACCCGCCAAAAATGAGTAATCCATCCCAACTCCTCTCGGATCTCAATGAACAAGGCGCTTCAATTGCCAAATCGACGCTCACCTCACGTAGATGATGACTCCCACGGACCACATGTCCAGGGATCGGTTGTAGCCCTTGTTGCGGAGCACCTCCGGAGCTGGACGACGCCACCGAGAAAAAGAAATGGATTCGACCGTCGTAACGTGCCCTATGAATCTGGGGGCGAAGCGCGGAAGAGAATGGCGGGCGCCAACTCACCTAGGTAGGCCGGAGTCCCGACTACGGAACGTCGGAAGGACTTCTCGCCGATGATCCTCGCGAAACCAAAGTCGCAGAGTTTCACCTGCGGAGAATCAAAGTGATGAAGCAGTTTTACTTTGCAAAAGGATGGTCATATTTTTATTGTTTAAATGCTTTCTGGCTAGATCTACTTATTGAAACTCTCGAGTGTTTAGCCAATATTATACGACACAATTCTTTTTTTATTTTAATATTATAGGATTACCTGTAGGTGTAAAACGAGGAGGGACTCCTGCATTCCCCAAAGGCTGCAGACCTTAAGCCTAATCCAAAAACACTTTCATGATCCCCACACCCCCTTCTTGTGGCCTAAAGCTTGTAACAAAAGAAGCTTCTTCCCTTTTATTAAGCTGATGAACTCGAAGAGAGAAAGATAAAGTTATTCAGCATTGCTGAAGAGGGACTTGCTGGTCAGCCTTTTGAGGAAGCACCGTGCTGCAGACGTCACTGGTAGCAAGGTAGAATTTGAAAACCAGAACTTATGAATACTCGGACAAGTAGCATTCTATTCTAACGGCATCATGCACGGCATTCTGGAGTACACCGACATCTCTGGAGGGAACATCGTTGAGATCACGTAATTCGCGACTCCAGCAAAACGAACGCCACCAAGCGGGAAAACCGGGAACCAGCCGGACCAGGTCGCTCCGCGCTCCTCCGCGTCTTTGGTGGCTTTAGCGGACACGTGTTGTCGGCGCGGTGGCGAACAATGTAATTTGACGAAGGTCCGCAAATTTGTTAAGTTTGCCTGAGTGTTCATTAGTGTGGTGAAGCCTCAGTAGATTGTTTCCTTCCATCACGTGTTTGAAAGCCCGTTTACTCCACAACACACAGTCGCGTGCTTTCGATTTCTTGGATGGGGAGGAATCACGAAAAAACGTTTTGATTTCTTGTCCGTCTCGAATCACATTCAAAGTGACAACTACTTGGTAACTGATAAGTGGTTTCTTTATAAGGATGTAAACAGTGGACTGAGGACGACAGACGAAGTGTTTTACTGGAGGGAACACCAATGCTGCAGTCAGGTGAATGGGAAGGTTCGATAGCTCCTTTTGTTGAGTTTGGTTGTGTTCGATTAGCTTTAAGTTTGAGCCGCCTACGCCGGTCGGTGCGTTGGCTATTCATCTTGGCTGCTCTTCGCCGAAAAAGCCTCTGGACCACACTGAAGGAATTGGGCTGATTTCGCAATTACTTGATTCAGGAAAACCTGCTCGCTGCATAAAGATTAATCAGGGAAATTATCTGCTTTCAAAAGGTGGGGGACGCGTCTCGCAAAGTTAGAAGCTATCACGGCATTATGATCTATCGTGCCTCCAGTATTTATATTATACCCCCGTCGAAGCTAGCAGCCATATACGTCTACATTGCTTAGGTTGACCAGCCACAAAAAATATTCATTTTCTCCGTTCAGGATTCGAAGTCAAGTTCAATGCAGAGAGGTTCTGCGTGAATCTACGATGAAGACTCTCTTCAGTTTCTCCACATTCGTCTCCGTGCTACCGGCTAGAACCATTCGGCCAAGTTTAAGAAGTATCTCTCTGTCTGTCAAATATACTTTTATTCAGCAGTTCACCTAATAGCTAGTCAACTGAGCTCATATTTGAACCTGAAGAATATACTAATATCGCTTTAGTGGGACATAGTATGTTAAAATGACTTCCCGATTGCTACTAAAAGCTGAATTGAAATACGAGTATCAGCTGCTTAGTAAGGCGCCAGCGGGTTAACATGCTGGTTGGCTCAAGAAGCGCTTGCCTAATTTTTGTAATTTTCCTGCAGCTTGTGTTGTTGACCGAGCAGACGACTGGAGCAGTTTCTTAATCGCGGATACGCACAAAAGCTCGATTTCACGGACAGATAAGTCGCATGGTCGAGGCATGCAAGTGAGCTGAAAATTACTCTCGGTGGAACAATTCTGTAGTCATCGCTGCTTTCCTTAAATAATCAAAACTGATTAGAGTCTATTACCATCTCTCCGGAGCCCCTAGTTTCGGTTTTGAACGAAATCTCCAAAACGAAAGTTTGACATGAAAACAACAAAAAACACCGGTAAAACAAAACTATGCTCTGCAAGTGTATGTGCACCGGCTACACTTAACCGTCTCAGTTCAAACACCTATAAAATTGGGCATTGAACAAAAGAAAATATGCTAAATTAAATGCGCCACTCGTTCAGGCGGCCCGGCCGAGCCGACACGACCTGGACCCAGCCGCCATGTTTGTTTGGTGGTGGCGCCCCCTATAGGTCGCTGGAGTCGCGAATAAGGAATAAAATCAGGACAGACGCCAACGGGAGAAAACGGGTGTTGAGGCCCACGGACCTGGGGGAAGTCAGAATCCGACGAAAGCAGCACGTTTTCGGGCTTCAGGTCACAGTGGACAATGTTCTTGGAGTGCAGGTGCTTCAGGGCAATCAGAATCTGCAAGACCAACACAACCCGTGTCATCCAAAGCGACCTCGTCTTTAATAGGGAACGAAGCACAGGATCCTTTCTTTGGTAGACAAAAATCATTAGACCAGCTTGATTTGCGGCAAATGAGGCCTTGATGCAGCAGTCTAAAGTTAGGTGTGTACACTCCGCGAATGCGTGAACCAATTTGTGTGATCTCAATTCATCAGCATATATTTTAATTTTCGTTATTGGGGTCTACTTAAAAGCAGCGTAGAACAAGAAAATGTCAATATGGTTACTTCCCTTAGAATTACACAACTGTCTTATATGACTGAATGGAGCAGTCAAATATGCATCAAACAAAAAAAGAAGAAGGCATGTATCCCAATAATATTCAGCGCACACAAATGAGAACAGTACAGTAAATCAAGCTATGTAAATACATAAGGTCCTGTTCTAAAAGCCACCTAGCTGTGTTCGGAGAGTTTTGTGTTTGTCCTTTGTCCCCCTTGTTCCCCTTCTCCAAGGATTATTATTGTCAGGCTGGTCATGTCTTGGACAGAAATTCCCCCTCGGCTTCGACAAAAATGTAGATGTGAAGAGGAAAAGAAACCGCACGGGTGGCGCCATGTTGCCGCACCTGGTAGATGAGGAACTTGGTCGTCCGTTCGGAAAGCCGTCCTTTCTCGCTCGACAGGATCATTTCTAACATGTCTCCCTTGAGCTTCTCCATCACCACAAATATCTGCAACCAGGAACAATTGATCGATTAAAAGTGCCTTTATTTCACGGGCTTTTTATGTATGCATGCGAGCAGATGAAATGTCTAGAATGCAGCATTTGCGAGTCCAGGATGCCGAAAGAGCTATCGAGAAGTCTTGAGCACGCTAACACAAAGCTATTAACTTTGCTCATACTGATGATCGCAGTGAACCAGATACTACAAGAGCGAGCTCAATGCTTCGAGCATGCTCGCTATGCAGATGCTCAAGTGAAGCAAAAGCGTCACTGAAGACAACACATTCGTGCTTGTAACGTCAGATTCGCTCCACATATGCTAAAAGAGGTATAGAACTTCGATTTGAAGAATTCATTTTAGGTTTGGCATCTCCTAAATCGAAGAGAGCAACAACTCTAAGACTTGTAGAGAATGTGTGCCATGACAGTTTCCAATTGGCAATGACTAAAGACAATATGTTTCTAATTTTATCAGTAAATGAATTTCAACAAGTGCTACTACAGTATGAACTCATTATAAAAGACCTTAATATTGGTGAGGATTTTGGTCTGTTACAAAAGGTGTATGCGGAATGTAGATACTCTTACTGCAGACTTTGAGGTGGATTATGAACGGAGCCCGTTCTAACCAGTGAGACTGATGAAATGTGAATGGCTATTAAAAAGAACTGGTTCGTTTGTTGAAGCTTCTTAACTTTGAAAAAGGGTAGTGATCTTTTATTAAAGAGGCACTGACAGGTCAAAATCTTTTTTTTTTTATTATCCGAAACGATTGAAAACGATGCCTGGACATTACCATCAAAATGCTGAACTTGGGAACTCAGTATTTGTGAAGTCAAAAAAACAATTTCCCAAAGCCGAATTTGAAGTTCGTGCGCGGTCCGCGCCAGTGCACTGACGTCAAAGATTGAGTCGTCCTGCAACTTGAGTTTCTCTCACCCCTCCAAACCGTCCAGACCTCCGAAGTGTCGTGTTCGCCTGCGTCCCGCGATCACACTCTTCTCCGTGCCTGCCGCATATTGCTGTGAGCAGACGACGCTTCATTTTCGAGTTTGAAGTTCTTTTAGGGACCTTTCAGTGATCCCAAATTCTTTGAAATGACGTGAGGTTCAAGAGAATGTGCACTGGACTTTTGTGAGGGACGTGAACGGCCACGTCACGCCAGTTCTGCGCGGAAGGCTGCCCCGGCAGAGTCACAACCGAAACTACAATGTACAGACACCAAACCCACTTGTTCTGACCGTTTGACGATTTCCTTTTTGAAGTCTGAGAGGTCGTCGGGCACCTAAGAAAGAGAACTTCGTCCGATTCCCCGACTCACCTACCATCCTCAGTGCTACATGTGCCGAGCACCGCCATGTTTTCCGAGGGAGAATAAAAAGCCAGGAGGCAACATCACTCGATTTTCGGTATTTCAAAAACAAGGGCCGTACTGCATTTGCAATTGCGTTAAAAAAAAAACATGTTTTACGAATGCCGTTATTAAATATTATAGCAATGTCGCTTACAAAAAATCTCATAATTTTGATGTCACAAATAAAAAGAAGCGAGGAGGTGAGAAGAGGGAGAGAAGGGCGCCAAAAATAAAAAGGCACGCGTGCGCGTGGGCAATTTTTTTTTCGCGTTGTGGTATTTTTGTGTGTGTCTATGACTACAACTTGCATCGTTTTAGAGAACAACAAAAAATACGACCTTTGGGGTGTCAGTACCCATTTAAGCTTTACTGATGATCGTCATCACTGCATGCTTTCGCTCATACAAGGCTCGCAAAACGCCAAGCGCAATGGCAGCAGTACATAAAATGGATGCCGTCGCAGCCTGCACTGCCAAGTCAAAACATTGTAACGTCTGAAATAATCGCTGCTGTGAAAGAATCCACTATAATGAAATGGTGAGCTACTTACAAACACCCTAATAGTTCATTATATCCGAATGAATGTTATAACAAAATCAGTAATAAGCGATGTTGGCTCGATGGCATAGATGGGAAGGCCGAACAAACTTCACAAATTGGTATGTTAAAACCGAATGTCAGCTGTAACCAGATCCATTGTAACGAGGTCATACTGTAGTAACTTTTAGGAACGATGCTAAAACCAAAAGAACAGTTCTGTTGCACTCTCTACTATTCCCAGAATGTGTAGACATACTTTTTTGCCATCATTCTTAATGAAAAAAAAAAAAGGAGGAGGAGCAAAAACTTATGCCACCACCGTAGAATACCGCGCATCCGCCCATTCCACATTAAGCGCCCATTACCAAATTTGTAAGATCTGAGAAAATACGCACAGAACATTTATATGTAAAATTGATGACCGGACAGGCGCCCATCCCCCATTTTTTGCGGTTATTTCCAAAGTATGAGTGGGTGCTTGACCGGTATCTTACGGTAGGTCTAGAATTCCTTGCAAACTATAATAATATACAGAAAGAATAAGCGTACCAGGTGTTACAATTTCATCTAAACTGGGCGAGAAATGACACACTGTTTCAGACTAAGTTTTCTCTCAAAGAAGAAAACAGCAAATGTGCACAATAAAAAAAAAAAAAAATATATATATATATAAATAAATAAATAAAAGGCCAGTGTGCCGAACCCTCTCGGCAGTCTCGAACATCTTTTCGAGGTTGACGACCCCTGGGTGGTGGATGTTCTGCAGGATGGCCACCTCGTTCTTCAGCTGAGCCTCCTGCTTCGTCGGGAAGCGCAGCTTGTCGATAACCTTGATGGCTACCGCGCGCGAGCTCGTCCTGTGCACCCCTGGACCGGAGAAAGACATAGTTTCACACATTAACTTGTGACAAAAAGAAACCTATAAGAAACTGAAGAGGTTACTTGTAGAACTCAAAAAGGAAACCTAAAAATGAACAAGGAAAACAAAAATAAAAAAATTGACCGCATCTCCACGTGGTGAATGATGTTGATTGGGGCGAAGCTCTGGTGGTGCTTGTTTGCGTAGACGCTGAGCCGCAGCATGCCGAGCCTTTCGTTCGTTTTCATCCATGTCAGAAAGAGAATGTGTGGTATGGAACGTGGTTATACACGCATTCGAGCATTTGACCGCAGCGCCCTCTCGTCTATAAACGTTGAGCCAATGCATGCAAAGTTTAACGCGATTATATACGCATTTGACCGCAGCGCCCTCTCCTGTATAGACGTTGAGCGGCTACATGCAACGTTTCATCCATGACATCCCCAGCTCTTGAGTTACTAGCACATCTCAGAGCCCCCTACTCGTCCCGCAGTCGTGGCCGAGTGGTGAAGGCGATGGACTAGGAATCCATTGGGGTCTCCCCGCGCAGGTTCGAATCCTGTCGACTGCGCAAACATATTTTTTTCATCATTTTTTATTTATTTTTTTTTGCCCTACACGAGCACATGAGCTCACGAGCACGAGCACGAGCACGAGCATTGGACGCCGGACGGACATGGCTAGACCCTAAGGAGCTTTGCCCCTAAAAGGGTTGTCAACGCCATGGCATGGCTCGGTGGCAACGCTTCTGCTTTGCACGCAGCGGACCAAGGTTCGATTCCTGCGGGCAACGGGCGACCTTTTCCAAGGATTTGGCAACATCGACGACGGACGCCCTACCTCACCAACTACAGCATTAACAACAACTACTTCAACTACCACAACAACTACAACATCAACAGCACGCGTCACTTCCAGTGATGGGAACAACCCATAACAGCTATCGCTGTAGAACACACACAATGGCAGCTAATACTCCTGCCACATGATGGGATTTAATGTCACTTCCATCGAATTATGTTTTCTGGTCTGCCAATCAGCAAATGCCACTCCTGGTGCAGCGCGGTGCACGTGCGAAACTCTTGGACAAGATCGCGAGCCGATTTGCCGATCGCCGAATGTCATTAAACGAAAATGACATTACATTTTGCCGCGTGTCATTGTGCTTGACTGTTGTCGCAAAACATTATGCACAGTCTGAACCGTTTTGTGCAATGTTGACTAGGTTCGCGCGGTTTCCACGGTACCATAGCACCGCACCGCTGTGAGAGTATGTGGCTTGTTCTTGTGCCTCATTTGCACACACTATTGTGTAAAGGAGATGCCAGACAAAGCCGCACGCTTGCGCAAGTAGCTCTAACGTTGTCCGAGTACTGCGAAACTACAATATCCCTAACAATGTTGCACCAAAACGTTGATGCCAAAGTTCTTAGCCAGAAGAGTATCAAGGTGATCGGGTTGAAGCTGCTTGAAATGTTAACCCATCATCAAAACAAGTGACAACTAAGAGCTGCTGCTTAAAAACATACATGTTGTAAAGCAAAAGAGAGGACAAGGCTTGGGAGAAAAGCAGTTACTGCGAGCTGCAGAATGCTAGCAATACTATACAGCAAGGAGAAAACTGCAGCTACCATGAAACATTGCTCTCGCCTACTAGTTACACCTGGGCATGAGTGCCCAACAGGAAAGCTAACTTACTTAGTACTATAGGGCAGTCCTTCGTACTACTACTTGAGGTTTGGCGAATAAGGAGCCATATAAGCATTACTAGGCACAATGTATTGTTCTTATTGTTAAACAAATCTCCAAACACTTTGCTTAAGTTCCTTCCATATAGCACTAGATCACCACAAGGTACGGGGTGATCTACTACCAGCTTATCTCTCTGAAGCGGAGAGCAGGGATAGGTTTCATAGTGCCGTGGTTGGCCAAAACTTTGAAACATTAACTGTTTAAAAGTTATACCAGTAAGACACCACCAAAACAAAGACACTTTCTTCCCTATTTGTAGGGGCCATTTGTCATCAAGCTACTAGATTAAAAGTTGTAAAATCATAGGCAAGTTGAAGGAGGTGGGGTTAAACAGGGACATACCCCCGTAGACGATTCCGAATTGTCCCGATCCAAGCACCTCGTCTGGGAAGATCTGGTACCGCTGACTGATGTCCTGCAAACGAAGAGGACAGTAACAACCATCAATCAGACATCAATCACGTGTCAGTGAGAAGTTGATCGGACGACACAAGACAATGCTTCGTGCTGACATACCATGTTCTGTCCATTGTCGCTTTGGTCCTGACCCACTGCATCTTGTTCTGGAAAAAAAAAGAAAGAAGAGTTTCAATGTATGAGAAGCTGCGCGTTTTCAGGACACTTTTATTATTTCTTATTTTCATCCGATTAATTGCGTCATGTCACGTGAGATCACGGTGCAAGTAGCGACATCACGTCACATGGCACAGTATCACATGACACTCTGACATCACGTGACCCCGCGACACGCAACATGGTCGCATGGTGTCACGTGACCCAATATCGTGCAACATGTTTGTGCAACATTAAGTGGCACGGCGTTAGGGCCCGTTCACACTTGCGACTCCTTGGGATCACGTGCCTCGAAACCTCTTACAATCTCTTACGACGAGAGACTATGCCGGCGCCCTCTGTCATGTGGCTGTGGAACACTTTTAGTGTCTGCACATTTTCTATTTTTTTTTTCGCGTATCATTCTTCCCTTTTTGGCCTGAAAAATTTTCAGATCCCCTCTAAGGTGGCGCCGGCGTGACAGTGTATTTTCTCGTCCCAAGAGACTTTTAGAGGTTTTGAGGCAAACGGTCCTAGGACAATGCAAGTGAGTGAACAAGCCTATGAAAGCGCAAGTTTGTCTGCTTCTTTTGCAGAGGTTGTGATGACGTCAGAATGCCGAGCTCTGATTGGCTCAGATTGAAGAAGGATAGTGGGCAGACCTCAAAACAGCTTGCTTTGAGGTCTACCCACTATCCTTATCAGAGCCGATCAGAGCTTGCTGTTCCGACGTCATCACAACCCCTACAAAAGAAGCGGACAAACTTGCGCTTTGTATACTATATGTGTCGTCATGGGGACATTACATAGTGCCACATGACGACTCGACATCCAACGTTACCAGATCCAATCATGTTCCTCACACCGCGAAGCCACATGACATCACAACTCTGCCTTGCGAGTCTCGCAATATCAGGTTGCGCGATGCGCCACGCAAGCCACGGACAAGAGCGAAATCGGGTTCAGTTTTCATCAGAGCGAAGTTCTAGATTAATAAATAGCATAAATGACTTGATTTTTCGCGGGCTCAATATTTCACGAGTTCGAGAAACCGTGGTTTTCAGGAATACCTTGCGGGCACAGAATTCCGCAAATCAGGGTGGTATGCTACGCATTTGTTACCATAGGTCAGTGGTTCTCGAATGGTCTTAGACCGTCAATCGAGCCAAGCACCAGAAACTTTTATTTTGTTGACACTGGTCCCACATAGCTAAATAGACCGAGCCATGGGCACTCGGTGAGCAGGGTTGATTATTCCGAGTTCCAGAGCTTTAAAGTTGGTTTGTACGCATTTAGTTTCCTCGTAGTCGTTCCAATCGTCCCCTCTCTTCCCTCCTGGTAGGTGGGGTCCCCCATTACTTCCGTCGTTCGAAATTCATTTCATTTCGTTCATTTACACCTTTGTCATTTCCCAATGGCAGTGCTTGAGAACCACCGCCATAGGGAAGCGGAATCTACTTTATGCGATAAATGTCTGAGCTGTGAAATTCGCGAAAATGAAGTCGTTTACAGTGAGCGGACGAACAAAGAGGGAAGAGACTCACTGGCGGCTGCGACCGGCATGAGGGCCTGCCGGATGGCCAGCTCCCAGTTGCGAGCGTGGTCCCGGTCCTCTCCGACCATGTAGGTGACCCCGGCCGTTCGCAGCTCGAAGCAGTATGAGCCCCGGACGAAGGCCAGGCCGGAGTCCTGCTTGGGCGGCCTCGCAGACTCGATGGCCAGCACCTCCGACAGGGGGATCTCCTGCGGGCACGTGCAGAGAGGGGCGGCGATGAAGCATCGTAGTAGCCAACGCCACTACGACGCGGCTCCGACGAGATGCCGCGTCGCGTGTGGGGCCCTGGCCTTGGAAAGCTTTGGAAGCACGCGCCGTATTTTCCGGTGTATAGGTGGCGGATTTCTTCTTAACAAACTTTTGTCGGTGCGTCTTATTTGGTGACGTGACCGGCACGCATGTTTTTATGTACCCGGCGTTTCTGCGAATACTTTAGAAATTTCTAAAGCTGGGGTGACCGAGAAAAAAAAAAAGACGCTCTTTTCGTGAACAAACTGCCGGCCACGGCAGACGTCAATAACTGCAAAAACATACTAATTAGCAAACTAATCACCTCAAATTTACTAATTGACCTTTTAGTTAGAAAAATAGATATGGTTCCGAATAAAAACTCGCCGAGCGTCGTCAAAAAATTCCTAAACTGGTGATTTTCGGAACGACTAGAAGTGTGTGGGAAGCACGGGGGATGCACTAAAGTAACCGCTCGTGCAGCAGGTGCAAAGCCGGTGATGCGAAAACACAGACAACAGGAAGTTTTAGCATAGCGCACGCTAAAGCTTTGCATACGCAAAGAATAGCGTCGTTGCCACTGCGCATGCGCCGGACACTAACCATGTTTTGCGCTTTTCGTGCGCCATTTTAGCGTACACTATTTTTCGGAAAATGCGTGCGTACGCAAAGAGTCTTTGCGCTCCTCCAAGGAGAATTCGTGACGAGAAGTTGGCTAAAGAAAAGACGAGCACAGTTAAAAAAATGGCAGCTCCCACGACCATGTCTGCGGTTGCTTTTGTGGTGTCGTGAGTGCGACGTCGGCGGCATCCTCGCGGCTGCGGTTTTCAATACGGGACCGGCAACTTGATGCTTGCGACGCGCGAACATTTCTCGGTGAAGGCAGCGAAGGTCAGTTTGTCCCCTTGCTCTAGGGTTACCATGTCTATCGTTGACCAGCTCGCCTGCCTACTTGCTTTAACTTCAATATTATCATCGCCATTTTCGCAGCACTGGCCTTGCACCTCAGCACGAGTGGCAAGTTTAAGGTACCCCCATGTTTCGAGTCTTCCTAACATTTACTGATTTAAGAGTTTTTGATGACGCTTAGCAAGTTTCTAATCGGAACCATATGCTTATTTCACTAATTGAGAAAGTAATTTGTAAGTTTTAGGCGATTAATGTGCTAATTACTGAGTTTGTTGCTATCTCTGGCGTCCTTGTGGCTGGCAGTTTGTTACCCAATAAAGGTTTTCTTTTTTTCTAAAACCATTCAATTTGCAGGAACTTTTGAAAGTATTTGCAGAAACACCCAATACTATATGCATGGACCTTAAACGAGCGCTATAGACCACTTTCTGCAATAGTCTTATTATGGTCCTAACTCAATCTATGGGCTCCGAGCATCCTAAAAAACCAAACATCACATTCATGTGTGGCCGATCCCTCTATTAAAATCGGCCAAGCATGAATGTAATGTTTCGTTTTTTAGGATGCTTAGTGCCCGTAGATCGAGTTATGACCACAAATAGACTGTCGCAGAAAGTGGTTTAGTGCCCCCTTAACTGCGCAAGATGAAGGCCGTATCAATATTTACACTGAAGGAGGATGGCAGAGAACACGTCAAAGGCTTGCTTTTCGGGCTGTTCGAAGGTGGCCCGAAGCACGGCAGCATAGGCTCATGGATGCAATGACTGCATTGACCGTACGAGGAAGTGCAACTTATAACAAAGGGGGGATTTGTATACTGACTTTTCTGTGAAAACAGGTTTAGAGGGGGATGCGACTTATAGACCGGAAAATACAGCACTATGGGCATTGAAACGGTGCCTCTAGTTAGTGGCCTGTCGTTTGTAACTACTGTAATACCTCGTTATAACAAAATGGGATATAACAAACTAATGGATATAACAAAGCAATCATAATTCCCCTTGCTTGCTAATAGTGGGAAGAAATGGACAGTGGCTATAACAAACTAATGGTTATAACGAAATAATTACGACCTCTCCTTCAACTTTGTTATAACGAGGTTTTACTGTACGACAAACTGCCCAAGAGACTTCTGTTGCTGGACACCAGAACACTCAAATTTTATTGTGTCTCAAAGGGGCACTGAAGTGTAACCTGAGATGGTCTTTTTATCGTGCAAACTCAAGATACGCTCCCTGAGTGTCCTTGAACTGTTGAGACCGGTTATAATAAAGTTGGTTGTAACGAAATAGTGGCTACAGCGAAGCGATCATGATTTCCCATTCCCGTTTGCACCTTTTTATATGCATTTGTGTCTGTTTTTAGCGAAGGAAATTGAGTGGCTCCCGCGAATATAGCAAAGAGAAATTTTGTGATAATCTAAAAATAATAAAATTTGGAAAGATAGCCAAGTCTCAAAGCGTCGTACTTTGCTGCCGCGGCTGAGCAGGCACCCAGAATGGGCTGCAGACGATGCTGCAAAGGCCGCTTGCGGCAGCCTCTGCATCGTTGTCTGCTCCCCGCTCCTTATCTGGGAAGCGGCTCTTCTGCAACGCATGCGGAGAAGCCGTCGTGGCATGCCGATAGGGGCGTTCGGAGCGCTAGCGACGATGTAACGGCGGAGATGACGGAGAGAGCCTTGGTTTGAGAGAGGGAGCAACATCAACCATTGAGAGCATTTGCAATTTAATGGCAGACGCCTCCTGGGCAGATGGGCGCAAGAGCACCTGCATTTGGTTGTCGCGTGACCAGTGTGGCGAGGAAACTGGGTAAAGGGGTGAACACGTTTGCACAAGGTGAACGCTATTGAGTTTTGACTCCTTGCATGCTGCAGCTTGTTTTGCAAACGCGGCCCACAAACCACGTGGCCTGATCGAGCAGTTGCCCCCTCTCTTACATCTAGGCGCTCTATACCGACGACAGACAAGCTTGAGCGCGAACTCGGTGCCGTGCGCACTTCTTTGTTTGCTTCGCGTTCCCGTGTTGGTGTCGCTGGTCGGTGTGGTCCCTCTAGCGCGAAAGTGTAACTTCACTCAAGCACCGATTAGGCGATTCATCGCCACTCAACGGTGAAGAGTCCCGGCACCGCAAGCACCTCAACTGGGAACACGAAGGCAATCTCCTTGAATCAAAAACGTGCCATCCTAGACGTTCTGTGCGTAAATGTAAAGAATGCCGTCCTCCGCCGGTGTCCTCCGTGGCAGCCGTCAACACGGTCTGTATGTCTCTATGTAGCTCGCAGGATCTTTTCTCAATCGGAGCTTCTCGCAGTTGGTGAGAAGCGGCTATGATCGAGCAGAGAGCGCGGGCAGGGAAGCCTCGACCGCTTTCTGCAGGTACTATAAACATCTGCCCATAACGGCCCATGTTATTTTTTTGTTTTTTTGGCGTTACTTTTATGAGTTTAGATATAACGAAAAAGCGGATATAGCGGAGTGAATTCCGATTCCCATTGACTTCGCTATAAACGGTCTGACAGCATTACAATCCGGTACAGCTTTTTTTTCCTAATTAAAAACCTACAAATGAACTGTCAAAGAAGAGCCATACAAGAACAAAAAAAAAAAAAAGCATTCTGTAACTGCGGTCAATGCATTCAACAGTTGCAGACCATTGTCAGGGGTGTTTGTTTTCTTTTTCACCTTTTGGTAAAAGAAAAACAACATTGTTCAAAAACTGCATTTGAAAAAAAAAAGAGGTCATAATTTTTGCCCTTTGACCGACTGATTTTTTTAGCTTCCACTGGATTTATTTATTTCCTTCGGGAAAACTTGTAGATTTTATCGCAATGCATATGTGGGCCACGAGTTGGGCACCGGTTTGCTTTGGGCTCGATAACGATCGAACGATCGGCAAATATTCGGGTTCGCATTCGCAGTCAATTACTCCTCTTACGTTTAGAGCACGGCAAATGTCATAAGCGTTCCCAACAAAGCCTCGTGACTGTGACAAACGATGGTTGCATGGCCTGGCGAAGGAATACCTAACAGCTTGTTCTGGCGACACAATGAGCAGCTAACACTGGTCAATTTTTTTCTCGTGTTTTCCGTAACAGTTTTGGTGTGAGAAGTTAAAAATTAATGCATATCTTATATCTTATGAACATCAGTGACTATGTCATACAATATCTAGCAAAAAAAAAATCTCGAGTATTTATCTTTATTTTTAACAAGTTATGCAAGTGTATTGGAACAACCGGTGCACCCTGTTTCACCGTACAATGAACCGCAGAGGACGTTTCATGTCAGCGAAGGCCATCAAGCGGTGTGTCACATGACTTTCGGGATAGGCACACCGATGTGCACATAGTCCCGTGATATGTTCACAGCGCCGGTTCGACTGGGATGGCTCATCCGCCACGGTCTCTCGCAAGGTAAAACGGAGTACAGCAGGTTGCGAGATTGTGCTGAAACAAATCCCTTCACCGGCATATCACCCAGGGCTGTGGACTTAGTGTCTAGTGTTTGTAGAAATCTTACGTGTAGTGGTACTACTTTCTCTGGGTGTCTCTTAGCAAGCATTCTGAGTGGGCTCCGCCGTCTTCCATTTCTCTGTAGGATGCGCAAACAGTTATAACTTGAGTCACAGGCGGCGTCGCTGCAATGCCTCAAAATCTCTTCCGCACTTTCAGGAATGTTAAGGCAAGTTCCGGTTTGTTGAGCCTGCAGAAGAAAAACGGCCACCAGAAGGTTTACGTGCCGCCAGGAAACGATTTGTGGATGAGTGTGGATGAGATGCGTACATTTCGTAATGGGGAGGAAACAGTGATAAGTAGAGTTAATACTAAATTTCTAGGTTTTGCAAAAAAAAAAAAAAAGAATAAAATGTTAAAATATTATTAGTGTAGAGTCCGACAAGCTTGTTGGTGAACTTGCTAAAAAAATAAAAATAAATAAGTAATAAAAAAAAGGAACAAAGGCAAACACACAAAAAACTTGGGCATGTCTGCCTTCAACTTTCTTTCTTATCGCTCTACTACTTTCTCAGCAATTGCTAGCATCGTTGCAGAAACACAAGACTGAAAAACAAAGGATTAGGATCAAACGTAGCAAACACAGTCACAGTTTTTTAAAATGTTAAAAGTTCACCAGCTCACTTTTCAATGTTATTTCTAACCTAGTGTTCTGTTGCCATTGGTATACGAGCAGCTTCCACAACCGAGTTAAAAAATAAATCGGCCTCCCCTGACCTGTCACCTCCCCTCCATAAAGAACTTAGCATGCCAAGTAGATTATAAAACCACTTTTCACACAGGCCAGTAAAAATAAAAAGCATCTTTGGAAATTCGAGAAACCTGAAAGTCAAGAACTTGAAGGATATTTCACTTGTAATGGAAAACCTTTTACTATATCCACACACCCATAATTTTAATAAAATGTGGTGAACTTCAGAGCATTGCTAGGAATTAATAAACTGCCCTCACTCCTCCAAAAACTGAACGTTATGCACAAATTCACAAGTTTAAAATAAATAGCTACTCATTGTAAATTTTTCTGAGCGGTGACGCGTTACTCTGACTAAAATTACCGGAAGAAACGTTGATTGCAGAGTATGCACAGAAATGCTTTCCCCCTTTTTTCTCAGGGGAAGCAATATAAATTTGCGAGAAAACTTTTCAATCTATGAATTTCGCTAATGGGATGTCAATGCTCAGTCTTAACGTCCATGCATGCGTTATACAACAACATTAAAATATTTCTTATGCCAACATCAGACTTTTTTGTCCACCACAAATATTGAAAAAAAAAAAAAATGCATTGGACATGTTGTTAGTGGGGTTGAGGATCATATCCATGGTTATCAAGTGTGCTTGATAACAAAAATTAATATGAACGAAACAGATGCCAATTTCTACAAAGACCCAGCACCGACGATCAAAGAACCTGCGCTGTACTTTTCACAAAATTTTAGTGTAAGCATGTGTGTGTGTAAGCAGTTTGTGCGCAACCATGTGCAGAGGAGCTTCCCCTGAACTGTACAAACGCAATTCCTTCCCCTTTTCACCTGCACTCCGAGTGGCACCGCAAACTAAGTGCAATAAAAAATTGACCGCATCTCCACGTGGTGAATGATGTTGATTGGAGCGAAGCTCTCGTGGTGCTTGTCTGCGTAGACGCTGAGCCGCAGCATGCCGAGCCTTTCGTTCGTTTTCATTCATGTCAGAAAGAGAATGTGTGGTATGGAACGTGGTTATATACGCATTTGAGCATTTGACCGCAGCGTCCTCTCGTCTATAAACATTGAGCCAATGCATGCAAAGTTTAACGAAATTATATACGCATTTGACCGCAGCGCCCTCTCCTGTATAGACGTTGAGCGGCTACATGCAACGTTTCGTCCATGACATCCCCAGCTCTTGAGTTACTAGCACATCTCGGAGCCCCCTACTCGTCGCGCAGTCGCCGAGTAGTTAAGGCGATGGACTAGAAATCCATTGGGCTCTCCCCGCACAGGTTCGAATCCTGTCGACTGTGCAAACAGATTTTTTTTTCATCCTTTTTTTTAAATTTTTTTTTTAATTTTTTTTTCTTCTTTTCTTTTTTTTTTGCCCTACACTAGCACGTGAGCTCACGAGCAGGGGCACGAGCACCGGACCGGGACACCTACCGACATCGACTATCGCCATGCATTGCCACAGGACGCACGAGACGGTCATTCATGCGGCAAGCCGAAAGCGAGAGAGAAAGCCGTCGCACCTTGTAGTACTTGGAGGTGGTGTCGTTCTGGAAGAGAGTGATGGCCTTGGTGTCGAGGCGCCAATAGTGGCGCCGGCGCATCGAGTCCCTGTCCGTGAAGTGCACCAGCCAGCCCTCCTTGATGAGCTTCGAGCCCCCCTTCCGCTTGGTGTGCTTCACGCTCTGCACTATCCGCATCAGCGGGATGTTGTTGCTCGCCGTCTCGCTGCGCAACGCGCGGGAAAGAAGCGCCAAGGGTCAAGACGGCCGCGTTGACCTCGCCGCAGGTTCTACGACGCTTCAGTCGGACTTTCTGACAGGTGAAGAGTAAAGTGGAAGCTCCCCCCAACTCTTAACTTGCAACCGACTGTAGACGTTACCGCAAACAAGTGCACCACTAAAGGCCGAGTTTTAGAAGGTGAGCACATTGGTAGAATTGTAGATTGCCGAAAGAATAAACACTGCGACGGATACCACGACGCATCTTCTGTGTGTCGTCGTGTTCTTCGTCGACCCCACACTTATTCTTTCAGTGGTGCATAACACTAAAGGCTGATTTGCACGTTAACGTTCGAGAATGCCCGAGTGTGTCGTGTTCTCTCGTCCTAAACGGCCATGAGCGAGCGCAGAGCATTCGAGCACGCCCAAACGCACGTGTGCGAGCCACCTTTCACACTCGGGGCCAAATCACACACTTGCGACAGCCTACAACCGTGTGTCTTAAAACCTCTTAAGACCTTAGATGGAACATTTTCAGTTTCCACATATTCCCCATTTTTTTTGCGTGTCATTCTTTCTTTTTCGGCTCGAAAAACATTTGACAATGTCGCAAACGATAGTTTCTCGTAAACGGCACATACATTCGTTCTCGCAAATACCTCAAAACCTTCGCCCTTGTGAAATGCGGTTGCAGGGTAATGTCTGGCATGCATCAGCGTGTCGGCGTGTTCTGTCCCGAGAGATCGCAGGAGCTCGGTCCTAAGCAAACCCGAGTGCACGAATGGGCCTTCAAACGTTCGCCCAGCAACGCTCAAGCGCAAACATGCAGACTGGCCCTTACGCGACGGCCGTTTTCGGCCAAGAAAAACCGAGCAAACGTCCACGGGAGAGAGAATACGAGGAATGCAGTCCTCACTTGAGCAGCGCCTTGGGCTCGTCTTCCTGACTGTCTGGTCCGGCAGCCCTGTCCCTCTCCTGCGACAGGTCGCTCTCATTGTCCGACTCGTCCTCCACATTCTCCCGTTCCCCGTTGTTCTCCAGCTCCGAGCTTTCCGAGTTCTCTTGAGCTGTGGATTCGGAGACGGAAGTGCACGTGTCATTCGCAGGCTCGCTCGACACCGTCTAAAACATTACTGTCGCCAGAAAATGACGCACGCGCGTGAAATGAGCGAGCAAAAACTGCGTTGCATCGTGCCGCTGCGTGGTGTAACCATAGCAACTGTCGCCGACGCTTTGACGTGCCAAAGCAGCATTCGGCCACGTCATGGCATTGGCAGCAGTTGCTATGGTTACACCGCTTGGCAGTGCAGTGAGACGTGATTTTCGCTTACATGTGTTACACACTTAAGAACTCGAAAAGAAGCCTCCCGAAAGCTTAAAAGACAAAAAAAAAACAAAAAAAAACACTTATCTCAATGCTTTATATACAGCTGATTGAAGAGGAATGTGTGCGAATTTCTGTCGAGCTGTTTCTATATGTTTAGCCAGTTTTGCCTGTTTGGCTTTCGGGGTTGTTGCCACCATGGTTCACATAACCGCATGACCGCGTGACGTGACATCAGGTTGTGCAACACCAGTGCTACAGTGTCGCGCGACGTCTGTAAGAATGTAACTGTGTTTGTAACTTGATTCCATTTCAGGTCAGGCAATGATAACTGTAACACAATAAGACTTTCAGAGTAACTTTCTAAGCTTTGAACATAAGCAGTTGCCAGGAAAGATTTTCAACAAGTGCCAACAATCGAGTAATAAGGTGGTGAACTGGGCCAGTTGGTTGACGTTTTACATGATGGGGAAAACAGCTCAGAAAACACGGACTATGAAGAGGAACAAACACGACAGGACAGCATTGTCCTGTCGTGTTTGTTCCTCTTTGTAGACTGTGTTTTCTGGGCTGTTTTCCCCATCATGTACAACAATGGAGTGTTTGTCTAGAAAAAAGAAAGAAAACTACTTTCGCATTTAGGTAAAGACACAGGACCAGTCCAAGGTACAATCACCTACGGCCACTAGTTGCACAATGTGTGGATCAAACTCTCAGGAAGGATTGAATGCCGGTGTGAGGATTGACCTTTCCGGAAAATCGAAGTAATAACTGGAAAACCGGTTATTAATTCCCCCTTATTGCATTTTTTCTGTACACAACAATCCTCATAAAATTACAAAAATGTCATAATAACCAATTTCTCAGCTGCCCGTTGCAACTTGCCATTTCTGAGCAGAACTCTCTGCCCCATAATATTGTGTAAATTACAGATAGAGCAAAGTTCAAAACATCATGTGAATTATTACTTTACGGTACTCAGGAATGAGGCATATGTGCGCGTGAATTTATTTGTATCATATTTATTAGGGGTGTGCAAATACCGAATAGTAGTTATCGAACCGAATACCGAATCGAATTAAGAAAAGAAAAGCCGAATATCGAATCGAATATTGAATAGTGATTTTATTTGTAGGAATTTTTCAGTGTGCTGTGAATGAGATTATTATATGTGCAGAGTATGCGCCTGGTGTAAAATATGCATCTTGTACAGAACAAAGGCTCAAAAGTATAAAAATTCTAGTAAAAAAAGAAAAAAAAAACAGCTGCTGTTAGACGTTGGGCACTAAAGATCCAATTTTATGGCACGAACATAATTTATCTACCCTAAGCATCACAAAAAACCCAAACTTACAGCCACGCGTGCCACTTTTTTTCTCATTAAAAGCACTACCTAACACCGCGAAAATTTTTTTTTTTTATATTTTGCGATATTTTGTTTCAATTTTAAGAAAGAAAAAGGGCACCCGGGATTTTATTTTATATAAATAAATAGCTAGCTGTTAAATCTGAGTAAACAGGTTCAAACATAATCTGAAGTAAAAAAAAAACATGTGGTTAGGTGGAGCAAGTCACCGTCCAACAGCCGCTATGCGTCCATTCTTCCGTCCATCTGTCTTGTTTTAGAGAGCACGCGAAACTGAAACCACGGAGACGGCTCCTGCGCACATTGGTCGTGAGTGCTGTGTTGTCGTGTGGAGAAAGCGAGCAAACGGAAAGAGCGACGACGCCTGCCCGATCGACGCTTCGTCTTTTCGTCACCTTCTCGCAGTTCATAATCCAAACGCGGCCATCGAACGGTTGGAAAGCCTCTCAAATCTAGGCACACTAGTTTCCCGTTTCGTTTCGTTCCGAATCAGAATTTGCGGCTGGCGGTTTTCAAAAGAATGGCGACATCAACTCGACTGGTTTCATCGGCGTGGTTAACGTGGTTTTCTTTTGTGATCTTGCAGTTGCCGTTTCTGTGAGTGTGGCAAGTGTGTTCTACATCGGTGCTTCAATTAGAAACGAGGGGCTTTACATGTGAAAAGAATTAGGAATTAGGGGAATTCCGGCCTCCCAACAATTCCTCTCCTGAAGCGGCGCAAACGGGATGTTTCGGTTGTTATTCAAGGTTAGATTGCGTCACGATCATGAGTAAATCTCCATACTATAAAGTTTGTGGCATTCGTTACTTTTCTTTTTTCAAACCTGTGCATTAGATTTTTGTGAAATGGTAGGACCAAGAGGTGTTTCTCGCATGGTCTGTCTAACATCATGGCGCTAACATCAGGAGAAAAAAAGGCTCTCTTGTCAGCTCCGCGCCGCGTCTTTGGCCGAATATATAGAATATTCGAGTGACTGTATACTAGAAATTCGATTCGCGAATCGAATTATTCGGCAACCTGCTATTTGATTCGAATTCGTATATTTGAGTATTCGCACCACCACTAGTATTTAACAATATTGCTATTGTTTTTGCATTTTTTTTAAATGGATACAAATCTTTTTTGTGTGTGTGCAGTAAGTACGTTATTGCATGTTGTATTTTGTTTCATCATATCCCCCCTCACATAACGCCCTAACCAAACAACTTAAGGTATGATAAAAAAAAAAAAATCCAACGCCAATGTGAGATTTAATTTTTGCGAAAAGAGCCAACGTCAATGTGAGGACTGAACTTTCCGTACACATCAAATGACAATGTGAAAATCTAGCTTTACAGAACGATTGAATCTCAACGTGAGGATCGAACTGTACGGAAATTTTGAACCTCGACGTGAAGACTGAACTTTTCGCACGTTGGAAGGAAGTCGAAACAACGTCGGGAGGAAGTCGCAACGACGTCGGAAGAAAGTAAAAAAAAGGACTCACAAGACTCTCCCCACTCCTTGGGGGCCTCCCCCGTGCAGTCCATGGGAATCTTGTCCATGCAGCGCTTGTGGACGTTGAACTTGCAGTCTGCCAGTCGGGGTAAGCGAGACCACATCCACGTCAAACAGAGCTACCTTTCCCCCCTCAGCTTTGCGGGGCCACAGTCCTTTATGCAAGCGTCATGTAAAGCAACAGCTGGAAACAGAGTTGTTGACGCTGGACGGGCACGGAAGAGTTATGAAAACATTTTCGTACCAAAAGACGGAGCGCATGGAAACTTTTCACAAAGGTGTCTTTAGGTGGTTCATTTATCATACTCAAATTTAATGAGTGTAGGCTTAAGGGGAGAAAAAAAATTAATCCTCAAAAAACCTGCTTTTTTTCTATGCACAGGAAAGAAAGCTGCAAAAACATTCTGGTTGACGCTGCTGCCCACAGATGGTGCCACGCATGTTCGGATCTGCTGGATGTGCTTTCGGGTATCCATCTCAAAGAATCTTTCACAATTTTTTGCTTTACGTTGTGCCGTCTGTGGTAGCGATGTCAGCCAGAAGGATTCTGCCATTTTCATCCCTCTACGTAAGAAAAAAAAAACAGGTTTTCTTAGGCTTAATTGTTTTTTTTCCTCGAGCCTATGCTCGTAAATTTTGAGCACGATAAACAAGACACCTTTGTGTAAAGTTTCAATGCATTCTGTTCATTGGTTAATTATACAAATTTTTTTATGCTTGAACAGCGTTCGAGAACACCTCGCAGAAAAGAAAAAAAAGGAGATGGGGGCAAGAGGAGAAAAACACAATGACGGACAGCGGTACTGCTTTAAAGTGGCATGAACTTGACGGAGGAAAGAGGTAACTAAAAGTAATACAGTCTAAGCTCGTTATAACAGACCTTGATGTTGACGAAGATTTCGGTCTATCGTAAAAGGAGTATGTTGTATGCAGATATAAAGTTAAGTCAATGGTACATAGAGGAAAACCAACTAAACTTCACAAATCGGTATGTTATATCCAAATATCTGTTGTAACCAGGTCTGCTGTAATGAGCTTAGACTGTAAGCTAATCAGGAAATACATAGGCTGTGACTCCTCTTGTATAAATGAATTGCTGACTACGAAAAGTGTACTGGCAAAAGAAAGCAATCCATGATATTACATTCAGTGTTTTTATTTGTGTCCAGCCCACTGTCTAGTAAATCTCGCACGTCTTTTAGCCGACTTGCGAATTTGGCGCCGTCTTTCCCAGGAAACTTTGATGGGATTGCAAGAGCGTTACGTATGGCAAAGTGACCTGCAGTCGTATTAATGACCCCAATAACGAGGCACAAACACTACGCGGCTTGCACGTGACGTCCTCGCACCATTCTGGCGGTCGTTCCCATTTATTTTTCGCGTGAGAACGAACTTGTCGGTGCGAAAACGTACGCTGTAGAAGGCATGCACTTAGCAGCAGAGTCATTGCAATGGCCGCAGATGTAACATTAATATGAGGCTAAATGCTGTAATATCTTGAGAGATGGCCCACCGAAAATCGAGAGCAAATCGGGTGAATATAAAGAGTGGCCTAACTTTCGGCCTACAATCAAGAAAAGCTGAAAAACAACACCATTTTTAGATCACGTTTTCCTGCCAGACTCGTTATTGCGGCGGGAGACAACGAAGCAAAGACGACTGCACTTTCCAGTTGGCAATGTTTGCTTATATCCTGCCATAGCTAACTAATGCTATGCTATCTAACTACCGTAAAATTCCGAGCGAACGCCCACGTTTGAAGGATCGCCCACCCCCCCCTTTTTGTCCAACATCTGTTGGGAACGGTATTCCGATACATCGCCCTTCCCCCGATTCCCGCCGGACGTCACGCGATGTCCGACGGGAATCGCGTGTCAACGGCGCGATCTGCGGTCCCGCGTTTTTGTCTGCGATCTGCGCGCGTGAAATGCGTGAAATGCAAATCTGCTGCGTTTGCGATCTGCGCTATCCGTTCCCGAGTTTTTAGCGGATTCCCGTGTTTTTGCCCGCGATATCGATTCCTAGCTGTAACACGCGCGAGTTGTTCCGCGTGTATTATTGCATCGTGAAATGCGATTCTGCTGCGGCCGCGATCTGCTTGATTTGTTTCCGTGACATGCGGGTTTGCAGTGGATTCCTGCGTTTGAGTCCGCGATCTGCGCACGCAATATCGGTTTCCGCGGCATCCGTTCCCGTGAGATGCGAGTTCTCGGCGGGTTTCCGCGGGTCCATCGCGCTGTGAAAAGCGCGAATCTGCTGCGCCTGCAACCTGCGGTATCCTTTCCCGTGACACAGGAGTTTGTAGTGAATTCTGGCGTGTTTATCGAATCGCGAAACGCGAATTCGCCGTGTCCGTGATGTGCAGTATCAGTTCCCGCGTCACGCAGTTTGTAGCGGGTGCCCCCCCCCCCCCCCCCTTCCGGGTTCTTATCATTATTTCTGATAAAATTTTGCTGAGGCATCCCCAAAGATAGCCCACCCCATGTTTTTCACCATTTATCTCTTCATTTTGGGTGGGCGTTCGCTCGGAATTTTACGGTAATGCTATCTAATATGGGCAATCTGCCATAGCTAGCTAATGCGGCTATATCCTGCCATAGCCGCATTTACGCCGAGGTCATCATTGATCCGAACACTGTGACTACTAGGAGTGGCTACCTTTTGGTGTTTAAAATAAAATAGCAAATCGAGCCAAAAATAGGTGGCGGGTTATCTTTCGGGGGTGGGGCATCTCTCAAGGTATTAACGTATTCATTTTATTAGACGAAATATGCATAGAATTTGCAATTTAGTATCAAATTCGATGGCAGACGCTGTAGTCACCAACAGGAAGAGAACTGGTAAGGTGCGTCTTTCGAATGCTCGGCTTCCGGCATGTACTCGATCCCCTCTGCCGTGCTTTAACTGTGCATGCATTATCGAAGGTAAGAAGCTCGTGCTTGAGGCGAGACAACGAAAGGACTTCCACGCTGTTCTTACCCCGTCAGAGACTATGGAACGCACGTGCTGTGTGCCCTCCATTAGCCATCTACGTGACCCCCTAGAGTCGGCCATTTGCAGACGAAAAGCAAACGACGAGAGGAGAGGCACCTTTGCACTGCATGCCCTGGCGGAAGATGCCCTTGAGCAGCCGCTTGCAATGCTGGCACACGGTCGGCTTGGCGTACGAGTGGACCACAAACGTGTGCGGGATGCGGATGCGTCCCGCCAGTTCCCGGTCCACCCAGGCAGGACGTCCCATGTTGAGCGACGGGGAGCGCTTCTCCCTTGCCGGGGAGGTGGCCAGCAACTGGGGAACAAAGTGGGGACGCCGTTAGCGCGATTTGCCCCCCGAACGAGACACATTAAGGATGTGTGCTGGGGAGAAAGGGGACGTTGTCGACACTATGTCCCCAGAATCTCGTCTTTCCCCCCAGAATGAGACTCTTCTGGGACGAGTGCCGGGGAAAATGGGGACATCATCAACATGATTTGTCCCCAGAATGAAGCTTGTTCGGGGCGTGTGCTGGGGAAAAAGAGGACACCGTCAACATGCTCTCTGACCCCAGAATGGGCCAAGTGCGTCCATGCTCGTCAACACGCCTGGCAAACCAGTGAGGACTTGCGGGATTCCGAAGTTCAGAGCACGAATTTTCAGACCAGGTTTCTATACTTCGTTTCACCTTAAGTCCAGGGGCAGCTGACGCTACGAGCTAATGGGGACAATCAAACACCATCAAAGGCACAGCGATATGGTGTTTGCCATGTTTCTGTGCGTGTTCTATTATCACCAAAGCAATCATGTACAAGGAAGGCCCAGTGACTTGCACTTTTGACGCTATTTGATTGGTCCCATGAGCTCGTAGTGTCGGCTGCATCTCGACTTAAGGTGAAACAAAGTGCAAGAACCCAGAGGTTTCTTAGTGTGCCCTGAGGGACTCTCCGAGCACCCAAAATAAGCCCGACCATTCCGGCACCTAAGCAAAGCGTATTTCAGTTCAAGCACTACTTCAGCAGACGTGAGCCATCCATTGGTGTGTATCTATAAGCAAAACACTCCCAGTATGTGCATTATTGTTTACAAGGTCTGCAAGCTTCTGGGGTTTTTTACTGCATGAAGGCCGAAGTAGGGAGGAATTCCTTGGTTGCTATTCGAAGGCAGATTGAAAAGTGTTAGAACCTCTGGTTTAGAGCATAGGTTATCAAACATTTCCCTCCTGCTCCATAGGCAAAAAAATGAAAACCGTTTACAACTCCCTCTAACGCCGAATTAGAGCGCAGCTCTTGAGGAGAAGGAGGGAAAGGTGCGGAGAGGGGGCTATGCCTTTTCTCCTCTCCTGCTCGCCTCCCATTTAGGGGAAAATTTTCCGCTAAATTTAGCGGGGAAAATTTTTCGCTAAATTTAGCGGGGAAAATTTTCCGCTAAATCTAGCGGGGAATTTGTTCCGCGCGGGAAATATTTTCCGCTACATTTAGCGGGTAATTTTTTTCCGCTAAATTTAGCGGGGAATTTTTTCTGCTAGCGGGGAAAACTTTCCGCTAGATTTAGCGGGGAAAATTTTCCGCTAGATTTAGCAAGAAAAATTTTCCACTAGATTAAGCGAGGAAAATTTTCCGCTAGATTTAGCGGGGAAAATTTTCCGCTAGATTTAGCGGGGAAATTTACCCATCATGCACCGCGCAGTTACGCCGACGGCGACGGCGACGGCGACGCCGCTCAAGCCCAAAACGGGCACCGAAGAGCTGAGCTCTAAAACAACCCTTCTCGGTCTTGGCACTGAGGTAATAAAGCAATGCAGAAGCCTACAGAGCTTCTAAACAATAATGCACATACTAGAGAGGGTTTGACGCATCAATAGGCACCATAGACACTGATCTTCTCAAATAGTGCTTAAACAGGAAAAAATGTTTTACTTAGGAGCAAGGAATGGTGAGTAACGTTAGGAGCTCTGGGAACAACTGAGGGTACCCCAAAGAGTGCCTGAGTCCCCTGCAACCAAGTTTAAGAAACCATGATTTATATTCAACAAAAAAGTTGGCTCAAGGAACAGTTCTTCTAGGCGGCATGCATTTGACGAGCCATTCACATGTTTGGGCAAAAATATTGCATCCTCGTGCATTGCAATGTCTAATCCAAGTCCAGAGAATCACCGATGTTACGATGCAACGCCGTGTGGATAAAAAAAAAAGAGGAAAGTTTCGCCAAGAGACTTTGCTGCTCCGTCAGCCCAAGGTAGCCACGTCTCGGCAAAATGCTGGCTGCCACTCTGAGGTATTAAGGAGGTTCGTATTCAAGTCGCTCTCACCGGCTTCCACTACCTCGGTGCTTTATTCGAGCACAGTGTGCCGCTAGATGTTTGTCTCCTTGAAATATTTTGAAACCTGACGTGGTCTGCTTCATCCTGTTTGCAGGTTACGAAAAGCGAGACAGGCTTCCTCACGCAAAGCTCTCCACTCTTTGCGCTTTAGCAGGGCAGACGCTCTGGTATCGGTCTGCTAAAGTGGAAAGAGTGGACGGCCTTGCGGGAGGAAGCCTGTCCCGCTTTTCGTAGCCTGCAACAGGGTACAGTGAGCCACGGATGCGACAGCGGTTTCGACCGAGCAGGATGTTACGAGGAAAGACCGAAGCCACCAAGACAAAGTGCCCAACAATGAGAATGAAGATGTTCTCACAGCTCGGAGAATGTCTAAGCAACACGCAAGAATGTTGCATTTTATACCCCAGACAGCAAAGGACAACGAAGACACAAGCCGGAAAGCAGAGCATGCAACGCCTATGTGAGCAGCATCTAGCTTCATATGCAGTGTAGGTCTCAAGGATACTAAAAAAAACGCTTCATAAACGTGCCTCTTTGAGGGGCGGCACAAATTGTGACGATCTCGAGAACAAGCTTGAGATGCAGCGCATCTAAGGTAAGCTTTCCGCTCCAAAATTCAATCCCATTTCTGGAAAGCAGGCATAGTCTTCCGTGGGCTCTGCCACCTAATGCAGGACCGATTCTTTACATGGAAAGCTTATGCAAGTTACGTAATTTGCTAGAATCCTTCCGACGGTCGCAACACCTGGAACACCATGTAACCAGCGGGGAACTAAGCATGCAGGCATGTTTTTTGTTAGAATGTAAGAACCGCCTGGTTTTAGAGCAGATCTCAAAGGTCTATCCGTCTACATATCACAAATGTTCAAGGCAGAAGCGGGGTTAAACAATGCATTTTGCGAGGCTAGAAAAACATAGAAGTAAACTTACCTCAGCAAACATTCCGAGTTACCTTAATTTTACAGAAAGCACTGTCAGGCGGCTCACAGTTTAAATTTTTTTCCCTTATGTAATGCACAACTGTTTAGATGTTGTTTGAATTAACAATATTCAAATGCTTTCCTTTGTAGAGGCTGATTATCAGTGCTTTGCCTAAGTCATCCTGGAATTTAGATCAGTATTATTCACAAATTGTTTCAGTGGGATTGCCAACATATAACTTTTTTCCTGAGTATAGTTCCCTCAGTTAGGTTCACTCTCTATCATATTAAAAAATAAAAAAAAAAGAACATCTAACTAGTTGCCTTATTGTGGTGTGAAACACTGAGAAACCAACTAAAATGGTCTACGACCAGGTCTAAAAATTTGTGAGGCCCGCAATGCATGACCTGCTGAACTGATTTCTTGTAGTATTACGCAAGCTAAAACCAAAAGGGGTTTTCTTCAGCAAGTCAGTAACACTTGACACGAGTCCATAACCCCAAATAGAAAGGAAGACACAAATGTACTTCATACATGGTTTCGAGAAGCTGCTTTATTGAAAAAAGGCCCTTTTGAATGAGAAATTGTTTTTTCATTGGAATCTGAGGACTTTTGTGAAGGCTACCGGATGCTATGGTGCCACATCGCAGAATTGCCTTCAACCGAGTTTTGTGATTCAACCCCCTTAAAACTGTGATAACTTGAATTTCAAGGATTGTGACCATGTATAGGGTTAAATTTTGTTTACAGATAACAACAGTATTACTTTAAAATTTGTCAATATAAATGCTGCATGGATAGCTGAAATAGGTTTGAATGGTGAACTCATTTCTTCCCTCTATTTTTTTCACAAGTGGAAAAAATTAGACTTGCTGCCACCTCTCTCTTCATTCTTCCCCAACTAGCGAAGAACAAGCATAAAAGTGGGACCTGCTGCTGACCTACTCTGTGCCTATTTTCCCCAAATGAAAAAAGGGTCCCTGCACCAAGTCTTTTCCATGCTATTTTATGTGAAAAAAACAGGAAATGCTGCCAACCCATTTCCGTTCCTGTTCTAGGCAGAAAACAAAAGGGACTTGGCAACATATTTTTCTTTCCATTCTTCCCCATGTAAAAAAAAACACCTGCTGCCAGTTTATTTTTATTTACATACTTCCCCAGGTGGGGAAAAATGTCAAATACTGCCAACCCACTTCTGTGCTTGACTTCCCCAGGTGGGAAAAACTGGGAACAGCTGCCAACACATTTCTTATCCCATTCTTCCCCAAGTATAAAAATTAGGCCTGCTGAAAACCCCTCTCCCCATTCTTTTCCTCAAGTACAAAAAATGTAAACATGTTGCAAACCTCTCTCCCTATTTTTCTTTAAGTGGAAAAAATTGGATCTGCTGCCAACCCACTTGCCTCCATTCCTCTCCAAGCAGGAAAAAATGGGACCTGCTGCCAAGACATTTCTCTGCCTTTTCTTCCCCTAGAGTAAAAAAGGGACCTGCTGCCAACCTATTTTCATCCCCGATCTTCTCTAAATAAAAAAAATTGAACCAGCTGCAAACCCCTCTCCCCATCTTTCCCAAGTGAGCAGAAATAGGGCCCGCTTCCTTTCTTCCTCAGGTACAAAAAATTAAACATGTTGCTACCCTGTCCCTGTTTTTCCCTAAGTGGGAAAAAATAAGACCAACTGTCAACCGATTTCTATCTCCATTCTTACCCAGATAGGGAAAACATACCTGCACCAACCAATTTCCCTTTCCATTCTTCCCCAAGAAAAAAAGATGGGCCTAATGCAAAACCTTTCCAGATCCTTCCCCAAGTGAGAAGGAATAGGGTCTGCTTCCTTTCTTCCTCAAGCATGAAAAATAAGAAATGTTGCTAACTTGCCTCCCAGTTTTTCCCCAAGTGGGGAAAAAAGGAACCTGTTGTCAACCCCTTTTTATCTCAATTCTTCCCTCAATGGGGGAAAGAGGGGCTTGCCACAAACTCATTTCCCCCCAATTCTTTCCAAAGTAGAAAAGAAGTGGGCCCACTGCAAACCCCTCTCCACATTTTCTAGGTGAGAAGGAATAAGGCCCACGCCCCTTCTTCCTCAAGCAAAAAAAATCAGACATGTAGCTACCCTCTTTCCCCACCTTTTTCCAAAGGGGGAAAAATGCTGCTCCTGCCTTATACTTCTGTTCTTCCCCAGGTGGGTAAAAATGAGACTTACTATTAACCTATTTCCCCTCCCTGTTGTTCTCTAAGTAAAAAAATTGGGCCTGCTGCAATCCACTCTCCCCATACTTTTCAAAGTGAAAAATAACAGGGCCTGCTCCCTTTCTTCCTGAAGAACAAAAACATTAGACATGTTGCTAACCTCTCTGCTCATTTCTCCCCAAGTGGGGAAAAATATGGGACTGCTTCCAACTGATTTCCCTCCCCGTTTGTCCCCAAGTGGGAGGAATGAACCTGCTGCCCTCTGAGTATTTTCCCTTTGCCTTCAGCTTCCCGAGACCGTGCTCCGAGCCAATCAAGAAGGAGCGCATGATTGGACAGGCACCGAATTGTGGTCGTCGCTGAAGGTGGCAGCGCTGGAAGCGGTCCTTTGCACGGCTTCCGTGGGGCTGCGAGGGTACATCGAAGTGGACGACCGCCGGCGACGTGCGTGGCTGCAGTTGTTTGGGATCTTGTAGGCACACCGCTTGTGGAAGTTGAG
Source organism: Ixodes persulcatus (assembly GCA_013358835.2). Classification (NCBI taxonomy): domain Eukaryota; kingdom Metazoa; phylum Arthropoda; class Arachnida; order Ixodida; family Ixodidae; genus Ixodes; species Ixodes persulcatus. Next base: position 684,538 of record JABSTQ010009212.1, on the reverse strand, counting down.
CCCACACCCTGCACAGACAAGACAACCGATCAGGATCAGTTTGACCCATCATTTTCAAGCTTCTATGATTGTATTTCCATGAATGCGACTGCAATGCATCAAATCAAGACGGGACCAAGCAAACACATCTTATCTTTGTTTCTCTTCCTGTTTCACCCAATCATAGTGGTCCCATCGAGATTCGATGCACCACTGTCGCGACCATGTAAACACAGCCTATGGGGTGGACGAGGGAATAGATGTGCTCTTGTAAAACGAAACTCTCAGACTGCTGTGGAGAAATCTTCAGTTGCCCCAAAAGAGAACTTGAACTCTTGGCATTCGCACAAAAAAAAAAAATGGTTAGTAATTGGTTACATATTTTATGGAGAACCATTCATGCACTGAAAAGACAAACAGGTACCTTTCTCACAGTGAGATGTCAAGTCATGGTTCAGATTTAAACTGCACATGAGCACAAAAAGATCCTTTAGTTAGGGGTAAAGGTGACCAAGAAAATTTTCCAAGGTACCTAGAGAAAGTTTGGGGAACTCCGAAGGAATCGCCTAAGATACTCCAAGGAACCCACTAGGTTTCCAGGAAGTCAAGTTTAGCACCCTTACCCTAAAATATTACTTCTGCATCTTCATATGGGTGTACCACAATAAGCAGCCGTCTCAGAAAGTGTGGAGAAAAAAATCAGAACCATGAAGGGGCAAGCTAAAATTTGTTTGAAAAGCATATTTTCACTGGCGGCATTCCGTACCAGAACCCGAAAGCATGACATCTGACATGGAATAAACACAGCTTGTTCCCCAATATCTTTCTATGATTGGCAGTATCCATCGTTCGTTCTGCTGAAGTGCAAATGGGGAAGCTTTGTGGAAGGAGCCTGTCCTGCTATTCTAAACTTGGCAACACACTTCAGGAACCCAACTATTCAACGTCTAGTCCAAAAACGGACAGGACGAGGAAGAGAAGTCCAGCACCAACCTTCACACTTGAGACCCTGCCGGACCAGCCCGAAGAGCATCTCCCCGCAGAAGTCACAGAAGGTGGGCGTCTTGTAAGAGTGGACCGTGAGCGAGTGTGGCCGGATCTGCACGTCGTCGCTTGGGTTGTTTGCTGGGTGGGAGGAATGGTGAAAGGAACAGCGGGGTCAGCATGGACGCTGGAAACAATGAAGGAGCGGAGGCGACCTTAGTCTGCTCCCAACTACTATGTTTTGTTTCCCAGGTGAAAATCAGTCCACTTGCAGCTGGATTATGGAACTGGTCCTAGCTGGATCCAGTTGGATTGTTTCAATTCCAGCTGGACCGTGTGATTCCCAGCTGGATTGTCTCATTTCCATCTGGATTTAGCTGGACTGTCTCATTTTCATCTGGACTTATCTGGATTGTGCCATTTCCATCTGGATCCTGTCGGACTGTCTCATTTCCATATGAACTGTACTAAAGTAGTAATTTGAGCTAGTTGGTAATTCGACATGTAAAACATGTGCACTGTTTTACCATGCCCATCTGGACTGTCTCATTCCCAGCAGGATGTCTCATTTCCATCTGGATCCAGCTAATTGTCTCATTTCCATCTGCACCTAGTTAGACTGTCTCATTTTCAACTGGATCCAGCTGGATTGTGGCATTTCCATCTGGATCCAGTTGGATTGTCTCGCTTCCATCTGGTCTGTCTTAGAGTCACTGAATGTTCCCGGGGTACCGAAACTCCCAAGCTTCATTTCAGGACCGAGTCACGGCGCATTCCGATAGTGCATGACTTGCTCTTCACTGTCTCGTCTTCCTCTCTCGCCTTGAAAAATATTGAAGTAGAGTGTAAGGCTTAGCGTCTGAGGCGTAGAGTTTAAAACGCAGCACCAGTGCAACTGGAGAGAGCAAAAAAGCCGGAAATCTTCTTTGGCAAACCAGATTAGCGGCTACTTGCAGGGGTGGAACTCATGAATTGTACTTGGGAGCAGCCACGGGAGCAGCTGAAACAGCTGTTTTGGAGCAGGTTGGGAGCAGCTAAAACTACATTCTGGAGCAGGCTAGGAGCAGCTCAAATCAGTTTTCACTGCACTTCAACTTGTGTCTTAGACGAGCACGGGAGCAATTTCAATTGTGCTTAGCAGCACAGATGAACATGAGTGGTTAGGAACCTAGGTAGATGGGATAACAGTGTAACAGATGCGAAAACTTGAAACGTTGTGAGCCATAATGAGAACCAAAAAGCAAGTACCATATGTTTCAGCAGATAGTGGCCTTTGTAATTTCTGACTGGCTTTCAGCCGCTCAAAATGCAAACCAGCACTGCTTATCGCACCACACACACGTGCTCGACATAGGAATTATATGTTCGAACCACGTGACATGCGTAAGCAACGGACGTGCAGTTGCGCGGAGGAACAGAGCAACAAATTCCGAGTTTATCCTATTGTGCAACTCAATGTCGAAGCAGCAGACTTACGATTAACGGAGTTATCGTATTCGAATCGACAAGTCGGAGCGAGGTTAAAGTACGCCGATCAGATCTGCCGCTCGCGTGAGAGCTGCTGGCCGGCAAGGTTTCGGATCGGACCGCGTTTCAGCTCTATCAAATCCCGATTTATCTTGCGGGAATGCGGTTCCAACTTCTAACGATGAAGTACTAAAGGGAATCTTTTGCTCATTTGTTTTCAACTGGCTGACGTCCGGATCCCGGGCCGCAGAGCCTCAGGCAATCTGGCGCTTAACGACTCAACCTCACCTCGGCCGACTTGCTTAAATCCAGTCGCAGGTGGTGTAGCGCTTGGAATCCGACCCCCGAGTTTTTTCACGCGCTTCTGACTCGGGAGACACAGGGAGAATGAACAGAACAAAGGATTGCAAGGCCGACCAAGCTTACGCGCTCATTTTGCCAATTGAGTCGATAGAAACCGAAATCAAGACAAAATACAATTTTTTTGGCGCACGTTTTGCGATTTGGTGCATAATGGCGCGAGGTATGGGCTGTGGCGGTTTCCGCAACATGGCGCAGGATGGCACAGACAAATGCGCCTGGCACAAAATGGCGCAAATGGTGCAGCCTGTTCCACCCCTGTACTTGATATAACAAAACTGAAAAAAATTATTGCACCTTCTGTTCGCCACTTTTTTTTTTTTTTGCGTCAGTCCACAGGATTGCCAAATGATAACTTCCACCACGGTCTAAACCAGCCAATCAGAACTGGATTCTGCGGGAATGACTTCCGGTAAGAGGACTGAATGGCATTGAATACTCTGGGAACGTTCAGTGACTCTAGTCTGTCTCAACACCAGCTCGATTGTGTCATTTCCATCTGGATCCAGTTAGATTGTCTCATTTCTATCCGGTCTGTCTCAACCCAGTTGGATTGTCTCATTTCCATCTGGATCAAGCTAGACTGTGTCACTTCCATCTGGACCCAGTTAGATTGTCTCATTTCCATCAGGATTGTGTAATTTCCATCTGGATTGAGTTAGATTCTCACTTCCATCTGGATCCATCTGGATTTATGTCATTTCCACATGGATCAGTTAGAATGTCCCATTTCCATCTGGATCCAGCTGGATTATGTCTGTTCCATCTGGATCCAGCTGAATTGTCTCATTTCCATCAGGATTCAGCTGGATTGCCTCTTTCCCAGCTGAAATATCTATTTCCTTCTGGGTCCAGATGGATTGTGTCATTCCCATCTGTATCCAAATGAATTATCACACTTTCATCTGGATTGTCTCATTTCCATCTGGATCCAGCCAGTTTGTGTCATTTCCATCTGGATCAGTTAGAATGTCCCATTTCCATCTGGATCCAGCTGGATTATGTCTGTTCCATCTGGATCCAGCTGAATTGTCTCATTTCCACCAGGATTCAGCTGGATTGCCTCATTCCCAGCTGAAACATCTCATTTCCTTCTGGGTCCAGATGGATTGTGTCATTCCCATCTGCATCCAAATCGATTATCACACTTTCACCTGGATTGTCTCATTTCCAGTTGGAGCCAGCTATATTGTCTCATTCCCAGCTAGATTGCCTCACTTTGAGCTAGATAATTTCATACATTTTATATATTTGACCCTCAAATTCTAACAGGGGTATTCATAAGAAAAGGGGACAAATTTTAACAAAGATGAGACACTATAAAATATAGACTAGGTTACATTTCTAACATATACAAACATGACATTAAATGACATGGGGATTGGCAATGGCAGCTCAGGAAGTAAAAACTGGGATGCAAACAATGTGCTCAGGAAGATCATTCCAGTCGGAGACAGCCAATTGTAATGAAGACATCTTGAAATGATTAGCCCTAGGTGTAACCAGTTAAGTTTTGAGCGTGATCCGTGCGAGGGGAGATATACAAAGTAGTACAGCGCAATCCACTTATAACAATACCAGATATAACGATCAGTTTCTGGAGTTTCTAGATTAGAAATGCTCAGTTTCTAGTCCAGATACAATGACAGTCGGTTAAAACGATCAAATTTTCGGGTTTTCCTATTAACGTTGTAAGTGGATTGCACTGTAGTATTTTGAGAGACAGCCCACTTAAAATCGAAAGCAGATCGGGTGAAAGTAAGGAGTAGGCTCACTTTCGATGTGCTATAATAAAAGGTTGATAAAACAAAAAAGCCAGCTTTAGAATTTGCAATTTGCTAAGTAACACCATTTCTGCCAAGGTCACCATTGGCCAGGGCTCTGCAATTACTAAAAATGAGCTATCTTTCAGTGTTTTTGAAAAAAATCGCAAATCATAACAAAAATAGGGATGGGCTATCATTGGGGGGGTGGGCCATCTATCGGGATATTACGGTAATATAATTTGTGTAAGCGTACGGAGAGTGTAATATTTTTTTCGGTGTTTCACCAGAGGGAGGATTAGTCGAGCTTTCAACGCAGTGATACTGGTAGTAGGCACGTGATTACAAAAGATGAAGCGAGTGGCCTGGTTTTGAACAGCCTCTAGTTTTTCTTCTAGGCATAACGAATGGGTATGGATGGGCGTTCCAAACTAGTGAGGCATATCCAGCTGGACCGTATCATTTCCAGCTGGGTCGTCTCATTTCCAGCTGGACTGTCTCGTTTCCAGCTGTACTGCCTCTCTTCTAGCTGGATCAAGCTAGTTCGGATCGGAGATCTCAATGACCCTTACCCGAGACGACAACCTCCACCAGGGTGCCCTCCGCCACGTCGGAAGCCGCGTTGATGGGCAGAAGAATGTTTTCGTTGTTGTAGTCGTGCCGGAAGAGCAGCAGGCGCTCGCTCAGCCGATTCAGGCCGTGCTCCGGGAACTGCAAAAACACCGGATCCTGGTAAAACGTCTGCGATCATCGGTGACGAAATGACGCTTCACCGGACTTCAATAGGGTGGCCCCTCGGCTGTAATAACGATGCAAATAAAAGATTTGCATCTCTGCGAAAATATTTCATTGATTCCTCAAGAAAAAGGGCAGTGGTGGTAAGCGTTCATGCCCTCCATACGTTCAGGACATAATATGTGCCTTTATGTGCTGGTGTCTACTTGCAATATTCGTACATATTTTCGTGTTTTCTATGTTATATAATACCTTGTAAATGTTTGAGGTAACCCAAATAAAAAATAAATGAAAACAATTATTTTCTAACTACAATGTGGCTTCACAGGAACGATGAAACGATTTGAAATTTTTCCTTACATGATGTCCCCCAAAATTACTGTTTTTAATGACGGCAAACTTTTACTTCGGAACGTGCGTCAGTTTTCTAAGCTTCACGCCTTAACTTTTGTCCAGAAATCCGAGATAACCGAGTCGCGCTTCCTCTTTTGATTATGCTTGGACGGCTAAAAGAGGAGGGTGACACACTCTCAGAAACTTAGTTTGTTCCATGGTTGCTTTAGACGCCGGAAACTCAAGACTCTCATTGATCTCAGTCACGCCGGGGAACCCACCTTCTTGTGGACAAAGTTGCAAGCCATGTCCTTGAGCGACTTGAGGTTCATCTCGCTCGTTTCGACCGTCACTGTGTCCCGGACCACACCCGCCTGCATCAGGAAGGTCACTTCCGCAGGCACGTTCAGCACCGGCAGCTCCATCACGCTGAAAGACTGCGCGGGAGAGAAAAAGAAAAAAAAACACAAAGACCATTAATTTTAAGAACGTCAGTCAGATTTCCTGGACTATAGCCAGTGGACATTTCCCCGGGTAGCACAGTTCTTTGGGCCAAAGCTTGTTCTTTTTTTTTTGTCTGTGAACTTACGGCCTTAAAAAGCTCAAAGAAGCCAAGGTTAAGCAAAACTTGACCTTCATTGGCCAGAGTCTGGGTATCTTGGCCCCACATTGCCAAGCAAGTACCAAAGTTAAGCTTCACTGCTGGTAGTTTGGATGTCATCTGGCATCTTTGGGCCTAAATCGCCAAACAAGTGCCTGAGTTAAGCTTCAATTCTGGTTGTTTGGCTTTCATGTGGCAACCTTGGGCTTAAATTTCTGAACAAGTGCCAGATTTAGCTTCACTGCTGCTTCCGTGGCCTCTTTGGTACAAGTCTGGCATTTTGGCAATTATGTGGCGAGCCAAAGAAAAATCCATAGAGATGCCAAAAAAAGAGCACTCTGGCACTAACTATAATGCCTTGGAGCAAAACCATATAAGGCTCAAGTTGGGCCCTTAGGATTGCCAGGCTTGAGCAAACTTGGACGTTTCTCTGGTGTTCTTACCTGGCACGTTTAGAAGTTGAAATTGTATGTGCTGTGGACTCTCTAAAGGTGCAGACTATACAAAGCTTTGTTTTTATCGGGCTACACGAGATAACGACCAGGAACACAGAGCCCATTACCATCTGCAAGTCAGCTCTATTAGGCCTTAAAAATGTTCCCATCAAATGAAAAGCTTGTTAGAAAGTAAAATCCGGTCGATGACTGTTTACACAGAAAGGAATGTTCACACACAAGGACGTTAGTCCGCATTAGAATGGCACCCAATGTCTCCACTGTGGTAAGGAAATTTAATCCCCGCAGTACTGACTCGCAGTAGCGATTCTATGAATGCAAACTGGTACAACATCCATCTATGCTAAACCGGCAGCACAGACAGTTAGCTCACACTGTCTCAATCCATAGTGCAATCTATTGTTACATGTGCCGCTGATCTGTGGTACTATTCTCACATTATTCATTCAGGGGTAGTCCAGCCAGTTTAAAGCAGAAAAAAAAAAATATTGTTTTGGATCAGTGCATTTGGAGATATTCGGTGCAGTTCCCTATAAGTGATGCTAGCATGCAATCAGTGTGATCAGTTGCGTGATACCCATTAAAACCCAAAGTTAGCAGTTACACTGCACTAGCCAAATTGCCCTTTGACAGCTGTGAAGCTGTGGCACAAACTTAGTCAAAATCGTGTTTTGTTTTCTTTAGTGATAGTGGACAAAGGTTAGCAGGATTGATGTGACCGCGCTAACTACCACCACTGACAAGTCGATGCAGAGTGCCAATTTAACCCTTTAGATCAGGGTTCTCCAAACATTTTGGCTATGGAGCCGGATTGGGGACCTGTCGTGGTCTCGAGGGCCACAAAATAGATGAGACAACATAAATGAGGAAATGTTAAAAGGAAGCTAAAGAGGTTCTTGAAAAAAATAAAATTAGTTAGAGGTGGATTCTTGAGTATTTTTATCCCGCGAATCTAAATATCACGTTCGTTTTTACCGATGATGTAACCATGTAACTAAACGCGAGAAAACACAAAACCCCTCTGACCAGTCGTTACGACATACGCAGATCTTTCGACCGCCAAGCGCGTGTCGCTCGTGTGAACAGCGTGTGCAATTGCAAGCTTGCCAGGTATATTCCCTCGCACTGACACCAGTCACGCCGTCCTTTTTAGACCTTTTTGGAAATGGCAAGAGTGCACATATATAACTTTGATAGGCGCTGAAGGTGCGCGTGAGCAGGGATTCCAAAAACTCTGTATATGACGTCTCGCTCCGAGAAGGAGGGGCAACGGTACTTCAAAAATTATTTTCTGTAGCCTCCGTGTACCAAATTTAAAAATAATCTCGATACTCGTGATCCTGAAGGCCAAATGAAGATGATTTAAGTGTTTTTTTTTCTCAAATACAGAACCACTTGAGTTTCCCTTTAAATATATATGCCTGAATAAGCATTTAAATACAAAATTGTAAACTAGAGCAAAAATTAAAAAAAAGAGTAAGGTAGATGATTACATAGCATACTTTATTTTAAATGCAATATACTGCTAATTCTGACATCACAAAATAATTATGACCCAGAGAACTCACCAGGCATAAGTAAAAGTTAATGAACTTTGACATATTAACACAGGACAGAACGCTAATGAGAATGATAGATCTGATGATCACAATATGCAGAAGTTATGACACAGATCATATTGTTGCACAGACATGAAACAAGGAACTACGAATAATAATGCTGGTTATCAAAATGGCACAAAAAAAAAATGGACCACCCCTGTGTATTGTGCAACACAGCAAGTGACCCTTATTTTACCTAGTCTGTTATCGCCACAAATATTGTTGCAATGACCAGTATTAGCTGGGCAGACACCAAAATGGCCATATAAACACCCTGTTTCTCCATTCCCCACGAGAGCCCTTGACGTCAAGACAAGAAAGAAAAAAACCCTGCTCGCTAGTAATTGAGAGCTTGCTCAAGCTATACCTGTTCGAGGTTTATGGAAGGCAGAGAAGGGGAGTGTGCGTCCTATGGAAAACAAATATCCGGATAAACCCAGCAATCTTCAGACAGGACAGCTCGCATCTGCTTTTACTAATGCTGCCAAGAATTCCAAGTGTTATGCAAATCCGAAACATCATACGCTTGTCAGAAAGAAAATATGGATGCAAACGTGTGCGCGCATGACTGGAATCCGTCTTCGCCTCCCACTGCTCCGTGCTAAACAAAAAAAAAAAAAAAAAGAAAGAGAAAGCTTATTTTTTAAGATTTTTGCATGCACACGCCAGAATCCTTAGATTTGATAATCGTCGTATAAAATCTTCAAAAACAGAAGTGCAACTGTAAATAAAAATTTCCCTCGGCTAATCCTGTCTGTACCATTAGTGTGTTTCTTGCATGCGGCAGAGCTTGAATTAAAAAAGAAACCTAGACAGAAAGCTTTAGTCACGGTAGGAAGGGCATATTTAAAAAGGGGGCAGATAATTGATGGCACTGTGCAGTGTTTTTTATTCCTGGTAAGCCTCGAGGCAAAGCTTCTTTAATGCTCAGCTCAATATCTGAGCCTAAGGTCTTGAAACTTCAAATTAAGTTACGTCCTTTAAGGAGTTCGTGATGCAGGCATCATACAAATTTTTTTTACAAATACTGTAGAAACATGACATATCTAGACACACGAGCCTCAACATCTAGAAATAGTCACTGATAAAGTCCGCAACAAGAAAATATTCAAGATTTCGCATGGCTGTAAAGGGTGATGGAACTTGATAAGACAGATTTTCTTTACTGAACCTCATAACCCTAATTTGGGTCCAAGGCAATTTCATTCACCCCAGAAATCGGGCCATCACAAAACACCCCAAGACAATCGTTGTGCGAGAGCTCGCTGCCCTCGCAATCCGGCAAACAGATGGCTTTGTTTATACGCAAATGCGAGCATAGCATCTTGCACGTGGGATTGCATGCACGTGGAATCGATAGCTTGCAAAAGTTACCTTCAAGCAGATGCTACTTGTGCCACTTGTGCTTGCACTTATGGGAAAATACCGATAAACTTCAACGTGATAAAATTACACACAAAAAAAAATGTTAACCGTCGATCTTTTTTTGTTTCTTCCGCGCCTGCTTTTGTAATAAAAACCCGTAATGAACGATAGATAAAAAAAAAAAAAGAAAGAGCGGGAATCAGGGTTTACCACGCCATCCCGTCAAGGCTGAGCGACGTGCTCGTTGACCACGTGCCATGACGGGGATCGTGATTGTGTGTTCGCATTTTTCCAATGACTATTAATAAAACGGCACTATATATTAGCATCATAAATCTAAACTCGCGCCACGTCGGCTATAGGTAACGCAAGCTGCCGTCCGTCGGAAAACCTGCAGCATACGATATTATCCATTCGTTCAACCGCCTACTAGCCAAGATTGTGTACCTTGCAAAAGGATCGGATTAAACGACGACGTTCGAGCGTGCAAAACTGGCGATCACCGGATCTTTTATTTTTTTTTTTTTCCCGTTGTGGCCGTTTAACATTGGTACGGCCATGCAAACAAGCGTATCTTTAAGCATCCAAATGAATCAACAAAATGCGTGCCTGAAGCACATGTGAGCAAAAATCGCGTCGCATCGCGCCGCCAAGCAGCGTAGCCATAGCAACCGTCAAGGCACGGCAACGCGCCGCTCGGCAACGCGCCGCGATTCTTGCCTCACGTGTTTCGCGCGTCACCGCAAGTTTTCCGCCGCAACAAACTCGCAAGCCCCAGCCCTTCCCCAACCTCGGAATCCTTGCGTACTAAGCAGCAAATAATGGTGCAAGTCTCGCGGATCACGAGCGCCGAAACAGTTTCGAAACTACCTTTATAAGACGCACGCACACAGATACACACGCACACACATACATGCCGCACACAGATACACATACACGCGGACAGACAAGAGCGCCTAGTCTCGAAAGCTACGTTCATAAGATGCACACATACACACAAACACATGCACGCACGCGGAACAGATGCACATAATAGGAAAAAGAGAGAGGAAGAAAACAGACTGAGCTCTGTAGCAAGCGAAGCCGGAATTCGATTCATGCAGGCAATCACCATCGCCTCCATGGACGGCATGCATGATCGGGCACCAGGATTGCTCGCTCATGCAAGCGATCCTCTCTCGGTGCTTCGCCATCTTTATCTGCTGATCTCACAATTTCGTTTGATCTCATTCATTCCCACAATCCCCATCTCCACACAGACGCAACGAGAACAAAAGTAAACAAACAAAACACAGACTGTAGGCTTATTAAATATTAGGCTTTGCAAGAGTGTCGCAAAACAACACAGCACGGAAGCTAGTCGCCAACAGAACTCGCTGAACCGCAACCAAGATCGCGCCCGAAACTCTGCAAAAGACCGACATCTAGGAAGCGCAGAAAGGGATAAAACGCACCGCAGTTGGATTCTTTATTCCCCCCCCCCCCCCCCCCCCCCTTGTTGTTTTCCGTAGATTTAGGGGGTTTCTACCGTGTCGAAAGTTCACTAGCTGGTCAACCGAGGAGTCGTGTCCTCGCGCTGTTTGTGTTTTGTTTTCCACTGAGAAAAATAAGGATACCAAAAGTATGCGCAGAATATTTCTTTCAAGTGTGCAGCCTGCACACCAAGTCACGAAATACAAAATCAACAAATCCCTAAACAAACTAAGAAAAACAAAAAAACAGGTTTCTAAGCTTTTTTGCAAACCCCCCAAACACGTTTACACGTATACAATAAAAAAAATAAATAAAAAGGCATAAATCGTCTGGTAACTCGCAAAAAAAAAAAAAAAAAATTCTTTATGTAGAATGAGCCGTATTCCCCTTCTTAGGGAAAATTTAATCGGAGATGGAATTCTACTGTTCGCAGTCAGGCGGCCCATACATCATACAAAAGTCGCAGTTTTCGCTGCAGACACGAAACGTTTGCTTTATGCACACAGACGGCGTCTGCACACTAGTTGTGATGTGTTAGCGGTGTAGTGGTAGCAGACGACGCCGTCTTTTACGGGACGGTATCGCAGATGAAAAGATCATCGTCCCCGTTCACGCACCGCCGGTTTTGCGCCTGTTCCACGAGCGGTAACCTTAGCGCATCCCCGCGTTCCTTACGTGCTTCGGGTCGTTCTAAAATGGACCAATTTAGTGGTTTTCGATGGCACTCAGCAAGTTTCTTATCGGAACCATATGTTTATTTTAATTATGTAAAGTGAATCAACGAAGTTTAGTGAACTATCGACTTATCCTTACAATTAGCCCCCTATATCATGCCCCATGGTTGTATAACTCACCTGACAAAACGCGTGAGTGTGTGTGTGCGTGTTTGTGTATCTGTGCGTGTTTTTAGAAAATGTGTAACACTTAATTTTGAACACCCTGCACAAATGACGATACGTAATTTGAGTTTGAAATGAAGTCTTCGGAAAGTCTCCAGAGCGGCAAAGAAAGGGTGCAGTCATTACCATCCATCCATTCAGGTTCTGGCAGGTTCGGCCACCTTCGTGTTTTGTTCGTTATAAATACATAATTAGCCGTACAAAGACAGCGAAAATAAAAAAAAATGATATTATTCATCGGTCTTCCGACCATACAGGAAACGAACAAACAAACAAACACAGATACAAACAAACAAAATACAGAAAAGATGTCTGCCGACCGCGTCTCAAATCTTCGGCTTTAATATTTCAGTAACGAATGGTGGCTCCACCATCGTCACGCAACTAAAGCGATATAGTTCCGGGAAACCATCTACCTTTTACCGCGGAGCTGTTAAGGGCTAGGTTCCCCAAGATCGTGTCCGTGTATGTCGACACAAACCTACCTGGACAGCTACCGCCATCTATAAGCGACGGCGGCAAGCACACAACCAGTGTGGTTTCCGCCGTCGCTCGTAGATGGCGGCAACCTTTCCAGCTATAATAGAAGAATGGATAGTTGGGCGCGTTGGTGGGAATTCATCGTAGGAAACAGCGCGAAAAACAGACGACGACGAAGAAGAAACACACAGTGTATCGAGTACAGCTCCGCTGGTCTTCCTTCTTCACGAGAGTGGAAAGGCTGAACGATTTTTTATTATTACTTTTTTTGTATTTCTTAGACATATCGTCTGTCAAAGAGAAGCTCGCGCGACATTAGCACCCTATGCCTTTGTCTGCACTGCAAATGTTTGTGAGATGGAGTATAGAGCTATACCCCAGGTAGAGCGCATTCGGATACTCGGTTGCACCTCCAATATGTTCGTTATATCGGTATTTACTAGCAAGAGTGTCGGCAGGTACCCCGGTAAATCCACCTACTGTGAAAACTTGCGCACGAAGAGAGCGAGGAAACCGGCAAAGATATAAAACACAAGGAAGACACAGCGACCTAAATTGAGAAAAGTGGACCGACAAACTTCCCTTAACGTGATGGGGAGAAATGGGAAAGGAGGGTAGGAAGTTCTCCGAAACTTTAAAGTGCACCGCCGCAACACGTACACACATATCAGGATATCACCTTCTCGCTTAAATTTCTAAATTATTTTTTCTTGCTTTTTTTTTTCTCTCTCTCTCTTACTTGGTTTCCGTATGAAACACGGGAGTGCTCCAACAAAAACGATGTCGTACGCATAAATCAAACATTATCTCGCAGTCTCGACTCTTTATTCACCCTGTACATTGCGGGAAAAAAAAAAAAAAAAGACGAGCGTTTGGTGCAGTGCGGCCAGCGGATATTAATTTTTCGTTATACATCATATTCACAAACGAACAAAAAAAAAAAAACGCGGAATAACAGCAAATTTCAAAAGAACAAGATGCATTTTGATATTGGACTGTAAGTAGAATCGAGTGTGGACAAAAGGAGACGCAACACATAACACGAAGTAAACACTTTGAAGCCGTTTTTTTTTTTTTTTACTTTTTCTGAGCCAAGTTGAAAATTAACATTTTTATAATATGCATTCGGTTCAAACCTTTTTTTTTTTGTGTGTGTGTGTGTGTGTGTGTGTGTGCTTAATACCGTGCCGCTATGACTAGCAGCAGTAACATTTATTTTTATTGTATGTGTTGGTCCTTCCTTCCCCCCCCCCCCCTTTTTTTTTTCTTTTCATATAATGCGTTTCTAAAAGACGCTTTTGAGGTAATCAAACTAGATTAAATATAAACAAGCAAGAAAGGCTCGGAAACCGGAAGGCGCCACGTAGATCAATCAAAGTGCCTTTGCATCGTTTTGAACGCTTCGAGCTTCCCAATCTTGATCGCTTCCTTTCTGTCCCTTGTTCGCTCGTAGCTCCGAAGGACGGGACACACAGTTTCACTTTAATAAGTGTGAGCGTGGCAGAAGCTTCAAGAGCGAGCTCCGGGCTTTCAGCGTCCCTGCAAAGCACGCGCGCGCTTGTGCAGTGCAAGCACTGTTCAGCGCCCCATGCTTGGGGCCTGAACATGGGGCCTGAGCATGGGGCCCTGAACAGTGCTTGCAAGCACTGTTCAGGGCCCCATGCTCGGCCTCGCTTGCGTTTAAAGTGAAACAGGTATTTTCCGTTCATTCCCCGTCTTCGTGGCGCAACGAAGCTTACCGAATCCTCAGCCCTCGTTAGAAAAAGAAATGGCGCTGGTGCACCGCACGCGCCGGATACCTATATACACAGCCGAACATGATCAATCGCGCTAAACATAGCAGTGTCCACGGCCACCGAGCAACTTCCGGCAATCAAATCGCGTGCTGGTTGGCCAAGCGCGGGGAAAAGCAGGCGACTGCATGGCCGCCGCAATGCCTCTGATCGTGCGGGAAAGCCCGCGCAATAGACCATCTGCAAAAAGAAGCGCTATCTATAGTGTACTCATTATCAATTATAAAATGTCCTCGAGGGTTCCCGTACCGATAGTTTCGTCCGAGAAACAACGGTCCCGGCATAGTGGGAGTCGTATAGAACTGCAAGTCCAGGTCGATCCCTTCAAAGAACGTCTTCGATAAAGACCGTTCACTAACTTGGATGGCCCAGTTCACTGCTTGAGTGACGAGTCTTGCGACCTCGTTGCTGACAATTCCTTTTCCAGAATTTCGCGGCCGTCTTTCTTGTCCTTTTCTTTTTAAAAACAAATACCTCCGACTTGCGTAACAATACCAACAATTTATAGGTAGACGTTTCGTCTCCTATGCGGGAGACATCATCAGTGCAGCTAGGAACACCCGACTAGCTACCAGCAACCAAAGGCTCGCTTCTTCCTTCTCTTCCTTCTCTTGGAAGAGAAGGAAGAAGCGAGCCTTTGGTTGCTGGTAGCTAGTCGGGTGTTCCTAGCTGCAGGAGAAGGAAGAGGCGAGCCTTTGGTTGCTGGTAGCTAGTCGGGTGTTCCTAGCTGCACTGATGATGTCTCCCGCATAGGAGACGAAACGTCTACCTATAAATTGTTGGTATTGTTACGCAAGTCGGAGGTATTTGTTTTTAATCATGATTCCCGGCTTTTGGAACATTTTTGCCTTTTCTTTTTTTAAACTGAACCTAAACAACCCGTTGAGTGCACAAATAAATTGTCATAATATTGTGAAAGCCGAGTTAAATGCAGATGCGCCTCGTTCTGAACTGGAAGATGTGAAAAAAATCCAATATGGCGGCTCCTAATGGCATGCTGATGATGGCATGAAGATAGCTTGTCAAAGCTATGCTCACGCGCACGCTGCAAGCGCTAGCACGCATAAAGCACCAGTCAGCCATAGCCTTCTCTATATTGACAAAACCTGGCAGATCGCCGCCACGAGACGCGGCCGCCGACAGTGAGAAGGTTGAGCGGCAGACAACGGATGAGAGGAGAGCCTAGGGTGCCTACATGTCTGTCTGTCTCAGGGTGAAGGCATCCATTGTTGCCCTGAATGTGCCAGCGCGTGACGCTCCCGCACACTCAGTGCGTGACTTCGGCGGTAAAATGGCGTCTACGCATTAGCCAAAGCAATGCGCTCGAGCTGAGTCACACCGGATTACAGGTACACTGTAACCGGATTGCGCGCACTTCAAAATGCATAAAAAAACGATTGGGCGGAAAAATGGATGAGATGGCACCACTCAAGCAAAAGCGCGCGCGTGTATGAAGGCACTCTAGGAGAGCCATGTAACGGACGCCCCGCTGCGGCGAGACGCCGAAACACACTTCTCTCGAGCGATGGAATGTACGCTCGTGCTCCTCGCGTTCCATGTGGAGTCAGCTCCTCACGTGACTGAATTCGGCGAATAGCAGCGCCGCGCGTTCGAGGCGCACGGCGCGCTCAGAAGCCGGGGACCGTACGCCGGGGCGCGTGCAACGTCTACTTTGCTGCACGACACTTGATACGGCTCCTCACGTGATCGGATCTCTGCGAATAGCGGCGAGGGCGCCACGCGGCACGTGGAATCAAACGCGCAACTCTGGCTCCCATAGGGAGCCTATACAGGAACTCTAGGTTCCCCTAAAGCCCATCTATCCTGGGAAAAGTGGCGCCATTCATTGTTGGAGAAATGCTCGAGGCACGTGCCACGCGCCACTCCTGGGAAATTCATGGCGTCTAAAATCTAGCTCAGTGCTGCTCTGTGCCGCCATGATCTTCCCAAGAGCTGCACGTTGCACGTGCCTCGTGCATCGACGAACCTTGCGCTATACTTTTGAAACATGAAGGGGCTTTAGGTTCCCCTAGAGTTCCTGTATAGGCTCCCTAGGGGAGCCAGAGTTGCGCGTTCATCTCCGTAGCGCCGTCTTTCCTGCACGGCATGTTGATCCCCCTCGTCACGTGACTGAATTCGGCGAATAGCGGTGCCGCGGGTTCGAGGCGCGCGGCGCGCTCAAAAGCAGGGGAATGTACGCCGGGGCGCGTGCAACGTCTACTTTCCTGCACGGCACTTGATCCGGCTTTTCACGTGATCGGATCTCGGCGAACAGCGGCGCGGCGGCACGTGGAAAACAGACGCGCAACTCTGGCTTCCTACGGGAGCCAGAGTTGCGCGTCTGTTTTCCACGTGCCGTCGCGTCGATACTGAAAACGCAAGCAGGTCGACGCAAGGTCGACGTCGATGCTGAAAATCGCAAGCAGAATCGGATCAAGTGAATGAGGCATAACAAGTCGGTGATGGCCACTGGTAACAATGATCAACATCTCCTTGTATCTCCTGTTTACATCGAGCCTGCTTCCCTTCAAACTTAAGTCTTTTGAAGCCTGCACTTACTTCTTATCGCAAGTACCGGGCGAACATTTGGCCTATGGGCCGGTGTCGTCTAAAAGAGCAGACGACAAGCAGAAACGTTTGAAAGAGCAGACGACAGTTCGAACGATCAGGCGGCCGTTTGAACTTGAAGACGCACTGAACGTAGTCCGCAGGTGGTCCGTACAACTTGACGGTTTCCCGGCGTTCATGTTGGAACAAAACAAATAAACCTGATGACCACAAGTATCCGTGAACTCAATCCAAAGTGCTTCCCGCCCAAGCAATCGTGGTCCGATGGCGTCTGGTTTTCCCTTTTCACGGCACATATCCACGTTTCCGGACGGACCGAGCCCATGAAAACTGAAAATGTTTTTCTGGGACTTCTATTGCGTGGGGTGAAAAACGAACGCGTGTTTCATAGCTCATTAACGTCAGGGATCCCTTCTAAGCGGTATTTGCGGAAAGTACAAAAATTGTTGCATCGCCCCTTTAAATCGTTTTCATTCAACCAGGGTTGTAAAGTACCTAGGTACAAGTAACTGGAAATCAGTATCTAGGTACCTTTGCTGTACCTGAGGTACAAACCTAGGTACTTTCATTTTTCGATATCTGTATCTGTATCTTAGGTACACTTTCTAGTAACTTGTAGCTGATTGAAGTTACTATTTACAGGTACTTATCTATTCGCTTCGTCAAAATGGTAGAGACTATAAATCTGAAAGTTTTAACACACTACCATGTGCCGTGATTAACCGTGAGTTGGGTACGACCTGGGAGGAATTAACTTGATCGAACGACGTTTTAGCGAACGAAGCCCCGCCCATAATGTTTCATCGAACGACACTTTAGCGAATGGCTGTGTTCGTTCGAGTGAACGGTGGATTAGCGATGCCGTTCTAGCGACACCAATTATCGAATCGCTTCGGAACTCCGTTTGGGGAAAGTAGCGACCTGCTTCGTTCATCTCAAACCGAAACCGAAAAAGATAACCTGTCCTAGAATGCTCATGTCAATGCGGTTTTCCTTATATCTCACATTGACAGCAATAAAGCATATTTATCGAACTCGTTTTTGTGTGCATCCTTAGTATAAAAAGCTTTACTTCCGATATATTCTGACGAATTTAGGGAAAATAAATAAAGAAAGTATCTTTAAAGTAACTGCGCCTGTGCCTAGGTACATTTTCAAGCTAGTGCCTAGGTACGTACCTAAGTACCTTTTCGTATGAGTAACTGTAACTGTATCTTAGGTACATTTTTGAAGTAACTTTTACAACCCTGCATTTAACCTCTAGGATCACGAATACCGAGATTATTTTTCAATTTGGTGCATGGAGGACACAGAAAATCATTTTCAAAGTACCGCCAAATACTTGGTACCGCTGAGGTTCCTCCTTTCCGGAGCGTTACGTCTCCGCTCTCGCGCCTCGTCAGCGCCTTTCAAAGCTGTGCACGCGCACTCTCGCTATTTTCAAAATGGTCAGAAAAAGACGGCACGACTGCAGTGGCGTAGTTTTTTTTTTTTTTAGGCCATCTGGCACCGCCGCCCCCCCCCCCCCCCCCCCCTCCCCCCTTCTCCCCCTCCCCACATCCTTCCCGTTTTACTGGTTGGTGGTGATCTCGGGGAGTGAAGGGGGCCCGTTTTACTGGTTGGTTGCGATCTCGGAGGGTGAGGGGGAAGGGGGGGAAGTTGCCTGGTGCTACCCAAGGTGGCACTCCCCCCCGGTTGCCACGCCACTGCACGACTGGTATCACGCGCTGCCCACACGAGCGACACGCGCTTGGCGGCCGAAAGATCCTTTTGTGACGTAACGACTGGTAGGAAGTTTTTCGTGTTTTCTCGCGTTTCGTTAAATCTTCGGGGAAAACGAACGTGATATTAAGATTCACGGGATAAAAATACCCTATAATTCACCTCTTATTTTTTACAAGAACCTCTTCAGCTTCACTTTAGGTATGAAACGAAGAAACCGGTAGAAAAATTATGCTTCTATGTTTAGACAGCTTTGAAGTCGCTACGCCTCAGCGGGTGACCCGTCTCTCACCTGTAGACGAGAAACTTAGCCAGTGCGATAGAACCGCTCACCTGGGGTCTTTAACCTGCTCCACGCAGTAGGGATCGCACGAACACGTGCCGGTACGAAACTCATCTAGATCGAAACCGGCAGGGTGTGGGGATCGAACCCAGGAGGTTCTGCAGCGCGAACTTTCGCTCCACGCTCCGAGCAGCCGAGCATCTGCTCCGAGTTGAGACACCAAACATCAGAAAAGAAAACAGCCTTGGGTGGAGGGCTTCATGGTTTAGAAGTCGTCTGTACTATGCTCCGTTTCAGTTTGCAATGGACCGCAGAGAACGCTACGAGTCATCGAAGCCAATCCAACGCCCGTCACGTGACCTTCGAAAGAAGCGCGGGGCGCGCAGTCAGTGACACGTTCCCGGCGCTGATTGGCTGGCAGGGCTTGTAGCGTCCCTTGTGGTCCGTCGTAAGGAGAAACTCTGTCGTGACCTCATCTGGAAGCAGTTCCATCGGAAGACCAGTGTACGTTCGCACTCCGTACAAACCGAACGACATTGCGGTGGAAGCTACCGTGCCCGTTGCACCAGCCACACGTCTATCTTTCGCTACGTGATCACGCTTCCTCCCATACCCACGCGCAGAGAAGGCGATGAAGGGGAGGCGATGGATTGGGCCGACGAGAGGACCGACTATACCCCCACCTTCATAAATAATAAAACAAAACGAAAGTTTCTCGTCCACTTCTTTTTTCTTTTTTTTTTTAGGAGTTGCGTCTGCAACAGAATTCGGGTTCAACGCGACGAAAAGTTTACAAGGAGGCGTGGAGAGAATGTCTAGAGCCGCAGCGAAGAGACGTCATAAATCTGTAAGAAGGGGATCCTCCTGATTTATGAATGAAACCAAATACTTTACTA
The DNA here is from genome assembly GCA_013358835.2 of Ixodes persulcatus. Lineage (NCBI taxonomy): Eukaryota > Metazoa > Arthropoda > Arachnida > Ixodida > Ixodidae > Ixodes > Ixodes persulcatus. Next base: position 664,781 of record JABSTQ010009212.1, on the reverse strand, counting down.
GGAGAATAAATTCTACTCCGCTCATTTACATTCAGTCTTGTACACGTTGCTCGAAAAAAAGTAATCGATTACAAATACTCTCGCTTAAAAAAAAAGTATGCAATTAGATTACGTGATTACTCGAGACGAAAAGTAATTGACTAATAAACGCATATGATCAAATAAGATCATGTAATAACCTTAGAACAACACATAAGAACAATATAAGATTACATAAGAAGCTTTAAGAACCGTCTTATCGGTTTCTTATAACTTCTTAGTGAGCTGTGACGACATACTAAAATAATATAATATATAACCTCGTTTGGCGCGCACTTTGGCCTAAGTTGCATTTTGCGCCATAAAGCCCTTCATCATCATCATCATCATTGAAACTTCTTATATACTCTTGTATGGTTCTTATATGTTCTTATTTGATCATATGCGTTTATTAAACCGAGACATTTCTTATACATACAAAAATTTTCACTAGGGGTCCGCAGCAAACAGCGTGTCTTTTCGCTACAGTGTTACCGAACACATTAACGATATATTGATTCACTAAAAGCTTAACTTCAGATTTTTTATCCCCTCCTATTTTTTTTCTTTTTAGTTACCGCGACGATTTTGGGTTAAACCCAAATGATATACACACAAAATTTATCCGCATGGCAAATACGTGCAAGAGAGCACCAGATTTGCCCGAGCACGTGCTGTCAATTCCAGAGAGAACTCCAACAAGGAAGCAGACGACGCAAAAGTAATAATAAAAAAAAGCAGACAACGCAAAAAGAAAAACGCAAAAGTTATATATATATATATATATATATATATATATAAAGAAGACGACACTGAAAAGAGAAAACGCGAGGGTGAGACAGACACGCATTTCATTGCAGACGACGAAAACAAAATCAAAAAGGGTCGGGAGAGCGTCTACTGTGTAAGCTCAACTGCCTTCTGAAAGAATGCATTGTGGTTGTTGTTTTTAGCGATGAATATTTTTGAAAGAATACTGCAAGTATACTGTACTGAGGTCGAAATGAAACACGTAAAGAGACGCGATATAGTCTCCAGACAGGATTGCTCGAATAAGTTGCACGAGATTGCAACCAGTCACTGCCGGTGCCAGAAAAAATAATAAAAAAAGAAAGCCATCTGAAAAAAAAAAAAAAAAAAGCTGGTGTAAGTTATACATGATGATTGAAACCTGAGACTGTGGTTTGAAAAAGGGAAACTCCTGAAGGAGGAAGAAAATGGACAGACAGTTTCAATCATGATGTACGACCACTTGCTTCCCATTCCGGCTTGAAAACTAATAATAATAATAATAATAATAGTACTAATAATAATAATAATAATATTAAAGTGTCAGTGAAAGGAGCCACGCTGCGGAATTTCAGAACTACGCAACTTGGAATACAAAAAAAAAAAGAAGACAACTTTGAAAAAGAAAAGAGGATTAAAAGCTTATTTTACTGTCGTTGGAAATCAGGGACCGATAAACGCACAACAGCGGGTAAGTATACGCTTTTTTTTTTTCCAAAGTATAGAACGCTTTTTGCCGGGACCCCCTAATCTCAAGGATTTGTATAAAGGGGAGAGGGGGCAGGGCCCTCCCCCCTTAAATGTACGGGGAAATTGGAAATTTACTTCGTGGTCACGTGACTCCACGACTTGATACGAAGAGCTCGATTTCTCGGCTAAATTTAATGGACAAATTGATGTCACGCTACGTGACCACATGATATGAGGTAATGTCAAGTGACGTGTTTTCGTGGAATCGCCAATTCCCGCAGAAGAGTAGACGAGCGACTATCCTTGAAGAGTTACATACATTCACGGAACTGTCGACATTCTCAAGAACAAACGCACGTTTTTGACAGCTCCCCCGAAAATATATCGGCTCAAGCTCCTCCCACGCCCTCACTACCGCCCCCCTATGTTCCTTCGCGATGCGCAAATAGTCCGCTGCCGACGAGCTGACGTCACACAAGTCGTCACGTCTGCTGCCCCACCGCGTTCGCTGCCGTGGCTGGTACGTGGTGCTTATTAGGCAGGCATTCTAAACTTGTACCCAACCATAGCAGATTGCGACTTAGTGACGCTCTATATGCAGACGACAATGTAGTAACGAGCAGACACACGTCGCTAGAACGCGTCCTTTCAGGCCCTTTTAGGCCTACGACGCTTGCCCCCTCGTAGATAGGGCCAGAGCTCCTTCTTGGAGTTTTCAGTCGCTCGAGGTGGAAACCGCTCTCGGTCCCAAAATAGGGAAGTTGCGTTCCCCATCTATAATTCAAGAGCGAGAAGAGCGTCCCCTCACGATTTCCATCACCCGCCGGCGGCTTTTCAGAGAACTCGACTAAAAACTCGGCAGACTTTTGCTGACGGGAGCATGACGCACTCGCTCTTCGCGTGTAGGGACGGACCATCATTGTTCTTCCGAGCACGCACTCCAAGAGAGTGCAGGCGACGCGAGTTATCTCCCCAGGATGAACGACGCGAGTCGCGACTTCAACAAGTAAAAGAAGAACACTTCCCAACTTTTCTTTTTTTTAAGCATGAAATGCTTTTTAATATTAATCCCCGAATTCCTTGTCCCATCGTCTGTGCATTCCTCGCTGAATTAGGCGTAGAAATAGGCGTCACGTGACCGAAACGCCAGTTCAGCTTCTGCGCTATATTTAGCGGAAACTTGACGTCAGGGGACTCACACACCATTTCAGTTTCTCCGTTAACTTTGGCAGGGAAATCGATGTCGCGTGACCTATATGCACCGTCAGAATCCCCGCTAAATTCAGCGGGGAAAAAATTGACGCCACGTGACCTGACGTTGTGGCCTACGCATCGGGTCAGTTTCCCCGCTAAATTCAGCGGGTAGATTGATACAAAGATGGGTCCTTCTTCACTCCCCCGAAACGGCTGTTTTAATGTCAATCAAACAAGTTTATCGCATTTCATGCATTATGGAACTTTAAAAAAAGATAATAATCGCCGCCATTTCCTTTTTTTTTTTTTTTCGAGCATATTCGTTTTTTGGGAGGATAAAAATTTTACCCCATTTATGGTTGGCCCGGCAATAAAGAGGAATGCTTCTTCACAAAATACGGCAAGCCGCGGGGAAACGAGCTGAAACCGCGAAACCGAAACCTGTTTCCTGTTTTTTGACGTCACGCGACCCTCGGGCCTTGAGGGTACTGAAATAAATAAATAAAATAAATAAATAAATTGCCTACGTCACGCATGGCAGTCCTAACACATTGGTCGTCAAAAATAAAACTATGCCTATGCCTGAAGAAGAAAAAAAAAAAACAATTGAAGAGGAGTAAGCTTCCAAAAACTTCGAACCCTATTATCCTTCACTGCGCACGCGCACTGGGCCGCCATCGTCGTCCGCTCGCTGCCCATTGTGTGCAACTTACTTCGAAATTCCCGTCGACTTGTGTCGATTTTGTTTTCTCGATGCTCGAGCGTTTCCCGACTCATCAAATATTAAGACTCGTCCTAAGGCGAGCTTGAGCCGGCGGGCCCGAGTTTAACGAGACAAAGGCCGCCCTACAAAAAGGGTGATCTAATCCCCCTAAGGCCGCTCGGCTAATCCCATCGGGACGCAAATGATGTTAAACGAAGGACGACGAAACAACGCACGGTCCCACGGAATTTGATACCCTTTCGCCGCGCGCGAGCGCGAAAATTAAGCTTTCTTGATCGAGTCCTCGATCGAATGGTTCAACTTATTTCTGACGCAGAAACATCGCCCCTCTCCGCACACTTTTCTTTTCTTTTATAGGGTCCATTCAAGAAAGGTAAACCCGCGGCTTCTTAGCCCGCATAGAGAAACTACGCACCGAAGAAAGCTGTGAAACTTTGTGAGAATGTGACGCTAGCGGTGGTGATACAAAGCGAAAGTTGGAGCACACGGCGTTACACGAATCAAAAGATACCAAAGAAAAACAAAAGTCATCGACAAAACTGGCCACTTCGAAAGACGATACTGTGTTCTTTCCATGCTGACAAGTTTTGATTTTATTTTTTATTTTTTTTTTTCGCTGAAATAAGGCCACAGGCACCCACAATACCAAATTACAGTTTGATAAATATTAGGGAGTTTTCGTAGACCGCGTTTTCCCCTCCGCTAAGCCCTCCGCAACGATGAAGCCGGTACTGCGCCTGCGCGCCCATGGCCTTGACTGTAGAGTTCCGGGTATCGTAGCGGGTTGCGGAGGGACTTAGCGGAGGGGGAAACGCGGTCTACGAAAACTCCCTAGTAGGCTGAGGCAAACGTCGGCTCATAAAAAGTTTTTTTTTTTCTTTTGTATCTTTTGATTCAGATAACGTCCTCACCGCTAGCGTCACATTAGGGAGTTTTCGTAGACCGTTTCCGCCGTCCCGCAGTGCTCTCCGCGACTCGCTAGAGTCGGAACTCTACAGTCAAGGCCATCGGCGCGCAGGCGCAGTAGCGGCTTCTACGTTGCGGAGGGCTTAGCGGAGGGGGAACGCGGTTTACGGAAAGGAAACTCCCTATTCTCACGAAGTTTCAGCTTTCTGCAATGCGTAGTTTCTTTATGCGGGCTATAAAGTCGGGTTTACCTTTCTCGGTCGGACCCTGTGCTTTTGAAGCTGAGCGTTCCTCAATGACTCCGCCCAGTCCGCTTCACGGGAAGTATGGATCGATGGATGGATGTTAACGGCTGTACCATTTATAACGAGCTGTAGCTTCCGCCACTTAGGAGGAAAGATGTCAGCGTTGCCAGACTGTCGAAAGAATTATGCGAAAATCACCGAACTCCTTTCACCACTCTCGCAACACTGTATCTGCAGTACACTTGGGGAGAGAGCGCTGCGTGAGCGTTGGATTCTACATTATACCACGTTATACCAACAAAACTTATCCAAAACTAAAGCAGGATTTTTTTGTTTAGGTGGAAGAGAAAGTAACACGAACAGACGGCAACACAGAATCTGAAGCTTGGATTAATGGTTGGATGGATAGTATTGGCTATACCCTTTGTATCGGGCGGTATATTGCGCCACCTAGCCTATGATTAGATTTGAATTGGATTTTTTCGGCTTCACCCTTGTAACGGGTGATTACAGAGCTTCGGATTCTAGATTCAGCCAGTTGGCTCCTCTGTGACGAGCACAAATCTCTATGACAATTTGCTGGATCGAACTGCCCCGCTCCGCGAATGCGGTCACCGGAAGTTCCAAATCGGCCATCTTGGGCCCGTGTAAATTCTGCCGGGTGAAGCGTTGCAAAGGCAGGGCGGCTGCGTGCTCAAAGACACATTTTTTGCTCGTTCGCCGTCATTCGCCAAAAAAGTTTGTGAAAATGCCTCGTGAACGGTCGTAGCTGCCTTCGAGAGCCCGTGAAAATGTTTATGAAAGCGGACCACCGCAGGAAAAATGGCACAATTCATCTAACGCAAGTCTCGCGGTCAGGTGGCTTGATCAAAGGACATACCATGGCACGCCAAAGTGCTGCGTCTCTGTGTGCGATAACAAGCATTCTGGTTCGCATGCTGCACAAAAAGTTTTAGAACACTACTCGTATTCTCCCAAGAGATTTTTTTTTTTTTAATATTTGGGGGGGGGGGGGGGGGGCTATTTACGCTTTTGTGGTCCAACCTCTAGGGCTGGCCCACTTAATTTGCGTATTCAGCCACGTTATCTGCATCCAAGTCACCCTTTTTGCGCGTCAGATTTCTGCAAGCCCTTCAAAAATGGTATACTGGTCTTCCCCCCTTTTTTTTTTACTCCCATTTTTATCTCAGCAGGACAGATCTATCTCAAACACAAAATTTTACCAGTAAAAGGAAAAAAAAATGTAAATGACGTACGCTAGCGATTCCGGGCTTGAGGAGGGAGTGAAACTCGCGAGTGGGGCTAAGGTACGTACGGCAAACGTGCGTTTACATTGCCTTGTTTCAACGGACGATGTAATGATTTTTTTTTTTCGGAGTGTCCTGGTGTTTTTATTTATGTATTACTTATATTTATCTCTTATTCAGCACGGTATCAACCGAGGCTCGACTTGTTCAGAGCCAAAGAAGAACATTGTAGATCGAAGCATTATTTACTATTTAATCTTACAAACTGCGTTTGCTACCGTCTGGCAATATTTTGCGGTATAGTTAGATAAACATAAATCAAATCTTATTCCACGTTTGGCCAGTTGTATTTACAACTTCTACAGTCTCGCGATTCCGAGTATCAGGTACCGGCTGCAATGACGAGGCTTTGCCCTTTCTTCGGCGTAAGGGGCACTCCCATCGCTTCGCCGCCGGAGAAGCACAATGCAGGACATCTAGCCTTTTGCGAGGCACAATACGGCACTCCCATTCAGCGCCTCAGCTGAAAGGCTGTTCATCGAAGCGGTCGACATCTTCACGAAGAAATGACGCAAGATGTCTGACGAGATTTTCGAGAGCCAGCTGTTGCTCAAAATACTCAATGTCAGTAATCGGAACTGGCGGCCACAATAAAACACTCGAATAACCCTCTTTCATTCGTTTCTTACTCGAGGCTTACTGTTTGAAGTAACGCCACGAAAGTAACGGATTACTTTTTGGTGTAACGGTCACTTATTCAATAGAAGGGTGATTGTAAATAAATAGAATTTAGCATCGGGTAATTCTAAATGTAATTCCTTACTATTTTATTATTATTAACGGGCACACGCCTGATTACACATTGCTCATGTTTGGAGCTTCTGAAGGTACCTCGCAACGAAGTTTGTTGGGATAGGCAGCCCAAGAGTCCTGTAGCAGCTACTGCCCAAAGTTGCCCCTTTTCGCCACCAGAGGCGTTCGCGTCATATGAAAAGCGTGCACGCGTTCATTCTTTTTGTCGTGCACGGCATTTACTGTGTCCTGTTTGGACACACATTTACTGACAGAAGTTATGAGCTGCACATCGTGGACTACACTAAACGTTTACGCGTAACGTGTCCCGAGCCCCGCCAAGAAAAATAAAATTAGACATTAGATGTTTAGACAGCGTGAAATCGGTCTGCCATAGCATACAGCACAGGTATGGCCATACTGGCTCACGGTCTGGATGAGAAACCAGTGCCGTACGACTGCTGGCCCCCGTACGACGTGGTGACACGCCACTTCTCTGCGCGAATGGAGAACGCCAGCTTCTGCGCAGTTGTAACGTCGTAACAAGGACAGTTCTTAAAAAGCCCCTAAAAAGAAAAGAAAAAAAAAATTAACAGTCTGGTTGGCACACGCGTGTCAAAAAATAAATATTACGCGAAAAAAATTGTTTGTTTAGAGCAACATTGACGGCGAGAGACTCATTTGAAATTCTGTGTGCAAAGTCCATGACATCACGGGCCATTCCGGAATGACCATCTCAGTCTTTCGCCCTTTCTACCTCAATGTGATAGCGAAGTCGATCAAGCCGATCCACCTCTCGTCCACGCGCCCGAAATGCCGAGAGAGAAAACAAGCGGAAAGGAGGTGACTACCGACTAAATCGCGTCTCGCGCCGTCAAATTTTTTTTTTCGCGTAAAATTAATTTTTTAACACGCGTGTCCTACCCAGATTGTTAATTTTTTTTAATTTTTTTCTCGTTTCAGCGGTTTTTTAAGTTGCCACTATAAATATGGAGCCGTCGACTTCGCAGAAGTCGCGGATAGCCGAAACTTCTTCGACCGATAACCAGAGCCAATTTTCGTCGATAAAATCGGTCCAATTAACGCACACTTCTCCAGCATACTCTTCAAACATCGGTCGATAATAACAACAAAAATTAAAAAAAAACTGAATTAAAAAAAAAAAGAAAAAAAGGAAGGAGGCGGGAAGCGAACGCGGCATATAGGAAACCGTGTCAACAGACAGCACGGCCTGTCGCTGCCGCCACGGCGAGCAAGCGAGCAAGCTGACGCAATCGCCTTCTAACGAGACTTGCGAAACGGCGGTCGACGTCCCGACGGCCGAAAACACCAAGAAAACCTTCGGATACGGCGGGCGGGCGACCGCGCCAGGTTACACCGACCCTGCGGCGTGCACGTACTACAAAACGCGATTTTACCGAGACCGAGAAAAAAAAAAACGCTTTTTGATAATCTTCGTTTTGCTGGAATCGCGGCGGGCAGCAGCAGCAGCAGCAACAGCGGCTATTCACTGGACGCCACATTCAAGGGCGATGTTTAGAGCGCATTCGCAGAACGAGCTCACATTAATAGCCTATATACAAAGACCGGCAATTTCGATGGTTCGACGACGGAGCCATGAGTGACCGGTCGCAAATTTGGAGCGCAAGGATCTGGTAGCACAGAGCATCAAAGAGACATTTCTAGGGGAACCTGGACGTCAGCGCACAGCTTTTGCAGCGGCGAGGACCCGAAACACACTCGTTCGCTCGGGAGAAGTGTGTTTCAGCGTCTCGCCGCAGCGGGGCGCCAGTCGCATGGCTCTCCTCTCATCCGTTGTCTGCTGCTCCACCTTTTCCATTTCTGCGGCCGCTTCTCGTGGCGATCTGCCAGGCTTTGTCAGTATACAGGAGGCTACTTCCCTATACATAACGCGGGGGGCATACAGACAGCTGTTGTTACAGTGCCTGGAACGCGACTCTTCTGACTGGCGTGTTTGGCGTCCTAGTCCACCCGTGCGTCAAGAGTGGTCCCCGAGTGACAACGAACGACGCCACAAAAGCTGGAGTGTCGTGCTGTCGGACGTGGCGATCCTGGCAGTTGGTCGTAAAAGTTCCAAACAAAAAAATCACATCTCCACGTGGTGAATGATGTTGATTGGGGCGAAGCTCTGGTGGTGCTGATGATACTGATTTTATTGTTCATAGGTAGTGCTGACGGTGCTGATTTTGTTTTATTGCTCATAGGTAGTGCTGAGTTCTGGGTTGCATTTCGACTTCATTATTACTGCTTTATGGTCGGTGAAATGCAGAGCCATGCATGCAAAGTTTAGCGCGATTATATACGCATTTGACCGCAGCGCCCTCTCCTCTATAGACGTTGAGCGGCTACATGCAACGTTTCATCCATGACATCCCCAGCTCTTGAGTTACTAACACATCTCAGAGCCCCCTACTCATCCCGCAGTCGTGGCCGAGTGGTTAAGGCGATGGACTAGAAATCCATTGGGGTCTCCCCGCACAGGTTCGAATCCTGTCGACTGCGCAAGCATTTTTTCTTTTTTTTTTTTTTTAAGAAGACAGATGGGATGGCAATCGATGTGAACACGGACGGACGGACGGACGGACGGACAAGGCTAGACCCTAAGGAGCTTCGCCCCTAAAAGGCAGGAAAGAACGCGAGTGTCGTGGCTAGTCAAGTTGGAGTGTGACCTGCGGGAGAGCGGGCGCCTGCCGCACGCACCGTAACTTGCGGCGCCAGCGCTAGGATCGCGTCAGGCGACGACGTGACACGTTTATGACGTCATCGAGCGGAAATTGATAGACCAATTTCTAGGACGCGGTAAATACACAACCTCCTATATTGGAGGCTACGCTATAATTAGGGTTCCGTGTTTGTAGTTTATTGTTTGCTAGATTCCTACTTTTGTTTCGAAATTCGGAGTTTAATTTTGATATGTTTACAGTCTTCCAGAATTAAAAAAAAAAAAGAGGAAAAAGTACAAAGAATGTTCTCCAAGAACTTGCTCGGTTGGCGCCGTTGTCCCTGGCAGTATACTAAAGGCCCATTCACAAACACCTGCAACCGAGTAAGACCGACAGAGACAAGACCGGTTTTTAAGTTTTGTGCGACGGCTTAGGGCAGGATGCGCAGCTACGGAGCTGGTCCTAAGCCGTCGCAAGAGGCTTAAAAACCGGCCTCGTCTCGTCTCAGTCGGTCCTACTCGGTTGCAAGTGTGTGTGAACGTGCCTTAACATTCTCACTATAAAACCTGCAAACAAGTATTGCTTCAATGAACGTCGATACTTTAAAATCACTCAACTCACGGACGCGTAGCCGCTGGAAAACTTGCTTTTTTTTTTTCCATTCCGTTTCACCGCATTTCACTTAGCATCTGCACGGACTAACATAGCAGTTACAGCTGTAATCTTCCCCCTTTTTCTCTCCCGTAAAATGTATGGGTCCATAGCTCCCACCCTAAGGCGCCGTTCCCACACTTGCAACCGAGTAGGACCAAGAGGCACAATATTGTTTTTTAAGCCTCTTGCGACGGCGTAGGACCAGATGCGCTGCTGTGGAGCAGGTCCTACGCCGTCGCAAGAGGCTTACAAACCGGTCTTGTCTCTCGCGGCCCTACCCAGTTGCAAGTGTGTGAACGGCGCTCAAAGATAAATACCGTAACAGTGGCTTTTTTTTTTCTTTTCTTTTTTATGGCACAGAAGTTTCATAACTTGTTGTCTCGAACGAACCTCGACCATATCAACGTAAACACCCTTCTGTCAATGATACACGAGATTTGAGAGGAGATTAGATGTGTCCTCTCCTCAGGACCTCTAGTCCTGTGTTCTGGTTAAATTTAACATTATTGTAAAACGCCGTTTCCTTTTTTTAGAGTGATTGGAGTTTATTGGACCGAAGAGTGTTCTTTCGGAGAATCACTATTTGCGGCGAGATGTTTTGGTGGCGCCCTCCTGTGGTTCCCCCTTGTGACGTCATTACCTTGCAAACAACAAGTTCGATGGTGTTTGTTATTAGCATGGTGGAAGCTTGAAATCATTGCGCTCTCAAAGGAACACTGCCAACACCGTCAAAATTAAAGTTCTTTCATTCCTCTTATTTCCGTCGATGATAAATCCCCTTCCCGACGTCATAGTCAGCGTTCGACCAATCGTGGAAGGCCGACCACAGCGACGCTTTCGGTCGCGCACGGGGCTAATAGGGAGTATTCACTGGCGGCCATATCTGTGTGCGCGAATGCTGAGCGCGTGCTGACGGCGAGCTCCCACGGTTCTTTTGCAACGTGCATTCCGCACCATCAAGAGTGCCGGTCTTAGCAGCCTATTGATGTGAGCTCGTTCTGAGCATGCGCTCTAAACAGCACCCACAAATATGGCGTCCAGTGAATACTCCTTATAGTAGTATTATATATTCACACACATGTTTTTACAACCAAACCTTAGCAGCCCCCTGTTGAGGTACCTAGGCTAGGTGGCGCAAGCTACAGCCATTGGCATCAATCCATCCATCCAACATTTCTCATCGACAAAAAAAAAAAAAAAAAAGGAAGAAAACACCTTGTTTATGCATCAAAAAGTCATCTTTCCCTCCGTTCCGCCCCAATTCAAAAGAGCGCGACAAAAAGCTCCGAACATGAAACAGCCCGACAATGCAATTTGCTTCCTCGGCGTGCAATCAGCAAGCCGTTAAGCTCGCTTACAACGCCGGCCTTCGACGACGCTGGCGCCGCGGCGCGGCCGTTAAGCGCACCACAGCGCGCGGGGGTTAATCTCGAATAGAAGCCATAAAGACGGCATGTTGACCGAAGGAGTCGGGGGAGGCAAATGCAATCATCAGGCGCGTGAATATACCGTATACGCACTTCGGTCCACGAGAGTACATACATATATTAAAAAAAAGAAAAAAGAAAACGGAGGCAATTGACATTTCCCTTTTACCTTAGGATGGACCGCTGCGAACGCTACGAGCCATCCAAGCCAAACCAACGCTGTGAGCGTATCCAATGCCATCTAGAAGACAAGGCCTATGCGTGATGTTATTAGTAGTGGTTCCACAAAGCGTCGCCGCGAACGCGACGCTGGCACGCGTCGACGCCAAGTCGGACGCCGTCGTGTTTTGCCGCTTGGGGGCGGGCCGAAGATCCAGTAACGATGACGTCATGCGCACGCCCTTCTCTTTTCTATACGTTTGCAAGTACGGTCTCTGGGCGCCGCCATGTCGCTGCTGGGGCACCAAGTTAATCCGATTAAGACGCCTTAGCAAGGTAGTATGGCCGCGCCTAACTGCGCACCCCAAGCGAGCAAGATGGCGGCGATCGGAGGCCGTGCTTGCATCCATCGGTCCGGTCCGTCGTAAAGCGAAAACGGAGAGCGCAGACGGGCGTCGAGCAACAATCATTCCCCCATCATCACGTAAGGACGGGAGAACGCGCGCGTGATTTTTACGTCGTGTCGTGCGTCGCGCGTGTGACGCACGCGACGAGACGGCTGGGGCAGTGCATCGCGATTTCTAACTTCTGCGCGACACGTACGAGTGTGTAGGTGTCGTGTACTGTACACGGCACATATATCGCCGACGAGGAAAGCTTTCGAATACGGCGCGTGCTCATCCAAAACAAAGATTCTCGCTCTTGTTGTTTTTTTTCTTAGATGAACACCGCCTAGACTTCATAATTTAACATCGCGCTTGATCGATGACCGCCGTTAGATCGTTAATGAATGTATCAAATGCGGATCTCTGTTTTTGTTTTTCTAAGTTTCTATTATCCGCTAGGTTCGGCGTAATAAATTGATATTACACGTATATATATAAAAAAAAATAAAAGCCATCGACGTTTTTCTTTTAGGATATCGCAGGAACATGACTCCATCGCAGGAAAACCGCAAAGAAACAAAAACGCAGAAAAGCAAATCGCCATAAACGACCATTCGCTTGCTGCTTGTCTTCGGGGAGGCAACCCACAATCATAACCGCAACAATTAAAAAAAAAAAAAAGAAGTTTTGATTGCATTTTTAATTTTAATTGCGGGTGTTGTACGTAAACTCCGAAAATAGACGAGTGTGCGTATGTATATGCACCCTGAACTTAGTCTGCCATGGTGTCCTTAAAAGACGGGTACCCTGCGTAATATGTTAACTAACCAGCGGCGCATACCTAAAGTGATGGCGACCATGCCAAGTAGTTCTTTCGCGGATGAATGGATGCTAACGGCTGCACCATCTGTAACGGACGGTAGCTTGCGCCACCTAGACTAGAACTTAAAAACCAAAAGTATGCGCCCCTGATGATGCTGATGATTTTGTGTAAAATCCAGTGTGTCCACAAAAGTGGACTGGCTGTGTCCCATCACACCCATTCCATTGGATTGTACGGACCACATACGGAAGGAAGTTACCATGACAACATGCAGCTCCTGTCAAACCACCTCCAACCCTTGCCTGCAGAAGCCCATATGTTGCGGCAAAAGAAAATAAAAGTAGACACTTAAAAATTGCGTTAGTTCGAAGAGAGAGAGAGAGAGAGAGAGAGAGTGAGGGGAGGTATGTTAACAGTTTGATAAATCGCGAATACGCTTAGATAAAGTTTGCTTCCCCGAGTCCTTCGGTCAACATGGCATCTCTATGGCTTCTATTAGCGATTAACCCCCAGCGGGCTGTAGTGCGCTTAACGGCCGCATCACGGCGCCAGCGTCGTCGAAGGCCACGTTGTACCTTGTAATTACGGTTTGCTGATTGCTGCTGTTTCGTGTTAAGAGCTTTCTGTCGCGCTCTTTAGAGCAGAACGGAGGGAAAGATGACTTTTCGATGCATGTACAGGGGTGTTTTGTTTATTTGTATGTTGATGGATTATTTTTATCGATGAGAAATGTTGGACCGATGGATGGATGCTAACGGCTGTACCCTTTATTAGCGGACGGTATCAGCAGAAAAAAGTGCTGTTTAGGTTTCTGACATTTTATTTAGAACCTTCGATTATTCATAGAACAAATATATAATACAATTGATTACATCGTAGTACAGCATAAAAAAAAAATGTTTTGATTTCGCCGAAGCGAATTGGCCTACAACGTCATCGAAGTCAGTTTGCCCCGGTTTCTCCCTACACCCAACACAGCGGGATCACAAAGTCTGTCCTGGCCCATGGAAGTTCCAAAGACCAAAGTATAATTAGTTCACATTCCTAAAACATTTCGTTATGAAGAGAGCGCCCTTTGTCCAATCCAAACTCAGGGCTTCCTCCTCGAATTCTCGTCGGCGCCCCCCCCCCCCCCCCCTTTCCAGTTATGCCAATACACCCAACAAATATTGGACTTCTCCTCCGCCAGATGAAGCTAACAGTTTTTTTTTGTTTTGTTTTTAAATTTTCGTCGAGGATGCGCACAAAAGTTGAACTGCAGTCGGATCTTCGTCGAACATCACGCTGAAAGTTCGAAAAAGCCGAACTTGGTCGACCTCGAACCTGAGCAGGTTCGCGACAACCCTAACAAAAAACTGTCTGCAGACAGGTTACGCACGGCGTGTCCGCAGATGATTCTCTCATCACGTCTGCAACGAACGACGTGTCTTTCGGTATGACGTATTAGCGGCGCCACTCCAGCTTTCGGGTCTTACTACGCGTACAACTCAAACCTACTGATTTTTTTTTTTTTTTTTCAGTCGTTCGTGCAAAAATGTGTAAAACAACTAAAGAGAGTTTCAAACACGTCATAGGGAGAAAGGCTTCCGTCCTGCCACTTCCGGTCACCTGACACACAGCCGCGAGGCTTACCATTGGTTGGCAAGGAAGCGATCACACCGACAAAAAGAAAAGGTCCAACCCGGTAGAACCCTGTCGCAGAGCCGCTGCGACAGTTATACATGTATATACGCTCGAGGTTTTAGCCGCGGAACGACAGGAACTGCGGCGTTCACGGACAACAGTCGCACCACGTCAAGGGGGCTTTGGGACGTGCCCAAGTTAAGAGGTTGTTCGTTACAACGTACGCGCTTCCAGGTGCCACTTGGGCGCCGAACAATTCCTACGCCGGATACGCCACACACACGTGAAAAAAAAAAAAAAAGTGCGTTAAATAAACAAGGAGGCAGTCAATCGACCTACACCGATCTATGACCTTCAAAAGACACCTCCTACAGGACTCCGAAGACTCCAGAAGGTTCCTGTTCTTCCTACACCCTAAAGTTCTCCGCATACATTTGTGACAGAAAGATCTGCGGACATATCTGCAGACAGTTTTTGTATGACAAACATGACAGCACCCTCCCACGAGGGAAAAAAATGCTTCAGACAGTGTCTGGAGTCTGGACACAGTCTTTTGTAGGCTGTATGAGCGGTGTGAGTGCGGTTTTTGGAGCGTCCCAATTTCAGATATCTCCCCTTTTTGTGAGGATCTAGGACTGGCCTATATAAGAGACGAAGAGTGGGTGAGCATCAGCGGGGTTTACCTGGACATTTGTGCAGCACATGAACTCCCTCGGGCTACAGGAGTAGTCCTTGCTGCAGGAGGCGGGTACGTCCTCGTCCTCCAGTATGTCTTCCATAGCGCACGGCGGACGCCCGACAGCCTCCCTCGCCGAATCCTAAGGATATTGTCACTTCAACGTTGGACCTCACACAAGTCTTCTACGCCGGGTTGCGGACGATGACGAGGGACTGCGTCTTAGAAAGATACATCGGAGCCAGTTAACCAGTGTGTCCCTGTAGGCTTATGAACTTGAGTCGTGGGTTTTGCAAACTTTCCCAAGAATCCTTGGCCCAGGGCAAACAGACAGCGAGGACAGTAGTTCGGTTGTAGACCAGACGATGCCAAAGAACTGTGTCCCAGAAAGATGCATAGACTGCAAGAGCGAAGGGATCACGATGTCCTGGTACGCTTGTGGACTCGTGCTGTCGATTTAGCGAACGTCTCGAAGAATAATTCGTGGCTCAGGGAGTACGGGCGACAAGATTGCGTACTCCAGAAATCATGGATATCCAAGTCGTCGAAAGTGTACAGGACGCACCCGGGAAACCTTCTGTCAGCAATAGGAGCTTCCGATGGCACACGGAGATTCCAGACATCCAGTCAAGTCGCTCGTGATCGTGGAGGTCCACAAATCGGTGGTCGAATGCAACGAACATAGCGCAACCCACGCCTCAACAACTACGAGCGAGGCCAACAATTCGTACGCTTCAAAATAACAAACCTTCGTCCTGTAAATGAAAAGGTCCAGAGTTCAGCGAAACATCGCTCGAACTCACGGTGTAACCTGGAAAACACCGATATCAAAACACCGACGAGTGCCGGTAAGGCCCTACTCGAAGAACAGGCATACCACGGATCGGCAGAACCGCGCACCGGGAATCGACCAGGGCTCAACGCAAATTCCAAGAGAGTCCGACGCGATCCCAGGTGTCCACAGACGCCCGGAAGACGACACCTACAAACAACAGTCACCGTCCAAACAAGGAACGAGCAGCGCAAACGAAGGAAGCCCTTGCTAGAACGCTAAGTGACAGACGAACCCACCGCGGTCCCAAAACGCACTTCCGACAACGCCGCCGTACCACTCCCACCTTTCCGCCACCCAACTCAATCTCACCCACGACGGCTGCCTAATCAAAACAAGGAAGAACACCAGCGAGCGCCGCAGAACCACAACACAGACAGTCGTCGACCTCCTCCTCCCGTCGCAATCGACTGACGAACCGACCGGGCGAACCCGTCAAAACACGCCGACGACGATATCAGCGTTGACGGCAGACCCTGGCACGGTCTCACTTCCATCGCCATGTGTCAGAAGTTCTCACCAGCCGCCAGAAGCATCTTCCCCCGAGGGATCTCTATCTGCGCTAGAACACCCCCTCTCCCCAACGCCTCTCGCTTCGGCAATAATAGCCGCGGTCACGTGGTTGCGGTGCAGGCTCGGAGATCGAACACACTCACGGGGAGGTCAGTCGGCCCTGAGAACAACCACACGCTGCGTCGGTCGGCGCCTGCCGCGCTTGCTGCCTGTGGAGGGGGCGTTTGGTTGATACCACCGCGCCGATGACTTTGGGAGAGACAGACGCACGGCCGCGCACGCGCGGGCGTTCACAACAACCGGAAACGACTCCACTTTCTCCTTTCCCACCCCCTCGCCTTCGATCCAGTGAGAGAGAAAGAAAGCAATATGGAGCAGCTTCAGAAACACGCCCACACGGAAAGTGAAAAAACAAACAAACAAAATAACTATGTATATATAGTATATACACCTGCGGTTTGCGTGCGTGTTGCAGACATGCGGTAGGGAAGGTGGTGTTGACGTTTCACATATTCTCCGGATGTTGTTTTTTATTTAAATTCTCTATTTTGACGAGCTTGCACGGATTGTACTAGCAACACTGCGTCTAATGAGAATAATACGTAAATCGCAAAATAGATATAATTAAAAAAAATAATCGCAGTAACTTATAACCTAAGCGATAAATAGCATAGCATATTCGAGCAAATTATTTTAGTTACGACTATTGCAACCAAAGAAGTTACGCAATCTTCACTACCGTACAAGAATAGTTAGATCACTAAACAGATAAAAAAAAGAACGTTATTGCAGCAACAATTAAGTAAACAATATAATATCTTTAAAAAATAATAGTGGCTACAAAACCAAAACACTACAAGATCTTCACTGACGACGACAATACTTTGATCACTAAATGGATATGAAAAAAAAAAAAAAAGTTGTTGCATCAATTTATTGTTCGTACAATATCATGCCCTCTTCAAGCAAATAGTTTTGGTTACAACTACTGCCACCCCAAAAAAATTATAGATTCTTCATTAATGACAATAATACTTAGATCGCTAATCACTAAATAATAAAACTTATTGCAGCCACTTATTATGTATGCAATATATAACTGCTCCTTCGAGCAAATAATTTCCGTTACAATTACCAGAACCAAAGAAATTACAAGTTCCTCAATTAAAACTTGGGTTTGGGCGACATTGGTGACACATTCAGTGTACTGCACACCGTGCTTCTTCCGTAGATAGCAGGGTTGGCCAAGCTGCGGCTCGCGAGCCGCATGCGGCTCTTCGCGTGTTAAAGTGCGGCTCGAGGCTCCCTCCCCTACCCCCCCCCCCCCCTTCCCCCCAAAAAAATAAAAAATAAAATAAAAATAAAATGAAACGGGTTTTAAATCGAAAGACAGGTTGCAATTTGGTAGTGCTACTGCTACCTTACGTACAGTTGGACTGCTTTTGACTCGAATAGATTGAAAGTAGAGTTTCGTTTATTGCTCTAAACAAAAATTTGAACCCCCCCCCCCCCCCCCCCCCGCCCACCCCCGCCCCGCGGCTCTCGGACGTTTCGTGGTTTTGTTTGCGGCTCTTAGGCCGGGTCAGCCTGGCCACCCCTGGTAATTAGTATCTCGTCGTATACGAGATAGCGTTAAGCTGTGGAAAAGTTTACATCGGACAAACTGGCCGCTGTTTTAACGACAGGGCACGGGAACATAATCTCTCTGTGCGCACCAACGTGGGGAACATCTTGCTGACCACTGCAGGCGATGCGCTGGCTGTAAGCCTCTTTTGGCTGCAACAAAGTTAAAAAAAAAAAAAAAGATGAAACCGAGAGAGAGAGATTACAGAGGCATTTTACATCAAAAGGAAAGATGACCCTGCAGCGTTAGCATGCTTTTTCTTTTTCTGCTCCAAAAAGAAGTAACTTTTCTAGATAGCTTCCTGTGAGAGTGTTGATTGGTTGTATTGCGGGTGTGGCAAACGATTTAGTGTATATAAGTTACGATGTTTTTCTAATAAAATCAGTTGTGAGTTAGCGCCCGTCCTGTCGTCTTTGCGCCTTTATTACCCTTGTTTTGTTCGCGCTTTTTAACCTTTTAAATACAAGTTCTTCGCTAATGACAAGACTATTTATAGCTCCCTAAACAGATTTTTTTTAAAAAATAACTATTGCAGCCACGTATTACGTACACGACATAATATCATTGCGTCTCCAACAAGATAATTTTGGTTACAACTACTACTACAAAAAAAAAACTACAATTTTTACATTGATGACAAGAATACATAGATCACTAGTAAGATAGAGAAAACGTCTGTCGCAGCAACTTCTTACACATACGATATATCATTCCTTTTTCGAGCAAATGACCTAGGTTTAAAACTACGGCCCCCAAAGAAAGGATGAGTTCTTCACTACCGACAAAAATACTTAAATAACAAAAGCAAAAAATAAATAAATAATAAAACGTCATTATACTCTGTTTTAGCTTACGATGCACCGCGGAGGACGCTACGAGCCATTCCAGCCAATCAAATCACGCGCGAGTATCACGTGATTTCCGGGAAGGTCGCAGCGATGCCCCCCCTTCCCCCCCCCCCCCCCCCCCTCCGTGTCACGTGACAAGTTCAAGGAGCTGGATTGGCAGGGATGACTCGCAGCGTCAACTGCGCTCCACCGTAAGGCTACGAAACGAAGGATACCCCCATCTTGCGTAGGTGGAGTTCAGCGAAGGGTCGATCATTTCCGGTAAGCGTAGAGGAACGCGGAGCTCGCGAGCGACCTGGGGCTGAAATGGCTTCATTTGCTCCGACGTCTGATTAAATTCGTCCTCAATCATCGCCCGAAATTGCCGACGCATTCGGCCTGTTCGGACGGTTCCCGGAAACCTTGCGGGGGAAACACCAACGGGGATTCGACGAGGGGAATCGACGCATTTCAAAACAGACCCCGAAAACAATTTGCGCCCCCTTCGCGAGATTAAAGGGACCTTGAAACAGAATACGGAGGAGAGAAAGCAGAAGACAATTCTTCTCTCTTCAGCGTGCGATTAACTTGGTTGGGTATACCGCCCGCGCGACGCGCACTGTTCCGAAGCGTCTGATTGGCTGCAGAGCGGGACGCGCATGTGCAGAAGCGGCACATGCTGAAACATTATTTTCTTCTTTTTTTTGTTTTGTTTTGTTTTATCACTTCTAAGGTTCTATCGCGGCCTCCGCGAAATCTAACTCCGACGAATACGATTAAGCGGATTGCACCGTAGACGAGGGATAATCTTTTCCCGGTTTCGTTTTGTAAAGAGGCGGGACAGTCGGGTGTATGCGACAATGGAACTTTTTCTAAAGCCCCTCAATGTGTTTGCGTTTGTCTTGCAAGTAGCGTCAAATGCGCCAGCGCACGAAGGGCCGTGTCTCGAGCGGCCCTTGGAAGCGAATGGCGGCGGAGCACCAACGCTCGCGGCACGTGTCTTGCGCGTTTCAACAACAATGGTTGGCGGTACTTGTAAAAAAAAAAAAAAAAAAAAAAAAAAAGTCTTTGTCACGACGCTTTAATCTAGTTCGATCTCGGCGGACGGGAGCGTTCCGGGTTTCGAGGGTGAGTTTCCCAGCTGAGTGTTCTATACTTCGTCTCACAAACACCTTCAGTGCAGACAAAGGTATGCGCGCGAGAGCGTGGCTTTGGAAAGTGCCTCCTATATATGCACGCGCGTTCTCGTACAAAGAAAAGTATTCTGCTCAGCTACACTCAAAGAAAAATGAAGGAAAAAGGTAGCAACGGCGCATTTTCCCCCCTTCTACTGACGCGCCCCCAAGCGGACGCGAGAGGAAGGGAGGAACGAGACGTTTTTCTCCTTCTCCAGGCAGACGGGAGAAAGCTTCCGCCCTCCCGGCTCATCTTCTTCCGGTTTCGTTTTTCGCGCATGCTGTTTAATAAAAGTTGAGTTGATTGAGCTTCAGCGGCAGCGAAGGCCGCCGGTAATTCCGTATCCTAGTCCAAACGTGCAGAGCATTTCGGCTGCATTGACGTTTTTACCCCTAATTTTATCAAACGAGCAAACGAAGCCGCTAGAAACAGCGAAGTTCCGGAGCAGTGCCAGCGGCATTACGTACACTGAGCTAAGATGGCCATCTCCGGATTGCGAAACCCACGCATAACCCTGCGGACCACACGGAACGATGTGTCCACAGTGGATGTGTCGACGTTGACGACGTTATGGAAATCGCGGAAACTGCGTCCAAGGCAGGCAGGTTTTGCTGCCGGGTGCCTTCTGTGCTGAGTTCGGTTCTGTTTTCCGATGCCGAGTGCCAACCGGCAGTCAACGTGGTTCTGTATTTCTGCGTGTCAGCAACATAGCAGCAACATTGTGACGGCGGTGTTGTGCGTTGTTTACAGAATAGCTGGAATTATCGCCAATGTGACCGTGTGTTCGCGTATCAGTGGTGTAACAACAAGATGAGCTGACTGGCATTGATGGCGCTGGTCGGACTGTGATCGGAGGGGGCGGAGTGTCGCAGGTTGACATTACGCTTTACATTAAAGAGTTTAAGACCACTTGAGGGATTAGGTGCAATCGATCGACGTGCGGATAGTCATGTCGGAACGCTGGTCTGAACCGTAGCTCGATCCTATCGTACAGTGGCCAATGTGGCTGTCGGTTGTCTCCTCCGAGAGCGATTGCGCTCTGAGGAAAGGACTGAACAGTATGAAAATATGACGGAAAGTACGTGTATTTACAATTTGGAATTTTTTTTTTTTTTTTTTCTGAGGCGCGTCTGTTTTGAGTTTGAGCGCCCGCCGACTTCCGTGGCGAAGCATCTGATATGACGCGTCGCAGCCGTTTTAACTGCCGTTTATTTAGATGCCTGTTTTTCGCGGTCGCAGCCAACGCCGGCTGCACTCCATAAAACAATTTATGCTTTCGCATTAAAAAAAAAAAAAAGACAGAAGAACGCGTTAAATTTTATTCCGAAACGGATCGGCAACTAAAAGTGCCGAAATGCAGCAGTAATACGTCTCAGTTATCTGCACGGCAGAACATCGCTCTCGGTGAGGGAGGAAGGAGAGTGAAAAAGGGATATCATTTTTTGCGAAAAGAAAGCGGTAAAACGTGAAAAACGAGAAGCGGGCGCTCCGTTCAATTCTCAGTCCATTCTCTATACAAAACAGAGCGCCTAAAAGCGAGATGACATTAAGTGAAAATTTCGCTAAATTGCTCTACGTGTACGCGTGGCAGGCACGTAAGCAAGGAGTTTGTTTCGGGGGGGGGGGGGCCCTCCCATGACAAAATGCTGTATGAGGGGGAGGGGGGAGAGGAGGTCCTAGCAAAATGGAAGATTTCAGGGGAGGGGGGGGCCGGGCCCCATGGGGGGCCCCCCCCCCCCCCCCCCGGATACGTGCCTGACGCGTGGCAATAAGACCGCACCATGAATTGCACGACCTCGCCCCGTATGCGCCCTTTGGATTCAATAATAGCTCAAAGAGGGGGAAAAAAGGAGTGGAAATTTTTTAATGTAATCACGGGATACCATATACGTCAAGGCGATCAGGCACGCGACTTTGGGAAGGCCAATTGACGTCAGAGTGGCTATACGAGGCAAGTCTGTCGAAACCCACATGATAAAAACAAAAAAAAAAAAAACTGCGGTTCGGAAAAAAAAAAAAAAGAACACAAGCACCACTGCAGTCCATCGACGGGGTATTGAAGAATTGAGATTACCTTTGATGCGAGGCGCTACGAGTTCTTGCAGCGGTCAAGCGAAATCGCTTGATTGCTTGAAACCGAAACTTAAAACCCGTCGAATTTGTGCGGTTTTTCAGAAAGCCGTAAAATGCTTCGCGCGCCTTCTATCGTTCGGCAGTTTGTTGATTTAGCGTTTTTTGATGATGCTGAGCAATTTTCTAATTGAAATCATGCCCTGGAAGACAATATTAAGAAGGTTAATTACGCAAAAATAATTAACAATCTAATTATCCCGGACTTTAATAATTTTCCTTTATGGGCCCCTGGCCCAGAACCAAAACGCCACAAGTGTTTTTTCGTTGCGATGAGTAGTTTTCGCAGGAGCGATTTGGCCTGCGTTCTCTGAAACACACTGTATATATATATATATATATATATATATATATATATATATATATATATTCACCAGACTCGAGTATAGAGGCAGTTTAACCACTCACTATAACCGCGTCACTATTTTACAGCGGCCACGCGACGAACCGAAACCGCGACCAGGCAGCGGCCATCACGCACCACGTGACGCAGTTAGGCCAAGGACCACGGTGGCCAAGGACGCAATTCCACCCTTTGACGTCACGCCCCCGCGGCGGCGCTGCTGTCGGCACCGCGCATGAGCAGAAGCTTCGCCTCATGCGAATCTGGTTTGTGCGCTACACGATTCACGGAAAAAAAAAAAAAACTCAATTTTTTCACTTCGGTGAAGAAGGAAGACCAGCGAAGCTGTACTCTATGGTGGGAATGAAGTATATGGCCGGCAGCAAGTCGGCAAACCAGAGTGGAAAGGCGGGAAAGGTTGCCGCCGTCGCTCATAGATGGCGGTAGCTGTCCAGAGTTTAGTGTCATCATTTGTTTGCTGACGGACGCGATACTGGAAAAACTAGCCCTTAACAGCTCCGCTGTAAAAAAAAAAAAAAAAAGAGCAGGATCGTTGCGCATTTACTGTGCCTGATTGGTTTCGTCGGTAACGGCAAACCCACAAAAGCGACGAGCGCAGTGACGATGCACTTTTTGGCCTGGCTTGATTGGCTACACATCGTCGTAACGTCGGCAGCGGTCGGAGTTTGAAGCGAAATTGAGTGTCTAGTGGACCTTTGTGAGCGCGGGGTATAGGCTCGTATAACTGGGAGAATAATAGTAAGCGGACCCCCCCCACCGCTGCCGGTTCTGCCGACATGTAACAAAAAAAAAGGGGGGGGGATAATTTTAAACACGCGGAAACTGGAAACCGACAAGCATACAATTCCTAACACGGGAAACAGCTCATTGTCCAACATTTCCCACGACCCGTAAGAACGAACGAAAACTTAAAGCGAACAAAATCTCGTGGGCGTGGTGCACGTTTTTCCGCTATCTCGTGTCAACCATATACGTTTCCAGTTCCGTTGTGCGCTTTTGTTTTTCTTTTTTTTACTGGTTTTTTTAAACGTATTTTTAGGGTCTCTAGAGTTGCTGTCCCTGTAGGTTTAGTGTCTGTTTACGCGTCTCCAGAGTTGCTGTCCCCGTAGGTTTAGTGTCTGTTTACGTGTCTCCAGAGTTACTGTCCCCGTAGGTTTAGTTCTCAGCGGAGCTGACAACTAAACCTACGTGGAGAGCAACGTGGATTACTTGCACGTGTTTCTGACGAACTGCTCGGTCGGCTAAGGCTGGCGCTCGGCTATGGCCAACGTTGCTATGGGTCGTGTTCAATCGGCGAAGCACCGACAAAACACGAGTCCCGGCCGAACGTACTCGTATCCGATCAGCGCCTGGCGCTCGATCCAGGAAGACGAAGTCAGGAATCGAGTCCACGCGGGCCTTGGGTTGGGTATACACCGAGCTCCGTGGAAAACAAACCGGACAGAGCGCCCCCTATAGCTTGATCCCCTCGCCTAGAGTCACTAAATGAGCTGCGCTTAGAGTATCGGCACTCTGTTCCCCGACATTGTTGTGGGCGCCGCCATTTTGGTGCTTGTGCAGAGCAGACGCAACTGCCGATCGTCATGATTCAAAAGTGCCACTTCCTCAGCATTAGGAAGCTCATGGAATATTGCTTCGCTCTGTCACAAACTGTTTAAACATTTGTGGAGGACGGAAAAGCGTTTCCTTTGATTTCAGATAACTGGCAACCATGATTTTAAGACACAAAATGGGCAAGTGTCGTTACTCTGAAGCATAGTTTATTTAATGGTATACCCTTGCCTATTCGGCCACTGGGCGCCGCCATCTTGCCGTTGACGTGTGTGGATCTTCTGATAGTCGAGCCTTGGATTGGATTGGACAATGGCGGCTAAAACCTTTGTATCGGGCGATCACAGTTTAAAAAACTTATTCCAGCAAAAAAGAAAAAAAAAAGAAAAATATTGAAGTTTGGATGGATGGACGCTAACGGTGTGCCCTTTATAGCGGGCGGTAGCTTGCGCCATCTAGCCTAGAAACCAAAAAGTATGATCCTTCTCCTCGCCCCTCTACGCCAATTTCCTTCCCCTCGCATTTATTGTGACTACCACCAGGAAGTGTGGGATATCGCCAGAATGATTTTGCTAAGTCGTGCTAAACTTGCACAGTTGCAAACACAGTTGCTAAACTAACGCCTAAACAAAGCGTTTTTTTTTATTCACGGCGGGCAGATTAGTTTTTGGAGCGTGGCTTCATGCCATCGTGTCTATTCTAGAATTCTAGATGGACGCCAAACAGACTCGGAACTGTAAGCTGGAGTCACACTGGCCGTACATCATGCAAAAGCCACAAAGTTCTCTGCGGACAAGTTTCAAACATGTTCGAAGGATGTTTCGTTTCATACATATGTGTGCACATCGCGCATGTCTGCAGGCATTTCTTTTTGTACGATCAATGTGATAAGGCCCGTCGTACTAAAAGAAACGTGCCTCCAACAATGTCTACAAACCTTTTTTTTTTCTTTTCTTTTTTTTTCTTTTTTTGTAGAACGTATTAGCACCGTTACAGGGGACACGTGTCGGTAGAGCTTCTGCATGCGACCTTGAAGCTTTCGAAACCAAGCGCGCAACTTGCTGAGCCGCACAGCTGCCACAACTGCGGCTCTGAGCTATCATGACGTTCAAAACACAGGCCCATAAAAAATAAAAAAAAAATAAAACGCAACCGACGAAACACAGGGTAACATTACCAGAATACTGTTAGGATGCAAACACATGCGAAACGAAGAAAATACGCAGTACGTTATGAGTAGGGCTCCGTGTTTTCGGAGTTTATTTTTGCGTGAAATTCGGAGGGTGTTTTTCGGAGTTTATTTTATAGCGAAAATTCGGTGTTTATTGGAGTTTATTTTTCGTAAATCCCCAATGCTCCGAAATTCGGAGATTAATTTCACAGTGTTTCTTATTAAAAATAATAAATAATAACCGGATGCAAACGTATATCGAAGGAGTATGATAGTTAAGGCTTACAGCGAAGCAGTAGTCATTAAAGATATCGCGTAGTGGTGTTATTTTGAATTCACCTTAGAATGCTTCGTCTTCTTCAGGCACGTTCGTCTGCTTCCGTGGCTTTCTCTAGTTATATAGCTCTTTGACGATCGAAGTTTACGAGGATCGCGATACAAATCTCGGGCAGTCATCCGAGAGCTAACGTATATCGCCTAAATCCATCTAGCGAAAATTGCGAAAGGTATACGCGTGAAAAAAGAAACTGCAAATCAGCGCTATCCTGTGCCTTTCAGGAGTGCGTCCTTTCAATCAGATCACGCTCCATTGCTTTCTCCCTAGACACACATAAAGACGCCGTTAAAAAAGATTGAAAGCGACGCCAGACGGCTCAGAGAAAGAACGGCGCAAGTCAAAGTTTTCTTCTTCTTTTTCTTTTTTTAAGGGCGTATACGAAACTGTTGAGTCGATGTCTCTGCGAAAGACGGCTCGCTCGTTTCCTTCCGTCACGCATGGCGCTGCGTGACGGCGAGTGAAACATTGCTCCATCGAGCGAGTTATTGCCATACTACCCAGAACAGGGGTCTCCAAACTTAATGGCTAACGGGCCGGACTAGGTGTCTGTCGGTGTCTCGAAGGGCCAGAAGATAAGCGAGTAAATAGAAATGAGAAACAAAAAGCACGGAATAAAAAATACATCGAGATACGTATTTAAATACAAAAAAAAAAGTTGAAGATAAATCAAATTAAAAAATGAAATTCAAGGTGCATTAATAGAAAACCTACATGCGAATAACAAGGATTGCGAGTAATGCAGCTCAGTATATAGTATAGCATAATTTAATATTTAGGTAGTTATGGCATAATGCAATAATTGTAGCCCAGAAAACTTCCCGACCAAAGCGCATAGGAACGTCGACACATTCGCAGAGGGTAGAACCATAGCCTCCTCTATTAGCGGCTAAAGTATTAGCGGCGAGATGTTTTGGTGGCGCCTTCTTATGGTTCCCTCTCGTGACGTCATTGCCTCGCGAACAACAAGTTCGATCGTGTTTGTAAGGAGCATGGTGGAAGCTTGAGAACATTGCGCTTTGAAACCAACACTGCCAACCCCGTCAAAATTGAAGTTCTTCCATTACTCTTATTTCTGTCGACGAGAAAACCTTTGCTGACGTCATAGTCAGCATTCGGCAAATCGCGGCAGGCCGACCACAGCGACCACATTTCAGCTCACGTCCAGACGCAGCAGAGGCTACATCGCGAGCACCGGGCTTTCAGCGTCCCTGTCAAGCACGTGCGCTCGTGCAGTGCAAGCACAGTTCGGGACCACATGCTCGCGCTCGTTGCATCGGCTACGTCTGAAACGAACTATAATCATAATGAGAACGGTTCGACTGATGATGACAATACACGATATACTCATAACACAAAACACTAGGCACATTATACACGAGAAAGCAAAGTAATTATACAGAGACATAAAACGGGGAACCAAGGGTGGTTATATGCCGCGGTGATGACAAGGCGCAATAAATATGATACGCAATTACTCTCAGACGGATAAGAACCAGAGCAGATACGAAGCGTTTCGTTTCTTTGTGAACGCTTATTTTCGCGCCAACGGGCCTACAGGAGGGAAATGGGCCGTAGACCGGGCGCGCCGTTTCAAGGACGGCGGCCAGCCGCGGGCCGGTGAGAAGGCCCCCGCGGGCCAGGGTTTGGAGACCCCTGACCGAGAAGACAAGGCCCGTGTGTGACGTCACCGCGCTAGTGAATCCTCGACCCGCCCCCAAGCGGCAGACGGCCTAAATCTCGACGATGGTCGCCGCAAACCGGCAAGGCGTGCCTTGTCTTCTTGGTGGGATTGGTTATATCACCGACTGGAGCAGACAGGGGAACAACACGTGTAGAGTTTTCCAGCGCTTATCACCCGGGCGAAAAATGCTGAGTCACTGGGCTGTGGGGCTGAGCACGCATGCGATCGGCGCCTCGTACTTCGTGAAACGAATGTCGTCACTTCTGGTATGCGGTAAAACATCGTTTTGATCTCTCCACGCCGCTGAAAGGTATTTACAAGAAAAAAAAAAAAAAAGCGGGATTGTCACGCATTCTTATTTTACCTCGCCTATGTTTATTTTTTTGTATATTCCAGGTTGAAAAAAAATATTTTTTTCGTCCTGCACACCGGATACGGAATCCCCGTGACTGAGGACGACAGGAAAAAGAAGACGTCTATACTTTTAGCTTCCTGGCGTCTAAAGCCCGGGAACTCGCATTAAAAATATTGTAGGGATTTATAGAAATCTAAGACGACCGGGGGTACGAGGCCTTCAGGGGCTGTTTAGTGTTCACACATGCAGGCAATGTATACGTTTTGCGTTCGAGTGTGCGTTTTTTCTCTCTCTCTCTCTCTCTCTCTCTCTGTTTGTTGCTTTAGGGTCATAACTAGGGCTCAGTGTTTTCGGATAAATCTGAACAACTCCGAAAAACACCCGCCGGTAAAATTGTTGTCAATTCGGATTTATCCGATAAACTCCGAATTATGTGCCCATGCATGCAACCCTTCCCCCCTCCCCCCACAGCGAAAAAAAAAGAAGAAAAAGTATATATATATATATATATATATATATATATATATATATATATATATATATTTATATATATATATTTTTTTTTTTTTTTTTTGCAATTTGAGCTGCGCAGGATCAATGGTCCTGGGAAAATAACACCATAATTATCTTTCAATCCTCGGACCATTGTCAGGGGGTCTTACGGCTTGTCTCGTCAAGGTTGGTTCAGGGAAACAGGTCATCGTACCATTCGTGTCACGACAAAAGCCACTCTTTTGGTTTCCAGTTTGGGCCATGGGATTTGGGATTTAGAGAAAGGAGAGGGTATGTTTCTGCAGGTAACAGTGAAAGCTATGCACCATAGAGATTGTATAAAATAGGGAAGAGGGGCAGTTGAAACTTCTCTATTACATCCTTAACCACTCCACCTCGCGCGGCCACGGGATAGGTTGATGGGATGACTACGAGCTTCCTTGCGGCTACCTCCGGCAGCTTATTGATTTTAAGGTATCGACGTTTATCGAAGCCACACTTGTGTGCGACTTTTGTCGTGGAACAAATTACTATTGCCAATGACACCAACGCCAAATTCAACTGAAGAAATCTTAATTGATACAAGCGCGTTTTATTTTTTATCTGAGCTCGGCGTCGTTCTGACGTCACCGGAACCCCTGCGCAGGAAGCAGACGACTTGCTCTCCGCATAGCCACGATGCAAAAACAAAAAAACACGTTACTTTTACGCACTTATGAAAAAGCAACTGAAAAGTAGCGCCGTTAGTTTTTGTGGCGTAATCGTAACTGTAATAAGTTACTTTTTCGTTCTGATAACTGCAACGGTAACGAGAGAAAGGTAACTTACATAAAACAGACTGCCTGTCGGCTGCTACAGCATAAATCGTTCATACAGTATATAATCGTTTTTATAGTACAATTGGTATATTAATTATAAACGTGTCACTTGCATTTAACATTGGTTTAGATTTGGCCTGGACTGCAGGCCTGTTTATACGCATGCGCAGCGTGTACTTGCTTAGCTTAGGCGCGGCCGAGGCTAACGAGCTGATACGACCAATCAGAGAGCATCAAAAGTGCACCATCATGGTGTCCGTCATATTTCTGCACGAGTTCTATCATCCTGAACCAATCATAAACGAAAAAAAGTCCCAGTGACTTGCGCTTTTGATGCTGCTTCATTGCTCCCATTAGCTCGTAGCAGCGTTCGGAGCGTCTGACTTAAGCTGAAACGAAGTACAGTAACGAAGGATGACAGAGCTCTATGAGAATGATTAAGCCGAAGCTTGCACGCGGACGACGCCGCAATATATGGGTGCGAATAGCTTTGAGCGTGCAAAAAAGAGCAGGAAACAAAATATACGACAGGAGGCGATTCGACCACTCCACGAGCTCTGTAGCGTGCTCCGTTCAATACCTTTTACGTTACGTAGAAAAAAAAAAAAAAAAAAAAAAAACGATTAAAGGATTTGTGGCAAAAACCCGACGGGTTTATTCGAACCTTGCATTACAAACCGCACGTGTTATGAGACACGTTGACGTGCCGCCCAGTGTCCGCCGCAGCAGCGCATATTTAACCGGTGGTTACCTTACAGACGCGTACAAATTACTTATTACTGACTGGAACCAAATGAATAAAAACAACCTAACTGACTGGAATGAAATCAATGAAAGCAAATTGCTGACCATAGAATGCGTTGGCAAGTGCTCTAACGAGAAATCAAGGTAATTCCATGCCACTTCCGCGTAACTCAAAAAGACTCCACACGTGTAATGTTCATCCCTGGCTTAGCAAAAGCACTCGTGATTTTTTTTTTTTGTGCATCTTCCCAATGTATGTGCGTTAATACCTGTGATCATTTATTGTAAATTTATCGTTCGACATTCATCTTGGAGCGATCTTTGTGTGTGTGTGTGTGTGTATTGATGCATCTTGAGTAAAGGCTTGTTCACACTCTTGCGACCGAGTAAGAGCGAGAGAGACCAGACCGGTTTTTAAGCCTCTTGCGATCTTTTAGGACCAGCTCCGCTGCAGCGCATCCGGTCCTAAGAGGTCGCAAAAGGCTTAAAAACCGGTCTGGTCTCTCGGTCTTACTCGGTCGCAAGAGTGTGAATGGGCCTTAATTATTCAAATAGTCCTCCCTTCTCTAATGCCCCACCGGGGCCTTTAGACGTACTTCAATAAATGAGAAAAAATTGATAAAAAGTGGTTGCGTTAAGTTAGTGAGTGTCGTCGTCCAAATTACTCTAATTGCACAGACCCAATAGTTAATGCGCTCTGCAGAACATCACTTCCTCGTAGAACACGGAGACAGCATGTCACAGCGAACGGTGGAGGCATCCCAGCAAACGG
This sequence comes from Ixodes persulcatus, assembly GCA_013358835.2. Classification (NCBI taxonomy): domain Eukaryota; kingdom Metazoa; phylum Arthropoda; class Arachnida; order Ixodida; family Ixodidae; genus Ixodes; species Ixodes persulcatus. Next base: position 634,357 of record JABSTQ010009212.1, on the reverse strand, counting down.
CAAAGATAATCCTCTTAGCGCTCCCCTCTCCTAAGCTGCGAGGGGAGCCAACTTGGGGCAAGGTAAAAAGTGGAGAGGATATGGGAAAGGAGGAGGCGGGCAAGAGTGGAAAGCGCGAAGTGTACGTCGGCTAGACCCGACCACCGCGATCCAGATGCAGGGGACCGATCAAGTAGCATCACGAGCGCGAGTCACTGGGCCCTCTTTGTTTTGTGATTGGTCCAGCAATGATAAAACGCGTACAGAAACGAAACGAACACCACGATGGTGTGCTTTTCAAGGGAAACGACACGCTCGCTGTCGCTGCATAAAAAGCGCTTGTTTCTTGTTTTTTTTTTTGTTTTGTTTTTTTTGTCTAGTCGATTTTTTGTCATTTGCTGGAATTCCTCTAGTACTTGTCGCCGCAATCTGCCATATCGTGTTCTGCGGGAAAGCGGCGACCCGCGGAGCAGATTTTTAGACTGCGCGAACTACGCGTTCCAAAAGAAGTGGCTAATTATTTTCCAAGTTACCTTTTTGTGATAGAACTTTTACGGTAACAAAAGCAAGAGCAGACGTTGTCGATCATTCGTTAACGATTTTTACTGTCCATTATTCTTACGGGAAGTGTACCTGGTGTTTCTGCAAATACCCTAAAAAACTATAAAAAAAAAACTTTTGGGGGAACAATTTGCCGGCCACGGCGGACGCCAGGAATTGCGAAATCACACTAATTAGCAAAATAATCACCCGTAATCTAGTAATTGAGATAAGAAACTCGTCCCGCGTTCTCATGTTGCCAGGCTTCCGCCTGTTGCGCGAGTGGAAGCGTGGACGCGAGAAGCGTGATCATGATAGACCACGCCCTGTGGTCTATCAGGACGGCACCAGCTCCTCTCACGTAGAAGGTTCGGGTTTGCCTCATTCGCGCAAAACCAAATTCTAAAAACAAAACAAAAAAATAATAAAGAAGCTATTTGGGCTGGAAGAGACGAAGCGCACGCTGTGATAGCGAGAGTGGCGTGCAAGGGCAACACCACCCCAGATTAAGTAATCTAAAAGGTGCGGGCACGGGTCAACCTCGGGAGACAAAAATAGAAAGAAAAAGGCTACGGAAGCACGCGAGGATAACCCAGCTCTATTCATCCGAACTTTACCGACTAATAGGTGATGTTTAAAGAAAAAAAAAAGTTAAACAAATCCACAAATAAACACATTGGTTTCATCCCTGCCCGTTTCGATCTGGGGCCCTAATCTGGGGCCCTAATCTGGACACTTGGCGATAAACTCGGCGAGAAATCTGGCGGCCGTGATTGGCTAACGCCGCACTTGACCTTGGCGCCGGCCAATCAAAGCCGCCAGATTTCTCGCCGACTTTTAAATCTGGCGGCCGTGATTGGACAACGCCGCACTTGACCTTGGCTCCGGCCAATCGGAGCCGCCGGATTTCTCGCCGACTTTTTCGCCAAGTCTCCAGCTTAGGGCCCCTGGATGAGCATCGTACCGGCATGTGGTCGTGTATAACTACTGCGCTAGCTAAATTTCTCTTCTATACACCTGAGAGACAAGTCAACCGGTGAGGCAGACTAAGTTCAGGCTGTATAAACATGCCCACACCTCTTTTTTTTTTTTCTAGCTTCCTTTGCAGGAAAACAGAAACATATCGCAAAATTGTATTAAAAAAAAAAAAAAAAGCAACGTTGTAGAGCACTTGAAACAACTTCAACAACGATGACACACTTTCCCGCTCTTCTGTCGTTCTCTTTATCGTTCTTTCACTCGGGACTTTCTCGTTCTTATTCTCGCAGTCTGCCCCCGTCTTTACCCCCCTCCCCCCTCCCCCGTATTTTGCGAATTTTTCATTGTTTGCAAGTTCTTGCAAGTTTTTGCTGTCAGAGGAAGAAGCGCGATGTTTTTGGAGTTTGAAGCGTAAACGTCCTGATGAGATAGCATATTTCTAATCTAAAATCCAGCTACATATATCCTCATTCTCCGCAGAAAGGCCGCAATTGGTGATGCTCAGCGAAGAGCCGGACTTTTTTTACTACGGTTCTTGAGATGAAAATTAGTATGGAACTTTCAAATAAAAACAAATAAAAACAGCACTTGTCGCAACGCAAGTTTTCCTGACTGCCGCGGGATGCGTTCCTATTCCGGGTTTTTCCGCAAATTGCTAGACGCACTGGAGATTATCACATTCCCAGAGAGAGAGAGAGAGAGAGAAAAAGAAAAAAAAAAACAAATACGCGTTATCGTTCGTATAGTATGCGGCGGTAACCACTTAAAAGCGGTGGGATAAAATCTTCTAAATCGGATCTTTCGAAGAAAGAAAAAAAACATGCACTCGAAACCATGAGAGTGCATTGACTGTACGATTTTTTTTTTCTTCCCATTTCGTTATTTTCGGGGGGACTCCGTAGTTCTCCGCCATATTGCTCATTCTGGTTCACGAATCACCTCCACCAAGAGATTAATCGCAACCCAAAACATATCAACCATGCTGGAAAGTAAAAATTGCTTTCGAATGGTATTACGAAAGCCTTTCTAAATCAGTGCACCGGAGAAGCTAACCACACGTAATCGCTTATTTTTTTTTTTTTCATCTGACAAAAGACAACAGAAGGATCAGTGTTGGACAAAATACTCGATAAAAGTATTTAAGTTAAGTTACTAAATACCTGCTTCATAAAGTATTTAAAATACTACTCAAGTTACTTTCACTGTAAAGTATCTTGAGTAGAGTACAAATACTTAGAAATGTATTTCAGTTACTTTTGAAGATACTTCCGCATTGCCTAAGTTGTATCGATGTCATTGTCAACGACAATTATGCAGCTACGCAAATCTGGGTTACCAGAATGGTTTATTAGCACGCAACAACACAAAACGGGGGAAAAAAAGTATCGTAGGGCTATTTTATGCAGTCCGACTATAAAGAGCAAAATATTGTCACGAATGATCAATGACGAGGCGACGAATAAATAAAGAAACTAAACATTTAAGGGAGCGAACTTGTTCCCAAAACAAAATAGAGAAAGGCTAGCGTCGCAGGCGTCGATGTCGGCGAAACAGCAAGATCGACCGCTGGGGCGAGACTGACTCCGGACCGCCACTCGGAGCACCTTTTGTACCCGCGTGGGTTTCTGGAACATTCGGCGAAGAACGTTCAGCGCGTAGAACATTCGTAACTCGATCAGATGACAAAATTCTCGAACTTACCAGAATGTCAAGTTGAAGGAATAAATAAAAGAGAAGTCGGCTTTCCGGTATCGAACCCGGAGCCTCCGCGCGAGAGCGTCCGCGCGAGAGCCAAGCGCGGTAGCCGTTCGGCCATGCGCTCGCAGGGCAACGCGCGTGGCAGTATCACTGATAGATGTTACAAAACATTTCTGGGACAACAAGAAAGAGGTCGCTTTAACTTTTGGGGAGGAGATCAGACCGTGGCGCCCCAAGTGGTTAACTTTAGAACTAGATAGATGGGGACAACAAATACAATGGCTCAGCCGCGGCGTCAGCGTTCGGCTGGAGTTCGTGTTCTCCGGTGAGGGGAAAGAGGGGGTCTTTTGTTACCACTCCGGCCTGCATGAACAATGCAGCATGCACAGTGCCCAGCTCAGCACAAAAGCCCAAGTGGGTCAAGTTCGCATCCCCTGACGACTGCTTTCGGGGGAGATGCGGCACCTAACGTCACTTCACTAATTTGCCCACAAGGCCTGTGGGCATGTGCGCAGGCCTTGTGTTGGATAAACACCGAGGTGGGGGGTGACAAACGGGTCAGAGCGCTTCGCCAATAGTGACATCGCTGAATATCACTTCCTGCGGCGCACCTTAGACGCATCGTTTAGCTACAATCCCTATTTCCTATACGGGGAGCTCACTATAAACGAACTTGGGACACGGATATGAGTGAATGAATAACGAAGAGAACCCACATAATAACCACGGCAGTGGTCGCACCTTCTTCAAGTAGGTTGCGTTCAGAAAAGCACTCAACGTCGGGGGACACTTTTGTTGGCATTTTGAGAGTCATCCAGCTCCTAGTTCGTTTCCTGTACTGTTCCCCGCTTATCAATGTTCGCTTACAGACAGTGTTCGCGAGAGCATTAAGTGCCGGACTGACAACACAAAGAAAAGAAAGAAAAAAAAAACTCGACGTTTTGCCTTAGCAGGGTCAAATATACAAAAAGCAAAACAAAAATGTCTACTTTTTCGTGTGTGTCCACTTCTCATTTCCTCTATTTGTTATTTTCTTGACACTCAAGTCTGCATTGTTCTCGTTGGTCGTTTCCCGGTCTGCTTGCGCCTCAGGGTCAGGGTGGCATCTTTACTTCCGTAAAAACCACACCTTTTGTTTGAGGATTTTTTGGGGGGAAACTTTATAGAAACAAAAGGCGCCTTTTGGAAGGCAAGGGGAGAACCTTCATTGTACGAACTTTGGGCTGAAATATGAGTCACAGTCGGCAAAAAAGCAATATTTTCACGAGCTCAGTTAAAGTCACAGGATTCGGTTGCTCGAAAGAATGTTCACGTTTGCTCGTGCCACGCCCACGCCACTTCCTACCGAAAAACTCGGAAAATGGCGGAATGTCAAAAATGTATTTAAGATAATGAGTACAAGATACTCGGAATTGTAATTAAAATAGAGTATTAAATACTCTCCATCAAAGGTATTTGCAAGATACCAAGATACTCCAAAAAGTATTTAAGATACAGTATCTTGAGTAGAGTATTTGAGATAGGCACAAGTCTGAGAAGGATAAATGAGAAAATTGGAAGCCAAATCAATATTTTCTGCGCGCATTTCTTTTTAAATTATAATTATCATTTTTTTTATATACGCTACTTGCTGCATGCCTCACTAATGTCAACCGTTCCGTCTTCGTTAATCCACAGCACGGAAGAAAAATAGTTTCACCTACTCGTTTACGATTGAGCGCGTCTCAAAATGCACGGGTACGTTCTTTCCATGCTCAGCTGCCGCCACGCCGCCCACATACCGTACCAAAAGACACGGCGTTCACTGCACACACGACGACGGAATTATCCACACGCCCCAAAGCATGTTCGGTGCACACTTGCTCTATATATATGTGCGCTTCACGCATGTCTGCATGACAGTTTTACACGAAGAATGTTACAGGAGCATTATACAAGGAAGGAACGCACCTGAGACAGTGTCTCCAGACTGTGTATTGCACTATGTATTTGCGGCGTGACCGCGGCCTAAACGGAACATTCTAATCCCCTAAAATATTGTCCGGTCCGCATTCGTGCATTTTTCGTTAAAGGGGAAAACGGGGGGGGGGGGGGGGTGACGTCACGCAGGCACGTATCCAGGGGGGGGGGGGGGGCATGGGCCCGCCCCCCCCCGAAATCTTTGATTTTGCTGGGACCTCCTCTCCCCCCTCCCCCACATACAGCATTTTGTAATGGGCGGCCCCCCCCCCCCCCCCCCCCCCCCGAAACAAAATCCTGGCTACGCGCCTGACGTCACGTGACCCCAGGACCTGAATCTGTGGGGGCCATTTTCCCCGCAAATTTGGCGGGGAAATTCGACGTCACGCGACAACCGTGGCGTCGCGTCATGTGACCGACCCCCCAGATCACGTGACGTCCTGGTGACTCGCGATGACACCACGGCGCCAATTTCTCGCTAAGTTCAGCGGGCAAACTGATGTCACGAGACGTCGGGTCACCTGATACCTGACGCCGCGCGGTGTCACGTATATACCATAAAATACCGTGACGACAGTTGACGAGGCGTCGATTTCTCCGCCGAACGAAGAGGGAAATTAATGAACAAAGGTTCTCCTCTATACTCGCAAAACAACTGTTCAATGTCCTAAAACTTTTTTTAAAGTTTTTTTAATAAATAATGGATTACATGTATTACGAAATCGCGCTGGTAATTTTTTTTCTTTTTTTTTCACGGGAGTTGTAGGCATTTAACGTGCGCAGGAGCCCAGTATTCGAAGACTAAGCTTTTGCGCATGCTCAGTCAGACAGCCATCGCCGTTGGCACGACGTCATAAACGTGAGTAGGTGCAACATTATGATGCAATACCCGGGCGTTCGAAAGGACAGCGCGTACCCGTGCGGGACTGTACCAGTGCATGCCGAGGAAATACTAGGACGCTAAGCAGAGCGAGCAGTCGGATGGAGGGAATACATACGGGTTCGAATTGGGTGGTGACGTACGCCACCTAGCAAGTTTTTTTTCTTTTTTTTTTTTTTTTTTAAGGATACGTTTTACGGGCATTGCGCGTAGCATCGAAAACAAAACCGTCGAGCTTTTACAAGAGCGCGGCGCGAGCGCGAAAACAATGACCTCGTTCTGCGCGGCGGACTGACCTCACAATTACGGCGAACAAAACGAGACAATATGTTTGGCCTTGCACGACGACAACAAAGGAAGATTAAGACAAAGCACCCTCGAGCGGTTCCGCACCGGATCGTGGTACGGAACGCAGTCATCACGCATAGATCTACCCATGCATGCAAGAAAATAAAATTTATATATACGAAAGAAGAAAACTACGCTCGCTTCGTGAAACAACGGTATACACATTTCAAAAGCCCATCAAGCAACAGCGACGGCCGGTCGCCGTTTCTTGGGGCACGAGGCGTCTGATTGGATCCGAGTCGCGGCCGAATGATGACGTGGTACTCGTTTCCAATACGAGCCGAGCTCGAGTTCACGCCGAACCTTGACGCAGGTCTTTGTGTCCAATGCACGCTCAGGGAACTCGGGATAATTGACACAGCAGCTACGAGACGGCGCTCAGTGTTTTGAAAAAGGGTCTATTGTCCGAGTTGAACGGGAACCTCGTCGATACATAAATATATTGAGGAGTTTTAGTAGATCCTTCCGATATGGCTCCGATAACGGTATACGATACTCCATCGACGCCTTTGCGCATGCACTGTACGGTATCGGGGTATCGTTATCGGAGGTATCGGAGCTATCAACTAAGACTCACCAACATCACGTGACCGTCGATTCGATTGCTTTTGGGGGTCACCTAAATTGCTTACATTTTCCGGGGAAAAAATTGCGGGCACTGGTGCACGTGAAATACACGGCAGAAATAAGAAAACAAAAACACTTCGGAGGCCAGCCTCAACTTGCGCAAACGTCGTACCTATAATTAATCGTGGTTTTCCCTGCCAACCTCCCGCGCAGTTCAAAAGGGTTAGAACAGAGTCTCCAATTAATCAACTTTAAATGACGCTGTCGCAACTCAGCCCAGGCTAAACAACAACACCGTGCGTCTCGTTTTGGGGAAAAAGAAAAGAACGAAAAACGTCGGCTCAACGAAGCAGGCCGTAATTCCAGTAAAGGCATATCAGCATCGCTTCACGGCAATGTAATGAGCCAAACGGACTTAGACAAATGTTCTGCGAACACAGGCTCGAAGACGCTCAAGACAAACTTCGTTACTAATCGTTTTTTACGCTACGATTTTACTAATCCGCTGCGGCAGATGTTTGTAATATGGCCTCACGATAGATGGCAGGAGCACGAAGACAAGTGACGTTATGGTTTCGCAGATCACTAGGTGGCGCAAACCACCGTCCGATTCGAACCATTCGTGTATCCATTCTCGCGACGGCAAGCAATGTTGGTTATTTGAGTGCCTGATGGAACTGGGGCCGTTAGAGACTGTTCGCGTCGCTTGTATTCCTTCTTCCCGTCACTTTTGGACTTGGTCCAACTCGGGAGATGAATAACGACCACGATGTCGCCTGCCTTGCCTCCCTGCTCTTGCGTTATTAGAGTGTCGGCCCGCGAAAGCGGGTATGATATCCCACAGAGACGCAAAGCAACCCTCCTCTGAAGCATTTCTTGGGTTGCTCCGAACGCAGTAAACAAGCACAAGCAATCAATTTTATCAGGTTGTCTTTACCGCGAGGGCTTCGCGTCATATTGGTGCCTAAGGCCAAAGTGCATCCATTTGAATATCTCTAATATAATTCAAATGGTTTATCTCCCGGCAATTGGCCTTCCAGACTTTTCGAGGTTCTACAGCATGTGACCGCTTCCCCTTCGCAAGACCGGTGTCTTGAGATACATTAGGCGTGCTTAACTAGAAGTCACTAGTGGCAGATTGCCGAAACAGATTGCCGAAAGAGCCAGCCCACGTTGCCAATAAAGTTCACCTGTTTACAGAGTAAAACCCGTTCTTGGGCCCTAAGTTAAACACAAGGCGAGAAACTCAGAGTGATCGCAGACTTTCTCGCCGACTGTCTAGCTCACTGATCTCTATCGTAGTAGACTGGATCGCGGACCGCGGCCTCGGCAGCTGGGACGTGTTCGCCACCGGCGGCCATTGATTGACAACACCAAATACACGGGACTCTATGGAAAAAAACAAGAAAAAGTGCCGTTTCCCCCGTTTCTAAGTTGTTGTCGGCACTGAAACTTTTTGGCTGCTTATCAATAACCCCGTCAAATAGCTTGCGTACAAACATTAAAACTGACAGCCCTCGCAGTTCTTATAAATCAATATTTTCTGGTCGAGAGTAACTCCGCTGGGCGAACAATGTAGTGCAGCTCAATGAGGCGAGAATTGCCTAGCGTTACCGCGGAGTCGGTGGCAGTTTCGTTGAGTTCGGTTTAGCAGACGACAAGCTCGAAGGCTTCGCTACGCGGAATTCGCTCACTCCCGGAAAGCCGCTGTCGAGATGGAACTTCTTCGTCATTCATCAACTTCTAGGCTTCCCCGAGGACGGTCTCATTGACGACAAGTTCCTTTGTTTACTCCACTACGAGAGCAAGCTTGCCAGCTCAGCTGTAGGTGCTCCGGTACGTTTGATTTGTTTGATCGGCGTTCGAACGTTTGACAAATACCGATTCGATCTCCAAACACCCGACATAAGGACCGCAGCACACCATAAAATACTCGCCTCCGAGCACAGCGCACATGCTTCAATATTCTTACTTTTGTGCGTTTCTCCCATTGACTTGAGTGTATTGCCCGGTGTCAAGCAATGGCCGCCGGAGGCGAAACCGACGGGCTCCCGATCCGCGATCCAGCCTACTACAATAGAGATCAGTGGGCTAGCTTATAACCCAGGTCGGTGACTCTACAAACAAAACAAAACTTGATAATTGCCGGCAATTACTTTCACATTATAAAAAGAACAGCAGCCTAAGGAATCGCACCGGCGAAAGTTACCTGGAACGGTTAACCAAAATACCCGCGTCGATACAGCCTTCTACCAACATTGAAACAACCAGGCTCCAACACGACACCACTTTCCCAAATCAGAGCCCCAAAAACTCACCCACGAAAGCAACTTGAACATGAGTCTCCGGGCGCTCCAGGGTTTTTTCGTGTGAGCGGTCCTCTTACGCACGCAACCGCACACTCGAAAGGACTGGCACGCGTGACACAGACAACAAGACGACGGCAGGGGCGAGGCCGGCTCCGGCCAGGTCATCTTGGTCGAACTGCCGGGTGCCATGACGGCTCTGGACACGCGCACTCTGGTGGGCACAAAGCCGCGGCAGAAGCACGACGGTACCACGACACTCAGGAGGGCACCGCACTCCGTCACGGTCCTGTGTTCCCCTGAACCATCGTCACTGCGGGAGTTCGGGTCCTCTAACTCCAGGATGATGACCGGACGTTACCACGCTCCAGTGTAGGGTACCACGATGCTCCAGGTAGACTCTAGTAGAATCAAACCTTCGCTTGCATAGTAGAAGACTCTTCGATGTCCAACCACAGACTTGTGGCTGTCCTGGACGGGTGTGTCAATCAATGGTTCGTCCACCAGGCCTTCGTGATGACATGTCTTCGTGGATGATACGTAAAGAAGTAACGGTGGGACTTTTGAGAGCAGGTCTCAATGATTTCCAGTAGACATTTAGTCCAGGTTCTTCGTTCCAGGAGGTGGACCCTTCAACCACCTCGGTCAATGTCAGACCCCACTTGCTTCCACGGTAGAAGACACTTCGATGTTCGATGATTCTTCTACCAGGTCTTCGAGATGACCTGTCTTCGGCGATGATCAATACCAAAGTACTTTCGAGGGCAGGACTCAATGGCTGCCACGTAAGCGACAAACGTAGTTTTTCGTTTCAGGAGGCGGACCCTTCAAACGGCTCGCCCGCAAAGTGTCGAAGACTTCTGGAGCTGTTCGGGTACGCACGCTTTTGGGACAGACATCACACGCGTTGATCCGCTGGTTCCCTGGCAGGCTAATCAAGGACCGGATTTTCGGACGGTCTGCCAAACCTTTTTTGACCGAGGAAGACATGCAGCAACGATCGAACACAAACAGCCGCACTGGTTAGTACAAACGAGAGTTCCATAGACAAGTTCAGATTCCGGTAGCCTCATGGAAAGCAGAACCTTCAGGTACATCATCCAGAAGACACCGTCAGGGAAAGGCTCGCAATGGTCGTCGTTAAGGCACAAGATTGCAGACACCTTTGGAAATATTTCGTGAACGGCGTTATGACTCGTATACCCTGGTGTCCCGAAAATCGAAGAATCTTCTTCAATAACAATAATGAGCCCACCACTGGCGGTGGGGACATACTGTTCCAACGATGAACCTCGAGCCTAATGAGTAGCTCCCGTATTCCCTGGCGGCGCTGGGGCAAGCCGGCTACACACTCCACTCACTTTTCCAGAAGGCTTACACCGCGGCTACGCACAAACCCAGCCGCCATCACGCCTTCCGGAATCCAGCTAGACGATTCGCAACGGCCAGAACGGCACCCGGCCCCCGTATCCACCGTTATCCGTTCCTGCAACATCCGCACGCCACCGCGTTCATCGACGACGACGATGACGACGTCTCCCTCGCACCGGTGACACAACCCCGCGCAGGTGGTAGTAGCGCCGAAAGCGAGTACGCGCAATCTTAACACAGCTTGTCTACCTCTGCCCTCCGGTTCCCCGACACTCGTACGCCGGTTATGCAGCGGCGCGCAGGTACACGCACGCACACACACACACACACACACAAACAGAGTCGACAGCGCTCCCAGAGTACGTAACCGACGGGCGAAAGCAGTCCCTTGCCGACGTCCACCCGGCCGAGAATCTCCCCCCACTAGGTCAGCGCCCGGAACCTGCTCGCACGTGATTCTCTCTCCACCCCCTTTCTCTCCTTTCCCAATCGCACACACAGACACTCACCCTCATCCATTCCACTTTCTCCGCGAAAACGATACAAAACCGGCGTTCACCTTTTTTTTTTATTTATTTCTGCCGCTTGCCTAACTAGTGCAGCAGCAACAGGTAAGGATGGCCGTCCGGACTTGAACGTGCAATTTCCTTACTTTTTGATGAAGTAACCAGTTACTTCAGGAGGGGAACGTGTAACACACCTAATTCTCACCCCGAGCTCGCTCCATGTGATTTGCGCGACGAGCAAACGCCAGATGGACCACAAAAAAAAATGTTCTCAGTAACGTGTAGATGTCTGGGATGGCGTCTAATGGAATGATGCAGACTGTATACAGGTATCTTCGCTCTCTCTCTCTCTCTCTCTCATCTCCCTTACACTAACTGCCCCTCTCTCTCTCTCTCTCCCTCTCTCACTAAAGTTCTTCACTCTCTTCTCTCTGGCACGCGCGGAATCGGAAAAAAAAAAAGTCAGCCAAGGTTACCGACCGTGCGTGAAGCGGAGACGAGCGTACTTCGGCGCTCGCTCGCTTCCCCTCTCAAAGCAAAACAAAAACACACATACAAGCAGCAGACGCGACGCACGCATAAAGATATAATTAAAAAAAAAAAAGAAAACGCCGAGTAGGACTCGGGAATTTCCCAAGCCGTCAAAGAAGGCGGGAGAGAAAATATAAAATAAAATAACAGGTTATCGAGAAATTCGCAGAAGCCAAACTATACACTCATGTGTGAGATATGCCACGGATAAACAAACCACGCCTTGCTAAAGCATACGAAAAAGAAAAAAAAAGAAAGAAAAAATTGTAATCTTAATGAAAAACACACATAGGCATAAACTTGAAAAGTACACGAAGATAATTTTTCATTTCTTTTTTTTTAGGCCGAGCTTTTCAATTTCCAGGAGATTTTCACAAAGCTCCGAAGCTCGGGTATTTCCACGCTAATGCTTAAACGGGATTTTTTTTTTTTTTTTAGATTATTTTTTTTATGTTAGAATGTTAAAAACGAGGAAATTTTGGCATCTTTCATGGGAACGCAAATACTGTACTGTACGCCTTTGACGCAAAAGTGGAATGGTCGTTGCGGTACATTCATCGTCAGGAACGAGCGCAATGCAGTCCTTCGTTCCAACACACATGAACGCGCCGTTCCCAAGCAAGCCCGGTGCGTGCGCAGAAATCAGATTCATGTGAGACAAAAAAACATCTGCGTGTGTATACCGTGCCGACGGCAGCGCCACCTCGCAAAGTTTGTGCCGCGAGCGTTCGATCGAGTACCATGGCCCCAACGAGCGTAATTTTATTCGTCGTTCACGAGTGGACTGTGTCGTCACTATACAGTTTTCGTCCGCAAAGAGTCACAGGGGTCGTCACGCCATCAATCACCGCCCCTAATGAGGGTTCCCGACACCCCTACAAATATCGTCTTTGTATCGGCGAGAACTCGAAGTATACACGCGGTGGAACACTTATCCATGGAACTATCGAGTGTCAATTACGATTAGGATTCCGTGTTTTTGCGGAGTTTATTTCTCGTGAAATTCGGAGGGTGTTTTTTCGGGGTTCTTCGGGGTTTATCGGAGTTCTATTCTCGTTAGATTCCCAATCCCCTAAAATTCGAAGTTTCTTTTACTGTGTTCCCAATTTCTTTCCGAATTCAAAAACCAAATTTATAAAGTTTGGGTACCATGAACCGTTGTCCGGAGGGAACCTTGACGAGCTAAAAGGCAAGGCCCTTTCGTCAGTAGTTGGAGATTTCGAAGGAAACAAAAGTAGCGTCTCCTCAGGACCACTGACCCAGTGCTCGTATAAAGTTCATTTGTAAAACACCGTATTTTTTGCTTATCATTTTTTCGCTCTGACCTCGAAATAATGAGTTTTTCGGATCCGAAATGCCATTAAATTTGCCGCGAGCGTTTTTCGGATTTTTTAAAGATTAATTCGAAAATACAAAACCCTCCTTATAATCTAAAAAAAAAGGTATATCACGCCACTGACAGAATATAGAAGAGCTGATAGGCAAAACGTATACTCAAATTTCATCAAACAAGTAAAGGCAATTGAGGAAATCACTGGACAACAACAGCAAACCATTGAAACTGTGTACGACCTACAGTGACCAATCCGCAAGCAACGGCCAAATCGATAAGAGTGTGTGCGATTGACAACAAAACATACATCCACGATTCAAACTCAGATAATGGAAAGTGTGTGGAACTGACAATGATACATTGTACTCCAAGCTAAGAAATTTGTGGAACCGGCCAGAAGAAGCAAAATCAGAAACATCCATTAGCCGAAAACAATCTTGTACTAAAAAAAAAAAAAAGTAATCGATTAGTTACAATTGTTCTTGGCTAAAAACTAGTCAATTAGATCACGTGATTACTTGAGATAAAAATGACCATTAACCTGAAAAAAAAAAGTAACCTTTACTTTTCCGATTACATGAGATTGTCAAGACGGCACATATTTCCACCAGTTTGAAAACGGGCACTTCGTACTGTTCACTATTGGATAAGAAACACCAGATGACAAACTACTGATCGAGAGCACCATGGCTTTCGATTTTTGCGGATGCCACCCCAAGAAGAAAACAACAACGACAAAACAAAAAGTACGGGAAAACGAAAACAAGAGCAATGAGAGACAGATGAACAACAACGGAGGCAAGCAACGGCGAGGGCCACGCGGTCTCGGCCAAGACAAAAGGCGAACCAGAGCACTCAGGTACGAGCTTGAATGCCTGCCCAGCAGGATCTGGGTAGCCAGGTCACCCCGATCGGCGCCAAAGGGAAGGTGTCACAACAACCACGGCCACGAAAACGGGCCGCCGCAAAAACAGCAGCCGCTCAAGTAGTTTGTTTTGTTCTGGGCAAATCTCTTGTAAAACAGATCCGCGGTTTTTTTGTTTTTTTTTTTCTTCATTTTTTTCTTGTGTAGGGCACGGCCAACTCCACCTACAACTGTACTCACCTCAAAAGCCGAAAAAAAAAAAATCTTGATTTTTTTTTTATTTTTTTGCAGGGTATTATAATTTTTTTTTTTTTTTTCTTTTTCGAGTGTCAAATTAAGATATATATGTAGGTGCATTTTAGATTAGCTTTACGTTATTTATTCGAGACGAATACGTTTCAAACGCCAGAGGCATCGTTTCTTACTTCGACAACAAAAAAATTGTAAGAACTATTTCGCACAGCGCACAACTAATGCGCAAAACGTCGGGTTGTTTTTGTTTCGTATTCTTTTCTTGACGTGACAATGAGTATAGAATAATCAAATCCTGCGCGCGAGATTTCTCTTTTACTTATTTCCTAATTTTGTGAGCACAAAACTCCAACCAAACGGTAAAGAAGAATATCGTAATTAATGCATCACTCGAATAATCGAAAGGTTAATCGATGAACGGCCCAGTCTCGATACGCGTTAGGCGAGGGCGGACGGTCATCGGAAGGTCTCGTGAGAGTCGCTAGCCCTCACCAGTAAAAGAGTGTCACTGCGGCTGATGCTGCATGTTTCGTGGGGCGGGTCGTTTGTTGGAGCTGCAGAGTCTACTACATTTGAGTTGAAGATGATTTAGCCAGAAATTTACAATATTATATCCTCTTGACATCGTCGGCCTTCACCGAGAAAATTGAAGCGGGTGAAGCCCCACTACCGAGAAGAGCAACTAATAACACGCACGCTACAGCGTTGCTCGGTTACACTCGTGTGTTCCACTCGCGGCAGGTATAGTAGAATAGTTTATTTCACTTGTCGCGGTAGTAGAATTGTTCCGACTCCGAAGAACATCCCCGCACCATGGCACAGTAAAGGAAAACCTTGACTGCAACGGAACTTTCTTACTCATAAAAGCTAGCAATAGCACGACAATTTACAATACATCACTAACTTCTCTCAATGAGAAATATTTATATTAATACAAAAAGTAAAAGTTACGCAAAAAAAAAAGGATACATAGAACCTGCGGTTCCACAACCCACAGTACCAGTATTATGTTATCCGGGTAGGAATTCATTGTTTTGATGAATTCCCACGCTGGTGAACCGATACACCTATTTTAAAAGAAACAAATATTTAACATAAATAGTGCAGTTCACCCGGAAACAGGCATCCGTCGTGGTGATCCATGCTTCCCAACGTCTGCCTAGAGCAGACGACGCATCCACACGAGCGATTATTTAAATTTAGGCCGTACGCTGGTAATATACGATTCGATCTTCACTGAAGCACCGAACAGTACCTCACCTTTTTCCGCTAACATTGTTTTCCCACCGATGCAATGCGACAAAATAAACGAAAGAATCTAAATGCGAACAACAGAGTTATTACAATAAACGTTAGAGGCTCATTTGGCGCTAGTGCGCTGTTGCATTTTGAAGCAGACAGCAACCAGTCTAAATTTGGCTTCCGGTAATGCATTCCTATGGGAAAACGCAAATCTGTTTTCTCTTCGCGCTCGATTATAAGATCAAATATTGCTTAGTGTTTTGACTGAATAAAAAGCTTGGAACGTTTTACAATCGGATGTACAAAAATATGTCCGAGCGTTTTTCTTCAGAATTCATGGCGTCCAACACTGCGCTAAAATAGCCCAATACGCATGTATAATACGTGTTGACGTCGCAGGCTGCTATTATAGGGCACGTATTTACGCATATAGTCAATGCTATCAAGCACACAGAGTGAATCAGCTTGACAAAACACCAAAAGGATGCTAATATTCGCCAAATCAAACAATCAAAACAGACGAAAAGAACGAAGCATAGAGTTATGGAACGAGGACACGTACTGGATTAGTAACAAATTGTGCACGAATAATCAAAATAAAGCAGTAACCGAGTGTTATTGCTCCGAAATAAATACGATTGTTGTTCTTTTTGCTTGTATTGACATACCATGCATGCCGTGCAACATATACCTGGGCCTCAATATTTGCTAACTTAAACATCGCTCAAGAAAAAAAAAATATTAATTAAATAAATTACACTTTTATAATGTGAAAAAAAAGCTACATAGTACCCGTTACGAGTGAAGAAACTACGCTGATTTCTATTATTCCCTGGCGAAGGGAAAAATATCACGTACGCTTTCCCATAGTACACAGGAAGACTGGAAAAGTAGAATGGTTGCTGTCTGCTTCAATTTGCAACCGGAAGTCCCGCAGACACTAGCGCCAGCTGAGCCTCTAGCGTTTATTGTATTAACTCTATGATGCCAACGTGGAACGTGGAGAGCCTATGGGGCAGCCATGCTTTTATTCCCATTTCGATGATGATGATGGCGCGACAGTAGCGCCATTTCTAGGTCGATCTCGAGGCCAATACTCGTTGTCACACCAGAAGTCTTGCGCATTGTTCACACGCCGTGCGAAGTAGTTCTTGCAAGATTTGATTTTCGGAGGAAGAAGCCATGCTTTCGGCGTTTGAAAACGCAAAGTCAATGGCCGAGCTGGTGTGCGCCATAAATAATTGGGGTTGTGTGGATATTTATACAGCGTGTAGTTGGTCAGCCATTTCAAAGTTGCGACAAGTCACTCGCTTTAGATTCCATAGCCTCCTCTATGCTGACAAAGCCTGGCAGATCGCCACGAGACGCGGCCGCCGAAATTGAAAACGTAGAGCGGCAGACAACGGATGAGAGGAGAGCCAGGTGACGGACGCCCCGCTGCGGCGAGACGCCGAAACACGCTTCTCCCGAGCGATGGAATGTCCGCTCGTGCTCCTCGCGTTGCTCGCGCTACCAGCTTCTTTTCTTGTCGGGTTTGAAAACCACGTTTCGGGTCCCCGCCGCTGCAAAAGCTCTGCGCTGAATACCAGGTTTCCCGAGAAATGCTCCGTGCTACCAGACCCTCGCGCTCCAAATCTGCGACCGGGCACTCTATGGCTCCGTCGTCGAAGTGCCAGGCGCGAGCGTGTGGCCCCTGACAGTGCTTGCACTGCACGAGCGCGCGTGCTTGGCAGGGACGCTGAAAGCCCGAAGCTCACTCTCGCTTCTGCTGCGCTCACACTGAAGCCTGGTTCAGACAGTTGCGTTTGAGTGCGCTGCGGCTGCGAGAAACCAGGACACCCCTGCTGCTTATATCGCGTGCGAAGATGATTCCTTGAATTGGATTCCACGCTTCATACGAAGCACAGATGTGCCGGTGACTCGCTTTCGGTTCTCGACGCAACGCAGTCAAACGCACTCAAACGCAAGTGTCTGAACAGGCCATCGATCCCGATTACCCCCCCCCCCCCCCCCCGCCCCCCCCCCCCCATAGTATAGACGCTTTCAGGCAGCTGTGCATAGGCGCCGCCATACATAACCGACCTTCCGTTTTACAGCGAAGCTGTTGATGGCTAGGGTTCCGCGGATTTGTCGTCTGCGCGACCAAAAACTCTACGCTCGCACTGCCGCAAGCTCACGCCTTCCCCGTAAAAAAAATTCGAAGTAAATAACCAAAATAAAGCGTTGACGAACGCGCGTGCACGATGCCATTTGTTTTAGGCTTTTGCTTTAGAACAGTATCCTGCTGCAGACGCCGGCACGTGCGGCGCGTGGAACACCATTCCCTGCATTCTCCTTGATGCTTGGGTAATTTAGCAATTAGCGGCGAGAAGTTTCGGTGGCGCCCTCCTGTGGTTCCCCTTTGTGACGTCATTACCTGGCAAACAACAAGTTCGATGGTGTTTGTTATTAGCATGGTGGAAGCTTGAAATCATTGCGCTCTCAAAGGAACACTGCCAACACCGTCAAAATTAAAGTTCTTTCATTCCTCTTATTTCCGTCGATGAAAATCCCCTTTCCGACGTCATAGTCAGCGTTCGGCCAATCGTGGAAGGCCGACCACAGCGACGCTTTCGGTCGCGCACGGGGCTAATAGGGAGTATTCACTGGCGGCCATAGCCGTGTGCTCGGCTGCGGAGCGCGTGCTGAACGCGAGCTTCCACAGTTCTTTCGCCACGTGCATTCCGCACCACGAGGATTGCCTGTCTTGGCAGCCTATAGGAAGTATTCACTGGCGGCCATAGCTGTGTGCACGACTGCTGAGCGCGTGCTGATGGCGAGCTTCCACAGTTCTTTTATAACGTGCATTTCGCACCCTCAAGATTGCCGGTCTTAGCAGCCTATTAATGTGGGCTCGTTCAGAGCATGCGCTCTAGACATCACCCACAAATATGGCGTCCAGTGAATACTCCTTATTAATGCGAGCTCGTTCTGAGCATGCGCTCTAAACAGTGACCTCAAATATGGCGGCCAGTGAATACCTCCTATAGGTCTATTTCACTTCTCTCGTCGCAATAAGGAAGCCGCGTACAGTCCAGACTCCTGAAGAGCAACGCGCGAGGATAGCAACGGCGGGAACGGCACCGACAATGTCAGCGGCGGCGGCAGGCGGCTGACACCACCGATGAAGATCGTGGAAAAGACGCCAAGCGCACGCGGCACAACAGACAAGACGACGAATGTCGCGGGGCAGAGAACACATCAAAAAGACGCACGTGCCATGCTGCTAAATTGGACAACTTTAATGGGGCACACGCAAAATTCTGTGTCACGTCCGAGTCGTGTGCTAAACAGCTTCGCTGGTCATCCACCTGCACAGAGTGGAATGGTTCATGATTTTTTTCGTTTCCTCCTATTCCGTTCGCTTCACTTCCATCATTACCACAGCAGGACAGGTTGTTGCCACTTCAGGCGCTAATGTGTCCTTTTCCCCAGCATAGGCCCTTGTGAAGGCTCGTCAACGCCCCCCCCCCCCCCCCCCCCCCCCCGCCCCCCTCTTCAGTGGCACGCGTGTCAAAAACTCAAATTTACGCTAAAAAAAATTAGAATAATATTGACGGCTCGAGATTTGTTTTAAATTCTGCGTGTAAAGTCCAGGACGTCACGGAATGATCATACACTCTTTCCACCTCAACAAGATGGTCATACACTCTCTCCACCTCAACGTGATGGCCAAGCCGATCCACCTCTCCTCCGCACGCCCGAAATGCCGAGAGAGAAAACAAGTGGAAAGGAGGTGACTACCGACGAAATCGCGTCTGGCGCCGTCAATATTGCTCCAATTTTTTTTTTCGACTAAAATTAATTTTTTTTGGCCAGCGTGTCCCAATCAAACTGTTAAAAAAACATGTTTTTTTTTCTTTTCAGTGTTTTTTTAAAGCGCCTATAGATCAATTCAAACACGCAGACCTATCAAATAACGTTCAGAAAGAAGAAAAAAAATTGCACCTTAAAGTTAGACGTTACTCCAAAACTGAAAGTCATATTTACGGTCACTGAAAATTTTTCCTACCAACTTATTAGGCGTGTTGTAGTTACTAGCATTGAAACTATAACTACGGAACTTAAAACAATTTCAATCAGTGTGCCTCTTTAGTGTAGAGCTTTACATGTACTCACTCCAGAGGAGGCAACACCACCCGGCGGGGAAAAAAACAAAACAACGTGAATGAGAAAAGCACCGAGCTACCACACCTATCCAAGTGCGCAGCAAAGACTGGAGCGGCCTAGCGGCCAAATTGTGAAACAGAAAAAAAAAAAAAAAAAGGGGGGGGCGGGTATTAAATGCACGAGGCTAAGGTTCCGAGTCTAAAGACCAACTCGCTTGTTTCGGCTGCTACGTATACGAAGTTCGCCACCTTATACAATACACTCTAAAGTCGCGGTCACGCAGCTTATATACATCTTCACACAATAGACAGTCTGCAAAGAGTGTACGAGGCGATGTTTCTTCCTTGTGCGACCATTATCTCACATTGGTAATACAAAAAGAAAACTGTCTGGTTCAAAACGTGCATTTATGTACGAACGAAAGATGCTGAGTCGCTGGAGGCGTGTCCGCAGAGAACTCTGTCATGTCCGCAGAGATCTCCGCGGGGTCTTTTGAACGATGTACGAGCGATGTCACTGCGGCTGCCGACGACCGACCGCAACAAGGGAACACGAACACACACACACACACACACACACACACACACACACACACACACACACACACACACACACACACACACACACACACGCACGCGCACGCACGCACGCACGCACGCACAGCACGCACACACACACAGACACACAAATGGGGGGTCCCAAACGTACCTTGGCAGACTTGGCAGTCACTTGCGGTGTCGAGGACGGGCTTGACTGCTGCGGTTGCTGTAGCGTGCTCGCCTGCGAAGACACCCCCGAGAAAAGACGAACCATTTTAGGGACATGGAGCGCTTGCACCTTTACCTGCCGGCTCCTTTCCCCCACCACGGCCTGTGTACAGGGGAGCGCCGCTTTCGGTTAATCCGTTTTCGCGTTAATTAGGGAACGCGCCCCAGGGCTCGGGGGAAAACAATCGGGGCAAAAGGAAACAAACTAAAGAAACTTGCACAACGAAATTAGCTCGGGGAGTCAATTTCCCGGTTTGGAAAAAGGGGAAGGGGAAGACGGCGGGGAAGAAGGGGTAGGGAAGCTATAGGGAAACTGGGGACCCAAGGAAAGGCTGCCTCCTCCGAGAGTCGCGATCGCTTCTTCCTCGGGCCGCGCAACTTTACCGGGCTCCTGTGGTTGCGACGCTCTTGCGGCTTTTATTGATGGCGCTGTCGCAATCATACCTAACCGCAGCGCGCGAGTGTTTATTTCTAAAGCATGAAATGCTTCTTAAACGGGCTCTTGGGACTGAAGCCCCCCCCCCCCCCCCCCTCCCCCTCCACACACACACTAAACACTCCCAGAAGACCAAGACTAAAGACCTGTTCAACGAGATACTATAGGCACAATAGAAATGCATTAAACCAAAGTTAAAAAAAAAATTCTCGCTTTTTAAAATATGACGCTTTCTTTAAATTTCGCTTGTTTGTTGTTGTAGTGACCCAGATTCCACGAGAACCAAGCGCTAGCCTACTAAAGATTTCTTTGATCCCGACATTGTCTTAGCTACAAGCTACATATAGGTGTAAAGCATGTTGTTTTAGATCGAACACCTCTTGGTTTTCGCTTTAAAAATTGAGTATTTTGCAATATTTTCAATACAAACAATATAGCAAAATCAAAACAAATATTACTTTTTTTTTTTAACCTTGCTCGTTTGTTGTGTGAAGTCTAGACTATCTATAACCATTGAGTATATATTTTTAGACAGAACACCTGAGTTTGATTTTTTTTTTTTTGCAAAATGAGTATTTTGATACATGTTCAATATTGCACGTTTATTTTAGGACACACAAACCAATTTCCGTATCCGCATATTTTTTAAATATATGTTTTTCTTTCAATATTTACACACACAAATTTTAAATCTTAATGATACAGTTTTTTTTTTTAATAAAAGGTGAAGACTAGCTTTATATGACAGTTTTAACGCATCTGCACCCTTAAAAAACACTCGCAAATGCGAGACAAAACCTACTAGATAATTTAGAAGGATATTCTGACCTGCTAAAAACACTATCTATTTCGCCGTCTCGTCTCAAACCTATCTAAAAAAAGAACAAAAAAACCTTTGTTTTTTGAAAGATTCAATATCGTCAAAAAGAAAAAAAAAAGGAAAAGGTGCACACGTCTTGGAAAAAGGTACACTATACTTCGTTTCACCTTATGTGCGAGCGTAGGCAAAGCTGGAAGCGCGAGCACGAAAGCTCTGTGCGTTCAGGCTTTGCTCGAGCGCGCGAGCTGGGGAGAAACGCAAAAAGCGCTAATCTCGCGCTTCTAGCTTTGGCTTCGCTCGCAGATAAGGTGAAACGAAGTATAGCATCACCAATAACACATAAAATGTTTTTAGACCAAATCCACGAGGGTCGAATTCAGGCCTGGATCGTGCTTGGCGTGGAATGACCCTGCTATATTTCTCCTAAATAGTGTGCAAGACTTGATCTAGTGGATATCGCAGAACCTTCAGAATGGTATACACAGGTTGCAGGGTGTTCCAGGTCTACTCAATGGATGGCGCCAGCGTGTCAGCGGTTGCAAGAGATCACATTCATTACAGTTGGCACAGTCAAACGCAAATGTGTAAAACCAGGCTTTACGGGAACGGGGCTTCCCACCTTTGGTTTCTTATATGCAGTATGCAGTTTTATTATTTATATGCTTGAGAGGAAGTAAAATTAAAAAAAAAGTTATATAAAAAAATGGCAGCGGCTTTTATCTCTAAGGTTGAATAGGCTATAACTATAATTAAAATTCCGTGTTTTCAGCTAAAAAAAAAAAGAGATCTGAACAGCATTTTTGGTCAAAGTTTTCGCCAATTCGGATTGATCCGAAAAACTCAGAATTTTAAGGTCACAACGAGCAAATAAAAAGAAAAAAAAAAAAAGACGGCACGTGTTTTACAAATAAGATTTATAAGAGCACAAGGTCAGTGGTCCCGAGGAGATGAAACTTCAGTTTTCTTTAAAATCTCAAACTACTAACAAAAAACAAAACAAAAAAGGGTTTGCTTTTTAGCTTGTTGAGGTTCCTTCAAGACAGCGGGGACTTTTTTTTTTTATTTTAAAAAATTGGGAATGCAGTAAAATAAACTAAATTTCAAAGAATTGGCAATCTAAGAAAAATAAACTCGTATACAAACCCCGAAATTTCAGCAAAAAATAAACTCCGAAACACGCCCTCCGAGTTTTAAGATTTTCAGAGAAATAAACTCCGAAAACGCGGAATCCTAGCAATAATTCAAATTTCGCGTAAATAAATCCTGCAAAAAAAAAAAAAAAAAAAAACATTTGCCGGTCAAGTTTTTGTCAATTCAAATTTATCCGAAAAAAAAAAAAAACTCAAAAGTTTGATATCACGGGATAGCACAATAAAAAAAAAAAGGCGGCATTTTAGAATAAATTGTTCGAGAGCACAGGGCATTGATATAGCGACTAAGTCCGGATGTTTAGTTATTTAGAGAATTGACCTTAATTGAAGCAACACCTTTTTACAAGATTTTTCCTGGGATATTCAGTATTGCCGATGGCAAGAGCGCCAATGTCAATTGCAGCTACAGACGTACACCTACCTGTACGTAACATTCGATACCGGCGAGTTTCTTATGAATTCTGTGGACGTTTGCGTTCGGATATTATTTTTGTTTTGTTTCTAATACTGAAAATATGGAAAAAGCAAAAATTAATTTCCGAATTGAAAAAAAAAAATGGAAATCTAAAAAAATAACGAAACAATCCGGTGGACCCCGGATGTTTAGCGAAAAATAAACTCCGAAAAACACCCTTCGAATTTAACGAAAAATAAGCTCCGAAAACGCAGACTCCTCGCCTTGGAATGTTGTGTTTATAGGGAGCAATCGTTTTAATGTGTTTAGAAGATATTAAACAGTCGTGTCGGGGAGTGAAGAGCCTATATGTAGATATTTAATCAATTACCCTGCTACGTTTAGCGGAGAAACTGACTTGGTGCAGCGGTCACGTCACGTCAATTTTCCCGCTGAATTAAGTGGGGAAACAGAATCGGAGTGTACAGGTCCCGCGCCGTCAGGTCACGTGACGTCATTTTTTCCCGCTACATTTAGTGGGAAATGCACGGCCGGAAAAACATTTTGGAGTGGGAAGTTCTGTTAAGAGCCTTTTATACTTCAAAAATACGACGGTGATTTGTAAAAAAAGAAAGGAAATACGAACATTAAGGGAATAGGGATAAGAAAAATTTGTTAGCAGATAGCCGTTTCAAAACTCCGGTCTGTTCGGGTAAAGCAGAACATACGTCGCGCAGTCCAAAGTGCGAGAAAAATACCAAAGAGCTGACAGCTGTCCATAATTCACAAGCAGCTCGCTTCCAAAATAAAACATGAATGCAAAAAAGAAAAAAAAAAATCTGAGCGCGAAAGAGGTGGATTACAGCATCGTGCTTCGAGTGTCCGAAAGCTGCGGCGTTCCTGAGAATGTAACAGCTGAAAAAAATCGCTACGCTATTGGCCTCGAGATCGACCTAGAGGTGGCGCTATACTGTCGCGCTATCATCATCATCAAAGCGGGGATAGATAGAAGCATTGCCGCCCCATAGGCTCTCCACGTTCGCGCACGAGACGGTGTAGATTCTTTCGTTTATTTTGTCGCATAGTATCGGTGGGAAAACAATTTTAGCGGAAAATGGTGCAGTACCGTTCGGTGCTTCAGTGAAGATCAAATCGTATATTACCAGCGTACGGCCTAAATTTAAATAATCGCTCGTGTGGATGCGTCGTCTGCTCTAGGCAGACGTTGGGAAGCATGGATCACCACGACGGATGCCTGTTTCCGGGTGAACTGCACTATTTATGTTAAATATTTGTTTCTTTTAAAATAGATGTATCGGTTCACCAGCGTGGGAATTCATCAAAACAATGAATTCCAACCCGGATAACATAATACTGGTTCTGTGGGCTCTAATATCGCAGGTTCTATGCATTTTTTTTTTACTTCTAACTTTTGCAGTAATATAGATATTTCGCACGAAGAGAAGCTAGTGCTGTATCAGAAATTACCGTGCCATCGAATTCCGCTGCAGCCAATGTTTCCCTTTACTGTGCCATGGTGTGGGCAAGTCTTTCGGAGTCTGAACAATTAATTCTACAACGTTGCGATGATGAGAGAGCCTCTTCTAGTTACGATACGCAAACTTTTCGTTTGCAGGACAACTGCGACAAGTGAAAGAAACTATTCTAAAATATCTGCCGCGAGTGGAACAAACGAGCGTAACCGAGCAACGCAGTAGCGTGCGTGTTATTAGACGCTTTTCTCGGTAGTGTGGGTTCGCCCGCTTCAATTTTCTCGGTGTGGGCTGCGTATGTCAAAAGGCTAATATTATAAATATATGGCCAAATAATCTTCTGTTCAAATATGAGACTCTGCAACTCCAACAAACGACACACACCACGACACAGATAGCATCGGCAGCAGCGACACTCTTTTACTGATGAGGGCTAGCGTCTCTCACGAAACTTTCCGATCACCCTCTGCCCGCACCTAACGCATATTGTCACGGGTGGTGACCAGAATAACAATAAATAAACAGGAAAAAATAAACGTTTAATGTGGCGAACTTGTGCCGAAAACAAAAAGGGAATAGAAAATAATAACAAAGCGTCGCGAGCGTCGAAGTCGGCGAGACAGCAGAGTCGAGCGCTGGGGCGAAACTCACCCCGGTTTGCCACGCGGAGCCCCTTATGTACATGCGTCCCCGCGGCCAGGAATCGAACCCTGGCTTTTTGCGCGAAAGGCACGCGCGATAACCGTTAGGCCACGAGCGCGCTGCCTGCTTGGTCAGCTGCGCTCGCGGCAATATCGGGACTAAGCATGTTCATCGATTAACCTTCAGTTTACTCGAGTGATGCGTTAATTGCGATTTTCTTTTTGCCGTTTAATCGGAATCTTCTGCTGGAGAAAGTCAAGAAAAAGCAAAAAAAAATATAATATATATATATATATATATATATATATATATATATATAAGGCAAGACCATAAAAGACAAGGACGGACAAGAGGTTTCCCAACTGGCAGCAAACGTTCTTTTCTTTATTTTTATTACCCTTATCAGCACGCTCCCTATTGCAAGTAGTAAAAAATGCCTGCTTTAAAGGGACACTGACAGGGTATTTATGCTCGCCGAGGTTTTTAGTTGTACGTGACATATGAGAGCCCAGCTATCCAGAACAGAACTTGCGGCTCGAAATTCGGTTTCTTTCCGCCCGAAAACCGCCGATCGAGAACCGGCCGGTTTGAGCCGCGCTCACTCTCTTTTCCGTGGTCACGGGCCGTTTTCTAAGGTTTCGAAGCGACCACCAAATTTAATCAAAGTCGTGGGTCATTGAAGGCACACAGTCAATATTAAAAATAGAAAAAAATATGAACCCCATTTTTTGTGGCTCCCAAAAAGCTGCAAATACGTTGATTGAAAAAAAAAAAAAAAAAAAAAAAAGGTAGCACAGACAAGCGGAAGCATTCTGTGCGTTCACTGAAAATTCTCAACATGGCGTCGTTTCGCGTATCGTGGGACTAGCGGATGGCAGCGGACGACGGGCGTTGGACCTCTACTTCAGAACTGTCGTTCACAGTACCGGCGAATTCTGTCTTCCTTCGAAAGAGAAATTTTGGACCGATCAAGAGAACTGATATTCATCCCGTACGACACGCCCAACCAGCAAGCCGATTGCATGAAGACGTCGCCGAGCCGTCGTCCCTTCTCGTGGCTGAAGACATCGCTCGCTGAAACGTCAAGCACGGAGTGCGTACTTCGAGTTGAATACGAACGCGTACGGTTTCTTTACGAGGTGCGAATTTGGCCTCTGCGTGGTGCTGCCCGACTTCAAGCCGGGAGTGCATGTAATGAAGGGAAATCGGCAGCAAACTACCGACATACAGTCTACCGGCTCCATTAGTACGCACGGAAGAGTTCCTTCAGTAGCTCAGTGAAAAAGACCCCCCCCCCCCCCCCCCCCCCCCAAAAAAAAAAAAAAAAAAAAAAAGCTCACTGGAAAGACATCCGATTTACACGCCGCGGTGCACGGGTTCAATCCCTGGTGTGGGTGTACCATTTTTTTTTTTTTTTCAAGCATCCTGCGATGTTTACAGTTCTTTTTTTTTTTTTTTTAACAATTATCACTGAAAAAAAAACAATTGTTGTGGACGATACGTCGCTGAACTAAATGGTATGGGATTTCGTTTTTGGCACCTGCGAACTCAATGTAGTCACTTTCCACAAAATGCAAGGAGCATATGAATCGGGTAGCGTCCACTTTCCGAGCTTCGCGTAACTGTTCTACAGGAATTGCAGCCAGCCATTGATGACCCGTTGATCTTTCGGAAACTTGTGCACTCTGCCACACAATGCCACCTTCAGATGCAGGACATGTGAGGCAACTCTTCACGCAACATCTTGGGAGTATTCTTTTCGGAGCCGATCACGGGAATTCACCACACTACGGCACTCGGGCACTCACTCCTAATTGCCAACACTTAAATGTACAAAACAACTCATTCTTGAAGTACAGAACAGCGAGCGGGACAAACATAACTGCAAAGGAATCGCACGGCGAGCGAACGCATTTCGTCTGCTACACTCGGAGAAAACAAACAAAACAAAAACCGCACGGTCGGGTGTAGCCACGTGACTTCCGCCAGTCTCACTATCCTCTCCACTTCCCCGTGTGGTGCGGGAGTTTCGGTTTCGCTTTCGAGCAGTTGCGTTTTTTGGCTTTATTAAAAAAATGCGTGACTCTGTAGCAAAATATTAATTGGGTAGTATTCCCACACCATAATGAATCGCCTGAGAAAAAAAGAAGAAAAAAATTTTGGGGGGTGTCAGTGTCCCTTTAATATTTCTGACGCATTTCTTTCTTTTAGGACACAGGCTTGCACGGTAAACCATTCAGCATGCTTGTGATTGTCATCGAGAAGATTATACTGTTTATATAATAACTTAAAAATTAATTTACTTTAAAATGCGTTCCCGTGTTTATATTTCTTTAGGCGTCACAACGTGAAGTTTAAAATGGGAATGCAATACACCATTTGTGACTTCGTAAAAATAGTAAAAACAATGTGTAATTGTAACGTCTTTCATGTAATGACTGGAGAATAATCAATTTACGGATTTATTGATCGATTAGCCTATTAAAGGGTGGCGACCAGTCAGTCGGGTTATCTTGTTAATAAGCCCCCAGCTCCAATCAAGATTAAACGTTTTATGAAAGCTATGGATTGTGCGAAATAAAAATATGTAGGACCAAAAGTTAATGGAAGCATCCGACTTAGTATTTATCACTTTTCTGAAATTCCACGCGTGCGAAACGATACAACACAGTAACAACAACAAGAACATCAAAACATTTAATAAGAAGGATCCAGCTCCGCCGGAAACGGGCTTGCGTCGACCAGATCCATGCTTCTGAACGTGTGCCCGTAGCAGACGACGCACCACAATATCCCCACTTTCGGATGTTTCCAATTTTGGCCGCGCGGTGGCGACACGGTTCGTTCTCGAGGCGATATTACAGGGACGTGATCGACAGCGTGGACTTGCGAGAGAAATCCCGATGTTACCGGAAACGAAACACGCTAATAATCCCAGAAATCTATCAGTTCGCCCGTCGGTTCAAATCCCAACTAAAAAAAAAAAGCAAAAAAAAAAAAGCTGTGAAGTTGACGTTACGTGACGTCAGACTATCACACGACACCACGACTTCACATCGCGTGATGTCACGTCACGTGTGGAGTGACGTCGGACGACGTGACGTAAATTTCCCCGCTAAATTTACCGAAGAAATTAGGGAGTTTTCGCGGATCGTTTTCCTAGCTACGCTACGCTCTCCGGAACAAAGACTCCACTTCTGCGCATGCGTGGCGGTAGCCTTGTCTGCAGAGTCCCGGATCTCGTAGCGGGTTGCCGAGAAGGTTGCGGGACAGCGCGAATCATCTACGAAAACTCCCTATTGACGAAGTCACCCCCTTCTCTCTGCGCCGGCACTGTGAAGACAGCGCCAACATCGGAGTTACTAAACAAGACGCCATAAGAAGTAATGCCGGAGTATTCAGAACATTTAGTTTCTTTCAAGTAGCTAAAAAAAAAAAAAAACCGCGGATAGCCCCGGCGCACTCACCGCTCCTTCATCGTACAAAACACGCAGTGCCCGCCTAAGACAAGATAACA
Source organism: Ixodes persulcatus (assembly GCA_013358835.2). Classification (NCBI taxonomy): domain Eukaryota; kingdom Metazoa; phylum Arthropoda; class Arachnida; order Ixodida; family Ixodidae; genus Ixodes; species Ixodes persulcatus. The sequence goes on along the minus strand of JABSTQ010009212.1, from coordinate 605,633 downwards.
GACACTGCCTGCAGGCTGTCTTTTGCACGATGTGGTAGTAGTGCGACCGGGGCTCCATGCAGTCTTTGAAACAAGTGTCCCGGATACATCGCGGTGATGTGTACCCTCCCCTCCCCTGGTACCCCCGCGAGTGTGGCCAACTCGGGCACATTCACGCTGGGCTACGGCGCATAGCTCATTACGCCGACGAAAAGGAACATCGGAAGGCCACGTACGTGTCAATTACCGTTGGCCCACGGACCACCGTCGGGGCGCGGGGCACGCCACGGGCGACCTCGCCGAGCACGTCGCAGCGGGCGCCTTATTACTTAATATCGCTGCGGCAGTCGGCGTCGGCATATGAACGCGGAGCCGCGGTCGGTCGGTCGGTCGGTCGGCCGTGACACGCGACGCTGCAGCGTCCTGGGCCACAAAGGAGACATCGGAACAATAAGGCGACATCGCATCGCCGAGGCCACGGATGATGCTATCACCTTGCGGTGGGGTCGCGGCGGACGGTCTAAGTACAAGCCATCCGGCGCTCGTACGTACCACGCCATGGACCGGAACCCCGATGGGAGGCAGAACGAGGGGCAACACGACATACAAGTCTCAAACACACGTGATAGATATATATATATTATAAGTTAGCCTTCTATACGGAGCGCAAGTTTGTCTGCTTTTTGCACAGGGGTTGCAATGAAGTCGGAACGCCGAGCTCGGACTGGCTAACTAAAAAAAAAAAAAAAAAAGGTGAGTAGATCTTAAGGCATCTACCAATGAGGTCCCACTATCATTTCAATCAAAACCAATCAAAGCTCAGCGTCATTCTGACGTCACCGCAACTACTGCGCAAGAAGCAGGCGACTTGCTCTCCGTATAGTCGGAGTGGAATCTCCTCCCATGCTCTTTCCGCTTTAGTAGAGCGAACGCTGGAGAGGAGGCGACCTCCTCTTCAGCATTCGCTCTACTAAAGTGGGGAGAAGTGGGAGCTACACACTTAACCTGTCACCGAAAATAGCTACTTTGTTTTGCACACGTGCAAAACAGGGCTTGTACATCGAAAGGACATTCTTCTTTGTGCATGTGCCCATTTTGTGTTTTTTTTTTTTTCCCCCTGTTAGTAAAGGTCCCTAAAACCGATTCGGCGAGAAACTGAGGGAGAGGAGGAGACGACAGCGCGCGGAAACCTCAGAACCCCGAGCTCTGATTGGAAAGATTAGTGGGTAGACCCAAGGCTATCTGCCTTTGTCTCCCCTGCACTCGTCGAACGCGCTCCAATGCGAGAGCCAATTACGCCGGACGCCGGCGTTCTAAAGGCTCGTTCCCACAGTTGCGTCAACTGCGTTGCAATTTGCAAAGAGCGAACTTACCTGAGGAAAAAGTAAAGAAAGAAAAAGGCTTAGCTCCTATGGAAACTCAGCGACGCCACCGGTCTGCAAACAACACGGCGCCGTTTCGCACCGGAGACAAGAGATGGCGCAACGAACGCCGCCAACGAACGAGCATACGAGCGCCGAGAGCCGGCCTCTTTAGCAGACGAACTTTTCGACTCAAGAGCGGCGCGCGTTCCGCAGGCGGCTACAGTCGCAGAAACAAAAACAGGCGCGGTAACAACAAGGAACTGCAGTTCCTTGTCTGCTAAAAGCGCTGGCTTTTGGCGTCGTCTGCTCGTTCGTTGGCGGCAGTTGGCGTCGCGACCGCTTGCGCCATCTCTTGTATTCCGTGCGAAACGGCGCCGTGTTGTTTGAAGACCGGTGGCGTCGCTGCGTTTCCATAGGAGCTAAGCCTTTTTCTTTCTTTACTTTTTCCTCAGGCAAGTTCGTTCTTTGCAAATTTTACAAAAAAAATGCACCATCTGTGGGCAACGCTGCACAAAGTCGTAGCGCGATAGGTTAAGAAACCTAATTTTCCGGTCGATTTAAAGCGCCTGCCGTCTCCTTGTTTCACCCTGTAGTTTGCTGCAAACAACTGCCCCAAGTACACGCATTCGGAAGCGCTGTTGGCGCTGTGCGGGTGCTTGGGTTCGTAGAGGGCGGTAGCGGGACTGACCTAAGCCTAGCGTCCCACTTTACCTATGTTGGTTTGATCTGGCTTGATTTGTTCATTCGCGCGTGTTGATGCTGAATAAAGATATTAATTCCCGTAAACGCGGCCCCGCTGCTCTGTGAATTGTGCGACCGCTGTGATTGCAACCATATATGTTTCAATACCGAGAAGAGACCTACATAGGTAAGAATTTGCGAGTGATTTGGCTGGAGGCAGTCGGGCGTTCGGCTCGCGCATCAAGTTTGCCCAGGTTTGTTCCCGTCATTTTGCTTTGAAAGGAAAGCGGCTGTACGTTTTGCAGCGCACCTGGCCTGCCAATGCGAATACTTTTAGGTCGCGTTTTAGTTGTGCATCGTGACGCTCACCCACCTTGTTCGCGGATGCCATGCGAAACAATAATTCAAGAACAGGAAAGCTGGAAGGACTGCATATTTATTCTGATGATTTTTTTAGTCCTCTCGGTCGCTTTTTACCGCATCTCGGCAGACGCTTGCATTGGACCGTGGCTCGTGCATGATGGAACGCTAGAACGCCGCTTTCATGGTCGCGTCTTGCGAGCGTTGCAGACGTTTTTAGACGGGGGTGGAATAGCAGACGGAGGAAGGCGAAAACGGGCGCCGATGCCCAGCTTTCATGTCCGCATCGTGGCAGACGACGATAGACGGTGGTGTGGAAGTTCGTCTGCTTCTTTTGTGGGAGTTGTGGTGACGTCAGAACGCCAAGCTCTGATTAGCTCTGATCAACGTTACTATAGATTACCTCAGCTGTGGAACTCCCGCGGAAGGGGGTACCCCCCTCACCCACTTCAGTCCACCTCCTGTCGTTCGAAGCGCCACCTAAATTTACGTTTACGAACTGTGTGTTTCATAGAGTACAGTGAAACGCCATCTAGACGCTCCGTTTCGAAACGTACGTATCCCATACAGTACACTGCAGTAACCAAAGCAACGTCCGGCGCGTCGAACGACGGGAGGCGAGTCGTGGTGAGTGAGGAGGGGTACTGCTCGTGCATGCAGCGTCTATGAGCAGTTCCGTATAAATGAGCTAATCTAATAACGTTGGCTCTGATTGAAGGATAATGCGTAGAATCAGAGCTCGGCGTTCTGACGTCACCACAACCCCCGCAAAAGAAGCAGACGAACTTGTGCTCCGCATTGCAGACGATGCCGGAGGCTGCCGCGCGTCTGCTCGTAACTCCCCGAGAAAGCCATACTGCCGCGAACTAGCACTGCTTCTTAGCAACTCACGACGTGACGGCATTCCAACGGAGCTTCACAGACCGCCACCGGACGCAATTTTGAAATCTGTTCATTCGTTTTAAGATGAGTTTTCTCGACTTCTCTGCCTGCAGCCCAGATACACTATAGTCTAGGCTAGTCTTTCTGGCCAGCCGGCACAACATAGACCCCATCTAAACAAAGAAATAAAAGTGCAAACATTCTGTTTCCGTACCCCTTTACGCCGAGGTCCCCACATCATACAACAGACGCGGTATTTTCAGCAGACACGATGGCCAAATCTTCTGAGAACAGGCGTCAAGCACGCTTGCTCTCAACTGCTGTTGCTCCGAACAGGTCTGAAAGGCATTTTTTTTTTTGCACGAGCAATGTGACAGGACTCTCATAACGAGCACTGTAGTGTGACCGTGGCCTTACGCGTAGGGCCACAGGCAGCAAACCAACTGGAGACATCAAGTCTTTCCTTCGCGTTTTTTTTAGGGTAAAAAAATTAAAAGTAGGCTATAGGTGGCGCAAGATATTACCCGTTATAATCATATAATACATACATGCGTGCGTGCGTGCGTGCGTGCGTGCGCGCGCGCCTCTGTCTGTCTGTCTGTCTGTCTGTCTGTCTGTGTCTGTGTGTGTGTGTGTGTGTGTGTGTGTGTGTGTGTGTGTGTGTGTGTGTGTGTGTGTGTGTGTGTGTGTGTGTGAGTTTACAGGGCACACACTCTCAGAAAACAAAAAGTGTAGTCTTACACTTTTCTTCCACATAATACACACCAAAACTTCAGTTCGATGTGCAGCGCACCAACGTCGAACTGACGGGTCCAAATTTTACGAGGGGCTTCATAACGGTGCGATATAACTTACTAATGATATAAAATACGTATCAAAAACTAGAAAAAAAAAATGAAAAAAAAACACTCAAATTTTTTTAATAAAGTCCCCCCGCCCATTTTCTTTTTTTGTTATTTTTTTAGTCAGTAACACGTGCATTAGCTATTTTATTACTTTTACCACTCAGTCATCGAGCCCCCCGTGAAAGTTAGTACCTTCGGTTCGACGTGAGTGCGCTGTACGTCAAAATGAAGTTTTGGGGTGCATTATACGGGACAAGGGGTGTAAGATTACACTTTCTTTTTTTATGAGAGTGCACGTTTGTTTTTAGTGAGGACATGAACCACACAAACCGCGCGGCTTCCCTCCTCACCTCCCCTTCCTCGTTTTCGTGAGGTTGGGGACCGACAACAACAGCGGAGGTCTTGACGACAGCCAGCAGAGCGAGTGGATACACCCAAGTGATGAGCACGCTTTTAAAGGCTCTGTACAAGGGTAGAAGCGGAGAGTAATTTTCCCCAGGCGAAAGAAACGACGTTCCAAAGCAGACCGGAACCGGAGGAAAACTTCCACTGCCATTCTTGAAGCAAAACACGTAAAGAACGGAAGAAAAAAACGCCGTGCGTTTTCCTCCGAGAATGTACGACCATAGCCTCCTATATACTGACAAAGCCTGGCAGATCGCCACGAGAAGCGGCCGCCGAGATGGAAAAGGTGGAGCGGCAGATAACGGATGAGAGGAGGAGAGCCACGTGACTGGCGCCCCGCTGCGGCGAGACGCCGAAACACATTTCTCCCGAGCGAACAAGTGTGTTTCGGGTCCTCGCCGCTGCAAAAGCTGCGCGCTGACGTCCAGGTTCCTCTGGGTTCCCAGAGAAATGGCTCTTTGATGCTCTGTGCTACCAGATCCTCGCGCTCCAAATCTGCGAACGGGCACTCTATGGCTCCGTCGTCGAGCTGCCAGGCTTTGTGAACCCTCTGGCCGTCTCCACTTCCGGTACCACAAATGCCGTGGACTGCAGAAAACGTGTCCTGTTTGGGCAGTCCTTTACTGAGCTGTAGACGCGTACACGTCGTCGAATATTTCGGAGAAAAACGAAAAACACAAACAAAAGGGCTCTGAACGCGTTCTACAGCCGGAAACGCAGAATAAAACCGTTCCCCGTAAACGGCGCGCACCAATTCGTGCATATCTCCATCGCCGCGACGACTGTTGATGGAAGAACAACGTTCGAAGCAAAACCCAATACACTGCGTCCAATTTCCATTAAAAGCCCAGTCCTGCGATCACGGAATAATTGGGCAATCCGCCCACTGTCTGCTACTAATGGCACACGCGACCGCGTATGCAAAGTCGAACGCTAAAAGCCAAACTATAAAAAGCTCGCGCTTTTTGCTCCGAATAAATACCCGCGCTTTTCCCGCATAGGGCTCGTGTCCGCCTAAGTCTACAAACTACTAAATACTTCATATATATATAATTTTTAAGATAATTACCGTTCCTAAGTGTCTACAGATTTTCCGTGTGCAGTGTATAATCGATAATTCCTGTCACTGCGTACCATTATCAAATTATATGTATATATATCCGATACCATCGGAGACTAACGGACTCGGAACACTCTGTTTAATTAAAAGGCGTTATTAATGATGCATATGGTTTGCTACTGCTTTTCGTTTTTTTTTTTTTTCAATTTTGTTTCGTAACAAAAAATGAAACAAAAAGGAAAACTGCAAAAACGTCTCCTTGGTCGGCCGAGGCGCCATCGACATCGTTTATAATCTAGTGTCGCCGCTCTGGCGGTAGACGCTGTCGATCTCAGCCCAGGATATTTTTCCGGAACGATGTAACCGTCCGATGAACTTACTCGCCCTAGTTATTTAAATATAAGTTCGTGTATTTATCGTTGCAAACTATCGTGATCTGTGTGTTCCAATTAAGTGTGAATACGATTGTCCGTACATGCAACGCACCCGATTTGCGGAGGGCCAGTGCCTGCGACTGACAGAGTCTGCTGATATTGTAAATTAATGGAAAGGTGCAAGCGAGCTGGACAAGAATAAAGATAATAATCCCAGGAGAAGGGGAACAAAGAAGACAAAGGACAAACACAAACCTCTCCATACACAGCTAGGTGACTGTTGCGCGACTGAAAAAATCCGCCTTGTCCTGGTATCGCACCAGGGACCTCTCCATTTCCAGTGAAGCGCTGTACCAACTGAGCTCACCAGGAGTTAGACGTCAGTAGAGCAAACGGGTTTCAACAGTGCTTTAATTTCGCACTGCATTTGCTGTACAGCCATATACCTCTTCCATTTCCAAGGCCTTTCCGGCAATGTGCTTCGCGATCTTGGGCTTGATAGTCTTTGCGCCGCTAGAACTCGCGAATCAATCGATCGATTTCGCACCACAAAGGGGTCGTATTTCGACGCGAGCGATAGGCACGGTCAATACCGACAGAGTATGACAGAATGACGTCACGCGCCATTCAGTACCAATCATAAACCGTAGCCTGATATGACGTCATGAAACGAGAGGTCATGAAACGAAGCATCGGATCGCAGCCGATGCTACGATCAGACGGAAAACATCAGGCAACGCAAAAAGTGCATCGTTACGGCGCTCCTATCTAATCATCAACATCATCGTCATCATCATCATCATCATAACGTTCATTTGCATCAAAGAGGGCATGATGCTGAAGGCCTGCCGAAAAAAATTGTCAGTCACATCGACAGCATGGATGTCACACACACGCACACATAAAAGCAAAGATATATGTAGTCACGAGATTAGAACAAAATAAACCTCGAGAAAGGGAAACAAAACTTGAAGGCGAAATCACGATGTTTCAACCCTGAGACTGGGAAGGAAACATGAAACCTTAAAACGTCCCCCGAGGTGTTCGGTGGACGACCTTAGAACTGTCGTATATATATGAAGATGCTATTGAATAAGCGAGTCAGCCCAGTTTGAGACGGTACACCTGCCATTCTATTCCTTTCTCCCCCACTTTGGACCTCTCCTCTTTCTCCATCCAGACTCGGGTGGTTCGAGAAAATGGTAAACATAATGGGCACGTTGTGACTATAGCCCATGCAGAAACGGAGCATCACTGCCGAGGGTGCGCACGTGCCGATCAAAGGTCAGAGCTTGCTCGCCGACGGATCCCACAAATAAAAGATGAGTGTTCAGGTTCTTCGCCGCGATGACCGGGAAAATCCCGTGGAAAAATTCCCCCCACCCTCTCTTTTACCCCTTTTCATGGCGGTCAGGTCACAAACTCGCTCTCTTACAAGACCTGCCGCGGTAGGCGAGGTCGTACGAGGTTCTCCGTTAATAATGGATTATTCGGAAGAAAAAAAGAAAGTGCATACACATATGTTTACGAAAGGCGTTCATAAAGTTCGTATTATTGTCGTGAAGTAATAGAGATTCAGCAATGAAACTCCGGTAGGAGTTGAATCATTCTCCTTTAGTTCGGTTTTTGCAGTTGGCGAAGCTTTTCCAAGCGCCTCGAAGTCTTCTCTACTGCCTGATCTCTTTTTTTAGTTTTTACAGTTCCGTTGTTCAGCCGGTGGAGCTCGCGGCGCAGGTGTTTGGCAGCCGGCCAACTTTAGGCCAACTTTCTTCGATCTTGACACGCTTATTCACTCACTTCTTTTAAGGCTCAATCAGGGTTAGCTTCGATAAAAATGCAATTTTAATAATATATATATATATAAATAAAGAGAGATATTTTTCTTAGATAGTCTTCACCTGGCGTGTAGTCGGCACCGGCGCATAGTCTTCTCTGGTGCATAGTCGGCACGTAAAAAACATTCTCGTAATTATAATTAGCGCACCCAAGCAAATACCCGCTTTGTTGGCTAACAGATAAGCTTGTATCCTACACAAATCATAATTAACAAACTCTGGCAGTCCCAAAATTTGTCACGTCTCGTCAGAACGGACGATATATAGAAACAACAAGTTGATCTCCGGGAAGTGCGGTACAGTCGCGTGGGATATGTCTCCAGAATGCTGCATGGACTATGGAACCTATACCACACAGAACCTTTTCAAAATGCAGTACGGTCGTGAAACTCTATTTCATCGGGCACCGTCTTTGTTTCGGTTTCGATGGTGCGAACATAAGAACCGGCCAGTACAAAACGGCGACCCGTAAGCTGCAAGATTAAATTTCCGCCATCGAAGTGCTTTAGAGCCAAACTTGTGCCGAGAGATTGATTAGACCACACTCCGAAATAAATAATCGCTCACGCAGCCGTTGTATCCCATTCGTGCGTCGCGTTGTGTATTCGCAACTCCAGCACGCCGCTCGCCCTCTCGCGGACGAACGAAGAACCAGAGGAGCGGGGACGGCGTCGGAGACGGTGGTAGGGACTGTCGGCCTTGGTGCTGTTGTTACCGCACGGTTCTGGTCGGCGTGTTTGTGCATCGTGCAGATTTAATGCAAAAAAAAGCGAGTGCGTTCAAATCGGAATCGTTATTGCCTTTCCGATCCGCAAATTTTATAAATGAACATGCTCGTTTTCTTGAGTCGCGTCAACATCTCCGTCATCTGTGACATGCTCCTGCCCGGACCGCTCCGTATTTATAGCGGCCAAATAAATTAATTTTAGCGTCCTGACCAGCGTCAGCGAGCAGGCGCACGGGAAATCCATGGAGGATATGTATCCCCGTCTTTTCCGCCATTTTGGGGGGACTACTGCCCCGCCACCTAGAGGACGTTGGAGTTGCGAATACTGGCGTCTGGAAGGTACAGGTCTCATTTATTATCCGCTTGGTAGTGTCTTCAACTTTCTCCTCCATCAGACTCAAGAAGGTCGCCATTAGTTTGACACAGGTGCCATACACTGAGATGATAATAGTGATCAATGTTGCTAGACTGAATTTCAAAAAGGTCTATACAAAGCGCAACAGCCCATTTGAAAACATTTTTTTTTTTTTTTTTAGCTAGCCAAATAAAACACTTATTCTGAATACCCGGGCTTTGCTTTTTCCGGCACGCTATGCATGATCTCCAACATCGAAATAGCTATTGAGGAAAACAACCAATGAAAGTAACGCCAAAACCAAAATTAAATTATTATTATTATTATTATTATTATTATTATTATTGCAATTTTAGGCCAAGAGAAAAGTTCGCTTGTTTCTAAATCTGAAACGAAATCGCATCATCGTTCATACATTTCGTTAAAATCATCATTTATCACGATTATCCCGCTTGACGCTGCAGCATCTCCTATGACATCTCAGCGTTTTTGCGTTCACCGCGCCACCTGGGAGCGAGCTTGCGAACCAGTAGGCAGACGACCCTCTGTTTTTGCTTTTTTTTTTCAATTTCATTATTTCTGATTGAAGCCCCAAACACAATAAACATAAAACGTTGTTGTTGTTTTTTTTTGTTGTTGTTTTTTTTTTTTTGGGGGGGGGGGGGAGACGTGCTAAAACGTGTTGGTCCATACCGGCCGCACCCTGTACACCGTACAAAAGACAGTCTGCGGACAAGGCGTGTTTCTTCCTTGTATGACGTCACACAAAACTGTCTGCATACATGTTCGAAGCACACATACACGTACGAAGCAAACGCATACTTCAGACATGCACCAGGCGTGTCCGCGGATAACTCCGTCACACATCTCCGCAGAGAACTCCGCGGGTATTTTGTATGACACATTGGCAGTGCAACGCGGCATCAAAAAAAAAAAAAAAGAACAAGAAAAAAAATTATTTGTTACGAATTCTGTACAGCGCAAAAGACGCATGGTGCAGGCACGTAGCCAGGATCTTGTATCGGGGGGGGGGGGGGGGGGGGGGAGGGGGGGGGGAGAGGAGATCCCAGCAAAATGGAAGATTTCGGGGGGGGGGGGGGGGGGGCGGCGGGCCTTATGCCCCCCCGGCTACGTGCTTGGCATGGTGCCTACAAAGAATGCTATTATGACAAAAACAACATTTAAAAGAATCCTTCTATTTTAATATGTATTATATACCATGGCACGGGCTAAAATAATGCTTCCGCCACCTCAAGAACTGTCGTAAGAGAAATAACTAACGATAAAATGTAGAATAGACATTTTCTTCAGAACCTAGGTTGAGAAGGTCGGTATAGTTTTACTGACGCGGCGTATTACTGAAATGATTAAGTCACGGGTTCCTAGACGTAACCATGATCTTATTGTAAACTCGGCTCGAGCAGGTGGTATTGATAGAGTGCGGACGGTTTCGGTGGCGCCATCTAGGGAACGTGGAACAAAGCAAACGTGTTACGTGTTTCACCTTGGAGGGAGGTCGCTCCCTCTCATGGCTAAGCTACCGAAATAAAATTCAGACGCTCTCCCGTCACATTATTATTATTATTATTATTATTATTATTATTATTATTATTATTATTATTATTATTGTTATTGTTATTATTATTATTATTGTGGGTCAGTTTTGTCCCCCCCCCCCCCCGTTGTTTAATCTCTACGTCAATGATCTCGCTAGATTAACATCAAAATGCTCCGTTTTTCAATACGCAGATGACACATTGCTGTTATCCACTCATGTCAGCCTGCGTAGTGCAATAAACACTCTACAAATAAATTCTACGAAAGTCATGGACTGGTTTGAAGCCAATCAAATCAATGTGAATGTACAAAAAACGAAGCTTATTTGTTTCCGCAATCCACTTAAACGACAGTGCATAGACATCCCTTTTGTATTACATTCCTCGTCTTGTGTATCTTGCACCTGTACACCCATTCCATACCACAATACAGTCAAATACTTGGGACTTTTTTTTGATAGCGATCTCTCCTGGAACACACACCTTGATTATCTGGCTAAAAGACTACAAGGTGTATCTTGTCTGTTATACCATACAAAAACGTACCTCCCAACCTCCGTCAGAAAGACAGTCGTGAATGCTCTTGCGTACGGAGTTCTTCGCTATGGAATTACTATCTTTGCCAATTGCTCAAAACTTTGGAGAACGAAAATTGACGCCATTCTAAGAAATATCGCTAAAAACGTTGCATATAATCCGAATCTAAACCAGGATGATGATATATTCTCTTATGTGGGCTTGCCGCGTTTTCTACCCCTGTTTCATAGATGTGTCATCTTAAGACATTATTGGACCAGTGAATTTAAAATACCTCGAACTGTCCAGCGCTTTATAAGAAACAGCTGAACACTTTATAATTCCTCGCGTATACACCAAATATGGAAAAAGTGTTCGGTCGTATTATGTTCCTCACATATTTAACAAATTAATAGATTTTCTTGATCAAATCGACTCTCAGCGCGTCTTAAAAAAAACGCATAAAACAATTGTGCTTGTAGCAGCACTTTGAATTATACACGACTGTAATCTCACTAGAACCGAGAGGAGGCTGGCTATTATTATCATGTAAGTGACTGTTCGAGCACCAGCCTATATGTCCGCATGATGTTTAAGTGTATATTTATGAGTAGATCTATTATAGGCATGTACGTCTATATGCGTCGTAGTGCACTTGATGTTGTATATAAGCCCAAGTACTCTTTTAGATGTGTGTGTAACCCGTGAAACAACTTTAAATTGTGTATAGCTGTCTTGTATTCGCGCCTGAGAACAATCAGTCTCATCACTACGGGGTCTAGTCGCACAAGCCGACCCTGGCTTCGACTGACCCGCCTCTTACGTGCTGATGAAAGAAGAAGCAGAATAAATTATTATTATTATTATTATTATTATTATTAATTTCAGTTCAATTAAAGTTCAGGCAGGGCCCTGTGGAGAAAAAACATTTGCTGCGGCCCTGCGCTTCCCTCCTGCCTCGGCTCTCTCTGCAAAGTCTGCAGGTGCACCAGTAAACAGGACGACGAAAGATGATGCGCTGCCTGGTAAGCCGAACCTCATAAGCCCGCAGACACGGGTCTCTGCGCTGGTGAGTGGGGCGTCGGAAGATGATGCACTGCGTGTTAAGCTTAACCCTATCAGCTAGAAGACTCGAATCCCTGCGCAAGCCGGAGCGTCCGTGGCGTGCAAGCTGAGCGTTGCCCCCTCATCTTCCCGACGGAGGGCATTGTTTGTGACCAAGCTGGATCCGGTCACCACCTCTACGGACATCGTTGGGCATCTGGGTTCACTCGATGTGGAAAACTTGAAGTGCCACCGACTGAAGACTCGCTACAATACCTACGCCTCCTTTCACGTCTCTGTAGCTGCCGAAGACTTCGAGAAACTCTCTGACCCTGCTTTGTGGCCGAAGGATTGTCTTTTTAAACCTTTCAGAGGCGCACTTCGTCAAGAACTCCTTCACTCGTCTGAAGAAGCCCACAAGCCCAACACTAAGTACAAAGATGAGTAACATCGATTTGTTTTACCAGAATGTCCGTGGCCTGCGGACGAAAGCTGAATGTTTCTTTGCCAACATTACTCTCTCTAATTACTCTATTGTTTGCTTAACGGAAACTTGGTTATGTCATAGTGTTAGTTCCTCCGACTACTTTCCGCCTGGTTTTGATGTCTACCGTCACGACCGTGATTTCTCTTCCCGTGGCCGAGTAGGAGGCGGTGTATTGGTCGCGGTTAACAAACAGTATAGTTCACGAAGACGTGAAGATTTGGAAAGTTTTTCCGAGTCTCTGTGGGTGGAAATTGAGTGTTCTAAGAGAAAACGTATTTTAATAGGTCTGTTTTACCTTCCTCCTCAGACGACACCAGATGATTTCCAAAGATGTCTCGCTAACATTGAAAATACAATGAATGATTCACAGGGGAGCAATATCTTAATCTTGGGGGATTTTAACGCTCCAGGTATTAACTGGACACAGTTCAATGTCCTTGCTGAAAACTTTTATTGTAAACAAAAGTGCAACTATCTCCTCAACTTTACTTCCTTTTTAGATCTGAGACAGCACAATAGCATTCTAAACGACCAAGGTAATGCTTTAGATTTATGCTTTGCAAACACGGACGGTATACGTGTTGCTCGAAGTGAACTTCCTATGGTTCCTGAGGATAGATATCACCCTGCTCTTGATGTAGTTATTTCTGTTTTTGATCCTCCGGTCTTCAGTCCCTCTAATGGTCCTTCCCCACACACATCGTATAAGTATTCAGCGGGGGACTACACTGGAATGTATCACCACCTGTCGGGTGTTGACTGGGCTTCTATCTTGGAGTCGTCTGATGTCAACGACCAAGTATATCTTCTCACAACTGTTGTTCAGGATGCCATGGACATATATATCCCTCTTAAAACGTCCAAAAAATCTCGCTTCCCTAACTGGTTCTCTCGTGAACTCAGAAAGCTTTTAAAACGGAAAGATTTTTTGCACAGGAGGTTTAAGAAAAGTGGTCTTCCAAAGTGGGAAGTTGAATTTAAAATTTGCAGAAAGCGATGCAAGAAAATTTTAAACCGTGATCGCCAGGCGCATTGCGACTCGGTAGAATCAGATCTCGTTAAAAATCCCAAGAAATTTTGGAGGTACGCTAAATCGCGCTTGGGGAAGAATAATGAGTCCGAAATCGTCTTGAATCAGCATAGCGACAGTGCGAAGGGCATGTCTGAGTTGTTTGCGGATCACTTTGCGTCAGTCTACAATAATAATAATAATTGCTCCTCAACTATATTGCCTCACTCGGATGGATTTGGTGAGTCATTAGGTTCTGTAGTTGTCGATGAGGAGTGTGTTAGGCTATGTATTAATAAAATGAAACCCACATTGTCTGCAGGTCATGACGGGATACCCGCTGCAATTGTTAAGGGTTATCATGATTTACTTACGCCTATACTGTGCACAATTTTCAATAACTCCTTGACGTCAGGGATATTCCCTGACGACTGGAAACTGGCAGTGGTTGTTCCGGTCCTGAAATCTGGAAATAGTGGTGATGTTCTTAATTACAGGCCGATTTCTCTTCTCTCTTCTTTTTCCAAACTCTTTGAAATGGTAATCCATCAATTCCTCTCCTTCACGTTTCGTAGTATAGTCATTCCTAATCAGCATGGCTTCATGTCCGGCAGATCGACATCCACCAATCTCGTATCTTTTACGTCTGCTGCCTCTGAAGTAGTTTGTAATAGAGGGCAGCTCGACGTTTTTTATTTCGACCTGAGTAAGGCATTCGACGTAGTCAACCACAACATCCTTTTATACAAGCTTTCCTCGTACGGAGTATGTGGTTCAGTATACAATTTGTTAAAAAGCTATTTGTCTGATAGGCAAGCCTACGTCCGCGTCAATAATACTACCTCGTCCTTGTACAAGGCAAGCTCTGGAGTGCCTCAGGGATCTGTCTTGGGCCCCCTCCTTTTTAATATTTTTGTAAATGATGTCTCTCAAGTTATATTAAATTCTTCATTTCTGCAGTACGCTGATGATATAAAACTTTACAAAAAAATATCGAGCTTAGAGGATTGCATCGCGCTTCAGAATGACGCATATTCCTTCGGTCGTTGGTGTTTAGACAATGACCTCCGTTTGAATCATTCTAAAACAAAAGTAATGACATATTCTCGCAAGACCCATGATATATTTTTTCCATATAGTTATCATGGCGAACTGCAGTCACGTGTAAGTGAACTGAGAGACCTTGGAGTTGTCTTTGATTCGACCCTGAGATTTGACACTCACGTTACCAGAGTGGTTCAATCGGCCTTGCGCACGTTAGGTGCCGTGTCTCGCATGACGAAGGAATTCAAAAGCCCGTCCGCTTTTTTTACGCTGTATTGTTCCTTAGTTAGATCCCAGCTAGAGTACGCCTCGGTCGTTTGGAACGGCATTTCTAAAACTAACAGTTTATTTGTCGACCGCGTCCAAAACAAATTTATTTCTATCTTTAAATATCGTTACCTTGAGAAAGGTGATCCTTGTCTGAACGGTGGGCGTAACTCGCAACTCGTCAACTTGTTGAGCCTGCAGCAGCGTCGGGTAAAGGCAGATTTGTTATTTTTATTTAATACCCTGCACGGCTCGATTAACTCTCCCAGCCTTCTGTCCGAAGTGAGCCTTAGAGTTCCACGTGTGCCTACACGGCTACAATCATCTTTTTATATAGCTCGACATTTTAGCCACTTAAACCCGATCCAAAGATCGGCTGAATGTTATAACCGCTACTCTGACACAATTGATATTTTTAACTCATGCGGGAGCAAGTTCGGAAATGCTGTTCGAAACTTCCTCTTGCAAGAAAAGGGCTGATCAGTTGAAGCGTTGATGTTTGTCAGTACGTTATTCAAGTATTTGCTTTTTGCTCTCACACCTGGTGATGTCTCTGTTTTGTGCTTTTGATTTCCCTTGTTGATTTGAGTGTCTTTTATACTTGTTAATATTTTTATTCTCAGACAGGTGAACTACGTTCTCCTTCTGCACTCGTGTGTATGTGTGTATGTATGTGTGTGTTTTTGCTAATTTTTTTAGTGTGCCAGCACTAAGGCCGATTGGTTGTTCCTGGACACTTTAATAAATATTGATTGATTGATTGATTGATTGATTGATTATTATTATTATTATTATTATTATATCTTTATTTATATAGTTCTTCAAGTGGAGGCACGGGGCTGTCAAGCCGGTTGAGGTAAGTATGGAGTGAGCGTCAGCATCGCAGTTTATTCAGGCGTCAATTATTTTATTATTCCAATACGCACCACCGTGGGTGTGTATTTCGTTTCTGAATAGAATATTGCGACCTACTCCTTAATGGTAGGACGGTGTGCTCGCTCGGCAATCCGTTGTAGAGCAGAACTATGTCCGAACGGTCTGTCTTCATATTTATCGTCGTTTACACAAACTATTCCACCTAAAATAACTGCCTATATATATATATTTTTTTTTTTTAATTTTTAAGGAACAATAAAATAACTTTGTGCGTACCATATTTTTGTTTACTTTTTTATCACGTCTCTCGTTTTCTGTTGAACTGCAGATACCAATTAAAACTGTCCATATAATAATATATTTATTCATATGTAAGTATAGTGGGAGATGAGGGGGAAAAAAGATGTCCAAGCAACTTGACTGGTTCTCAGCCCCCTTCAAAACACAAAACTGTGGCGAGAAAAAAAAAAATAGAACGCAAGAATTTATGCAATAACGCGAGGTACTCCCATCATAAAAAAACAACAGAAACCACCAACAAAGCAACCAGTGACATTTGCCTAGATTAAAACTAAAATAATCGAGCAGCTGCACGCAAGAAAGAGAAACAGAGAGTTCAACGAGACTTATTTTTAACGTATCTCAGCACCACAGAATTATTATTCTTCGTAGTTACGTTCACATGTTTTTGTACAATGCGCGAAGTTCACTGTACCTGCGAGTGTACATATCGAAATTAACGAGGTGATAGCTACTTAATAAATAATGTAACGAATAACCGCGGCACTCTTCCCGAGTTTGGTCAAGGGGGACTATCTATCCAGTTCACACGTCTCAACACCGTAGCCCACGGTCTATATTAGCTCCCTTCGATGCGTGATTTCCGAACAAGCCGTGGCTAACTTCGCACCATTTTAGGGCTAAAATCCCGCATTTCATACGCTAGCTTTAGTTTTCCTGCAGGACACAAAAGACAACAAATCGTGGCTAACAAGAGAAGGATCTCCGAGAGAATGACGACGTTCATAATACAAATACAAATAAATCTGAAAAAAAAAGACGATGTGAAACGGTTTGCTTATATTCTAATGCGCATGTAATTTTTCTGTTTGTTTTAGAGCGCAGCACTTGGGCGCCCGTTTCCGGCTTGAGCGGCGTCGGCGTCGGCGTAACCGCGCGCATTGCATTATGGGAATAATGTAAGCGAGCATAACGGCGCGTTGCACTAAGGGGAAATTTCCCCGCCAAATATAGCGAAAAAATTTTCACTACATTTATAGCGGAAAAATTTCCCCGCTAAACTTAGCGGGGAATTATTCTTCGCTTAATTTAGCGGGCAAAATTTCCCGCTAAACTTCCCGATTTAGTGGAAAAAGTTCCCCCTGAATTTAGCGGGAAATTTAGCGAAAATTTTCCGCTAAATGGGAGGGGAGCAGGTGAGGAGGAGGGAAGGGTACGGAAGGGGAGGAGGGGCATACCCTTTGCTTCGTACCCTCCCCTCCTCCTCCTCAAGAGCTGCGCTCCAATTCGGCATTACAAAAAAATTGTAAACGTCTTCAACCTTTTTTTTTATTAGTTGTTTGTTCTTGTGTCTGCCCTTACAGAAATGTCATATATGACCCAGATATATTGATATAGGGCCGTATATGGGCATATAAGTAGACATATAAGGTCATATATTGCCATACAAGGGCTGAAATCAGGGCAGATATGGTAAGGTGACACCATATATGACGCAATATATTGCCAGATAAAGTCATATATGGTGCCAGTGGCTGTCATATATAACTGTATAGACCTTTTCGGCCTCCGTCGCATGGGCGCTGCCATCTTGGAATCACGTGACGCGGCCGCCATAAGGTGGCTTCAACTCGTCGCTCCCCTCTCCCCTCCGCGCCTTGGCGAAGGCGCGGCATTCGCGTTTTTCGTCGCGTTTCACCGCGTTTCTCGCCTTATTGTAAATTGCCGACCGATGTTTACATTTACAACTTAATTGCATGCCATCATTATGTGCACGACTACATATGCAGTTAATTTTGTAACCGATTTGGACTATTTTCACCGTCGACGTACCGGATACGCGTGAGGAGGGAGGAGATACAGAACTCAGCGTCAGACCTGGCGCATATTGAGCCCAATTATTTATGACAACTTAAATTTACACAGTGATAGTGGCGGAATATTCGAAATAGGTATAGTTCAATGTTTATGTATAATCGCGCATTTAGAATCTTAAGGAATGTGACCAAAATGCTACGCAGCATATGAAGCTATGTGTGTTTCCTGAAAGCCTCCGGCCTTACCTTAATAACAAATTTAAAATAGTTGCTTTTGATTATATAGGACATATAAGAATACAGGTGACGAACGTTTAACTCACATTTTATCTGATGCTTGGGATAATGGTAACGTCCACATCGGGCGATTCGTTTGTGCACGACATTACACCTAAATCTGTTTAGACGGTCTTAAATCGCTTTTGCAATAGAAACGTTTGCTTAATTTGTTCATTTATGAATTTAGAGAAACTGTACACTATGCTCGGTCACATATCTGCAGTTATTAAAGGGTGTTAACTTTTTTATACAAAATTTAATTAACAAATTTCATTTATTTTAAACACAAAGACCCCTGTGAAATAATCTGTCACAGGCAGCTTGAGAGTGCCTAGGGCTCGCATTATGTGATGCCGAAAAAAAGCCATCTGCATGGAAATCACCCAAGTTCAGGGTTGTTGATTTTAAATCGCATCAGTTTGCATGGAGATCTGTCATGAAGGTTCATCAAGTCGTGCCTAGCATTCGACTTCAACCAAACGTACGAGAGATCACTTCTCTCGTACCCTTAATTTTATTTGGCAAAGTTTGTACAAAGACAAAATTTCAGGTTTCAATTGATGGGCCTCACTTATCTCATGTGTCAAGCACGTCGTAATCAAATGTCAGTAAAACAAAAAGTTCATTTTCTAACGCCAACGTTGTTAAATGCTGTTAATAAGTACTTTAGCACGGTCAATAGCTAAAGGAATTTCCCACCCGACCTAGGACGCGGACCATCGAAATATATCTCGAGTACTTAATTTTTTTAAAGAAAACAGCCCGAGACAATATCACTTATTTCTTAGAATATCTGCGTATTATAGGAGACATTTCGAGTTTTGAAGTTCACAGGAAGTTGGTGTTCGCGAAAGTCAGTCAGTGAACTTGCGACTTCGTGTGTTTTTCGCGATTTAGGAGGTTTTTAATCAGGTTGTGGACCTGCATTTTTACTATATATCTACTCATTAGTCTCTTCATTATTTTAATTTTTTTTTTGGAAACTAGGGTCAGTGGGTGGAACCCTTCTTGTGCATCGTAGTCAGTTACGCCGCCGAACCTGACCAAAATTAGCGACGAACATGACCAGATGCATCGTAAAGCGTTCGTAAAAAAGTCCGCGAATATGACTCGAAACCACTTCGTGGTTCTCGAATTGGCTCAGTACCACAGTTTTATTAGTTTTGCGCTATAACGGGCACATTTGTATGACGAAATTAGGCGAGAATGACATAACACACCAACACAGCCGAGAGCGCGCTGAAACCGAAACCAACCAAATCGAAGCCACCCAATGGCGCCGAGTGCGTCAGCGACCTCTGTTCACCGGTCGGGTAACTACTGAGATGAAAAGGTCTATAGGATGCCTGATACTCCTGTATATGGCACTATATGGTGCCAGTCAACATGTAGATGCAGGTAGCACTCCGCGTCGGCCGGTATCGGGACTACGCCGGCCCGCCCATGGTAACAGGATGGCAGCGCCCGGCCATGGGTGCCGGGAAGCTACCCGCCCCGGCCGGCGTCGGGGTTTCGTCTTGCTCACTGGCCAGTCCAGCCGTAGAAGTTACATTGACTGGCCGGCATCGGGTTTTTGCTGTCTTTGCTGGCTAGACTTTCCATGGAGGTTCCAGTAACTGGCCGGCATCGGTATTTTGCTGTATTTGATGGCCAGTATTTACGGAAGTTCAGTAACTGGCCGGCATCGGTATTTTGCTGTCTTTGATGGCCCGTATTTACATGGAAGTTCAGTAACTGGCCGGCATCGGTATTTTGCTGTCTTTGATGGCCAGTATTTACATGGAAGTTCAGTAACTGGCCGGCATCGGTATTTTGCTGTCTTTGATGGCCAGTATTGCATGAAAGTTCAGTGACTGGCCGGCATCGTCGCTTTGCTGTTCGCAGGCCGGCGAGCCCCGGGAACTTCCGTTTACTGACCGGCATCGTTTTATTTTTTTGCCTTTTTCACTATGCAGTCAATTCATTGAGATTCCGACGAACTGCGGCAATTCATGAATAGTGAGTGGAAATGTTTGCGTTGATCAATCCTTCGTAAATGACTGCCGACGCTGGCGTATTTGATCCCACCATGGCAAGGCTGACGTGTTTTATCGCGAAAACGCGAGAAAAAACAATGCATTGAGAAAAATTTGCAGTCCAGGATTTGAGAATCTGACCCCCTACGCCACGAAAATTAAATTTTACAATGCCGAACGATACTTTTTTTCAGGAAGTTAGTTTAATTTGATGTACTATTAGCGGCGAGATGTTTTAGTGGCGCCCTCCTATGGTTACCTTTCGTGACGTCATTACCTTGCGAGCAACAAATTTGATGGTGTTTGTAAGGAGCATGGTGGAAGCTTGAAATCATTGCGCTCTTAAAGCAACACTACCAACACCGTCGAAATTGAAGTTCTTACATTCCTCTTATTTCCGTCGATGAGAAATCCTTTGCTGACGTCATAGTCAGCATTCGGCCAATCGCGGAAGGCCGACCACAGCGACACTTTCGATCGCGCACGTCGCCAATACTTAAGGTCCGGCGTTATACGCACGTGTTTGGCTCTTATAAAAAATAAAAACGGTATAGCGGAGCCTCGAATGAAAAAGAAAAAAGACGTGGCATGATTGAGAACGCGCTTTGAGTTACAAAAACAATAACAAACATTACTTTCCAGAAACTAGAAAAGTAATAGATGTGTTTATTGCTTATGACGCTACGAGAGGTACATAACTCTCCTGAGAGATCATTTTATTGGTGATTTTAATCTAGTGTTAAAACATGCTATTTCAGGCAGGAATCGACTGTTCTATGTGGTAGTTACGATCATTTAAGAGAAATATTTTAAATGTTCACATAGCCAAACGATGTTATACGACATACCGTACCTTTGTTTTCTTCTTTTTATTTTTAGTGTGCCTTGTTGGCAAAGCGAAATCAAGGATATGCGGAGCGCAAGCGCGTCCGCTTCTTGCACAGGGGTTCCGATGATGTCGGAACGCTGAGCCCGTATTTGCTGGTTAAAATAAATAGTGGGTAGACCTCAAGCATCTAGCATTCAGGCCTACCCACTTTTCAATCGAAAACCAATCAGAGCTCGGCGTCGTTCTGACGTCATTGTAACTCCTGCGCAAGAGGCAGACGACTTGCTCTCCGCATAAGCTCATAGGCCTCCTGCGCTGAAGCTTCAAACTGTGGCGCCCACGCTTTGGCTAGTACAAGTCCACTTGACTGGGCCTTGCACTCTTAAGACGCCTCGCGGAGTTTTTTGTTTTTTTGTAATGTTGTAAAACGGGAAAAAAATCGTTTTGACGTTTAAAGTCGGTTAGATTCAACGCCGTAAAACAATCGAAAGTGCGGGATACGTGCCACCCCCACTAGGGTACGCGCCTCCTATCTTTGGGAGGCAAAGTCAGAGCACCTATACACGAACTCATCTCTGTTACGTCACGGCGCGGTGGTGGCGCGTCGAGCGCACTTCCGGTCTGGGGCTGTGGGCGGAAGGCTCCATGTGAGACGTGTATTCCTGCGTTGTTTTGAAAGGAACCCGACAAAAACCTGCCTTCTCGTCGAAACGCCGCGACTGGGGCTGTACCAAAAGGGTCGAGAAAGGTTTGAAGGTCAGTTTTCATGTGCTCGGTTCGTCCGAGAACGTGGATATGTGCCGTGAAAAGGGAAAACCAGGCGCCGTCGGACCACAATTGCTTGAGCGGAAAGCACTTTGGGTCGAATTCACGGATACTTGTGGTCGTCAGATTTATTTGTTTTGTTCCAATATCAGCGCCGGAAAACCGTCAAGTTGTACGGACCACCTGCGGACTACGTTCAGTGCGTCTTCAAGTTCAAACGGCCGCCTGATCGTTCGAACTGTCGTCTGATTTTTGAAACGTTTCTGCTTGTCGTCTGCTCTTTTAGACGACACCGGCCCGTAGATTAAACGTGGGCCCGGTACTTGCGATAAGAAGTAAGTGCAGGCCTCAAAAGACTTAAGTTTGAAGGTTGGTAAGCAGGCTGGATGTAAACAGTATATACAAGAATATGTTGATCATTGTTACCAGTGGCCATCACCGACTTGTTATGCCTCATTCATTTGGTCCGATTCTGCTTGAGATTTCCAGTATCGACGTCGACCATCTCAGCTACGGCTCACGCTTTTGCAGCCCGACCGACGTCGCGACCGAAAATTGCGAGCGAAATCTCATCATGCGAATCAGGCTTTAGCGTACATCCTGCGGCGTCCACGCGGAATGAATCGCCGCATGTCATATTATTCACGCGAAGTTTTGTGGTGTAACGAGCCTCGTTGATTTCGCTGAGGCCGCTCAAGTAGTCAGACATTGCCAGGAAGACGTAGAATCAACAATTCGAACGCGAAAAAGGGCAGGGGGACTGACACCGACGCCGATAACATCGCATTTCAATGGTTTGTTTAAAATTGTTTATGGGCGACGGCGAGCTTCTTGCCCACACCCCCATCGCGCATGCGCGGCGCCGGTGGCGTCCGCTAGGGGCGCTCCGGTTTGTTTCCTTTTTGTTTTTCGTTTTTACATTGAAGTGCGCTAATCGCTTTTCGGGAACCCATCAAAAGGACAAAGGGAGGATTAAGAAGCAGTTCCTTTCGTTGTTTTCTCACCCTCGAAGTCTCTTATAAATCCCACAAAGGGTGCTTTTTCTCCCTCTCCCGTCCGGCTCCTTGCACTGACGTCACATCGCAGCTGCTTTTGTCAGAATTTTGAGTGACAGGTTAATCTTCTATATTCTTCTGGGAGGAGAATAGCGACGCCTGTGCAAATCCGGGAGGCACAAAGAAGGATCCTGATAAGAGGGGAGCTCCTTCTTCCCCTTTTCTCTGGAGGGCATCGGAAATGACGCCATGTGCAAGCCACTGAGGGCATCGGAAATGACGTCATGTCCCGCTCTGGTTCAGAGCCTTTTCTTTCCGTCTCCGACGTCCCGGCGAGCATACAATCCCGCACGCTTCAGGGCTAAAACGGCAGGCAAAAGTTATATATATATATATATATATATATATATAAAGGGGTTTTCCCTGTTTTATTCTCGAGGGCCGCTTTTGCGGCTTCGTTTGGACCGCGCTTACCCTGCACGCACATGAAAGACATACTCAGGGGCGGATTTAGGAAGGGCCGAGGAGACCGCCCCCCAACCCCCCCCCCCCCCCCCCCCCCCAAGTTCAACTTATTTTTTAATTAAAAAATTGATATACTTGAGCCAAAGGTTTAGTTTTTGTTGACATAGCAAATTTTGAGTCAATAAAAATAGATCTGGGCAACGTTTCGGTCCTAACGATACATCTCCGTTTCGGCCCTAACGACACATCTCAGCAGGCGCACCCCTTCCCCTTCTCTCCCCCCCCCCCCCCCCCACGCACACACAAAAAAGAAAAAGTTTGACCCATAAATTTGCCGCTGGACACGTTCACTGAGATACATTTTCATTTCTCTCTTTTTGTTCTTCTTGTTTAGTTTACTTTTGTGAGACAGCAAGCACTTCGTCAGGCTCACGCAACACACCAGACACCTAGTACGGTTTTTCTCCTTGTTGAATCTCTTTGGCGGTACCGAAATAAAAATAATCGCGCCAATCAGGGTAAGCGACAAGTCGGCTATAATTCGGGTATCTGTCGCAAACAGCGGCTCCTAATGCTACTTAATCGACATCGGACTTGTGTCGTCCAGGCTAAATGTAATCACGTGGTAGTCTCGCGACGACACAAGCTTATGTCAGCTTCAAAAGAGAAAAAAAAAAAATCGACGCGGCGATGCGCGCGCGAAAATGTGTCCGCGTCGACAGCATCGTATACAACGCCCGGAGATAGCAGACATCCCCGACGAAAAAAACCTCACGCAGCTTATGCCCGTTTCGAAAGAGAAAAACGATCGACATGGAGACGCGCGCCGGAACGCGTTTGCGTCGACGTCGTTGCTCCTCTCCGCCGTTCACATCCCGTCAGTGAATTTAGCAGCCGATACCAACGATGACGACACAAGCTCATGTCAGTTCCTAGAGAGCAAAAAGAATCGACGCGGGACGCGTAGGCGTCCACGGCGTAGCAATGACTGCAGATAGCACGCGGTATCTACGACGAGAGCATGTCAGTTGCCGAAAAAGGAAAACGACCGACACGTTGACGCGAGGGAAACGCGTTGGCGTCGACGGGTGTACACAAACGCTTGCAGATAGCAGACGATATAGCAACGCGTCGGCGGCACAGCAATGCTCGCAGATAGCAGGCGATACCAAGAGATGAAGGAAAAGGGCGACTCGTCGACGCACCCGGGGAAACGTCGGCGGAGTAGCAACGCCTGCAGGTAGCAGACGATATTGTCACGAATGACAAGTGATGAGGCGGAAAATAACTGAGTAAACTAAACGTTAATCGGGCGAACTTGTGCCCAAAATAAAGAAGGAAACAAAAGATAACTGTAGAGCGTCGCGGGTGTCGAAGTCGGCGAGAGAGCAGAGTCGAACGCTGGGGCGAAACTGAGTCCGGTTAGTTACGCGGAGCCCCTTTTGTGCACGCGTGGGCTTCTGGAACATTCGGCCTAGAACATTCGGTGCGCAAAACATTCTAACCTAGAACGAGCAACACGGTTCTCGAAATTACCAGAAATCTAAATTGGAAGAATAAATAAAAGACGTGGCGCTGCCAGGGATCGAACTCTGGGCCTTCAGCGTGAAAGGCACGCGCGATAACCGTTAGGCCACGAGCGCGCTGCCTACTTAGTTAGCTGCGCTCGCGGCATTATTCCCCGCTTTAAAAAAAATGTGCATCGTCCCGATGCACCACAAAGGTAAAACACAAATACACAACAAAAAGATAGCAGAGTCGCGAGCCACACTCCACAGTTCCCAGTTCACTCTTTGACGAGAGTCCAAAGTTCTATCGCTCGTAATACGGCTTGAGCCGGACGACGTGCACCACCTCGGGTCGTGGCTGGCGTCTTGCAGATGGGCGCGTTCCGTCGGGTAGAACTTCGTAGTTCAGATCACCGAGGCGTCGGATGATTTTGTACGGTCCGAAATAGCGCTTGAGAAGCTTCTCGCTGAGACCGCGGCGCCGAATCGGTGTCCACACCCATACCCGGTCCCCGGGTTGGAAATGGACGTCCCTGCGACGAAGGATATACCGGCGTGCGTCGACTCGCTGTTGGTTTTGAATCTTGATTCTGCCAGTTGACGAGCTTCCTCCGCGCGCTGAGAGATCAGTTGAGCGTCGTCGTTGCCATCGTCGGTTGGCACGTGAGGCAGCATGGCGTCCAGCATTGTAGTAACCGTCCGGCCGTGCACCAGTTCGAACGGCGTCATTCCTGTGGTTTCTTGTACCGCTGTGTTGTACGCAAATGTAACGTACGGCAACACCTCGTCCCACGTCTTATGCTCCACATCGACGTACATGAAGATCATGTCGGCGATGGTCTTATTGAGCCGCTCTGTTAGCCCGTTGGTCTGCGGGTGATAAGCGGTGGTTCGTCGATGGCTGGTGTGACTGAGCCGAAGTACCTCTTGAGTCAGCTGTGCCAGGAAAGATGACCCTCGATCTGTGATGAGCACTTCAGGTGCGCCGTGTCGAAGGAGAATGGACTCGACGAAAAACTTGGCGACTTCCACCGCTGTTCCCGATGGAAGGGCCTTCGTCTCGGCGTATCGTGTAAGATAATCGGTCGCGACGATAATCCACCGGTTCCCTTGCGTCGATGTTGGGAACGGCCCGAGCAAATCCATTCCGACCTGCTGGAAGGGCGTAGTCGGGGCAGATATCGGCTGCAAGAGTCCTGCTGGCTTTGACGGAGGCTTCTTACGTCGTTGGCACTCATGGCACGACCGTGTGTACAGATGGACGGTTTTCGGGAGTCTTGGCCAGTAGTACTTGTCACGAATCCGGGCGAGCGTCCTGCTGTAGCCAAGGTGTCCAGCCGTCGGGTCGTCGTGGCATGCTTGAAAGATTTCTTCTCGCAGGCTGGCAGGCACAACCAGCAGCCAGGCAGGGTTGCTGGTTCCGAAGTTCTTCTTGAAGAGCACACCTCCCCGCAGAACGAAGCTTGACAAGTCTCGGGCCAGGACTTGCGGAACGGAACTTCCTTGACCTTCGAGGTGGTCGATCACAGCGCGAAGCTCCGGGTCGTCTCGTTGAAGTGCTCCCATGTCGGTATCTGTAACTGCTCCGAGAAACCGAGCGTCATCGTCGTCGTCGGTGCTGTCAGGTGGAGATTCGACTGGAGCCCTAGACAAGCAGTCGGCGTCATTATGCTTGCGGCCAGACTTGTGCACAATGGTTACGTCGAATTCTTGCAGTCGCAGACTCCAGCGAGCAAGGCGTCCTGACGGGTCCTTGAGGTTTGCGAGCCAGCAGAGGGCGTTGTGGTCTGTGACCACGCGGAACGGGATACCGTACAAGTACGGACGGAACTTGGTTATTGCCCAGATGACAGCAAGGCATTCTTTGTCGGTCGTTGAATAATTTTGTTCTGCCTTAGACAGCGCCCGGCTCGCGTAAGCAATTACTCTCTCTGCCCCTTCTTGTCGCTGAACGAGCACCGCACCGAGACCGGTATTGCTGGCGTCCGTGTGTATTTCTGTCTCCGCCGACTGATCAAAATGTCCGAGGATAGGGGGCGACTGCAGCCTTCGCTTGAGTTCGTCGAACGACTGGAACTGCACGTCGTCCTTCGTCAGATTCGTCAGCGGTGAAGAAATCTGTGCAAAGTCACGCACGAAACGTCTGTAGTAGGCGCACAGCCCAAGGAATCTACGGACGGCCTTCTTGTCCGATGGCTCGGGGAATTCGGCGACAGCGGACGTCTTTGCAGGATCAGGGCTTACACCCTGAGCACTCACGACGTGGCCCAGGAATTTCAGCTCTCCATAGGCGAACCGGCACTTCGAAGGCTTGAGTGTCAGCCCAGCAGATTTGAAGGCCCATAGCACGGCTCGCAGTCGTCTGAGGTGCTCGTCGAATTCGGTTGCGAACACGACAACGTCGTCGAGGTAGACGAGACAGCTCTGCCATTTCAAGCCGGAAAGGACGGTGTCCATAACACGCTGGAAGGTTGCCGGCGCTGTGCACAGCCCGAACGGCATCACTTTAAATTCATACAGTCCGTCCGGTGTGACGAAGGCCGTCTTCTCACGATCTCGTTCGTCGACCTCAATCTGCCAGTACCCGCTCTTCAAGTCCATCGACGAAAAGTATCGGGCGTGGCGCAGCCGGTCCAGGGTGTCGTCGATGCGGGGCAGCGGATAGACTGTCCTTCTTTGTTACTGCATTCAGCCGGCGGTAGTCCACGCAGAACCTCAGGGTTCCGTCTTTTTTCTTCACTAGGACTACTGGGGAAGCCCACGGACTGTTTGAGGGCTGGACAATGTCGTCATCAAGCATTTCCTGAACTTGCTTCTGGATAACTTCCCTTTCTTTCACGGAGACTCGGTACGGTGGCCGATGCACAGGGAGAGCGTCGTCATCAGTGATTATTCGATGTTTCGCAACCGTCGTTTGGCGCACTTTCGACGACGTGGAGAAGCACTCACTGAACTCGGCGAGAAGGTCACTGAGTTGCCGTCGTTGTGGGGCTGGGAGGGACGGGTCGATGTCGAGCTCTGACGGCGTGGTTCTCTTGTGCTGCGCCGGAGAAGCGTCTTCTGAGATCACGGCGATCGCGGCTGAGTCCGGAATTTCCTCGACGAAGCCCACAGCTGTACCCTTTGTAAGGTGCTGCGACTCTTGCCGGAAGTTGGTGACAAGGGCTACGGTACCGCCGTCCTGGATCTCGATTACGCCTCTCGCAATGCCAATCCCTCGTCCAACGAGAAGTTGGACGCTTCCTTCCAACAGTGCTACACCGCAGGTGGCTCCTTCGGTCCCGACGGGTACAAAGACACTCGACAGCGGCGGCAGGTTTACATGGCTGGCAAGGACTCGGACTGTAGCTAACGTTGCTTTGGGATTTTCTGCCGATGGGACAGGCTTCCGAAGCGTCAGCTTGTTCTCCGCAAGGTCGATGATGGCGCCGTATTCGCACAAGAAGTCCATTCCGAGAATGACGTCCCTCGAACAGTCTTGCAGAATGACGAACTTCACATGGCAGGTTTCGCCGTGGATCTCAACGCGCGCAGTGCACCTGCCGACAGGTGTGATGAGATGTCCGCCGGCGGTTCGTATCTGCGGTCCGTCCCACGACGTCGTAACTTTCCGAAGGCGGCGAGAGAGTCTCCCACTCAAAACGGAGTAGTCTGCTCCGGTGTCGACGAGTGCTGTCGCGTCGTGGCCGTCGATGATAACGTTGAGGTTATTCGACACTGTTACAGAAACGTCGTTTCGGGGCGTTGCGGCGTTTGAGTGGGAGAGCTCCGACGATCTTGGAGGATCTTGGCATCGTTCGTCATCGGCAACGCCACCTCCCGGCATTGCCGCGCCTAGTTTTCCGGACGGGAAGCGATGGGTGACAGGCTGTGTCGGCGAGACCGACGGAAGGGCGATGGCGAGCGTCGAGGAGATGGTGAACGGAATACCCGGCGGGGAGACGACTCAGGAGACGAAGAGCGGCGGAGGTAGTCCTCGATGTCCCGAGGTCGCTCTCCAAGACGTGGTCGAGGGTCGTTGGGCGCAAACCCTCGTAGGCCCAGCTGGCGGTAGGGGCATCGTCGGTAGATGTGGTCCGCTTCACCACAGTGGTAGCACAGGGGGCGTCGATCGGCCGTCCTCCAAATGTCGGTCTTCCTCGCACCACGCTGCTCTGGGCGTGGAGCATACTGCGGCGCCGGTGCCTCACGTCTGGGAGCTGGCTGGTAGGGTGCTGCGACGGGAGGTTCTCTCTTGACGGCGGCGGCGTAGGTCAAGACCGGCCGTTCGGGAGCCACTGCGACGGGGACCTCTGGCAAGAGGGCCCGGTATACCTCCTCGCGAACAGCTTCGGCGATTGAAACAGCGGCGGGTCGTTCTGGAGAAGGGAGCAACCGCTTCAGTTCTTCTCGAACCACATCCCGAATGACCTCCCGAAGGTTCTCGATGCCGACATTGCCGAGGTCAGGGAGGGAAGATGGAAGAGATGAGGTGGCGGCTACGCCGGCGACTCTCTGATAATGACTCGCCCTGGCCGACAGCGCTCGTTCAATGTTTGTTGCCTCAGCAACAAATTCATCTACGGTCGTCGGTGGATTGCGAACGAGGCCGCCAAAAATCTCGCTTTTCACGCCTCTCATGAGGACGCGCAGCTTCTTGACTTCGGTGGCTCCAGGGTCGGCACGGGCGAACAGGCGCAGGACATCTTCAGTGAAGCTTGTCACGCTCTCGTTCAGACCTTGGCATCTTCTTTGAAGGATGTCCTCGGCTCGTTGACGTCGGTGTTGGTTTGTGAAGGTGCGCTTTAGCTCCTCCACGCATGTCTCCCACGTCGTGAGGGAAGCCTCGTGGTTCTCAAACCATTGTCTTGCCGTTCCCTCCAGTGCGAAGTAAATGTTTTGGAGGCGCTGTTCTGCCGTCCACGCGTTGTAGCGGGCCACACGTTCGTAGTTCTGCAGCCAGTCTTCTACGTCCTCGTAGATTTCACCGTGAAATGGCGTCGGCACACGGGGAACCACAGGCAGGAAGACGTAGGACGGTGCTGCTTGGGGGTTTTCCGGCGACTGGGCCGTGGAGTTCATCGTCGGCTTCGGTTGCTTCTTTGTTTTGTCCGGTAGTGGTCCAAACTCAGGGCGTTGTCCTTGCAGACGCTGGCTTGCCCGAGGCCCTGCCTCTTCCACGAGTCGACGACTTGGAGTGGGACTTGCCGAACGGGTCCTCGGAGGGGTACGGTTGAGAAACATAGAGTGCGTACCCCGCACCTCCACCAAAATGTTACGAATGACAAGTGATGAGGCGGAAAATAACTGAGTAAACTAAACGTTTAATCGGGCGAACTTGTGCCCAAAATAAAGAAGGAAACAAAAGATAACAGTAGAGCGTCGCGGGCGTCGAAGTCGGCGAAAGAGCAGAGTCGAACGCTGGGGCGAAACTGAGTCCGGTTGGTTACGCGGAGCCCCTTTTGTGCACGCGTGGGCTTCTGGAACATTCGGCCTGGAACATTCGGTGCGCAGAACATTCTAACCTAGAACGAGCAACACGGTTCTCGAAATTACCAGAAATCTAAATTGTAAGAATAAATAAAAGACGTGGCGCTGCCAGGGATCCGAACCCTGGGCCTTCAGCGTGGAAGGCACGCGCGATAACCGTTAGGCCACGAGCGCGCTGCCTACTTAGTTAGCTGCGCTCGCGGCAATATCAACGACGACACAAGCTGATGTCAGTTCCGAGAGAGCAAAAGGAGCGACGCGTTGACGCGTGCGGGAAAGCGTCCGCATCGACGCCCGTAGGCGTGCAGGTATAAGATGGCGCGAGCGTCCTGATGATTCAGTGACGCGCTGTAAGCTTCGCGCGTCGTTACCTTCGTTGTAATTAGCGCTTTCAATCGCTTCCTGCTTCCTCCAAGTCCGGTCGATGGCGACGCTTCCGCACCCACGCGGGATAAATTGAGCGGTGATATCCCGCAAAACGTGCCATATACACACTCAACTACCAGGTCCGTGGTAAAAATTAAACTCAGTTTTTTTAAAGGAATACTGAAATGAAAATTCGAAGTGCGATATCTCGTAGTATAGCAACGATAACATATGTACATGCCATACACGACAATATTTCAAAGAATAATGCAGTAAAAAATATATATATATATACCGGGTGTTCATTTTTAATTCGAACAGATTTATTACAAAAATCCGTAAAAGATGCACTAGTACGGTTTGTTCAAGAGAGTTATACGGCTAGGGGGACATTATGTGGGTGGCTAATCCTTGCGAGAAGTTGGCTAATTACTTAAAATTCGTTAATTAACTTTTTAATTAATGAAAATAGACATATGGTTCCAATTAGAAACTTGCTCAGCGTCATCGAAAACCCCTAATTCAGACATTTTCAGAAAGACTTTGAGCGCGTGAGAAGCGTAGTAGTGCACTAAAGTTACCACTCGTGGAGCAGGTACAAGGCTGGGGCTAGATAAGAGACGGAAAAATCGCACGGGCGCCTTATCGCAACCTCTAGCTTTGTACCTGCTCCACGAGCGGTAACTTCAGCTCACTACTACGCTTCTCACGCACTCAAAGTCTTTCTGAAAATGACTGATTTAGGGGTTTTCGATGACGCTGAGAAATTTCTAATTGGAACCATATGTCTATTTTCATTAATAAAAAAGTTAATTAACGACTTTTAATTAATTAGCCGACTGATCATTACGATTAGCCTCCTATAATATGTCCCCCTGGCCGTATAACTCACCTCCACAAGCGGCATAAGTGTAACTTTCACGGCTTTTTTTAAACAAATCTGTTAAGCTTAAAAAAAAACACCCTGTATATATATATATATATATATATTAAAGACAAATTTTGTAGGGAAAAAAAAAAAAACGAATTGCAAGCTTTGTGGCGTGTCAGTCCTCGAAGGCTCATGACCGGGATGCGAAAGAGAAGGCCAAAGGTGAGGGGGGAAAGCGAACTTGCCTACGTCACATCTCGAAGGCCGGCTACGGGCTCAGTTCGATCGCGATATTATTTTCAGGGAATACAGCGTTTTGTTTGAGATACCATTGTACAAATGGCGTTTCGGGCTTCGTAGGGTGCAGTCAAACATGCCCACAAACTTTTTTTTTTTTTTTTAAGGCGATTATTAGTTTAGCGTTTGTTTAATTCAAAGTATTGGAGAGAAGGGGAAGGACGAACTCCGTTCTTCCCATACCCTTTTTTGTGTACCCCCAAACTCGTATAAAAGCCGCTCTTACCCCCTCAGCCATTAAAATCTCTCTCTCTCTCTCTCTCCCCCTCCCTCCCTCCCTCCCCTCCCCCCTCCCTCCCTCCCTCCCTCCCTCCCTCCCCCCCCCCCCCCCCCCCCCCCCGGACTGCGACTTTCACAGCAGTGCGCGCACCTAACCGAAAACTCTGTGAGAGTATGACGCTAGCGGTAGTGATAGAATGCGAAAGTTTGAGAAGATGACGTTATCTGAATCAAAAGATAAAACAAAACAAAAACGAAATGTCACTATGAGTTAGATGACGTTCACCTATAAGACTAATATCCGTCAAATGAAGAAA
The DNA here is from genome assembly GCA_013358835.2 of Ixodes persulcatus. Classification (NCBI taxonomy): domain Eukaryota; kingdom Metazoa; phylum Arthropoda; class Arachnida; order Ixodida; family Ixodidae; genus Ixodes; species Ixodes persulcatus. The sequence continues at coordinate 573,515 of JABSTQ010009212.1, read as the reverse complement.
TGATACTGTGGGCGCCTGTGACAATTACTTCAGTTAAAAAAAAAAAAGAAAACAATATTCTCCCTCATGGTGACGAGCTTTTTTTCTTCTCATTGAAATAAATGCTACAGACGCTCACATCGTAACTTCTTGGTTTGACGAATATCAGGCTGAGGTGGACGTCGACTCGGACAAATTTCGTATGGCTCACGGGAGCCTGCTGCACCAGGTGACCGTTGGCGCGCGCAGCTGGCTCCCGAATAAAGAAACGAAGCTCCACCCGCGATCTAACGACGTCATGAGTCTTACGCAAGTTTAAACTTGTCTCGAACGTTCCGATAAACCAAAGGAGCACAGGAGTACTGCGTTGTGCGTGCAAACACGTCCGAAACCTTCCCCGTAACCGAGCAGAATAGAGAGCTTTAGAATAGGGGGACCAAACGTTTGGATGCCCGTAAGAAACTGGGGAACCCAAGCGCAACAAGGTTGAAAAATGCTGAGTCACTGATCTGTGGACGCATGCGCAGCGTCTGATCTACCGCACAGCAGACCTACAGCGCATGCTGAGAAGGCGTTCCACAGATCAGCAGACATAGATGGCAGCGCGCAGAAGGCGATTTTTGCAAAGGTCTATATAGAATACAGACTTGGAAGTAATCCGTTACAAGTAACGGGATTACTTGTAATTAGTTACTTTTCTTGTAACTTAGTAATTAATCCGTTACTTTTTTGAAAATGTAATTTATAATGTAATCTCATTACTTTTTTCAGTAACGAATTACTGAAATTACTCGTTACAATTCTTCTGTCCCGTCAAAGGGAGATATAGAGTGGAAGAAGGGCGATGCAACGGCCTTCGCGCTTTTAGCATGGTAACGCAAGACTCTGGTGAGGGAAAGGAATTCACGGAAAGTACGAGAGCCCAGCCAGAGACCGTTTCTCGAATCGTTCGTACGGTCAGCCAGGCTGGGAGGATTCGACACTCTGCAGAAAGGCAACAGGCTTCGACTTCTTGGAAAACGAACGTACTGCTTCGAGCGTACAAAAGAGCAGAAAACGAATGGACCATAAAACCGCGGCGTAGGGTTCGTGTCGAGTGGGACTGTGGACAGAGTGACCGTGGTGCATACGTCCGCTCCCTTCCTCCCCTACCCCCCCCCTCCTCTACCCTCCTTCTTCCCTCCCCACTCCTCCGCGCCTTGTTCCACCAAAACAATTTTTTTAAACGAAACCGTGCGTTGATGTTTGGTTTTTCCGCCTATACACACGCCCACCCCGCAAACAGAAAGGCAGCTCTAATGAGACCTCGACCCTGCTCATTCTTGACAGCGCTGTGAAAGCTGAATACTGGCTGGGCCAACCAGCTATGTGGCTCCTTGTCGCTTGACTTCACACTAGCGGATACGTCGGGCAAAAACATGAGGGATGCGATGGCTGCGGTTCATTGGAACAAAGAACAATCTAGCATCAACCCTGCTGTCAGTCTAAACAGTAACTTTCGACAGCAGGCAATAAGCTGGTCGGCGAGCACAACACAACAAAACGGCTTGGGACGTCCAAGCTGAGCCCGTATTCTCTAGGGCTCTCGTCAGCGGATCGGGCCTGCGGGAACTTAGACCAAAATTTTAGGGAGAGGAAACATAGACCGAGTTTTTTTAGAATAAACAGTGACTCACTTGGACACTGGAGTTGTGAAGCCGCCTGTAAACGCGTGAAAGACATGGAAGCGTGTTGTTCACTGAAAATTGTGCTTTTTTTAATAATTTCTAAACGGGAGAGTCAGTTCAGCTGAGAGATTGTGCATTAATATTTAGTGTGACGTCTTGGTTCTGATAACTTTGGTGATCAAGAAAGAAGATCAAGTGGGTCATTCGGTCGGATAACAACCTTTATCAAGGAGGAGTCTTTAAAATGTACCCAGACGCAAGTACCGCATCTTGGTCTCACAGCCAGTCCGTTTTAGTAGGTAAATCAGCCCCTATTTAGGCAACATGCAGCAAACATATAAAAACAATATCTTCAGGGGAATCGTGTTCTGAAGCTCGCCGATGCCAAACTCGGATTAATTCGAATGGTGTGCGTACCTCCATCGCCCAAGTGCATTCGTCGCATGTTCATGGGATTTAGTTCTCTCCCTGTCGGACAGCGCAAGGCTCGTTTATCTTGAGCACCTGTTCAAGTTCTTTAACACTTCATAGATTCGTTCTCCTAAAATTATTAACCTAAAATGATGTGTAGATAGCACTGAACGTGTTTTATTTTTGTTTTAATTTTGACGGGGCCCAAAATTTTCCCCTTCGAACACGCAGGATATAGTGTGTCTTTTTCGTGCTTCTTTAGAGTAACGCAAAAGTAATTGAGTAAAGTAACGAAGTAATTAATCGATTACTTTTTTATGGGGAGTAATTTGTAACGGTAATCCATTACTCTTTAGGTCAAGTAATTGTAACTGTAATTAATTACTTTTTTGAAGTAACGGGCACAAGTCTGATAGAATAAATAGGGTTCTCGCAACTCGGCGCGGCGCGCTTACATTTCCACGCTTGCAGCGCCAATGCGGCTAACGAGCGTTATAATCAAAAAAGAAAAAAATACTAAAACACGCTAAAATGCGCTTAGCAAGTACATTTTGTTTACAAATAATAGTTAAGGTAAAACCAAATCAAGCCGGCTAAAACCCAAGACAATCTAAAATCAGTATATATATTGTTAGACGTTTTCAGCCAAAACAATCCAATCCTCGCTCTCATTTGGCGCTCGCGTGGCGCGTTGAACGCCTGTCGCCGAAGATACTGGCCTTCAACTATGACGAAACTGAGACGAACGCGAGCGCGAGCATGCTCTGCGAGAGCAGCTGCTTTATTTGGATCTGAGCTGCAGAGCGACTTTGAAGCCTCGGAAGACTTGTTTTTAAGCAACAGGTCACGTGCCAAGAACGAAATCCATTCGGAGTCTCGGAATAGCGAGACGTTGCCATGTCAACGGTTACCGCGTCTCTTTTATTAAGTTTAGGAACGGCCAGAATCAAAAGATGTTTTAAAACGGGACGCAAAGGCGCGCTGCGATACCATCTTTGTGATCTTATTCTTTGTGATTTGAGCGAGATAAAGCAAAGCGAAAGACGGTTGTTGCATCATTCCCTGGCAAGGAACGTGGCTAGCAGCCGCTACGACGAATTGGAGGCGAGAACCACGGTGGGGGGCGCCACTGAGTAGCACGTGAAAGTCACGTGATACCCAGAATGTAAGGACGGGTGAGGACGCCCCGTTTGTTTACAACGCGGGATTGCTTGTTTACAACGCGGCGTTCTGATTGCCAGAGCCAATCAGAACGCCAAGCTCTGATTGGCTCTGGTTGAAGGATAGTGGGTAAACCTCAAAGCAAACTGCCTTGAGGTCTACCCACCATCCTTCAATCGGAGCCGATCAGAGCTCGGCGTTCTGACGTCGCCACAACCCCCGCAGAAGAAGCAGACGAACTTGCGCTCCGCATACGCTCCCACCCATATACGAGAGAAAAATAATTGGGGAAGTACAGATTGTATTAAAACACGGCAAAAAGTAGTGGGCAAGCGATGATGTGCTCAAACCACTTATCAGATGCTTTCACGACGAATCGTGTTATATATTTGTATTATGTTTTGCCTTTCTTCGCGAGTGTCTGCTTCGTTCCCCGTACAGATTCCACTGGCGGGACTCGGCGCCAAGGATAATCCGATAATCCGCCTTTCCTTTCCTCCCGCACCCGCATTTCTTTCTCCGACTCGTCCGCGTCGCCTCCAGGCTGCCTCGCTACAAAGTTGTAGGGAGTTTTCGTAGATCGTTTCCGCCGTCCCGCAAAACTCTCCGCAACCCGCTACGAGACTCGGGTTTCTTCAGTCAAGGATAGCGACGCGCAGGCGCAGTAGCGGCCTCTTCGTTGCGGAGGGCTTAGCGAAAGAAGGAGAGCGGTTTACGAAAACTCCCTAATGGCGAGTTTTCGTAGATCGTTTTCGCCGTCTCGCAACGCTCTCCGCAACCCACTACGATACCCGGAGCTCTACAGCCAAGGCCATCGGTGCGCAGGCGCAGTATCGCCCTCTTCGTTGCGGAGGGCTTAGCAGAGGGGGAAGCGCGGTCTACGAAAACTCCCTAATGAATAGTTATTTTTATGATGTCTGAAACGAAAAGACGCCCCCGTGTCTGCTCAACAAATCTGGTCCCGAGCCACATTCGAACAAGTCTTGCCTTTCTTATGGTGAAGTAGCTGCGGCGTTGTGTTGAAATCGATGTAACAACGACAAAAAAAAAAAAAAAAGTAACCTACGCTGGATGCGCGTTGTTGAACGTTCATGCTTAAAGGCCCGTTCACACTCTTGCGACTGCTTGCGACCTCTTAAACCTGGGTTCCTTAAAACTTCTTAAACCAGAGGACACACTGGCGCCATCTATTGGGTAGCAGTGTAAACTCGGCGGTCCAGCAAATTTTTTTATTTCTCTCGCGCATTATCCTTTCTTTCTTGGCCCGAAAAACTTTTGTCAATGTTATAAACGAGCCTTTCTATGGGTATTACGCACATTTGACCTCGGAAATCCCGCAAAACCTTCGCTCTTGTGAAATGCAGTTCCAGGGTCACCGCATAGATGGCGCCACAATGCCAGTGTCTCCTCTGGTTTAACAAGTTTTAAGGAACCCAGGTTTAAGAGGTCGCAAGAGTGTGAACGGGCCTTAATACTACGAATGTTCATTATTCTAGGCGGCTTATGGCCAGCAAGACAAAATGTCGTATAACGTCTTAAAAGACTGGCTGTGATCCTAAGGCTAATTGTTGCGTTTTATTGACAGTAATTAATTATAACTGGACCACAAAAGTACTTTCTTCACCCGCAGGTCAGACATCAAGAAATCCCACATCATCTCTTTACGGTCATCATATAACATTTACGTCTATGCGATGTCTCAAATGACTGTCATTAAATCGTTAGCCGTCGATCAAATGATTTGTTAGTTTAAATGCACGACCTTAACAAAATGACTCGTTGATCAAGATGATTTCACAAGACGATCCCCATTGTACTCGTTTTCATAACAAGAAAAAAATGATGTTTTGCGCATTGTTCGTACGCCGCACGAAGTAGTTCTTAGGGGATTTTGTTGTCAGAAGAAGAAGGGATGCTTTTGGCATTTGAGACGTACACGTCTTGATAAGATAGTCCGTATCTAATCTAAAGTGCATCTATATATTGTCACGAATGACAATTGATGAGGCAACGAAAACTGAAGCAAACTAAACGTTTCATGGGGCGAACCTGTACCCCAAAACAGAAGAGAAAAAGGTTAGCGTCGCAGGCGTCGATGGCGGCGAAACAGCAGAATCGAACGCTGGGGCGAGAAAACGAGCATAGAAACTTGCTTATGTGTTGTTGTTTTTTTTTTCTTATAATTTTAGTTGTGTATAATAGTTTGTTTTCATTTCCTTTTTTAATTCGAGTTAGGCTTTGAAATTGTGTGCCTCTTCAGAATGCAACATTTCTTTTTGCATTAACTCTGTATAGAGCCTCAGTCACCCACACTTTATATGCTGTGAGCGTTCATTTCTTCACTGCAGTTACTAAAATAATAAACGTGGTGCTCCTGGTGATTTTATTAACCTCGATAAAGTTCGAGATGTGTTTAAAAGCAAATGGGTGCAGGAATGCCCCTGATTTTTTTAACGATGCAACAATCGGGATAGAGAACTAGTAAGTTTATCTCGAGGGAGGAAGCCACGACAGTAATGGTGTCTTTGATTGTTATCCAAGGAAGTGGGTTAAGGAATTTTTCTGCGACTGTCAACGAAAGTAAAAAAAAAAAAAAATAATATATAGAAATTTAAAACATTAGTGAGGTGAAAATGAGCGTATTCACCGTGCTTTGCCCAGGACATAAAAATAAGAACACCCCAGTTAGCGGCAAAATGTCTAGCGAGACAGCGAGGCTGAACGAAAGCCGATTCAGCTCTGAGAAGCAGCGGCGGCGTCCTCACTTTGGGTTGACTTCCGCTAGATGGCGACACCGAAACTTCTTGCCGCGAATATGCTCGGAAGTGAGAGGAAAGAGCGCCGCCATATTTGCTGACGCCACGGGACCCCAAAACAGATAGGAGCCCGACGCTATTTCTCCAATTTTGCGTTAGGGGCGAGCGCCAACCCAAAACGCAGTTTGGGTTCGGTGCCTGCGCAGTGGGAAGCCCCTTTTTCTTAGGGGCCCCCTAACTCTTGGGGCCTCCTATTCTGAAACTCTTTAATAAATCATATCGCACGCGCACCCGGTTCTAAGAGGTCGCAAGTGTGTGAGCGGGCCTTGTACGACACACTCTGTGCTCCGCGGATTTATCATAATGAACAAAACAGTTAACTGGTTTTGTCTTGTTTGTTTGTTTTTTTGGCCAGGACAAGCATTACCTATAATCGGTGACAGGTTAAGAAGCCAGCCTCCCCTACAGGACGTTTCTTTCAAACATTTACAAATTTAATAAAAAAAAACTTTCAGCCTTTCCCCTCTGGTGAAGAAGGAAGAGCGGCGGAGCTGTAGCCTCTGTTCTCGGCGGTGGCTTTCCAGGCGAGCGATCTGCTCTTCTTTTGCAAAGAAATCTGAAGCGCATCGACGCAGTGGAACTTGAGGTGATAGCGGCTTCGCGGCGGTCGCGGAACCATTCGCGCTGCTGCGCACGGCGCCGCTCGTTCCGCTCCCGCTCTTCTTCCTCCGAAAAAAAGGTTGCCGCCATCTATGAGCGACGGCGGCAACCAGTTGTCTGGTTGCCGCCGTCGCTCATAGATGGCGGTAGATGTCCAGAGTTCGGTGTCATCATATCTAATCTGGCGGACACGATCCTGGGGAAACTAGCCCTTAACAGCTCCGTTGTAAAAAAAAAAAAAAAAAAAAAAAAAAAGACGCGAAAAAGGTTTTAGTCTGGTTTGTTCAGGTGAGTTGTACGGCCGGGGTGACATATTATAGGAGGGCTAATCGTCACGATAAGTCCAATAATTAACGAATTTTTTTATTTTTTTAATCAGTGAAAATAGACGCATGGTTCCAATTAGAAACTTGATTTGCTCAGCGTCATCGGAAACAAAGACCAGTAATTTTTAGAAAGACTCGCTACTTCCTAGCTACTGTGATTCAAAATCAAATTACTGACTTAAATCAAATGTATCTGATTTAAATTAAATAAACCTAATTAAATTTTAAAAAGATTTTAAATAAAAAATCTGATTTTTTTAAGTCATAATTTTTTACTTTTGCTTGCAGTTCATTACCTTTTCTTTGTTGTTTTGTAATTACTCGGTTACTTTTATTGGGAAGTAATCACAACACTAATCCGATTACTTTCGGAAGTACTGTTACTTTTTCCCCCCAATCCTTTCTGATCATCATCATCATTTGGTGCTGGTGGTGCTCTTTGTTTGTTCAAGTTTCCTACCGAGGATCCCTGGAACCAAATCTGCGACGAAAGGATGGTTTACTCAAAATTGCGGATTATGAAGATAAGTAGTTCATAGTTTGGTGATTCTAAGTCAATACTGAGCAGTACAAAACACCCGTTTTCAAACCGGCAAAAAAAAAAAAAAAAGCTCTGTCGTTTTTGAAAATCTGAACTGATCGGGAGAAGTAACGGTCACTCTTTCAAGTAACAGTCAGCTACTTTTCACCTCGAGTAATCACGTAATCTAATTGAATCCTTTTTAATCAAAACTAATTGTAATTATTTTTTTTTATTTATTTTTTTAGTAACGTGTACAAGGCTGGTGTTGCCAGAACGTAGCCGCATTCATCGAGCAGCAGGGGATGAAGATAGGGGTGTCGTGAGAGACGCGTGGGCAGTTCGTTCCCTCTACACCGCGACGCCCGGGAAATAATCCTTTGGACAGACGTACGTAATCTAAGAACAACAACTGGCGTAGGGGAAAAAACAAAAGCAAGCAAGAAAATGAAGGGGTTGGGGGAGAGGGGTTGCGGATCCGGCAGAAAAGACGCGCCCGGTTCTTTTAACGATTCGACCGAACAAAGGAAGGGCGTATACAAGCTCGGCAACTAAAGAGTCCGCTCTCTATATATCGACCGCCTCCTTTCTTTTTTTCTTTTTTTTCTTTCGCGGGATTCAATTTGAGCGGCGGCCGCTAGGGCTAATATCAGCTGGAATAATAACCCGATTTCCCTTATGAGTGGGATTCCAAAGTTTTATTCTCTCTTCTCTTCTCGAAAAATTCGGAGGGTGTTTTTTTTTTTTTTTTTTCGGAGTTTATTTTTCCCCCAAAAAATTCTGGGTTTGTCGGAATTTATTTTTGATAGATTTTCAATTCTTTGAACTTCGGAATTTACTTGAGCGTGTTAATAAAAAATAAAAAAAAAAAATAAATTAAGTCCGGGTACCATGACCGGTTGTCTAAAAAAACCTCGACGAGCTAAAAAAAAAAAAAAAAAAGGCAAACCTTTTTTTTGTTTCTATAGTTCGATATTTTCAAAGGAAACCGAAGTGGGATCTCCTCGGGAGCAGTGACCATGCTGCTCTTACAAAGTTTATTTGTAAAACGCCGTTCTTTTTTTTTTTTGTTTTTTTTTTTAGATTTGGAGGTTTTTTTTTTTGGTTTTTTTTTTAGAAGATCCGAATTGACAGAAAATTTACCGACGAGTGGATTTCGTTTTTTTGTTTTTGTTTTCTCTCAGTTTTATCCGCAAACACGGAACTCTAGCTACTTACAAATCTAAAACCTAAAAAAAAAAAAAAAACTTGTAAGCAGCGGTCTTATTGTTAATACATCCTACAAAAGACAGCCTGCAGCAGACACCGTCCGACAGTCACCATGGTCACAACAAAACTCTGCAGACATGTGTCCGTAGATAATTCTCCGCGGAGAAAACTCCGTGTCTTGTGTATGATCTACGGAGCAGAGGGACTGCGGCTGAAAAAAGTACGCTCTATATCAAACGCCCTTTCTTTTTCCTTTTTTTTTTCCTGCGAGATTCAATTTAAGCACCGGCCTCTAAGACTAGTGTCAGCTGGAACTATAACCCAATTCTATACTTATAAAGCTTTTACCTTAAAATGTTAGAAAAAAGATCGAGAACACGTAAGGTGGAGAGCGGTCAGATTCTTTGGTTCTGGTCGTTGGGTTGCAGATAGAGACGCAGAAGAGCGCTTCCGCAGCGGAAGCGCTCCTACAACTTACGAAAAGCTAATACACCAACTCATGTTTACAAACAAACCGGAGCGCCCGGTGCGCCCCTAGCGGACGCCACCGGCGCCGCGCATGCGCGATGGGGGTGTGGGCAACAAGCTCGCCGTCGCCCATAAACACACCATTGAAATGCAATGTTGTCGGCGTCAGTGTGAGTTCCCCTGCCCTTTTTCGCGTTCAAATTGTTGGTTCTACGTCTTCCTGGCGATGTCTGACTATCTTGAGCGGCGTCAGCGAAATTACCGAGGTTCGTTACACCGCAAAGCTTTGCGTGAAAAATGTGACATGTGGCGATTCATTCCGCGTGGACGCCGCAGAATGCACGCTAAAGCCTGATTCGCATGATGAGATTTCGCTCGGAATTTTCAGTCGCGACGCCGCTCGGGCTGCAAAAGCGTGAACCGTAGCTGAGATGGTCGACGTCGATACTGACAATCGCAAGCTGAATCGGACCAACTGAATTAGGCATAACAAGTCGGTGATGGTCACTGGGAACAATGATCAACATCTCCTTGTATCTACTGTTTACACCGAGCCTGCTTACCAACCTTCAAATTTAAGTCTTTTGAGGCCTGCACTTACTTCTTATCGCAAGTACCAGGCCAACATTTGGTCTACGGACCGGCGTCGTCAAAGAGAGCAGACGACAAGCAGAAACGTTTCAAAGAGCAGACGACAGTTCGGACAATCAGGCGGCCGTTTGAACTTGAAGACGCACTGAACGTAGTCCGCAGGTGGTCCGCACAACTTGACGGTTTTCTGGCGTTCATGTTGGAACAAAACAAATAAATCTGATCACCACAAGTGTCCGTGAATTCACCCCAAAGTGCTTCTCGCCCAAGCAATCGTTGTCCGACGGCATCTGCTTTTCCCTTTTCACGGCACATATCCAAATTCTCGGACGATCCGAGCACGTGAAAACTGACCTTCAAACCTTTCTCGACACTTTTGGTACGGCCCCAGTCGCGGCGTTTGGACGAGAAGGCAGGTTTTTGTCTGGTTCCTTTCAAAACAACGCAGGAATACACGTCTGGCATGGGGACTTCTGCCCACAGCCCCAGACCGGAAGTGCGACCGACGCGCCACCACCGCGCCGTGACGTCACAGAGATGAGTTCGTGTATAGGGAGTTTTCGGAGATCGTTTTCGCCGTCCCGCAACGCCCTCCGCATCCGCTACGATACCTGGAACTCTACAGTCAAGGCCATCGGCGCGCAGGCGCAGTAGCAACTTCTTCATTGCGGATGGCTTTGCGGAGGGGGAAACGCGCAACGAAGCCGCTACTGCGCCTGCGCGCCGATGGCCTTGACTGTAGAGTTCCGGGTATCGTAGCGGGTTGCTGAGAGCGTTGCGGGACGGCAAAAGCGATCTACGAAGACTCCCTATTGTCGAACGGCTCGGGTCGGTTCCTCGCAGTGTACGCCGCAGAGGAAGTGGCACCTCGCGCGCTGGTTTGGTGCACACAGATTACACGCCGTCACGTTGCGCACTAACCATGACGTCATGCGACACCATGATGTCATGCGACGTCAGACTGTGTTGTCACGTCACACCGCGACATTTACCACTTCCTTTCTTCTTTTTTTTTGCGTTAATTTTAACAGAGACATTTTCAAACCACGACCCGACCCCCCTCCCACGGGGGTTCGCATACGATGCATGCACACATGCGGCGGTGGAGTATCGTGTACCGTTATCCGAGCCATCGGAACTCTCTGTTAACGGCGTTTTAATAGATCCTTCCGATGACTCCAATAACCGTATACCTTATATTCCGCCGACGCCTTCGCACGTGCATCATATCGTTATCGGGTGTCGTTACCTGAAGTCCCTGGATCCTGTGAAAGTAGCGCCAATGCCTTCCCTACCTGCTAGCCGGACACAAACAGATACTAACATACAGACGACCGAAACCTCGCAAGGCGATTGGCTATAATCCGTCTACGTTGCCACGGAAATCGCCATCTCGGTCCATTCAAATCTTCGAAGCCTCCAGAGGGTTGTTCTAAACCAGTCGCGCCAAGATCACCATATGGAGCATCATCGTACTGGAAGAGTTCCTCGCCAATATAAGCGCCTTTGGCACTGTGTATGCAATCAACTTATCAATCATGCCCGTCTCCACGAATCTCTTCCAATTATATTGTTCGTCTTGCGTATTTCAAAACAGTAAACTTATTTTTCAGTGCCACCAAGCACCGACACAGCATGTGGCAGTGGTACGTAGATGTACGCTTGTTTCGCCGGTGTGTGGATAGCAAAATCTCGGCATACAAGTTACGTCTCCATAAAGCTACCCGCCGTCACCAGCGAATTTAGATTGGCTCGCCAAGAACGGAGGGGTCAAGGAGAAATTGCTCATTTCACGGACCAAGATGGCGACCATACGGGGAGCTTGGCGCTACTTTCCCAGGATCCAGTGAGTTTAGCGTTACCGAGGTACCGAAACGACCTACTAAAACTGTGTAATAACAACTCTCGCTGTAAAAATGCTGAAAAAAAAATATTGTGGCGCCGAAAGTTTTTAAAGGGACAAAATATGGTTACAATGCACTGACAAGACGGAATTGTCACGGGCACATGTTTATCGAGCCTGCAGAAAGCGGTCAAGGCTTCCCTGCACGCGTCCTCTGCTATATCGGAGTTGCTTCTCGCCAACTGCGAGAAGCTCCGATCAAAAAAAGATCCTGCTACGTACGGACCGTGTCGACAGCTGCGACGGCCCCGCGGTGGACGCCATTCTTTACGTTTATGCGCACACCGTCGAGGATGGCAAGCTGGTGCCGGGACTCTCCATCGTTCAGTGGCGATGATTCGCCGAGTCGGTGCTTGAGCGAAGTAGACTTTCGCGCAAGAGCGACCTCACCGACCAGACGCCGACACGGATCGCGAAGCAAACAAAGAAGCGCTCACGGTACCGAGTTCGCGCTCAAGCTTGTATGTCGTCGGTATAGAGCGCCTAGATGTAAGAGATGGGGCAACTGATCGATCGGAGTCACGTGGTTTGTGGGCCGCCTTTGCAAAACGAGCTGCAGCATGCAAGGAATCAAAACTCATAAGCGTCCACCTTCTGCAAACGTGTCCGCCTCTCCGCCCAGTTTCCTCGCCACACTGGCCACGCGACAATCAAATGCAGGCGTACTTACTAAGTACTTACTGCTCCCACTCTTAAAATCTAGGCTCTCTCCGTCATCTCCGCCGGAACGTTGTCGCTAGCGCTCCGAACGCCCCTATTGGGCGCGTTCAGTAGCGGCTCCAGGAGCCAAGGAGTCGGCGCTCCTTCCACTAGACGGCAAAAAGCGACTTCCGGTGCACGTTACTCCGAGTTTTTGGAGTCACGCTCTCGTGCACCGTCTCCGGAGACCATAGAGTTATTACAATAAACGCTAGAGGCTCAGCTGGCGCTAGTGTCTACGGGACTTCCGGTTGCAAATTGAAGCAGACAGCATGCAGTCTACTTTTCCAGTCTCCCTGTGTATTCCTATGGGAAAACGCGCGTGAATTTTGTCTCTTCGCCGGAAAATAACATGAATAACTTTTGTTATTTCGGTTGTACCGGATAGTATGTACCTTTATTAATATGGTGAGAGTGTAATTGCTTTAGTTACAGCATTTTTTCTTTACCACTGAACGATGTTAAACTTCGCTATATTTCAGGCCCAAACCTCTGTTCCATGGCAGGTATGTAGAAACGAGCGACGATTCTAAGCAAAATAACGATCGAAATGAATGTAAAGTGTGTTCAAAGTTCGCCAGCATTCCGTTGGTGCTTATATATTGTTAATATGCCCGTCCTGTCACTATTTGAAAATGACCCCGTCGTGCATCTTTACGAGTGGTTAAAAAAACGTTCGAAACGTAAAGAATAAAGTACGTGGGCTACTAAAGGTGTGTTTTCTTTTTATTTCCTATGTCGGGCAGTTTTTATCGGGCACCTGTTCTCTGGCTTCTCCCTATTTGCAAAGATTTGGAGCGTGCGGGTGATGATTTGAACCCAGAACAAGCATCTTCGCACACATTCATGAGCAGAAAGAATAAAGCGGTACTTATTTATTGCAAATCGGACTATATTACGTGACTTTTAATTTATTTTGATCGTCTGCAAGCACAAGGAGTTACTTATCCAGTGTTACTGCGTAGTTCTTGCCGTCCCTCTTGGTTTTCCACGTGTCCTTCGTTCGTTTGGCACGTATATCCCCCATGCTGGAAAGCGTCGACGCCGTGTTCGCGCTAACAGTGTCCGACAGTGCACATAAATACACGTACGAAGTGGTTGTAACACCCTTTTTCATGCCACGAATTTAAAATGAAAATGCTGTAACTGACCAATTATTTCGTCTGCGTGACTGAGAAATGTTCCAATGTGCCTAGTACGTGCAAATTATTCGTGATATTTGCTCTTATAATTGAAAGCAGAGAAAATGCACTCGCTTTTTCCCATAGAAATGCATTACCGGAAGTCAATTTCTGACTGCTTGCTGTCTGCTTCAAAATGCAACAGCACACTAGCGCCACCTGAGCCTCTAGCGTTTATTGTAATAACTCTATGCCGGAGACGGTGCATGAGGAGTGAAAGGAGCGAGGCATGACGTAATTCCGGATGGCTGACGAAGTTCCGGCGCTAAAAGAGAGAAAAACAAACAAAATGGCGGGATAAGCTACGTCGGTTCTGTCGTGGCTGTGCGGTTTGCTCGCTTTTGTTAATGAAAAGTGATCAAGGTAAGACGAATAACGCGTTCGAATTTCTTTTTCAGGTAAGGCTCTTTTCGGAAAATGCATTGGACCGTATTTTGTTGGGTTTGAATATGCTAATAAACAACGTAAACGTTCATTTGACGCCGTTTCTTGATCGCCGTTGCACGGAAACTCTGTGATAGTCCTGTCCGCGCTCAACAGAGCAAGGCAGGGTATGAACGCGACTTTGGTAGCCGGTTGGACACTCAAGCAGAGCATGATCCCGATTAATGTTTTGTTTGCGTAGCTAAATCGGGGTGCACGTTGGCTGACGCTCGCTTCGGCCGACAAAACCTTGATCGCCGAGCGCGGCCGAACTTCCTGTGTGTATACGAATACATTTTATAGGAAGCTCGTTACGAAGGGCAGAAAAAACGTATGGCCATATAAAAGTATCGCAACCGGCGGCGTAGATTCGCCGAGCTCTATATTTTGCTTGTGCTGACGACGTTTTTGTCGGTTCTGCCTTTGTACCGCCAAGCGAAGGGCTCGATCGCGCTGCATCGCTTCGAACAGCAGCGCTGATGTGTACAGTCACTCGCTTTTCTCTTCAACGACCTTGTCAAGACTTCTTCAATGCCGGCGTCAAATAAAAGCGATCGTGCTCGCCATCGTCTGCTTCCAGTTTATTCGGAGACCGCCTGGCACAGGGGAGGAAGCGGAAATTGCGTAAAAGCAGGTTTGGAGCCGCGGTTTTTTTTTTTTTTTTTTTTTTTTTTTTTTGCCGTTCAGTAGGCGCTCCGAGGACTCCGACTCGCGTGACTCCGTTCGGAGCTGAAGGAGCCGCTACTGAACGCGCGTTCAGTAGCGGCCCCGGAGTCAAGGAGTCACTGACTCCTTCCACTGGACGGCCAAAAGTCACTTCCGGTGCACGTAACTCCGGGGCTTCGGAGTCAAGCTCCGAAGCACCGAGTCCGGAGACGGTGCACGTAGAGTCAAAGGAGCTAAAGGTGACGTCATTTCCTGACTGGTGACGATTTCCGGCGCTAAAAGAGAAAAAACAAACAAAATGGCGGGATAAGCTGCGTCGGTTCTGTCGCGGGTGTGCGGTTAGCTCGCTTTTGTTAATGAAAAGTGATCAAGGTAAGACGAATAACGCGTTCGAATTTCTTTTCCAGGTAAGGCTCTTTTCGGAAAATGCATTGGACCGTATTTTGTTGGGTTGGAATATGCTAATAAACAACGTAAATGTTCATTTGACGCCGTGTCTTGATCGCCGTTGCACGGAAACTCGGTGAATATCGACGATAATCCTGTCCGCGCTGAACAAAGCAAGGCAGGGTACGAACGCGGTTGGACACTCACGCAGAGCATGATCCCGATTGACATTTTGTTTGCGTAGCTAAATCGGGGTGCACGTTGGCTGACGCTCGCTTCGGCCGACAAAACCTTGATCGCCGAGCGCGGCCGAACTTCCCGTGTGTATACGAATACATTTTATAGGAAGTTCGTTACGAAGAGCAGAACAAACGTATGGCTGTATAAACGTATCGCAACCGGCGGCGTAGATTCGCCGAGCTCTATATTTTGCGTGTGCTGACGACATTTTTGTCAGGTTTTATAACAGTAGCTGTCTTTGCACCGCCAAGCGAAGGGCTCGATCGCGTTGCATCGCTTCGAACAGCAGCGCTGATGTGTACAGTCACTCGCTTTTTCTTCAACGACCTTGTCAAGACTTCTTCAATACCGGCATCAAATAAAAGCGATCGTGCTCGCCATCGTCTGCTCCCAGTTTATTCGGAGACCGTCTGGCACAGGGGAGGAAGCGGAAATTGCGTAGAAGCAGGTTTGAAGCCGCGGTTTTTTTTTTTGCCGTTCAGTAGGCGCTCCGATGACTCCGACTCGAGTGACTCCGTTCGGAGCTCAGGGAGCCGCTACTGAACGCGCCCATTGGCATGCCACGACAACTACTGCGCGTGCGATGCGGTAAAGACGCTTCCCAGATAAGGAGCGGGGAGCAGACGACGTTGCAGAGACGGCCGTAGTGGTGCAAAACTATCGACAGTATCGATAGTCGCCAGAAATCTGACTATCGATAGTCGACTATCAAAAAACTATCGATAGTACTATCGATAGTCGACTATCGAAAAGCTATGGATAATACTATCGATAGTCGACTATCGGAAAATTATCGTTAATCGACTATCGGAAAACTATCGAGAGTCGACTATCGTAAACTTACCGACAGTACTGTCGACGGTTTACAATCGATAGTTTTGCGACACTAGTAGTTTGCGTCGCTCCCTCTACTTTTTCTCGCTTTATTTTTTCAAATGAGACACCAACTAGCCAAACACTTACTTACCATCCCAACTTTGGTTCAGCTTTCAGTGATGACGAAGACGGGAGTTTGGGCGAAGAGGAGGAACGGAGGCGAGCGGCGGTGCGGCAAATGTGTTCGCTCTAGTAGTGCAAAGCTATCGATAGTACTCTCGATAGTATCGATCACCAGAAAGCTGACTATCGACAGTAAAAAAACTATCGATAGTACTATCGACAGTCGACTATCGAAAAACTATCGATAGTATCGATAGTCGCCAGAACTTTGACTAGCGACAGTAAAAAAAACTATCGATAGTACTATCGATAGTTGCAACTATCGAAAAACTATCGATAGTTCTGCGACACTATCGATAGTTTTTGAAAAACTATCGATAGTCAATTTATCGATAGTTTTGCATCACTAGACTGCCACCGGCGGCGGCCTTTCCAGCATCTTCCGCAGCCTGTTCTGGGTGGCTTTTTGGCCGCGGCAGCAAAGTGCGGCGGTCCGAGACTTAGTAAAAAACGTTCCGAATTTTATTCTTTTTTTTTTTTTAATTATCCCAAAATTAATCTTCGCTATATTCGTAGGAGCCGCTCAATTTCCTTCGCTAAAAACAGACACAAATGCATCGAAAAAGTGCGAACAGGAATGGGAAATCGTGATCGCTTCGCTGTAGCCGCTATTTCGTTATAGCCGATTTCGTTATAACCAGTCTCGACAGCAGTCCATCCGACTATAAACATTCGTATCATCGTACATATAATGATCCGAGAGAATAAGACGAGTCAGGACATGAAAACATGAATCTCCAGTTAGGGAGCAAGCACATCAAACTGTGACTGGAGTCATCGAGGGTAGCAGGTGTGTGGAGCGGGTATATGGGGCTTTGTTGTGTGTTCAACACAGCTTATCTCTAAAGTTTGCTGCGTATCCAAAACTACATAAAGGACGAAAATAATTATTTTTTCCGCCTAGTGATCTCGGCGTTAATTTGACCAAACCGTACACCTCAAAGGAAAAAAAAAAAAAAAGCAAACAGTAATTGCGTTTTCGGACGAGTGAACCCCTTCGGCCAACGACAAGTCTAAAATCGTTGTTCGCCAAGCAGGCCGGCGTTGAAGTACGAAGTTTTCGCCGTATTTTCGTGTCATTCGTGTTTCATATACCCCTATTTTACTTAGCTGCGCCGAAAGCGCGACATCTCGTCCTCCCCCTCGTAATTTAAAAGCGATTTTCAAAACAAGGGAATGCACTTTGCATTTCGGAATGTCAATTATACGTCGCGCGATGTTCGCGTTGGCGAGGGTGCTTGACGTTTTCCACCTAACGACGGGTTGGAGCTGAGCTAGGTGGGATAGAACCAGCTGAACATACATAGCTGATGTGCGTGTAAAGCGAAAGGAAACACTGGTCTCCTGGCCTCTATATATTCACTGTTCAGCTGGTTATATCCATAAGCTTTCTACCCATACCGGGTGTTTCAGCGAAGACTTTCGAAAATCCCTAAAAATAGGGTGGTTGGGAGAAAAAAGAAGCTCTTACCGGGAACGAACTGCCAAGCACAGTGAACATGGATTGCAATTAAAATAATATTAATAACATAAAGTTGAATAATTAACTAAAGATTATTCATTCATTTAATTAGTAAAAAGAAACATATTGTTCTAATTAGAAACTTGATAGGCACCACCGAAAATTATTAAATCAACTTTTGCGATTTTAAGCTCTAACTGGATTAAGCCTATAGTGTCGTGCCCTCAATCCAATTCAATCAAATCCAATGCTTGGACTGGATTTGTCGGCTGTTCCTTTTGCATTGGGTAGCACACTCTATACATCGGGTGAGCAGAGCCCGCGCTCCGCTCTAAGCAGAATTTATTGCCTTTTTTTCTGCCCTCAAGTCCTCAAGTCGTTGCTCAGGGAACTCCATGGCGTTTCCGGCTCATTTTCCCTGACTGGGCTCGCTCTTTGACAATATCCCTGACAATTGCCTGACTTTTTCCCGGTAATTAAAATTTTCCTGACAATTCCCGGTTTTCCCGGTTGCTAGACACCCTGCTAAATTTTGTTATCGACCTTTCATTAGTGAAAACCTACGTACGGCTCCAATTAAAAACTTGCTGAGCGTCATCAAAGACCATAAAGTAAGTAAATTTTAGAGAAGCAGTGGAAGCGCGGGGGTGAGCTAAAGTTACCACCCGTTCAACAGGCGCGAGGCAGGCGGAAACGCGGATGATAATCTCATCGTTTTCGGACATCCAGCCTCGCGCTTGCTTAAAGTAACGAATTACAAATACAAATTCTTCGAATAATGAAAGTATAGCTCGTTAAAATAAAGAATAGGGCGAGTTGTTGATCTACTATAAAGGGCGAAATGATGAGAACAGGACATAGAAAGAACAACATAAAAGGCAAATAAGGCCGCTGACTTCCATGGATGGATGGATGTTAACGGCTGTACATTTTATAACGGGCGGTGGCTTGCGCCACCTTGCCTGAGGACTGAGAGTGCATCAATGTTGCTGGGCTGGCGACCCTCCCAGAGTTGGGACAAACCACTCTGTCTGTCGTCTGCTATGGGAAGCTGCAACCTGCGTGCGACTCCTAACGGAAGCATTTCGTGTAGGCGTCGTATGTAGCAGCCGACCTTAGTGTCTAATCAATGTCAGCTTATACCTGAAAACTGCGCTATTAAAAACAACGCTAACTTTTTTTTTATATATATATACAAGATTTGAATGTTGGGAACACGGATCCCCTCTATGCGCTTGCGAAGACAACAGCGATCATATGAATTCTGTTACATCTATACTCAATTCGCCAGCGAGCGAAGAGCAATCTGATAATAAGAGGAGCGAAAAATGACTCATGTATATTTTATCAGTCACTGGCACTGGTAAATGCCGTCCCGGCGTGATTTCCTCGAACGCACAAACGCTTCGTGGAGGCATATTCCCGCGTATATAGACGAAACACATGGCGGTGTGTTGCCGTCGTTGCCGCTTACAACTGCGGCAGGTCACGATTGAACCAGAGCTCCCAACTAGAACGAAGCCGCCAATGTACGTGTACTGCGCCCAAACGCAGTGAGCTGCACTGGTGTACAATAAGGCACTCGATATGAGCACCTTGAGATAAGGTAGCAAGCACGCGCCCGATAGGGTATATTAGGGCAACATTCAAGTTACGCTTCCTAGAAAGTATGCTGAACAGATATAATTTCTTAGAAAGCATCTTGAGCAGAGTACGATTACATTGAATTACTTTCGGAGATAGTATCCGACACGCTGGTATCAAATGATCAAACGGGGGAAGAAACAGGGCACTCCACTAATAGCAATTTCGCTAAAAAAAAAAAAAAAAAAAAACAGGTGCTGATCATATGACCATTTTATGCGATAGTCTGTTTATGGTCATAACTCAATCTATAAACTCTAAACATCATTAAAAATATATTTACATATAAAACAATGCAATTAGGCGTGGCCGATTTCTGTATTAAAATCGGTATCAAAAGATCTACACCAGATAGCTTGCCCTTCCTTGCCCTTCCTCGTGCAACGGCGCAATCTGGAGTCTGCGATAGTTCCGAGGTAATCGATCTTTTGATAGCGATAGTTGTCAAAAGATCGATTGCTATAGTTTGGTACTATTATGCAGAGCTTATAGAAAGAATTATGATCATAAATAGACAATCGCACTAAGTGGTTAAGTGCCTCTTTAAGTGAAATTTGGGGGTTTTACATGCCAAACCAACGAAAAGCATCTGGTACCGCCCAGCGGTATATTGGGGAATAATTTCAACGTCCTAGAGATCTTTTGACGTGCAAATGAAATTGCGGAGAAGGCTCAGTTGCGCCTTCTCCGCAATAAGCCTTCGTCAGAGTGCGGGTACCTCGGCCGGGACTCGAACCCGCTACCTGGGGATCCGTAGGCGCGCCGCTTTGCCTCGGAGCCGCCGAGGCGGTTCTGTAAGCGAAGTTCACCATTCATATGATTTGGGATACAGAAGAGAATGGCCCTTCAAAAATCACACAGGAACGAGCGAGACTCAAAGTATCGAAAGCATGGCACCTTCTGCGTTGTAGTTTGTGGGTAGGCCTAGCTTATAAAGCATTCTGCAACAGGTTCTTCAAAGCTGTTTTGCAAATAAAAAATATAAAAAAGTCGTATTTTGATAGATATATAGGGTGACACAAGCGGGTCTGGCGCTGTAAAATTAGCCTGAAAAATCGGCTCCTGCACAAAGAAAGCTCAAGCTTTCACCGAATGTGCACTGAGCAGGTCAGTTTTACCATGTGAAATTTTAAGCGGTATTTCTCTTCCAGTAAAAAAAAAAAAAAAAAAAAAAAAAAACGAGAGCAACAAACTTGCCAAACTCATCATCGAACGCGTTCGCAGACGATCGAGGCTATAACTTGTGGCGCCATCTACCGATAGGTGCACGCGAGCAGACGACGCACTCTGTTGTCTGCTCGCTGCGCTTTTTGAACCTGCTCAGTTCAAATTCGGTAAAAGTTCTAACTCCTTTTTTCTTTTCTTTTTGTCTTGTGCAGGCGACGATTTTTTGGCTTGTTTTACAGCGTCGGATCCGCTTGTGTCGATCTTGATTGCAGAACCCTTATGGATAGCATTTCCGCAAAATTCCAGGCACGCAGAAATTCCCTGTTATTCTTCATTTAAAGAAACACTGAAGTCGCAAAACGCGTTTGTTTTCGACTGGACACCCAAGTCACAAAATAAAGCCCCCCCCCCCCCCCCCCCAAGAAAAAGAAAAAAAAAAACTTTCAGCCTTTTCACTCTGAAGAAGGAAGACCAGCGAAGCTGTGCTATGGTGGGAATTAACTAATGGCCGGCCGCGAGTCGGCAAGCCAGAGCGGAAAGACTGGAAAGGTTCCCGCCGTCGCTCATAGATGGCGGTAGCTGTCCGGAATTTTGTGTCGACATTTGTTTGCCCGCGGACACGATACTGGGGAAACTAGCCCCTAACAGCTCCGCTGTAAAAAAAAAAAAAAAAAAAAAAAAATAGCGCAACATTTACGTTGTGAGACTGATTTTGAGTAAGAAGCGATCCCACACATGCATGCTTCGGAATCAGTCAAATAAATCTCGCAGCACAAAAAACAAAAACAAAAGAACGCTATTTTGTATTCTTTTTAATGAAAGTTTATTTTACGTATGTTATATCTTTCCTATCCAAGCACCTAAACCCTTTTTTTTTTTTTTGGAAGGAGTTCATTGTCCTGCCCCGGAGCATACACGAGTCTTCTTGTATATATGTCTTACATCAGCCGCACACCGCGCCCACGGGTATTGTTTTATCTGGTCTGCCTGCCCGTCGGCGTCCGCAGCACGGGCAGTCCTAGATAAGCGCCAGCTAGGTCCAGTAAAATGGCGTCAGCGCACGGCACTAAGCACGGCAATTACGACGACGACGACGCGCGGGCGAATTCCCTTTTGTTTGAAGGCATCCGAAGCGAAGTAGTTCGACCAGATAGACCGGTTAGTCTTTGTGTTCTTGGGCTCTCTGTGAGACCCCGTTCGATTTACAGACGGCAGCAAAAAAAAAAAAGAAGAAAACAAAATAACAAAAATGTGCCGGCATTAGTTGAACGCACACACACACACACACATACAAAATAAATGTGGCCGTTATGTTAGATTGATTGCCGATTCATGCTATAGGCAGAGGATCTGTTTCAGCGCAACGACGCATCGCCCAATTGAAGCGTAATTAACGAGAAAGAATGTCGTTGACTGTTTTACTGTTCACAATTACGACAGGTTGGCGCCTGAAGCTGGACGTATTACTGGCTGTGCCTTCTTTTCGTGGTTCAGTGATCAGCTCGTAGAAAGGGTGGAGGATAAAAAGTAAGATGATTTAGATCACACCGGTTTTACTATGATGGTTTAAATCGAAACCTTCCAACAAAAATAATCTCGAAAATAGTTTGTATTTAGTGTGCGTCTATCATTACGTACGCAAATAATAGCAAGCTGTTTTTTTTTTTTTTTTTTTTTGTATGGCGGGGGTTACATCATTTATAAGTGGCTAACTAAATGGCACTTCAAATTTACAGTAATTCTTTCTTCCCCCTTGTTGTCGGTGATGGGACAGACTGATCAATCAATCTATCATGTGTAAAAACGAAAGAGTCACTATTTTCTAGCTACGGTGATTTAAACAAAATTATTCTGACTTCCAGAAAATAAATCCAATTTATTTGATTAAAAAATTTGTTTTCACCTTGCCTTATAGTAACGACATCTTAAGAAACACGGGGCGTGGCGAATCCGCTGCATCTCATTATCACATCGCAGCCAATCAGATTGCGGAGTTCGCCCATAATAACGCCGAAGAACGAATCAAGGGGCGTTATGATAATGAGCCACACCTCTTGTTTCTTATTAAGCTGTCGGTCCGCAAACTTTAGTGCGCGTTTTGAAAACCTAAGATTTCTCGATTTGGACATTGCGGGGAGAAAAAAAAAAATCATTCGCTGGAATCTCGCTTTCGAATAGCAGTTTACATGACGCAGTTATTAATAATGGTGACAAGTGCAGAACACGTACGATTCGTCAATCTGAAATTAAAATAGTACTACACGCAATGCCAACGGTCCAAGCATGACCACCGCCTCCCTGGACGATTGGACGGACGCAGACTGACGGCGTCCAATCCACAAGGTATATGACCAATGGCACGACCATCGACAGGTAGGCACGCTAGGATGTAGCAGGGCCAACCCCGACTAAACGCTTCCAATTTGTCAGTCGTTATATAGGACTTGCGTCACGAGCGTCCCGGCACGGACAAATAGCTCAAGAGAGGAACGGAGTTGCGGATACAAGCCCTGGCGACGGCGCATTACACAAACAAAACCAGTTTTCTCAAGGCTATTATACGTATATACTACCAGCAGTTTATATTCATCCAAGAAATTGCCGGTTCATACCACCACCGCCGCAACGCGCAGCTTCCAAAAAGTTATAAAAAATATATTTATATATATATAAAAAGAGCCTTTTTTTTTTTTTGGCGCCTTGGTTTTTCTTTTGAGTTCATCTTCAAGTACGCCGAGTACCACTCGGCAGCTATCACCGCACACCAAGATCCGGTTTTAACACAAAAAGCTTGACGGTCGAGCGGCGGAACACACATCATCTTCCCTCACTTTTTTTCTTTTCCCCCTTCAGTTTTTAGTTTCTCCGTTTTTAGTTTCTCCGCAGAGACCCCGAGCTAACTATTACAACCAATAAGTGCTACCACTCACAAATATCCTCTTCTTATTTTGTTCTAAATAAACCTGTCTTTACTGAAAGAAAAGGTTAGCCAGAAGCAAGCAAAGTGGTCGTGCACTGCAACGAAGCTGACAGCGGTTTTTTCGACGTCCACGCGTGCAAGCGCACACACTTCGCACGGGTCGCGATGCACGAACATCCACGTTTCTTCGTCGTAATCGAAGGAATTCCAACTTACCATCGAACGTCCGGCGAGCTTTCACGAGCCTGCGTCGTCGTTCCGATGAATTTTACGAGCAGCCGAACCGCCGCCGCCACTCGCAGCACGAAATCGACGGCACCATGCCACCATCCAGGAATTCACTGACGGCACCACAAATATGACAGCTTCCTCGTTCAATCCATGCCGCGGTCGCAGGTCCGGGTCGCTTTCACGAGGAGCAGTGGGTGACCGCGTTAGCTCCTCCAGTGGTCAGGGCGCCAACACATCAAACATCACAGCGACCGCGAACTGACATTTGTAACTGGACGGGAAGAAAACGTGAAGCTGTCCGTACGCAAAGATGGCCTTTTTTTTTTTCTTCTTCTTCTTCTTCCTTTCGTTTGCTCTACGCGTTCGGCACGATGTATCCTTGAGGTCGCTCACGCAGGAACACGTTGACGGTCTCAAAATATTGGAGTTGGGAATGGCTTCGGGTTGGAAGAGCGTAGGCGACGCACTGCGATTGTATCGATACTTCCCCCAACACAGGTGTCAGCGGCGTGGGGTTCCCTTGTTTGTTACGTGTTTTTTTGTTTTTTGGCGAATGTTTCTTCCACGCGATAACAGGTGTCGCAACATGAGATTCGAGAATAGTGCTAGAGGGGTGGTATATGTTGCGTGCGCTGTTATTGTGGGCGCCGCCATCTTGTAATAAAAAAAAGGAAAAGGCAAGACGGGGCAAATGCGTCGAAAGTAAAAATAATGAGGGTTAATAAATAACCTATAAATATATTTTATAAACCAAATCTGTAAACAATCTTTGGGAATAAAATGCATCGAATTCCAAGGTAAACAAAACCAAGTAATGGCGGAACTTCCTGTGGCCGAGATAACTTCCGGTTGACCAGGTTTGTTTCTTGGCGGTAAACCTGGCTACGTAACCTGGCAGCGTAGGATAGATCGGTGTGTGTTTCTGGACCATACGGCGCCAAGAAAAAGCACAGCATCTCGTTTTATTTGGCGTCCGTGGCGAAAGTTACGTGGCCCTACGCTTGTCGGACGTAGTCGAAGAAGGCTGCCAAGGGTTGTGCCCCTCGTGCTCGATCGTGCCCAGGAAAAAGTGAGCGGTGCATTTACGACGACGAGCAAGCCCTGTTGTGTTTGGCTACGTGAATAATAAAATTGAAAAAAAAAAAGGCACCTATGCTGTTTCACGTCTTGCTTTAATCGTGTCGCGAACAGACGCTGTATTGCATGCTGAAAAGAAGAATCTGTCTTTCAAACTTCGAAAATTGACGTGGCCGAAATTAAAGTGGAACCGAACCCCAGGTTCGGCTCCATGCGAAAAGATCCCTCCCATTCTGAAATCCTTCGCTAAAACAAACTCTCAAAATTTACGGGGTTTTTTTTTTTCTTTTTAAATTCTTTGTGGGTTTTTGCTAGCGTTTGTTCGGGGCTCTCACATATAAATCGTCTGTTGACTGGCTCGCATTCTGCTCTAAAACTTAAAAAAAAGAACGATACAAATATATTTTATGCATTATATATTTTATGCAGTACCAAGTTGGTCTGTGTTATGAAAACCTGCGTTCAGGCCAGTGGCGTCACAAGGGGGGGTGCGGACCGCCACGGGTGCAGGGCTCAGGGAGCCGCTGACCCTCGTGACGCCACTGGTTCAGGCTTGAATGAAAAGTAATATTTGGGCAAATATTACTTAATCTTTCAATCAATCTTTATTTGCATAAGAACTTAAGTGTGATTCGTTCAATCAAGTATCTTCGCTGTCCGGAAAAGTCGGATGTGTGCATCTTTGATTTCAAAATTAGGTGTTGAGCGTGAAATCGATTCTCGCGACAAACACTTTTGCGCTTGACGGCCGCGGCTCGCTGAATCTTTTATTTTGCAGAGATCTGCCATAACAAAGTTGCCCAGTCCATTGCAAACCATTACTGTACTTGAAGAAGCCAATGGAAGCGGAAAACGTAACAAAAGCCGATTTAATTGCTGAACACACGAAACAGCGGTGATATGCATAGAGTTATTATGGTGATATGTTGCCCTTTAAAAGCATGCAAACAAAACCCGAACCGGCAGCGTTCTCGGCTGCCTGTCATGGCGGCCTAAAGTTGGTCGAATACCATGGATATAGCGACTTTTCAAGTTGCCGAGTTAGGAACTCTTTTACGTCCATTATGAAGTAGTCAGTCGCTCCTAGCAACGCGAAACAACATGGCGGAGGTCACTCCCGTGCATTTTTCGGCGACCAACGGAATCAACGTGGATCTTTCGCGGAATACAGAAGTTAACGAGGTGCGTTGCACCCTATTGGTGACACTCATATTCTATCCTAAATTCTTTGCCAATGCAGCGAGACGCGCATCTAGGACCGCAGCTTCTAACACGACGACGAGAATGTGGTATGTTGACGTGTGTCACCGATTTTTTACGCTCCACATCTCTTTCCTGCAGAGTTCTGCGCTAAAAGCCAACATGCCACAGTTTTCCGAGGTGTCGTTGAACAAGGACTGCGTCTCAGCGAAAATCAAGTCTCCCCGGAAAATACTCCACTTTAGCGACGGCGTCTTGGAAGAATACAGCTCTGAAGACGAAAGCGAAGCGTTAGTGCCGGACACCAGCAATCTGACAGTTGCCGATCCGGTAAGAAAGCGACCGCCACCTGTCCGCTACGTCAAAAATGAAATGTGCCGAGACTGGTGGGCCATTTGTTAAAAGTTTGTGCTGTAACTTAAAAATTGATGACGCAACAATGGCAATAATGGTTAACTATATAAGGCCGTGGTATAACAGCATGTAAGCGATTTTGGCGGGCGACGAGACAAGCGACGCCGACCCGCTTCGCTGTTGCTCGGTCAGTCGCGTGACGAGGCAACTCGCACAAAAGCGACGGGAGCAAGTGACCAAGGCGATGAGCGACGTTTTCTAGAAATCCAAAAACCCAGCGACGCGACGAGCGACAAATTGAAAGACGTTCCTCCTTGCAGAAAATGATGTCATGGTTCCCTTACTTCTTTCATTTGGCACTGCAGATGGGAACAAAAGCTCTAGCAGGTATGGCATTTGTCACATAGCATAACCTGTTTTGCCTGGCATATGACACAAGACCATTTCTTTTCCTTCCCCCCCCCCCCCCCCCGCCCCCCCCCCCCCCCAGTGTGCGACTACCTCGGAGAACACTTGGCCTACTTTTTTGGCATCACCTCACCAAAGTATCAATATGAGCTTGAAGAGTACCAAAAAATGGTTCAGGAGGTATGGCTTCCATTTTTCACTCTTATGACCGAGTCCCACCAGAGTGTCAAACAGAAAAAAATGACAGGGACAAGCCTCAAACACATGCAGCATGCTCGCGATGGTACCTTTGGCAGGCATTTAGTTGTTCGGTGCTCGTGAAGTAAGTACGAGTGATTGCGAGCCTGCCAAAGATACCCTCGCATGCATAATGCTCATATTTGAGCATAGCCTCCTTTATTCTACAAAGCCTTTCAAATCAAGAAAGACTCGTTTGAAGCTTGTCTCTGTCGTTTGTTTCTGTTTGTCGCTCTAGTGGGACTCTGGCATTAGGACGGACTCTGCTGTTCCTAAACTTGTGTTTCGATGACTAGTAGATTACTAAGTGCGCACATGCAGAGGCAATCACTGTTGGTGATGACTCGTGTCTTGACACTTGGACAAATAACTGTGAAGTTGCATGTGTGTTTTTCTTCTGTTTCTTTCTTATAAGCAAAAGTATTGCTTTCTACTTTGACTGCAAACAAAGCAAAGCAAAAACCCTATTCTGCTTGTGTATGTTGCTTGAAATAACCCCAATTCATTCTCCCTTTCTGTCCACATCTATATACTACTCACCCCTCCCTCCGTCCCTCACTCCTTTCAGGAAGTGTTCGTTTAGACGCACTGTGTCACCCGTAAGACTCCCGTAGACCCAACGACTCTTGCACTGCTGGCTTCCCTCTCTTTTCAAGTACGACTCTCTCACTTTTTCCTCCCTGACTTGCACTAGTGATCGGTGTCTTGTGACTGCTTGTGTCCATTTACCCCTTTTACATTTTGTGTATCTCTGTCGGGAGTCTTTGCACTTCTTTATCCCATTCAAGTTGTTTCTAACTGTTTTACAAGCTCTCTATCACACATGCACGTCCGACGTCACATGCTCACGTGCAACACAAATGTTTTGTTGAGACGTGCAGCTGCGAGTTTCCCGTGGTTTGGAGTGCACACTTGCTTGCTCTATTATACTGGTATGCAGGCGGAAAAAACCTACATAACTGAGCCTAGAGCGACCGAGGAAGTTTTACCTTGAGTGATGGCGCTCCATTCCCCGACCGTCTTGCGGGCGCCGCCATTTCGGTGCCTCATGCAGAGCGTGCGCAAACGCCGATCGTCACAATTGGAGAATGCAACTTTTTTCGGCATTAGATGTGGTGTCAGGAAGCCGAGGCAATCACGTCAATGTCAAGGTCAGCGTTTCCGGAGTACGGAAAAAGCATTTTCTGCGGATAACCTGGCAACAATGATTTGAAGCGCCAAGGTGGCCGAGTTGTCGTTACTTTCAAGCGTGGCTAATCTAGGGGCTCCGAATGAGCCTAGAAGTGAACATTTTCTTGCCTCATTTGACACGGTGAGCGAACAAGCACTGCGGTAATTACAAATCGTTCCTCTGTAACAACTGAAAAACATCTCTGTGAATTGAGGCTGGTTCACGGACTTGCGGCTGCTTACGATCGTGTGCCTCGAAGCCTCTTAAAATCTCTTACGAGACTAGAGGATACACACTTGCGCCATCTCTCGGGTGGCTGTAGCACACTTGCAGTTTCCGTATGTTTTATTTCTCCTTTTTTTTTTTCGTATTATTATTATTATTTTTTTTGGCTTGAAAAACTGGAGACAGCGTTATGAATGACCGTTTCTCATAAACGGTATGTAGTACATTTGATCTCGCAAATACCGCAAAAACTTTGGCTCGGGTGGAATGCAGTTCCAAAGTCCCCTAATAGATGGCGCCACCTTGCCAATGTGTTCTCTCGTCAGCAGAGATCACAAGAACTCGGTCCTGAGCAAACTCAAGTGTGCGAACGGACCCTTAGTTCTTGCTTGCTAATAATACAATTATTAAAAAAAAAAGCCTGCAAAATGGTTTTTGTTTTTAATTAAATATCAGGAAGAGGAAGAGAAGCGGAGAGAGGCAGAACAAATGGCTGGCTGGCGATCGGCCGGCGATGCCGAGATTGGAGTGACGGCTCAGCCCGGCGCCACACCGTTGCCGAACAGCACCCAACGTTCGGCCGACGTCCCTCTCCAACATTCGGCGGACGTTCCTCTTCCCCCCGTCCCGAACACACCGGACCAACAATCCATGCAGTGGCAGCGGTACTGACTCTTTTCGAATCGCTTTGACATGTTGGATCTTTGAGCTTTCTGACGGCGTCACAAGGCCCAAGTGGTGCCGTTTGTCTCGGCCAGTGACATGTGGCTGTGGCTGTGGCTGTGGCATTCGTGGAAACGGCGCTCAGTGTACGTCTTTGAAGGAGGTCTCCCCAAGATATGCAAGCCATTCGGTTGGCATCAAGTGAACGAGGCAAGCTATTGATGGAGATGAATTACATTCAAATCTCGTTAACTCAGACTCTCTTAATTCAAACTTGCATATAATTTGAACTAACATGCAGGTCCCATCCTATGCATCTCTATGAGAGGAAACTCCCGGTAATTCAAACTTTGCTTTATTCAAACAAATTTTGGGTCCCCCTCGAGTTTGAATTAACGAGATTCGACTGTAATGTTAAAATCTCTACATACAAATTGAATGCGGCGTGTCGGGGAAAAGGAACATAAAACAAACCTCATATTTGGAATCAGTTGAGAAACAGAAACCTGTCATTTCTGCAACGAATACAGCAACTGCTTGCTGTATTCCTGTCTCAATGTAACATACATTTGGCATATTTCTGAGGTAAATTGGCATATAAATAACCTTTGTCTGCCACAAACAATGCTCAGTTTTTATGGAATAGCATGTTGAAAGTCCACTGAACTCTCTCGTTCAGTTATTTACAATTGTGCGATTGGTTTAATCTTCAATTCCTGGACGATTTCATTCACAGTACAAAAAGTTCAGCAATTTGTGTGCATCCTATGACAATTTCTAGTAGCATTTCAGGTTCATCTTTTGAGCTGGTGACTACTGTCATTTTTCAAAAACCGAAAACTTCAAAACTGTTGCTGTTTTAAGATTGGCAGCCTCTAAGGTGAACTTTGGTTTCCAAAGTTTTATTTATTTAAGAAAAGGAACTTGTGTCGACGAGACAGGGTTATCGATGATAATGTTCACGTCTTGGGCTTTCTTTTATTTTTTTGTGAAGAGATGGAATCAATAATGTCCTGCCAATGTTACAGTAACGGGCATGCTTGTTTGCTGAACAGAACAAAACGGAAACTATGCGCACCATTTTAGAAGGCTTGTAAGCTTTACCATTACATATGTGCGACGCAAATTTGTGGCACAAGGGTTGACTAGCTACATTTTAATTACGCTCTGCTCACAATAAGTTTAGCAACTGGAAGTAGGCATTAACCTTGTGTGGGGGATTGTTTTAGAAGATGACTTGCACTTCTCCATAAAAATGCATTACAAAAAAAAAAATTTACATTTTTTTTTTTTTTTTAAGGACAGTTGAACAAGGCATGTAAAATTATGCGTTTTAGTTCCTTGCATTCACCCTGTAGTTCAAAGCAGGACGGCATACTTTTAACTCTTGGTTACTGATGCAGAAACAACAGAAAAATGACTTTCACTTCAAATTTTTTTAACCTACTGTAATCATAAGAGACTTTATTTACTAAAACAGCCTTCCATAAAAGGATAGTTTGATAAAAAAAGCGTGGACCAATTGGTAGTCAATGCGTGCATTATGAGGCATAATGTCACAAACTACAATGCCTGCATTTACGTGGATGTGGCTAGTGCATCTGTAGAGATAACAATGATTGGGTCAAAAAGAAAGGATTCGGTATGCGCGATTGGTCCCCTTTCGATTTGAAACGCTTCAGTAGCATTCATGCAAGCGTAGCCAATGCCTTTTCAATGTCTCCTCCTCCAAGTGACCAGTTGTAGCAAGCAACCGGATTTAGATTGGTTTATTTCGAGTGCACTTCTGCAGGGTCTGGGAATTGTTTCCAACGCACATGATTGTTTTGTTATGCCAATCATTACTGGGCAGGTTAACAGGTGTTGCTGCTTTTGTCTTGCAAGTCTAGCACATTGCTTCAACTTCTCGCAATCTAAGGTGACTGCCGTTACAACGCCTTAGTGATGTCTTTACAGGTAGCATGTATTCTCTGAATATACGTTGTTAGCAATGTTCTGCCAGTGCAAGCGTCTTGTTGGTGCATTTATAAGTAGAAAGAACAGAATGTGTAGACGTGTCTTCTACCAGAACACTAGATTCTTGCCCTCCCAAGCTTGCCACCTGTTTCTTTTGTTTTTTCAATGTGGCAGTTGCGGTAAGAGGTATCAGATGTGGCACAATGTATACAATGTGCATTGCACGGGTGCCCTAATCTGGCAGAAACTGGCTCCAAAGATTATTTATTGCTGCAACTTTCTTCTTCCTGCAACGTGGAATAATAAACATCTTTCTGGCGATGGAAACCAGAGGAGAATCGTCAATGATAATCCCTGGAGAAGGGGAACAAAGGGGACAAAGGACAAACACAAATCTCCAAACATAGCCAGGTGACTGGTGTGCTCGACCGAAAAAATCCGCCTGGTTCTGATAACGAACCAGGGACCTCTCCATTTCCAGTGGAGCACTCTACCAACTGAGCTAATAAGGAGTTAGACGTCAGTAAAGCAAACAGGTTTTATCAGATGCCACCAGTCTAACACCAACAAGGGTGAATGACCTGCGTTTTAGGGTTATAATGACAATGCAATTAATGCAAAGGTGCAAGCGAGTTGGTAGTGCGCTCCACTGGAAATGGAGAGGTCCCTGGTTCAATACCAGGACCGGGCGGGTTTTTTCAGTCGTGCACCAGTCCCCTAGTTGTGTTTGGAGATTTGCGTTTGTCCTTTGTCCCCCGTCTTCCTCTCGGATTATCGTTATTCTTGTCCAGCTCACTTGCACCTGTGCATTAATTTCATTACAAACAATCATTAGCTTTGCCTTAACAATTATTGAACGTGATTAGATTCATTACTTGGACAGTTTCTTGCAGCTGTATTTACGCTACTTCGTAGGACAAGGTAGAGAGCTGAAGACGTGAATGCAGCAAATGCGTCTCAATTATAGAACACAAATTATGTAAACATGTCACTGCTTTCGACTAGTAATCTTGCCAGGCATCTTGGGCATTCTAGAAGGTGGCCATTCTTTTGCAACTGCAGGACTTGGCCACACATGGCAGATCTCGTAAGGTGCAGTGTAGATCGTGGTGGGGAGAGGTGTTTTGATGTGCTCAGTATGTTGGAATCCTAGCTTATTTTTACTGTTCCAATTTTGCCACAAGATGGCATAGTGATGAAGTTGAACCTCATTCGGTTGATGCTACCAAAATAACTACCAACAGTTTGGCAACTGAAACTACGAAGAAGTTTATGGCTATCCAAGCTGGGCAATAGCGTATCTCATGAGGGAAGCCGATTCGCCAGCGGGCCAACAGTAGTCGCATCAGCCAGATGCAGGACAAAATTTAAAAGTATCTTCGGTACTCTAGAGTAAGAACCACAGATCCACACAACTGTATGTAAGGGTTTTTATTCGTGTGCACTTTTTTATTTTTTTGCTCATTTTATACAAATGTAAATTTATAAGTCTTGCAGTTTTTTTTTTTTTCGAGTTAAATAGTGAAGAGGGGAGTTAGAGATGACCGGGAGAGAACACTGTCATCGTAGTCACTGCTCTTCCGGCACAATTATTATTATTATTATGGTACACATCACATTGATTCTTCACCCAGTCGCACATTTCCTCCGAAACAAGAACTAGCAACCAAACAAAACAAAAAAAAAAAATCTTTTTAACCCTCTATTTTGGCAAGCATCTTGGCAACAGACAATCTTGCACCCGCCGTTCGTAAAATGAGCAAGTTCGTTTCAATGGCAACACATCAAACACAGTCAGCCTCCTCGACAAAAGTCTTTCCTATACTCTATGAAACGTACCGAGTCACAAGGAAGAAGAAAATAAATCGCTCGTCGCTCGGTAATTGCGTTTACCGCTAAAGTATTCACAATGTATTCACAACAGTGTACACCGGGTCTGCCTCGAAACCCAACTTTTCCGGGGCCGACTGTTGCCGTTTCTCAAAAGAGCGTACTTCCCACGAAAAAACACCCAAGGCTATGGTCCCTAAGTACATCACTGACTGCAATTACTCTTTTATACAAGCAGGAGTTGTAGTCGTCATCGCGGCTTTTCACGAGAGAAGTAAACAAAACAAACGTGGCATTTGTTCACACGGTAGTCCGTCGGGAGACTTAAAAGCCGACTGCGGTTAGCGAGCGGACATGCAAATGGTGAGCAATCTTTCCAAGCCGGAATGCGCGGGGGGTCGTCGGGGGTTAGTGTCCTCCAAACGTCCTTTTGAACAAATCGTTTTGTTCCCGTTTCTGGGGTCTTTCACCGCATGATTCCAGTGAATCCAAATATCGTCTGATGGACGTCTTGGATCGTTGGTGCCTCGCAAACGCTAAAAAGCGTGCGAGGTCCACGTTCTGCACATTGAACGTCCGCACGCTGAAACCGTTCCCAAGCGCCGACATGGTAATCGTAACTTGGTCGTGACCGCAGAGGTTAAAATGCAGGTACCGCTCGGAGATGTCTGTCAAACAGAATGCATTCGTAAATTGGAGTAAATAAACGAGTGCGGCATGCCGGAATTACATTTCTGCCACGGAGTACCGAGAATGGAACGTGGTCCGCCCTTTCTCTGGGACGCCTATGGCGACTTGGTCCTCTCAGACGAAAGGCATAACGCACCTGCACTTAAAATAATAAAATCTCGAGGAAAAAAAAGTTTCTGGTAACGCACAAACGATTTTCGACGGCTGCAGC
Source organism: Ixodes persulcatus (assembly GCA_013358835.2). Taxonomy (NCBI): domain Eukaryota; kingdom Metazoa; phylum Arthropoda; class Arachnida; order Ixodida; family Ixodidae; genus Ixodes; species Ixodes persulcatus. Next base: position 539,823 of record JABSTQ010009212.1, on the reverse strand, counting down.
TACGTGCTCAAACGGCAATAAATTAAGTTCCACAACAAAAAACAAGGTGTCCGTTTGTGCACGTCGACCACAGGTGGGAAGACTCTAGGGTGGCGAGTTTTGCAAGGATGACTGTGCAGTTTTTACCCAACGCGTCTATCGAAGTTAACTCCTCCCTGCTTTGAGCTGAAGTGTCGGAAAAAACAAAATTACAATGCGAACTTTGCACGCGATGGAGTTATCACACTAGGTTTTAGAAGCCGTAATTATGTAGTACCTACTGTTGCCAGATGCTGATTGACTGCATTATTGGAAGTAAACAATTTTCAATATTCTGAAGTACAAGTCAAAGTTCATGAATGGCAAGAGTTCTCATGGTTTGTGGTGAAACAGTATTTTTTTACAATCAATTTATCTATGAACAATTGGTTTTAATGAAGACTGCCCGTGTACAAAAAACCAAATAAACTTAAAAAAAAAAAGAGATACGTCACAGTGATATTGAGCTTTGTCGAAGCAAAAAGCTGAGGGCGCAAGTCGAGCGAAAAATTGCACCGTCATCTTCCCAAACGGCCGCCCCGGCGAGCCAGAAACATAAAACGCGACAAAAGCACAGTCCGACAAACACTGCCGACAATGCCCCTCAGATTTAAAAATAAACGGTGGTAAAGGTCACCGTAATCTATATGTAATACAGAAAAACAAAACAAACAAATCTCTGAGCAAAAGTTTGCCTTTATCCTTCCTGTCAATTTCCTTTTCGTCCAAACAAAAAACAAACGAAAAACCTAAAAACACAAACTCTAGAAGAAATAAAAAAATAAAAAAACAGAGGCAGGCAAGACTAGCTCACGTGGGAATGTCCGCGAAGTACACGAGGTGGCAATGAGACACACAGGGTGTTCTTGCGCGCCATTCGGGCGTGAAAATTTTTTTTTTTTTTATAAATACATCGATGAACGGAGTGCATTTGAACTTTTTACAAAGGTGTCTTCAGGTGGTGCATTTTTCGTACTGAAATTTTATGAGTCTAGGTTCAAGAGAGAAAAAAAATAGGCCCAAAAAATTATTCTTTCCTATGCACAGAAAAAAAAAAAAAAAACGGCTCGAACGGTCCGGTTGACGCTGCTACTCAGAAGTGGGACCACCCATGCTCGGATCTGCTTTGGGGTGTTCATCTCAAAGAAGACACCTTTGGGAAATGCTTCGTGCACCCAGTTCATTGACTTCATGCAAATTCCTTTTATGCCCAAACGGCGCTCGGAAACGCCTTGTAGAATAAAAATAATGGTCGTCGACGCGGAAAAAACGGGCAACGGAACGGACACCAAAATAAAGGGAATCGACATATATTTTTTTTCTTCGTCTTGTTTTGGAATGCATGTAGCCACCGGAACAAAAACCCAAGAAACAAGCAAATATAACTTCGTTATGGCAGCTCGCAGAAGGAATGCACAAAATGCACGCTCCAAAATAATCTAACGTCATTAGTATCACTCTTTGTCGTCCATTCAGCGATGATCGGTCGTTTGTTTCCGCAGTTTTCTAGTCATGCACTCGTGGCATTCCGCAGACAACCCGACAATGCAAACACGGATGCGGCGCAGCAAAAAATGTTGCCCCCCAAAAAATTGTAAAAAAAAAAAAATTCAATCACATAATTACACGTTTGCCGACAGCCCACTTAGAGTCTTTCCTCGTGCCGTGATGACACGACCGAAGACTTATTTTCTTTTTTTTAAAGTTATATATAAAAGCTTTGTGAAAGACAGTTTCGTGTAATAAGAAGTAAGATGGCCACATTTACAATACACCAACAATGAAAAAGGAAAACAATCCCAATAGAAGATCAGACCCTCCCAGTGGGGGAGTATATTCTCTAAAGGTGCAAAAACCTAAAATCCTGGGTTGCGTTTGTTTTTTTTTTTGTCTTTTTTCACGATGCATATGGCACCATTCATTATAGAACACGTCATAGAATACGTCGAACCGGTGTAACTAGTTTATAGTTCGGATCCTGGTTTCGGTTTCGATTGTTGGATGCCGGGATATCGGGTAACGTCGCAGACTATATTTAGGCAGTGTTCCAAAATTTACTCAATCTTCCCCTGGGATAAGGTTTTGTATCTTTCAGTTTGAAAACCTACCCGCGTCCAGCATCGCTCTATCTGCGTGTCACGTGACACGACCCGCCGGAGTAATTCGGATCTATTTGGGTAATATTTGGAACACAGCCTTGGTGACATGTTAAGAGTGAAGTGGAAGCTCTTCCCACCTTTTCGCACTTCAGCAGAACGAAAGCTGGAGAAAAGGTGACTTCCTTTCCCGCGTTCGCTCTGCTGATGTGGAAAGAGGTGGGTGAAGCTTTCAACCCGTCATTGACCATAGGGGGCGCAAGTATGGTGGGGGGGGTCATGCAAGCTCGAAAATTGCAACACATGTGCACTTTGCATGTTAGAAAGAGAGCAGACAATGAAGCCTCCAACGCGGCCGTTTTTGGTACCCCGGTGGAAGCCGCCATATTGGAATTCCTGGTCTGCGCTGTCGTTCCGATATTCCGGCTCTCGTCATCAAAACCGAAACGCAGAAAAGACACGATACTAAATGCGCAGGGACTTGACATCGCACACAATAATTTTCTATGCCATATGCCCTATTCGGGGGAAAAAAAAACAAAAAGAAAACGCAATTCACAAATTTGATGTTTTTGCTCCTTTAAAACAAAAAAATACCAACACTAAGGAATAACGCGGCCTTCCCCGAGATGGAACAAGAACTGACGCCACTGTTCGTCGTCGATCGCTCCAACCTACTCCACCTCCAAACATGCACAGTCACACACAACCACACACACACACTGAGAATGTTCCAGTCAGTTATTTACATTATTACCTAAGGTCTCCCTAAGAACGACTCGTTGCGTGTAACTATACAAATGTTTCGTACACTTCTTTTTTTTCTTTCTTTTTTTTTTCCTTCTCCAGCGAGGGGGAGCGACTTCACTTGCATAATATTAGGCGAAACACTTTGTTTCACCAAACAAACAAATACAGATCACGACCAGAGGGTAGGGGCTATCACGTAACATTCGAAAAGTCCACCCTACACGCACGCCTTTTTGTCGACGACGCTCGCGATCTTAACAGTATGCAAGCACTGGAGATCAGACTGCACAACGCAAAATCGACAAAAAACCCGCAGGGATGTGCTTCGAGCCAAAAACCGAACAAAGAAAGACCATGCTGTTCTCGGTGTTCGGCCAACGATCGCAAGACAACACAAACACGACTTGGCAAAAAGGGGAGAAAAGGGAAACTAAGGGGCTTCTAGAAAGCAGACAAGCGTATCATTAGCAGAAGAAACACGGGAAATGACTTAGTGGCAAAGCTAGTGTAAAGATTCGCACGATCGAAACAAGCAAAAATCGTGGGATCTCTTTTTTTCCCTCTTGATGACTCACGAGTGTAGAATTGTTCGATCGAAACCAGTTTCACGTCTCATCGAAACCAGTTTAGCATCTGCAGTGTGGCAAAAAATAAAAAAAAAAAATATTTCGAGATAAAATGCCATTGAAAAGTTGGACAATCTTGACAGTGTGCAAAACACACAAAAAACATTAAAACAAAACCAAAAATATTTTGAACAGAAGGACATTTTCGTTTCTGGTGGTTCGTGGGAACCAAGCTTCAAATTGCCAACACCATCTCCATTACTCCGCTAAGCGTACTGACAGGAATGGCACTAACTTATTTTTAAAAGAAACAACTTCTCCTTTGTCTTTGTTTTTGAAATTCAAAGAACCAAAACCGGGCATGTCAGGAGAAGTAAGCGTCAGAAAACAAAGAGTAAATAAGGGTAGGCAACAAGCAGGACTGCCACAGACTCCCAGACAGACAAAGCAGATGACCACAAGAATGCTGAAAGGAGGACTTTGTGAAGCGTGGAGACATAAAATTTGGCAGAAGAGAAAAGCTTGAGACCAGCGCAGCATAAGCAAGGCTTCCAAAGCGCCCGGGCGATTCCATTTTTACCTCAACATTTGTGGCCCTCCCCCGAACTAGCAGACGACAGTTGCAGCGCTTCACGGCGTTCTATCTTAAAAGCCATTTTCGTGAAAGATCCAAGACAATGTAATCCATCACCTTTTCTGGAATGTAGGAAAGTGCCCTGCACATTCTAGGCATGTCAAAGCCTGGACCACGACTGAAACCTGGGAGCGTATCTGAAAGCTCAGGTGCAAAACCGGAAGTCACCGAAAACACAATTTGGTCTCGTCTGCTCAGGTCAAGCGACAGACGACATCCACGTGACTAGCAGATGGCACCTTTGTTACTTCATCTGTTACGTCTGTTATTTTACATCGCTACTAGAAAGGCAAAGTAACAGACGCCATGACACGTTGTCTGCCACTTTGATGCACGTCTGCAGCAAAGCCTGCTTTGACGTGTGCTGTACATAGAACACTAAGTCTATGCACAGTTGTGAACAAAAGAAGCTAGAACAGATAAAAGCTCTTTGTCGCTCATAGACGTACAACTAGGTGGCAGTACACTGAATATGCGTGTACAAGCAGGAAATGTACACATCTCTCAGACAAACAAAGTTCCTCCTAGTGTCAGCAGGCGGTACAAACGGGCGAGGTAAACACGACACATTCCAGCTTCTTCTGTCCACAACCGTTTGTCCAGCCATGGCCAGGCTAGACAGCGGCATTCTTTACGGCCTTTGCTCTCGCTTAAAAGCAATGGGAATTTTTTCTACCGCATGGGAGTGCGACCATGCCACCCCTCCAAGTGCTGCCCGAACCATCATGAACTGCTCAAACTACCGTAGATGAAACTGTGTGCCTTTGTATTTGTATGCAACAACCGTAGTGCGTCGATTGAAATACTTTTGGCTTACGATAAATGAACGCTGGTTATGGAAATACGTTTTTTGAGAAGATGAAGAAGAAGAGGTGTTCTACGTAAGTCCCCGCAGGCAGACAACCTCAAGGCCCGTATATCTAACTAGTCTGGAAACTCATCCGGTTCGAACCATGGAGCGAAGAGGCCGACACGGAGAGATTGGGGTGCCTTTTTAGAACGAGTTAAAGCACTGTAAGAGGGGCGAGATCGCAGCAACCCCACAGAGCAGAAGCGGGAGGGAGAAACTGCCCAAGGCTGCAAGGACAAGAAATTGTGCCTTTTCATTCTAGCCCCTACGTGGTCCAGCTTGCAACGAATCGACCTACAGCACGCAGACGCAATGGCGCATTAAAACAAATTGCCCCACGCTCCCAAGTTTCAGCCTCACAAATGCTAGCTGCCACTCCCATCGTTTGAGGCTGCCAAATAGTACCACCGAGACACAACCCCCGGTAAAACCTAAACGGCGCCGTCGTGCATTGGCGTCGTTTGTCAATCTCTGCCACATATGTTTGGACACCTCGTAGCCCCGGAGACTCGGTCGAGATGGTTCAACCCGTCGTGCAGTCGTCGCGAAACCGTCCTCGGCGGACGTTCTTCTTCATCCAGAACGTCTTGCGTGCGTCGACAAAGAAGCTCGCATTTTACGCTATCTATACATCACCAGAAGTACCGTGCGCGCACGATATGCACGCCCACAACGCACGAGTTAATGCCGCCGCCTCCGATCGGACGATGAAGCCTCAGTCAATCGACTCCAGAGTGGGCGCAAGAACGCAATCTCGTGGCGGCTATTTTGCAAATGCAATTCAACGACGCGGTTCTGTCGAAAAAAGTTTAAAATAGACAAAATGGATGGCACACTAGGGCATTTCTTGCCACGAAAAACCAAATAAGGTGCCTCCGACAATGCGATTTCGAAAGAGTTTAACTTAAGCACTTCCTGCACCAAGGGGATGTTTTCGGTTCGTAAATAAAGCTGTGGCATCATTTTTTTTTTTTTTTTTTCACGCTATACCTGGTGACGGAATCGGTGCAACAAAGTTACTTCTGGTACCCATCCTGTTTTACCGTAGGTGCGAACAAAAGAGAGGTTACAAGAGCGAACACAACGCTTTCGGCGAGCCTGCTACGCACATGCACTCGTAAAGTGAAAGCGTCATTCACGACAACATACTCGCACTCGTAGCATTGGCTTCGCTCGCACTTGAGGGTGGTTCGGACAATTGCCACCGCGTAAGACTAAGTCTAAAAACAGGTTTTAAGCCTCTTGCGACCGCTTAGACCACTGCACAGATGGTCCTAAGCAGTCTCAAGAGGCTTAAAATCTGGTTTTTTGCCCCTCAGATTGTATAAGCAGTTGCAAGTGTGAACCAGCCTTTACAGTGTATGCGGAGAGCAAGCCGTCTGCTTCTTGTGCAGGAGTTGCGGTGACGTCAGAACGACGCAGAGCTCCGATTGGCTTTGATTGAAAGGATAGTGGGTAGACCTCAATGCTAGATGCATTAAGGCCTACCCACTAATTTTTTTCAATTAGCCAATAAGAGTTTGGCGTTCTGACATCATCGCAACCCTTGTGCAAGAACAGATAAACTTGCGCTTCGTATTAACAAAAAAAAAAAGAAAAAGAAACCCGTTGAATTGCAGTTTTAACATGGCCCCCACGAAGTCGAAACCTCACTCTGGACACTCCTTCGAATGGCCATTGCTTTGAGACGTGAGCGGCGGCGGCAGCAAAACAAAAAACGCCCATAAACAGACCAGTGGCGGCAACCCCTACAACGAGAGGAACTCCTCCTCAAGCTCCCGAATAGACGGCCTACGCCTTGCGACGGCGGCAGCGGCTGCAGCCGCCGCAGCACGCGCCGCCAGCGGCACGGTTTCATCCCGAATCTGCCCTTCTGCCGGGAGGTCCAGGAGCGTGTGTCCTCCCTCGTCGCTCGTGCCCGCCGCCTTGTTGGCCACCCTGGGCTGCTGCTGCAGTTCCGACGCCGTCGAACCCACCCCGACGGTAAACCTCACCCGCCCGCTCGAGGACACGAAGCACGCGTCCCCGCTCACGTTGCTGCTCGGCGGCGTCGCATTGGTCGGCGTGCTACCCGCACTGCTCGACGTCGATCTCCGCCGCCCGCCGTGCTGCTGTTGCCGCGGCGACGGCGCTGCTGGCGGCGGCGCGACGCCGAACCTCGCTTTCGGGGTCGGGCGCGGCGACCACCTTGCCGGCGAAACTTCCAGCGTCGCCGGCCTCTTCTCGTAGTCCCGGCGGGACCGCCGCGGCGAGGGCACCACGGGCGCCGCCCCCACGTACGCCCGGTCGTCATCCTGAAACGACGGGTTGACGCTCGCCGGAGGCGGAACCTCGGGTGCAATGGTCAGCGGCACCCTCCGCTGCGGAGAGTAGTACCCCGCCGACGGGTTGTCGTAGGCGTAGGCGCCCGTCGCACCCGTGGCGCGCGAGTAGTTGGGGTAGGCGGGGGGGTCCCGGTAGACATGGGAGGGCGAGGAGTGGTACACGGTCTCGCCGCCCGTTGCGCTAGTGGCCACCCCCGAGGATGGCGAGAGGTAGTCTGGAGGGGAGAGCGGCCCCGCACCGAGCGGGGAGGGCCCGATGCCCGAGCTGGCCGAACTCGCGTACGCCTGGTCGCTCGAAGAGTCGTTGGAGGTGGTGGAGGCCTTGCGGGGCCGGGGCGAAAAGGGCTGGTGCTGGGGGGTCAGGGGGCAGCGGCTGGGGCTGGACTCGAGGGGCAGGCAGGGGCGGCCGTGCGGGCGGCTCGGCCCGTGGTAGGTGTGGTGGGAGTAGCCGCCCGACGAGCCGACGGGAAAGTCGTAGTCGGCGCAGATTGGGTACGGCGGGAAGCCTGCGGGGAGAACATCCCCGCGTTGAGAGGCGAGGTTGAAAGGGAGGTGCGACGAAGTCGTGCAAACTGTCCACGTATGCGCCGTCAAAATGTGCTTCTTTTCGTCTTCTCGCTTACAAGCTTGGCAAATAGAAGGTAGCCTGCCTGCTACTGCCTAAGTTAGCCCGTGTGTCAATGCAGAGCTTACCCGCGCTGTAGCCGTTTCCTCTATCCTATCGTGAGACTTTGTCGTTATCGGGTACTAACACATTGAAGGCACAGTGGATCGCAATGGGAGCTTCTGAAAAGAGGTAACACCAACGGCCTAAAAGAATTTTAGCTTCGATGGCATAATCGCGAGCCTTTTGCATGCTACCAGAGTTGCTGGACTTCTCAAGCACATAAAAAATTCTTGGAATTAACCAGTCCCGAAAGTTAAAGGGATTCAGAATTACCGAGAGTCCATTATTATATATCGGGCCACGACGTACGCACACAAAATACACACGGAATCTGCTGCAAAAACTCACCATTAATGGCTATCGCCGTGAAAGTCACAACCGAATAAGCCATATGCTACAAAAACACGCGGCATGAATGCCAGGCGCACACTTCGGGTCGTAGTGTGTCACACGCTCAAGGCCCCTGCTACCCCTCACCGGAATCCCGGGCCCAGGCACTGCCGATTGGTCCGAGGGGGCCCTGGGACTCCTCCCCCGTCGTGCCCTCCTGCAGCCGTGGATGGGCCCTGGTCTGGGCCAGCCGCACGTCGAAGCCCGCCCCGACCCCGGCCAGCAGCGCGCTGGCATTGAACAGCAGCAGCTCCGTGATCCGGCGCACAGAGGGGCTCGACGATTTGCGGCCCCCTGACGCCTGCTCTGAGCCGCCATACCCTGCCGAGCACACGGGCACCGAGATAAGGAAGCGACCCTTCCTTTGAAACGGAGTCCATCGTCTCTTTTAAAGCCCATTTGCACACAGACCACAACACTATAAAGGCCTGTTCACATATATACCACACTACTACCTCAGGAGTGTAAAGGCCTGTTCACACCTCCATCAAAGCACTACCTCAGCACAATAAAGACCTGTTCACACCTACACTACAGCCTCAACACTATAAAGCATTGTTCACACTCACATTACAGCACTAACTCAGTGCTATAAAGGCCCATTCACACATTTGCCAGTGCCAACTCAGCGCGAAAAGGCCTGTTCACGCCTACACTGCAGTGCTACCTCAGCACTATAAAGGCCTGTTCACATATATACCACAGTACTGCCTCAGCAATGTAAAAGCCTGTTTACACCTACATCACAGCACTACCTCAGCACTATAAAGGCCTGTTCACACCTACACTACAGCCTCAGAACTATAAAAGACTGTTCACACCTACACCACAGAACTAACTCAGTGTTACCTCAACAATAGAATGGCCTATAACACAGTACAAAGGCTTGCTCATGCCTACAGTACAGCACTGCCTCAGCACTATAAAAGCTTGTTCACACCTACACCACAGCACTGCCTCAGCCCTGTAAAGGCCTGTTCACACCTAAAATGCTGCAATAACTCAGTGCTGAAAAAGCCTGTTCATACCTGATTCACAGCACTACCTTAGCACTACGAAGGCTTGTTCACACCTACATTACAGCACTAACTCAGTGCCATAAGGCCTGTTCACACATTTGCCAGTGCTACCTCAGCACTAGAAAGGCGTGTTCATACTAACATCGCAGCACTATAAAGGCCTGCTCATACCTACACTACAGCACCATCTCAGCACTACAAAGGGCTGTTCACACCTACACCGCAGCACTTCCTCAGCACTATAAAGGCCTGCTCACGCTTACACCGCAGCACTAAATCAGTGCTATAAAGGACTGTTCACACATTTGCCACGTGTTACCTCAGCACTATGAAGGCCTGTTCACACCTACACCACAGCACCACCTCAGCACTATAAAGGCCTGTTCACACCTACACTACAGCACTACCTCAGCACTACAAAGGCCTGTTCGCACCTACACCACAGCACTCAGTGCTATAAAGACCTGTTCACACATCTGCCACAGTGCTATCTCAGCACTAGAGAGGCCTGTTCATACATATACCATGGCACTACCCAAGCACTATTAACCGACACTAGAAATTGTGTTGACCCTGCTGATGCAATGCTGACTTGTTGCTCTCTCTGTGATACGGCACCAATAAAACACTGCTAAGTTACGTTCAAGTCGGCGCTGCCTCAGTGCTCTTCCTACGGTCACCGACAAGGTGAGGTGGCAAGGACAAGCTTCAGTCGTCCAACCTCCAGTGCAAGCTTCCTACCTTCGACAACGCTTCAATGTCTCGCGCACCCCGAGCGCACAGCCAAATTACAGTGGAAGGCGTGGAGCGTGAGCTGGAGGCCATGCGTTCGAAAGACACACCTTGCCGTTCTCACTCTGCCAGCAACTATAGAGGGAAAGGTTCTGTGCACTTCGGCCGCTTCGCAACGGCGGGGGATAGACTTGGTCTTTGGTGGTGCCAAAGGGACACTATTGCCGGTGACACTTTGACATATGCAAAGAAGCAGGAAAATGTCACTTTCGGGGTCTGTATTTAGTTTCTTCCATCTCTAATTTGCACAAAAGCACTGGCGTCGCGCATTGCACAAAATAAAAGAAAGGCAACAAGCACTCAAGAGACTTCGAATCGTCGCGGCAAAACAAACACGCCCAACCTAACGTCAGCTTTCTTTTTCCGCTTTTCAGTCGCTTTCTTTCTCTGGGGACCACTGATGTCAGCGCCTACGATGTGATGCTTTCTGCTCCAGTCTTTAAACCCCTGTTCGAAATGGAGTCGGTCATTTTTTTTTAAAGCTTGTTCACACATACACCACGGTGCTACCTCGGCACTATAAAGGCCCATTCACAAGTACACCCCAGCGGTAACTCGGCGCTATAGACAATGCACTGCCTTGTGCTATATCAGTGCTGTATCGGCAATTTACTGCATGTAACACCCTCCCAGGGGCTCCGGAACCGGGGGGGGGGGGGGCAGTGGGGGCATGGCCCCCACAGGTTCTAAACTAGTGGGGGCATGCTCCCACTCTCAAAGCTGTTCTGACCACCCCCCCCCCCCCCCCTTCTTCTCCCCTTTATATGTGGTGTATATTGTACGTCTGTCTGTATGTATGTATATATCAGTAGTTGGTGACATGTATTCTTTCTTTGGGAGCCTTGTTAACCTGTTCCTTTGAAGTTGTCATTCATTGTATGTCCAATATGTGAGTTCTCACCAATAAATCTCCGAAGATTCTATCAGACTGCAGCCTTCATTTCTCTGCACTGCGCTTCGTCAGTGGTCGTTCACATATATATATATGAAGAGAGAGAGGGGTGAACTACATGATGCAACATGAGCCCCCAGACGTCGCCCCCATACATTAGATATGCTTCCGGAGCCCCTGCACCCTCCCTTTAGTAGCTCACACACGAAATCCAACACTAATTCAGTGCCGAGCCAGCACTGACGGTAGCACTAATGCAGCATTTACTTTCTGTCATCTCGGCGCTGCACTGCAGTGTGAACCGTCGGCACTGGAAATTGTGTTGACACAAATTCAGCGCTATCACCAAGCTGAATTTGCACCACCTGATAGAGTGATAGAGTGCCGTAAAGGTCAAGTCGGCGCTGCATCAGCACTCTTCCTAGCATTAACCTGGCACCACAACGTATGTGTGAACCGGCCTTGAAGATCTCCAAGTGATTGAAGTCACCCCCGGTCGTTCGCTGAGGGTGTGCGAAATGCCCTCCGGCACTTGAGCACGTGTCCAAAAACCCCCAAAATCCGAATTTGAACTTTAAAGCGGTGCCTCACCGTAGCCGTTGGTGCTCGCCAGGCCGGCGTCGAGGGAGTTCCCTGCGTCCCCGTCCGGGGGAAACATGGCGGCCAGGTTGCGGGGCAGGTTGGGGGCCGACCGGGACCAGCGCTTGTTGGCGTCCACGAGCAGGTGTTTGCGGGCACGGGGGCTCTGGCGCTCTCGCTGATGCACTGAGCTCGGACCCCAGGTCTTCCCCTTCGCCCCGTCCGCCGGCACTGCATGCAAGCACCCACATCAGCCGCAAACGTCTGCGTCTCGAAACTAAAGTGCTAGAGCCATACGTCAAAGACTTTAAAGGGACACCGACAGGGCATTTATGCTCGCCGAGGTTTTTATTTGTATGTGACACACAACAGCCCAACTACCGGGAACACAATGTGCGGCTCGAAATTCGTTTTCTTTCCGCCTGAAAACCGCCGATCGAGAACTGGCCGGTATGAGTCGCGCTCACTCTCTTCTCCGTGGTGATGTGCCGGTCTCCATGGTTTAGACGCACACATCAAATATAATCAAAGTTGTGGGCCATCGAAGGTGCACACTGATTATTAAAAATAGAAAAAAAAGAAAATATGATACCAGTTTTTTGTGGCTTCTAAGAAACTGGAAATGTGCTGATATGTCTAGTAATATAGAAAAGAAAGAAAAAAGGTTGCACAACCTTGTGACTTTTGGCAACTCTTTCCTCTTCTATATTTCTTCTTCCTCCCCAGTTCAGTTTAGGTTTCGAGCAGTTGCGTTTCTTTACTTTATTAAAAATATATGTCTGTCTCTGTAGCAAAATATTGATTGGGTAGTCTTCGGACGCCGTAATAAATCGCCTGGCAAAATAAATTAAAAAAAAAGTTTTTGAGGGGGAGGGTGTCACTGTCCCTTTAAAGGGTCACTGGATAAATGAAAACGTACACACCGCAAGTCTAGAAGTTAAATGCAATGATTGATGAGCGGGAAGTGCACACATGTTAGCGCATGTGCGTCTGCATCTCGAAACAATTGCTCTAAAGTCACCTCTTAGGAATGTTGGAGGAATGCTGAAATAAAAACGGAAATGTAGACTGCAGTGTAGTACTGGCTTTGTTCGATTTACATGCACCTCGTGCACTATAACGGGTGGCTCAAGGAGACGGCAGGCTCTTTAAATCGACCGCAAAATTCGGTTTCTTAACCTATCGCGCTACGACTTTGTGCAGCGCTGCCCACAGATGGTGCATTTTTTTTGTAAAATTTGCAAAGAGCAAACTTACCTGAGGAAAAAGTAAAGAAAGAAAAAGGCTTAGCTCCTATGGAAACGCAGCGACGCCACCGGTCTGCAAACAACACGGCGCCGTTTCGTACGGGAGACAAGAGAGGGCGCAAGCGGTCACGACGCCAACTGCTGCCAACGAACGGGCAGACGACGCCGAGAGCCGGCGTATTTAGCAGACGAGGAACTGCAGTTGCTTGTTGTTACCGCGCCTGTAATTGTTTCTGCGACTGTCGCCGCCTGCGGAACGCGCGCTGCTTTTGAGTCGAAAAGATTGTCTGCTAAAGACGCTGGCTCTCGACGCCGTATGCTCGTTCGTTGGCGGCGTTCGTTGCGCCATCTCTTGTGTCCCGTGCGAAACGGCGCCGTGCTCTTTGAAGACCGGTGGCGTCGCTGCGTTTCCATAGGAGCTAAGCCTTTTTCTTTCTTTACTTTTTCCTCAGGTAAGTTTGCTCTTTGCAAATTTTACAAAAAAAGTGCACCATCTGTGGGCAGCGCTGCACAAAGTCGTAGCGCGATAGGTTAAGAAACCGAATTTTGCGGTCGATTTAAAGAGCCTGCCGTCTCCTTGAGCCACCCGGTAGTTTCGCAGAGTGTTCACCATCATGTTCGACATACAAGTGTAGCCTATCTTAAAATACCATAGTGGAAGTACACTACTCTGCACTCGTCCACACTGTGCTACGCTTCTCTGCACCGGTGGAAGCTGGTGCAAACACTGGCACAATTAGCACAAACACATTTTTCATTCCAAGTGCCCCGCTCTTACAGGTGCACCAAAAGCAACTGTTAAAAGACGATATGTCTTGAGACGTCCGCGACGTAGCAAGTAAGTAAAGCAGCTGGACTCAACAAAATTCCGGTTAAATTATTTAAAAAAAAATATAGCATTCACCTTCTTCATCTTTTCAAGCATTCGCTAGAAACAACATATCCAGACGAACTCCACTGAATTGTCTAGTTATAGACCAATATCAGTTTTAAGTGTAAGTAATAGTCTAAAAAATACTTTGCAATCGCATAAAAAAAATTATAACTAAAGTTCTGTGTTTTGGTTTTGTATTTTTTCTTTGAATTGGGTGTTTTTTTTTGGGGGGAGGGAGGGGTATTTTTTCACACGATTCAGTGTTTTTTGTGTAAACTGGATAAGTTAGTACTATAACCAATTTACACAGAAAACACCAAATCCCTACAAAAAAATATCCCCCCTAAAAAAAAAAAAAAGAATTCGGAAAAAAAAGAAGAAAACCCTCCAAAAACATGGGATTTTATTTATAACCAAGTATGGCATATTTTGACCTAACTAACACGAATTATGATCAAATAGGTAGACTTAGTTTTAACCCAGAAACTCGATCAAGCTCTACATGTTAATAAGACTGCTATTGTCGTTCATTTAGATAGAAGTAAGGCCCTTGACACAGTTAACAATACCCTTTTACTGAATAATCTAGAGAATTACGGCTTCCGAGGAAAAATATCCGAACTTTTCTGTAACTACCGTTCAGACAGGAAACAATTCGTAATAATGAAAGATTTTATTTCTACACCGCGAAAGGCTGGGGTGCCGCAGGGCTCAGTTCTTGAGCCTATTACTTTTGTCTCTCTGCATTAATGATTTTCCATTGTGTTTAAAGTACTCTGAAGCATTAATGCATGCTGACGATACGGCAATTAATTTTTGTAGGGGAAAATCACGACCAACTACAAGGTAAAGTGAGTGAGGAATATAGAATATTTCATTTCAGGAAAATGAAATGAAACCATGGCGAGCTAGCAATATAGATAGATAGCACGGGGTTGGAGCAGGTCTCTTCTTACAACTACCTGGGTGTTCTTTTCCATTCAGACAAGCACTGGAAAAGTCAAATTAATAATATTAGTTCAAAGCTTGCGTATGGATGCTACACTTCATTAGAGGTGCGTAAATGTTTCGATTTGTCCACTCTGCACATTCTTTACTTTGCATTTGTGCACAGTCATCTGACCCTTTGTATAGAGTCCTGGGGAAGTACATATACTATGTACCTAGATCCAATTAATCAATTATAAAAATGGGCACTAAGAACTATCACATTTACAAGACTAACCGACCCAAGCAGACCTTTATATCAGTCAATACACGTTACCTGTAAGCTCAATAATCAAATTAAAAATAGCCATCTGTACATGATATTATGGGAAAATGATGAACCCCTTCGATTAGGTTTGTTTAGATCTCCAAGAAGGCATACGAGGGCTGTAGCTAGTCATAATTTTTGCTTTACCATTATGTAAAAATACTTAGGGTCAACGACTGATTGAATTTAGTTGTACATTAATTTGGAATGCAATAAACCAAATAAAATAGTTTATTTTCCCGTTCAACAAAAAATGGGGGGAGGGCGAAGAAAAACGCTGATAAATCAGCTTGACATGGTCCTCGGCCACCCTGCCAACGTGTGTGAGGCAGAACTCGAACTTTTTGACAACATTAAAGCAATATTTTCTTTTTATTCACAAATGCATTAAATAGTACATAAGGCCTGTTCACACACTTGCAACTGAGTAGGACGGACAGAGACAAGACCGGTTTTTAAGCCTCTTGCAATGGCATAGGACCTGCTCTGCAGCAGTGCATCCGGTCCTACACCGTCGCAAGAGGCTTAAAAACTGGTCTTGTCTCTGTCGGTCCTACTCGTTTGCAAGTGCGTGAACGGGCCTATACCATCCCATAACAAAATTTAGCATTTGTTTTTGCAATTGTTTTAGCGACTGGACCCGACACTAACCACTGTAGCTTGGGTCCGAACAACTTTCGTGCGTTTTGTTGTACAGTAATCTTTCGTTACAATGAAATTGCTTTTTTCTAGGGGTGTGCGAATATTCGAAATTTCGAATACGAATCGAATATTTTCTTCTGTTCGAAAAGTATTCGATTCGAAAATTGCATATTCGAAAGTTCCCGAATATTCGGCCAAAGCCGAATATTCGGGAAAAACGGTGAATATTCGCACAAACTGCGAATATTCGAGCAAGTAACGAATAATCGGCCTGCCACGCATTCCCCTATGAATATGTTTATTCACTGAACAAGGCGTGTGATGCGTGCGTTATCGGTCTGCTCCGTTTCTATCTGTCCGATTGTGGCAAGACAGAATCAGTTTCGGTTTCTTTTTCAGCAAGCCCTTTGTTGTGTGGCACTTGTATAGAAATATGTGATTTAATTGTGCGTTCTATAAATATATACAATAAAATAGACCCCGAGAGGGAAATATAAATATAAAATAAATATCGAGAGTGTTATCTGATATAAATGTTTGAAAACAAAAATCTAGGTGCGAGCAGAACATTGCATCGCCATTGACCACAACTCCTGCCACTCCCGCGAAGTCAAAACAAGGGATGTCGCGAACCTGCCCAGGTTTGAGTTCGACCATGTTCGACTTTTTCGAACCTTCAATGTAATGTTGGACAAAGGTTTGACTGAAGTTCGACTTTCGTGTGCATGCGCGAAAATTAAAAAAAAAACAAAAAACTAGTTGATTTTATTTAGCAGAGGAAAAGTCCAATATTTGTTGGGTTTATTGGCATCACTGGTTCACATTAATAACTAATGAAAGCGTTAAAAGTGCATATTTTCGCTTTTATATGGTGTAAACATTGGTAACCATTTTATGAAATATAATAAAGTACTTTCTAAATTATTTGTTTCCCAAAAGTTGAAATATTCGTGTCGTAGCCGGGCAACACTGTTCATAAGTCGAACTTCGAACTTTAGTGAAATTTCGCTGGTTTCCCGTGAAAGAGTCTTTCTACGTTGAACAGTTAATTTTCCTACAGAATAATTTGTAATGAGTGCATTACTAGTAGAATCGTTAGCCTGCTGCAGCCCAGTAAAATGCAGCTGCATTGATTTATTTTAAAAAGGCAATAAAACCTGCTGTTACCTCTTGTTTTGCAGTTTTTTATTACTAGACACATATTCGATATTCGATTCGATATTCGAAGCCCGTTTTCTGCCTTATTCGTATTCGATTCGTATTCGAAAATTTCAATATTCGCACACCCCTACTTTTTTCCAATTATCGCTTTTATCGAAGTTCAACGTGGTCCCGACCGAAATGCATGCATTTTGAATTGGATTATTTGAAGCGTATCGGTGGCAAACCACGCTTTTTATGAAGGTTGAGGTGCCAAAAGCACAAAAACCTACACAGAGGCGCAGAGAGTTTTTTGCGTTCCGTCCCCCTTCTCCACCTAGGTAAACGGCAAACTGGGAAAACGGCAAACAAGTAAACGGAACAAATGGGTGACAGAGGAAAGAGTGGTGCTTCCGACGCCGATGCACCAACACGGGCAGGTAGCAGCAGGAGCAGTGCCCACGTTCCGACGCTACTCATGGCGCCCCCAGCCGACGCTACCCGGCTCCTGTCGGAATCGTGTCAAGGGAGCGGTGGAGTCCGGAGGAGATCATCCCTTCAGGGTCCCCCGACGCGCGCGCCTGCACGGGTGCGCTTGCGGCGTATCACACGCGACATGAACAAGCGCATCGTATGAGAAAGGGAGTGTTTACAGAAAATCGCTTAGATCTGCGAGGTTGAGAAAAGTGGCCGGCCCTAATCTGAAATCGCCAAAGAGTTCAACATTCCTGCTTCGGCTGTCCGACACTGACCACCGTTTTACGGAACAAGCTAGACATACTGGACGGGTTCGAGAAGTTTCTCACGCAAGAAAAAGCGCGCCTGTGACCCAAAGGTGAAAGATCGCCGACTGCTTTGCGCACGTCAGACTTTCTCTCATGAGCATGCCTACCGAGCCGGCACACGATTCCCAGAGCTGCAACGGTCTCTACAAAAGTGTGCGATAACATGTCGGCAAAGCCACCGCGGATAACTGATTCGTTTGTGCTTGTCGATGCGGACGTTCCCGTTGTTGTTCCTGTCACGGATGCTGCGATTGTAACTTTGCGCACGGCCAGGGTAAACACGAAGCGAAGTCGGAAAGGCACTTCAGGAAGCGCTGACGACTGCGGAGACACGAAACACCCTATGGCTGCTTCGAAACAAAGTGGAGTGAAGCGGCGGTGACAGTGTTCTTGCGATGCCTGGAGCGATTCGAGGAGAACTGATGCCCGGATGAAATTATCGGCAAACTCCACTTAAATATTTTTTTTTACTCGATGAAGCTGCCGCTTGTAGTTCATAACCAAGGTTTCCATCATTAAATATAGGGTCAGAGTGTTCCTTAGTGTTCCCGTCCACCTAAAAGGCTGCTGGCGCTGTTTTTTTGGCTCTAACGCTTTTATTGAATTACTGCTCATATCGAATCTTGTTGCCATCCCATTGACATAACCATAACAAGAAATTGCTGTATTTAAAAAAAAATAATGAATCAATGTAAACTTAAATTAGAATGTAAAAAAATATTTAAAAAATTGCCCGATTCTTTGCAAATTTTTAGACTGCAAGATGCAACCTGCCTGTAGGGCCAATCAAATGTGGATTGGTAAGTCAATTGAGTGACTGGTTGACAGATTATTCCAGTGATTGGTTGATTTGCCAATCGGTCTCAAAACTCACGGGCGTAGGCCCTCAGCCGGGGCAGATTGGGCGAAGCAGGAGGGCTCTCGGGGCTCGAGGGCATCCGTAGGGCCTTCAGTTCCCCGCCGTGCGTTGGGGTGTGCTGCACCGTGATGTTGTGCCGGAAGTCTGCAATTAATCACAAGCATCACACATCAACCAGTTGCGAAAAGGGACAGCTGAAGCATGCAGAATGGACTCCGGTAAGTTATGCAAGAAACCAAGCCCCGATGTCCTAGTGGCGATGTCAATGGTGGACAACGCACACAACTGATTTGTTCATCGCAATGCATCATTTACCACTGCACTAGGCATCCCACTAGAGCTCGGACCAGCGGCAGTCGTACATAATATGTGTGAACGTGCAATTTTTCGTGTTGATTTCGAGCTCGAACCTTGTGGCAGCGATCCATAATACATTTGAGCCTCTGAGTTTTCGTTACGATTTTTAAAATGCGCGTGAAAACACTTTTAAACCTAGCACCTAACCACCATCACAACAGCCTTTTGTGACATTAATCTCGCTGATCGGTCGATTGTTTATTTTTCTTGGAGGTCTGTCAGCAGCTCAGAGGCCTTCAAGAGTCTACACCGGTACAGCAACATAAAAAACAAAACATATGATGGCAGAACAGTCAAGTGACCAAAGACAAAGCCTACTTTTTTAATAAAAAAATGTCGACCCCTCCAAAAATATTTTTTGACATTCAAAAATCTAGATTTGCTTGCGGGCTTTCTCCATAGTTAATTTTATTGATTACATTACCCATAAAAGAAAAAAATTGTTTATTTTATGTGGAAATGCATGAATAACAGTATGCCATTGCTTTTAAATGTTATCTTCCACCTTCATTCTATGAGACTTAGTATTTCAGCGTTCAGCAGGAATTTCCCCAAACACTCTGCCAACAAACTGCCCCCGGCATCATATGCGCGAGTCGTCGCACCATTTTAGCTCGACCAATTTTCCGAAACCGTGGCTGCCCAACAAAAAGCGCTCAGCCGACACCTTACAATCGAATCCGACCCGCGCCTCCCGGCAGACGAGATGCGAGCCGGCGGATCGCGGCCGGGCGTCCGCTCACCGGAAGGCATGCTGATCTGCGCCCCCGACTTGAGGAGCTTGAGCCTCGACTTGCGGAAGTGTCCGCCCCTCTTCCTGGGTGCCGGCGCTGGCTGCTCCTTCTGCTGGGCCAGGATCATGACGTTGAGCTCTCGTTCCAGCAGGTCGATCTCCCGCTCTGCAAGCTCCTGCTCCCGCTGCCTCAGGAACTCTTCCTGGAGCTTCTGCTGAACAAACGCCCGGCGCAGCTCCTCCTCGCGGCAGCGGATCTCCTGGCGAGAAGGAGGCGCAAGCGGGATCAGAAACGTTTCGGAAAGGGACTGTACAGAGCAAAACTGAAGAAGGAGCGGGAGAAGAGGCACAGTGAGAGGGAGCTGTCAGGTGTGCAATGAGGCTCCGCCCCCACACCTGCCCTTGGATCCGGAGCAGACGATACCTTGGCCGTAATTTCCTCGTTGACGCGTCTGGTACTTGAAGTCGACAAAAACTAGTGATGGACCGAATCTGCCGAACTTCAGATTCGGCAAAGTTCGACAAATGCCGAACTTTTGAAGAAAAGTTCGGCAAAGATTCGGCAAAAAATCGGCAAGCGTCTGCGCACGCGCGAGAACGTGACGGAGCCGAGGATTGCAAATGGACGCCGTGCGTTCGTGCGGTTACCATCGTACAGTGTTGTACTACCAGCGGTTACGGCGAGGTACAGAGTAGGCGACGTGGTAACTGTGTGTTTGTCAGCCTTTGTGAGTGTGGTTCTCTTCAATATTCTCTGCCTCAAGAACAGAAGATCGACCAAAATGGACGCAAAAATGTCGCAGTCCACTGCGCAAGTGACAAATGATGCGGTACATTCGGGATAATGTGATTTTCATTTGATCTTTCCAGTGATGCAACGAGGTAGTTGCAACATTGACTGACAAGTACTTTAAAGCACTCCTCGTCAATCTAGCAATCCTGTTTTCGGCTCACAAGTCGTTTGTGACTTTTCATCTTTCCGCATAAAACTAAACACAAAACTATCATGCTTGACATTGCACATACGACATTCCTAACTCTTCCCATCTTTCTAAACGTCCCGTGTGTCCTAACATCGGAAACCGGTATTTTAAAAATTAAAACGAAACGTTGCGAATATGGGACGCACACTTTCATGCAAAGCTGGCGTCAAGTGACTCAAATCGAAGAACATGCATATTTACAATAATATTGTTATCTCTTCTGGTGAAGGCTCAACAGCCGTTGCATTCATTTTCGCACACGAAACGGTGACTCGCAGAGGAAATATAGAACACAGTGTTACTGCCTTTTTTTCAATAACGCACACTTGCAGGTTTGCGCTGATGAGGCCTTAAAACCGAAACTCGTGTGCCGTGACTGCGCCCGCTACTGCCCAACCCCGTTGTCACACATCTTCTGCACAAAGTCACTTTAAAATTACCAGTAACAATACAAAAATGACACGGATACAATAATCTTGCAGAATATCACCCTATTTAGTAATAACTGCGTCAATATGTGTTTAAAAAAAATTTGACACTTTTGTTCGCACGATAAAACAATATATTAACTTTTAGGTCTGGTAACAATGTATTTTTGCCGAATCTTTAGAAACGTTTGGCGAAAATTCGGCCCATCACTAACAAATACAATGTACATTTCGATATATTTCCTCTCCCCTTACTCTCGAGCAAGTCGCCGTTCCTAAGGAAAAGTAAAAATTCCGAAAGTTGTGCAAAAATTTCCAGACGGCCGTTGCTTCAACTAGCAGATGCCTCTGGCATTCGGCGTTCAAGCACCATACCCTGATACGTACCACTGCCCCCTCTGCATTAGGAACGAACAATGGCATTGCTCACTCAGATTGGAGGAACACAAGGAGGGCAGAGACAAAGGCAGTTAGCCTTTGCGTCTAGCCATTATCCTTCCAATCAGAGCTCAACGCACCGACGTCACCGCACCCTCTGCCCAAGAAGTGCCGAGCTCTCATCATTTCACAAAGACACGTCCCATCGGGAACCGAGGGAGAACAAAGTCTTCGCTCCTTAGTTATGGAGAAGCAACCAATCAACGGAAACGACGGCTGCCTTTTGTCCTCTCCACATCCCGAGCATACGCACCAAAACACCACTCTAATGTCACGCCACTGCGGTGGCACTGCTGTCGACGTGGCACATTCGCACACTTCACTTGGTAAAAAAAAAATACAGTTTCTGCTTACATGCGGTGCCGACGCCTGGTGTGGGCAAACACGCACTTGTCTGTAAACAGCATGTTGGTCTAACTTTAGACAAAGTATGGCGCCTGGAGCGCGTGTACTCAATCGACAATGTTACTTGACCGTGTCCTTAAAAGTGGTCCCTCAATTTCCACCCGATGACGTAATGAAAGTGTCACACTGTTGCTTGCCGCAATCCCGGAAGCAGAGCAGCAGCGGAGATGGCCGCGGCAGATGCCTGTTCTGCTGCAGTTCGCTCTCTAGCTCAGCCGTCAATGGAAACTTCATCAGCCGTGAGTTGGGACACCACAGCTACGGCGACCCTTGCACCTGCTTGCCTTTTTTTGCCGGCATTTCTACGACAGACAGCCAGGATTGCACCGTCCAATGGCAGGTCACGTTGGCCCCTTGTGACACAATTCGTCACCACTTCAGGACCGCTCTTGATGCATGGGCGGGATGGGACAGTGAACACACCAATGATGTGTGGATGTGCAAATGCGTGTTCCGTAAGGTGCCATCAGGAGCCAACCCTCACCTTCTCCCTGCACCTGAGCTCAAGGAACATGGTCTCGATCTCGTGCTTCCAGTCCTCCTGGAGGGTGTGGAACGACTCCTGGGGCGTGCTCATGAACGGTGACTTGGTGATCTTGTCCAGCTCACGCAGGATGTCCACAAAGCTGGGCCGCTCGTGGGGGTCAGAGCTCCAGCACCCTGCACAGAGGGAAAATTCACAACCAGGTCCTTTGATTGACTGATTAGACTTATAAATCAATCAATCAATCTATCCAGTACCCTGCACATGGCACAGAGCTAATTCACAACCATGCCCTTTGATTGACTGATTATACTTAAAAATAAATAAATCAATGCATCCAGCATCCTGCACGTGGCATGGAGAGCAAATTCACAACTGGGTCCTTTGATTTATTGATTATACTTATAAATCAATCAATCCAGCACCCTGCAAGGAGAACAAATTCACAACCAGGCCCTTTGATTGACTGACAAGGCTTATAAATCAGTCAATCAATCCAGCACCCTGCACATGGCACGGAGAGCAAATTCAGAACTGGGTCCTTTGATTTATTGATTACACTTATAAATCATATCGATCAATCAATTCAACTTGTTGCACATGGCACAAGAAGCATATTCAAAAACACAATTTTTCAATCAGACAAGTTTAACCAATCAGTCAATCAATCAATACAGCGTGTTGCGAGTGACACAAAGAGCAAATACAGTACAGCACGGTCTTTAACATTGTTATACTTATAGTATTGATAGCTCATTTGTTACCAATGTTGTATATATATTACATATAGGCATGTCACGAGGCACCTTCATCATCGTACGTGTAGGCCGTGAACACAAGCACGGCACCTCCACAGACCAGAACTACCGCACACGCTCAAAACCTGCTCCGCTGTCCGGCAGACAAAGAAGTCGGAGCGCAGAAGGCGGCGACTGGAACGATCTACGCACTAGGTGATCGAAAGGAGCGCATGCGGATCACGGTTAGCAGCCGAAGAGACGCGGCCGGTGATTTCAGCCTCCCATGGGCAACCCACCTTTCATGAGGTTCGAGAAGGGCGTGGGGCACGTCGACGGAATCGGAAGAGTGAGCTTGTTGACCGCCACGCCGTAGGCCACCGCAAGGGCGTCGATCCCCTTGTAAGGGGTCTCCCCCGTCAGCAGCTCCCACAGCAGGATGCCGTAGCTGCAAGGGATCATCGCGGATCGTGGTGGAACACTGCCGCAACCGTCGTCACCAAGCTCACCGACAGGATGATGACAACGGGGAGATCTCACTTGTCCCACCTCCTGTGCGAGCTTCCCGCCAAACTTCAAGCGTGGAAGCGCAGCTAGAGTACCGCGGAAGGGCATGAGAAAGAGACGCACTGCTGTTCTCGTTCCGTCGGTGACTACAGGTCAAATCAGTTGCGGAACTCCCGGAGAGAGGCGGAACTCCCGGGGAGAGACGAATGGCCCCTCACTCCCCCGGGGATGACCGCTGTTATGTGAAGCACCATCTACATGTTGCGCTTTGAAGTATGCATGTTCCTCGGAGTCGAAGGCTCCTGGCGTAACAGTTGCCTCCAGAACCATGGGGCTTCGATTGATAGGTCTTAGGCCTTGGAGTTAGGGGGGAGGGGTGGGGGATACCGCACATGGAAGCAGCATCTGTGAGCAGTTCCACAGCTAAGGAGCTCGTATAGAGAAGATCAGAAGATTCGGTCCCTTTTCGTTCCCTATTTTTTAATAAAAGAAGAGGTGATTTTTTTTTTTTTCTTGTGTGCGGATGTTTTTTTCTTTTTTTAAGTTTATCTCACACACAATTGAGCATTTAAAAAAAAAAAATAACTGACGGATGTGAGAGAGCATAAGAATTATGCTTGGATCAAGAAAGAATGCAACAGACGGAGAAACGTTCAGTGGAGTTCCTTCTTAATCAAAATCCGAGTACTTTTTTTTTTTTTTTCTAAATCCGCCACGCACCTACTGGACCAACTTTAGAACCCGCTAAACACCGGAGTGTGAAGGCCCGTTCACGCACTTGCAACTTCCTAGGATCGGAAAGGCTAAAAACCATTTTTTAAGCCTTTTGTGACGGCTTACGACTGGCTCCACAGCAGCGCAGCCGGATGTAAGCCGTCACAAAAGGCTTAAAAACTGGACACGTCGAAGTCGGTTGTAATCAAACGCAAGTGTGTGAACGGGCCTTGACAGTCGCGTCACACAGGAACTTGGCAGGAATGACAATTATGCTCCAAAACAGTAGGAAAACACAACGAAACCATTAAGAAAGCAAAGCAGATAGCTGTCATGACAAGCTTTTCTCAACCATAACCAAAAAAAAAACCACTAGAATCTATTCCACAAACGGACGTGTCAAAGCAGACACGACCGAAAATGATTACCGTAAAATACTGCGGAAGCGCCCACTTCGTTCAAGCGCCTACTATTAACATTTTCCAAACTTGGGAATTCTAAAAATTATACATTAAGGGCCTGATTTGATCGGACAAACGCCCATGTCTAGATTAACCCAGCTTTCAGTGAAAGTCAAGTGGGCACTCCCCCCAGCATTTTACGGCAGACTCTCCGATCCTCTGCACTTTTACAACTGACTTTGACTTCCTTTTGAGCCGGGGATTAGACATTCAAACGACCCTGCAATTTCCCCTCCACCGTTTCATGCCCGTCGCCGCAAATGATGCTTACCTCCAGACGTCGCTGGCCTTGGAGAATGTGGAAGACTTGATGACCTCTGGCGCCATCCAGGCGTAGGTGCCCGCCGTCGACATGCGCGTCGTCTTGTACACCTCCCGTGCCAGTCCGAAGTCCGTGATCTTGAGTGTCTTCTGCGTCAGCTCTCCGTACTGCTCGCTCAACAGCACTGCAACAGCAACCGACAGCACGGAGGTGTTTGTTGGGGCGTCCAGTCATGATTAGCATATACTATCACGGACATGGGTGTCTGATCCCGAGTAGCACATCCTTTATGGGCATCTGATTGTGACTAGCACATACCCTCGTAGATATGGATGTCTAACCACGATTAGCACATCTCTTATAGATGTAGGGCACCTGATCACAACAAGCACAACCTCTCACAAACCTGGATGTCTGATCATGATTTGCACATATAGTCATGTCTCGCTAATATGGACTTCATTAATATGGATACGCCTCTATATGGACACCATTTTCGGGGACAAACTGGGAAAAAGACAAGCATCTTTGTCCCATTATTATGGACAACTCACATTATGAGTGATATTTGGGGCGAACGGAGGTGTCCATATTAACGAGACATCCCTGTACTTCCATGGACGTGGATCATCTGCATCACAATCAGCCCATCCTCTCATGGACATGAGCTGTCTGATCATAATTAGCACATACCTTCATGAGCATGGAGCATCTGTATCGCAGTTAGCACATCCTCTCATAGACGTGGGGTGTCTGATTGTGATGATCTCATCCTCACATGGACAAGAAGTGCCTGATCACAATTAGCAAATTTTCTCATGGACGAGGAATGTCTAATCACAATTAGTACATTCTCTCATAGACTAGGGGAGCGGCAACCGGGGCGGGGACACCAACATCGTTGGCATTTAAGCTTTCCTAAATTGGCCATTGTGAAAGAATTAGTAAAATAAAATCATCGCTGGAACCACATCGGTATACAAAGGATGTTTTATAGTAATTGGTGCAACCTCTCATGCATGAGGTTCTGATCTTAGGACAGAAACATTTCCAGGCCTTTCGAGATTTGACCAATTGCAAAGCTGTTACCAGTGCAGCACATGGCTGCTTCCGAGTCTTGCACAAAGCAACTAAATTTTAATGTGACATATATTTCTTTGACTGCATAAATCAGCTACTACTTGACTGAGTGCATTATAATTTTCCACGAAAAAGCTAGGACGAAAAAGTTAGGCTATGGACACACATTTTTAAACTTTATGTGCAGATACGGCCGTCACGGTGAACAGGAAATAAACCTTGTAGTTTTTTTGTATGAACAGACGATTTATGTCAAAAACAGAAGAGTGGTACTTAGGGATGCCATAGCACTTATTTCGACAAAATAATGGTTATGAGAAAGAAGGCACAGAAACTGGAGTTCAGGAAATAAAAACATGAGAGTTTATGTTGTCAAATGTCTCACTTGGGTTTCGATTTTGGTCAAGGTAAGAGGGAGAGCATTCTTGGCTGCTGATTGAATGTGGTGCCACAACTTGCGCATAATCAAACAACGAGACAATCTTGAACCCTTTGCAAGTTCACATGCGCACAATATCCAGGTGAGAACATCTCACCAACATACAAATAGCGAGAGAGGTCCCGCCGCCTTTCATGGGCTTGTCCATAGTACTCCTTGATCCACCAGTCGATGTCAGCTTGTGTACAGCAGCAGAACAATTTGAGATTTACAAACAAGTAAGTGCAAGTTGTCTATGGCTTTTAATGTGAAATAGCAGACATTACAATTTCAGCCTGCGTCCGATCTCACTTCGCCGCAGAGCTTGGTTGGTAACAGACAACCGATTTTTTCCCGGTCTGTTAGCAGACGACATACGGTGTATTTTTTATTTATTTGAGGCAAATGGCGCTTTGTAGCAGACGAACCACATTTTTCGCTCATGTAAGCAGACGAACCGTCTATCAATGCTGTCTTCGTTCAATCCGTGAAAGGCAAATCAAACCTCGCTCTTGCACTGACTAAAATTGGATCCCTGGGGGACCTTGACTCACTGAAGTACATAATACCCCCGCAAAATCTGTTTAATGCAAGGTACATGTGATGCTGGTAATGTGTGTTTGCTGTTAGCGAGCAGAAGGGGTTAGTGCAATGCCTAGGGACTGGTTTTATTGCAGTTAGCATGAAAACTCACATGGCGCTGTAGTCACTGGCAGGATGGGAATGGCAGGGAGGAGCTTTCATGGGCCATGTCCCTCGCTCAACGATTAGTCAGAGCTTATGTACTCACCCCGCAAAGAGCACTATTTGCTTTGATACATAAGTCCCGTGGAATTTACCACGACGTCAAACTTTAAACGTCGTAAAAGTAAAATGATGAGTATGAGAGTATGGCATTTATGAAGTCAAATATGATCGATGTGGCACTCCGCTGCCACTTGCTCAATGTGAATGCGATGTTGAATGAACGTAAACAAACTGTCACTGTTGTCCGCTGGTAGCATACACAAACTGTGAAATGTGGTAAAACAAGTTTCCGCTCTTTCCGGCGTTCGTATGTAATAAAAACAAACACAAAATATCCATATATCGGCACTGCATGCTTCTTGGAATTTACGGATTTAGATCGTCTGCACTGCACAAGACCTAGAACACATGAGAAAACAACTATGGATCGGATAACGGAAAAACCGATGGCCTGACAGAAAGCAAAAGCTCTATCGACCCTAGTTTCGGTGTTTCCTGACAAGCAACACGTTTTTGTATCTGCCAACAGGCAGATGCACACAACCGGACAGACTACTATCTGAATCGTCCTTGTCTCTCATTGTTTGATCTTGTGCTGTAGGCATAAAATACAAAAGACCAAAAGCCCCTAATCTCGTTTACAACAGAACCAAGATCTGCTTACGTTTACAAGGAGAGCACACAGAGTTTGCTGTACAGCCATCAGTGAAACAACCCTGACTCAAAAGGTTAAATTGAGACTGGATAGGCTATCAGCACCGGCAATGGCCTACGGTAATCACGAAACATGGAACAGGAGCTAGGCAGCCGACACTTGAGGAACTGTTAGATCAACTTTCAAAAAGATCTCAAAAACAAAATGGCCAACAGCACTCCACTGCAATCCTTGGTGTCAAAACCCCTTCCGGTCACAAAGCGCACATTGTTAATATATGTGTGTGTCACAGCAATGTGCCACGAATGTGTCAAATGCACTTTAAACCCCCCCCCCATCGAAAGAAATCGGTTTAAACTCCACTGCAATCCCCTATGTAAAAAAAAAAAACTTTCGGGTGCAAGTGCATATTGTCAGAAGGTGCACCTCACAACAATATGGCGTGAATGCATTGAATGACTTTTAAAGTGTCCATAGCAATGAGTCCAAAATATCTGAGATTCAGAGCTTCGAAAGTTGCTCACACTCCTGCCACACTTTGGATATCGTATTTTTGGATACCGTATTTGAAAAAGAAAACGAGATTTAAAGGTTGATGTAGTCTTCAACGTTTCTCAAGTGTAAGAGTATGCAGTTTTTAGTTGATGGTATTGCCTTTATTAGTGCTGCTTCTTTGGCTATGATGCTAGTTGGCATCAAATATGAAGCAAAATAGTGCCTGTGGCATTGGCTGTTAGAACATTGGATGAAAACCTGATAGGAACAAGAATGGTTCTTTCTCCGATTTTAAGGTGCAGACATAGTTCATGAAATTCTGTGATGTAATACCTCTGAATACCAAAAAAGCAAATATACATGTAGTAATGCATATAAATACCAACATTTCATGTATCCTATTTTGTGATTACAATTCCCCTTCCCCCCCCACCCCCCAATGCTGCTCAACACTGCATCTCTGCCGTCGAGATCACTCAGCCAGCCTGAGATGTCTGAAAATAACTGCGAATGAATTCCCCCGAACTCAGTTGGCAATGAATGCCCTTTCCGGGTAACGTCATAAAATGTTCTCGTGTGGCAGCAAACAACTGAGATTCAGGGCGAACGTCATTCAATCAAAATGACATCTATTTCTGCTGTGTGGCAGGGGTGTCAGACACTGCAACGTTTTTACCTCTCAAACTCAGGTACCATATGTCAAAAAAAAAAAGAAAAAAAAAGCTTATTCAACTTCATAAAAAAAAGTAAAACAGAGCATTCGTTGCAAATGTCAGAGCGGCCCCACGACAATGTGCCGGTTTTGTCAAAAGACCAGGACATAACTGCGCAGCTTTCCTTCAGAGGCAACATTTTTTGAGGAGTGCAAATATTATATTGTTTAATGCGAGTCAAACATTAATAGCACAAACACCCGACCTCACATATACGCGCAATAAAGAAAAAGGCTAACATTTGCTCCTGTAAAATATTTACAGGTTTTACTATCTTCAGAACTGCTCTTATTGGAGTACCCATATCTTAAAGCCTTCCAGAAATGATGTCACATCAAAGAAATTAACAGCTATTTAGAAAAAAGGCATGCAACAAGCAACTCGACATAACATTATTGTTGAGAAAAGTTACATCAAAAAAGTAATTTCTAGGTGGCTTTTTATCATTTGGTCAAATATTTATCTGATATCTGATAAACACTAGAGAGGATTTGCTCAAATCGAAGATCAACAGAATATAAAATACTCAATTTACATTTGAAATTTCCAATATCCGTACAACCATACTTATCGGACCGACATACCAGATTTTACTGAGCTTCTTCTGTCTTCCTTGTGAACTGGCTCACAAGGAAGACATTTTGGCTAATATCGGGCAGATCAAACAGACCACCTCTCTAGAAATCTAGCTTCACTTTGGTTTTCGCACTCTCATCTCAAAATGGGGCTGACGAAACAGAACTCTCGCAACCTATAGACGTTTGCAAGTACGGCTTCTGAGTGCCGCCATCTTGCTGCTGGTGTGGGTAGATCGTCCGATAATTGAGCATTGCTGAGGCGTACCCATGGTTTCCAGACTGGCGCCCAAACAAAACGTTTCCCATCCACGGTGGCCAGACTAGCTATTGAAAGCGTGGCTGCCTGCAAACGTCTATAGTCAGCCTCGACATTTATTACGCCACACCGACGAGGCTAGCATACTTTCCCGCAGTGCTCCAATGCAGTCGAGGTTAATTGCACGAGCGCATGGCTTCGCTTGGCATCTCCTTCGCACAAGAGCGCGTGCAAATGAGTCGTGAGACAAGGTCACATGCTCTCGCAGAAGTGCGGGGCTGCAGCGCCGTAGAAACTATGTCAGTCCTATCAAAGGCAAAACCAATGTGTTAGAGTGTTCCTTTCTTTTGCTGTCTATCGAAGATGGGAATAGGCTGCCCAGTGACATAGTGAACACTGAATTGTCAGAGCTGTTTCGTTTTAAAGACTACTAGCGTATGAGTTGTCTTTTTTCTCACTACTGTAATATTTCTACCTCTAAAATCGTTGTATGCAACTATGATTATATTTGTGTTCCAATTCTTATGTACAGTATGCCTTCTTATGTATGTGCCCTCCCTACTATAATGCCTCTTGAGGCGATGTGGGTATTCTAATAAATAAATAAGATAGCCTCGACGACCTAGCACAAAAAGGTCCACGTTGGGTACACGTGCCTCGCAGGTGACGTCGTAACATCCTGCCAGTGGTTGTTCCCGCTTGTTCTTGCGGAGAGAAACGAATCCGACGGTGCGAAATGTAATCTCCAAAAGTATTCAGTAACGAGACCACCCCGATGGCGGCCGATGCAACGTCGGCACAAGCCACGTATAGACCAACACACTGTCTACAAACAAATCAAGGCTGACTAACACACTCGTGAGTCGTGACTGCTTACGACCGGAGAGGCAAAAATTCGGTTTTTAAGCCCTTCGCAACGGATTATGACCAGCAGCGCAGTCGGTTGTAAGCCGTCGCAAGAGGCTTGAAAACTGGACCCCGTCGAAGTCGGTCATAGTCGGATGCAAGCGTGTGAATGAGCATTTAACCCAGGCACGTAGCCAGGGGGGTGGCCCATGGGGCCCGGGCACCCCCCCGAAATCTTCCATTTTGCTGGGGCCTCCTCTCCCCCTCCCACTCATACAACATTTTGTCATGGGCAGGACCCCCCCCCCCCAAAACGAAATCCCGGCTACGTGCCTGCTTTAACCCCTTAAGTGCCTTGGACGAGCTGAGCTCGTCGGCCATTTTCTGGTTAAAAATGCCGTGGACGAGCTCAGCTCGTCCAGTGGTTTTTTTGGTAGCCCTCAATTCCACGGACGAGCTAGGCTCGTCCGAGTAGTTGTGCGGCGCTGATCATAGATGGCAGCAATCGTTTTAGTAGGCAAATATTTTTTTTTTCGCCTCCGTTGATTTTTGCGTAATAAACTTTTCAAATTTTATGTGTAATACTAGAGGAATAACAATTCAAAATAAAAAAAATATGGCACTTTTAGGTTACTTTTTAAAAAAACAATTTGGCACTTAAGGGGTTAAAAAGTCGCAAGTGTCGACGGGCTTTTAAAATCTCTTACAACGGGAGAGCACACTGGCGCCACCTATCAGGTGGCCGTGGAACACTTAGCGGTCCCATACATTTCCTATTTTCTTTGCGCAATCATTCTTCTCTTCTTGGCTCGAAAAACTTTTTGTCAATGTTATAAACAAAATTTCTCATAGGTAGTGCATACAAGTGACCTCACAAATACCGCAAACCCTTCGCTTTAGTGAAATGCGGTTCCAGGGTCACCGCAGAGATGGTGCATGTTCTCTTGGTTTTAAGGCACTCGGTTTTAAAGGCCCGTTCACGCGCCGGCATTTGACTACGACAAACTGAGACGAGACCGGCTTTTAAGCATCTTGTGACGCAAACGACCGGATTCGCAGCAACCAAGTCGGCCGTAAGCCGTCGCAAGAGGTTGAAAGCCGCGGTTTTGTCTCGGTCGGTCATATTCAGATGCAAGTGTGTGAATGGGCCTTTAGCGTTTGCCCGCAGCAGGAGTGGGCACTGCTGCACCTGCCCACAAAACGAGGGCGTCAAATCCCGGCATTTCTGGCATTTCCTTTGCAGCGCACTTTGACCTTAGAGGGAAAAGATACGCAGCAAAGAGAGCATTCCTTCACCTTATCTCCGACCGAACCCGGATAGCCGGGTCTTATCCTTGACGTTAAAGCCGTGGGTGTGTAAAAAATGCGCCCACAATCTTATCCAGACAATCCCAAGATTGTGGGGGCACCGGCAAACGATTGCGCGAATCTCGCGCAATGGCCGAACATTGCGTCGGTGACCTACACCGCGCAGCAATTCACCACTGTGGCACAGACACGTCGGCCACTTCGCAGATCGGATTTTACTTTTTATTGTTTCATCTATACTTCGTTCCACCGTAACTTGGCGGAGAGCAAACGCTACTGCCCCCTCAAGCCAACCAGGGCAACGAAGTAGCACGTGACAGCCCTTACAAAATATATTGGGGCAAGCACGTAACCCAAGCAGTTCGAGAAGAAGGGAAGGAGGAACTTCCCTCTTACCCTCTTTTGAGTGTCCCAGACGTCCCTTTTGTCCCACTCGGAGACTAGCCGGTCGCTCGAAATTTTTACAAAAACGGCCGTCCTCTCCTTTGAAGTCTCTTTTTCACTCGTGGCTTCGACAGCACTGAAACTGTGCACAACTAGTTAGATAGGTATGTCTCTTTCCGGCGCGCTGATTGGCTGACTGGGACCGTAGCCATCGCCGTTTGCCAAGTTACGGTGAGGAGTGTAGAAGTAGGGATTTTAGAGCTCACAACACGACTAGAAGAGTCCAACAAGGGTTTGATGCAAACGGACGTTGCACCGGAACGAGGTCGTGTAATCACAGTCACACAATGCACAATAAAGAGACAGGTTCCTGGTTGCGTCACCTAATCAGACTGACTGTTACAATGCGAGCGAAGAGGGACTGATAAGAAGCCCCAAGGGTTGATGGTAACCTCTACGAGAGAGAAATGTTTGGAACCAGAATTGCAAACGTTTGAGGTTTTCGAGTAAAACCTATATTGTAGAAACCTTAAAGGAGCTCTGCAACGATTTTAACGTTGAAAGAATTGGCACCTTCTACTTTTGACATTGTTTATCTTGTCACAAAGGACAGAAAACACACCCCCTTCCTTCGAAATGTTGCGATTCTGCCGCGTAATCGCGAGGCAAAAATGAGAATATTCCCTGACCCGCAGTCGCGAGCGGCGGCCATGAGAACCACGTGGCGCGACGTCAATGGGGGTCTTGTAGAAAGATAGCAAGTTGTGCGAATACCGGCTCGATAAAAGGTAACTCTCCTATAAATCTTGTCGCTCCAACATAAATGTAAATGCGTCGAAAACCTGGTATCATCGACAAACCTTTTATTGTATGAAGTTTTAGTGGCGCCATCTATCCTAGGTCCACAAAACCGTCAGCTCTATCTGCTACCGCGAACAGTCGCCTAAAGCCGGAGGGGGAGGAAAGGGGGGGGGGGGGGGGGGGCAGAGCTGGACGGCCGGACAGGAATGGCTAGACCCGGATGAGACTTTCCTCCTTTCACCATATTGTTCGCGCTGCGCCCGCCAACTTGTGGTCACGCGGTCGCGAGCGGATGAGTTCTCGCTGCTCACTGATGTCTCTAGAAGGAGAGCTTCACCGGGATTCCGCGCGACCCCCATTGACGTCATAGCGCACGTGACTCGGAAGTAGGTGAAGGAGTTGAGAGGTGCCGAAAACCTCAATCTTTGTCCATTTTTAAAATAAGAACTAGCACATGCAGGGAAAAGCGGTTTTTTCTTCTTTACTTCAGAAAAGTCGAGACACCAAATCCCAAATTATTTAAGCGAAGCACTGAAATTGTTGCACAGCTCCTTTAACGGCGAGTATTTATTGATCTGACCCTTTTTGTTTTTTATTTGTTGCAGCTGTGCCCAGACGCTGCCATGACCGATTTTGACTATTTCTTTCCTCGCATTTTATTTGTCTCACTTCTTCGTTACGACAACGTACGGGCTATTGCCTTTCTGGAAGATGTGGTGTCCTCGTCTCTGACGTAAGGCTTTTGTGCAGGCTACTCCGCTCCACCTTACGATTAGAACACGGAGGGACGCTACAAGCCATCCCAGCCAATCCAACGCCACCAACATATCGCGTGACCATGCGCACCGAGTGTCGCCACGCCCCTCCCGAAAGTCACACGACACACGGCATTGGATTTGCTTCCACCGCCCATAGCATCCTTCGCTGTCCATCGTCTCAGCAAGACGAGAGAAGGTCAGCAATGGCAGCCCTACCCTGGCACACGCTGAAAGCGTCCACAGACCTTTCCAGCACTTATCGCCTGGGCGAAAAACGGCGAATCACCGAACTGTGGACGCACGCGCAGCGTCTGACATACCGCACGGCAGAGCAACAGCACATGCTCGGAAGGCGTTCCACAGCCCATCGGACAAAGATGGCAGGGCGCAGAATGTGATTTTTGAAAAGGTCTATAGGCAAATGGGCACATCGATAAAGCCATGACGATCACAATTTTTTCCCTCAAGAACCCGAATTAACATCACTACCTTGCACCAAGGTGAGAGTCCACTTTTGCCTTATTTATGGACATATCATCTGGAGCCCACTGTACACCAGCACACCGTTTACAAACAAGCCTGAGTTTGCCCACACCAGGGCGTGCACACAAACCAGATCCGAAAGAAGCGAAGTGTCTGCGCCCAGCCACGCCGACAGCGGCCCCACCGCAGATGCGTGACGATAGGGAGTTGCGCTGGCGTATGTACTCCGTCTCGCCGTAGCTTGGCGAACGGCAAGGGCTACCGCCTCAGTGAGCCAATCGGCGTGCCGGAGGGAGACATTCGGCAACAGTCTATCTCACTAGTTGTGCACAGTTCTGTCAAAGCCAAAGGGTGGGAGAGAGAGAGGAAAGCTGCTTTTGTATGAATTCCGAGTGATGGATTCCGAGGGGGACAAAAGCCGCGTCCGAGACAACACAAAAGAAGGTCCGGGTAAGAGGGGAGTTCATCCTTCCCCTCCAACTGCTTGGGTTATGCCCTTGCTCCTGTACCTTTGGTAAGGGCTGTCATGTGCTTCGCCGCCGACGCAATTGGCTCGAAGGAAACATAGCGTTCTCTCTTTGCCAAGGTACTGCGAAGCAAAGTACAGCTGCCTCCCTTTCCTCTGTGGCACAAATGCTGCCTCTCAACCGCTTTTGCTTCTTTACTCGCAGAACTTTACGAGGCAGGTTTCGATATTTGCACCATTGTGAAACCCGTGCACAATGTATCGCAAACGGTTTGTGGATAACGAATGATTGCTGCCGTTGGCTGACACAAGAAAGATAATCGTCTTGGAGCAATTTTTTCCAACAATCCTCGCAACGCATTGATTTCCGTATCTGACGGACCCGGACGTACCACTGACGGGAGTGTGATGATTACACACAGTTGACAAAACCAATCAACTATCGTTGAACGCTGGAGGCACGCGTCATCATGGACGTCCTGTGCGCAACACCCACATGTCCAAAAGGAAGGGCTGCCTCGCATTTTGTCCAAATGTTGACAATCACAAGATTATGTTTGCTGCT
Organism: Ixodes persulcatus; assembly: GCA_013358835.2. Taxonomy (NCBI): domain Eukaryota; kingdom Metazoa; phylum Arthropoda; class Arachnida; order Ixodida; family Ixodidae; genus Ixodes; species Ixodes persulcatus. Next base: position 504,382 of record JABSTQ010009212.1, on the reverse strand, counting down.
CAAATTCGTGCAAAGGTCAGGGGGGGTTGGATTCTTACACTATTTCTCAAAGGTTCTACAATGAAATGAGAGCATTCTTTCGTGACACATGAGAAAAGTGAGAAAAGAGCTTGCAAGTGTCGTGGATGATTGAACCAAAAACGTGCTTTCATCTCAAATCTTGAACTGGCCCAGCTATACTAACCGGCGTGCATACTTCACCTGAGAATGATGTACAAACATGCACAAGCAAGCTGGCATGCACAAATATAGATGCTACGACTCCAGCCCACGCTTGTTGGCTTCTGCTGAGCTTTGGCTGGCTGTACGACGAAGCGTTATCAAAGGCAGAAAACTCGCCATCGTGGCAGAGGATCTGCTGGGTTAGATTATAGATAATAATAAAGACCTCTTTGGGCATCACATAGTTTGGAAAAGATATATCGCTAGCATGGCATGTGAGCAATGCATCTTTGGCAGTGATGTGGCAATAAGTTGAGGCTACGCTTTATATATTAGTCACAATGAAAGCTTGGAAGTAATTGTGAACAACAACTGAGATTGGACAAGGGTGGTGTAAGCGAAAAGTTAAGTCTCTTCGTTCGCCTCACACAGCTATTGTTTCAGGAAACCAAGAATTTCAGGATCTCTGCTGGGTATCTGCCGATACGAGAGTCCACGATGGGTTACTTGCAAGATGAAGGCTGAGACCTTTAATTAATGTAACATGTTTAATCTGGTCCTGCCCAGTCTTACAATATGTGTTCAACAGTATTTAATTTCTATGTCAAAGTTAGAGCCTACAACTGGTGTCAATTATTTGATGCTATGTCATCAAAGCTAGCATAACTTCCTCAGTGCTCTAACACTGTTAAAACTACTTGAAGCTCTGCCAGCCTTGACAATGTAACACAAAAAAGTTGATGCCGAGTATGACATATGCAAGTATGCACACAACAAGGGTAACAGCATTACGCACAAAGAAACCAGCCTACACGTGCAAACCTGCCCTCGTATCGCACATCGGCGGGTTCGAATTTCAAACAAAGTGTCCATACCATGATGGAGAATAATTGCAGCAGAGTGGATGTGCAGCGTGAAATCGCAGTTGCGTAAAATATCAAAATTTCCTGTTTCGACACGCTCTAATAACATTCTTTAAATTTCATTAAAATATAAATAAAAAAACGAAGGCCTCAAAGTGCATGTAGAACCTGACAATCACCTGATCTTCATACCAGATGTAAGCATAAAACCTGCGACCCACGCGAAAAAAGAAAAAAAAAAGGAACGGAAAGGTATGCCCACAGTAAAAGAAGCACATCGAACAGCTGTCTAAAGCCGTAACATCCACTGATAATAGTCCGAGGACAAAGCAAATTTGTTATTGTAGGGATGCTAGCAGAATGGGAGGTCAGTGTCCCCCCGAGGTACAGGGCCTTGTTTGAGCCCTCTCAACCTAGCAACTTTACGGCACACTCTACCCTTCAGACCTCCAAAAGTGTGTGGGCGCGACAGCCATCAAAGTCAAAACCGGAAAGGGTAGCAGTCGGTTCCCCCAACATTTAAGTGTGTGGAGTGCAAGAACTGCCAGCGTAGTCAGGACAGAAATGGTGGAAGCAGTTTGAATTACGAAATCTATAAAATGCTTGTTCCTTGTTTTGTTTTTCGTCTTCTTGAGCTCTAGAAATCAAGCATCAGGTAGGCTACATGTGGATGCAAGATTCAAAAAGACAACAAAAGCTGGATTCACAAAGAATGTCTCTCCTTGAAACATTTTTGCTAAGAAGTTTGTAGCTCAGGAAGTTCTTATGACGTAGATCTTAAGAACTCAACAAGTTCTTAAGGTGATGTATGATCGAACTGGTTTCTCGGAATGAACAAACCACCGACAGACCAAGGGGGGGAAAGAGAGAAACCTGTAGTGTCCTGCAACTAACGAGAGTTGAGAGAGCGTTGCTTCGCTATGACGACGGCGCGGACGGTTGGCCCGCACATGTGCTTTTCCTGTCGACGACAGAACGGCGCTGCGGTGCGTCAGCAGCATTTTTGATTGAATAGTCACAAAGCATTTGTAACGGGAATAGACCCTTTTCAAAAGTTTGTGCCGTCGCCTGTCCGCCATCACTTGATCACATACTCAGAGCATTTATGGGACATGAGAGCTGCATCGGCGTTTGGCATGAACTTGGCTCGATTGCATTCTAACTCAAGCAAGACTTTGACATTTTACTTTGAGAATAACGGAAAGCTTGTAACTTTAGCTTGAGTCATAGTTAGGAACTTCTTTGTCGTAAGAAAAGCTTAACGATTACGGCCTCAATTTTCGCACGCGTTACATCACAACTTTTTGAAGTGGGGGTCGACGACCTAGAGCCACCAAGATGTCCGCAGCCTCTGTGGTAGATTTGCCTGGTCGCCGCAGCCTCTAGTCGAGAAGTGCCGTCGACGACGACTCTGTAGGTGCCATAGGTGCCAATCTGCGCACCTTGGATCGGATTCTGTCGGTTTTCCTCATCAACCAGCCACCACGAGGGCACAACGTACCCATACCAGTGACGCACCAGCAGCCACCTCAAGCCTCGAGAAACAACGGGAAAGATGCGGAACAAAGAGCTCCATAAAGGCGGTGGCAGACTATTCACAATGAATAGATAATTTGCGAAATTCCAAACCTTAGAGGAGCACGCTGTAAACGTGGTTACATGTGCTGCACACACTTGCCTTGTCTATAGGAAAGAATCCAAGTACAAAAAAAAAAATATGATGACGAGTGCACGTGCCAAGGAGCCATCTGTTTTAAATCTTTGCTCAAAAAACTTGCCGCTGCAGATGCCGGAGAGTGCAGCACGTAAAACTACAAGACCAGTTTGGGAATTTCTGCCAATGGCCAATTGGCTAACACGGTTTCCACTTGGCATCCTCTGCATGATAAATACCGCTTGAAACGCGCGACACTCAGGAACAAAACAGTATGTTTGCATGCAGCAATGGCCAGGCTTAAGAACAATTTATAGATATGAGCTCGAGTCTGGTCAACTACATTACGGCTTGTGATCGCTTATGACAAGAGAGCACATTGGCACACTGTATATTAACAGACTGAAGGCTTCGCAGTATCTGCGAGATCAAATCTATGTGCTACCAACAAGGAATGGTTGTTTATAACATTGGCAGAATTATCTCAAGCCCACAGTGGAAGAACAATGTGTAAAAGGCTAAGGAAATATACGCATATCGAATGCATTCCGGGATAACCGCATAGATGGCGCCTAATGGGTTAGAGCCGTATATTGAGAGAGTTTTGTCAATGAGAGGAGCCGGCGGAAGCCGGGGTGGAGCGGCGGAAGCGTCGCCGTCGCCAGCGCCGCATATTTCCCCCTGTGATAATCCTGCAAAGTAAAACGAAGCCAAGATGACCTCGAAGGAGCCGCGCATCGTGGCGCAGGTATTTTTTGTTTCTGGATGAAACTGAAAGTACATATATGGATAATTGTAAGAGATTGGTGGAAATAGGGAGCATGAAGGTGCTGAGTGTGTTTACTGAGCCAGAAAAGTTTTCTGAAACATGAAGTGAAACTATGAACATAGGGTGTGCGTTCGGGGTTAGGGTCAAAATTCCCGCGGAACCTAGGCCATGGTTTGAAGCGTCCACTCGGTCGTTGTCGCGGCTGCGACTGCAATCAAAAGAGAGATAGCATGCATTCTGAATGTCACTGTGACGTCAATGTCACGTGTGGTCCCTTTCAGTTACGAAGAGCGGCAAAGCATGCTGAAATGAAATACTTGAATACATCCTCACCTAGAAATTGTGATTGGACGGTATTTGTTAAGCTCATATCCACTGCTAGGGGAATATTTCTGGCTAGTGATTGGTCACAAGAGCTGTCGACCATCGTTCCCAAGGTCATTAAACAATTTCAGCCAATGGCGAGCCCTTATTTTCGCCCTATTCTTACCAATTAATGACCAAACTCTCTACATGTACAGCTCTGTAATGGGTGAACCAGCCGTGTTTCTAGAATCAGAGAAAGAGGAGGGAAACGGATGGACAGAGGGCAGTGGCTACACCCTTCATATTGGGCAGTAGCTTGCGCCACCTAGCCAACATCAAAAACAACAAAAATCCTTACCGTTGCTCGACTTGAGGTCTCTGTGGATGAGCGAGATGGGAGCCTCGTTGTGCAGGTAGTGCATTCCGCGGGCGATTTGCACCGCCCAGTCCACCAGCACTTCCGGCGGCACCTTGCGGCCACTCAGCACCCTGTTCAGCGGTCCTCCTCTCGCGTACTCCATGACGAGGCACAAATTGGGCGGCTCGAGGCATACTCCTTTCAGCGTCACGATGTTCGGGTGGTTCAGCACCCAGAACAGCTTGGCTTCCTGCCGCACGCTCTCGGTAGTTACGCCGATGTCTTCATCGGGGTCCTGCCGCGCCGCCTTGACCGCGACTTCCTGCCCCCGCCACGAACCCCGGTAGACCTTGCCGAACCCGCCGACTCCGATAACCTCCTCCAACTCGAGCTCAGAGAAGTCGATCTCGAACGGACGCGCCGACAGGTCGGCGTTGACCGGACGAACGCCGTCGTGCCGCGTGATGAAGTTGGACGGGAAGATTCCCACCTTGTCGCCGATCTTGCCCGTCCACCAGCCGTCGTCGCCCGAGATCCGAGCGTCTTTGGACAGCACTTCGACGGTCTCGCCGCGCTGGAGGGAGAGTTCGTCGTCCCCCGACGCGTCGTAGTCGTAGATCGCCGTCCAGAACTCGATGCTGCTGTCGTCTCTGCCATTTTCCGATCGGGTTCGGGGCTGTGCCGAAGCCATGGACAGCTGGACTGCGCTCGGCATTCGGCGGGGTTGTCGAAACGCTCCGGGGTCGGTACCGCCGTGTTTTCTGGGGGAAGGTAGCGGCGTTTTTTGTTTTTTTTTTCTTTGCTAAGTAGGTTTAACGCCCTGCGCCGAGCCCACTCCTTTTAATTTTCGGAGTGGTTTTGCGGCGGTTCGGTAGCTTTCCCCTCCCCCGTGAAATAGCGAAAGCCCCCCGACGGGGGGCCTGGCTAGGAGTGTGGATGGCGGGGGGGTCAGTGGTTGATACCTACTATTTACATAGCATTAAAGTTAGGGCTACTATCATGAGAGAGGTTTTGGGAGACGGCGGGGTATCAGGCATCCGTCGCGGAGGATCGGCGGCCGCTCGGCGTGGTTGCCGCCGGCATTTCGCATACTTTCTGGCGTTGGTAGACCGCTGGCTTCATAGACGATCTACGCTTGTCACACAAACGTCACAGTAGGCACAAGGATGCTCGCCATCATCACCTCCGCCATAACTGCTGCAGCACTCCGACCTTCGGTAGACGGGGGGGGGAAGGGGGAGCTGAAAAAAACTGGGTTGAGTTTCTGCTGCCGAGAGTAAACGTTCCTCTTTAAAACCAGAATTGGTTACTTTATGCAGTACGAGAAACCGTATAAGCTATCTATAAAGTTATTGGTATACACATTATTAGTTATTAGTGGTTCATGAAAGCGCAAATGTTAGTTAAAAATACAAACGAGTGTTTGGATCGCGGGTAGGTAGCGCGGTGGTCGCCTCGCACTATCATCATCATTGCCGCGCGTTGTTTTTGACGGCAGCTGACGGCAGGCGTGGTTGTGGCGTGGGGAGAGAAGTTTCTTAGCGCGATGTCTTGTGGCCCAGATTTGCGTTATCCGAAATTAAATCGCTCATTAAACGCGCTCGCAGACTTCTTGGAAACCCACAAGGAGTTCGTAAACGCTCATATGGTCGACTTCTTCACGAAACGACACTGGGAAAACCTAGTAGACTCAGCGATCGCGGATGAATTGCTGAGCATCTCGGACCAAGTGCTGTCATCTTTCGGGACGGAGGAATTCTTCGCTTCCTCTTACGTCAAGTAAGATCGCACTTTCAGAAAACTGCTTTGTAATTGGTAGATCGGTGCTCATTATTCAGCGTGCATTTGTTTTCAGAGAACAGAAAGCCCCCGCTCTTACTGAGCTCTTGGAAGCTGTGAAGAGCCATACGCTGCCGGCGTTAGGTGCTTGTACGGAAATGGATGCAGCGATTTCACGATGCACGGACGACGCTGTCTTGAGCGAGGCTCAGTTGCGTTTGCAAGAGTGGTGCATGTCGCGAAAGAAAAACCACGAAGTGGCGATCATGGGCAACATGATCAAATCTCTGGGAGACCAGCATGACACCAGATACGTAAGTCTTTCCGCCAAAACGAAACTTGTATTTACTCTAAAAAAAAAAAAAAATGGTTATCTGAAGTTGAGAAGAAGGATCAACGCTTTCACCGTTCTATGATTCTCCTCTCTGTCTGTGTTCCTTTTCCTTTTTTTCCCCCTTTTTTGTAAGTGTTTTAACGCGTAGCATAAGTGTACTGCGGCAAAGCCAGAATCCGATATGTTTGGTGGTGTTGCTGTTGGTGGGCCCCACAACGTGACAGGCGTGGGCTGCGGCGAAGCTGCCTTGCTACAGAAGCGTTGCAAAGGCGATGGCATTGCGAAGCCAAGTCAGCTTCACTGCTTAACAGGCATGTATTGCACTAAAGTTTAACTCTTGCACCGCGAAGGTGAAAGGGTTTCTTTTTTTTTTTTTTTGCTTGTTTCGCATGTGCGACGGAAGCCGAAACTACAAGCACGAGCATGTTGCCCCTGAACGAAGTTTTCACTGTACGGACATCCTGCGTACTCGCTCCTGTAGCTTCCACTTTTCTGCGTTTCTTTTTAACGTGATATGAACAATTCGGTTTCTATTTCCGGAAGATGAAATCGGGACTTATCGGTATTTACTTTGTATGGGCGTAATTTGAGCAGGAGAAATAAATCAAATCAATCGCAAGAAAAAAACTATACAAGACTATATACAGTCTTGTATAGTATAGGCCATAGCATCAATGTATATATATACTTATATATATATTAATGCCGTCAATTTTCAAAAACAAAAACAAAAGAAGAACGCGTGACGTCAATTTTTTATTAAATTTAGCGGGGAAACCACATTGGTGTAGTGTTCACTTGACGTCAGGTTACTTTATATCAATTTTCCCGCCAAGCTTAGCGGGGAAACTGAATCTCATGTGACCTCAATTTTTCCGCTAAATTTATCGAGGAAACTGAATTGGTCTGTAGGTCCCGTGCCGTCAGGTGACGTGACATCAAATTTCCCGCTGAATCTGGCAGGTAAACTGAATTCGTGCATAGGTCACGTGACATCAATTTCCCCTATAAATTTAGCAAGAAATGGACGGACGGACGGACAAACTTTTGGGATTAGGGGGTAACGTTAAAAAAAAAAAATCATTTTATGCTTTAAAAAAAAAACAAAAAAAATTCACAAACAATGGTTAAAAAAAAGAGCTCTCCTTTAGCTAAGAAAGGGTAAAAACACAGGCACACGGAACGAAAAAAGAAAACGGTTGAGACTTGTTTTGTCTTCTTTTTTAATTGTTCCGTGTCTTCGGTTACTATGGAACTCCTTCAGTTGTTTGCTTCAACCATTATAATTAGTTAATCTCTGAAAGACACCCTTTACGATTACGAGGATTACATGAATATCCATGTTGTACTACTTTATCCCGAGATCCTTTGCGGTAGAGTCTCCTATAAAAAAAATATAAATAAACTAATAGCATATACGGCACAAAAATCACTCATTTGATTGTATTATTTAAATTGACGCATACAGTGTTTTAGAACATGAGAAGCGGAGAAGAAAGAGGAGGGGGGGGGGGGGTTGCTTTTCTTAACGCCTATTGCGCCGAGGCTCAATAGGCAGAACATCATGTTTGTCGGCGCCAAGCTTAAAACCTTTAAGGGTGTTTGACATGTGGCCTATGGTAAAGCTGAGGTGGTGAACAGACAGAACGTGAGTTGCAAGTTTAGCCCTGCCTGGCATGTTCCCAGTTAGTATTTTTGTTTTCTTTGTTTTCTTCCAAGTTCAGCAAACATTCATGGTAGCGTTCTTTTTTCTCTTTTTTTTCATTTTGATTTTAATTAAAAGTAGGGGCAGATCCTTCGCGGGAAAATTGAATTGGTGTATAATTATGCACCGATTCGGGCTTCTCAGTGAATTCAGCGCCGACACACTTCCCGTCATATTTTAAAGAGGCAAGAAGATGTGATTATAATGCAATTCATTGCAAAGGTTCGAGCGAACTGGACAAGAATAACGAAAATAATTCCTGTAGAAGGGGAACAAGAGAGGTCCCGGGTTCGATACCCGAACCAGGCGGATTTTTTCGCCTGGTTCGGCGCATCAGTGATCTAGCTGTGTTTGGAGATTTGTGTTTGTCCTTTGTCCCTCTTGTTCCCCTTCTCCAGGGATTATTTTCGTTATAAGATGTTGTATGCCTTTTTGTTTTTTTCTTGAAACTCTGTATGAAAGTGTGTGAATCATTTTTTATACATTTTTTGTAAAAAAATATTAAGAATCAAGCTCTTGTCTGAGTGGTGTCGCGCAACGGGGGGGAAGAAAGGGGGGGGGGGGGGCAGGTTTGTTGCCTCCCTTCCAGAGAATTCATACATTCGCACAAATATCGGCCCCCGCCCCCTTTCCCCCTCCCCCGTAGACATTTCACTCCGGGCAGCCAGCACTTTGACGTACGGGCTTCTGCCTTTTGGCTGCCTCAGGCTCTCGGCTGGATGGAAGTTTAGCCAATAAACCCCTTTGAAAGAAGAGGGAAATTTCCCTCCCTCTTTGTCTCGCCGCTCTGGCCGCTCCCCCATCTCCCGAACACTCCCGACGCCCGTGGCGTAGTGGCATATAGTGACGTCATTTTCTTCCCCGCAACTTTGGAGCCGGAGCATCTCTTCCAATTCTTTTGTTTGGAACTTAAAAACAACTCAACTCGTCACCTCAAAAAAAAAAAAAAAAAATTGTTTTGCGCATTGTTTATACGTTGCGCGAAGAAGTTCTTACAATATTTGATTGTCGGAGAAAGAAGCGATGCTTTTGGCGTTTGGAACGTGTACGTTTTAATAATATTAATATCTAATCTAAAGTGCACCTATAATTCTCCACATAAAGGGGGAAATTAGTAATACTTTTCGACGAGCCGGACATTTTTTCTATTAAAAGTTGTAAGGGACAAATCAGATAGAGTTCATATAATAATCTAATAGACAGTTAGAGTTAATATAATAATCCAGAGATGAAAGTCTCACGCATTGCGGCCGCTTTAGGTAAGGCATAGACGCGGACATGACGGTTGGGCCCAGATCACTGGCGGTTAAAAAAAATCGTCCACGAGGTGACTTTTCCGTATTGATGAGACGAAAATGCATTCATTTATCCAGTCAACGTCCCCGAAGATGTCTAACGAGACATGACTGCGTACGCAACGAACCAGGAAAACATCACCTGTGGGTGATTTCTTACAGTGTACTATATACAAAAGAAGGTCATTTTTCTCTCGGCGGCCATCGGTACTGATTGTTCACAACGATAGACCGAAGCTGCACCCTTCTCCTTCCAGGTTGTGGATCTGGGCAGCGGCAAGGGCTACCTGTCCGGCAACCTCATCTCAGCGCACGCCATGACGGTCCTGGGCATCGAAAGCGCTGCGGGGAACAATCATCGAGCGGAGACCCGTTTCTCCAAGATCGAGCGGGCCTCGAGAACTAGACGAAACCCCAGCGCCGTTCGGAACGCGACAGTCGCGAGGCTTAGCGCCCAGGACCGGTCCACGGACGAAAGTGCCGAGTCGTGCTCCGACGAGGGCCCGACACCACCGTCGGGAAACGGCGGCGGACGCTTTCGGACGTTAACCGCTCGAGTGGACGAAGACTTCGACCTGGGCGAGGCGCTGAAGAAAAGTTTCGAGGACGAGGGCATCGATGACGTCATTCTGTGCGGTCTGCATACGTGCGGTGACTTGGCGACGAGCGCGCTCAAACTTTTCGTCAGATGTCCGCGTGCGAAGGTTCTGTGCCTGGTCGGCTGCTGCTATCATCTCATCGAAGAAGAGTTCGTCACACCGCAGAACGGTTGGCTGCTTTCTCTGTCAATTTGCTCCGATCTTGAACGTCGTACTGACAACTAACTCACTTTTATAGTAGGTGGCGCAAGTTACCGCCAGATATGGTACAAGCACTAGCATACATACATCCACCCAGTAAACCACGTATTGAAGGGACTCTTCGAAAACTGTTGTCTGACAGCCTCGAAAATTCGTAGAAGAGCCCAGACACTTTTTTTCGAGCCCTTTAGTACTCAGTCGTTTGAGTTGTCTATTATTGTTTTCGGGACATCACGGAAATTGTCATGAGTCATCTTGCAAGGCTCGTGGTGTTAAAAAAGAGTCAAGATGAGGTATTTATTTTAAAATGTATTACAACGGTCGGCACTGCATGCAGAACCACTCGTTGCGACAAACGGGAACGAAATATTTTTTAAATTATTTCTTCGTTAATACTCTCAAACGAACGCACAATATATAATACAAGTTAAAGTTTTTCTTTCTTTCAGAAGGGAAACAATTTGGATTTCCCATGTCCCAAGCGCTGCGGAAGCGGAAGTACGTTCTTGGGCGAAACGCCCGCATGTTGGCAGCTCAGTGTGCCGAGAGAAACAAGGAGGAGAAAAAGGTGAGGTTTTCTTTTGTCTGTACGTTTTTTCACCTTTGTAAAAGAGTGACTGGCTTTCCAGACGAACCTATATTCAAAAGAGGTTTCAAGGATTTCATTTCGGTTGAGGGTTCGGACGGCCGTGCATGGTATTAGACTCCAATCTTGAATTCTCTCGAAAACCTCGGTCGAGCAGGCCCAAACAAGTTTGAAATAGGAGCAAAGATTGACACAGGTATAGACCTTTCCAATGATCGACTTCTGTGGGCTGCCATAGCTTTGTCTAGTGTGTCTCTGGAACGGAACGTGTTCTTGCACAGTAGCTCTCTTCCACGAAATACGAGACGCCGAGCATGCGTTCGTATAGCCCAATGACTCGGCATTTTTCGCCTGGGTGGAGCCAATGAGATTGCGGTTTTAGCCAATCAGAACACCGATGAACCGATCATGAAGCAAGTTGTTACGTCGTAACAAAAACAGTTCTTAAAAAAAAAAAAAATAACAGTTTGGGTGGGACACGCGTGTCAAGAAATAAATTTTACACGAAAAAAAAAAATGTTTTTAGAGCAATATTGACGGCGAGAGATTTATTTGTAATTCTGCACGCAAAGTCCATGACGTCACGGAATGGTCATTCGCTCGTTCGACCTCAACGAGATGGTCATTCGCTCTTTCCACTTCAACGTGAAAGCGAAGCCTATCCACCTCTCCTCCACGCACCCGAAATGCCGAGAGAGAAAACAAGTAGAAAGGGAGGTGACTACCGACTAAATCGCGTCTCGCGCCGTCAATATTGCTCTAAAATATTTTGTTTTCTGCGTAAAATTAATTTTTTGACACAAGTGTCTCAACCAAACTGTTAAAAAAAAATCTTTTTTTTAAGGGTCTTTTAAAGCGGAATGTTAACCTGCAACCGCCCCCCCCCCCCCCCCATCCTCCCCCCTTCCCCATCCGATCATGGCCCGCGACCAGCGGCATCAATGCCCGACAGTTTACGTTATCTCATCTTGTTACATCACTGATACGCGAACACAAGGTCACATCGGCGATAATTTCATTTTTCTGTTCACAACACTGCCATCGCGATGTTGCTGCTATGTTGTTGACACGCAGAAATACAGAACCACGTTAATTGCCAGTTGGCACTTGGCTTCGGAAAACAGGGCCGAACTCAGCACAGAAGGCACCCGGCGGCAAAACCTGCCTGTCTTGGACGCAGTTTCCGCGGTTTCCATTACGTCGTCAACATCGAAAGTACGTCGAAACTAGGGGTGTCGCGAACCGGTCGAGGTTCGAGTTCGACCAGGTTCGACGTTTTCGACCTTCTTCTGAAAAGTTCGACAAAGGTTTGACTCAGGTTCGACTGCTATGCGCATGCGCGACAGGCTGGCCAGTTGGCTTCGGATTGGATGGTGATGGCTAAGGGATGAATTAAGGGCAGCACTGATTCGTTATTGTACAAAAAGAAATTAAGTTATTAACTTCAGTTTATTTTAATTGTAACTGTTCATTAAATTACAATAACCCTTTGCATAAAAAAAAAAATTCTCCAAACTTAGACATGTTTGTACCAAGGTCTGGCCACACTGTCCACAAAGTCGAACCGGTCGAATCTGGTTAAAAGTTCGAAGGTTCGTCGAACCGGTTCGACCCCGTTGAACCCCGAAAGTTCAACCTAAAAATCTGGTTCGACAAAAGTTCACGACACCCCTAGTCGAAACGTCGTTCTGCAATCCGGAGACGGCCATCTTAGCCCAGTGTACGTAGCGCTGCTGGCGCTGCTCCGGAAGTTCGCTGTTTCGTTTGCTCGTTTGATAAAATTGGTGGTAAAAACGTCAATGCAACCGAAATGGTCTGCACGTTTGGTCCGGGAGACGGAATTACAGGTGGCCTTTGCTGCCGCTGAAGCTCAATCAACTCAACATTTATTAAACAACGCGCGCGACGTGCTCGAAAACGAAACCGAAAGAAGATGAGCCGGGAGGGCGGAGCCTTTCTCCCGTCTGCCTGGAGAAGGAGAAAAACGTCTCGTTTCTCCCTTCTTTTTGTGTCCGCCTGGGGGCGCGTCAGTAGAAGGGAGGAAAACGCGCCGTTGCCACCTTTTTCCTCCTTTTTTTTAGAGTGCACGCCCTCCGTTTCTTGAGCTGCCAGCGACTATGAACACTCGCAGTGGTGGAACTGCTGCGCCATTTGCGCCAAACTGCGCCAGAACGAATTACCTGCTACATGCTGCTCCAAAGGCTGTATTTGTGCACAATTTGCGCCATGTCTGCTCCGAAAAAGAGCTGTTCCCGAAAAGGAAACTGAAAGTGTCTGGCACGTGACATTCTTGGCGATGCCAGTGAAAATTAAGAAAGTACAGATTTCTTTTTTTTTTTTATGCCTGAGTGCTATGTTCAAGAGTAGGGCTGCGCGAATATTATAATTTTATAATAGTAGTTTTAAATAATACGTTATTTGATATTCGCTCCCAAATAAACTGCGATAGTCATACTTTTCGAAGTGTTGATCGCGGCGGGGTAAACCCCTTGAGTGCGCTTCCCCTCAAGCACAGGTGGATTGTGGAGAAGCAATACCCGCGGAGCGGACACAGCGATCTCGCGACTCGCTTCGCGCCAGAGCGCTTAGGCGAAAAACACACCTTCAAAGTAGTATGGTGCACGCGCGCGCCTAATGTATTAAAAAAAAAAAGGGAAATTTTGTGATTGTTGATATTACATTGCAGTAAAATCTTCAAAATTTAACTGTGGCTATTATGCAAGGGTACATCTTAGGCAGCGATGTTCTAAATACCTGTGTTCATCACTTGTGTGTGTGTGTGTGTGTGTGTATGTGTTTTTTAAATTCAGAATCGAAGAAAATATTTTCATGTAAAAAGAAGATTTACAAGTCCCCTCAATTAGGTATGGGAGGGCTCCCCTATATAGGTTTAATTTTATGTAAAATCTGTCATGTACTTGCCATCCCATTGTAGGTACTGGACGTTCTGAGGTTCTGGGGATTAAATTTAACGGAGCTCATGAGTGGTCAATTAGGAACAGCCTTCGTGAGTCCACCTGAATTTTTGTTTAAGCATGGTGTAACAGTAGTCAAAGGCACGGAGAAAGGCGCAAAACTCTTCAATAATCAAATAAAAAATATTCGGCCAAAACAACTATTCACTTTGAATTCGCTTGGAACCCAAAATGCATTATTTGCACATGTCTAACGAAGAGTTATCGGTTCTTGTGCGAACGGTGCTCACATCGATCGCAATGAATAGCTAGCGCTATTCATTGGGATCGGTTAGAGTAGCTATGTGCTCCGCTTAGCTGCTCTATGAACAGCAGCAGTTTGAATACGAGCGAGGGCAGTGCGAGACACGTTCAACACAAAAGTGTCTGTTTGATGTCCAACTCGCGACAATTACGTCACCGTGATACAAACCCCTCTACAAAGTAGCCAAAAACGTATTTTTACGTCAAACACAGATTGAAGACGCCATCGGTACTCCTAAGAGGTTAATTGAGACATCTACATAATTGCCGGCATATGATTGTTTCATAAATAAATAAATATCTGTACAGGCCAGGTTTTAGTCTCCCAACGCTCCAACAATTGTAGCTTTTTTTGTACGGGCTAGCTTTCGAAGAGATTGTTTGAAGCTTTCTGACATGAAAGCTCAAAATTGTCTGCTCCCAAAGTGGGAATATCTGCTCCGAAACCCGATTTTCCCTGCTACAAGAGCTGCTCCAAATCACCATGCACTTGTCAGTTCCACCAGTGCACTCGTGTTATTCGAGTCCCTTGCTCGATATAATTTCGACGACAATAGAGAGTTTCCGTAGATCGCTTCCGCTGTTCCTTAACGTTCTTCACAACCCGCTACGAGATCCGGAACTCTGCAGTCAAGGCAAGCGGCACGCATGCGCACCAGCAGCGTCTTCGTTGCGGAAAGCGTAACGGAGTAGGTAACACAACCTACGAAAACTCCCTAATAACTCCTGCCTATTAGGGAGTTTTAGTAAATCGTTCCGATACCTTTTATAATAGGGAGTTTTTGTAGATGATTTCGCCGTCCCGCAACTCTCTCCGCAACCGGCTTCGATACCCGGAACACTACCGTTAATCTGCGCGCAGGCGCAGTAGTGGCTTCTTCATTGCGGAGGGCTTAGAGGAGGGGGCAACGCGGTCTACGAAAACTCCCTATTGGGGACTTTTAGCAAACCATTATCGTGTTCCGCGTACCCACACCTCAGGAGCCTCTGAAGCATGCTTTTGAGCTCGCGCTCCGTGGTCACGGTATCGCCCGGGCGCGCGCTTAAAAGCATGCTTCAAAGGTTCCGTGCGCGGAACACGGTAACGGTTTTTTATAAGTCCCTAATTATACTTAGAGCCACTGTATTTGGTAGCGTAGCTGCCAGAGTAGCGACACGACGCAAAAATATCTAGATGCACGACGTCAGAAGCGCCGATAGTGATCTCCATTTTGGGCCTGGGAGGTTGCCATGGTAACCGTGCTGCTAGCGACGCTGGGCGGTATTTTGTTTAGTCTAGTTTCACTGATGTCTCCATCCGTTCATTGAAAAGTGGTAAAAGACGTTTTGTGTTTGCCCGATCACCAAAGGACATCCTAGTGGTTATTTCCCCCGGCCCGGTGGTAGTTGCAGGGGTGTAGAGAGAAAGAAATTGGGTATTCAAGTGGAAAAGGAAAGCCTTTTTTTTTTTAGGCTAGGTGGCGAAAGCTACCGTCCGTTACAAAGGGTACAGCTGCTATCACCCCTCCATTCATGTTCGGCTCTGTAGGTTACTATGGAAGCTGAGCCAGTTCAGCTCGTTGCTATGGCACCGCGTGTGAAAAATCGCGGTGAGAGGCGGCACAGGGAAAAGCGTGGCGCTACTCTGGCAGCTACGCTTCCATGTACAGTGGCTCTAATTCAGGCACGTAGCCAAGGGGGGGGGGGGGGGGGGGGGGGGGCGGCCCGGCCGGTCTACCCCCCGAAATCTTTCATTTTGCTGGGACCTCCTCTCCCCCCTCCCCCTCATACAGCATTTTATCATGGCGCCCCCCCGAAACAAAGTCCTGGCTACGTGCCTGCTCTAATTATACCCGATGACGAAACGATCCATCGGGTATCCTTATTGGAGCGATCTACTAAAGCTCCTTATTATATTTCTACCGTAGCCTTTGCGTACGGATAAGGGCCTGTCCCAATAATGCGCCATCACCGCTTTCTTGTCCCCTGATCAAAGGGGCATGACAACGCAAGCAAGAACGACCGTCTGCGCTCCTTTCAGGTTCTCCCAAACTCGCTCTTCTATCGCGCCCTCTTGCAACTGGTACTCAGCGAGAAGCTGGGCGACGAAGCAGCGTCCTTGGATCAGGTCAAGGTTGGAAAGCTGGGTTCAGCTTCTTCGAGCTTTACGGACTACGTCTGTAGGGCGCTGAACAAGCTAAAGCTGCGACACGTCGGGGTAGGTATACTGCGCCATCGAGTTGCAAAAAGTAGCCTTATACATCAACGCGCTGCTTACAAGTGGCCCTATACAGCACGCGCTTCTAGCCTTTAGGCTTTCGCCGGAGTTTGACTGCGCGTGCAACGAGGTGTTATCAAAGATAGAAAGCTCTTGCTGGAGGTGGAGCATCGGCTGGCTTCTTTAACCTGACGTGCGCGGTTGAAAGCGACGTCGCTGTGGTCGGCAACCCACGATTGGCCGAATGCTGACTACGACGTCAGCAAAGGATTTCTCATCGACGTAAATAAGAGGGATATAAGAACTTGAATTTTGACGGTGTTGGCAGTGTTGCTTTCAGAGCGCTATGATTTCAAGCTCCCACCATGCTAATTACAAACACCATCGAACTTGTTCTTCACAAGGTAATGACGTCACGAGAGGGAACCATAGGAGGACGCCACCAAAACATCTCGCCTAAAGTCCCCCGATAAAATTTACGCTTACAAGTACCGCCAACCATTGTTGTGGAAACGCGCGAGACGCGACCAAGAGCAGGTGCTCCGCCGCCACTCGCTTCCAAAGGCCGCTCATTTCAGTGCTGCGCCTCCATTTGGTTCCAAGGGCCGCTCGAGTCATCGGTCTTGTGCACTGGCGCATTTGACGCTACTTGCAAGACAAGCGCTAACACATCGAGGGGCTTTAATCTCGCCGCTAAGATGGTCGTGTCATTCAATGCTTACGCCTAAGAAAAATTTGTTTCGTGTTCGTCAGCAGTACCATAATGTTCTACGACGTGTTTCTCGAAACGCGGGCCGAATAGCTCCTGCAGAAATTGTACGCATCGCACAGAATAAAGGTTGATGTCGTACATTAATTTCTGCCCAATGGCGTATTTAGAAACACGTTTGGTAAAATTGAGTTTCTCATTACTTCAGGTTGAATAACTTTTTAATGAGTGCATTTAAAATTATGGTTTTAATTGGAAACTTTCTGGACATCCTCAAAAAACCACTGAATCAGAGCACCTTACAAAAATACAAGCACAAAGACGCACCCTGAGAGAGGTGCGCCTTTGTGCTAGCGGCCCTGCTAGTGCAACCAAAGCGCGCAAGTGCCTCCTCGCCTCCGTCGGACGAGATAGTGAAGTGTGGCGCGAGCCTGCGAAATGAAATGCTGTAGTGTTTCAACGACAATACATAAATAAGCTTTTATTCTTGGGTTCATCTCCGTCATGCAAAGAGTGATGCGCATGTGAGTTGCGCGCCTTGGCCACGGGGGAGCAGGATCGCTGGCGCGGAGATAATGCTCCGCGTGCCATACATCCTCGTAAAGTGGGCTGATCTAGCGGTTTTCGATAATGTCCACAAGGTTTCTAATAGAAACCATATATCTTTAAATGTACCGATTAAAAAGTTAATTACTCGGAAGTAATTAAATACCCAACTATACCGAACGTTATTATAATCTTCCTAAATAGGCCTTTCAGCAGGACGTCAAGCTTTCTCCTGTGCTATGTGCACTTTTTGTGCGAGCGATCCTTGGCCCGCGTTCAAGAAACGCCCTGTATAGAAAACTACGAAAACGCCCTGACGCGGATGCGGCCGTAGCGCATCGGATCGAGATTTGACTATTGTAATTGGTAGCAGATTGGTAGAAGAGGAAGGAGTAGGAAGACAGGCTGCGTGCGATGGGTCCCTGCTCGCTTCGATGCACTACAATCGCATTCATGGAAACGCAGGCAGTGTACGCTTGTAGTCGGAGGTAGAAAAGGAAAGACCGATTAAACTCCCGGTGCAAGCAATAATAAATAGGACTTAGAGAACATTGCAGGACGCGGACCAGATGATTGAGATAGAACATTTTAAATCTGACACTGTAGCGAAATGAAAAAAGACAAGCACGAAAGCAATTTAAAATGTTGCGACTGTGTGCACATTTCATTATTATTATTTTTTTTTTTTACGTAACAGTGCTTGTTGTGGCTACCTTCAGGTTCAAAAACGATCACTTCCGTTTATTTTTATCTCTCGGGATATCTCGCAGATCACACCGGATGAAATTCGAGCCTACGAAGAGGAGTACACGAAACAGCTAAGAAGGCTGACTGCCTTCCAGCAGATGCGCATAGCCTTTGCCGCCTGCGTCGAAGCATTGGTGCTGCTCGACAGGCTAGTCTACCTTCTGGAACAGGTAAGCGTAAAAACCACCGCTTGTCGCGTTAAAAAAAAAAAAATAAAAAAGAAGGGCGAAACAAAAAAGGAATATACGGAGTCTGCAAGTGTTCCACTCCTACCCGATAGATGGCGTCAATTTGTTATCTTGTCTCGTCTTGAGAGATCACGAGCCTTGTACATATAACTCTCTTTCTCCCTCTCTATATCTTTCTCTCTGTCCTCTTTGGTCCCATCTCGCCACTCCACCGTCTCGGATGACTACTGTCAAGGGAATGGCGGCTCATTTCATTTTCATGTAAACAAGACGTTGGAACAACAGAGATCACAAGAGATTTTAAGGCAGACGGTCGTAAGCAGTCGCAAGTGTGTGAACCTAAACTGCGACGACGGCCGAGGCGCTGCACACAGTTTGCTGCACACATGTCGTAAACTCAATCACACTGCGCAGTGCACACTATACCATGACGTCATGTGGTGTCGCACTGACACGTGACGCCATTTTGTCATATGAAGTCATGACGTCACGTGAAGTAATGGTATTACGTGCCGCGACATGATGAGCGTCGTGGTGTCACTTGACTTCGCCTGACGTAAGGGAATCACGTGCCGCGACATCACGATGCCACGTCATGGTGTCACGTGACACCGTGGTGTTTGGCGGGAAATGTTTTTCCGCCAAATTTAGCCTTGAAAATTTACGGTGAATTTAGCGGGAAAGGTTTACCGCTACACTTAGCGGGAAGAGTTTTCCGCTAAGTTTGGCGAGGAAACCGTTGCGAAACCTCGCCAATGACGGCTGTTGCCGTAAAATACTGGTTTTCTTAATTCATTTCGCTTTTTTTCTTTCTTTTAGGAAGCTGTTACAGACGCCCACATCGTCCGACTCTTTGATCCAGTGACGTCGCCAAGATGTTACGCACTTTGCGCCGTCAAGAAAACCGCGCGCGAAAAGTGTTGATGTGTAGTTTACGTTTACTCCCCATCCGCCAGAGCTTCTTTTTTTTTTTTTTTTTTTTTTTTTACGAATCTCGAAAGCTTCGGACATTCTATGCACGAACTCATCCCTATTACGTCACACGGTGGTGTCGGCTAGGCCAAGTGGGCTAGCGCATATGCGTCACTCTTTAAAAAAAAAAAAATAGTTTTTGCACACGCGTGGCGTGCTTTTGAAGGAATGAGCTCGTGGCGTGAACTCTGTTCCTCCCAAAAGGTGGGTCAAGATGGAGGCCGCGAGCTGTTCGGGCCAATCCGGTATCGGGTGAGTGACCACGTGACCCTAGGCTTAGCGTATCGCTGCGTCCGATCGCGAGGTCACGTGGCGGGCTCGCATCCTATGATTGATTCGCGTGACTCGTAGCCTTTTGTTGGGTCCGCCCTTGATCTAAACAGAGTGTGTAAGGGCAGTGACGTATCTCTGTCATTATGGTACCTCAGTGGGCTCAAGACCCGCCCTTGCAGCTGCAGAGACATCTAGCTTCTCATACTATTCGGAGCATCGTCAGTGGTATATCGCGTTGGCGATAAAGATTGGCGTCCATCGACCATCTATGAGACTTATAGATGGTCGATGCGCACACGTGGAAAGTGTGCGGGAAGACCGTTTTTTACCTGCCATGTTTCGTAATGGGTAAACGTAAATACTGAGGCGTGGAAAACAAAAAATTAAAGCGCACGCGCGCTTTGTTTTAATACATTCATGTGTAAAAGTACAACGAACAGTATACCAGATTTCCGTTTTAACGAAATAACCATGTGTGAAAAATTAGAGAACGTGGATGAATAGGTAAAATAAAATCGGCCCTTTGTTTCTGGGATTTCAAAGACCTATAAACAAAACAAACCAAAAAAAAATGTCTCTGCCGCTTTTTTTTTTTTTCTTTAAGGCCGGCACACTTTTGTTTTATTAGTTGCATGTTAATTACCCCAAGTTAGCAGATGTATTGCCCTGACTCAATAGACGTGTTGCAAAACGTGCACGCCATCTGCGGCGCCGAAAGGAGTGCCGGGAACGATCTGTAGAGAACCGGTTGTAACAGACGACGGAGGAAGCGCAGGCGAGCAGTGGGCCTTTTCCGGAGTTTCCGCGCGGCGCATGCGCAGCAGCAACAGACAGGAGTCCGCCATTTTTGGTGGCGTGGCGCGTCCGGCTCGGGACTGCGGGAGGCAGCGGTGGTCGCGCCTTTCGAACTTCTCCAGCACGCCCCAACGCTGTTCCGTTGGCTGTAGCAACGAGAGCAAGCGTTGTCGCGGTTTACGTTTCTTCAGCTTTCCTTTTACAGCCGGCACCCGGCGAAGTCGCAGCTGTGGATTCGGCTCGGGCAATCTGGCGAAACAATGTGGATGGCTCCTAAAGGCCCGTGTTTGCAATTGCCACTTCAAGGAATGTTCATTTTTTTGTTTCTATATTTGTCATTGGTGTGGAAATGCAAGTCGGCAGATTGATTAGGTATGCTGCCGTGTCGCTTGTGTGCCACGCAGAGCGAGCGCCTCGGAGTTTGCGTTTTTGGGATGCATGGTGCGTTTGACTGGCGCACGTTTTTGCTTGCTAAAGTGACGATCTCGCGTTTCTACGCAAACTGCCCGTCTGCTTTTTGGTTGTTGTAAACATTCGACCACAGTTTCCAATTATGTATAATGCATTGGGGTAAAGTGGCTATGCTGCGCAGTTTGTTGCTATGGGCACACCCGGAAAGGAAAAAGGGACCTCGACCGTATCAATCGACTTGATGAGTTGTCTTCATGTATGTATCGAGTAAAGTAATTAGTTTTGCAACATTGTCTACAGGCTCGAGACTCAAAACAGACAAATGTAGCCAACTTCGTGGGTTTTCTTTTTTTTTTTTTCTTTTTTATGGTTTGCAGTTACACACAGCTGTAGCCTGAAGTGGGGTGACATCAGTGCCGAGGCTCGCTCAGAAATCGGCGGCTGCGCGTATGCATCTTAAATATTTCCTCAAGATGTATTTTAGTGGTGAATTTAAACTTTTGAAATTTCAAAGTGTTACTCTCTTTCTGTAAAAAACGAGACCAACAAACTTGCCAGGGTCAGCGGCGCTACGGAGCGTTGAAAACCCTCGCCTCCGACCGTCGTATTGCCTGACCGGACGTCGAATCGGACGGTTTCGTCGTACATGTGTTTCGCGCTTAGTCCCGAACGCGTCCGCCGTTGACCCGGACAAGTTTGTTGATCTCATTTTTCACAGGAATGGAGCTACGCTTTACAATTTCACAAGGTGAAATCCACCACTAAAATATATCCTCGATGAAAATTTGACATTTGTATACGTGCATGCGCCGATTTGTTCGGACGATTTTAGAGTGAGCCTTCACATTTATGAGAATACATCTTGACAATTAAGATTTTCGAGCAAGATAAACAAATAGCTCGCAGTTAAAAAAAAAAAAAAAAAAAAAGCTTGACTTAACTGTAACCAGGTCTTGAATATTTTCTGAATTTACGGCCGGTACTGCATATAACATGAATCCTAGTTGAAAGTAACCGTTTGTACTTTCTTATTAGTCAAAGAGGGCTTTAACTGTGTCGCCAGTCACAACGGGCACTACGGCGAAGTCCGTCGTCCATTCACTCGGAAAAATCTACAAACACGAAGTCGTCCGTAGTCAACGCATTCATTGAAAGCAAATGTACTCGTCGATCCCGTTGGATAGAGTAAAAACAAGAGCTGAGCGCCTTTACCGAGCTTGGAGCAGGCAGAACCGGAAGTCAGGCAGGCCATCAAAAACGTTTGTCCTGCTTGCCGATGGATGGCGCCCATGCTAGCAAACCCTATACAGTTACTCTATCGGAAAAGCCTCATTGCGCTACCCTCTCTATCGCTCGCTCTCTTCAATGTCGCATAATAGATGCGCAGGAGCAAGACAGGACTTCGCGCGTGGCCTTTTCAGATTTTCGCAAAAGGTATATTGTCTCTCACGGAGGACATACAAAATCACCCTTTCTTGAGGCAGATCACAAAGAAAAATGCATACAAGCAATCTGACTGCAACAAGGCGTGGAGTTGGGCTGTTTCTATCTTGTTTTGTTTTGTTTCACTCTTCCCCGGCTCTTGCTGTTTTGTACAGGAGTAAAATATTCAGTTGCCTGTCGGCGCTGTGTTTGTGTGCTCCTTCCTCTGATCCTCCGTTTTATCGAGTTTTTTTTTTTAAATTAAAACTTTGATTGTACGGTTTTTTCATTAACTACGAGCCAATAGACCATTTTTAAAAGTTGCGATCTGATTCTCAGGAGGTCAGTCTATTCGCAAATCCAGAGAAGGTGACGCCACCCAGCGGAAAAGACGCGAAGGAGAGAAGCGAGGAGCTACCGCTTCTATGCTAGTGGACAGCAAAAACTCACGCGCCCTGGCGGCCGAAATGGGAACGGAGGAAAGGAGATTAAACTGCACGCTGTCGGGGTTGCCCATACTCTAGAATGGTGGAGGGGTCGACACCAATGAACCTGAAAATTAGGACACACATGGCAGACGGTATTCCTTACGTTCACCATTAAAATCGGCGTCCCAGAGCTTTAAAACGGCAAACTTGGTAGATTACGTGCCAAACCAACGCACGACATCTGGCACGCTCTAGCGAATAACCGAAATATCCCGGTTACACGGCGTTTTCTCCGCAACAGACTCCGTCAGGTTGCAGGCACCTCGGCCGGGATTCGAACCCGCCAACCGGGGATACGTAGCCCGGATCTTTCGGACTCACCGAGGCGGCTGGGCTGACTCTTGAAAAGCCTGAATGCTCCGAAACTTCCCCCTGCCTGCTTTCAGTAAGTAGTTTCTAAAAGTGAGGCTAATAGCTGGTCAGTGTAATGATGCCACCTTTTTTTTTCGTATTCGTTTACGGATTTTCGGTTCGCTTCGTTAAAAAACAAAACAAAAAAAAAACCTACAAAGTATAAAAAAAAAAAACTCGTCAATTTTTGCTGTTGCTACTTGGTGAGCGAAGGACCGCCTAATATGCAGACGACGAAAACAGCTGTTCCGTTTCGCAAACGCAAAAAAAAAAAAATAATAATTTGGAATGGAGCAGAAGGGAGAGGGGGATCTCGTTGCCTAGCGACCGCGGGTCTGTTTACAAATGGAGGCGGGCACGCTGGAACGGCGTCGCCAGCGGGACGCGAATTCTGGGATTACATGATTCGATGGCAGGCGGCAAACTTTTCGCAGTAACTTCGAGCTGAACGACTGTGGCGGTGAGGGGTTTTTGGCCGCCATTAAGGCCGCTCTCCGATGGCCCCCCTAGACTGGGATTTGGTGCTGAGTGTGCCCCTCCGAGACGATGAAGACGACGAAACGGCTCAGCTCTACGACGATCTCTACGATCAGCTGATCAAGGCAAGTTTGAAGTGACGGTTACCATGGGGGAAAGTTTTGTTTTAAATTAGTTGTACTGAAGTCGAGACCAATATATGGTCCTTAGATTAGAATAATTGGATACTCTGTCCGCATTTTTGCCAACGGATATATAGCTTCGAAATCGCCGGTTGAATCATCCGGACGCATGAGCTCCCGTGATTGCACACTGTTTACGATGACGTCACTGCGGGGAAGCGCTCTCGGAGTTTAAAATGCATTGGTTGGGTCAGCGTGGCTAAGAGATACAACTCGTATTCAGTCAAGGTTCAAGGTTCATTGAGTTGCCTCAAGGCTCAAATTGTAGCCGTTTTTACACTTATCAACGCGTTCACCTTAAGAAAGTAAGAATAAATAAATGTATGTATTGTTGCTTAGAAGGAAGTGAGCTAACATGTGATGGCTTATAAAGGATCAGAGCTTCCAAATTTATTTGTGTAACCAAAAAAAAAACCGATTTGTGTATATCGTTGTATTAAAAAAAAAAAATTCACTTTAAGAGACACCGAAAAATGGAAAGAACACTGATGCAAGACAAAACAGAAATGTACCTTGGTAGGAGAGAAAGAAGTCTTCTACTTGTTAACGCAGTTTAGATTTAGGTTTCTGTAGTACCAGCTTGAGTAAACGGTACTTTCAGTCAGACGCTGTACTAGATAAGCACAACTACAAAAGTACAAATACTGAAAAGGTGATGTCGTATGAGATACTGGTCAACCTCGGCCGGTTTCGCAGGCATACAAAAAAAGAAATCTTGCATTTAGCTACGCGCACTAAGGAATTAAAACACCGCTAAAAAGTTTTTTTTTCTTTTTTTTTTTGGGGGGGGGGGCTGGTGGGGGGGGGGGGGGGGTTCGGGGCTAACACCAGTAGCGGTTGCTACATGGAACCCTCAACCCTCTTAGGCTAAGGTTCTAGCAGCACAGTGTAGGTGGCGGGCTCGACCGCAATGATATCACACAAACAATTATTTCTAGGTACATTTTGTGACTTTATCGTGTCACGCTCCCTACATGTGCATACGGTTTACAGTTTTTAGATACACATAACAAAAAAAATACATACATCACGATGCACTGAGCCCACGTGCCACTAAGATCAGAACCCTATTCGCATAACATTTCAAAAGCACTTTACCCACTGGGTGCGGCCGTAAGGACCAACACAGTTGGCACACCTTGCAAAATTCCAATTCCAAATGTACAACCTGAAATCGAGTACTCGAACGTAGTTTCGCAAAAAAAATTCATGTCTATTATTTTTTTTTTTCAGAGCTGAACTTGGAAGTAGTGAAAAGTTAAAAATGAAGCAAAATCGGAGGCCATGCAATTTCTATGTCCTATACCAGTCTGTTTGTCGTCTGCACCCTGGTTTATGAGCTTGCTGCCGGGTGGCTTGCTGAACGCAAAAAAAAAAAAGCTAAGAACTAATAGTAGAGCCTGGCGATCATCAAGATAATTGCGATAATTAATACTTTTCACGAAATATTTGAACAATGACCACCTGGGAGCAAGGTCACAAACCAGTGTGCAAACATCCGGTATAGGGCATAGGAAATGCGCCGACGCCGTTTTCGTTCAATTTTTAATATTTTACCCCCTGTGACTTGAGTTCTGAAAAAAATAGACATAAAACTTCTTGCGAAACTACGCTCGTGTGCCCAGTTTCAGGTATGTGCGTTTGGAATTTGAATTTTGCGAGGCGTGCCAATGCTGTTGGTCCTTACGGCCGCACCCTGTATGTGACATTGAGAATACTGACCTTTCGTACCTATGGTGCTCCATGTTCGCGTACAAATTATAGCAC
Organism: Ixodes persulcatus; assembly: GCA_013358835.2. Lineage (NCBI taxonomy): Eukaryota > Metazoa > Arthropoda > Arachnida > Ixodida > Ixodidae > Ixodes > Ixodes persulcatus. The sequence goes on along the minus strand of JABSTQ010009212.1, from coordinate 479,028 downwards.
CCTAATCGTACACGTGAGATTTCTAACTTAAATATATCTAAAGTAAGCCAGACTTCTACAGGAACATAATCTTTGGTTGTGAATCGGGATCATCCAGAGGAAAGAATCAACTTGAAAGACGGATCTTCTTTTATGAAAACGCTTATCGTGCTGAAGATAAAAAAAGAAAAAAAGAATCCGCTTAACGAAATTACGGTCAATGCGCAGCCGAGCTGATGGAAGTTTACCATGATGATTGGTAGTACTCCAAAGAAACTTTTGCAGATCTAGCTTCGCATTGTTTTGGTTGTCCATTATTTGCAAGTGTTTTGTTCGTCCTCTTGATGGTCTTTCCTGTGTACTAGAAGTCGGGGTTTTGAGGTTTGGGTCAAACATGGAGCTTTATGCCTCCCTTATTGATGATATTTTTGTCGATTTTTTTTTTATTTTTTGTGCTAGAAAGAAAACCTTATGTTCAGGTAAGACTCCATTGAAAAGATCATTGTGTAGAGGAAGCGTCAAGGATGCAAACCTAGGCTATGTGTCACAGTAATTTGTTTTTGTTAATGTGGTTCTCTGAGCTATAGTCGGTAACTGGTTAAGAATAAAGTGGAAGCCCCTGTGTATTTCGTAGTTCAAAAGCATTGTATATATTTTTGTTACCTCTAGCTCTCTATAGTCAGTTACAGGTGAAGAAAAGTTTTCGAGGAAAAGGAAGGATGGGGAGAACGAAGCAGACTAAACGCTGAAGAGAGGAGGAGGTTTCCTTCTCTTTTCTCCAGCATTCCGCCTGCTTCCTCCTCCCCAAACTTTCGTTCCCTCGAAAACCCTGCAACTGACTATAGCTAAACCGGCCGAAAGGGGTTGTGCTTTGTAGGTGGCATCACTTAGTTTGTCTTGTGATGTGGGTGAGTGTTGTGCGCGCGATCTTGAAAAACGGGATGTTTGGAGGTTTTGTGGCGGTTTGTTGTCCTCTATATAAGAAGGTTGGTTGAATAAAATTATTAGCTGATAGCTGAGTTAGAGAAGCAGTCTGTCTCTGTTGCTTTCTCTTCAACCGCAAAAAAATGTCCTCCTTCTGCCCTAGTCTCGGGTTAAAATCATCATGGTAAACCTGCTTCTTTTCGGAGATAGCTCTACATGTTGCTTTTCACTGACGTCTTGTAGTTTCTTTTACCTCCCTTAGAGGTGTCCGCTTTACTCAGTAATGGTATACTTTGACTTTTAGGTATTATGCGCTAAGTTTTATATTTGACTATATTTTTTTTGTCGTTGGAGCCATTGTAATGCCCGTACGGGCCCTCAACGTTGAATAAATGATGATGATGATGAAGGATGATATCAGCCGAGGCCGATAATGTATAAACGAATATACGTATTTACGCAGTGCTGGCAGTGTCCTGGTACACGTAATTGAAACAAATTTAAACAATGTTTAACGATTTATGCTTATTTACCAATCTCCGCACTTTGCATGTTTGCCGGCATTCGCTTGTTCTTTATAACGAAGCGAGTTACTTTATACTAATCGTGAAACATTGCAGTTTGACAGTACGGATGTGGCTGACACGAAACAACTTCGGCGTCTGTTCGACGTTACCAGACACATCATGAAGGTACTTCGACTAAATTTGTCTTTTTTAGTATTCAAAATGATTGCGTTACAAATATTTATGGTTAGAAATAATGCTGTATTGCATTTTCTGCGCGATAAGTATACTAATTACTGATTTTAACAAACATTTCATAAAGGATATGTTTTTGCCCACGACAATAGACCCTTTTCAGAAGTCCACCAAAGCATCACCGGTGGCCGCCATTTCTTGGGTTACGAAATTGCAGAGGGTAAGCAAATTGGCGAAGGAAAGAGATCATATTTTTGGTTCTTAATTTCTAGGCTAGGAGGCGCAAGATACCGCCCGTTATTAAGGGTACAACCATTAGCATTTATTCATGCATACATAAGCACGAAACGTGTGATATGGTGTCCGAGTCTTCGCCGAACGATGACGTATCACTCGTTTTCAATGCGATTCGAGCCGAGCTAACGCTGAACTCTGACGTCACCCTCGTGTCCAATACATGCTCGGAGTATCGTGCCCGAACAATGGCGAACAATGGCACTTTGCAAAGGTGCGCGCGCCACCAGCTACTAGGTGTCGCGCGCACCTTTGCAAAGTATTTTTGCGGAGCGAAAGTTCGTCTGCTTCTTTTACAGGGATTGTGGTGACGTCAGAACGCCGAGCTCTGATTGGCTCTGATTCGCAGGATAGTGGATAGATCTCAAGGCAGCTTGCTTTGAAACATACCCACTATCCTTCAATCAGAGCCAATCAGAGCTCGACGTTTTGACGTCACCACAAGCCCTGCAAAAGAAGCAGACGAACTTGCCTTACGATGGGGGAGGAACTTTCCGAAAACGGATATTCACATTCGCTTATATACAAGCGTTTTTCTTTTAACAGTGTGATCGTGCGGTTGTAGACACCTCTCATCACCGACAGCTTAAGGAAAGCAGGGCGGGGCTTATTATGTTAATTTATTATACTTGCTTCGTGATTGGTTCTTTGAAGCTTTTATCGTCCAATGCCGTAATCTCACTGGCTGAGGAATGATAATGAGATGCCCGGGACTGCCCTGCGTTTCTAAGCTGTCGCTCACTATATTATGATGGAAGAATGAAACGTGTTACAACATAGCAAGTACAAAAAAAAGTTTAAAACATTGAGGCTATGGGGTAGATTAGTGACTCATGGTGTTGTCTGGCGTTGTGTTGCGCTGTGTATGCATCGTGTTTTTTTAAAATATTTTTTAGATTTGAGTTTTTACCGTTTTTAGCTGTAGGTCTCGTGACAAAATCGGGATAGTTCACTTATGGATTACGCTTTTTTGAAAGCTAAAAGCTTTAAAAAAAGGAGGGGGGGGGGGGGGGGGGGGTGACGCTTTTTTGAAAGCTAAAAGCTTTCAAAAAAAAAGGGGGGGGGGGAGCATTCTTGCAACCCTCCCTCCTCCTTCCCTTTTTTTTATCTTTTTTTTGTACTAACACGTGTGTTTGCGTTGCGTTTACCTGTAGATATTCCCGGATTCCGAAATTGAATTGATTTGTTCGTCACAAGTTGTTATGCCTGACTTTTTTTTTTTTAAAGATCACATTGTTTAGATTTTATACTCATTGAATCTACTCAGATCAAATCCATCCAGGCAGAGGTGGCACTAGAAGAGCTCGAAACTACGGAGCAGTTCAAACAAGAGAACAAGGAGCTTCTTCGTCAAATTGCCGAATTGCAAGAGCGAACACGCAGAAGCGAGGTTAGTGCAAACGGCGCGGGTTTCAAGGTTCATTTTTTCTCGCCGCATAAACAAACTACATGCACCGGCAGCATTAACCACCACTGTACGTAAGCGTCCTAGCGTGAATATTCTATGATAACGCCAATACACAAGTCAAAAAGTGAAAGCGAAACTTAAGACATTTGCTCTTCGAATGCGGCATCTGCTACCACCGACATACCTCGGCAAACCTCACTCATGAGTGCCCTCACTCACCCTCATCTTCGCAGGTGAAGGAGAGTGAGTTTCTGAGCCCCGAAAATTCATGAGTGTGAGGGTGAGTGAGTAGCGTGAGGTCGTGAGGGGTGTGAGGACTGTGAGGGCTGTGAGGACCGTGAGTGCGTGAGGGGTATGAGTGCGTGAGCTGGAGTGAGGGTGGTGGGTGCGTGAGGGTCGTGAGAGGTGTGAGGACCGGGAGTGCGTGAGGGGTATGAGTGCGTGAGGACCGTGAGGGGTGCAAGGCTAATGAGTGCGTGGGGAGCGTGAGTGCGTGAGGGGTGTAAGGGTTGTGAGGGCTGTGAGGGTAGTAAAGGGCATCAGTTCGTCAGGGATCGGAGCTCAAATGAAGTGCTTGCGTTTGCATGTGTGCTTGTGCGAGACGATGAATTCTCTGTGAGGCTTGACTTCGCTTGAAGGCGAAGGTAATTTGTGAGGGGTTGCGCGGGTATTGTGACCTCTCGCAGCATCTTCGGGGAAGTGGGGCATCCTCACTCACTGTCATCTTCACGGGCGAGGTGAGGGTGAGTTTCTGAACCCCGAAAATGCATGAGTGTGAGGGTGAGTGAGAACCGTGAGGACTGGGAGGTCGTGAGGGCGTGAGGGCCGTGAAAGCTGTGAGGGCTGTGAGGACCGTGAGTGCGTGAGGGGTATGAGTGCGTGAGGGGCGTGAGGGCCATGACTGCATGAGGGTCGTGAGGGCCGTGAGGTTCAGCGAGGGTGAGTGAAGGGCTGATGGTGAGTGTGACTGTGTGGGTGAGTGAGGGGCTGAGGGTGAATGTAGCTGTGAGGGTGAGGGTGAGTTAGGGGCTGAGGTGAGTGTGGCTGTGAGGGTGAGGGTGAGTGAGGGCGACCTAAAATGCCGACCTCTGACCACCGATAGATGTCAATGACTTAAGACAGACATTCATGCACAGCTCTTAAATTAATCAACACGTTCTTTCAAGAATTGTTTTATTTAAACGAATTAAGGCAAAGTTAAGTCATGCCGCAACTTCCGATAGCTCCTTAAACTTCTGAAAATATTTGTCATTATAAACATTTTGTGTTAATTACGATGGAATTAGCATAGCCTTGAATTAAAGCGAGCAATACACGGGGTAGAGGCAGGACACGTTAGTCCCTGTATAGTATATACAGGGTGTTTCAGAGAACGCAGGCCAAATCGCTCCTGCGAAAACTGCTCATCGCAACGAAAAAAGGCTTGTGGCGTTTTGGTCCTGGGCCAGGGGCCCATTTAGGAAAATTATTAAAGTCGGGGATAATTAAGTTGTTAATAATTTTTGCGTAATTAACTTTTTTAGTATTGTGTTTAAGGGCATGGTTTAAATTAGAAAATTGCTCTGCATCGTCGAAAAACACTAAATCAACAAATTGCAGAACGACAGAAGGCAGCGAAGCATTTTACGGCTTTCTGAAAAAAAGGACAAACTTTTTAAGTTTCGGTTTGCTATCAGAGCGCATCTCAGCCTCGGCGGCACCGCGCCCCGTGGAGAGATAGTGCAACCAACCTCTGCTGCGCTGTCATCGCGCGACGCAGCAGAGGCTGGTTGCACTATCTCTCCACGGGGCGCGGTGCCGCCGGGGCTGAGATGCGCTCTGATAGCAAACCGAAACTCGAAAACCCGTCGATTTTGTGTGGTTTTTCAGAGCCGTAAAATGCTTCGCGTGCCTTCTATCATTCTGCAATTTGTTGAGATAGTGTTTTTCGATGACGCGGAACAATTTTCTAATTTAAACTATGCCCTTAAACACAATATTAAAAAAGTTAATTACGCAAAAATAATTAACAACTTAATTATCCCGGACTTTAATCATTTTCCTAAATGGGCCCCTGGTCCAGGACCAAAACGGCACAAACCTTTTTTCGTTGCGATGAGTAGTTTTTGCTGGAGTGATTTGGCCTGTGTTCTCTGAAACACCCTGTATATATATATATATATATATATATATATATATATATATATATATATATATATATATATATATAAATATATATATATATATAGAAATTACAAGGCTAGCTGTTACGACATGGCGCCCGCGCGATTTTTCCGTCTCTTTTATGGCCCATTCACACTGGAAGCGGATCCGCGTTCGCAAAGCGGTTGCGAACGCGGTTGTATAAAGATCCAGTACAATTGCACGCGCATTTGCGAACGCGGATCCGCTTCCAGTGTGAATGCACCATTAGAGCCCCAGCCTTGTACCTGCTCCACGAGCGGTAACTTTAGCGCACTTCTACACTTCCCACGTGCACAAAATCGTTCTGAAAATTACTGATTTAGTGGTTTACGATGACGCTCAACAAGTTTCTAATTGAAATCATATGTCTAGTTTGACTAATTAAAAATAATTAGTCCATTTTTAATTAATTGGTGAACTACTTTGTAAGTATCGCGTATCTTCTCACGTGCGCCATCACAAGTAATGCGTTCCCGAATAAATTATCTTTTTACCTGGAATACACTAGTTTTAGTAACTATTGTCAGTCTTCGCTGAAACAACCGGTATATATATATTTTTTACAGTTCAGACCGCCAACGTGCTACTTTCATTAATCCTGTGGTTTTCACTAGTTTCACCGGTGCCAACATAGTGGTCAACATGCACTCAAGGTGCGAATAATGTTTTGTAACGAGCAAATGTAATGCCGTAACTTTGAAAGAAGCTAGCCTCAAAAAGTGAAATGATAGAAGCTTTTTTATCTGCCAAGATGCATGCAGTTGCAATCGCAATTAACGTTCAGACAAAAAAAAAAAAAAAAAAAAAAAAAAAAAAAAAAAAAAACAGCACAGCTTTATTAAAGATGTTCGTTTGCTGGACAAACTTCGCCGCGGCGGCGCCTTGAGGTCTACCCACTATCTTTCAATCAGGGCCAATCAGAGCTCGGCGTTCTGACGTCACCACAACCCCTGCAAAACAAGCAGACGAACTTGCTCTTCCTATATACCTCCTGGTAGCTGGAGCGGCAGAGAACGCGATAGGTCGAACATTTAAATATTACGTTGAACCTATATGCTCCATAACGCTTTGTATACCATCGTAGCGGCGCAAATCACCGGAAGATGCATCTCAAGACTTGCACCATCTCGAAGCAAAGCTGAAGACACTGAGAACAGAGCTCGAACACAAGGAGGTGGAACTGGAGCAGGAAAAACGAACATCCGAAAAGGTTCACTCGCCTATATCTCATATCTTTGACACCAAGCAAAAAAATGGGTTTTTGTGATTGAGTTGTTCTCTTTGCGCAGTACGTGTCGATGCTCAGCAAAGCCGAAAAAGAAAACAAAAGCCTGAAAAACGAGGTAAGATTTTTTTGCTCGTTATCCCGTGTGCTTTTTAGAGATTATCAGCTCTATTTCACATTACGAATATCCTACACCGGAAGAATAGAAAAAATGGACAATATCACAGTTTTCTTGTTTCTTGTGGGTTTTCGCGATGTCCTGCGTTAATCAGCTCGCCTGTTTCTTCGATGTTCTTTAATATTTCGCTTTGCACTCGTCGACAAAATAAATCATTATTATCTTTAAAAACAAATTAAGGTGAAGCGAGCAAGAAAAAATTACACCATCTTCCCGAGGGGAACCATGGGGTGATGCGGAGCATCGCGGATCGTTATTAACGGTGTTAGTAACGTTGCTAGTAACGTTTTTGTCTTCAGTGGACGTAGCGTTGCTGTTAGTTTGTGGGGTGGTGCTGACGCTTGCTTGCGCCAACCCACTAACTGACGGGACTGTTGCTTCCATCACACTTCATCGGAAGAACGGAGTGAAGTGGAGTCAACAGCGCTGAACTGAACGCGCGCAGCGCGCTACCGCTGCTTATATTCACACTTGAAGGAGAGGAGACTAGAGGAGGAGAGTTGCGCATGCGCGCGCGGTGTGAGTAGAAGCGAACGCACGCGAAGTGCACGCAGCTGGTAGAGAGAGAGCGGAGAGAGTAACGCGCAGCTGTTGGAGAGAGGGAAGGAGGAGAGTTGCGCATGCGTAGTGTGAGTGCGGACTACGACGCCGCGGGACATAGACCCGAGCAAGAGATGCTCCGCATCTAAAAGGCGAAGGAAATGAGTGAGAGGGCAAGGAGGAAATGAATCCACATATTCCTTGTCCTCTAGAGATTTGCGAGTACGGCCTCCGGTCGCCGCCATGCATCTTGCTGCTGCTGGGCGTAGATCGTCTGATCTACCCACAGTAGCTCGACTATCAGACGGTCTATCCACACCAGAAGCAAGATGCCGGCGCCCACCGTCGATCAGATCCAATGTAATCAATCATGCAGTTCCAAAAGTGTATCTTCGGGGCGCTTATCGTCCTTGTGCGTTTGCCATCGTCGACTAAACCAATCACGTACAGTAAATGCACAGCGATCTTGCGCTTTATTTTTTTTTTTTTTTTGTGCGTGCCTGTTTAAAGTTTTCATTGTGGCAATGAGATAACAGCTTTGTTGTCTTACTGGTGGGAGCGTGATTCGTCCGTCATCGCGTACGATCCATGAACGCCCTGCTCGCGTCCCTTTCACTACGATCCTCAGGTTGACAACCTGCAGTCTGAGCTCCAGGACAAGTTGTACCAACTCGAAAGGGTCGAGTCGGCAGTCGAAAGCTCGCGACTCGAGTCCGACTCGAAGCTGAGTGCCAAGCTCAAGGACAAGAACAAGCAGATATCCCAGCTTCTCAGCGACGTTCAGGTTGGTCCGTTTTATGTTAGATCCAATACTACCGCGTGAGTCAGACGAATCGTTGGCCCTTTCGGAGGTACCGCGTAAATCGGTTCCCTAACGCATCGCGCTAAGAACTTGCACAGAGGTGGCCGATGACGGTGCATTTCAGTGCATCAAAATTTTAAAGAACAACCTTTCCCGATTGTAAGAGTAAAAAACTAACGTCACGTTCCTTGCCTTTCTTAATCGTGTGGTGTTTTCAGGACGCTGAAATTGAAAACCAGCGTTTGAAGGACAAACTCGAAGAACTGAAGGCAAATCTGGCGGACGCCGTTCAGCAGATGGACGTGACCACCGACGAATTCCTCAAAGTTCAGGTGAAGTATACGCTGTCTTAGGCAGAGTACTCTAACTGACGAATAGTCTGCATCACGGAATGTGTAACAGTGTAAAACAGCGATTATTTGCATCCTATCATAGGTTAGTTGTTTTCTTTAACGTGGAGCACGAGTTTCCGAATAGTCCATGTAATATTTGTTCAATCACTGCTTCGTTGCGTATTGTATTTTCGTAACTCCTGTTTAAAATGCTTACTCCCATGTGTCTGTTTTTCATGAGTGGATAACTATGTTCGATTGTAGAATGGATCATGCTGTAAGATATGTTTACATTCACGCGTCTATATCCGCGTAACCTAAAATATTTGACGGGTTCTAAACAGATCGAAGCTAATCACACAAAAGATAATGGGAAGAACGGGAAGAAATAAAAATTACAAAGGTATAAATAAAAATAAGCTCTGAAGTGAGAAATGGTTTGCTTGAAACTACTACAATATCGTCTGCCAGGTATCTCGATTGTTTATTGATTTGCGTTGTCCACAGAAAGAACTGCAGGCTGCGCTAAAGAAGAACGAAAGCCTTCAACTGGAGAACTCTCAAATCATCGAGGAGGTAAGCGAATTTTGTTAAAAAACTGATCTTTGTTTCTTTCTTTATTTCTAGCACTTTTTTTTATGTAATTTATTTGCTTAAACAGATACGCGTCCTCAAAGATGAGCTCGAGAGAAAGGCGGAAGAGTTACAGAGGCTATCCGAATCTTCTGGTCAAGAAACAAGCGCGCTTAACGTAAGCATTGTTTCATTTAGTCCTACTCAGAAAGTTCGGGGAAAAAAAGCGATATTTCACCGAGCCATTTTCAACAATTTCCCGCAGGACATCATCACCGGAAAGAACGAAGAGATCGCGAGGTACAGGGAGGAATTGCACCACCACAAGGAAAGACTGGCGGAACTCAGCCTTAACACGGAACAGTCGACCGTCAACGTACTGAGGAAAGGTGAGCTGCGAAAGCGTGGTTTCGCACAACGCGTGGTTTGCATGCGTTCTTGCGCAAAGATTATACTTTCCAAAACTCCGCGAAGTCTCAAAGTCTGAGCTCGTTGCCTTGCCGGTTGCTTCCAGCCTGCTGCTGCGTTATAGATATAGTTGCATGCACTAATAACTGAAGCTGAAGATGTCCTTGAATTCGAACGAACAGTAAAAGATGTAATATAGACACCTTAAAAATTATGACTTCAGTTTTCTTTCGATCTTTTTAATAGGAGCATCGTAAAAGCCAATTAAAATTTTGACGTGACGCGCGCCAATGGTAGGAAAGCACGAGAGCGGAGAGAAAAAGAAACTAGGAAAAGTGACGCCATCAGCAGGGCCGGATGACCCTTGCTAGCCACTAACCTGGCTCGGGGATGCCGTTGATAACGTCATGACGCCCTGGACAGATAGCAGGTGGCAGAGAGGACCGCCGCATGCTCGGAGGCATATCACTGCAGGTATTTTTCAAAATAAATGCGGTTTACATTTGCCCCCAGATAAGTGCGATAACTGAGTTCACGGGGCCAAAAACCTATGCGGAGCGGAAAGAAGTTCGTCTGCTTCTTGCACAGAGGTTGCGATGATGTCAGAACGCCAAACTCTTATTGGCTGATTGGAAAAAAAAAATAGTGGGTATACCTCATAGCAACTACACTCTAAAAAACGTTTGTGCGTCTACTTTCACGCACAACACTCGGAGAGCCAATCACCGCAACTTACGGACGCAGCTCAGAGAATGACAATGCCGAAACATGTCACAACTCAGACTGTGTTTTTTGGTCTCAACATATGTTTCGGCATTGTCATTCGCTGAGCTGCCTCCGTAAGTTGCGGTGATTGGCTCTCCGAGTGTTGTGCGGGAAAGCAGACGCACGGGCTTTTTTTTTTTTTTTTAAGTGATAGCATCCTTTCAATCAAAGCCAATCGGAGCACGGCGTCGTTCTGACGTATCCGCAACTCCTGCACAAGAAGCAGACGACTTGCTTGTCGCATAGAAGTCCGCTCCTAACTCGAATTTATGGAAAAGTGCTTCAGTTTCACTTTAAGAGTGTCATTGACCACAATGAATGCAGCTGAGGTGCATTCCTGAACAAGAAGCTCCTGCTTGTATACCCTTTGCTGTGGTACATCTAATGAAGCGGTGTATAACATTATGGGTTAGTTTTCCAACTACTTATAGACAGGTATAAAAAAATATTATTAAGAGGGAGAGAGAGAGTAAAAAATAGAAAGGAAAGATTACTTTATACCACATCGTATAGCAAGTTTGAAGATACGTCCATTAATAAATCATTTTCTGAAGCTAATACTATAATATATAGGAGTAGAAACGGTCCTCTATTTTCTTAATGGTCTCCCAAGCATAATACATTTTGTGAACTTGGCGTTTAGCTGCTTTTAATATCTAGTTTTATTGTTGTATTTTCGGCGATTTATCTATTAAATTATTAATCGAGTTATTTGATTTCTTTTTTTTTGTATTACCTTATTATACATTTATCAGCATATACTTTTTTTTTACACCGGCGCCATATTTAGTTTTGAACTGGAGACATAAGCGCATGTCTAATAGCTTCTGACAAGGTCAATCGGGTTCATGTCTGAGCCGAGTTGACTCTACTAAATAAATAAAATCAAATGCGTTCGTGACTCCAAACAGTTACCCGAATATGCGTGTCGCTGGAATGTTCCACCTGAATTCCGGTCTCCGCCTCGCAACGTTTTATCGATTAAGTTTATTCCGAGAGCTACGGAAATGGCTACGTTCGCGTTCGAGAGCTTCCGTCATGACGGTCCTGACACACAGAAAAAAGAAGAAAAAAAAAAAAAAGAAGAAATCAATCAATATGCGGCGTGTTTATTTAAACTTCTGCGCGACCCGAATAATGGCGCTCTTCTATATCCCCCATGCCCTGCAAACAACGATTCTGGTCGCGTTGGGGTCATTCCACCTTGGCCGGTTTGCTACTGAATGCGGGAATCTCTCCCGGTGGTTAATATAGCCGCAGTATGTGTCTTGAGGTCGCGTGACCGGCTTTGTGAGGACAAAGCATGCAAGTCATTCTTCCGCTCCCTTATTTCGTCTGCGGCGTATTTGCGTCGACGGCATGCGCGCGCTCTGCCGTCGACGCATCACCTGCAATCACTGCTTAAGAGAGGCAGGGTGTGGACTGTCATCATCACGACTCCCCAGCTTTCCGATTGGTTCCCGGCGCTCTTATCGGTTGATGCCGCAATATCAATGGCTGCGAAGCGATAATAAGATGCTCGGGAGACACGCTCATCAGATCGTCACCACATCTTGCGTTTCTGGGGGTCGGATTGCGGACTATACTATACTCTCTACTCTGCTGCAGACTGTGGACTATAGTCTCTACTCTGCTGCAACGCTATCACTGAAAAAGAAAAAAAGGCTCGAGATACACCTAAGGAATTCTTATGAGTTGTGAATTGGGAAAGCATGAATGTTGTTCTTGCGCGCTCACTCCTGAAGTGGCCGCGCCGCGCTGACATCGGCCATGCTGCCGCTCTGAAAGTCTACCCGAGCGGGCATTGGGAGGCCCCGCCGCCAGCCGATTCCTTTTACCGGCGCTCTCGCGGCGCTAAAGTCCCTAAATAAGAGCTTCCTACAAGTAGCGACATTCTTTGAAGCGCCGACTGCGTGACGGTGCAGGTTTTCGGAAGCGAATGGCGGCGCGCAGCAGAGGTTTGAACTGAATGCCGCCATTTTGTTCCAGCGGAATGTGCTCTGTCATTTCTATTGGAGGGAATGTGCTCTGTCATTTGTATTGGTTGTCGTTATTTGTAAAAGAAATATCAAGGGACCTTAGGCGGCGCCAGAGCCGTGTATTGGGAGAGTTTGGCCAATAGGCGGAGCAAAGGCCGCCGCCAGCGCCGAATATTCCCCCCACGTTTAGAGCGTAAACTAAATTTGTGACACAGCGTCGACCAATCAGGACACCTCTACTCCATCTCACAAATGTCTGCAGTGAAGAGAAAGGCACAGGCGCGTGAGCCTAGCTCAGCGAAACGCTTTTGTTTGTACGAGACCTCGTGCATAGGAGGCACTTTTCAAAGCCACGCGCTCGTGCCCATGCCTTTGTCTGCACTGCTAGAACAGCGTCCTGAGACTGGCTGAAAGAAAACAGTGCAAAGGGTGGGGTGCGCGAGCGTCTTGAGACGCGGAGTTCCGCTCGGCACGGCTCAAATTATACTTCGTTTCACTTTATCTGCGAGCGAAGCCAAAGCTAGAAGCGCGAGACCAGCGCTTTTTGCATTTCTCCCCAGCTCGCGCGCTCTAGCAAAGCCTGAACGCACGGAGCTTCCGTGCTCGCGCTTCCAGTTTTGCCTTCGCTCGCACATAAGGTGAAACGAAGTATAGTCGTGGCACAAATTTAGAGCACACGACCACCGCTAGGGGCTGTTTCGCGGCCTGTGGTTGACCCCGAGCTCTGACCCCGAGATGCTCGCCTATTCAAACCAATGTATGGCCAAACTCTCAACGGCTCTGGGCGGCGCGAGCCCACAGCGCCATGGGTGGCGCTCCTTAAAACTGACGCGCGGTGGCCAATGGGAGCCTCGTTCCTCGAAACTATGACGATTTCGGCTTCACTTTTGGAGAGGTGAATTTAACTGCCGTTTTGCGTGGCTTTTTGCACGGCTTCAAGACTGGGAGGCTTCAGATCTCGGCTTCACTTCGCTTCATTGAGAGAGGGGAATTTAGCTGCCTTTTGGCGCGGCTTCAAATCTGGGAGGCTTCAGATCGTGGCTTCACTCCGCTCCATTGGGAGAGGGGAATTCAGCTGCCGTTTGGCGCGGCTTCAAAGCTGGGAGGCTTCAGATCGCGGCTTCACTTCGCTTCATTGGGAGAGGGAATTTAGCTGCCGTTCGGCGCGGCTTTTGGCGCGGCTTCAAAGCTGATGATGTCGGCTCGCTCCATGGGACAGTTAATGCTTTCGCATTAAAAAAAGTGAAGTGTGCTTTTCCACGAAGCACTTGGATGAGCCAATTGCTGCAATCTACAGAGGGAGCTCGGCAAATGTGGAAGCTGAAAATATGTTTCTAAAAAAAGATGGTCGGTACTGTGACTTTAAGCATAACGCATCACCTCCCTCAGTGCCACAGCGCAGACTTTTGTTTTTAGATCTGAAGATATTTTGAGCACCTTTATTCGCTCCCTCCCCGCAGCAATTGGCTCTGCTAAAAACTTCCCGGTGGAGGCAGATGCTCCAGATTGCTTAGAGTGATACTCGACTTCTATACTCACGACAGCTTAAGAAGCGCAGTGCGTTTTTTTTTTTTTAAGTTGTCGGCGTCTATAGTGGGATTTAAGCAGAAATCATTTCGATTGTATTAAACATATTCCCGTAAGTTCGTGCTATTGAAATTCATTGTTTTTAGAGCGCAGCTCTTAGGCGCCCGTTTCCGGCTTGAGCGGCGTCGGCGTAACCGCAAGGTCATGTGAACCCCCCAAGGTTACGTGACCCCCCTGGTCACGTGACCCCCCTCACGTGACCGCCCCGAGGTCACGTGACCCCCCCCCCCCACCCCGCGCCTTCCCCCCCTCCTCAAGAGCTGCGCTCTAATTCGGCGTTACAGGGAGTTGTAAACGGCTTTCATTTTTTTGGCGGTTGATCAATAACAAGTGTCGATTGAACTGCATTCTTTTTTTTTTCGCGTAAGGCCCTAGAAGACAGGGATCGGCAGATCGACCACTTGACGAAGCATCTGGAACAAGCCACCAAGGACATTGAGGACAACAGCGTCATCATCGAATCCCTGCGCCAGCAGCAGGACAGCAGCGGCGTCGCCGGCGGAGGACAGCCGAGAAGATCCAGCAAGTGGTTCGATCTTCAGCAAAAGCTGAGGGAGAAAAGCCTGGAACTGAAGAGCGCACAGGACATGCTCGGCAAGATCGAGGACGAAGCGAGGCAGAAGGACAAAGAACTCGCTGACGCCGTGATGGTCATGAGAAGATATGAACTGGTGAGAGTTCTTATACACACGGGGGTTTTGAGTTTCGAATCGTAGCCGGTTCACACATGTATCTCAGCGCTGAGGTAAAGCATAGTCAGTGCTGTATCAGCGCTGACTCAGCGCTGAGTCAAAGTACGGCACTGTGTGCGCAAGCAAGGAAAGGCGGGCTTATATGCGGGGGGTGCTGACACTGGGCTGAGTTGACGCTGCGATGTATATGTGAACAGGCCCGAAGACACCTCCCTTTCTGAAGGAGTTTTGAGGTGTTCACTCGACATATTACAATTGCGATACGCTCGTGCTTGCAGCATGCACTGACCGACGATCGTAAAGGCCAGACGGTAAATTAAGGGTGCTCTGTTTTCCATAAAAAAACTTTGGCACACCCACCATTGCTTATAATATACGGATTATTTATAATTTTGAAAACCTCTTACTTTGTACTTATGTCGATGGTAAAGGAAATATAATAGGACGCCTTGACGTACTGACTGGACTCTATAGCAGAATGATGAGACAACTATCGTGTAGAGTGATTTGCTTTAAACTTTATAGTTTTTTTTTCTTTCTCTTTCTTTAGGGAGAGTACGGCCTTGCTGACGCAGTTGCCGAGATTCGAGACCTCAAAAAGCAAGTTGGCATTCGAGACAGGTATAAACCGCTTGTTCATGTCTCTATAACACTGAGCACAGAACCGTCAATGAAGGGATTGAAACGGGCCATGTTTCGACTGCTGCAGTCATGATACCATATACAATGTCCCCTCCAAATGGTAACCCACGTCAAATATTTTGTCTTCATGACTGATCATATGGTTACATGATTATTCGCGGCAACTCGATGAGCCGGTGTTGGGTAATGTACGTCCAAAAAGTACTTGCAGTAAAGTACACAATAAATGAGAGGTTATATACTTCAAGTAAAGTAGTTAGTACACCGGGCGCAATGTACTTGAAGTAAAGTACTATAAATACAGTGTACTTTTAACGTAAAGTGCAAGTACTTTTTTAACACAATTTTTCATGATTGTGTTAAAAAATCACTGATGGACCGCATACAGTGTTTTCACATTTCCCCACACAGTCTTTTATTTTTAACTGGGCATTGCCTCAGGGGTAATCGGAGGGGATCAGTGATTTTTAGAAATGGCGGCGAATATTGGATAAAGTCAAGTGGCCACAGATTGGTTGTTTTTCTCTCGCTGGCGGCTGGTGAACTATTTTTTGTATCGATCTTATTGCCACCATTACTTCACTCATCTCTAGGAAAATGACTGGATGGCGTCTCAAAAGACGTTGCGCGTTTTCCCATAACGATAAATCTTTCTTTATTTTTTTATGTTTTTTTAGAGATTTCAATTTACTTTATTAAAAAAAAAATAAAAAAGACAGGAGCGCGTTGTTCTTGAAAGAGCTTGAATTTCAACGAGACCAAATTTGAGGAACCTTTCAAGTCGGGAGTTGTATTTTCCTTGAAAAGTTCTAGAAAAAAATACTTTAAGAACACAAAACGGAAGATACATGCAATAACGGTTTGGGATGAGTAGAATAGCAACCAGTAACTTGCTCTTTCCATGACACTTTTCCGGTATACCGTGCACACAAGAAAAACGATGATAATTATTAAACTCTAAACCGCTTATTGTATCTCACGTGTTATGTATACGAGGACTGTAGCAAGCTTACACTACCATTTACCACTTTTTGACACTAGATATAAAAGTATGTTTTGAACAATGCAAGTTTAATGCTATCGATTATCTTTGTGCATCAGTCGAGATGAAAGGATGGGAAGTATACTTTTTGGGTTCTACATGTAATTATTTCCAATTGTAAACGGTTTATCATCGAGGGCTTCTAGAAAATAGGTTGTGTGCGATGCGTCTTCCTCTTTGGCATCGTTGAAAAACATAAGCAGTAACAAATCGTCGCACAATGCTCAATTACACACATAAAAAGACATATCCCTTCTTGTGACCCACTTGCAGATTGAACAGCTCGAAGAAGCAAACATAGAGTTGCAACAAAAGCTTCGTCAGGCTTTCAAGGAAAAAAGAAAAAGGTAAAAAAAAAACAGTCTGCGACCTAATTTCAATTGCATTGTGCGCTGATGTGTGCATTCCTGACCCACTTCTACAGTCCTTCACCGGAAAGCTTCAAAAGCAAAAGTCTTGTCGATAGAAGCACGCAGGTGTCTCCGACTCTACACGATCGCAAGCAGGTAAGACAGCTTGAAAATTTCAAAGTGTCATTAAAATAAAATAATCAGATATATCACATCACATGATTAGCTTTATAGCTTCCGTAATCACTGACGGCTTTAAGAGAAGCGCAAAGCGGGGTACGTCCCCGTGGTCTTATTATCGCCCCTGTGCCAATAAAATGGCGGCATTGGCCAATTAAGAACGCCGAATCAAAAATCGCGAAGCTATAGAAGCGTGGACATGATACGTAAGTCACACCCTGCGTCTCTCAAGCTGTCCGATGACTATAGTAATAAATTGTATAAGTGGATGCGGGGCGTCACCCTTATCACGCTAAAAAGTCTGGGGCGTCTCCTTTCCCGAAAAGCACTTGGAAGGGCCAATAACTGCAAACTCGGCGAAGGGCGAGGCTAAGAAATACACTTGGTGCCGCAATGCAGTCTTTTTTTTTTTAGGTCTACTTTTTGGTTTGTTTTATCCTTTGCCGAGCTTTTACCGTAAATTCGAAGAGCTTTGCGGGGAAGTAGACGTTCCAGATTTCTTAAAGTGTGATTGGGTTAGGGACGAATTGAAGACTCATATTTTTAATCTGAATTACGTCGCTTATATACTTTAGGAATTAATGGAGCGATATTCTCCGGAACGAGATAACGCGTCTTCCGAGGAGGAAAAAACGAAGGAAGAGACGCTGGAGGACCTGAAGTTTGAAAACCAGCAACTTCAAAGAGGCATGGAAGAAATCCTTCGAATCATTCGGCAGCAAAACGGTATGTTTTCCTTTTTCTTTTTTTTTTTTTAGATACAAGAATTTTGTGAGTTTTTTTTATGAACAGTTAGCATGTGCGTTTTGTCTCCAGAAAACCCCGATGCCGCTATCGAGTGCCCGCATCTGGAAAAAATTGTGGAGGCGAGTAATTAGTTTAAAAAGTAGAAGCTTGGCATTATCAAAAGCCGAAATGTGAACTTCTCTTTGTTAACATTTTCAGTTGCTCCAGTCTAGGGAAGAAGGTGGTTCTGTGTCGGCCAGCTCTAATACGTCGTTTACAATGTCCCAACTGCAAGCCGAAAAGAAGGTGCTTAAGGCTGAACTGAAGGCCGTCAAGCGGAAATATTCCAAACAACTCGAACATTCGGAACTCAAGGTGAGGAAACAAACTGCATCCCTCAGTAGTATCAGTAGTCTGACCATACTGATATTACCCCTTTTGTAGTAAATACCGTTAATGGCCAACACAAAGAGACCCGAACTGTTTGCAACGTAAACCTTTCAGGTGAAACAACTCCAGAAGAAAGTATCGGAGAGAAGGAAACGTTCGAAGGCAACCGTATCAAGATCGACGTCTCCTCCTTCAGAAAAACGTCCGAGGACTGTTAATGTCGGAACCCACACAGACAATTTTCAGGTAGGAAGATGCGTTCTCAGCCGTCGATTTAGGGTACAAAAATGCATAATATGTAATCTGCATCCTACAGAAAGTTTACCGCAACCCATGTTTTACCAGTATGTAGCCGTTCTAGGGTCGATAATCACCCGAGATATTAGAAGTGTATTGCAGATGTGCATCAGTAACGTGGCTGATGTCTAGTTGATAGGTAGCCAAGCTGATAGGTAAGCCACTGTTCAATGTATATTTAACGCGCTCTTGACAATCTGAAAGGCAACTTCCATTGGAATCCTAGAGTGGCAGCGGACGTGTACCAGTGTCTCTTTTTCTTAAGTCCCTGAACTCTGGTAAGTTCTCGAAGTCTCGTAATTTCTTAAAACCTCTTAAAGGCCTGCAGTTGCTTTAGTCCTTGAAGTTCCTAAATTTTCTGAAGGCTTCTAAGTCCTTAAAATATTGTAAGTTCTTAAAACCTCTTACGTGCCTGACGTCGCTTTAGTCCTTGAAGTTCCTAATTTATTGAAGGCATTTAAGTCCTTAAGGTATCGTAAGTCATCCAAGCTTCTTAAGTTCTTCGAGTCTCTTGAGTTCCTGAAATCTTGTAAGTTTTTGAAGTCTCTGAGCGTCATTAAGGTAGCAATTTGGGCCAGTTGGTTCATGATCACCTAAAGAAGCGTAAAAAAATACAAGGACGAGAAAGTAGACAGACAAGAGCGCAAGAGCGCTCTTGTCTGTCTACTTCCTCGTTCTGGTATTTTTGCTCTCCTTTAGGTGACTCTGAGCGTCGTAAGTCCTCGAAGTCTCTAAAGTTTCGTCAGTCCTCGATGTCTCTCAAAGGGGTACTCCAGTGATTTTTTTAGCTGGCCCAACTAGCTATATTTTCAGAATTTCCGGCCTTTTTCCCTTTCCGGTATGCTATTTAGTATCGCGAAATTCATGATAGTTATTGTGAAATCACTAAGTGAAAATGATGCCAAATCCAACATTCAAATATACCCGCGGTTTTCAGTACCGTGACGTCAGCAAAGGCAAGCTTGCAGGTCGAGCGGGCCGTCTAAAAATTGACTATGCCGATCATTTGTTTTGTGCGGCTGCGCGCGTGTTGAAGCGAGCTTTCAAATAATTCATTTAACACCATGAAACTGCTTTTAATCAGTGAACAAAGTCTTCAGTCTAAGGAGTGAACCCCTGCCTTCCGCTAACGTCACAGTCCTTCAAGTCTCTTCAAGTCCCTGAAGACTCCTAAGTCATTGCAATCTCTTCAGTCTCAAACCTCTGAAGAAGATATCTCTTAGCAAACTGTTGGTTGCCACTCGAGGATTCCGCGAGGTTCGCCTTCAGATTCTTCCAGTTATCTTCGAACGTCCATATTTTGTTTTAATTCTTTGTAAACAAGGCGATATGGGGTAGGAATCATAGCTGTATGGCAACTGTATTGATCCCAACGTACTCCCGCTAGGCTCATGACAATGCACCACGGCAGCCCTCTCCCTTGGGAATTGATGATATCAGTCTTCTGAGCCAGTGTACTTCCCTGGCTCATCTGTACCGAGACCTAATGAACGAGAGAAGCGATTGGAAGGCACGGGTTGAAAAGCTGAGCGCCGAGAAGATCGAAATAATCGAAGAGGTCGCGGGCAGGGCAGCCAGCAACGAACAACGCTACAATGTAAGTGATGTGCTCTTCGTGAAACAACTTATTCTGACGTAATGGCTCGTCTTTCGGCAACGCGGTAACCATCTGAATGCTTAACACACGTCGTAATAAAATTCCCTTTTACCTACTTTCTCGTGGGGTCCTCGGAGAGTCAATAGGGGGTTTTGGTAGACCGTTCCGATACCTCCGATAACGATACGATGCGTGCGCGAAGGTGTTAACGGAATATCGGGTATCGTTATCGGAGGTATCGAAACGATTGATTAGAACTCCCTATTGATTGCGATCGGCAAACGTCGAGACGAGAACGTCTTCCCCGGATAATAAATTCTGCAAAACGTCTTCCCCAGAAAAAAGTCTCCGACAGCTATCGTCGACGGACCCTGAGCTCTAGGAGGGCCGGCGTCGTCTGGATGCGGCAGCGAAACAAATCACGGACAGAAAAGTGGTTTTATGACGTCGCTGTATAGCCGTTTTCAATATCGAATAAATTATTCACAGAGGATGGATATGTCTGATTGATCTGGAGCAGGATTCCTGAAATCTAAATTAGGGTATTTGCCGCAAAGCTAATATTTGGATACCGCTATCGGACATCTGAATTTTGTCATTCGTAGCAGCATTGTCATGCATATATTCAACTCTGATTGGCGTCGGAAATCGCGGTATGATCGAGTCTCGGTACATATAAAATTGCACTGAAATTTTGCCTTTCCAGAAACATATTATATATTTTACGATGTTGTCAGGTATGATTAATGTACCGCCGCAAGTCATTTCGAAGGCTGGTTCATACATCTGGGTTTGAGTATCATCGCCTGATCAAACGGACGCAATATCAGAAATAGTTGCTTATAACAATGGCGGAAATAAAAGTATCTATGCAGATCGAGAGTGTATCAGGTCTACCTGATAGATTGGGCCAGGTTGTTCTCTCGTTTTAACCAAGCACTTGCAACGAAATTCATTACACTGAAACGCAAATGTGTGAACCAGAGAGTAGAGGGGTGGAAATCGTTTTCTATTGCAGAGTTTGGAAACTTAATAGAAAATGTTTCCGAACTTTCAAGCAAAACCGCGATAAGGTTGTTGGCCTCGAGTGGTCCTTTTGAGTGTTCTTTACGGTGCACACGTTCTGACTGTTCCCAACGAATTGTTCCAGGAGCTACTGAACCAGCTATCGTCGACGGACCCCGAGCTCAAGGAGGGTTTGCTTCGTCTGGATGCGGAAGCGAAACAAATCATGGACAGAGAAGTGGCGTTGCGTCGTCGTTGCGCCGTTTTAGAGAACGAGCGAGCCCTCTTGCAGGGCGAGATCTCCAGACAGACGTCGCTGAGTTTTCTCAAAGACGACATAATTCTGGAACAGCTCGGACAAGTGGAAGTGAGAGAGGCAAGTTTAGCAACAATGTCGATTTCGACGGCGTTTCGAACAAAGGACATGATTATTCTGAAGCATCTTTTTTTTTTTTTTGGTACAGTTTACGTTTGTCAGTACAATGAACGGTTCATAGACTTCTTGGTGTTAATTTTCTTTTTTTTTTTAACTTTACAGTTTGTCGATTTCTCAGATACTGTGATTCAATATGTATAGGAAGCTAGTAGATAGCCTATAGCCTATAACTACTAATTTGCCACATAACCAGTCGGAACTAGAATCTAGTTTTTAATGTGTGGTTTTTGAGAAAATGCTGTGGGTGATAGTTAAGTTTTGGTGTAATAGCGAGGAGATTGAAGTATAGGATGCGCTTTGTCCAGTTTATATATTTTTTATAACGCTTGATGTTTATTGGACGCAAGGTCTGGACTCTATTCTTGACGTCATTTTCCCCAATCGAACGCACATTGGACACGATTGGTGCGTCAGAGTTTGACTTGGGCTCGTGTTCAAGTGGTGCCTTACTGTCTGAACACGGGCACTAGTTGAACTCTCAAGAAGCCTTCGGCTAACTCAGCCGACTGCGACGTCAGAACTACACACACAACTCCTGTGGTTGTTGTCCCCATCGGTGTAGTTTTAAACCTATCCGCTATGGGGCGCAACGGTTGAATCTCTTCCCCAGTAGGGATACGTTACAGCCCAATGGTCCTCACATATGTCCTACTGCCAGTCAAAGCTCTCGAGTTTCAGACCACGGTTTTATCCCAAAAACAATTGGGAATAGACCGATCTCACCAGCCAGTTTGACTACGCCACCGCTGCCGCAATGCATCGAGGGAACTTTAGTCATGGCGGAATCACGCATGCGCCGAACGCTTGGTGAGATCAGTCTATTGCTAAGTCCTAGACACATTTCAGCAGGGTAGATACAACAACAAAAAAGTCTCAAACACGATTCAAAAAATAAAAGCGGCAAAGGTTGCGTTGAAGCTCGGCATTTGTAATCCGAAATTGCATTTCAGGAAATGGCGTCCCTACGCATTAAGTCTCTCCAAAACTGTCTGGAGCAGTCGGTGCCAAAAGAAACCTTCCAGTTACTTTATCAACAGCACGCCCTTTTGGCCCAAAAATTCAAAAATGTAGTGGAAGAATTAACGGAGTCTGGATATTCGGTGAGTTTTTTTTTTTTTTTTCGATAATTAACGCAAGAAAATAATTTTGCACCTAGCCGAAAAAAGATTCTGGAAGGTTAACTTACGTATGGGGTCAGCATTAGTAGTAGTAAATTTACCTGAATTATTGTTACTGGTGATCGGTGTAATAGTAATTGACATGAAATTGTATTAAGTTACCTAGTATGTTCTAATCCCCATTCTAAACGATCCACAAGGTTTTTTTTTGTTTTTTTTTAGGTTCGAATTTTAGAACTTGCATGCAGTCGGTGTAAGCCTAGTTTCTTTAAAGACAATATTTTGAATTTCTTCTTTTGATTTCTGAAGTACCGTTTCCCTCAAAAAAATCGGCCGAATTCTTTGATGAGGCTCTGACTCCCTTTTATGAACATAGAAAAGCCTAATTTATTCCTTGTACGAGTAAGAATTCAAAGGGCTGCTTACCACTTTCGAACACTTCAGATAAGCGTCGCACCGAATGAGCTTCATGCATCGAACGAATGGGAGAATAGACCGGGTGAGTCACGCAGACTAACCAGCAGAAGGGGGAGAGTGGTTCTAACTCCAGAGAAGATTATTCTGCAGAGCCCCGACCGAGGACCAGGATGACGGAAGACAAGCAGTTGTCGACGCAAAAAGAGATTGAATTTCTGAAAGATCAAGCAGATCGTCTAAGGTCGACGAACAGGGACCTAGAAAGAAAGGTAGAGATCTTGCAGAAGGAAATTACGACCTTCAACAGAAGCCTTCATGACTACGAACACGGTAAGCAGGTACCACTGAAATCGAAACGCTTATTTAGTCACTCACATGCTTAAGAAACCGAGGGGTGTGACAATTTCCGAGCATCTTAATGTCGCTCCGCAAGCAAAGAGATAGCTCCATCAGCTGATGAGAATTCCGAACAACGAATCACAAAGTAAGAAGTATAATCTTCGAAGGCAGTGCCTCTTCATTTGTGAAGTTGTCGGTGACCATAGTACAGCCTATCACAAGTTCAAAATAAATGATGAGGTGAAATTTCTAAATTTTTCGAACGATCGTAGCTAAATGTGCTGTTCAACTAGTGCATGATTTAAAAGTTTAAAATTGGTGAGATCATTTCACGAACCAATCTTGTCCCTTTCTCTCAAGGCAGGCTTTTTAAAGGTATCTGCGGCGAGTTTGCTTGAAAAGACCTTTGAGACACTTTATTTTTTGTTGGATACCTGCATGTGAGGGGTTTGTTTTAATTAATTGCATCATATATGTGTGAAGCGTATAGATACCTTCGAATGCGCTTTTTGAAGGTTTAACTTAATTACAAATTATTTAACCTTTTATGTATCATTGAAATATAAACACTCGTAAGTATGGCGTATTTTGCGTCTTATGATGAACAGATGTGGTAATTTCGCTTTTTTACATATTTGGGAATGTAAGGTTTAATATTATGAAGGACATAAATGACCTTGTGATTTTTTGTGCCAACACTTCCGAAAGGGCAACTAAAACAAAAGCTCGTCGCAACGCAAATGAGCGAATCTTCGGCGCTACAGGAGACCGAGAAACTCAAGACTATCTTGGCGAAAGTCCACGCAGAGCTACAGACACTCCAAAAGCGGTGAGCGTATATATCTCTACAAACAAACCAAAACATCGTTTCGTATGCCTGCACAACGTTTTACTTACTCTAATATACAAATGCTTTCCATGTCAGTTAGGTTCGTCGTATTTTAAATGAGTCCTCATGGAACCACACCAAACAATTAGGAACAGTGTTAAGATATCTCTGGAGATTGGTATTCCTCTATGAATGCAGAAATCGCTGCTTTTGGAAGGAGCTTAAACAAAGCTGCTTTCAAAAACAATATCTTATATATTATTTTTTTTTTCAGATATTGTTTTTGAAAGCAGCTTTGTTTAAGCTCCTTCCAAAAGCAGCGATTTCCGCATTCATAGAGGAATACCAATCTCCAGAGATATCTTAACACTGTTTCTAATTATTTGGTGTGTTTCCGGAATGACTCATTTAAGATCTGCCACCGGAATGCGCGCGTGTATATATCCTAAGCTCCGAGGCCCGGCGCCTACACGAGGAAATACTAACGCAGGTTCTTAGATTTCCGAAGCACGAACTCTTTCGGTGAGTTCATTTTGTTGCATGACGCAGGAAACAGTCATCGCGCGGCGAACAATAGAAGGATCCTAGCCAGTGACGAAGCTCAAAATACGATTCAACAAGAAATGGCAGCGACTTTTACCTTGAAAGCACTATAATACATGGAATGCTGTTTTTAGGAGCGATATTGTTTCAATCCTTTGGAAGACGTTGAACAGTCGTTACGGTAGTGAAGAACCTGATTTTATCAATTTATCAATATGTGTCACGTGACATATATTTTCTCGCTAAATTTACCGGGGGAAACCGAATGGGTGCAGAGATCACATGACGTCGATTTTCCCCCGCGAAACGTAGCGGGGAAACTGGATTGGCGTCTAGGTCGCAGGACGTGAATTCTCCCGCTAAATCTAGCGGGTAACTAAATTGGTGTATAGGTCACGTGACGTCACGTCACGCCACTTTCCCCGCTAAAATTGGCGGAAAATGCACAGACGGACGGACGGACGGTCTGACAAAACTCTGGGATTGGGGAATCCCGCTAAAAAAACATTTCATGCTTTAAAAAAATGCGATGCATCATTTGGTGATTGTTCCTTCGGAACACTTCTTTTTTTTTTTTAAATCGTATTTTGAGTTTTGTTATTGGCTATAGGATGTTTTTATTGTTCGCCGTGATTGGCTGTCTCTATGTTCTGCGGGAAAGTGAACTCACAGACGACATTTCAGAGCGTATACTCAGTTTAAATCCGTCCGCAGCTGACGCTACGGTCCGATATGGGGCCAATTAAGAGGTGCAAAAAGTACATCGTCACGCGGCGCTCGTTGGTGCCTTTGTGGGTTTGACGTCACTGGCTAACCTAATCACGCGCAGAAAAAAAAAAAGGCGCAGGATAGCGGCGAATTTATCGTGAGTGTTTGGTTTAGTGGTGAGTGATTGGTTTAGGTGAGTGATTGGTTTAGTAATGAGTGATTGGTTTAGTGATGAGTGACTGGTTTAGTGGTGAGTGATTGGCTTAGTATAAGTGATTGGTTTATGTGATTGGTTTAGTGATGAGTGATTAGTTTAGTGGTGAACGATTGGTTTAGGTGAGTGATTGGTTTAGCAAACACACAAAGGCGATGAGCGCCGGGATGGTGCACCTTTGACATTGCACTATTGGCTTCATCGTATACCGTCGGCTGCGTTCGTACTTACTTCTGAAACGGAGCATTGGTGATGAGATGTTATGGTGGCGCCACCTCGCGGCCGCCTTCCGGGACGGAGCTGGTAGGATGCGAGCAGACGACGCGCCATGTCAAAGCACGGAGTGGCTATGATAGAGTGCATCTATGCCGATTAAAAACGGTTTATTTAATAAAGAAAGGTGTATGACGTTTTTTTGTGAGTGATCTTTCTAATGAATAATAGGGCCTCGAAGTTGCTATTTATGTAAACAAAACAACAAAAAAAAAACTTTAAGATGTTTGAAATCGAGCCTGGAGCTTCAGATTACAGCTTGCGCGGCGTGCGTCAGGGCTACTCACAGCCTCTCTGGTATTTGTTTGTGTTTTTTCAGATATATGGAGGCTGTTGTGGAAAAAGGTTTTGCATTCACCAGAGTAAATGACGTGCTGTCTTCTTAGCTGTGCATGCGCTCACAGTTGTGTTGCAAAGCGCCGCACACTTGTTTTAGCTACATTCAGCTAGCCGATACCGACGCTTTTCTACCCAAGTGTGACTCGACAGTTGCTGACGAGCAAATGCTCGTCAGCAACTGACGCATAACTCCTCCCGCATCGAATGCGTGGCAAAGACGTTTGTCACATCGCGACTTCTGCTTAAAAGAAAAGCAGAAATTTGTATACATTCTTAAATTGTCGCACATGTCCCGGCAAATTCATGCAATTGATTAAGTTGTTCTATTCAAATATGACTAAGAATTGTTTACAAATTTAAAATCACTCGTTGAGAAGCGCATCACACATTATGCGCATTTGGGTCCTCAAAATTAGACATATAAAACGATAGTAGCTTATAGGTGTACTTCCTCTTTTGGTACGCTGGAGTGTCACCGACTTTCATAAATTTAAGATTTCGATCGCCAGGGGATGTCGCAAGTTTCGCGTCGACCGGGTGAGTAAGCAGGGATTTAATTGAAACGATTCCGGAAACCAACCACCGCTTCTTCCTGCCAGTTATTTCGAGAAAATGTTTGGTTACTGGTTTACACGAAATTCAAAAAGGAATAAACTCGGAACTAATAAGAGACCATCACTCATAGAAGACATTGGAACCAACAGGGTACGCGGAGTCGCTTTCAGTCGATTGTTTAATACACACGCGAGAGGTTCTCAAATTTCGCTCTTCAATTTTTAATTTGATGAGACATTACTTTCTCAGTTTTATTTTTTTCCGAATCATAATAAAAAGAAATACACCCTATTCGCCGTGATGGATGTTGTAGTGGGATAAAGCGCTGTATATTCTATTTTCATTATCCTGCTTTTTTTACTGGAATATAGAACAGCACACCACCATCCGAGCGCTTCGACACCTCAGCGCCTAAAGTGTTTCTTAGCACGACTGCCTGCCGCGGTTTCAAGGTTTGGTAAAATGTCCTACTGCAAATATCACTTCACCAAATAAACACAACGGGTGAAGCAGGCTTTGCCGCATGTTACCCAAATAGCACACGAAGCGAGCTGACGAGCCGAGGGATCGAAGATATACGAGTTCTGTCCCAGTCTGTCCTACCCGTGACGTCACAAACGATGATGATGATAGCTGGAGAAGCGCCTCCTGTAGTTCGCGCACGCCGCCAATAGGACAGTCTGTCTCTTGAAAGGGACGCAGCCCGCTCGACCCACTCCGAAAGCAAATCCAAATACCGCTAGTCGAAGCCGTCGAGTGCATTCCACGGGATTCGCGGAAGGCTAAAGGGAAACCTCTCGGATTTCAGCCACGAGGATCAGGGCAGCGAGCTGCTCAAGGCTAAGCTGGAGACCCACGTCAGGGTGCAGCAGCTCTCCAAAGTTTTGAAGCAACTGAGGTTCGAGTACTGCGGCATGGTGCCGCTGGACAGGCAGGCGAAGCTGCTCGGCAAGATCGCCCAGCTCAAGTCCGAAAACATGCGCCTGCGTTCGGCGAAGCCGTCCGAGCCTGGGGTCACGGCTTCTCCTGGTAGACGAGAGACCGGAAGTGGACTCGACAAGGTGAACAGTTCCCCGACGTCACTGGCGTAGTCGTGTTTGATTGATATGGTTGATACGGGCGGTCAGTGACAGTTGAAGTAACGCGGTGAGTGTTGAATCCCGCGCATCTAATTATCTCTCCGTATCCAATGAAATTGCAGCATTAGCCAATAGACGTTTGCAAGTATACGGCCTCTGGGTGCCGCCATCTTGCTGCTGGTGTGGGTAGATCGTCTGATAGTTAAGTACTGCTGAGGTTGTGGATACGCCTCAGCAATCCTTGACTATCAGACGGTCTTCCCCACCAGCAAGTAGCAAGATGGCGGAGCCCAGAGGACGTAGTTGCAAACGCCCGTAAGAACATCTAAGAACAATCTCTTAAGTTGTCGGTGACTGTGACGGCTGTTCCCAGTGCTTCGCGCAGCAGTGTAAATGCTGCAGATTTTGAGCACTAAAACAGATGGATAACAGGGATTTGCCAGACTGTGTTTGACTGATGATAAACCGCTATCAGCAGGGGAAAAAATGCAGTCATCGCGAGTATGACCGCACGGCTGTGCGCCGACAATAGACCCTTTTCATGTTTACAAACATGAACTGCCTCCTGCGTCCCAAGCAACTTCCGGTCGCTCCGTCTTTGAAAGTATGTCGAGCTTGCCTATGTCGCCAGTGCTAGAAAGCATAAACGCTACACGCACATCAAAGTTGGAGATTTAACGAGGGCCCTCGGCTGGTCAATTTAACGTCTTGGAGGAGGCAAGTTGGTTTACAAGAGTATTCGAAAATATTTATCATATCTGGGGGTTCTGCGTTCTTTTGGCGTTCACCTGGAGAATTGGTGGTTAAACGTTTCATCAACATTTCAAGCAGCGGTGTTAGGGTGGGCTTTGTTCATACTTTTTATGAACCGGAAGTTCTCTGGGACGTCAAAGACTAGAACAACTTCTGGTGGCGTTTGCCATGAAAAGGGTCTATAGACCGATCTCATCAGCTAGTTTAGCGACGCCGCCGCTGCCGGCTTGCATCCTAGGAACTGTAGTCTTTCTGCACGTGCGACAAGCCCGCTGCTGTTCACCGCTCGAGCGGAGCACGAGATGGCACGAGCTGTCCCGTGCACTTCTGCCTGCCTGCTGTCAACTAATATTATGGTGGCGTCACGCATGCGTAGAACGCTTATACTTCGTCTCACCTTATATTGTTAGCCGCGCGTGCTAAAAGCGCGAGCTAGTTGCTTCAAATGAAGCCTCGGCGGCTGAACGAGCGCTCGTGCAGCGAGTGCTCCAGTCAAGACAGTCAAGGCCAGCCGCTCGCGCTAGCACAGCATTCGCGGTTAGTCCATGCTAAGGTGAGACGAAGTATAGTGAAATGTGTCTATTCATATATATATATATTTGTTTTGCTAGTGGATTAACCCTCTCAAGAAATATATATTATCTGGTGCCTCAACTGTAAAGAAGACTTGCTAGAAACGTTTCAGTAGATTTAAGGGCCAACGTATCGTAATTTTTTTGCTTCAGGAACTGGACGGAGCAAATTTGCCAGAACGTTGGTCGTCCGAGGCGTTCCAGGAGGCCTTCTCGTTTCTGAAAACGCACGCCACTCAGCTGGAGTCCGAAAACCTCTTGCTAGAGCAGGAACTTCACAAGCAGCAACTGCTGCTGCAAGAAAACGAGATGGAACTTCATTCCATCAGGAAAGAGTTGCTGTGCCTGCAGGAAAACCTTCAGGTGCGTGTTACAGAACGACAAGGCCTAGCAATTCCTTCCCCGCGTTTATTTTATTTGTACCATTAAAAGCCCGCACATTATTTTTTGGCGTGAGCCACGCTCTTGAGTGTAGATGATCAGGCAGTGAAGAAGTCAGTGAAAATGTATGTTGCAGCCTGAAACGTCGAAGGATCAAAACAACCTCATGGAATCCATGAAGGCTCAGGCTGAGGAGCTGCTGAGCCTCAAGCAAAACGCAAAGTTGTTACAAAAGGTGAGGGAATAGCCCTCCAAAAGAAGCTGAAACATGCATTTATCCGCTTAAGTATGGACAATGTGCAAACTCTTATTACAACAGATGTTGACGGAGGAACGCGAGAACCTGAAGATCGCAACGACATCGATCCAAGTGAAGGACAAGATCATAGAAGAACTGAAATCTGCAGCACCAGAGATACGAAGCGACGAAAAGGTCAACGATCTTAGCAACGACAAGTTGAAGAGATCCCTTCACACTGCCATGGTGACTGTAAATTCCCTGCAGGTAATGTACAAACGATTTTTTAGCTCGTGATCACCTCAGTGCCAGATAGATAGAATTAAGTTGTTCATAAAATTCGGCTGAACAAAAAACAGTGATCGCCCTCAGATAACGAGATGTATACCATATTCTCAAACGGGCATAACGTGCGTGGAAGCGGATTATGCGAACAATATGGTAACCGCGTAAGTTCTCCATATGTAGTGTTACATTTTAAATCTGTGCGTTTTAAGGACCTATTTGGGCGTTAGAATATGGGTGTAAAAAGAAAGAACAAAAAGGGTGGAAAAAAGAATCAATGAATGAATGATGACCAAGCCGACATGTGGCACAGCTACAATGTAAATTGGGGGAAATACAGATGCATCAATAGACTTACCGGGGTGACCGCCGACCCTATGATTCGAGTGAGCCGATCAAGCAGTGTCAAAAGTGCACCATCGCGCGTATCATCACGGTGCTCGTGGTCTTTATGAGTTTTCTATATGTCCCGTCTAAACCGATCACGCAGAGCAAATCACGCCTTTACTTTCGCAGGCCCTTCACGACCAGAAAGAGTGCACACTGACTCGCTACAGGGAGCTGGTCAGTAGCCTGAGGGAAGAAATGTCCAAGGATCGCGCGCGTTTTGCCAAAGAGATCTCCGATCTCCAGACGGAACTCATGAAGGAGCACAGGCAGTCCATCCTCAGCCTCAAGGAAGCAACGTCGGGACTGCACGCCAAAGGGGACCAGTCCGAAGAGTGCGCCAAAAAGGTAACGACGTGGCGTCTTTTTTCGCGGTCGTTTTTAATCTGCGGCTGACTTCGTTAAACGCCAGTTTCCCTTCTGACTATACAGCTCCCCAGCGCTTATCACCCAGTCGAAAATGCTCAGTTACTGGGCTCTGCCAATGCCACCTAAAATATGAGGCCTGCGCATGACGTCATCGTTAGATTTTTGGAGCGGGGTGACGAATTCGACTCGTCGCTGGCGGGAAATCCGGATGTGGGTCCCGGACTGATCCAGATTTTCCGCCGGCGACGAGTCGATTTCGCCGCCCGGCTCCAAAATCCATTTCCCGCCTGCGCGGATCCGCCCGCGAATCCGCAAGTGTAAACGCGCCATTAGTAAGTCGAAACCGCTGCGCAATGGCGGAACAACTGACATCGTGGAAGGTGCAAGTCATTTCATAGCGGACGTCGGAATGCGGCCAACGCTAGGAGCCGAGGAGCCAATCAAACAGCGTCGAATGTGCAACGTCACTGCGCTCATCACCTTTTTTTTTTTTTTTCTGTGGGTGTGTTTTTGCCTTCTAATTCAACGAAACCCGTAAAGTGTGCCTTGACGTTGCGGTTTTAGTCCGTCATTGTGCGGTGACTCCACGGCTGCCAACAGAGGGCATTCTTTCGAGAAGGGTCTATTGGCTGTTCACGTGTATACGCGACGTCTGATATTTCGTAGAAGAGTTCCACTGTGCATACTTAGAAGGCGTTCCGAAACCCAGCAGACGAAGATGTTAGCACCCAGAAGGCGTTTTCTTAGGGGTGTGCGAATGGTGAAGGTTATGAATGGAGCAGCGCTCTTCCACTCGAAGCACCATTTGCACACTCCTACGATTTATGGAAATGTCTACGGACTATTCCACTAATCGCCTTCTGTGAGCTGCGATCTTTGATCAGTTTGAGCAGCCCAATGACTTCATATACGCCGGCTTATCCATTCAAGTTGAGAGAGAGCGCCATGTCTTTGCTGTTTTATTTTGTGTGTATGTGTCTGATTGTCTTCTGGCCTTGGACAACGCTCAGACTTAAGGTGAAACGAATGATAAGGGACTTTGAAGTGCTTTGACTAAATTTGCATCATTTCTAAACTGTGAACACTTTGATCGTGTCTTGGACAAATGTTTTCGTCTCTAAATACAAACCTGCACGATCCATTTAGTTTAAAATTGCTACGAGCACGTTGCTAGTAGCCAAGAGTGGACCTAAGGACGAATTATGTGTCCGTTTCTTTGGTGCATTCTGTTTGAGTTGAGGTTTTGACTTGATTTAGTTAATTGTTTTGTATGTGCAATTCGTGCAGTTGCCCTAACTGTTTAGACCATTTTTTGTTTACAGCAGTTAGACGAGATACGCAGGCTAAAGAACGCCGTGGCCGAAAGACATGAAGCAGCCGTCGAGGCAACGGAAAAGCTCAAACTTCGGGAACAGGAGCTCAGACGACTGCAGCAGGAAATAGCCAAACTCAGACTCCCCACTCCGC
The DNA here is from genome assembly GCA_013358835.2 of Ixodes persulcatus. NCBI lineage: Eukaryota > Metazoa > Arthropoda > Arachnida > Ixodida > Ixodidae > Ixodes > Ixodes persulcatus. The sequence continues at coordinate 446,926 of JABSTQ010009212.1, read as the reverse complement.
CGGCGATCACGAGGTAACCATCGCAAAACTTCATATCCGTAAACGAAACAAACAAACGCGAGTACATTCGTGCTCTTGGTAGAAACAAGATGAAAACACATTGACCGTTTCGGTCTGTATGGGCAACACCACCCAGAATAATCAAAGCCCGTGTACTAGAATTCTGACGTCATCACGGCGAAATCGAGCAAACATCCCGATTGGACGCGATGTGCCGCTTCAGCGTTCGTCTGGTCCTCGTGTCCAATGAAGGCGTCGAAGGACGCTCAGCATCGGGCTCGGGTCCCTTTGCTGAGCTGGCGCCATCCGACCTGTGATAATGTTCTATCGTGGAAAAGGGGGGCATTTTTTTGCAGGCCTTGGTTCTTCTAGGGGGCCGTTGTTTGGGACGTTGCGACATAAACTATTCCCTATTTTGGAAGAGGGGGCTTGGCTTAGGAGGTGTAGAAGCCGTCCTCCTCCTAAACGTATACCCAAACGCTCTTGGAGATTCTACGCCATGTCTGTCTCAAAGACTAAAAAAAAAAAAAAAGAAGCGTTGTGTGACAAAACTTTAAATTTCAAAACATTTTAATTTTTTTTTTTTTTTTTTTTTTTTTACGGAGGCAGTTTGACGAAAGGAGTCGGTGCTTGAATCTTTGAAATGGGTTCGCAGACAACACGAAGCTACGGCGGTGTGTGTGTGTGTGTACGACGAAAATGTGAAACGCTTAGACTTACACATTTATAGTCGCCGACAGTTTAAGAAGCGCTGGGCGTGTCGAGTCTCAAACATCTTGTTGTCGCTCCATAGCCGACGAGATTTATCGTCGTCATCATCATCATCATCATCATCGTCGTCGTCGTCGTCGTCGTCTGCAGATAAGGATAGCGGTAAATGAATTACGATGCCAATACATGGACCATAATAAGCCACGCCTTTGCGTTTCGAGTGAGGCAAACTTTCTGCGCATGCGCAGTGGCGACAGCAGCGCAACCGCATATGCGCGACGTCAGAGAGTCGAGCTGGTGTGTATAAGGACGGACATACGCAACTCCCACTCCCCTTGAAACGTGTAGAGGCACTCGCTGCTGCGTGTATACGCCGCCCGGTGCAGTTACTTGCGTTTGAATTGCCAATGACGTAGCACTGCCGTTTCACATTTTCGTCACGTGTCGGTTCCGCGAGTTGACTCCCACGTCGCGACGTGACATGTTTTTACATCAAAACAAATAACTGATGCAGTTTATTTTCTTATTTTTTTTCCTTTTTGGAGAAAAGGGAGGGAAGAAGTTAAAATGTAATTTTCATATTAACAAAATAAAAAAAATAAAAACACACTTGAACGCTGTCAGGGATTGAGTTATTTGTGTTATACTCAACTTGGGACACTATGTGTTTTCTCGACCCATCTAATAAAGAAAAAGAAAAGAGTGTGTACACAGCTCGATTTTTTCAAGTCAATCCTGATATTTTGTTCATTCGTGCAGTGTTGTATGAACAAAGACTCTTGGTTCGACACACAAGAAAAGGGGTTTGAAGCTCATAATAGATTTCAGTCCTGGTAGGCAAAAAAAGTTCAGGCTTGCGAGGACGAAATTCAGTAATCATCTTAGTGTCCTCTCGAAGCACGTCAGATCGCAAGATTTGTAATTTCTTACCTCAATAATTTTGACATGAGCGCTCTCGTGTTCACCCCTAGGATAGCTGCGAATATAATTAATACGTCAGTATTGTAATATTTGTTTCTTTGTTCAATGTCTGTACCCCTTTTCCTGTGCCTTCCAGCAAATCGAGGAGTTCCAGTGCCAAAAGGCCGGCGCTCGCCAAAAAGACGAGTGCCGACGTCAACTTGGGTAGGCGACTGTTCGCCTCTCTACAAGAACAGCTTGAACAGAAGGCCCAAATCATAGCCCACAAAGATGCAGAGATCGAGCAACTCAAAGAAAGAGTGGCGTCACTCCAAAGCGTAATCGACCAGACGGCCAAAAAGGGACTCAGCAGACAAGTCCAGAGGCTCAAAAGTCAGGTGGACGAGAAAGAGAAACAGCTCCAGGTATGCTCTCTCCACATTGCAGTTTCCAATATATTTCGCTGTATGTAATGCTCTTTGAAAGTGGTAAGAGTCTGTCAAGGCAGCATTATGCTCCTACGGAAGAGAGGGGAGCAAAAAGGGAGTACTGGCAGCATTATGCAGCCCAAATATACAATGCTAAGTTTGCAGTATGCCCCTTCAGATGAAAGGAATGTAAAAAGAGAGTATCGGCTGCGCCTAGAGCCTCAATATACTTTGTCAAGGCTGCATTATGCTCCTCCCGTAAGGGAGTGAAAATGATGCATTTTCAACACATACGGCCCCAGTATACTATATTAAGACTGCATCATGTTCCTCCCGATGAAAGAGTGCGAAGGGAATATCGGCAGAACCTACCGTCCCAATTTACACAGCCACAAGAAAAACGAGACCAAAAAACTTAACTCCTGCACTTACACTTCCTTTTTTATGGGTCTATTCCCTCAAAAGTAACTTCTCTAGCTTTTGGTTAAAAACGTTTACGCCTCCTATTTTAGGTTGTAACTTTTTTTTATCATTCCCGTTGTCTAATTTAAACAAACCACTTCTGGAATACGAGTGTACAGAACGAGACACAATTAGTTCGAAGAGCGATCGCCGAAGCCTTTCCCCCACGATCGAACTGCAGCCTTTGAAACTACCAGTGTGGCGGTTGAATGTATACTCATAGCTTAATACATTTTGATGTTCAGCTCTAATCTGAATGTATTTTTTCTGAGTCAACAGCTCACTTAAAGAAAGTGCTCTCGCAACAGGGCCATTGGGCGTAAATTCAGCAAATATCAAACTTACTCTCACGTTAAGTGTGCATTCATTTCGCAACAAGGGCGTGTGCATGAATTCCGCAAAAAGAAAACATTATCTGACCGACTTCTTACGGTGGCGTTTAGCACAATCTATGCGTCGTGGGTAACTTGAACACATTACAAATTCTGATCCCCCCTTCAGGCACTGAGCAAGGCAATGATTGACTTGCGCTCGGAAATGATGTCTGCTGTCGGGACCCACTCCACCCAGCCAGCAAGGCAATCAGAACGACTTGAGAACGAAGAGAACGTGGAAGTGCTCAAGGCAAGCTCCTTAGCGCTTTATACTTTTGAAGCAAAGGGTCACTAGTGAACCAACACATCATTTTTGTTTCTTTTCATTTATAGTTTATTATATTTACGGCGGCAGTCGTCATTGGCAAGGTTTCGCAGCGGATCCCCGGGAGTGTCTCCTGTACACGGTCGTCGTGGCTGCGAATAAGTTTCTCCGCTACACTTAGCGGAAAAATGTTCCCGCCCAACATCATGATTTCACGTGACACCATGACGTCACGTGACGTCCAGTGACATTAATTATTGATTTAATCGTTTGTTTAGTTTACGTGCTCACGAACAGCTGATGCCTTTGCAATAAACCACAGGGGGAGTATAGCCGCTGACGGCTCAAGAAACGAAGGGTGCGGCGCATCATGTGTTCCCGCTCCTTGCTTCGTGATTGGGTCCTTCAACGTTCTTATTGGCTAATGCTGCAATCTGATTGGCTGCGGAGTGATAATGAGATGTACGGGACTCGCCACACACTGCGTTTTTCTTAAGTTGTCGGTGACCACAGCGGAGGCGACAGCAGCGCCTCCGCTGTCGCCGCAGTTCATTCGCAGGCCATGACAAGGAACCGGCAAGGATACAGAACTTGCGTTTGATTTTTTTCCCTTTTATAATATAATCCCGCCGAGGACTGACGACAGTATTTGGAAGAAATAAACGTTCTAAACTCAATTGTAATCATTTATAGTGTTGAGGAAGCCTAAAATAAACCTGTCGGATTTTATCCGTTCCTCAAGGACGCCATTGCAGATCTGGAGGTGAAGGTTGTCCAGCTCAAGAGCGACCTACGCTCCGCCTTGGAAAGGGAGCAGTTCTTGAATGACGAAGCGAGGCTGCTCAAAGAAGACAATGGTTCGTGGTTTTCGGCATCGCGATTAATAATTTTATGAGCGTGTAAAAAAATCGCAAGTAAAACTAGGAATAATGACATACTATATGACGTAAATACTTGAAGAAAAAAAACATAAAGATAATTGGCGGTTTGCCTTTTGGATTCGTTATTGTGCGATTTGATACTTTCCTAATTTTTGTCACATAATTTTATATATATTTACACCTTCAGTACACAGTTGTATCGCCCGGGTTCTTTCTTAACACATTCATTCATTGCATTTTTCCTATTTCTTGTGCCTTCGAACTGTATGGGGTTGACCAATCTCGATTCTTCCTCCCACTTACTCTACCTTTATAAAGTTTATTTTCTCTTTCTTTCTCCCTTTGAACATTTGAACAAAGCATCGCGAAATTTTGCCACCAATTTATCTCGCCGCACTAAGACGCTAGATTTTCATGTGTTCATTGACTGAGAGCTGCAGAAAACCTTGCTGCTATTTTCGAATCATCAAAATTATAACTCACAATCTATTAGGATCGACGCATCTTTGCGCCGACAACCGTAATGGTGCGTTTGAAAAAATTGAACCTGAATAATGTTTCTCTTACAGAGAAGCTCAGAGAAAATTGTTCCAGGGCAAACACAGAGAAGCAAGAACTCATTCGAAAGCTCGACAGGCTGAGAAGACCAGTGACTCCTGTAAGTTAGTTTTTTTGCTACGTGTGCACACTTTTTTCACGTTAGCAGACATGCCGCAATAGCTCAACTTCTCATCTACAGTGTGAACCAGTGCCGCCATATTTCAAAGGCAGACCGACTCAGACTGTCTAAACACACAACGACAATTGTCGTTTGTTGTTGTTGCCCAGACGAAACAACAAAATTGCCGATTTCTTAACGTGTTCTGCAAATTAACAGAAGCGAGAGCCGAGTCGCTGCACACTGCTTCACGTAGACTACACACAAGTATTTTCCACCACAATTCAAAATTTGGCAAAGGTGCAAGATTGCATTGCTGTGAGACGTCACGTCAGAGTCTGACCTCACATGGCCATGTTACGTCATGTGACCCCAGGGGTGGATTTAGAGGGGGGTCCGGATGTCCTGACCCCCCTCTTGATTTCTGCATGTGTACATTTTAGGGCGTGAAACGAGAAAGAGGGGGAGGGGGTTCCTAAACAAATGGTACGCTGACCAACACCTGACCCCCCCCCCCCCCCCCCCTCAGGAAATTCCTGCATCCACCCCTGTGTGACCCACAGCATCACGTGACCTCCCAATTTCTTTGGTTACTTTGGTGGAGACATTTTCTCTCTCCATGTAGTGGGCAAACGCCTTGCGTGACGTCGTGTCAAGGGACGTCACGTTATAAAGGCACAAGGTTACCGCGCTAAATCTTGCGGGCATTTTTTTTTTCGTTAAATATAGCGGGAAAACGCTTTATATGACGTCACGTGACGTGGCGTCATGTAACGGCACAATTTCCCCGCTACTGGTCCGTTCACACTTGCGAAAAACTTTCTGGCGGCCGACCGAATTAACTGGGCGGGAAAAGACCGCCCCGCTCACATGTGTTGCCGCCCGCCGCGTCCGCGTGGCTCCAGTCTCTCGCGGACACCGGAGCAGACTGCTCCTGGGAAGAGCGGTTTTCGGGAAACTGCTCTCGCAGACTTCTTCTCGCAGCCAACACTTAGCTGCTACGCAATATGAAACAGCTAACAGGGCATACTGCCGAGAGAATGCCAAACATCATCTCGGTGGTACGAAAATGCAATAATAATAAAAATAACGAGCAAACGGAGACAAGGTGTGGTACTATCCATCTTGGTTTTAAAAGCGCACAAAAGACGAGGACACAGTAAGAAACACAAACGACGAACGAGCGCTTGTCCGTCGTTTGTGTTTCTTACTGTGTCCTCGTCTTTTGTGCGCTTTTAAAACCAAGATGAATAACTACCAACTAGCCCAACTTTCCACCCTTGTGTGGTACTATCCACGCCACTTTTACTCTTTGGGTCTTCTTTGTGGGCACTGTCTTTGTCGTCCAGGTGCCTCTTGCCGAAGAGCGTTGACTGATTCTTCAGTATCGATGAGTATTTCTGCCGACACAACGATACCAGCGAGATGGCGCCATTCGAACAACTTGGGAACTCCGACAACTCCCGCGGCAACACCAGCAACTTCGAGCGACTCGGCCGGGATGTGACGTCAGCACATGCCATTCCCTCCTTGCGTTCTGATTGGCTGCGGCGGCGTCGAAACCACCTCTACGCGAGGAAAATCGGTTCAGTTCCAATTGCTCACGCGACGTCGGCGGCGGATTCACAAGTGTGAACGAGCCAAAAGTCTAACGGACAAACGTAGCGTTTGTCCGTTAGGTTAGGTTATGTCAGGTTAGGGAAAATTTCTCCACGAAAATAAGCGAAGTAATTGTGACGTCGCATGAATTTACATAACCACGTGGCGTTATGTGACATTACATGTCCGTGTGACGTCACGGTCTCGCATGGCGTCGTGTGACAATGTCACCTTTGCACCTTTGCCACACACCTGATCCGCTGCGAAACCTCGCCATAGGGAGTTTAAGTGGATCATTCCGATACCCATGATACCGATAACGATACGTATGCTTGGGCAAAGGCGCCAGCGGGGTATTAGGCACGGCTATCGGAGGTATCTGGACGGTCTACTAGAGGTTTCAGTAGATCGTTGTAATACCCCCGATAACGATACCCGATGACGATAGGATGAACATGGTGGTAAACCTGACACTGGGGTATGCATGCGCAAAGGCGGCGGTGGAGCATCGGGTATCGTTATCGGATTCATTGGAGCGACCTGCTTAAAGTCTCTACTAAAACATCCTATCTACAATTGCCACCGTACAACAAAAAAAAAAGTGTTTACGCCTTTTTTTTTTTTGCAGAAACAGATTCCTTCTATCCAACACATGGAGGCCGAAACGGTCGATCGTCTCAGGAAGGAGATTTCCATGCTAAGAGGTCAGCTGAGGAACCTGGATAAGCCGGAGAAACCGTACGAGCAACTGGAGCAGATGGCCAGCGTAAGAAGCAACAATGAGCATTTCACCACATTTATAATGTCTCCGACAAGTTAAGAAACGCGGGGGGGGGGGGGGGTTCTGAGCATCTCATTATCGCTTTTCAGCCAATGAGAGAGGCATTAGCCGATAGGAAAGCCGAAAACAAAAAAAAAGACAAAGCCCATATGGCACGCGTACATGACAGGCCCCGCATTTCTTAAGAGTGCTTCCTAATTATAAAATAGCGGAAGTATGACCTGTATCACTTGCTTGTCCTTCGGCGACGTGGGACGGAAAATCCTGATTAGTCGATAGGGTCATGACGTCACAGCCACATGACCTCGCGCGGTAATTTCAAACAACCCACAACGCTCACGTGAAACGTGACGTCACGCGTGGGATGAAAGTGATTAAATGTAATGCGAAATAAAGGTTGCCACATCTCTCAAATGATTTTACTTTATAAAATCATTCATTTGATTTAAAGGGAAAAAAATTGAAGAATTCTACTTCCATAGTAACCTGACCGACACGGAACGATAAAACAAACGGACAAAACAACGTTTTCTTATAGTTTCGTGTCTCCAGTTACTATGGAAGTCCTTCACTAGCTCGCCTGTGTTTGCACCCTTTTTACCCGAAGAATTTTAGGCGGGATTCGAACCAACGACCCTATGGTTGCGAGCCAGATACGTTACTGAATAGGCCACGCAGACTTTTTTTTTTTTTTCTTTATTGGAATAGGCCACGCAGACGGTTTGGACGGCTTGGGAACGAGCGGGAGTTTATATCTTTAACTCTCGCGTTCCACTCTTAATGGCAAAGCTTAAGGGTCCTCCTATAATTTTGTATTTACATTTGGTTTATCCATATCAGTCCGCGTCCCGTTTCAGTCTCGAGTTGAGGTGGCCCGTTGGGAAGAGAGCAAGAAATGGCAGAGTGCCGTCGAAAAACTCAAGGTTCAATACAAGGACGCCTCGCAGAAACTGGAAGCCTCGGAGAAAATGACGAGGCTACTGAGGACGCAGGTACGTAACACTTATTCCCGTTGTCTAAAGAACAAACAAAATTGCAGACGTCCACTAAAGGTGTGCTGCGATTGACAGCGGCAGCTGTTACGTTGTTGAAAGATGAGATTTCGGACATTTGGCTTTACGACGTTTTGCTTTTAGTAGAATAGTTGTAGGAGATGTGCTCTACGTGGTGTGAGAGAGGGGCAATAGCCCAATAGCGTGCCTCACCATAGATGACGCGGTTGATCAAGGGGCGACGGCGATGAAAGGACTGTGATTGCGCGGCGGTGCTATCGCTCTCTCCCCGCGATTACTAGAGATTTTGCGTTCGAACATCGCCGGATTTCGCCAGGAAGTGCAACTGTAATATAAAACATTTGTGGCGTCCCGAACCATATAATGACTTTAGGCTTGGCATATCTTGAAAACGTGTTAGCTAGCATACCCAGTCAAGATACCTCTTGGTAGCTTTTTCATCTGGCGTTTTTAGCACAGTGTTGCTGAAATCAGGCTGAAATTCAAATGCAATTTGCTGACAAAGCAAAAAATCAGAGGTCATACTGTTGGTATAATCCTGGGATGATTACGTGTTGCTTCAAATATTACTTTCAGTCAGTGTTTTTTTGTTATCAATGATGAATTAATTACCTTTAGACAAAATACATCGACTGTGCTTGTGCCTCATTCGTGCATCAGATCTCCCTACGCTCCGGTTTACCAAAGAGCTCACGTTTGTGTACCGCGTTGTTTTGACGGTAGTATAATTTAATTGTTTAATTAAACCAGACCTCTAGGCTGGAACAGGAAAAAGACAAACTGACGGCCAGGGTGCAGCACTACGAGAAGGTGTCCAGCCTGGAAAAGCAGCGCCCAAGCTCCGAAACTGTGGCCCTGCAGAAAAAGATTGCAGAGCTAGAAGCCCACGTGAGCAGAACCTTGTTGAACGCTTCTAATAGAAATGTGGAAGTTGAAAAGTTCACTTTTTGGTGTATTGTGAACCTAATTAGCCGTGCTATCAAACAGGAAAGATCAGTGGTGTGTCCGAGACAGTACATTTTCAATTACCACGCCACTGTGTATGAATGTAACTTAAAAGTTTCACAAGACGGTGAACACTATAGTGCCAGGGACCACGACAATATTTTTCTCCTTTAGTGGCTATAACAGGTAGAGTTCATGCCAGCTTGATACCGGCGGGAATAGTACATGTTGACTTTTGTTGGTTTCTATTTATTTAGGCATGAAAACAGAAAACAAAATGCCATCTTAACGTAACGCCGGCGGCGGTCACTGAGTTAAATCCAGAGCCAACTCATAAAAGTTATGCTTGTTTCAAGGCTACGAGAGTACGTGTGATGACTGTTATGTCACTCAACTACGCAACCGTGAAGCTCAATTTAAGGTTACAACTGTACAGAAATTAAAACGGTTATATTCGCATAACAGTCGAGTCTGCTGTAAGTCGTTATGAACACGCTTGTTGCTATTAGCTGAGTCACCAAATGGGGGAGATTATTGCGACAGAAGAATCAGTGAAATATTAGGTAGAACTATTGGTTTCACATTGTTCACTAAAATTCTTCAGGGACTAAAAGAATCATATAAGAAAAACATATTGCGTTTAAATAAACTTTGCATCTAGTTTTTGAGCGATGTATGCATAAGAAGACTGTATTTACTGGGGGACTCGAAATCTGCTTAGGTGAAGGCTCCCCAGGCTGATTCAGAAGACAAGATGGCGGAGCTGAGGGCACAAAACAACGTGCTGAGGAAACAAATTCAGGACTTGGAGAAGGGTTTGGTTCGAAAACAAATGAAGCGAAAGGTTTGTGTTTGCGCCTGAAACGTCTTTCTAAAAGTGTCAACCGACTGATTTAAGGATGCCTGTTTTGATCAAAAAAAAAAAGGTGGTGCATATCTCTGGAAAACCGGGCGCTACATCTGAAGAACATCCTGCTGCCACGGAACATGTAAGTTAAAGTTGATCGAGTTTAATTTTCGTTCATGTGCCATGATTTTTGTGCAACTTTATTTAAGGCTGTGGGCCAAAAATTATAGAAGACGTCGCACATATTTAATATAAGCGTACGTGCTCGGTGTTTTGTATTTTATACTCGAAGCAAAGTAATTTGTAGGTTTGTGTTTTGCATAACTGATATTTTTTAAAAGAAAGACGTAGATAGGCAGTATGCGAACTGCATGTCTAAAAAAATAATAGACTGATGTGATACATAAACTATAAGTGCATCATTTCATGAACACGAAACGAGTGACAATCTTTTAAAAATTTAGTTGTTGACCTCATATCTTTAAAACTTTTGCCGGACAAACAACTTTTATTAAAAAGCAAGCATATTTCTGTAACCACAACAAATTGCGCATATTTTAAGACATTTTTTTATTTGTGTAGTTCGTGAATTTTGTATTATCCCTTTTGAGAAATGCGATGCTCGCTCTTTAAAACTATATTTATACAGTGCATTTTATCTCACGTGTAATGTAAATTGAACATTTATTTATGTTTCTTTATATGTGCAAATTGGTTCAAATGATTCGAAGAAGACACCTTTAAAAGCCTCAACTGAAGTCTGTTAAGAAAAAGCCTTAGAAAGGCTAAAAATCTTGAGTTTTTCTTCTTCTTGAATGTAAAAGGTGGGCGCTGAAGTAATCAAGCAGACCACCCTTTCTTCGTTAAAATTAGGATTGAATTACCTGCGAAACAAAAACGAGACGATCATAGACATGGAAACTCCTGAACTGCATAGTGCCAAATGCTTCTGAACGAAGAAATCGTACCTTTCTATATAATGTAATTAGAAGCGTTATGCAAGAAAACGTTCCCTTTTGTGCTGAAAGAATATATTGCTGACAGATCTCCAAAGAGGATGCAGTCACTCTTGACGCTGAAGACCACAACAAAGTTTGCAGAGAGCTTGAAAAGGTGAGGTTTACGTGATACCATACCACTGCATATCGCAAAGGCTGACGCTGTTGCGCTCAGATTCATATCGGATCTCGGTAACTACGAATTTTTTTTTTTTCGAAATTTCGACGCATAGAATGAAGATAATCATTTATTACAGTTTATTTATTCATTATACCAAATCTGCACCTTTAATAAAGCAAAGATAATTTTAAAAGAAAGCTTCGCTGTAATTTTTAATATTTTCATTGTAGAAAGTAGGAAAACCGACAGAAAGTCATCATAGCTGTGGGTGGTGAACCTGTCGGCTAGAAGTTCGGTATTCTTCCGCGCGTTGTTTATTATGATTTACGTTTAATAACAGAGTTGGGACTAGCAATGCTTTATCATGTACTCAACTAAAACATAAATAAAATGTTAGACCATTCTTTTTTCAGAAGTGTCGCATTGAATTTCAGTAGCGTTTTTGAATACACACATGCTATTTTAAAATCACATCAGTCAAATAATTTAAATTTAAAATACTAAAAAAAAGAAACGTTGCGCTGTATTTCTATTATAATTAGCATAATCGTCGTACTCAGAATACGTACGACGGTCACGCGGTTGCTGCCACTATGGGTCACGTGACGTCACAGTGTTATCCTGTGGTGTCACGTCAAGGAGTGTCACGTCAAACCATGACGCCACGGTCACATCCTGGTGTTACATGACAGTGTCATGTGACCTGACCTCGCGTGGCTAGTGTCACGTGACCACCGTCACGTCAAATTGGGCGGGCGATTACTCTCCCGGCCAAATTTACCATTTCCGTAACACATTTCCGCAAACACATTTCCGTAACACATTTCCATAAAGCCTTTCCGCAATTCACTTCCGTAACGTTGGAAAGTGTCTCGCCCTCCCCTCTTGTGTATTCCATCTTAAACCTCTTCATATCGAACTTTATCTCGAGGGAAATAACAACGCATGCATCTTCACAATTTCCAACATTACTCGCGTAATAGACGCACCGTTTATGAACACAGTCTGCGGGTCCACTTTTCCTCGGAACACGTAAATAGCCAATCCCTGCGATCGACAGAATAATGACAGCGACTTACGGGACAGGGGTAACGTCCTCACACGGAAGTGTTATCTGCGCAGATCGCATTTATACGGAGAATCGTGTTCTCGACTTCGTTATTCTCTGCATTGTTTCGTTCTTCTTCTTCTTCTTCTTTTTTTTAATGCAGAACGCGATCATTAGTTGTATGTGTGTTGCGCTGAAGATTATATGCAAGGGCATTGTTCATAAATAGCAGTGGAAATACGGTGAAGGCCCCTACACACAGTTGCGTTTGAGAGCTTTCGAATGCGTTTGACTACGTTGTGGCTGCGAGAAACCAGGATATCCCTGCTTCTTACGTCGCACGCCAAGCTATTCCTTGCATTGGATTCTACTCTTCCTACGAAAGACAGATGTGCCGGTGACTCGCCTTCGTTTCTCGACGCAACGCAGTCAAACGCACTCAAACGCTCAAAAACGCAACTCTGGGTTCGCCAGCAGGTTTAAGGATACTTCACTGCGCTATGAGTAATCGCACGAGGAAGCCTACTTTTCTGGATTTTTGTTTTTGCGAGGATTACATTTTATTTTTGACGCTAATAAAATTCTAAATCATTTAGTTAGCGTTAACCGTATTGACATACTTGCGCTCAAAGTGCCAATCTTGTTTGGGCGCACTCTCCTGGGCGCAGTACAAGAGTCAGGTGGACATCCTGCGAGTGACGGTTGATCGGCTTCACGACGAGTTGCTTCAGACGCGACTCCTCGTCGAACGCAAGGACGACCCATCGACATCGAGCGAGGTGGACTCACGGCGCCAGGTAAAGCAAACGAAAACTGTCTAAAATATTTCGAAATTTATTTTAGCAGCATGATTACTGCGTTGTCAGGTGAATAGCGTGCGGAACTTGAGTCTGTTTCCACCAATTAATGCTTTCGACGTCACGCCGGGGTGGTTGTGCTGGCTGTGAAACGAAACATCCGCAAATGTTCCACACCAAAACTTATGAATTTCGCGAACTTTTGGCGAACCCGAGGCTCGACGTCTGATCTCGAGATTCGATGAACGGTTTGGCGAACCCTCGATCTTTTGGCGAAATTCGACAAAACTCGATTTACGAACAGTGTTGCTCGACTTCTGTAAAATATTTCAGCTTTTTAATAAAATCTATAGTAGTTAGTTTTAAATTATAGACAATACAAAAGCAAACATTGAAATTTCGAGTTATCTGATTTGTCTGCTAATTTCAAGCAATACGCTCGGAACATATTGCAACCTTGTGTTACCAGGCGGCATCAGTTTGTTTTAGCGTGAAACGTTCTTTGGCTAGTTCCTCCGCATTTTGTGAAGGCGTATTTCGTGAAGCCGTGGCTTATGATGTCACATGACTTTAGTTTTCCCGCTAGATTTAGCGGGAAAATTGACGTCATGTGACCTCAACACCAATTCAGTTTCTCCGCAAAATTTAGCGGGAAAAATTACGTCACGTGGCTTCATGTCACGTGATCTACACACAAATCCAATTTCCCCGCTAAATTTAGCGGGGACTTTGACGTCGTGTGACCTACACATCGATTCTGTTTACCCGCTAAATTTTTCGAGGAAAAGTAGTCAGTTTCTATCTACTTTCTGTTTACCGTGCAAATTTATGCGAAACAGCTCTTCGCGCGTGAATGATGTATTTTGCTCAGGGCTTGAATAGTGTGTAATGATGCTTGCAGGACTTTCAGGACACCCTGATACGGGAGAACGTTGCATTGCGACTGGACCTTCGAGCATCGCGGTCACTCCTGCAGCAGCGCGAGTCACAATTACTCGAGGCAAGGGATATATCCGTTTTGTGACACGGTTAGCACGAAGAAGCAATAGCTGTTTTTTTTTTGTTTTCTTTTTTCTTTGAAATTGAAGAATTTGTCACAAACTACTCGTGTAGCGAAAATTTATTATATATGCTTCAACTTCAACTCAAGCCGTAAATTTTGACGCTCGTCACCAATACCGTATGAATAATATGTGAAAAAAAAATTCGATGTCGTGTCCGCACCATGTCACACTCTCTCACACACACAGTTCATGTCTACATTTCTCTACGTCGAGCCGTCGACCTAGGTAGATGTCCCTTTGTCCCCCTATCCTGAGAATGACGTGCTGCGCCAGTTTCGCGTTCGAATAGTCCAGCAAATGTAACTTCAAAACATGGTTTGATCCAAGCTAAGCAGGCTCTTAAAGCTAGCTCCTCTGCAGAGCAGCCCAGTTGTGGTTTCGAAGTGAATGGATACGATGGAACGATTTTGACTGCGTTCTTAGAATACGGTGCATCAATGTCTCTTTTTCTACATTTTATACGAAAACAAAAAAAAAAACTGCCTGTCCCCTTGGTATATCCCAAAGGCGCTTTAGATGCATAGCCTTTATAGGTCCTCTGTGACTGGGGCACCTTACGTCACGGTGTCACGTCATGCTATGACACCATGACGTCATAGTGCCAGTGACGCCATGGTGCCACGTGACGTCAGTGTAGTGTTACGTTACGTAACCATCAGAAAATAAAGTGCGCGATCAAGTGAAATCAGGTCGCGGTCACGAAACGTCTAACGAGACTATGACGTCATGGTGTCGAAACGAGAGCTAAGAGCTGACCCTATAAATGTTACGCATATAAAACCTATATCTTTTTTTTTCTTTTTTTTTTTTTTCAAAACACAGTTGCAGTCTCTTGCAAACAAGCCGGGCGATATCAAGCATCCTGCCGCAGCATCAACATGAGCCAATCCGGAGCGAATCACTTCCGAGTTGCCACTTGAAGACACTGCCGTGGAAACGCGCACTTTTTTAAAGGAATAACTGAAGCTCTCTCGCGAGGTAATATTTTCACACCGCACGTGAATAAACCAATAAAAGAACGATTCACACAAATGTTCATTGTGAAAACCACCGGATGACCATTCCTGTGCCGCTTCACAGCTGGTTCCACTCATATTGCCGCGCCCTCACCTCAAATAGTAAAAAAAAATTATATCTATTTTTTTTACGTAGCAAGTTGTTTAACTTGTCGCAATATCTCAGCACAATGCGGTATGAACTGTCGTAGAACCCAATCATACTCAGGAAGCGTTGGAATTTTCACATCACCTGACTGTGAGACCCGGTTGTTGCTCTGGCTGTATTTGATCTGAGTATTTCATCTGCAAACTGGCTGACACAAACCTCAATATTTGACTAAAACTGCATATTGACCAAGCGAAAACTTCAAATCGTCTGGCGAAAATTTTAAAATGTCTTGCAATATTTCCCCGTTATCTGGCAATTGCTCCAAATTGTCTGGCAATTTAGAAAATGGCCTGGTGAAAACTAAAAACCGTCAGGTCAGACATTAAATTTCTGGTTATTTTCGGATTATCTGGCGATATCTCCGAATTAACTGGCGATATCTCCGAATTATCTGGAAATTATTCCAAATTGTATGGCAAATATGAAAGAGGGTTTGGGTAAAACTGAAAATTATATGGAAAACACTTTAAATTGACTGGCGATATCTCCCAGTTATCTGGCACAATCTCTGAATTATCGACAATTACTTCAAATTGTCTAGCAAAGCAAGAAAATGGCCTTGCAAAGACAATCTTTTCTGGCAAAAACTCGAGAAAACATTAAATTGGCTATTTGAATATTTAAGAGTTGATTGGGGAAAACTTACAAAACGTCCGGTGATTACTCCAAAGCTTTTTTTAGAAGTCTTTAAGCTGTCTATCGCAGTTTCAAAATTGTCTCTCGAAAACTCCATATGGTTAAAACTTAAAATAACTGAAAGAAATGTAATATAACTTAACGAAAGTTCCAAATTACTTCGCAAAACCCCCAATTATCTGACGAAAACTTCATATTATCTGCTGAAAGGTTCCAATATCTGATGAAATTTCCAAACTGGCAAAAAAACTGTACACTGGCAAAATCTTTCTGTTCGGCAAAACCACTGACATCTATGGCAGTCAATGCAAATTTCACATAAAATAATCCAAATTGTTTGGCAAAATCCATAAACTAAATTAGTAAAACCCTAAATTGTATGGCGAAAAGTTCAAGTGCTGGAGAAAACTTCAAATTGATTGAGGCATCTCCGAATTGCCTGGCGAATACTCTAAATTTTCTGACAAAAGGTTATTTATATTTCCGACAAAAACACGAACGTGTCTGCCAAGAGCTTCGAAATGTCTAGCAAAAATTGAAAATAATCTGTCATAAATTACAAATTGTCGGCCCACATGGATCAACAAAAATTCCTAGCAAACTATTAAAAAATGCCTGCCAGAAAACATCTAATTGTCTCTACGAAAACTTCAAATTGTCCAGCAGAAATCTCGAAACCGCCTGTAGAACACCCAAATTGTCTGGCTAAATTCCAAAATGTCTGACACACACTAAAGCATATCTGTCAAAACCTCACATTGTCTGAGAAAAACCTGCCCTGTGGCAGGTGACATGGAAGAATCAAGAATTACGACATTGTTATCCAGGAAGTGTTGCATTAAACCTCTGCTGAACTTGTGAGAGGGGGACAGTATACAGGGAATTCTTTCAGGCCATGGGTCTCCAAACTGTTTGGCTCAGGGGCTGGATTTGGTATCTGTCGCAGTCTCGAGGGTCGGAAAATAAATAAGTAAATAAAAATAAACTAAATAAATAAACCTAGAGATGGGTTTCAGTACAAAAAATCAGGTTAAAGTTTAAAAAAAAAAATCTTAAGTGGTTTATTAAATACATTTTATTTTGAAATTTATTATTTAGCTATTACATAATACAATAATTGTAAACCAGAAAACTCACCGGGAATAAATAAAAGTGCAGAGGAAGTTTAGCTTATTCACACAGGGCAGAGAACTACTGTAATGAGGATAGAAGAACTGGTGATAACACTATGCAAGAGTTCTGAATACGTGAGAACTCAAAAGAATTTTAACAAAGACCTGAAACAGGCGGCTAAGAATGGTGATGCCGGTGATGACAACGTGCAATATATGTGCTATGCTATTTGTCGCGAGGCCCAGTTTGAATTTATGGGAAGCGGGATCTTTTTCATTCGTTTTTCTCTGTGTGGCACGTGGTGATTCCTTCTGTCCACACTGCGGGTGGAGACAAAGCATCCACACTAACGGCACAGAGCACGGCCAAGGGTGCAGAGCACGAGCTCTTAGCAGTTGATTCCAGTGAGCGAGCGCTGCATTGACGCCTCCCATGGCTCCGGCCTCGTGTCCGCAGCATTCGTTCTGTTCCAACTTTCAAGTAAGTGTAAAACAAAGCGTAGCTCTGATGATTTTCACCACATAGGCCATGCCGATCGAATCTCGAGGCGCGTATGGCAGAGTACCAATGGTGTCCCTAGGGTCATCGGCCACTGGGGCGGTGGGCCGCCGCGACCCTGCCGCCCCCCCCCCCCCCCTCCCTACGTGACGCGACCGCGCACAGTACTATCAGCTAGAAATCAGAACGGATGCGATGAGTTTGCTGAGCGTCGCGGCGCCGTTCCTGCGCGCTTATATTTGCGCCGTTATCATCGGTGGAAAGGAGCAGCGGGCCGAGAGTCATTGGGAGGACCACAGACAGCCACGGGCCGGACAGGCTCACAGACTTGTTTAAAGGGGCCATGAAACGATTTTTCTACTTTCACTTTCATACAACTCAGAATCAATTTCTAACGTTAATAACCGAATAAACTTGCCTTAGTTTTTCTTTCTAAGCAGGGGCAGTCGGCAAATAGATTCGAGAAACATAGACATCGTTCATCCCTTCAACTTGGAGCCAAAACCAGCGGCAACATGGCCTGGTACCTCTCCTATACCGCCAACGTTAAACATAGCCCCGCGCTAGGGTCAGCAAATTAGAAAACGCGTGCTGAGCTCCATGCACTGTGAGAGTTCGGCAATTCTCATCACCGCAGTGGTTGAAGACGAGCCACTACCCGAGTGTCCGCCGAGGCATTGATTGTTACGAGCCGAAGTCGAGTGCTCAGGCAGTTCTCGTGTCCAATCCATGAGCCGCACTCGACTGTCGTCAGGCGGGTGGTTTCGATCCCACAATTACCTCATCAAGCTTTGCGACGGCAATATATCTGAAAGAAATAGTCCCCTTTTATCTTCGCAATTTCACCGATATCAAGAAGCTTCTGAATCAGTGGCGGCCCGTGCGGGTAAACTTGGGCCAGACGAGAACCTGTGCGTGCGCCTCTTTGAAGTCATGAACATTCCAACCCAATATCGTTTCATGACCCCCTTAAGAAAGCCGTGAAAGCTACGCTAATCCGGTCTGTGCAGGTGAGTTAGACGGACACAGGGATAACTAAACTCTGTTAATTAACTCTTTAAAACTTGCTGAGCGTCATCGAAAATCACTAAACCAATAAAGTTTAGAAACAGTTGGAGTGTGTGGGGGCGTGCGCTAAAGTTACCACTCGTGAAACAGGTGTGAGGCTGGTGGTGCACAAACGCGCCCTAGCGGTTTCTTCATCGCTCATAATCAGCGTTTTAGCAGCACTAGCCTTGAGCTTGTTGCGCGAATGGTAACTTCAGCGCACCACCGCACTTCCGACGCGCTCTAAATTTTTCTAAATTTATTGATTTAGTGGTTTTCGATGCCGCTCATCAAGTTTTGTAAGTATAGTCATGTTCGTTTTCTCTAATTAAAACGTTATATGATTACCAGGATTTAAGAACTCACCGGCACACACCGGATTAATGTACATTTCACAGCTTTTTTTTTGCTTTTTTTTTTTACAATCTATAAAGCTATAAAAAAAAACTGTAGATGTCTAACCAGAGATTCTGGGCCTACACTCTTGAAATGTTCAGATGCCGCCCGATTCGGAAACGGTTTATTTCATGAACATAAACTGCCTTCGGCTTCAAATTTTATCGTCCCATCTGTGGTCCCGCAGTGTGACAATTCACTCTGCATATAGGCCGGCCGCTTTGAAATCTCGTAGAACAGCCTCCCGGTGCGCAGGAGCTCGATAGCTGTTCGCTGAGCTGCATGCTACACGGTGTTTGCGCAACGGAGCCGCCGGGTCCGAAAGTATTGTTGGCCAACGGCCCGCCGGACCGTGACGTGAGTCGGCAAGTTCCGGCATATCGGGACGCCCGCGTGCGTCGTCGAATGTCTCGCTGTTCGACGCTTGGCTGCATTCGGCCTCGTACGGCGTTTCGTTTGCATCCGACGGAGGCCCCTTTGACGGTCCGTCGAGAAGAAAGGCTTTCTTCGCTCGTCGATACCCGCTCTTCAAACTTTCAGGGATCCGGGGTCTGACCGAAGGCAGCACGTTTGCGCTGGCACGTAAGTAGCGTTGCCCCATGATTCGGAGATCAAATTACTTATCGAGAAGAGGAGGTCACCGTACCAAACCTATGCGGAGAGCAAGTCGTCTGCTTGTTGCACAAGTGTTGCGGTGACGTCAGAAAGACACCGAGCTCTGATTGGCTCTGATTGAAAGATAGTGGGTAGACCTTAAAGCAAGCCGCCTTGAGGTCTACCCACTATCCTTCATTCAGAACCTAACAGAGCTTGGCGTTCTGACGTCACCATAACCCCTGCAAAAAAAAAATAAAAAAACAGACGAACTTGCGCTCTGCATATTACCTACAATAACGAAGGCGTGCGTACATCCTCCTCTTTCTCCGTGGAACGTCATCGCAGTCAGATGACGCCAGATTCGCGATTGGACCCGAGCTCGATGCCGAACGTCCTTCGACGCGTTGATTGGACACGACGCTCAGCCGAGCGCAGACGCGATACTCGCGTGTCCGATTCCTTTGTTCGATATCACTGCGAGGACGTAGAAATTCTAGCCTTGACTATTCTAGTTGGTGTTGACCAAACACCAGCTAGAACATAGATAATAAGGCCCGAGTGCTTGGTTGTCTGCGTCACTTGCCAGAGGCCAGACAACACGAATAACCAAAGCCCGTGTACCAGAGTTTGGACGTCATGACAGTGAGATCGAACGCAGAGAGATTGAATGTGAGTGCTGTGTTCGTTTGGACCAGGTGGAGAATAACAATCAACATGATTTAAATTGTGATTTCAATCACACCGGTTTTGCCATGGTGATTTTCTTCCCCTGATTTCGCATCATTAGAATCGTTCATTTCCGAGTGAGCCTCGCAGCTTTGTAGTATGAGTGTAGCCCTCTTATATCTTATATGTATAACTTCCATATTATTCGCAAAGAAAGAAAAAAGAAAAGAAAAAAGAACATGTGTTATTGTTACTACTATGTGAATGAGATGTGATATAGTAGGTATTGATATATGTATATTTTGTATGCGCGTGTTTCTATGCAGCAGTTTTCTTTATTTCTTCCTTCTTTTCATGTTTAATTAGTGTTTGTTTAGCGCAAATTATTCCACCGCCCACCCTGCTTGGACATTGAGGTGCGCAGTATATACTAAATAACTATAAATAAAATTCAAACATCGTATATAATATGGTGCTTTCTATGGGTTTTTCAGTATGATCGTCCACCAGCTCGCCTGCGCAATCACCCTTTTGTTTTTATGTGCAGTTAAAACAAAATGTAAATTTAAAACTAAGCAAGAAAGACATATCAAGCTGAACACAAGCAATAAGCGGTGCTCTTGTGAGCAAATCAGAGCGTTGAAGTATCCGTCCACCTTCCACTTCGTTTGCGAGTTACGTAATGCCCTAGTGGCAAGCATATCAGAACACGAATGAAGAAGTAAACGCAGCTTTTTAAACAATAAGAAATTATGAATTCAACTGTTAGATTTACCGTATTCTTCCGTTTGTTTTCAGCGATCGAGCGGATTGATCAATCAGTCTGCCCTGTCTAAAATAATCTACTGGTAAATAATCGCTATTTTTTAGCTACAGGGATTTAAATCAAAGTAATCTGATTTAATTTTAATTATTATTATTATTATTATTATTATTATTATTATTATTATTATTATTATCAAAGGAGGTTTTGCGTCGAGTTGGCGCCATATTCAAGCAGTATCGAAAGAGTGTAATTTCAAGACGAGAGAGAAAGAGAGAGAGAGAGGGAAACAATGGAGAAAGAGAGACAAAGACAAAGAGCACGATTGCGCCATATTCAAGCAGTATCGAAAGAGAGTGATTTTAAGACGAGAGAGAAAGAGAGAGAGAGAAACAGTGGAGAAAGAGAGACAAAGACAGAGAGCACTTTGGGTTTTGAAATATCCATTAACGATGCGCATTTTCTTCTCTTTTTTTTTTGCGTTGTCCTGCGTAGCATTGCAAGTTGCAACGAAAATCGTTTTAAAACGTCATTTTGGTGAGATGTCAGATTCTTATGAGATGTTACCAAGCATGCAGGCGCCGAAATAGAACGCAACATTGAGCAATGATCATATCGACCGTGCTAAGTGAGCGTAAAGAATTGCGCAGCGTTCAAAGTTGTGTAGTTCTTTTGTGTGGAAAGGTTGTTTTACACATCTTGATTTGAGTGTGACCGGCTGCGTCGTAACGGCTTGTGGCTGATTACGACGAGAGAACAGAGCTGCGCCACCTATCGGGTAGCCCTGGGACGCCATTGATCTGCTTAAGTTTCGCCCTGGGCTTGAAATTATTCTGACGATGTTATGAGCGACCATTTGTCATAGATCGCGCGTAGATTTGGTATCTTCAATATTGCAGAACCTTCAGTCTGGTTATACGCAGATGGAGGTGTGAACTTCTTTCCTTTTGAACAGTCCCGGTCGATAGCAACGCACTTGGTCAGCGAGCGTACCAGTGATTTCCCTACATACCCCCGGGGGGGGGAGGGGGGGGTACACCCCCCCCCCCTGTTTTTCTGAAGGCACCCCCTTAATTCGCAACGACTCCTCTATTCTCAATCCATCCCCCCCCCCCCCCCCCAAACCTCCCTTAAAAATTAGACCCCCCCCCCCCCCCCTTAATTTCAATTCCTGGGGAAACCCCTGAAGCGCACTTCGGCACCTGCAATACTTCCCCTATCCTAGTTCACGCTAATTGTGGGCTGTAAAACTGTTTCTGAGGATTACGGAGCCGCGCCCAGTTCTATGGAAAGCGCGAGTGACACGAGAGTAAAACAAGAGGGGACTACTACGTACCACTAGGAAAACTGTTAACAACAGCCTTTATTGACCGGCAGAAACGACCACAGTCCCAATCGTGTAGGAACCATAGTTGACGCATGTAGTTACCGAACTCTTGCAGGAGACTAAGAAACCGGTATTTACATAGTATTTCCAACAACAAAATAATAATAAAAAAAAGGTGAGCTAGCACTCTGGTGCTTTTTTGGGGACTCGAGCTTTTAATGTAATGAATACAAAACCAAAAGCACTTTTGGCGATCTGCAATACGAATAAAAATTACTTAATTTGAAGGAATAAAGAACAGGGAGGTCGAAGATATACAACCACTCTATTTAGAAGGGAGTGGTATGACTTCGATCCTCGGTGTTTGCCTTTTTAATTCCTTTACGTGTTTTTTTTTTTTTTTCTCACTTAAGGCTGGTTCACACATCTGCGTTGGTTGCGTTCGCATGCAACCGAAACGACCGTAACGACAAAGTCACCGGGACAAGCGTTCGCCGAACACAGCATGGCAAGTGATGCAAGGGGTAGCTTCGCGAAGCAATCCATGAGCCACGGTTGTTGCGGTGTTTTTGTCGTTACGGTCGTTTCGGTTGCATGCGAACGTAATCGTTGCAAGTGTGTGAACCAGCCTTTAGTCAGGCACGCACGCATGCAGCACTTGTTTCGAATGCTGCACGTACTTGAGTTTGGTCAGTGTCGCCCAAGTGGGGCTATGGATTTAGCGCGCGTCGCGCGTTTCTCTTCGGTCAAGCGTCATTGTTTCGGATATAAGACGCACATGTCGTTGGGTCTGCACTTCGGACCCCTCGTCGACATTTTGTCGACAGTCTCAAATGAATTGCGTGGGCACACTCGTTTAACGTGGGTGGCCGGGCGGCTGCTGTGCAGCACGATACTAGGTGTAACACGCCGGTCTGTGCATTTGGGTCATTACGATACAAGCCGTAGTAAAAGCGATAAGTGGGCGTGCGGTGAGATATAGCTCAATGTCAACCCCACGCTTTCGGCGCACACCGCAAAACGTTAACTCGGTGAAAGCGACTTGGCAGGAAATGCTTACGTCTAAGTCTATCGAAACGGTGTTCGTAATTCGGTTCAGATTCTGCGCTTATTTTGTGTAACACTAGGTAACCACGTCTGGTTTCGGTTTCGATTCTCTTTGGCAGCCCCCCCTGCCCCCTGGTAGGAAACGTGCGGGTTAGAAGAAAGCAAAACCAAAAGCAAAAAAACGTATTTCGGAGGTCGCCAGTTTTTAAAGTTCGCGTTGTCGGAGGCTGTGAAAGTTGATGTGCCAAGTTCTGAGGTAAGTGGACCCGATTTCCTCGCTCGTAAGTGGTCTCGGAAGGTAAGCACTGTACTTGTTGACATTTCGCGCTAACCTGCAGAGGATTAACGTTGTTTGCTGCGCTACGCTGTTGTTCGTTCTTTTTTCTATCCGCGTGCTAGCAGCAGACCGCTCGGGTATTTAATTGTCACCACCGAGCATATCACTTCCCGTAGATACCGTGTGACAATATGTAGCCAATTGGAACAAACAATTTTAGTATGATCGTTTGCCTCGTTCGCCGAGTCTCCAAAAGCGCCAAAGTTGACCGCTTTCACTGTGCTGCGGTATCGAGACGTAGGCATTTTGGCAGTTTCTAGTTAAGCTATCCTTGCAGAAACTTTTTTCACGTACGACAACAGCTCCTCAGGTATTTTGAAATGCGTAAGAAAAGGTAACTGATTCTAATCACATAATGTGTAGTTGTGTAGTTGCGCAGGATTGGGTCTTCGACCTTGTAAACACGTCGCTAGCCAAGTTGGAACTAATTTGAACGCGATTTTATGATCAGCATGCGAAGGCAAACCCACTACGCCTACGCGATCATATTCCGACCCCCTGAGGCGTGAGGTTTTCAAGTTCACTCCGTGTAAACTAGAGCACCTAAAGCAGGTCGACTGAAGCACGGGGTGGCCTTGAGCGACACACGTGCAAGGATTCGTCTGTCGTACTGACACGAGCGAAGTGTCGTTGGCATCTGGAGCGGTCCACGAGATGATGATTAG
Organism: Ixodes persulcatus; assembly: GCA_013358835.2. Lineage (NCBI taxonomy): Eukaryota > Metazoa > Arthropoda > Arachnida > Ixodida > Ixodidae > Ixodes > Ixodes persulcatus. Next base: position 422,775 of record JABSTQ010009212.1, on the reverse strand, counting down.
TCAGCTTATAGCGTGGCTTGGGCTAGCCGACATTCACCAAAAAAAAACAAAAAAACACAAGCTCCGTTATTTTTTTTTTTTTTTGTGAAGTCGTTTTTTGCAATTACTGTATTTGTTCACAGCGCATGCAGGGAATGGGAGGCTGTTAAAACCGGCAATCTTTATGCTATGGAAGGCGTGTCGTAAAGGCAACGTGGAAGCTCGCCGTCAGCTCGCGCTTAGCAGCCGTGACTATGGCCACAAGTGAATTCCCCCTATAGTTTGTTTCCCGTTAATGTGCGAGCGAAACCAAAGCTAGAGGCACGGGCATGTTGGCCCAAATAATGTTTATGCCGCACGAGCATTTGCTCTGACCTCAACGGAGGACGCTGGCTTGGACACCGCAAAAGAGATTTCAATGAATTGATAAAATCTGTTCTTGTTGCCGTTGGAGCGCAAAACTAGGGTCAGTGACGAAGCTGTGTCTGAGCAACATGCATAGCACAAGTACCATGTCCTACATGACGCGGCACTCCGTGCGCGTGACAGTCTATCGGGCCCGTGGCAGTCTACTACTAGTTGTTTATCCAGGAGTCATCTGGTGGCTCTACTTGCAACCAACACGAGGAGAGGACTTTATCTGGCTCTGCGACGCACTCATGTTCACACCTGTATGTCTTACACCCACTTCCCTTCGAGCCCATCGCTGTTATTCTCCGCGTCGCTTCATCATTCCTTGTTCGTTTGTGTCTCCGCGTGTGGCTTTGCAGGGCCGATGTGCGTGCGGGAGCGAGATGAACGTCGGGGCGGCCTTGCTGCCAGGATGCGAGGCTATCCTCTGCTTCATCAACATCATCCTCCAGCTGGTGTCCCTGCCCCCTTCGCACTGGGGCACCTTCCAGGGACTCACGGAGTTTGGTGAGCACTCGCACAGACCTCCGAGCTCACTCAGCGTTGGGGCGCTACACTCTAAGAAACATTTTCTTGCAAGGTTCTTCGACGGCCCCAAGAACTCTTTCAGCTCGTGAAGAATGGTTTCGCCTTAAGCACTATTGCCCCCTGTCGCACCAGGAAGGAAACTGAGCGATGAAGAACTCTTTGGCATCAAAAAAGGAGCTGAAAAGAAACCCTTGTCGGTTTTACAGTGAAGCTGTTTATGGCTAGGGTCCCGTGGATTTTTCGTGTGCGGCAACAGAAGCGGCGTCACGGCTTCTTGACATCAATTTCCCCGCTAAATTTAGCGGGGAAATTTTTTCGCTCAATTGGGCGGGGAAATTGACGTCACGTGACCTCAACACCAATGCAGTTTCCCCGCTAAATTTAACGGGAAAATTGATGTCACGTGACACAAGGTCGTGACGTCACGTGATGTCACGTCTGTGTCACGTGCTAAACAGCTTCACTGGTCATCCACCTTCACAGAGTGGAATGGCTCATCATCAGCGTTAAAGGGGTACTCCGGCAATTTCTTCATGGTCCGCGATTTGCTTGAAATTTTGCTAAACTCGCCAAACAACATCGCTAAAATAGTATCCCAAATATTAGGTCAAAATATTTTTTTTTCACAAAGTTATTGAATTTACAATTTTGGTCCTCACCGTGTTTTTCAAACTGAAAGTCTCTACTGGCAACAACGAAAAAGTGACGTCAGTGGAAGGCAGGGGCTCACTTTTCGGGCTGTAGAATTTATTCCCAACTGATTCCAAGCAGTTTCATGGTGTCAATTAAATGCTTTGGAAGCTCGCTCTAGTACCCGCACGCCAGCACGGATCAAATGATTGGCATATTTTATTTTTTAGACTGCTTGCTCGACTGGCAAGCCTGCCTGCCACTGACGTCACAGCACTGAAAAGTGCGGGTATATTTGAATGTTGGTTTTTGCATCATTTTCATTTGCCGATTTCACAATAACTATTTCACAATAACTAATGTGAATTTCGCGATACTAAATAGCATACTGGAAAGGGTAAAGGCCGGGGAGTCAGAAAATACAGCTAGTTTATTTAAGAAGTTTCGCGTTATCAATATACACGCTTTCTTTAGCTACAGACTTGTCACTAGTCTGACTAGAACAAATTGGGGGTACAAACTTTTTGATAAACCTTGGACAGCTCTCTGAAAATATTCACGCATATTCTACCCGTCATGCAAAATGTTGGGAGGTGGTCACTGCAAGAACGAACTATGGCACACAAATGCTCAAACATACTATCCCAAAAATACTTAACTTACTGGAAGATGAAGGATTAGAATTCAGTGCATTGTCCCTTAGAGAAATTAACTAATTTTCTCCACAAATGAAGCTGAGTATGAACCAAACTGTTGGGGTCTTATAACTTCTGTCTGCAAATAGGTCACTTTTCTGTTATAGCCGATGATAAAATATATTGTCTGAAACACGCTTTGTTAAAATTCGGTAATCGAAATTTGTGAATGTTTTTTGTTTGTTTTTTTTAGTTGCTGCTACTGTGCCTTGTAGGTGGTCAAGGACTTGTCAAGCTGTGCCATACAGCTTTTTTCCTTGATCGCCACCATCAACGTTCGATGGAAATAAACTCATTATTAATATTATTATTATATTATTTTTTTTTACAAAGAACCCTTTGTGGAGGTGCTTAAAATAACTTTTTAGGGTGCAAAATATGGACAAGCCGAAGAACCCCTAGAAATTCTTTTACGACCAGATTTTTTTTTAGAGAGTAGAAGGAACCTTTGTTTGTTTGTTTACTGGTGATGCCCACCAACAGCTACGTGCCTTCCCGGTTCTACATTGCAACACAAACAAAGATATGACAACATAAAGCACTCTACCATCATATACCATATTTTCTGGTTTATAAGCTTCAGTACAACCAAAATGAGATGTAAAACACTAATTTTTCTAGTGGTGGGACGGCAGCTTGTTACCATATAGTAGTCTAACGCACTTTGTTGTTGCTTTTTCTAAATTGGCCGACCTGCTTTCGCTCATTGCCATCTTGTCTGTCATCTTTTCTTACTAGTCTATTGTCTAAATTACTCGATTTTTAGCAAAAGTGCAACCTCTAAGTGCAACTGCACGCATGTCCAAAGAAACGGTGACGGCCTTGTGACTTCCTGGTATCCTTCTCCTCCGGTGGCCCCTCCTCCCCCCACGACCCCTGACAACTCCAGGGTCGGTGCTAGAGCGCGGACACTTCGGCCTGTGGTGGGTGTGTGCGGAGCGGGTGCCGTTCTTCTTCGAGGATTGTGACTCCCCGTCCAGCCGCCTGACCCTCACAGGCCTGAGCACAGCGGCCGGCGTCCTGGCTGTGTTCCACCTGCTGGCGCTTCTGGGCTTCCTGCCCCTGGCCCTGATCCGGGTGGTGCAGTTGGCACGCAATCTCGACGAAGGATGCTTCGACGCGCGCTTCATGTGCCTCACCAAGATCACCGTTGCGGTCGTCGCGCGTGAGTTTTAGAATGGTGTCGTGGCCGTCTGTTACTTTATTTTTCCTCGTCTTGGGGTGTAGACCAGGAGGGCTATGTTCGACAAATGTTTCGTTTCTCCTAAAAAGAAACGGAAGTGAACGAAGTGACGATATCGCGTCTGATTGGTTAGAGGCTCAATTGACGAAAGTTCCCTCTTTCGTCATTGGAGCCTCTAGCCAATGAGACGCAATATCGTCACTTCTGTCACTTCCGTTTCTTTTTTGAAGAAACGAATCATTTGTCGAACATAGCCTCCCTGGGGTCCGACTTTGGTCACCGCAAGAGTGAGATGTTATTTGCCTTTCGCGGAGTGAGTGCAGATGGCATTCATAGATGGTTTGTCCGCTAACGGGAGCAAAGAATGCGGTTCGTATGCTACGAAGCATTATTCGCAGACGAAAATGAAACAAGGAAACACCATAAGTCGCCTGCTAACAGACCGAAAAAAAGTTGATAATTTGCTACGAACCAAGCGCCGTGGTGAAATGAGATCAGACGGGCTGAAATTCTGATCGTCTGCTCTTTCACGTCAGAAGCCATTGACAACCCGCACTTCTTTTGCAAATCTAAAGTTGTTCCGCTGCCATACACGAGCTGACATTGACTGGAAGATGACAGAGTACTGAGGAGAATCACATCAGAGGCCGCGAGCCTCTCTCGCTATTCGTATGTCGGTGAGACGTTCTCACCAAGAAATTGTCCAAATGTGAACTTGAACACGGGTCAAAAATGTCTCCTTGGTTGATTACGCGCAAGCTATGGCACCACGTCCAATCAGCAGCCGAGAACGCTCTCGCCGACCAAAAGCCAAACTGCAGCTTGCGAGACGCGCGCAGCTCTTCGCGTGTCAAAATTAAATTGGAACATGCTGCATCACTCTGGGATCCTGGTCACACCACGCTCTTGTCTAACCTTCAGGCTGTCCAAAGTCGCAGTGCATGTTCTATTTCTTCCAACTATGTCATTGTACGGTCAGTGTCTCGTCCATGAAAGCTAACCTACCACTTCCTCTTTTGTCGTGTTGCAAAATATCTAATTGATATAATTGATGTCTTTTTCATAAAATGTTTTGATCTAAACCTGCTCTAAAGGATAACCTTCTTCTTTCTCCTCCATATATTTTCCCTCGCATTGAACATCAATTCAAAGTCTGAATTCACCCCTGTTACCATAGGTACCGACTACGAAGGGGGGAGGTTGAGGTTGAGGAGGAGGAGGAGGAGGAGGAGGGGAGGGGAGGGGAGGGGAGGGGAGGGGAGGTTAGGTGAGGGGGGAGTGAGACATGTTTGTTGGGCTTCAGCAACACCACCTAGACCTGAAGGCCGCAGCGCTCCTCCGGTGACGTCACACGAGTCGGCTGGCGAGCGTCGCGGAAAAGCGCTGCACTGAAGGCGTCGCTTATAGATTTACCGACGTAGAATGGCATTTTTTATTGACCCAAACGTTTGTTAATTGATAAAAAGGATTTATAAATATCTGTATGACTGGGAAACATATTTTGTTACACGGGCAGCATATTAGGACATACAATTATTGTTATGATATGAAAGAACAAGGTTAACAACGTTTTGAGAGAGATGGGTTTTCGTTTTAGGCATCCAAATGTTGGGTGCTTTAATTATCTCTAGGAGTGAGAAGGCACAAACAAACAAAAGTAAATGCCCTGAAACGTTATTGTTCGTGATGGGACCCGCCAAAATGCGTAACAGCAGCAATCAAGTTGGTGATGGCATGTGCGGTTACTGAATTCGTATGTGAAGCTAATGAAAAGAAGATTATTTTAAAAAATGTGGACTTTTGGAGCACGAAAAAATGTAATGTGTTTAAATGTATCTTTTACCAGAAGTAAACATGTCATAATAAAAACAAAACTGCAGGTGAACTGGGGAATGTTTTTCATAAAGTAATTAATCCGAAACTGAGACACGAAGACGAAAAATTAAGCGCAGAAAAGACACAAAAAAGAGGCAAAGACGCCGCCTAGATCAAAGCGCACAAGTTTTGATTTAACCGAGTGCAGGCAAACTTAGCAAACTTAAAGCATAATTTGCAGTAAGGGACACATGCAGCTGTGAGAGCTTCATGCACACATCTACCCGCGTTCATTCACACTACGAATAGATGCTGTGAATATAAGTTCTCTTACCTTTGAAAGCTTCAATTTGTATATTCTCGTGTATCCATACTTTCTTCTTGTATCCATCTTGACACAATTCAAACACAAGCAACTTAGATGCCGCTCTGTAGCTTTCGCGACACTAAGACACAGCACACGTACGGCAATGTAAATAATAATAATAATGCTATGACAACTGTTGCACGTAATATAAAATAATTATTTAGATTTTAGGGTTTCACATTTTCTTTTCTTTGACTTGGGATTAGCCTCATAAGCTTTTCGTTCACCTTTCCACAATAGTTTTTCAGCACAATGTTCGTGCTGCACCAGAACAAGTTCTTCAGCACGAGCTCACTTGTGTGTCCTTCTTCACATGCGTCGAAGTCAGAAGTCTCGTTGGTAGACAGCAGTTCCATTGTAAGCTCGCTGACGAACTGACGCTGGATCGGAACCTTCATAAACTCCGTCTGCTAGGGGAGTTCTTGAGCAACAACGTAATTGTGTGTCATGGCATTAACGGCGAACATAGTTGGATAAAGGAGCCCCCCTCGATCCAATTGCTTGACAAGAGAGTAGTTCTCCTGTGCAAGTGAAAATGTTACCGTCTTATCTTCTTCGGTAAGCGCCACCCTGGATTTTTGACATTTCGGCTTTTTCAAAGCGGCATAAACTGTGTACCCTGGTCCCTGCCACGGAGACTAGGTCTGGGAGGGTCTAATTTATCGCTTGTGACACTGCCTCTCCTGTAACTATATGTTGCAGCTGGGCCGTGGCGTGTCTACTTGTTTTTCAAGCTGCTCCCATCGTTCGTCTTCACACGGGATTGTCGGCAACATACTCTGCAGTCACAGCTTATTTTCACCTTCATAAAGCTGCCTTATAGATATGTGATATTGCGAGCCAGCCACCTGCCTGTACTTCCCGAAACGGTCTTCCAAGCTATCAGTCTGAATCTTTCCCAGCAGGACATAGTTCAGCCCGAATTCAGTGAAGCAGTATTCGGTGATATGTACTAGTGCACGGGTTGTTTGACGGAGTGCTCCGTGAGTCTTCTTGGTTAGCGTGCCACTGGTAAGGTTCTTGCTCTCCCATACGTCAAGCCAGCCGTCCAGCCAGCCAAAAAGACTGCACAAAAAAATGCACATTGGGATCGTCCTCTGCAGAAGTCACTGGTTCTTGAAAGTCGTCTCTGAGTCGCGTTCCTTTGTTCGGCGTCCATGGTAAAATTTCCTTCAGACTCCGAGACCTCGATGATTTCATTGATTCCTTTAATAATATGTGCCACAGATGTAGGAGCCAGAAGGGGACATATAGCGAAGGCTACAGGCTCCTGACCGTGGTTTTGAAAACGGGAGCTTGCGCTACAAAGATACGTTTCTAAAATTAAAAGCGAAAGCTAGCTTGTGCTTGTCGCCTTCGCTGCCACGTCAGCGTAAAATTCAACGAAATAAATTCAATAATTTAAAAAAAAAAATGTGAAAAGATATGAGAGTTCTCACCCTGGTATGCGTCGATAGAACCAGGTTTTTTCGAGGAATCGCTCGCACCCATACTTTTCAGTTCTTCATCCTCCCGGAACTTAAACACAGACACTTTCTTCGACGGCGTTTCATAGTTCTCATGGCACCCAGGGACACAGCATTTATGAGACATGGCTAGCCCGAAAGCCGCCCGTAACTTGACAACCACCACGTGTAAACCGCCACGCACACCAAACACAAAAGACCAAAGAGACGGTTAAAGCAGTTCGCGTACTCCCGCCGCGACACTTGTGCAAGCCGCCGTGCGCAAAGGAGGCAAAAATTGTCTATTGCGCAAGCCCCGGGAGACCCTGGGCTCGGAGAAAGTTAAAAACAAAAACGAAAAAGGCCGGAGCATGCGCCGCTTGGCGTCTTTAGGAAAACACATTTAAGAAAAAAAAAAAGAGAGCATGTGTTGCGGAGAAGCCTTCCTCTCAGGTCGGCCCACTCGTCGTGAATCTGTGATGTCACAACTCCGAGCGCTGCGGCCTTCACTCTAGGTGGTGTTGGCTTCAGCAACCCCCCCCCCCTCCCTTGAACACAAAGAAAGATGAGGTCTCCATCCTTTTTTTAACCTCGAGTTCTAAGTATATTTATGTAATAGACTCCACTTTTGACAAAATTTTGACAAAATATAAGTGCAAAAGAAGGTAACTTCTTTTTTTTTTTTTCATTAACAATAGTTATTTTATTGCTTCCTCATGAAAGAAGGAGCTGTCATGCTGTCTCTCCCCTTGTTTTTTCTTCTTGCTTGACGGTGAGTCGCATTCAGGCTCCCTGCCCTTACCGCATTTCCACGTCTGTTTCGCGCGTGCAGTGGTGCTTGCGGTGGTGGTGCTGGTCCTCGGCAGCATGGGCACGGAGCAGCCGAGGTTCTACCAGGTGCAGAGAGACTGGGCTTTCTGGATTCAGGTGTGGCACGGGTTGTCTTCCTTTAACACAGAACGTGCTTATGGACTGCATCCCGTGCAAAAAGCGTTACACTTGAGCGTTAACGAAAAACCGTTACACACAGGTCAGAGCAACATAAAGAATACATAGCCAATAGCAGGATAAGCATACAAAGTGTATAGAAGGCATACTTAGTAATAATTAACCATAGTTAAAGTGAAGCATAATTAAGAGCAAAGTACGAGATTTACAGAGCGGCGCGGCTGGAATCGAACCCTGGACCGTAGCATCCGCAGCCCTACGCCTCTGCCCGGCGTCGTGAGGGTGAGGCAATGGGGATGCTAGCAGCTGGACTGACTAAGTGTGACTCACAGGAGTCTGCAGTAGCAGGCGACCATCACCCAGCTGGCTCCCAATCGACGGAGCGTAGCTCTCCACATGATCTCAGAACGTCACAAGGTGGATCCTGACGTACCAATCGATAGCGCAGCGGGTGTACGACGTCGCAACTTTTCAGAGCAGACAGTAGATGGCATGGCGGGCACGATAAACCTGCCCTCGCAATAAGACGTCGCATCACGTAGCTGACGTCACTGCCCGCAGCACGAGTCACGTTCCGCACCAAGCAAAGCGTTTGAAGCCACCCAAAGCTCCTCGTAACCAAGCATGACAAATTGTAAGGGGTGCGCAACAGATTCTGTACTGCCTGGTTTCATCAGAATGATCGAGGCAAGTTTAATTTTTATGTCAACATCAGGGTTCTTCTGCTTCAAAGCGCTTTCTAAGGGGATTCATTTTGGGCTCTTCTCAACAGTGGACGTAATTTGCAGAAAAGAATTCGAGGGATGCCTGATTAAAAAAGGATAAAGATATGGCAAAACAGTTGTATGAACTAGTGATTATGCGCATTTGTGCCATTACTCCGGGATATTACAGATGCTGTTCTAGACAGATGTGCTGCAGTGATGTCTCGTTAATCTGGTCACCCCCATTCCTCCCAAAAAGCGTCCATGGCGTGAGTTGTCCTTAGTAGCGAGACAAAAATGAAAGTATTTAGCGAGTACGGTGTTTGCTGACACATCAGTTGACCTATTTTTGAAGGAGTAGGTGCACCCCAGTCTTGGGCAGTAACTAATTCCTAGTAACACGTTACCGGTAACTAGCTACTTTTTTTTTGTAACTTGTAACTGTAACTTGTTACTGCTTAGTGATAATAACTTGTAACTGTAACTTGTTACTGCTTAGTGATAATAACTTGTAACTGTAACATAGTTACTATTTTAGGAAAGTAACGGTAAAGAGTAACGTCGTTACATAGATATTCACGTCGTGGGATTTCTGGGTGGCCTCTTCTAGTTGGGGTGGTGAGATGGAGGGGCTCAAACGTGTCCAATCTGGTTAGGAAGAGTCTGAAAAAAGATTGCAACAGCCGTTAGGAATTCTACACGCAGTGGTTGTTAGTGCCTCGATCAGTGCTGCTTTTGCACCGCTGCCGTGTTTAGCGGATTCGACGGAGGAATGTTGCCGCAACATTGGTCCCCAAGTTTTCAAGAGAAGCTTCGTGTTTCATGAAAAATTGTGCGCACACAGTAGAAAATGATTCGACTGACGAATGGATTGGAGTGGCATAAGGAAACATCTACACAGCTTATTGCAAGGTGTGACTTATATTATTATTATTATTGACTTTACATTTGTACGGACTTCACATTTGCACGTTTTTAATTGCTTCCGTCCCATTTCGCCTCACCAGAGAAATCGGAAGTTACAATATATTGATTGTAAGATTGCACCATGATTGAATATACCCAAGATCTAGACGCATACTGTTGCATTTGCGTATACCTTATGGTTGTCGCGCTTATTTGAAAGTTCTTCATGGATCATCAGCAGGTACAGTATACCTGCTAGCATAAAATTTTGAAAAACTGAAGTCGCTTCTAATTTTGGTAAAGAAGAAACTATATTTGGGCATTGACCCCAATACTAAACTATAACACTATTGAGGATTACCCGAATACTTTCTTTGATTATGGTCTTGTGAAAGATCCATGCTTACCCTTGAATGTTTTCTAATATGTTTTGTAAAGTAATGACAACATATTGGCATTACGTTAGCAAAGTAACTGTAACAAGTTACGCTTTCAATTTTGTAACTGTAGCATGATTACATTTCCCCCCCAAAGTAACTGTAACTGTAACACTTACATTTTAGCAGTAACGTGCCCACGACTAGTGTGCGCTCACAGTCTGCACTTGTACGTATTTTGAGGTGGTGCGTTTTTGACCATGCATATTCTCTTGTTGGATGCAGCCACAAACAGTAAGGTCTCGTTGCTCAAGTGCAATTTTTGTGTGTGGGTGTCTGGCTCTTGGTACTTCTTTTTTGTGTTTACTTTTTCTTTGGAAATTTTTCATGCGGTTTTGTACACCGAAATGAAAACCCGCTGGTTTTTTGACTCGTCAAAATTATCGCTATTAATAATACTGTGATGGAAGGAACGTAGTGAACGCTAAGGCACTGTTAGTCTTTGAATTGAAAAGCTTATATAGTTTTTATCAGAACAGTCTCAGTGGAGAAGGCATTTTCTTCCAAGCTATTTCCCGTTTTCTGGAGCCAGTCAATAGATTATCTCGATATTATTGGAGTTGTTGCTTCATTGAGCTTTCGTGAACCAAGAAAGTTGAGTGAATTTATCCTTTGAATTTTTTGGATGACTGTTGTAGAACTCTTTCGTTTACACTTGTCCCCAGCCACGTTGTTCACACACTCAATTTTGGATGTGTGAACGAGTAAAAAAAAATTCGGAACAGGTAAATGAATAGGACAATTCAAAACAAGAATGTGTGACAGTCGAAATTATAACACAAACACTTCCCAGTTGCGTGGCGAGAGCAAAATGATGTTTTCCTCCATCCCAGAAGTTCCGCGATTCAAGACGCCTGCGTGGGAAGGGTCTATATCCCGACTACTAAGATCACTATGCTACTCCAAGCTTTGAATGAGCTCTTGTGTTAAGGTTGAAAGCCAGTGCATACACTCGAACAACGCAGCAGTTCTTTCACCGACGTCGACGATGGACGGCAAGCAGCGTCTCTTGTGCCGTCTCCCCCGCTGCCGACTCTTCGCAGGTGGTTATTCTGGTGATCGACATCTTCCTGGTGCTGATCTGCGCCCTCGAGAACATCCAGTTCTGGCGGCTGCAGACGATGCGCGAGGCGGCCACCGCGTCCTCGAGCTACCGTGAAGGCGACGACTTCTCCGAGACCTACAGCAACCCAAACTTCGATCGCGGGCAGCCGGCGCCTTACCCGGCCCAGGTGCCTCGCGAGCACCAGCCGGCTGGCAGCCAGCCGCCCTACGAGCCGCAGCCGACATACGACTCGCAGCCGACGTACGACTCCCAGCCGACGTACGGCGCCCAACGGGACAAGGACGACGAAAACGGGTCGACGGCCATGCTGCCGCCGCCGCCGCCGCCGCCCCCTCTGGAGGGTAACGGGACAGACGGCATTGTGAGTTCGGGGAGCCGGACGGTGATATCGGTGAACAATGGTGCCGACCTCACGTACCAGAACCCGACGTTTGAGGAGAGGTCGCCCACCCAGCGACGAAGGCCCAACGGAGAGCCACGTTACAAGAATGTGTAGCGGCGCGTCATGGACTGGAACTGGTGTCGGGGCGGTTTCCGGGCTGTCGGTGCCATGAGGCGCGAGCCGGAGTCGCACCACTAATACGTCGTACAAAAGACGTGGCGTTCGCTACAGACACAATGACGCATTTATCCGTGGATACATGTCGAGCGTGTTTCGAGCGTGTTTCCTTTGTACATTTGGATTCTTCAAACATATCTGCCGACGGTTTTTGTATGGTCAATGTGACTGCACCGTCACACATGTAAGAAGCACGCTTCAGACATTGTCTGCAGACGTTTGCATGACGTATAAGCTGTGTGACCACGGCTTTACGGCGTTTTCATTACGTGGGACAGCATATTCATGCATTCGCCGACACTTAGTGGGTCGTGCGGCGTACGTCAGAAACGAGGAACACAAAAAGGGAAAGCGGGTGGGAGGGACCCGCAAAAAGCGGCCTCGTGAGGATTTCCAGGATGGCAGGTGACGTAGCTCTTTTGGAGCACTTCTTGTACCCCGTTTCAGCTTACGGTGGACCTCGGAGGGTGCTACGAGCCGCCGAAGCCGATCCCACGCTGTGTGAGTGTCGCGTGACCTTTAGGAGGGGAGCAGAGATGCGCAGGGTGCGCAGTCACGCGACACGTTCGTGGCGCCGGGTTGGCTGGGATGGCTAGTAGCGTTCGCTGCGGTTCATTGTATGGCGATGCGGAGCACAGAGAATGTGGGCTTTCATTTTGAGTTTTCTCAGAAGCTAGCCTTTCTCGCAGCAAGTTATAGGGAGGTGCCTTAGTCCAGCTTGTCTGCCGTAATGAAAAGGGCTGCTAGCCGTCTTCGATCCGGGGCTGGTCGGTGACGATTGAAGACTGCGAGAGCGGGCGGTCAGGAGTTGGTCAGTAGGCCGTGCGGAGGTATTTATGCTTACACCGACACTCCCAAAGCTGAACGACTTTTTGACTTGGATGCCTCCCGAGATCTTGCAGGTTTGCCGAACATCGATTTTGCATGTCCCGTGACGGACGGTTTTGAAACTTCTATACCTCCTGGAGTTGGGCAGCGCAGACACATAGGTGTCCAAGTTGGAGAAGTTTAAATTCCAGAAAAAAAAGCTATAGCAGCCAAAAAAGAAGGAAAGAGTGACTGGTGATGGTCTTGGGCAGTGGGGTGTCTTTTTGCCTGGTTGCCTTTGAGGAAGAAGCACATCTAGTGAAACTCCTCGTTGAGGCAGCTTCAGCACTTCTGTTCCACACTATCAACCACTATACGTTCTGCCCCCAAAAGGTTTTGTGTGACAGGCCATCATGGGCGCATCCTGCTGTCTGTTTGGACATGACGGTCAAGAATAGTTACTATCTCGTTGCCAGAGGTATGTTTTGATAGCCGTGGGTGTTCATGCGTGGAAGATGAACATCATGCGACAATAAAAAGCCCAGGAGAAGGAAAGCTTGGGGCTTTACGAATGCAGGACGCGCAAAGCAGTTTGACGGTCTACGAGTATTGTGACCATACGGTCGGCGTGAGACATGGCACTCGAAAGATAGCGAGGTATCTGTAGCCGATAAGGCGGCCGAGGGCAGACTCTGAATGTTCCCAGAGTACCACATTTCATTTCTCTGGCCTTGACAACAATGGAGCTTCCTTGGTTGGCTCCTCACGTTAGCATTTACAGCTGCAATTTTGATATTGGCCGGGCATACTTGGCACAATTTGTTTTGGGACAGCCGATACAAACAACGGCTCCGAGCATTTTGGGCAATAGCCCCCGACGAGCCTCGGCTGTTGGGTGCTCTGGCTGTTCCTGTAGCCTCGGCGCAATTTCACTGGCAAGACTTGGAATGGTAGTGCACGCAGAGGTGGCACAAAATGGATTCTGTTTGGGAAAAGAGTGGTGTGTCATACAAGCCATGTAACATTTCTCCTTGTAGATCATACATAACACTTTTAATACTTATGAAATGGACACAGGCTTACTGTGTTTGCCTGAATCAGATATAGAGTCATCCAATGTATTTCGGGACTTCTGTATTTTTGTCCTCAGAGTCACCTTTTAAGCCCGGTAATGAAAAACATACGATGTTGGGATGCCTGCCACATGCCTTTTATAGTTTTTCCTTTCTTCGAAATCTGTGATGTGTCTTGTATGTTGCTTGTAAGGGCATGTTGTGCCGTGCCTTAAAGGCTGGTTCACACATCTTTGCTTGGCTGCAATCGACTGCCCCACTACCGATTTGCCTCTTGTGACTGTTTATGTCCGGCTGTGCAGCGGTACATCCGGTCGTAAATGCTCACAAGAGGCTTAAAAACCAGTTGTGGTGCAGTCAGTCATAGTCAAATGCAGGTGTGTGAACTATCCTCTAGTGTGCGCAATGTTGTTGCACTGTTGATAAAAGTGCAAGTCATGTCATCTGGTCGTAAAAAACCCGAGAAAACATTGTCCTTTCTGGCTGTGTCCTGCAGATCTGCAGGTAAATTAAAACAAACAATGCCGAGTGATTGATGCATTATGTCAAGTTGGATGTGTCAAAATGCGTCTTTTTGGAGTACGTTGTTTGCTAGAATGGCTCTTGCATCGATTTTATGTTTTCAAGTTGCCCCTGTGTTTTATGAGGCTCATCATTTCATGCTCCATCCACTTGCCCATCCTTCACCTCTTTCTAGAATTATTGAAACACAGTCATGTGTCGTTAATGTGGATACCTCACTGTACAGACCAAATTTTTAGGGACAAACCAGGTAAATACATGTATTTTTGTCTCATTGTTATGGACGGCTCACATTGTGGACAATATTTTGGAAGAATGGGGGTTTCCATATTAGCAAGACATGACTCTTTGATGCCTTATCAATGGTTCCTAGTCTTGTTCCTTTGGTAAGAATATGGACAATTCCCTGCTGTAATCTTTTATACTTGTAACATTCCCATTTTAATCGAGTAGGTCTTTGCTACTTCCACTGCCTTCCTTTTCGAGGTCTCTACGTGTTTTACGGCCACATTCAAAGTTTGCAACGAGCCCAGATTCAGAATCTGTTTTTACATCAGTGTCTCGTCGTTTTTTATGATGCACTGTACAGAGTTTTTCTGATCATGTACAACACTGGTATAAGGCCATAAGTGGTTTGGGTACCTCATATATTGTTTATATGGTAAAGTAATGTGGTTGTCTTTGTGCTCGAATGTGCCAGCCAGATGTAGTTCTTATTTACAAGTTGGGACTATTTTCTATTCAAGACTTGCATGCAGAGCTAGTCAGCATGACGCATTGTCTGAGCCAAGCATGGTAATGCAACAGCTCTGCTGCTATATAAGAGAGAGAGCAGCTCAACGATATACGGGATCACATGTACAGAAGACTGTCTATTCCGAATGTAATCTCGAAGTGTGAATGAAACCGGTGTATTTATATAGGTAGTGTAGTGTAAAATGTTCTGGAGATTATTTTTTTTTTTTGCAGCCGATTTACTTTTGTTTTTTTACATTGTTGTGCAGAGTGTTGTGGTTGTTCTCTGTTTGTACATGGCTTGCTTCTCTTGAGTTTGGTTTTGACAAGTGAAATGTAGCATGATGAATTTGCTGTATTTGAATCAGCATTTGTCATGTCTGTGCACCTGCGCTCGTTTTCACAAATTTTGCCCGCCTCCTTTTTTTCCTATTTCGTCTCCACGTTTTACCTTTCCCCACCATGGTGCCCCTCACAGATTAGGAGAGGAGGGCACTAAGAGGATTACAGTGGTGTGACTGCTGTGCCATTTGCGCCAAAGTACTTACCCTGCTACATTTTACCAAAATGTGAAGAATTTGCACCACCATTACGCCAAAACTTATTTTCACTTTGTTAAGACTGGAAATTTAACAAATTAGAAACCTGCTACATGGCCAGATGGTTACGGTAGACTTGTGCGAATTTCCAAAACTCTCAATTGTCGTCTCAAATAACATCATATTCCATTTGATATTTCTTTCAAACATTTACAGCGCTCAAAAGTTTGGAAATGTTTATCATGCTTGTTTTCTGTTCTGGCTGGATAGCTAGCATTGTGTAGTGCGCTTGTCACCACGAAGTGGTGTACTGCGGTGAAGCGACAACCGCGTAGTAGGCGTCGCAATTTTGCGTGTCTTGCTTCGCGGCTGCGCACCCGCGTGCTAAGGGGAAAGCATTCCTCCGGAGCGGGACGTTACACACGGTTTCTGAATAAAAGTGCAGCTGGCTCGTATATATAATAGACTACACTATTCTGACCATTTTTTTTTTTTTTTTTTTCACATTGGAAATTTATCAAGGATACGTGAGTATAGCGAGAAAACGTTTATGAACTGCTCTATATGATTATTTTTTATGTCAACTCTCGTGTAGTTATTACATCGTTATTAGCGTTTACATGCTGATTTTTGTTATCATTAAGCTCTGCTTATAAAGCGTCATTGATGTTCATAATCAAATGACAAGCTTTTTTATATCAATTAAGAACTGCAGTTTATTACAACCTTTACAAGTTACACGGAAAATATCAATTTGGGTGCTCCAAATTATTATATTGTAACATCATTGTAGTGGAATATACTATTTTGTTTTTGGTTGATTTTGTACCTAAAATAACCGTGCACAACAATTCGTACTGCCCTTCATCAATCAGCATCTAGTTACTGCGTGCCTTGTGCTTTTACGCTCAATTAAACTGCTAGCTAAGGAATCAAACCTGCCGTGCCGTTGATGCCATCAAAAGGTTGCACAAGCAGGAAAGAAAAGTAGACATAAGCACATAAATCAGCATGATGTTCGCACTGGTATGAGTGTAAACGAATGGTGTGTTTATGCTCCGAAAGGACTTTTAGCTGCTCCAAAAGGTGCTCCAAAATGGCACGGGCCAATCACATCACTGGGATTGTCTTCCCTGCAGGAAACCGAGGTTGTGCATTGTTCTTTAATAACAGCAGTAAGTGATATTTTGCTCCATGTGCAGCATTACTAATCTCCCCTTTTATGGGGTAAATTACGGTACTAGCACGTGGGTTTTCAAGATAGGTTTATTTCATCAAAGCGTACAGGTTCCAAGTGCAAAAAGCTTTTTTTTTTTTGTCTAATTATTATTTATTTATTTGGAAATATTGCCAGTCGAAGAGACTCGAGACAGAATTGCAAAATTATTCTATAGCATTAAATGACTTCGAACTTCCGCGACAAAGCAAGGAGTTGTGAGCTGATTGATAATGCTTAGAGGTAAATTATTCCATTCATGAACAGCGCGCGGTATGAAGGAAGAGTGTTCTTTTTTTTTTTTAGATTGTGGCATGGAGAATGACACGACGCGCTAATTCAACAACACGTCGTCATTTATTCACTGTCATCGCCCGCGCCGCATTCCCAAAAGTCCCCGCGCATATACTTCTGCGCCGGCCCTTTATCAGCGGCGGAGTGCCGCTTGCGTGGCCGATTACGCTTCGCCACCTCGTGGTAGAAATCGCGAGAACATGCACTTGGTCAAACGCTGTGGATCACAACCAACGCGAAATCTTGTCGTTATTGAGCAAGCGTCTTAGTTTATAAACCAGTTTTGGGTGCGAAACACAAACGCGCATTGGCAAAATCTAAAAAAAAAAAAAAAATAACGTCTGTCTGTTTCCTCTTATTTATAACCGTAGGCCTCGGCGAATACATGGTGCTCGAAGTACATAGATGGGGGCTTAAATAGGAAATGTTCCAGTACCTTCCCATTCGGGCAAAGTAGGGAGCAAACTGGTACAACTTTCGCAGTCTTCCATTTCTGTGGAACTCTGCCCTGGATTAGAGTACAGTCGTGTATAATTAGTAGAAATTTCACGCACCACTCTGCATCAGTTTTGTAAGAGCTATGCGCAAAAACTTAACTTTTGCTTGACTTGGCAGCCGGTAAGAGAGAAGTTTGTTTTTCATTAAACTTGCTGAGCCTTCCGTCCTCTGTCAAGAGAGAGAGAGAGAGAGAAAAAACATCTTTCATAGCCCTGAGTTCAGGGTGTCAAGGGGGCATTCAGTGTGAGGCCATTAAAAAAAATGCCTAGGACCTTTTGGCAACATGAAAGATCACAAGGTTGCTTTATAAACCGCTTTTAAAGGTATAAAAACAATTCCAGAATTGTTATAAACATTCTGTTCGCATTCGCTGGGGCTCGATAGCCCGTCCAGTGGGTTAATAACCCGGTATATTCTAACTTCGTCAGTATTGTCCGAAATATATTTGCTTGAAAATAGGTTCTAACTTTGGATGTCCTTTTTCGTACCAGTTTCTGACTCAATACTATGTCTGGTAAAAATGGTGTTCACAGTTCACCTGTTAACATCTTCCTTCGTGCACTGTTTCCACTGCGGTGGGTTGTTTCATTTTAACGTGTCCTAAATAAAAATATATCCGATTGGTGTTTTTTAACGCCTGACTTTTTACTGCAATTCGATTAACTCCCGATTTAAAGAGTAATCTTTTGTGTAATTGTGACTTGTACTAGTTTATTTCTTAAGCAAGAATATTCTTTTTTATTTTTTAGTTCTGATGGTAGCATATTCTTGTAAAGTAACTTTGTGAAATATTGCACCCTCTACTTAGGGGCCATGCCGACTGTGCGTTGCTGCAAAAATGCGTTCCTTCACTTTTCCGCATTAAAAAGTATTTTTTGTGTGTGTTTTTTTTAAGGAATTTACATATTTTATTTAAATTTGAGCTAGTTGGTTCGGCATTATAAAATATTTCGCATTTCAGTCGCTTCCAGTTGCTTTAAAACGACCCCTTATGCAGCTAAAGTTTGGCAATCATTGCATAAACTTTGTTGCCCCCCCCCCCCCCCACCAAAAAAACAAAAAAAAAAAACAGGACAAGTTTTTTTTTTTACAAAGCCCTCCACCTTTTCCACTTTAGTGGAGCAAAACTCTGGAGATGAGGAAATCACCAATCATGAAGAGCAGAAAGTTTTGTGGAAGAGGTTTGTCATGCTTTCTTTCACCTGCGACAGGCGTAACTTATGAGCACCCCAAAAAGTATCGCCCATTAAAATGCATTCTAAAAGCGACAGAGAGATGTCACTTCCGACCGAGAATGACACCGGTGACGTCACAAGAGTCCCAAAAGAGGTATTGGCTGCAACTTCTTTTTTTTTATATTATTATTTGTTCGCTACTTTTGAGAATCACATTTCCTTTCTGTTAAACCTTTCGCAAGCTCGACTTTAGGGATTATTCGTCGTTGGGAGCCATCATTTTCTTGGTTCCGGTGGAAAATGCATGCGACTAACGTATGTACTTTTAGCGAAACCCAGCGCATGTCAACAAAAACATGTATTTTAATGCGTTAGCATTAGTGCTCTGTAACTTGCACTGACCTTGGACTGGTGTGAACTAGGGATGCCGCGAACTTTTTTCGAACCGAAGTTTCGATGATCGAATCAAGCGGTTCGAAAGGTGCGAAAAATTTCGAACTTTCTATATCATAAAATTCGACGGAAGTCGAATTTTCGAACTTGTTAAACTAAGAAGTTCGACGCTTTTCGAACCGTCGAACTTATTAGGCTAAAAGATTCGATCCTTTTCAAACTTTCGAACTTATCACGCTGAAAAATTCGATGCTTGTCGAAATTTCGAACTTGATGGACCAAAAAATTCGATAATTTTCGAACTTCTTGCACTAAAAAGTTCGAATCTTTTCGAACTTTCGAACTTCCTACGCCAAGGAATTCGACAATTTTCGAACTTATTTATCAAGAGAATTCGAAAAGTTTCGAACTTTCGAATCCTGAAAAGTCAAAAGTTTGACGAACTTCGAAATTTTAAGGTAAAAGTTCGACGTTCGTCGAACTTCGAAAGACCGGCGGACGGTTTCATTTGAATTCAAGTAGTGAGGTACATTCGTAATTTTGTTTTCTCTCGAATTTTTACATGCGGTGCTGCGTTCCTTACGAAAGACGATGCCGTTTATTTAAATGTTCTGGCATGCTTAGTTTTAAAGAAATTAATTTCTGAAGGGGCGAGGAAGGACGACGGGTTTTTGACGATTGTCGTTTGTGCCATATTTGAAGCGCGCTATAGCCGAACCTATTTATGGTAGAGGTGTTAAACTTTTTTAAGAATGATATATGTATAATCTAGGTAAGTGTCGTCTTAAGATGTAATTATTGTTATTCAAGGTGAGCTTCGAAGAAGTGTCCAAACATGTTTCTACTTGCAATTATGCCCTAAACTTGGTATTTATTTTCGTTTAAGTTGTTTGAGGTATCGCATTTAAATTAACACCACAGACAGTACATATCATTGCTATCTGCAGAATACAAAATAATGTATTTGTTGTTTTTTTCACGTTAAGGAATAACTTAACTCATAGGAGAAGATTTCTAATATATTGTTCCAGAAAAATAAAGAAAACATTTTTTTTTCGTTTCACATTCCTGGGACGTGTTTCTTTTACCCTGTGCACATTTTGGTGTGAGAAACTTGTTTCGAAGTTATGAGCCCCTGAATATGCAAGAATACAACACTTTCGGCGAATTCTTGATAGTTTTGTTTTTCTCCAGCTTTTTATCCCCGCATTTATTGTTATGTGTATTTTTTTTTATTAATGGCAGAGTTATTTATGTCTAAAAGGCATAGCTTTGAACTTCCGAAACACTAAGCATGTGACAAGTAGTGCCTTCTGACAACGAGTTTCCGACAATTACCATCTACGCTATCTTTTATGCAGTGAAGAGCGACCGTAGCTATACATATGCATAAATAATTTCAGATTAAAATAAGCTCGACCACGCCCTCTTTCCCCGTATTGTTTTCTTTAACAGTCCGAAATATCCGGAAGAGGAGAAGGAGGGCTGGAGCCCCCCCTCCCGTTTTTTTTCTTCCGACGCCACTTGTAAGGTAGAACGCTTCTCGACCCCGAGGGTTGTCGGCTTCTGTGCTTTTTGGGAGGCGATTTATCCGTCCCGGAAGATAAACCTCCAGGACAATTACAAACCTAACTTACAATATGCCAGCGTCACTCAGGCGGCGTTCGATCGGATTACTACCAGCGTGCAAGGGGTGGGGAGGTAGTTTGCCAGGTCTCTTCAAGGTTTTTCTGAGCCTCAACCTCTCGCCCGCCCCTGGCCGTTTCGAACTGGATGAGAATCGTAAAACAGTGCGTTCGTATGATCACTACCGTGTAATGCACGTTAAAGTCCCCCCCCCCCCCCCCCCCCCCCCAAGGCTGGCGGCCACAATTACTGATCTATGGTCACACGTCACTCTGCACTGGCAAATATTCCAGTACATTTGGGACACTCGTTTTCTCATTTAATTGCCTGACCAACTTCGCGCAGTCTAAATATCACACCCTAACTTTTCTAAACCTGATTTCGTGAAAACCAGTGAGGCGTGAAAACGTTATTTGAAACTGATACTGTGGAGGAACATGAAAACCGGACTTCGAACTTTGAAAACTTGGACTTAAAATAAATTAAAAATCTTCGAAGTTTTTTTTTTTTCGAGTTTAGCGTTAAAAGAGAATCGAAACCTTCGACCTTTATGTAGAAACAAATTCGAAATCTTCAAATTGTTCGAACTCTATGTCTATTAAAATTCGAAGCGTTCGAAGTTTTCGAATTTTATATCCAAAGAATTTCGAAATCTTCGAATTTTCGAACTTCAGATCCCAAGAAATTCAAATATTTCGAATTTTAAGTAAGGAGAGTTCGAAATCTTCGAATTTATAGAACCTCAAGTAAAAAAAATATTCAAAATATTCGAACTCGATATTTTAGAAACCGTGAAAGCTTCGAACTTTTCGATTTCGAAACTCCACTGCGATCGAAAGTTGCGAATTTTTCGAATTCGAACCTTGGTCGATACGAAAATATCGAACTTTTTCGAATTCGAACCTTAGTTCACTTCGAAAACATCGAAACCTTTTGAAATCGAACCTAACGTGGTTCGCGACATCCCTAGTGTGAACCAACCAAAGTTCGCAAGATCACCATGGGATGGCGCCACAGCCCCACTGGCTCTGAAAACTGGCTAGGGAACACCTGTGAGTGCCAACAGATGGCGGGCGGAGTGCGGGTGCGCCAGAGGAGAGTTTGGCCAATAGGCGGAGCAAAGGCCGCTGCCAGCGCCGAATATTCCCCGCACGCTTAGAGCGTAAACTAAATTTGTAACACAGCGTCGACCAATCAGGAGACCTCTACTCCATCTCACAAATGTCTGCAGTGAAGACAAAGGCACAGGCGCGTGAGCCTAGCTCAGCGAAACGCTTTTGTTTGTACGAGACCTCGTGCATAGGAGACACTTTCCAAAGCCACGCGCTCGTGCCAATGCCTTTGTCTGCACTGCTAGAACAGCTTCCTGAGTTCCTGAGACTGGCTGAAAGAAAGCAGTGCAAAGGGTGGGGTGCGCTAGGGTGCCTTCATGTGCGCTTTGCTTGGGGTGATGACATTGGCCATTTTGTTTCTAACGCTTATTTTTATTTTTTGTTCTGAAGCGCGTGAAAGAGCGTGTCCCTGCACGCGCTCGTGGCGCTGACTGTGCTACGGCGACATTTTGTTTCCTGTGATTTCTTTGTATTTTCCCTGTGAGCGCGTGCTGTCGGCATCGGGTACTACAAACGATGGCATAACCCTTAACAGAAGGACATTGAGGCACTCTAGGGTGCGCGAGCGTCTTGAGACGCGGAGTTCCGCTCGGCACGGCTCAAATTATACTTCGTTTCACTTTATCTGCGAGCGAAGGCAAAGCTAGAAGCGCGAGACCAGCGCGTTTTGCATTTCTCCCAGCTCGCGCGCTCGAGCAAAGTCTGAACGCACGGAGCTTCCGTGCTCGCGCTTCCAGTTTTGCCTTCGCTCGCACATAAGGTGAAACGAAGTATAGTCGTGTCACAAATTTAGAGCACACGACCACCGCTAGGGGCTGTTTCGCGGCCTGTGGTTGGCCCCGAGATGCTCGCCTATTCAAACCAATGTATGGCCAAACTCTCTCAATAAACGGCTCTGGGGTGCGCCAGAGCGCATCGCATCCCACTATGAACAAATCCAGTTTCTCCGCTAGATTTAGCTGGAAAACGGACGTCACGTGACCACAGCACTAATTCAATTCCCCGCTAAATTTAGCGGGGAAACTGAATTGGTGGAGGTCATGTGACGTCAGTTTTACCGCTAAATTTAGCGGGGAAACTGAATGCGCAGTGTTGCATTATGGGATATCACAGACCTACACACCAATTCAGTTTCTTCGCTAAATTTAGCGAAAAATTGAGTTGGTGTAAAGGTCTGTGATGTCCCCTAATGCAACGCGCGCGGTTACGCCGACGTCATTATACACGGAAATAGCCGCGATCTAAAAACGACATTACTCTTCGTCTAGAACTTGGTAAATGCGAGAGCATTTCTTAAATCTGGCAGTAATATCAGTATTCGAGACCTGTTTGGGCGGGGCAGGAATGTCCGTTGAGTGCGCTTCTTAGCGAGCCCCGGTGCACTGCGGAGAAGCAACTCTCGCGGAAGGGATTCCGCGTTCCTGCGCATCTCGCTTCGCTGCAGTGCAGCTGCGTGCTTAGGGGGGAAAACCCCCTCCAGAGCGGGATCGCGCGTCGGATAAGAACAAAATTGGAATTTGGTCAATGTCGATAGAACCATAGGCGCCGACTTCGGGGGGGGGGGGGGGGGGGCAGAAATTTCCTGGAGGAAGCAGAGCAACCCCCCCCCCCCCCTCCAAACCAAGTCAACGATTGCAAAAGAAAACATAATAATTAGCTAAATAAATACCTAACATTTAATAATCTACTTTTTAGTTAGTGGAAATTAACATATGGTTCCAATTTGAAACTTACTGAGCGTCATCGAAACCCTAACTCGGTCAATTTTAGGACGACTTGAAGCACCTTGGAAGCGTGAGGGCGGTGGCACGGCGTTGTGCATCAGGCGCACAACACCGCGCAAAGACGGCTGCAAAAACGCGAATGATAATGATATCATCCGCGTTACTGCAGTGTTCTTTTCAGCGAAAAAATAAACTACGCATGGCCGAACGCTGTCTCCGTCCAAATCATAGCGCTCCGGACCGACCGGATGCCAAGGTTTCAGAACCAACAGTCCTTATTTAAAAATTACGTTTAAATTACGTTTTTTTTTTTTTAACTTATAGTGGGAAAATGCGGCCCGTTCTTGGTAGTTCGTGCCATTTTCAACGCCATATATTGTTTGCACCATTTAACCCCACGTATTCGTATACGCTCCGTGGGTCGCCATTTTCGGATGAAAATTTCCAGAAATCGCTTATAAACTTTTAATAAGGAAGCTGTTCATCAGGAAGCTTTGATGAATGTAACAACTGTACTCTGCGCCGACAGTGTTAACCCGAACACAAAATCAGCCTCCTTTTTAAATTTTACATAAAAAAGTTTATTTTTCTTTTTTTACTGTTTAGGTCAGTGTTTTATGAGCACTTCAAATCACACTATGCGGAGCGCAAGTTCGTCTGCTTCTTGCGTAGGGGTTACGGTGACGTCAGAACTCCGAGTTCTGATTGGTTCTGGTTGGAAGAATAGTGGGTAGAGCTCAAAGCCAGCTGCCCTGAGGTCTACCCACTATCCTTCCATCAGAGCCAATCAGAGCTCGGCCTTCTGACGTCGCCGTAACCCCATTCCAGAGTTATTAGATTACCTCAGTCGTGCAACTCCAGCGGATGGGGTTATACCCTTTCACTCACTCCAGTCCGCCTCCCGTCGTTTGAAGCGCCATCTAGATTTTCGTTTCAAAACTGTGTGTTCCATAGAGTACGGTACGGAACACCACCTAGACGGGAGGCGAGCCGTGGTGAGAGAAGGGGGGCACTGCTCGTGCAAGCAGCGTCTAAAGGCCGGTTCAGACGCTTGCGTTTGACTGCGTTGCGTCGAGTACCGAAAGCGAGTCACCGGCACATCTGTGCTTCGTACGAAGCGTGGAATCCAATTCAAGAAATCATCTAGGCACGCGATATAAGCAGCAGGGATGTCCTGGTTTCTCGCAGCCGCAACGCAGTCAAACGCAGTCAAACGCAACTGTCTGAACCAGGCTTAAAGGGATACTGAACCAAGGAATTTAGTGTCCGTATTAAGTGGCGCACGTTCTTTCCACGAGCCAGCAGCCACCGGTGTGCGCGAGCACACGCAACAAAAATGACGTCAAAGACCTCCATTCGCGGTTAAGATGACAGCGAAATGTATGGGCTTCGGGCCAAAGGAGTATAAAGAGGTTTTTCATCTACACAGTGGTGTCTGGTATAAAAGGTAAGCGATTAATTGGTCTAACAAGCACGTATCTTTCACTTGTAGAGATGAAAAGCCTGTCTTTATTCTCCTTTGGCCCGAAGCCCATGCATTTCACTGTCCTCTTAAGCGCGAATGGAGGTCTGTGACGTCATTTTCGTTGCGTGTGCTCGCGCACACCGGCGGCTGCTGGCTCGTGGAAAGAACGTGCGCCACTTATTATGGGCACTAAATTCTTTGGTTCAGTATCCCTTTAAGAGCAGTTCCGTGACTGAGGTAATTTAATAACGTTGCCCCCTGCGAAAGAAGCAGTCAGGACGTCGCACGTTTAGCTTCGGTAATTCTTCGGTGCTTTTATCGGCGGATGCAGCAATGGCTGCGGAACGAGAACAAGATGCTCGGTACTGGCCACGCCTTGCGTTTCTTAATTAAGCTGTCAATCGACTAATAAAACGATTTCACCCTCAAGAGGGAGTCGGGTTTTTACTGCATGCATGTTGGCTTTTCCCCCTAGGTGGCGCTGAAACCACGCAATAATTGAAAGCAGCCCGGATGCACTGCTCCACCTGGTGGAGAATTCTGAACTAGAATAGTTTTGCACGGCTTTCATCGTGTGGGTACCGCCATTGTGGAGATATCTAGCATCATAATAAAAACAGCAAAACTAGACGAATAATTGGTGTACGTCATTTATTAAAGCTCGTTTGTTTTTGTGAGTGGAAGTATATATATATATATATATATATTCGTTTGGTGTTTACTGTGTGCTTACAAACGGGCGATCGAACGAGCTCCACTTTAAACTTTAAAAAAAATAATAACTAAGAGGTTAACGCGTGATATAAGTAAAAAGGCGATGTTCATAAATGTTTGATGCACGTTACCGCACCATTCTGGAAATTTTAATCAAAGCCGTTATTATGCGTTACATGAAGGTTCAAAGTTCGTGTTCGAGAAAACATATCATTGTTATTACCTCGACACGCATCGTCCGTGTAACACTTATTTAGAGCCACCAGGCTCTAAATAAGTGTTATATCCAGGGACTCCAACTCACAAAAACTGCAACTTGATTTAGGTTCGATTTCGCAGTGGTGTGAACTCTGGTCAAACGAAATGCAAAACGATGCGCATAACACGTAAAGCTAAATTATCTGCTGCCTTAACTTTTATCACACACCCTAACAGCTTGTACATTTCTATATCTGGGCGTGATCATTAGCGCCGATCTTTCCTGGCAGCTGCATGTTAATTACCTGACTAGCAATGCTAATCGGATGCTTGGCTATCTCAAACGTAACTTCTACCTATATACCATAGCTCCTTTGTCATTAAAGCTTTTTCTCTATAATGCTTGTGCGATCAAAACTCGAGTATGCAGCCTCCATCTGGGATCCCTATACTAATTATCTTACTGATTCACTTGGGCAGTTCAGAACAGGCCTCCGCACGTTTTATACTCGCCAATTATAATCGCACTGCAAGTGTCCCATCACCATATTGCTCAACTCAATGCACAGCTAATAGTTCCACCATCGTTTGTTTCCGCAGGCACTGACCATCGTCACAAAGTCGGTGTCCCGTTTTGCCACTCAATCATTTTTTGTGTCCTTCATTTCTGAAACATCTAATGATTGGAATCGTTTACCTGCATCATTAACATCAATTGTTGACTACACTCTTTTTTGTACTAGTATAGCTAACGACCATTTCTCTTCTTTTTGGAGTATTTATGTTGTTCCTATTGTGCTTCATTTTTTTGTATTCTTTATATTTCGTTTTCTTTTGTAATGTCCCTGTGTCTTGGGGGTAACATAAATAAATAAAGATCTGAATTTTAGATACTGCTCCGACCGTACCCTAGCGTAAACGGTGCTTTCGTTGGCAACATTGGAGCTCTGACGTCACATAGCGCAAAGCGAGCATTTCCGCCTTGCCGTATGCCTGCAAGCTAATGCCGCAGCGTGCTTCATTTTTGTTGTTGTGCTCGACTTGTTTCGTGGATGGGTGAGATTTTAGTTGCGCGGTTGGGTCCAAAACCACCGGGCAGCACCTGCGATCCGCCAGACGTGCAGCGACGAGCAAAATGGATCGTCGCCGTGCGTAGCAAGCCCTGGGTTCCCGTAAAGATCGAGGTTCCGCTTATGCAGCAACCATTTCACCGAAGAGAGCTACGTGCTGAGCTCTAAGCGGACAGAATTAAGACTCGCAAGCTGAGGATGTGATGCTGTGCCAACGATATTCAACTACGTCCACCCACTACTCGCCCAAATCGGATCAATCGGTTTGATTATGCAGCGAACCGGAAACCAACAGCTAAGTCATCTTGAAACGACACCAAAAGTTATATTTAGCACGCGTGCAGCCCGAATCTGTTTGACCTGCGTGTGGAAATGGAGCGTGGCTACGATTCACCAAGCTCGTCCGAGTCAAGTGACGATCAAAAAATGCTACATGCATTTTGAACGATTTGCCGTTTGCCTTCGACCCGCGGACATCGCCTCCGAGGGAACAACTCGCAGCCGTATCAACGATCCAGTGGATCCGCCGATATGTGGATCCAGATGCCGCTTCAGAGGCAAAATCTGCATCCTTCTCTTTGCAAGCGCTCCCTCTCAGATCGGTGGCCGTCGCAGTTGTGTATGCTCGAAACGGCATACGTTTGCTCGAAGCTAACGGCTATTTTCGAGTATCCTGCTAAAAGGCGCGATTTGTTTTTGCACAGGCTTGGGAACTGCATTACAAGAAACGTATTTCAGTAGTGTACAGCCTAGGAGACTAGTTCGAAACAAAATACAAGATCGACCAACGCTTGTTTTCCCGACCATCCGACGATCCTTTGCCTTATGTGATGTCACGCAGCAGCTACGGGTGTCAGCCGTTGACACTGGCCAGGGTTGGGCAGTATCGCGATACAAATGTATCGCGATAGTATTTCAGAAATACATTTGGTATCTGTATTTCTGTATCGCGATACCTTCTTTTCACCAGTATCTATATTCCTGTATCAAAATACATTTGGAATGTTTCTTTATATCGCCATACAATCAGGATGAAATGTATTGCGTTGGATTTCTTGAGATACCCCCCCCCCCCCCCTCTCTCGAAACAAAAAAATACAAATCCCAACGCATTTTTTTTTTTACTTCTGAGCGCATTAGGATGCTGCAGGGCATTGTTATTATGCTGACCAAGGTTCCTTCCCATCCTCCAAACTATTTTTCTATGCGTCCTCTTCTCTCTTCTGAGAAGTGTTGCCTAGTCGGTGACTCGAACCAGTTGGCGTGCCAGGGGTGGAGTCAGCATCTTCTGCCGCAGTTCCTTAGGCAGGGATTTCTTGAGTCATTGTTTGTTGGCATTCAATGCCCGCTGCTAACCATCTCTCTTGCCTTAACGCACACAGTATACCCAGCCGGCAAAGCTGAGTCACAGTCCGTTGCAGCACGAGCCTGGTGGTAGTTGACTTGAAATAGTACGATAGGATGACTCACGCAGTGAAGTTCAACACATGTTCGAATGCGTTTGCGGCTGCGCCCGTAATATTGCACGGCTCAAGGCTACGTGATCAGCCGACGTGAACGTGACCCGCTGTTCTGGTGATCCGAAACCCAGGAAGGAGGCC
This sequence comes from Ixodes persulcatus, assembly GCA_013358835.2. Lineage (NCBI taxonomy): Eukaryota > Metazoa > Arthropoda > Arachnida > Ixodida > Ixodidae > Ixodes > Ixodes persulcatus. Next base: position 394,340 of record JABSTQ010009212.1, on the reverse strand, counting down.
AGACGTGGCCTCGCTGTGCGGACCCAGACTTAGGGCACCTGCGACTCGTCTCGAGCGCCCTGTTTCTCGGAGAGCTCGCACCTGTGCCGGCAATATCAGGTCGCAATCCACGAGGTCTCTGTTTGGATAGTGCTTTGCGAAAGTTGAGGACTGCAATTCATGCGTCAGTGGCGGAGGGGAAGGACCTTCACAACAGAAATGCCACCGTATCGTTTTTTGCAACCGTAAAAGAAGATAAGACATGTGTTCCAGAGTGCTTCAGGTGGTGCACTATTCTCAAAAATTCCATATGACACTGCCTGCACGATCTTCAACGAGGTAACCTACAACGAAAATATGTATAGTCTTTTCATACAGAGCGTGGTAAAGTGTCATGTTCAAGGCCACACCTACAGATAAAGAATACCAGTTCATTCCACCGTGACGTCATGTGATCAGTGTTGACAGGGGCGTGGTGACGTTTTGATGGGATTTAGGGTGACATGGAATTTATTTAGAGGTCGATGTCTTTTCGCATTTCTCGTCAGACAGACAGGATGTCCGGGAAGGGACCGCGGTCAGTCCTTGATGGAACGTTTCTTTTTTGAGCCCATTGAAGACTCCTCCGTCGTCCAGAACCACTACCTTCAAGGCGAAGTGCCAAGCCTACGGAAAAGTAATTTCGGGATCAAAAACTTGCACTTCAAGCTTCATCTCAGTTGGCGTCTCAAACAAATTGGAAAAATGTATTGCAGTATCAGTATTTCTGTATTTGTATTTCCGCCCTCCCTAAAATGTATTCCTGTATTTGTATTTCCAAAGACTTTTTGCCTCTATTTAAAATGTATTTCCGATAGGTATCGCGATACATTTTGACAGATATATTTTAGTATCAGTATTTTAGCTACTATTTTAATGTATATCCCAGTATTTGTATTTCCAAATACATTTTGAGTATTTCTGCCCAACCCTGACACCGGCGAAATTCAGGGTGCAGTTTCGTACACACGCCCATGGAAGGTTTAATTAATATTGGGACATCATATATCAAAATAAAGAATGACGTTTGTCTATATGAAGGCCCCTCGACGCAAGGAGCGCGAAAACTTAAGTACTTCCGGTTTCGATCGGACAATCCCTGTAAGGGTGTAAAACGGGCGTTTTTTTCAGCGACGTACACCCATGCACTCTAAGAAACCTTGAGCGTCTATTTTCCCGCAAAGCACTTGATAAGACCATATCGCTGCAATTTACGGAAGGAGATCGGCGAATAATGAGTCTGATAAGTTTAGATCTAAAAAAACAGCCTGCGCTGTGAGACTAAGCTTGACATTTCACCATTCTCAACGTCATAACGCAGGCCGTTTTGTTTTAACGTTTGTTTTGCCGAAAACTTGGCGGTGTCTTTTGTCTGTCAGCGTCGGGGAGAGAGGGAGAATGAGGAGGAGAGGGGAGGCATATGACGCTCCCATTGGTCTGAAGCACTGACGTCGGCACGCGTCAAACTTTCTCTCTTACCAGCGCTGACAAACTGACAGACACCGCCGTGTTTTCGTCAAAACGAGCCCTTTCGTTTTCGTCAGTCACGCGCACACCTGGCGCGGAGCCAGAGAAGAGGCGGCGCCGCGCACATCTCCTAGATAACAAAGTCGTACTGCTGAATGAGATGGCGTCATCAGAGAACGCCAACTCTTGACTCAGATTGGAAACGAGTGCTGCGTCTGCGCTCGGCTTCGACTGAAGTTTGAGCTGAACGTTGACGCAATCGGCGTGTCCAATCTGCACTCAGCGTTGGCCTTCTCTGATGACGCCATCACATTCAGCACTACGGCTGTTATAGATAGGTGCGCCGCTGCGCGGTGGAATGGTGGCGTGCTCTGTTGCCGCTCTGCCGTCGCCGGTTGTTCTTCGCTCTTTGCTTTCGTAGTGGCGGTGCGTCAGCTGTGATGTGTGTCTGTGTAGTTAGAACGATGAATGCGGTTCCCTCCACGAATGATATGGACGCGGTTCCTTGCACGAGTGGTATGGATATTCTTTCCACGAGTGATATGGATGACCGTATCCAAGGGCATCAACGTACTCTGACAGGCAGAGTACAAAAAAAAGGGGTGAAAAAAAAATTGCAGGAAGATCCATTATTGGATTTTTAGGGAACCTGTTTTCATGACCCATGGGAAACGCCAGACACGTCCTCTTTTGGGGAACGCTAGCACTGACCACTTAACAAGGCCAAAAAGAGACAAAAAAAAAAAGAGAAAGCAAAGGAGAAAGCCAAGAAAGAAAAGTGAACGGGTCAGCATTAGCGTTTCCCAAAGTGGAACGTATGTGGCGTTTCGAGGGGTCATGCTAACTCATTCCTTAAAAATCCACCAATGGATCTTCTTGTAATTTTTTATGGCTATATCTTTTTGGCATTTTTATACCGAATAGTACACCCTTTGTAATCGTAAAGTATTGACCAACACATTGTTTACAAACAAGCCCGCGTTTGCCCACCAGGCGAGGGCTCTGCGCGCGCGCAGAAACCAGATTCGGCCTAGGTGAATCACCTGCGCATGCCCAGTGCTGACAGCAGCGCCACCGCAGCGGCGTGACGTGAGAGAGTTGAGTTGGTCTATAGGGTGCTGTTGCAAGGAACACCTTTTATTTTTGAAAAGTTAAAAAGGGTGTGGAAAAGGGCGCTGCGGTGTCCTTGTTTAAACCTTTCAAACTCCCCCTGCATAAACAGCTTTAGCTGATGCTGCTTTAACGACAACATAAAACAATTATCGCCTCCTATACCAAAGATTTCTACTTAGAGATACATTTGTTAAGCTTTGAGATATTGTGGTGCATGTGAAATCTCAACGAGATGAAGCAGCATACCTGTAGCCTTCGTAATTGCGGAGGAAGTCGCTTGCGAATTAGTTTTTTTGATGGTCGAGCATATATAAGGTGGGTGGCTCAGTCAGCAGGTTCGCTATTTCGGCTTCGCTCGTGCTTCAGTGCGTATGTTTTCTGTGCATGTGACAACTCGTAAAATAGCATAGCTCCGGAATGCCGCTAAGATTGCCGGCATCCTATTTTAGGGTGTTACCCAGTACCCCAAAGGTGTTACCGTAACACCCTTTATAGACCATATGCAAAAAGAAGCGCCATCTAGTGTATTCATGATGAATGATCAGATTTCCTCCATGTTGGGGGGTTCCCGTACCGACGATTTCGCCCGAAAAACAATAGTCCCGGCAATGTGTAAGTCGTAGAACTAAAATATGATCACCTGCTGCAAGTCCAGTACGAACCCTTCACAGGACGTCTTCGAGAAATACTGTTCATTGACCTGGATGGCCCAGTTCACTGCTTGAGTGACGAGTCTTGCGACCTCGTTGCTGACAATTCCTTTTCCTGAATTTGGCGGCCGTCTTTCTTTTCTTCTTTGATCCGAAACTAACCAGCAACCCATTGACTGTACAAATAAACTGCCCTAATATCATGAAAACCGAGTTAAATGCAGATGCACCTCGTCCACAACTGGAAGATGTGATAAACCCCCCAATATGGCGGCTCCTAATGGCATGATGATGATAGCTGGCAAGGATTTCGCATATGGCCTATACACCGCCAAAAGATCGCACAAAAGGACAGTCTGCGGAATGTGCGGATTGGTCATGCAAAAACTGTCTGCAGAAGACATGTTCGAATCGAATTACATATAATAATAATAAGAAAATTTAAAAATGTTTTTTTTCCACCATAAATACATGATACAGGAGGCCTGCAGAAAAAGCTGTCAAATATGTGTTAATTTAACATGGTTTGAACATGCTTTATGCTTGTCCGCAGATAATCCTGTCACCACGTCTGTACCGAACCCGGTGTCCTTTGTATGATATAAGAGTATAAGGGAGCAGTCTAACTGCGGCTTTAGGGTGTTAGCCCAGGGACAAGCCGCGCTTTGCACCCGCAAGGGTGTAACGTTTTTGTGTGTAAAGTGCTCTGTCGCTGGTTATCTTGCAACAAGTCAGCAGTCCGATCCAAAGAGCAGAAAAAAGTGACAACAAATGTGCTTCTTTATTTACGCGTACAATTAACAGAAGAACGTTCCTCTCGGCTACAACGGCAGTAAACGTCCGCCAGCGGCTATTGCAGGAAGATGTAAAGGGTTCTTCACTCCCCGAGTCAGGTTGGCTGACGTGTCTATTATACAAACGCCAAATATTTACCTTTCGTTTGCGCACAAAATTACTATGTGCGTCGCCGAGGGAGTTATTTACACTCTAGCTGCTCAACCTAGTGTACCTGCTATATTCGTTCCTCTTTTTTCTTCTTCTTCTCTGTTTATTTTTTTTTTTTGTATCCTAAGAAATGAGGTCCTTTCTGGAATGCGATTGAGTCCTCAGATGTCCAGTTACCCAAATTGCCGGGCTCTCCATTGCGCCCTAGGCCAACGGACTAATCTGAGCACAGAGATCACGGCTGGGGCGACACTTGGACGGCGCATGCGTTCATCCGGCTTCCATCCCCGCTCTTCGCGGTTCCCGGAGAACATTAGCGGCCCACGACGGCCCTCCCAAATCACAGGAACGACTGTCCTGTTAACGCTCCTCTCTCGGGGAGTTAACGTCTTTGGGTAGCCCCCCTAAATGACACTCGGAGGTGGTTGAACAACTTTGGCGCCCTTTCATTTATTTGACTTTGGGCGCCCATCTGAGCCAAGAACGTACTGATTGAGCCATCTTCTCTATTTTTTATTTTTTTCGCCCGCCGAACAGCAAGCTTGGTCGCTGTTTTCACGCGGTACTAACGGTGTTTCCAATAGCAGCTTTTAAAGTTTAAACCCAGGTACCGCTTTTGACCATAAGCCAAGGTCAGCAGAGGCCCGTTTGCCGGAAATGCAGCGACGAACGCGTAGCGTACGCTACAGTTTGCTGCCCGAACTAACGCGAGGCGGCAAACGACATAAAATAATGCAAATGAGAAACGGTTTTAGTACAACCAAGCTCGAGGAGATGGCGCCACTTTCACGTTGCCCGCGCGGGCGCTGCGAACAACCGGTTTTGCAGTCGTCGTTCGTAGAAGTTCGTTCCCAAGAGAGTTTGGGATTGGCTACGTGACGCTGTTTACTGCCTGCATGCATGCCATATGTTTGTTTTAACGCTCGTTAATATCTCTGTTCTCTAGGGTGCGTCTGTCTGTCTCAGGGTGAAGACATCCTTCGTTGGACAGAGTGGGCCAGCGCGTGACCTGCAGGCGCACTCGAAGCGTGACTTGTGCGGTAAAATGGTGTCTAAGTATTATACCAAGGCTATACGCGCTCGAGCCGAATCACACCGAATTCCGCGCACTTCGAAAGACATACACGAAGACGACTGGGCGTAGAAATGACTGAGATGTCACCACTCAAGCAAAAGCGTCTGTGCGCATGAAGCTATGAATTAAGGCACTCTATAATAATCTATATGTTCTCGATATAGACCCTTTTCATGGCAAACGCCACCAGGCGGTGCTCCAGTCTTTGACGTCCCAGAGAACTTCCGGTTCATAAAAAGGATGAACAAAGCCCACCTTAACACCTCTGCTTGAAATGTCGATGAAACGTTTAACCACCAATTCTCCAGGTGAACGCCAAGAGAACGAAGAAGCGCGAGATCTGTTAAACATTTTCGAATATTCTTGTAAACCTTAAATTGTCCAGCCGAGGGCCTTCGTTAAATCTCCAACTTTGATGTACGTGTAGCATTTATGCTTTCTAACACTGGTGACATAAGCAGGCTCGACAGGCTCGCAAGCACGGAACGACCGGAAGTAGCTTGGGACGCAGGAGGCAGCTCATGCTTGTAAACAGCAAAAGGGTCTATAACTTTTATCCAGCGTGTGCGCTTTGCCTTCTCTAACGTTGCGGCTGCACGTACGTTCTGACCTAAAAATTCGAGATCACGTGCAGTATATAAAGCGCCATAGCCTCCTATATGCTGACGAAGCCTGGCAGATCGCCACGAGGAGCGGCCGCCAAAATGGAAAAGTTGGAGCGGCAGACAACGGATGAGAGGAGAGAGAGCCACGTGACTGGCGCCCCGCTGCGGTGAGACGCCGAAACACACTTCTCCCGTGCGAACAAGTGCCAAGAAAAGTTGTCCCCGAGTGTAGGTTGCCTTCATGTGCGCTTTGCTGCTGCTATATTACATCGCGCAGAAGAAGACAGTCTGCCGGTTCCGTCTGAGGCGTGCTTCTTCCTTGTATGACGGTCCTAGCAAATTGGTCGTACAAACAAAACTCCCTGCGGGCATGTCCGGAGGGGAGCGTGTATGTGGCGAACGTGCTTGTGGCTTGTTCGCAGATAATTATCTCATTTATGTATCTGCAGCAAACACCGTGCTGCAGATACACAATTATGCATCTGCAGCAAACACTGCAGAGACACAATTATGTATCTGCAGCAAACACCGCACGGGTATTCTTTTATGTTATGTGCGAGTAGTGCCAATGCTGCTTTAGGTTTTGATGACATTTGACCATTTTGTTCCGAACGCTTTTCTTTCTTTTTTTGTTCTGGAGCGCGTGAAAGAGCGTCTCCTGGCCCGAGCTCTTGGCTTTGACGAGCACTTTTCTTCGTATTTTCCCCGTAAGTGCGTGCTGTCGACATCGGGTATACTACAAGCAATCACATCACCATAAACAGAAAACTATTGAGACATTCTATACTTCGTTTCAGCTTCGGTCCGAGCGTGGCCGATGTTAGAGCCGAAGGGCCAATCAAACAGCGAAAGAGGCACAACGTCATGGTGTGCTCCCTGCAGTTGATATGACAAGCCGCTATTCGCCGTTTCTCTGTGCGTGCTCCTACGCCGGCTAGTCCTATCAAGCGCAAAGAGCACGCCATGACGTTGCGCTTTTTTGCGCTGTTTGATTGGCCCTTCGGCTCATAACATCGACCGCGCTCGGACCGAAGCTGAAACGAAGTATAGCCACTGTACTCGATGTTGTACAGGGTCCGATGGAGTAAGCGAAACCCTGTTTTTCGTTCCGCTTAAATAAACTAACGTATCGCAGGAAGCTGAAACTCAGCGCGGCGATGAAGCTATATAGCGGCGGGGATAGAACGCGAAAGTTTCGGAACATGACTTTACCTGGATCAAGAAATAACACGGAGAAACGAACTTTCTCTATGAGTCGACGTCCTCGTAGGCCTAATATTTGTCAAATGAAAAAAAATGGCATTGTGGGCGCCTGGGACATTAATATCAATAAAAAAACTTGTCAGCTACTAAAAAAAAAAAAATCGGATTCTGTTTTTTTTTGGCAAGTTTTTGTTTTGTTCTGTTTTCACTGGAATAAACGACACAGTCGTCCACAATTCTATTTTCTTTATAATTTTTTTTTTGGTTGACAATTATTAGATGTAAATAAACGTCGGCTCATAATTTTTTTAAAATTTTTCTTCTAATATTTTTTTATGCTTTTTATTATTGTTTCTTGATCCAGGTGACGCCATGTTCTCAAACTTGCGTATCTATCACCAACTTGCGGTGCAGATACATGTGTCGACAAGATCGTAATAAAAAAAAAAAAAATCTCAGATTTTACGTGGTATGCACGCATATGACTCGGAACGGCGAAAAGTATCTTCATGGTCCATCGCATCGGACGCAGAAATTTTCGGTGCATGAAAGGACGGCCCTGCGAGGTAAGCGCACTGCTCTTTTACACGTGGAGTTTATTGAGGTTCCTTCGGACGCAACCGATTCATAATGATCATTCCGTACGTCGCGACACCCAAAACGATTGCTTGTGTCCGACGAAATGGGCGACTTTACTATCGTGGTTCAAGAGACCCTTTTCAAAAGTCCGCGCCATCGTGTCTGTCCGCCATTGCGTCATCACTCACTCTGAGCGTGTATTGGACCCGAGGGCTACAGCGTCGGCTTTCGACGTGAACTCAACTCAGCTAGTATTGAAGATGAGCGTGACGTCAGCGTTCGCCGAGGGCTCGGATCCCATCGGGAGCTTCGTGTCGAAACAATGGCGGCCGCCAATGTTGCTCGACAGACTTTTGAAAAGGGTCTGTTGCCGCTCTGACATTGAGCTCTAGCTGCAACACCTCTCTTTTCCGGCCTATAGTGCCACTAAATAAGCTACGCTTCAGAGTAACGACACTCGCCCATATTGTGGCTTAAAATCATGGTTGCCAGTTATCTGAAGCTTTATCTGAAATCACAAGAAACACTTTTTCGTACCCTCCAGAAATGTTTAAACAGTTCGCAACAGATAAAATCACTATTACATGAGCTTCCTAACATCGAATCTAATGCTGAGGAAGTCGCACTTTTCCATCATGACGATCGGCAGTTGCGTCTGCTCTGCACAAGCACCAAAATGGCGGCGCCCACAACAATGTCGGGGAACGGCGTGCCGATACTCTAAGCGCAGCTCATTTAGTGGCTCTATTGCGGCCCTGGTATACCAGAGCCGGAGGAGAGAGGGGGCATACCAGCGCCCCCCCCCCCCCCCCCCCCTCCCCAACATATAGACGCTTTCAGGCAGCTGTGCATGGGCGCCGCCATAACCGACCTTCAGTTTTTGTTTCCTCTTATTCCGTTCGCTTCACATCATCATTAGCACAGTAGGACAGGGGATTGCCACTTTAGCTGCTACTGTGTCCTTCTCCCCAGCATACGCCTTTGTGGAGGCACGTCAACGCCCGCTTCAGTGACTAGGAATCTCGGTAAGACAGGAGAAGGTCGGCAATGGCGGCTCACTCTAGCGCGTGTCGGGTGCATGTTTAAAGCGTCTATATAAAGCCCCTTGATAAAGGTGTTTTATTTTTTTACAAGTACCGCCAACCATTGTTCTGGAAACGTGCAAGGCACGTGTCACGAGCGAGTGCTCCGCCGTAATTCACTTCCAAGGGCCGCCAATTTCAGTGCTGCGCCGCCATTTGGTTCCAAGGGCCGCTCGAAACACGGGCCCGTGCATTGGCGCATTTGACGCTACTTACAAGACAAACGCAAACACATCGAGGGTATTTACCATATATATATATATATATATATATATATATATATATATATATATATATATATATATATATATATATACAGGGTGAAACAAGGAGACGGCAGGCTCTTTAAATCGACCGGAAAATTCGGTTTCTTAACCTATCGCGCTACGACTTTGTGCAGCGTTGCCCACAGATGGTGCATTTTTTTTGTAAAATTTGCAAAGAACGAACTTACCTGAGAAAAAAGTAAAGAAAGAAAAAGGCTTAGCTCCTATGGAAACGCAGCGACGCCACCGGTCTTCAAACAACACGGCGCCGTTTCGCACGGGAGACAAGAGATGGCGCAAGCGGTCGCGACGCCAACTGCCGCCAACGAACGAGCAGACGACTCCAAGAGCCGGCATATTTAGCAGACAAGGAACTGCAGTTGCTTGTTGTTACCGCGCCTGTTTTTGTTTCTGCGACTGTCGCCGCCTGCGGAACGCGCGCCGCTTTTGAGTCGAAAAGATTGTCTGCTAAAGACGCTGGCTCTCGACGCCGTATGCTCGTTCGTTGGCGGCGTTCGTTGCGCCACCTCTTGTGTCCCGTGGGAAACGGCGCCGTGCTCTTTGAAGACCGGTGGCGTCGCTGCGTTTCCATAGGAGCTAAGCCTTTTTTCTTTCTTTACTTTTTCCTCAGGTAAGTTCGCTCTTTGAAAATTTTACAAAAAAAAATGCACCATCTGTGGGCAACGCTGCACAAAGTCGTAGCACGATAGGTTAAGAAACCGAATTTTCCGGTCGATTTAAAGAGCCTGCCGTCTCCTTGTTCCACCCTGTATATATATATATCTTGTCAAACATCTTGTCCTGTCCTGTCCTGTCCTGTCCGTCCTCTTTGTCTGACTCTTTCGTATATTTTTGTGCAAAGCAAGTTTTCCTGTTATTCCTCGAGTCGGTGAGGCGATGAAATCACCAACTCGAATCGATGAGCTGTCTTCACTACTGCAACTCGTCGGTATATAAGACCCCTTTATTGTTTACGAACATGGAATGCCGCTTGCGTCCCAAAGGACCTCCGGTCACTCCGTCTTTGCAAGCCTGTCGAGCTTAGCATAAATGCTACGCGGACAACAACGTTGGGACGATTAGCGAGGGCTTTCGGCTGAACGATTTAACGTCTTGGAAGAGAAAAGTTGTTCTACAAGAATGTTCGAAAAAATCTAAGCAAATCTCGCGCTTCTTTTATTTTTTTTGCGTTCGCCTGGAGAATTAAATGTTTCATCGACGTTTCAAGCAGCGGTTTTATGGCGGGCTTTGTTCATTCTTTTTATAAACCGGAAGTTCGCTGGGACGTCAAAAAGTGGAGCGCTGTCTGGTGGCGTTTGCAAAGAAAGGCTCTATACTAAAGCCCATTCGTGCGTTTGTGTTTGCATGTATCGTGCAGCCCTTGAGATCAAATGGCGGCGATGCACTGAAATGAGCGGCTCCTGGAAGCGAATGACGGCTGATACTCGCTGGGAACACGTATCTCGCGCGTTTCCAACAACAATGGTTGGCGGTATACTTGTACAAGAAACGCCAAGCGTTAATTTTACCGAGGGACTTTAGTCAGGAGTGGTGCACGAGCACGCGGAACGAATTTCAGTCGTCGAACCGCCAGGGCAATCGGAAATGATTTCCCTGTCCCCGTATACTCTGCCGTTCAGAGGAGTGAGTTCCAACTGTGCAATCGGAAGAGTGTGTCTTTATCTTACATCAGCTCCGATGCACGTTGACAGTTGAGATGCTAAACGAAGAGATTAATGATTAGGAAACAGCAAGTTGATATGGACCTTGCATTTTTTTTTCTTCGATCATTGCGAATACATTTCAAGAAATACTCCAAAGGTACAAAGCGCGACACTGCAGTTAACCCAAGCAAGCGATCCCCAGTTTTGTTTTATATTTTTCTTTCAAGTATAGTGGCTGACATCATCAAAAACGCAGGGCGTGTCTCAAGCATCTCATTATCACTCCGCAGCCAATGGGATTGCTGTATTCGCCGCTAAGAGCGCAAAAAAAAAAAACAATCACGAAGCGTGCGTATAATTAGCCCCGCCCTCCTATCAGTTGTCAGGACTACGGCCAGCAAGTGTCCCAAAAAGCGCCTTCGGCACATCGGAATAATCGGAACCTAAGGAGCGTCGCGCCGATCAAAGGGCGCAGCATGGACACCGCGCAGGAAACACTCGATTACGAGCAGTAACCTCGGCGATATGAACGAAGAAGGCGGCCTTCTGCGTGCCGCCATCTTTGTCTACTGGGCTGCGTTCTGAGCATGCGCAGTATATATCCTTCCTTCTGCGGAATATCAGACGCCGCACGTGCGTCCACAGACCCAGTGACTCGGCATTTTTCAACTCTGTGATAAGCTCTGGAAAGGCCTATGTTCCGTCTGAGTAAAACGCATAAAAAAGCGCCGATGTCGGCTAAATTTAATATATGTGTACACTCCGTTTCACAGTCCGAACGCCATCAACAAACTAACACCGTAACACCGCTTTTTTTCTCTTTTTTTTCCAACCCAGCTGGCATTTTTGCGACGTCACAGATTCCTACGCAGGCGATATTCGTGCGGATTATACAAGCTATAAGCTCTTAGAAAACACGCGTTCACCTGCCGAGTCCTTCAGGGAGGGGGGACCATTTGTTTCGATTTGTGGTCGACTGTGACTGGATTTATCAATCGTCGTATTTTGCAATACGATACTAATGTACGGTATACAATTCACCCCTTTTTGTAAAACCAGGTGGTAGCTACATCTCCGGTATAGAAATTTATTTCGGCCGATCCAGGCCTTCTATCGGAGAACGAATCTTTTCATCCAGGAATCCCGCGTCGTCTGCTAATTATGCACACCTGCGGCATCTGCTTTCACGACGGACGCAATCCAAAAGACTACGGATTACTCAAACGCCGGCGGTTATTTTATTCATTTTTTTTAATTTTTATGCTGGTCAATATTTTATCGTTTAGCCTTCTTAACGTACGAGAATTCGCTGCATTACTCGAACTTTAAAGAAACATCACGACATGCGATACTTCGACTGCACCGACTCCATTTATTTTTATTTTTTATTTTTTTTAACAAGTTGAGGGAGGGAGTTTACACCGTCGTAAAATTCGAGCAGCGCTTTTCGGCGCAGCTATTTTCGAATGCCACAGCTTTGTGCGATCTCAATTTCAAACGAGTCCACTTGATTTATAATTTTTATCTTCTTTCAGTCGACCGATCAGCGTCGCCTATACCGATCCCCGACCATACTACTGTCTGTTTAGCAGGCGACACACCGTACCAGTAGCGGGCGATAAATATCTCTCCTCAGTGTTGCCCGGAGGATATGTGGGCGCTGTAGTGTAGTATTCTCTATTTTCTTTGTCATCTTTATAGTTTGCTTCATTTGTCTGCGTTCGGTTGTGCGTTCGACCGCGCGTTCGTGAAGGATGTGCCGCCGAAGTCTCTCTGAGACGACGACGTTTACGGCAAATGAAGAGACGATATCGGAATGCGATCGGTATACGGACTCCCGTTTTCGACCTCCGACACCGCCGAAGTTAGCGGAGACGACGCGATGTCGGAAGAGATCCCGCAGATTAGTCGCATTTGACCCCTCGTTCGCGGAGCCTCTGTTTTTCGGGGCTGTTTGCGTTCTCTCGGTTGATTTTTATTTATTTGTTGTTCTTTTGTGTTTTTTTTTTTGGCCCGCATTCCTTTCGTCGGACGCATGCCCCAAAGAAGTTTCGCAACCTTGTGGATTTTTGATAAATCGAATGCCAGCCCTAATTTGGATTAGGATCGCTTCCTGGTCGTTCGTGCGTCCGCGTGTGTGGTCTGCCAACGTCGACGCAGTTTAGTCTGGATTGATCCAAGGTCTAATTATTCGCGGTGAGAAGTTTGCTTGGGGCGTTTCTGTTCCTCTCTTTGGACAGTGCAAGTGCTACCCAGGCGGTAATGTTTCAATTTTCTTAGTGCATAGAAGCTTGGCATTGCACGTGCTTGCACCAGCAAAGGAGGTTGAAGTATCCTCACTCTGCGTTGTTAAAGAATTCCACCAGGCGGTGGTACCCAAACTTCTCGCCGAGAATATCAGACCGAATAGGCGAGCCCGACGTTACTAGAACAACTCACTTGGGAAGCTGCCGTTGAGCCTGCTTTGAAAAAGTGGCTCGGATCTGTACTCGAGAACCGAACTAAAGGCGATCGCAACGCCCCCATTTCTTGCGCAGCGGCCGCTCCGGGAACTGCACGGCTGCACGTATTAGTTCAGGTCGAGTCGCTCAAGGGCCGGCAGCGCCATCTCGCAGTGCCGTTTAGGAGTAAGCTATATAAATCAACTTTCATGTTTTGACTCGTCGCTAAAGGGTGGCGCTGATATCGTATCCAGTTTGGTCTCGGTGGGCGCGAGCGGTCCGGGTTTCAAGGGTGAGTTTTCCAACTTAGCGTTTTAGTAAGGTTGGGCGAGCCCCTTGGTGTGCACTTTAGCGATTGGGTCTCCGAAGCTCATTGCTGGAAAGAGAGTGGAGGGAATTTCTTTTAAAGCGTGTTGTCACTGACAATTTAAGAAACGCTGGGCGCAGGTACTGACCCCCGAGCATCTTATGATGATCCCTCCGCAGGCAATGAGGTTGCCGCATCGGCCGGTAAGAGCTCCGAAGACCTTTTCTTTGTACTCTCGTCCCCAACCACCTAATAAACGTATCCGGTATGGGCGACAAAAAATACTAAAACGTTTTAACCTGTAACTGTAAAAAAAAAGAAAAAAGAATAGAGGGGAGGCAAAACGATGTGTGACGGTTACGCTTATATCCTAAGTGTCTTCTACTGGTGTGGCGACGGCAAAACAATGTTTTAGCCCATACTGGAAGTGACGACATTTCAAGATTGCGTCGCCCTTGAAGAAAGGGTTTTTAGGTCCTTTTTCGAAATTCAGTCTGGCAACTCTGATCATTATTATCATAATTGTTTTTATAGAACCATTCAGTTGGAATTTGGGAAACTGCCAAGAGACTGCTTTGGAAAACTGGCGCCAATCCGCACTCGAGAACCGAGCTAATGGCGATCACAACGCCGCCATTTCTCCCGTAGCGGCCACTCGAGGAACTGCATGCACGCGACTTCTATTTTGTCTTTAATCGGCCATTTTGGCGCCGAAACATATACGGTGGAAGGGGCTTCAGGGGTTAAGATGTGCCTAGGTCGGAACGCGCCACCTGAAATCACCGCTGAGGCATGGTTTTATAAAAAAATATTAATCGTACTGCAAAACCTTGCACACTAAATATTTTACAAAACAACACGCGCCCTTCATTTTATACTAATCTCAAATAAAAGTTACTACAAAAAAAAAAAGGTTTTTTCCGTTGATTTTTACGCATAAACATGCTTTCTAAAAGCTCAAGGTGACCGCAGTAAAGACAAATGATAAAGAGCGGCGCTGCTGTCGTATTTAGTACGGTCTCGTACTAGAGTAACGTTGTTCTCGGTGTATGGCAACTGTGCCAAACTAATGGCGGCCGCCTTGAACTTGATTAGCCTGGCGAAGGAAGAAGTTCAAGACACTACCAAGCGGAGAATATATCGGGCCTGTACGTTTGAGACGTCAGTACAACACGACGCACGAATTAGATATACAGCGGCTGCGTAACCCTTTATGTCAGAGTGTCGTCCAATCAATCTCTCGGCACACGTTTGACTCTAAAGCCTTTTGATGGCGGAAATTTAATCGAGATGTTTATGGATCGCCGCTTCGTATACTAGTCAGTTCTTACGTTCGTACCACCGAAACTGAAGCAAATCGAGAAAGAACGATGAGGTGATCGAAGAACCAATCGAAAGTGGCGGTGCCCGGTGAAATAGTTTCACGGCCGCTATCATAGTTTGTCGAAAGTAAAACTGCTTTTCGAGCAACCAGATGGCACTGCATTTTGAACATGGTCTTTTGTGCCGAAGCCCAGAGACGCGATTCTTTCTCAGATTACGACCGAAACAGTTCTAACCAATCGGAGAGCGCAGCGCTGACATCATCCCATTGTTGGAGTTTGGAGCAACTATACACACTTTCGAGAAAAAAATGACTCAGGTTTAAAACGCGGCGGCTCATTTGTTAGCCCAGTTTTTTGACTCCCTGTTCTCGCTTATTTCCACGCGTCTTTTTATTTTATACTTTTTTCGTCATCGAAACAGATCGCGTTCCCTCGATGATTGACACTGGCACCAGTCTTGCCGCCGTCTGCTCCCGAGAGACGACTTCGGTGTGTCCTTGTTCGCGAACGTTTCCTTTCGTATTATTGTTATATATTTAATTGACTATTTTGTCTTCGTTTTGTCGGATGGCTTCAAGCAATAAGCGACCGCTCTCTCTCTCTCTCTCTCTCTCGGGCCTTGGTCAATGCCATCTAGAAGACAAGGCCTGGTCATGACGTCATCGGTATTCGAACTCCGACCCGCCCCAAGCGGCCAACGGGCTGAAACTCGGCCTGAAACGCCGCAAAGCGGCAGACGTTGCAAGACGCGTTAGTGGCGACGCTGACGCAAGCGTGGATCCACGAGTGACGACGTTGGAGGGGGAAAAGGCGCATGGCCTTGTCTTCTAGGTGGTGTCGCAGCCCTCGTCGACGTGAAAGAAAAAAAAAACGGATGCGTGCCATCACCTGCCTCTTAAAGATGGCCGACAGCGACCAGGTGCTTCTAGTCTGGCTTTTTTGTCGTAACGGCGGTAACGGTTCCTTGGCCCTATTCGATTTTATGATTATTATGCTCGTTTCTTGATCTGCTCCTTCGTCCGTTGTTGGTTTGTTCGTTTGTTAATGCGGCAAGAAGGGGAGGGGAGGAAGGGAAGGGCGGAGGGGACCTTTTACTTCTTGCGTCGTTGGAATCGAGCGTTGTATCGGAGATCGGCAGATAACGGTTGCGATGCTGGTGTTTAAAATAAAATACAGATACACCTATACCGGGCCGCGAGGAAAGGGAGGAGGAGGGGGGGGGGGGGTGCTTTGTGATACGTGGTCTTTGTGGTCGTGTAACGGAGCTCTGTCTGTCTGAATCTTCGGGTCAGTGGGTTGCTTACTGTTTTAGCTTCTAGCAACTAGCTTCTTGTCCCAAACGCATTACACAGCTTGAACTGACATGCGATCAGTGGCAATCGCTGCTGCTGAGGGCGTGCCTTTGCAACATGTAAGTTGTATCCACCGATTTTTTTTTTTTTTTTGCGAACAACGAGTATAGGTATGTTTTAAAATGACCGCCAGCACGGGGCGATGACGTCACGTGTAAGCAGTGTACACAGACTGAGGAACTGCGGCTGGTTGGGAGCGCATCCTTCTGAACACATGAGGAGGCGCCACAAACGACAGTCCACAACGAGAAAACGACCATCCAGAGAGTCGAGTGTGTGCGCCTCTTATATATGAGTTTTTTATGCTTCTGCCGCTCCCCTCCTAAACTTGTCCCCGAATGTCTGGGAGATCGGTGGACGACTGGGTTAGCACACCGCAACCCGGAGCACGTTGAGCGAAAGCTCGCGCTGCAGAACCCAGAAACCCTGGCTTCAATCCCCCACCACTGCCCGTTTCGATCTGGATGAGCGTCGCACCGGCGTGCGGCCGTGTATCACTACTGCGTGGGGCACATAAAAAAAAACACCAGGCTAGCAGGGGCACTCCACTGTCTAAATTTTTCATCGAAAGCATAAACCAGTGTCGTTGCACCAACTCCGCTCAATTCCTAAAATTTTGGGACAATGAGTGATTTCAGATTAAAAAGCACTAATAAAAGGCACTACGTCATTTTCTTCGCGAAAAATGATATATATATATTGTTAAATCTTACTTGAAACATGAGCAAAAACCGAAACTTTGGCTCCGTCTGGCAACATTGGCCTGGGGCCGCCAAAAACATGGCTATCACGAGGTACGAGATGTCACGAAATCCTCTACGCAACGACGGGCGGGATTGGGGTGGGCCGGCAGGCCGCCGTCGTCTGCACCGCACTCTTCTCTACCTTTTCGGTGTCTACGACATTCGACGACGTCTGCACAACTGCGGTATCAGTCTGCGCACGTAGTGTGAACGAAACTCCGAGAGACAATAATCACAAACGGTGAGACGACGACAGCGGTTGTGACGCGGGAGACGGCGATGACGGCCGGGCGGCTCCCACACCGCTGAGCGCCGAGAGGAAACGTTGTTGACGTCACCCGTTACGCTTGCCCGGAGAATTAAAAACAAACAGAAAGGGGCAATGGTGATGACGTTTAGCTCAATGTTGGCCGCGCCCACGCCGTAGCCTTGACTGCGCTGTTGGTTGCGCCTCTATTCGCCCGTGCAGTCAGTCGATTCCGGCAACTTGGCGTGTTGCAAAGTTTGCCGGACCGTGTAAGAAACATTTAGACAGAACTTAGTCGTAATATTTGGCGTGTTGTCTTCCTATGTGATACTGAAGAGGCCTGCATTGTTTTTTCACGAACAAAAATAAAGTGGAGTTGCCCTTCAAAGGCAGACCGACTTTACGCTGCATAAAACACGAACATCAACTTTGGTTTTCCCAGAATGTCTCTTTAGCAAAAGTGTGACTATTATGTTTGCAAACAAGGTTTCGTGGGGTGTTGGGTTTGCATCTCTGAAGCAGTCTGCCAAGTATCGTGACACTGTTTATGAACTAGGCTTACTTTCCAACGGAGCACGCATGCAGCCGGTGATTTCGTTCTGCATAAAGAATGCCGCGAATAAACAATGTCGGGAAAAGACTTCACGCGAAAATGCAATCTGCGCAAATGTTGTTAGGAATTTTTAGCACACCTTAACCGTGTTCCGCGTATAGGAAGTATTCACTGGCGGCCATAGCTGTGTGCGCGACTGCTGAGCGCGTGCTGATGGCGAGCTTCCACAGTTCTTTTGTAACGTGCATTCCGCACCCTCAAGATTACCGGTCTTAGCAGCCCATTAATGTGGGCTCGTTCTGAGCATGCGCTCTAGACAGCACCCACAAATATGGCGCCCAGTGAATACTCCTTATTAGCCCCGTGGGCGACCGAAAGCGTCGCTGTGGTCGGCCTTCCACGATTGGCCGAACGCTGACTATGACGTCGGAAAGGGGATTTATCATCGACGGAAATAAGAGGAATGAAAGAACTTTAATTTTGACGCTGTTGGCAGTGTTCCTTTGAGAGCGCAATGATTTCAAGCTTCCACCATGCTAATAACAAACACCATCGAACTTGTTGTTTGCAAGGTAATGACGTCACAAGGGGCGCCACCAAAACATCTCGCCTAGGGTGCCTACATGTCTGTCTGTCTGCGCGCGTGTGTATGAAGGCACTCTACTCTCGCCGCTAATACCGTGATACTGGAGCCTTTGAAGCGTGCTTTTAAGCGTGCGTCCAGACTGCTGATACTGTGACCGCCGAGCGCGCGCTTAAAAGCATGCATGGTTCAAAGGCGTAGCGCGGTACGCGGAACACGGAAACAGTTTTCTGAAAGTCTCTATTTTCGCGTGAGGACGTTATCTCTGTCTGCAGCTGGGGGGTGGCCAAACTGCGGGCCTTGTGTGACCATTTCTTGCGGGCCAGAAAACCTACGTTGATACTTACTCAAGGATGAAGAAAGAATAAAACAATTAAAACTGGGACAACACAACCACATCTTTCAAAACGTGGTTGTGTTGTCCCAGTTTTAATTGTTTTATTCTTTTTTCATTTATGACTTGAACCAACACGCTCTTCTCCCAAGCATGATATTTACTGCTGTCAGGCAGTACACGTTTGATATAAAGGACGTTTCTCGCTAATGTATAGGCGGTAAGATCCGAACAGCCTGCGACCCTTGATCGACGTGAGCTGCTCAACATCGTCATTCGAACCGAATTTAAAGCTGTCTGTTTCACAACAAAGAAACATAACGAGCGATCGCTTTATCAATGGAAGTCGATGTGGCCACCAACTGAGATGAAAAGAAATAAAAAATATCCTGCCACGTAACCCCCCCCCCCTCTCTCTTTCTCTTTGTTTCACTTTGACTCTATGCACGAGGTATTCCGCCGTTTTCTTCATAGTTCCCGAGTTGCCTAAAAACTTGCTAAAAACACAAACAAACATCGCTGAAATAGTAACCAAAATATTTGGCCAAAATAACTTTTTTTCGTGAAGTTATGGAATTTACAATTTTGGTCCTCATCGTGTTTTTCAAAGTGAAAAGCTCTACTGGCAACATTGAAAAAGTGACGTCATGGGAAGGCAGGGGTTCACTCTTTGGGCTGTAGATTTTGTTCCCAACTGATTACAAACAGTTTCATGGTGTCAAATGAATGCTTTGGAAGGTCGCTCCAGCTCCCTCGCAATAGCACAAAACAAATGCTCGACATAGTTCATTTTTAGACTGCCCGCTCGAACCGCAAGCCTGCCATCCCGTGACGTCACGGCAATGAAATGCGCGGGTATATTTGAATCTTCGTTTTGGCGTCATTTTCATTTGCCGATTTCACAATAACTATTCTGAATTTCGCGATACTAAATAGCATATCGGAAAGAGTAAAGGACGGCGATTTCGAAAATATAGTTAGTTGGGATTGCGTCTCTCCGCTCTTTGTTAACAGTAAGTCATTCTTTGGGCATCCTTCCGTAGGTCGCGATGGTTGGCTATTCGTGTGCTCCGTAGAAAAGCGAGCTCTCAGTTTTTGTTCGTCAGCAGCGCGTCGATTACTCGAGCAAGTAAATACGGCAGTCGGCTTACTTGACTGTCTTTCTAGTTTTTACTCAAAAGTAAGAACTCAAAACCAGTGAGTTCTTACCCGGGCGGTTCGTTGAGCTAACACGGACAGCAACTGAGAGGATCAAAACGGCGGGGAGCTTTACAAAGCAACGAAATGCTACCCCCCCCCCCCCCCCCCCCGGCCAGACCCCAATCCCAAACTGTTGTCTGTCCGACCGTCCGCACATGTTCCGCTAAATGTGGCGGGGGAATTGATGTCACGTGCCTTGAAGTCAGGAGACCTCTACATCAATTCAGTTTCTCCGCTAAATTTAACAGGGAAATTGATAAAAAAAAATGTAGGTTCATTCACCCGAAACGACTGTTCAATGCCTTCGAAACAAATTTAAACGACCGCTCCTAAAATACTGCATTTCAAGCATTATTGGGCAGGAGATCGAACTATGGAAGGGGGGGGGGGGGGGGGGGCGCTTTATTGAGCTTGTTGTCCCCACAGCCTGGTGTTTACTAACAGAGCATAACAAAGAAATTGAACCTCGTCATGCACGGTCTGGACACGAGCGCTGCGTTTTAACCAGTGCTTTGATCGCACGAGGAGCGGCCTTCGAATCGTCATCTTCGATATCGCTGATCAAAAACAATCAAGAAAATTCGGTTTGTTGTCCCATAGCCTCCTCTATACTCACAAAGCCTGGCAGTTCGATAGAGTGCCCG
Source organism: Ixodes persulcatus (assembly GCA_013358835.2). Classification (NCBI taxonomy): domain Eukaryota; kingdom Metazoa; phylum Arthropoda; class Arachnida; order Ixodida; family Ixodidae; genus Ixodes; species Ixodes persulcatus. The sequence continues at coordinate 373,944 of JABSTQ010009212.1, read as the reverse complement.
GTCGCAGATTCGGTGCATGATGATCTGGTAGCAGAGAGCATTACTGGTATTCAGCGCACAGCTTTAGCAGCAGCGAGGACCCGCAACGTGGTTTTCAAACCCGACGAGAAAAGAAGCGGTAGCGCGAAGAACGCGAGGTGTACGAGCGGACATTCCATCGTTCGGGAGAAGTGTGTTTCGGCGGCTCGCCGCAGCGGGGCGCGCGTTACGTGCCTCTCCTCTCATCCGTTGTCTGCCGCATTACCTTTTCCAAGGAGGTTATAAGTACCAGGAGGGGGCACGTTGCGATATTGGTGAAGCCTAGTCATAAAAAGTTTAAACGATATTGTGCCCAACGTGACCGCAGACCTCTCTGGGATTGGTGCGCGTGACATGTCACGTGCGAGATGGATGGTTGATTGTAGAAGGATTTCTTGCAGGCTTGCGCGCGCTCCGTCCGGTAGGTTTTATCAGATCGACGGCTAGACGAAGGCTAGACGAGGAAAATGAGAAAGAGGCGAGGCGTCAAGGGAGCATGGCTTGTGGAGGCTACGCGGCTCACGTCATGCCCTCTCCTACCCTTCTATCCTCCTTGACCTTTTCACTTTCGATGGCCGCGTCTCGTGCCGACCTGCCAGGCTTTGTCAGTATGGAGGAGGCTATGGTTGTCCCAGGGGGGTAAAGGTGGATGAGGAGGAGAGGCAAATCCCGTGCGCCGACATCTGGCATCCCGAGTGAAAGATCGCAAAAGAGAGCGACAAAACACGACAAAAAGAAACCATTGTTGCCAGCTGAAGGACGACAGTCGCAATGGTAATCACGAAGACTGAAAACTCTCAGCAATATAGACGCTTTACACACGCGCCAGATTGAGCCGCCATAGCCGCCCTTCTCTTGTCTCACCGAGATGCCGAGCCACTGAAGCGGGCGTTGACGAGTCTCCACAACGGCCTATGCTGGGGGGAAGGACACAGTAACACTTAAAATGGCAATAACCTGTCCTGCTGTGGAAATGATGAAGTAAAGCGAACGGAATAAGAGGGAACAAAAACTGAAGGTCAGTTAAGTATGGCGGCACCCATGCACAGCTGCTGTAAAGCGTCTATATAAACAGTGATCATTTAACGTCGTAAGCTAAATTTTGAGCTGTTCTAACGCTTATAAAAGCAATATACTCATTACGCTGCATTAACTTGCCTTCTGGCGAAATTTCGGAAATGTGGTGGTTGCGCGGTTTCGTATTCCTCGGCCGCGCCCACTCGCGCCCCACCCGCGAAGCCGCGGCCGCTTATCTGGTTTAGTTTTGCGTTGACGCGAGGACGTTCACCTGCGCGCTATGCAAAAAGAAAGCTTCGAAAGGAACGCGAATATCTTTCCACCGGTGAGTAACGTGGACTGTTGAAGTTCATGAAACTGCTCTGATGATATAATTATATTCGTGAAATCGAAGGCAGTTGGTAACCATGTGTGGGACGCCAAGGGTCTGCCTCCATGGTGCGCCGCTTGCGTCAGCCAGAATGCATGGGAAAATGGCAAACCTTTTCCTCTAGAGTTAGTATGTATGATCTCTACGGGTTGTCCCCACAGCTGAAGCGTGGCGCTATAGGCGTGAGTGTTCGATCTCCTCCTCGATAAAACTTTAAAATGAAAGTCGCTGTCAATTTTCTTTGTATGCCCGGCGTTTAGCACGCGTTTGTTGCCTTCCGCCGTGCTCTGACTGAGTGTGCACCCTCGAGGCTCGCGAGACGCCGAAGCATTATCGAAGGCATCGCGAGCTCGCGCTGAAGGCGGGACACTTGAAATACGTTCGTGTCGTTCTCATCTTGCCAGTGACGTAGTCACCCAGCAGAACCAATTAATCTGCTTTGTGAACCAAAACCTTTGTGTACCTATGAATCACAGACTTGTACCGCACTCATTACAAGTAATCAAATTACTTGTAATCGATTACCTTTCTTTTGCAATTTTATATTCATTTTATTACTTTGATTACGCAGTAGTCTCGAAAGTTATCTAATTACTTTTGAAAGTAATAAAAAGACTCGTAACAGTTACTATTTCTTCCCTCCCTTCTTAATTGCGCCCTTTGTTCATAAAGTTTCCTTCAAGGAACCCTCGAACCAAGCTCGGACAGGAGCCTGGTTTACCGAAATGGGTGGATTAGACGTAGATTAGTGTATCGAAATTAAAAACAGCGCAAAAACACGATGACCAGACGAAGAAGTAACACGGACGCAGCACTAGTATAGTTCATAGTTCGGTGATCTTAATTCAAAAATGAACAGTACGAGAGGCCCGTTCTCAGACCGGCAGAAAAATCTGTTTCGAAAATGCGAAGTAATACAAAAAGTGACCGTTACTTCTTCATGTAACGGTACCTTTCGGGTCAAGTCAACTAGCTAGCCTTTGCCTCCAGTGCACTCGTGGAACGCGTTCGAATTCGAAACGTAAAAGGCCGGCGTTCCGGATTCGAACGCGTTCGACGAGTGCAGTGGAGACAAAGGCAGCTATAGCTTTAGATCTATACCCACTAATCACTCCAACCAGAGATCGATGTTCTGGCGTCTCCGCGAGCGCTCGTATCCTCCTCTTCCTCAGTTTCTGGCGGCATACCTTCCGCAGCATACATTTCGCACCATCGAATTTTTTTTTTTTTTTTTCTCTCGGTAAGAACAAGACAGGAATGACCACCAGCGCGATCCGATGACTTCACGTGCAAGCCAGGTATTAATGTTTCGGCCACACGTGTCAAAAACCTGCTCCTCAAAGTATTTTTTTTTTTAGTCGGCGTTATAAGTGTTTGCAACTCCGACCGAAGGCTGTGTGTGATAACACCGATAACATAAGCCTGAAACGGGAGATAGGCCGAGACTTCGCCGGACAGCATCGCCAGCCGCGAATCTCCACGCCGCGGCGATTCCCTTCCATCCGAAGGACACATCGCTCGGAGGCGGTCAGCCATGACAAGCAACCTGAAAAAAAAGTGTTAAAAAAAAACAAAAAACGAAGCGACGATCATTGTGCACAAGTGAGTGAAACAAAGCCTGCGGTCAAAGAACAAAAAAGAAGGAAAGGGGGGAACAACACTGGGTCCATCGGCCCAGTGTTGTTCGGTCAGTCGGTCCCCTTGAAATCCCATGTACTGAGAACTGTGTCTGCTTCGGGCGCGGGGAGTGCAGTGGCTTATGGCGGCTCCAGGTTCGACGACACCGTGACCAGAGATCGATGCGGCAGATGAACGGTTCCTCGAAGAAGGCCCCCGTCTCGGCTCACCGACCAGCTATAGGCTCCCTTTTGTCCGTGGCCCGCTTTTGTTCTACGCTCGCCTTCCAGACTCCTCCGAGACATATGGCCCCGAGAACACGAAGAGGAATTTCCCATTCATATTCAAGAAAGGGAAACAAAAAAATCAACAAGGTATTTAGGCTTGAATAGACTTAGCTGTCTGCGCTACTTTGCATTTTTCGAATCGGAGCGCCCATTTCGAGGGTTTTAGCGTTCATGAACCGTTTTGGTGCTCTGCTCTGGAGTCACGCTACACTCATGCAATAATGCGGAACGCATTTTACATTCAAGCCGAGTTAGGATTTGAATCGCGTTGCCCGAGCCGTATCAGCGACATCATCCGTTACGTCATTCGCTGACATTTAGCCGGAAAGTTGCTATAGGTCACGTGACGCCACGCTGCAAAATCGTGGTGTCATCACACGACGCTATGAGAAGAATTGTATAGCGTTGGGTGTCAAGATGTTGTGTCACGTCAGCACGTCGTGCGACTTCGTGTCACGTGACACTACGACTTAACGCATTGAGGTAACAGCATGATGGTAGCGAAGCTTTCATAGAAGCCCATAGGCGCAAAAATGGCGGCTCATGGGGCGCAGCGCCATCTGTGAGATGCGCGGCATTCTCGTTAGTCATGCTCGCCTGTGACGTGCAGGAAGTGACGCTTTATTTAAAAAAAAGAAACACGAAATGACGCAATTTCCTTATGATTGTGACGTCACAATTGTTTTTGGCGCGAAATTTAAATGATTTTCGCCGGTGGCGCGAAATTGAAATGCTTTTTTCAGATGGTCTACATGCATGCGCAAGTACCGTCCTTCATACCTTGCTTCACGCGTCATAGCCTTGTTTGTATCAATCACTCTTATGTAATCTCTCTTGCAAAAAAAAAAAAACAGTTTTTTATCAGTTCTGGGAACCACCAATAAGTTACTATCCTTTTCAACTAAGCAGGGTATTACAGCACGCCTATGAACTTGAAGGCATACTTATTATTGTAACCATGGCTTGTTTGCCAAGAAAGACAAAACGGCACAAGCTTGGTATACACAGTTAAATTTATACAAACTTAGAACACCAACATAGGACACCTAAAGATAGAGATCTGGTGTTGAAAGCATAGCGAAAGGAGGTTTGGACAACTCTATGCACGCACTTAATAACCTCGCTTAATACTCTCAACAGGAGGCGCGTTTACGCATTTATCTTGCACTGTTGACGTTGAGACTCGTAGACAAACATTGTGCTCCACAGCTTGACTGTCTATGTGAGCGCTAGTACGCAAGAAACTGCCACAAATTGACAGGAAAAAAAAGCATTAGAAAAGGGTTATGAATTTGCTCTGTTGCATATTGTTACCACCATACTGACTAACCGATTTACCTTTCATCGCAGTTTGATCTGCTTTTGTATACCTCAGACAACCAAACATTAATCCAGGTTTATATTTCAAGTCGTAACACTGCACAGGTACACATCGAAACCAACGCTTGTTCTCAAAAACTCCTCAATCATGCAGAGGGTTGCACAGTGTGTGTAGGGTGTCTACCAACCTGGAAAACCTAAAATTCTTAAGTTATTCGGATTATATTGAAAGGACAGGGTAATATCAAGGAAACCATAAAAAAGTTCCAAGTAAGTAAGAATGATAAGTGAATGTGCAACGGCAGCGTGCAACGAAGCCCGATGAGTGCACGTTGGTGCCGCTGCACTGAATAACGTTGCCCAACACGTCACTAGGCAGCGCAGTTCACTAAGTACTCCCTGAACCGAAGTAACGGTCAACATTTTATCGATATGGTCAGGAAAACCTTGGGAAAATAGGGGAATTTTAAATAAGTGATTTGGTAGACACCCTGTCCAATCATTCGAGTGGGCGACGTCATCTAGCACTATACAGCGAGGGTCGAATGAATCTAAAATATTTTAAATAAAATTAAAAAATCAGTTTCGCATGCTGCGACACTGAAATTTTGATATTGATCGATGAAAAACTCAAGTTAATCTAGCTGAACCCATACGTTAATTGCAGTGTCTGAGCATGCGAAACGGACTTTTACACTTTATTTAAAGTATGCTATATTCATTTGGTCATCGCTGTAGACAGTTTCGGCAGGAAATGTGATAATTTAGAGGAATGTACTCGCACAATCACGTATGCTAGCGCGAGCATTCAATGCAACATATAAGACAAACTAAAGGCAATTCCTGTGGGCATAACGCAAGCGTTGTCTCATCTGCACAGCCTCTGGACTTGTTGCTTAGTTTTGCGTCTCACAGCTGCATCAAAGAGCTCAGTATTCCTTTTACGGGAAAACCAATGAAGTCGCACCCTTGCAAGCAAAACAAATAAATCATTATAGACATCCCCACTGCAGAGAGTCAGCAGCCTTTCGACCTTCTCATGAAGAGTGATGCACAACGCCTTCCCAACGCCTTTTAAAACCAGACTGTAACTGACGCCACAAAAACCTTCTCACAAGCTTGAAAGAAGGAAACAAAGCAAGGTGAAGGGACTGAGAGGCTCCCAAAGTCTCCTTCAGCCGTTCCTTTCACACTTAAAAACAACAACACTTGGCTCTCATCAGAAAAAGTGGCATTCCTGATTTGCAATTCGCACTGCTGAGTCACATTTTGACATGTATGGAACTTGACAAACCTTGTTACCAGCCATCCAGCAAACTAAACCGTGTTGTTAAGTGATAATAAAGAGGAATAACTACAGGGTGTGATGTCAGATGCACATTGTGGAAGGGAGCTTCCTAGACTAAGTGAAGGTGAGGGAACTGAGAGACCAACAGGAGGAGCCGCTAAAAGCGTTGACATGTCCTTTTCGCAGTTGCTCTTGTCTGACAGTTGCTCTTGTCTGACAGTTTAAACAAGTTGCTAACTAGGAGATGCCTAAAGGCTGCCTGAAACTGCCGGCAAGAGGAATTGGTGTTCGCACCAGACTTCGACCTTATTACGGAGAATGTGTTTTCAAGTGCATCTTGGTTGAGATGGAGAGTCAGAAGATATCTGAAACCATACTTAGATGTCAGGTGCTCACACATCAGCATCACAGACCGAATGATCAAGCAGAAACCGCGAATGCAAGCAGGCTGCCGTGGGCACCCAAGAACGTTAAGGCTTTCGAACATGAGAAGGCATTCCCTCAGAAACTCTTCGTGAACAGAGCCTTCGTGCATTGCAGACACATATGCACTCTTCCCGCGTTTCTGTGAGCTGTTCAAGCTATCGAAAAGGTGATCCATTCTTTCAATGAATCGGGCCGTGTGGATAGCTTCAACTGGCAGTTGCTGAAAAGTTACCATGGCGAACGTTGCAGCAGCACAGTGATTACTGATTATTTGTGCTGCTAGCTTCACCGACATCTTGGAGGCAAAAGTCAAACTAAAATGCTTTTCATTGAGCCTAGGAATGGATCGGATTTCAAGCTGATTGTCTTTTTCGTAGGCTTCCCTGAGGAAAGAGCTTTTTAACTTGTGGTCCCCAGTTTAAAAATTGTACTTGAAGAACATATTTCGCAGGCACTTCAGCAGATGCAGAACATCAAATAGAAAAAAGTGGCTTCTCGTTCACAGTTTCTTAGGGCTTCTCAGGGGTAACAAGGCCATTAAAAATAGCAAAATTTTGATTCCCTTGGTTACATACGACAGCTACTGGCTCCAGACCGGCTTTCACAAGCAAATTGTGGCACTGGAAAAGGAGGTCTCGCAAAATGTGGGCAGGTGTTCCCCCATGAGCAAAAAATAGCCAAGTGGCTGCTTCCATGGCGTGCGAATGCCTTTAGCCATAGACACAAGAGATTTGTTTGCGAGATTATGGCCTCTTGCAGTGCTACTTTCTTCAAGCCCTTCAGACCTGTCCACAGAGGGGTTGTACGAGAGCTCTTTCGTGACGCGCATCTCGTCAAAGACAATGATACCTGGCTTGTCTTCTGGTGAAAAAGAAGCTGCACGTCTTTTGACAAGTTCGAAAACTTGTGGGTAAAAACCAACCCTCAGGGGAACACGCTGAAGCCAAAGCTGTAACAACCTAACGGATGGAAGCCTCAAAATTTGCCTACAGTAATGGTAACCCTTAGGGCTGTGAAAGTACAAGCCAGAGGCAAAGGCTTTGTTCTGGCTGCACCACTGCCTGCCGAACCTGCTTGCATTGCTCATCTTCAGCTGAGCTTCCACAAGGGCAGCAACGGCTGGAGACACAAGGCTACGTACACTTTCAACTATCTCAGTGACAGTCAGCATATGACGCTGTCGCTGCAGTCGTTGCTGGGGTCTCTTGTTGTGCTTCCGAAGCTGTCGAAGTTTGGCCCTGAACACGTCCATCTTCTCCTTTCCCTCGGTACGGGTGGCGCAGGACCCTGCAAGGGGAAAGAAAAAGCAATTATGAAACGCTTCGAGAAACAATAAAAGGAGCAATGCACCTCCACTGTAGAAAATGTGGAAGTACAAGTAAGCTTTGTGCATCATGACAGATACCTACGTTGGTAGGAAACTGCAGAAGTCGAAGTCGCCGAAGCATCATAATCGGTAGGGGAAGGTTCGGGCACCCACACATTGTTTTCTCCAGAAGGAAGACCATGTCCATCCATCGCGTATGTGTGATCCACTACCAAAAACAAATCAAAGGAAACAAAGTGACAGAGTGGTTGCAAGAAGCTGAACCAGCTATAGCCGGTCACGTACTACGCAACAAAGTAATCTTCAAAGACTGTCCTAAACAATGCACACTATCAAAACTTACCATGAACTCTGGTTGGAAGGCTAGTCTTCGAGCTAAAAGTCACAGCCCTGAGACTGCTCCCCACATTTGCAAAGCAATGACGAGGAAAATAAAAAATCTGTCAAAAATATCAATCCTTGCATTGTTTCAAGATGTTCCTGCGGCATGTGACAAGCTAGATTAAAAACATGCGTGTTTCCCAAGAAAGCACAAGTACTAGGAACACACCCTATGATAGAAAGGATGGCTACTACGCGACAGTCCGAAATTAAGAAAAATAGCCTGCAACACTTCTCCTCCAATTTGCAATTGTTTTTACCTTGTTCCGTAGTGCCTTGCGTGTGACACCTTGGTGATGTGGGCGCACCGATGCTACTGCTGCTGGCCGGTGTGGGTTCGCCCTCGCTGATCAATTGGTCAGGGCCGCTGCTCTGGACGACATCTCCGGCACCTATGCGAAGTTAATTTGTAAAGTTAAGCACACAAGTTATGTACACTGAAACAGTTCCTTGTATCTGCATGTGAAATACCTTCTGAATAAGCTTATGTTCGCAGTAATATTGAAAACGAGATTTCGTGCACACCTTCAGTGGTCAAATATGCTGGTATTGCATCACGACGCAGCCTTCCTCGATAAAGAAATGCAGAGGGATTGAAGTGCCTGGAGCATACCGCCCGTTCCCGCAGCTGCTGTGGTGTCTTGTTCTGTAGGCTTGTGTTCCGGCAGAACTGAACCCAGACCCTCCGTCTAAATGTGAAGCAGTGTATTACTTTACATACCCTTGGCTAAACTGAACAAGCCGAAATGCCTTCAGTGGACATTTAAGAAAGAAACAAGATTCAACAATAATGTTAGCGATAAACTGGTGGCATCATTGTACCTGGTCTCCCGTCTGGGTCCAGCGAACGGCATGAGCGCGGAGTACACTCTGCGCCCGTGAGGTTAGATAGGTTCACAACGCAGACGATTACATTACGAGATTCCCGAGCACATCCACAGGAAGTAGACCTGATAGTCGCCAGCATGTTAGGAGGATGACACCAGCCACGTTTCAAGCAGAAAGGATGTTTTAGTGTTATTTACACTATAATATGATAGTTGGTTAAAACTGAAATGTTCCGTCATTGCTCTTTATTAGGTTTTTATGGTCACGCCGCCGTTCAGCAGAGGTCACGCAAGTCTGCCACTAATATCTGAGATTAGTTTCGTCTCGCGCAGTTTGAAACGAAGACTGGGCCCAAACACATCGACCAACGGGTGCCTATTACTAAATGAGCATGCATGTGATGCATAAGGGCCCATAGAAGAGGTCAAGAGCTTACCAGACATCACCGGACAATGGACATCAGGACATCACACATAGTGGCAGCGGACACAGCTGCTACAAGTTTCACCTTGCAGAGTCCACAGGAAAACGATGAAGTGTGATGCCAGCGGTGCAGTCATCACTTGGGCATCGCGCTACCGAGCAGCGTCTCTTTACATGCGGCAGGCTCATCGTCCTGACGAACGGAGCCTGAACGCGCCCGGCGGGCCCTCGACGACAAAACCCGCAGAACGGCGCAATAGGCTTTAACCAGTACAAACCGTTGTGCACTCGGATACGTGGGAAAACTTAAGACCACGAATCGTTAAACGATTGCAAAGTGAAAGTTTGAAGGGAGCTACAGAAATGCAGGCACACTTTCAAACGCAAACAATGCAAACACGAGGCGTATCAGGACTGCGAACTTCGACCGACGGCGTAAACACCCGTAATAGCGACGGTGTAGAGGCCGCAACGAATGTGCACAACATAATACATATTAAACACTAACTAAAAAATTCACCCAACTGAACATTTTTAAACTAATTTATTATGAATAAATAATACTTTAATTTAAAGTAAACTATATTAAGCACCAAAAATGTGTCTTTAATATTTTATCAGCTTAGTGTTTCGCCGCGCAAAACACAGTCGCGCTGCGGTAGCACGGCCTCCAGTGTGAGGACACTGGCGATTGGTTTTGGGCCGCTTTTTTGCTCCACTTTCGCGACCCATATGAATTGGTAACAGCGCATGCTCAGAACGCGTTCTACAGCCCAGCGTACAGAGATGGCGGCGCGCAAAAGGTAATTTTTGGAAAGGTCTATACGGCGTGCAAATTCGTCTACTTCTGCGTTTCTTTCCCCCGTACATCTTCTCTGCGTTGCCCTTTGATTGGCGTGCCCCTCTTCGCCTTCCGGTGCGCCCTAGACGTATTTTAGAACACTTGCTCGCCGTATAAAACAGTATACACCAACACAGCGGTTACAAACAAGCCAGCTTTGCCCACACCAAGTGTGGGCACTGCGCTTGCGCAAAAACCGAATTCGGGCGGAGTGAAGCGTATGCGCATGCACAGTCCCGAAAGCAACGCCACCGGATTTGGGGGACGTCATTGAGTTGAGTTAGTCTATAGGTCCCGAGTTGAATACACTGCGCCAGGCCCCCTTAAATTCATAGATTGCGGCAGATGCTTTGCGGGAAAGTAGCCGTATACCAGATTTCTTAGAGGGCATCGACAGATTTTGATGTGGGGAATAAGGTGAAGAATGAAGAAAAATGTTCCCCTGTCCGAGAGTGCATCGACAGAAAGAGCGATCCTGCGCGAACAACCAGAGTCGTTTGCCCATCTCTTTCAAAGTCTCCCCCCATTGATTGCGTGCGAAATAGAGCCAAGAAAGACCGTCCGTTAAACACGGGGCCGTCGCGTCTAGTCCCAACGCGACACACTCGCAATTCGAGGCTGGCTGCCCACTCGGCAGGATCCCCATTTCGAGAACTCCCGTCGCAAACGCGATTTATCTCGAAAAAAAAAAAAAAAAAAAAAGCTGCATACCAGCTTACGCGCCGATAATTGAAGGGCAGCGCAGTAACTCGGAATGCGCAGCTAGACGTCCTCCGTGTACGCGTAGTTATAGCCGGACTGCCCGCACGGAATGACCCCCAAAGCAAATATTGGCTCAACGGTAGCGGTCGTTCGTTTTCAATATCGCCGCACCCATATTGAACTGCAAGTGAGAGAAGGAATAAAAAAGGCAATACTTCGTATATACCTATCTGTATATAAATATATATACACACACCTATGAAAATAATAGGTCTCGAGCACCGGGTGCCGTCACGGCCAATTTCGTTTAGGTTTCGGGACCTGTCATATGTACACGCTTAATTTATTGTCTCTGCTTAGCGCGTACACCTCTAACGGGGATATTTATTACTACCGGCATAAGTTGCGTGCGACCTGTGCGGACTGTTTTGTATGCTCGCCTCCGCGCCACGCGAGACTCTACCGCCAGGGTGCGCGGTTATTTTCCGAAAGCGTCAGGAGCGGCACCTACCGGCGTCAACGGGCGAGAATAAGAAAAAAAAAAAAATCGGGCACTTGAGAATCTCGGTTGAAACTTTTGTTGTTGTTGTTGTCGTTGATATAGAGTTCGGCTTGAGTTTAGGTTTTGGGGTTTCTATCTCGCACGAGCGTGCTTTCGCTAATGATCTCCGTTGACTAATTGGTCCTGGCCACGTCCTAATTAATGCCCCGAGAAAGGAAGGTTGCCTCGGTCGCTTAATCTTCTTTGTCTCACCGAATATATTATCGGGCCCGGCGCGTTGTTGGTCCGGCTTTTCTAGCGGTCTTGTGAAGTTTACCGGCGTGACTCTGTATAACCTCGCACAGCGGGCGAGCACTCGCAAAAAAACACGCTCTGCGGGTGATCTCTCGTGCCAGGATGAGTTCGGTTCAGGCCATGCCATTGCAGACGTCACAGACGGGTCGTCACGTTATATTTCTGCTGGGGTGAAGTCGTTCGTAAATTCTTTGTTCTACTGCGTTAGCTGTTATACTGTGTTGCCTGGAATGCGTCGCCGACTGGTCTGTTTAGCGTCCCATATCGCAACAAGTGGTTCGACATGGCAACCAAGGAAGCCACAGAAGCCGGCCGGAGTGTCATGCTGTCCATGTCCAACCATGAGGGGGGGGGGGGGGGGGCGTTCAAAATGTACTGGCCGGTCGCCTCCTTCCGAGATTCATCGCAAGTGCGTATGCACTGCGTTTTTGTGTGGCGAGGAGGAGAGCAGGCGGGAAGGCGGAGAGGAATGCAAAGGTGCATGCGAGCTGGACAAGAATGACGATGATAATCCCTGGAGAACGAAACTAGGGAGACGAAGCACAAACACAAATCTACAGGACATTTTTTCGGTCGCGCACCAGTCACCAGCTGCTTTTGGAGTTTTTTTTTTCTCCTTTGTCTTCCTTGTTCCCCTTCAGGGATTATTATCGTCATGCTTGTCCAGCTCGCTTGCACCTTTGCATTAATTGCATTATCATCATAACCTCAAAATGCAGGCCGTTCACCCTTGTTGGCGTTAGACCGGTGGCAGCCGATAAAACCCGTTTGCTAAACTGACGTCTAACTCCTGGTTAGCTCAGTTGGTAGAGCGCTCCACTCGAAATGGAGAGGTCCGTGGTTCGGTACTAGGACTAGGCGGATTTTTTCTGTCGCGTACCAGTCACCAGCTGTGTTTGGAGATTTGTGTTTGTCTTTTGTGCCCCTTCTTTATTGTGCCCCTTCTTTATTTTTTATTTTTTTTATTTTTACATACTGCAGCCCCGTCGGGGCAATTGCAGGAAAAGGGGGGGGGGTGTTATATATGTAACGAAAGCTAGCGCCACCTATGTTGCGACACCATAGATCTGGTGTTGTGTTAGCCCTACTGGCAACTCGTCGCAGACCCAGCCGGACGCCATTGCAACAATAAACAACACGTTATGTTTAAAATCCATCTGCATCCTGTTAATCCAAAAGTCTAAAAGAACCCACGCATAACATGGTGACAGAAGTGGGATAAGCGAGTAAGCAGCATCTACCACAGAAGCGATGGCGTTGTTTTTTCCACCGATTCAAGCCTTCTCGGCAGCCGCCAACCCTGCAGAGGACTGGAGCGACTGGAAGAATAGCTTCACGATCTACGAACGTGCAACAAAGTACCACAACGAAGACGACGAGACACGGATTGCTCTGCAGCTACACGTTGGAGGCGCGGAACTCGTGCAGAAGTACCACGCATTCACATTTCCGGCGGCGCAGCAGAAGTTCGCTGACGTTCTTCAGCGTTTCGATGAGCACTTTGAAAGGTACCGCAACACAACGCATGCATCCTACGTGTTCCATAACTTAAAACAGTCGAAAGACCAAACGTTCGAGGCCTTCGCACAAGCCGTAGAAAAGCAGGCAGATCAATGCGCTTTCGGTGAAGCTCGCAACCGAATGATCACCGACCGCCTCGTTCATGGAATAAATGACGACTCGCTGAGAGAACGCTTGTTGCGCGAGAAGAAACTTACACTCGACAAAGTCAAGGACCAGTGTATGGCAGCGCAACTTTCCAGAACGTACGCCCAAGAGATGCAGCCACAGCGTCCGGAGGTGCTCGCAATACATCGCCGCGGTCCACCAACTTCACGGCTGTATGACGCTACGCGGGAACCAAGTGAAGGAGCGCCCACTCACCGCCAGCCACCGCAGCCTCGTCACAACTCGCAAAGAACGTGCTCCAGGTGTGGCCAATTTCACCAGCCACGACAGTGCCCAGCATTCGGACAACAGTGTTACAACTGTGGCAAGCCCAACCACTATGCTGCGTTGTGTCAGCAGCCACATCAGCCTCGTCCATTGCAGTCGCGTCATGCCCACGTCGTGCAAGAGCTGCAGGAGGATGCACCTCTCTCCTTGGATGTGCTGACTGTCCGCACCGTTCAGCACTCGTCTTCATGGAACCAAACAGTGAACGTCAGTGGACACGACATTGAGTTTAAACTGGACACTGGATCAGATGTGAACCTTATTTCAACAGAGCAGTTCCAGAAGTTGCCGGATCCCCCACCACTTAACAGTCCTGGTGCTTGTGTGACTACTTACACCGGTGAGCCATTGCCACTACGTGGAGAGTGCTTTCTAAGATGCAGCGTACCTGGCACATCGGCAACACTGAAGTTCTGCATAGTTGGCATGTCGACTGCTGACATCTTGGGTTTGGATGCTTGCCGGGAGCTGAAGCTAATACAACTCAACAAACTCAACTGCAACTCGGTTGTTGGCACTACAGAAAAGGATGACACACCAGAGCGCATTATTGATGAGTACAAGGATGTCTTCGAAGGAACAGGTCGTCTCCCTGGAGAGTTCACAATAACTCTAAAAGAGAATGCACAACCAGTCATTTCGGCACCACGAAAGATCCCATCAGCCATGGAAGACAAGGTCAAGCAGGAACTGCAGCGCTTGGAGGATGAGCGTGTGATTGCTAAGGTCACTGAGCCCACTGACTGGGTCAGCCCGATAGTCATCGTAACGAAGATGGATGGCTCTCTGCGGATTTGCTTAGACCCACGAAAACTTAATGAAGCAATCAAGCGCCCGCATTACCAAATGCCAACGTTTGAAACCCTCCTCTCAAAGCGACATGGATCATCGGTGTACACTCTACTGGATGCCTCTCATGCCTTTCATCACATGCAGCTTGATGATGCAAGTTCTCGGCTGTGCACTTTCACTACGCCGTTCGGACGCTACCGGTTTCTGGTCATGCCTTTTGGACTGAGCTGTGCACCTGAGATGTTTCAGCAAGCAATGGACCAAGCGTTTGCGTCAGAAGAAAACATCAACCCGTACTTCGACGACATCCTAATTGCGTCCAAGTCCATGCCTGACCATTGCAAGCAACTGCGACAGGTGCTGGAAAAAGCCCGTTGCTCAAACTTAAAGTTCAACAAGGACAAACTGAATTTGGCAGTGTCGGAATGTCAACTACCTTGGTCATGTGCTGACTGCCAAAGGAATCCAGCCAGATGATGCCAAGCTCAAAGCAATTGCGGAGTATCCTCAGCCAACCAACCGACAAAGATCTTCAGCGCTTTCTGGGCATGGCTACATACTTGACGAAGTTTGCCCCACAGCTAGCTCCACGAACCCATCAACTGAGGCAGCTGTTACGGAAAGACACTCCTTGGCTCTGGGATGCAAACACACAGAAGTGCTTTGAAGAAGTGAAGAAATCACTCTCCGAAACTCCCATCCTTGCATTCTACGATGCAACCCAGAAGACAACCCTGTCGGTCGACGCCAGCTCGTACGGATTGGGGGCTGTAGCTGCTACAGCGAGGCAAGCCAATCGCTTTTGCATCTGCAACACTGTCAAGTGCTCAACAGAAGTACGCCCAAATCGAAAAAGAACTGTTGGCCATTGTGTATGGCGCAGAACACTTCCACTATTTTTTGTATGGACGCCCTTTCGAAGTGGAGACTGATCATCGACCTCTTCTCGGTCTCGTGCAAAAGCCATATGATGCGGTGTCTCCCAGACTCCAACGTCTCTTACTACGACTACAGCCGTATGATGCACAACTGGTCTTCGTGCCAGGAAAAGAGCTCGTTGCAGCTGACGCATTGTCCAGAGCTCCTCTGACCTCCGTCTCAGTTGACACATCATCGGTGGACACCCGTCAATCAGTCTGCCTTCTTGTTGGAGCCTCGTGTGAGACCCTAAATCTCATCAGAGTGCAAACAGCCGCCGACCCAACCCTGCAGTGTGTGGTCAAGTATGTCCAGGACGGCTGGCCAGAGAGACACGAAGTACATCCATCAGCACAGAGGTTTTGGGACTGTAGGGAAGAACTTCCCTTCGGAGAAGGACTACTCTGTCGAGGACTCCGCCTTGTGATTCCCGAAGCTGCTCAACCAGCAGCACTCAAGAAACTTCATGTGGGGCATCGGGGAATATCAGCATGCAAAGCTCGGGCTCGAGAAGCACTTTACTGGCCAGGAATGACGCAAGATGTAGAAGACATGGTAAAGCACTGCATCACATGTCAGCGCCACATGCCCGCAAACCACCACCAACCGCTAATGGACATCCCGCTGCCATCTCTGCCATGGCAGAAACTAGGAGTTGACATCTTCCATCTGAATGGAGCGTCACACTTGCTTGTAGTTGACTACTACTCAAAGTATGTTGAAGTAGAAAGGCTATCCTCAACTGCTAGCCAACCTGTCATCAGCAGTCTTAAGAAGATGTATGCACGCTTTGGGATCCCGAACTAGATAATCTCGGACAATGGTCCTCCCTTGGACAGCAAGGAATTTGCAGACTTCAACGCCTCATGGTCCATCATACACCGGACATCATCGCTGCACTACCCTCGGTCAAATGGGCAAGCAGAGCGAGCAATCAAGACAATCAAGGACACACTCTGCAAGACAGGATAGTCGGGTGAGGACCTGCAGGTCCTCACCCGTTCCTTTTGACGAGCTTGAAGTCCTTGCTGGTAGGCTTTCGTAGGGTAGTCTGGAATCAGTAGCTTCGGATGTACTGGAAGCAGTGTGCGAACTTTTCTTCCCATAAGCATTTCTGCTGGAGATGGCAGCGTGGATGTTGGCGTTGAGCGGTAGGTGAGGAGGGCCATGTCCTGGCCCTCCTCACCTACCGCTCAACGCCAACATCCACGCTGCCATCTCCAGCAGAAATGCTTATGGGAAGAAAAGTTCGCACACTGCTTCCAGTACATCCGAAGCTACTGATTCCAGACTACCCTACGAAAGCCCACCAGCAAGGACTTCAAGCTCGTCAAAAGGAACAACACAAGCATGGAGACCAGCACACATCCACCCTGAAGCCGCTGAAACCTGGACAGCAAGTCTGGTTCTGGCTGAACAACAAGTGTACACTGGGTGAGATCGCAGCATTGGGTCCAGAGCCGCGCTCGTTCATCGTACAAGGAAACGGTGGAGGCACATACCGCAGAAACCGCTACTACCTTAGAGAAGCGCACTTGCCACCAAGGGATCGAGAGACACCACCCCAAGTGCAAAGGAGTGTGGAGGATTTGTGCCCATTGTCTGACTTAGATGAAGACTCTTCCCGGACAGCGAATGTACCATGTGATACCAGCAGTGGACCGACAACCTCAGGTCACACACGTTCAGGAAGACAAGTCCGTCCTCCAAACCGCATGAACTTGTAAAAAAAAAGGAAAAAAAAAAGGGGCGTGTTATATATGTAACGAAAGCTAGCGCCACCTATGTTGCGACACCATAGATCTGGTGTTGTGTTAGCCTTACTGGCAACTCGTCGCAGACCCAGCCGGACGCCGTTGTAACAATAAACAACACGTTATGTTTAAAATCCATCTGCATCCTGTTAATCCAAAAGTCTAAAAGAACCCACGCATAACAGGGGGGAGATCACAATTCACACAATTCAATATTGAATAAGACAGAAAAAACATAAAACATCGTAAAATAGGATCAACTGCTGTCAACAGCACACAGAAACTCATCTGGAGGTATTGAACGGATGTTACTGGGTAGCAGATTCCAATGTTCAATTCATATAGGAAAAAAACTGTATTTAAACATGTCAGTACGTGCATAAAATGCTTAAATGTTTAGGTCATGGTGGCTCCTCGTTGATGACGCTATGTGAAACCTTATGTATGCGTCTAATGAGGTGAGGCGTGCCGAGTTAACCAGACTGCAAAGGACATTAAGGATCTCAGTGTGACGTCAATGGAAAAGAGGACTTAAGCTTAGAGCAGAAAGGTTAGAGGATGTGGAAAAATCTCTGTTGTAGCGACGGAAAATAAAACATACTGCTTTCTTTTGGACTGATTCGATTTTGTTAATATCCCATTGTTTCCGGGGATTCCATATGGTTGAATCGTACTCGAGGATAGGGCGTATTACTGTTTTGTATGTCAAAGTTTGGTTTCTTGCGTGGCAACACGAAGGGTACGTTAAAGATAGCCGAGATTTTTAAGTGCTTTGTTACAGAAGGAATCGATCTGTTTTGACCATGACCTGTCTCGAGGGATTATTATCGTCATTCTTGTCCGGCTCGCTTACAGCTTTGCATTAATTGCATTATCATCATAACCTTAAAATGCAGGCCGTTCACCCTTTTCTTGTTAGACTGGTGGCAGCTGATAAAACCTGTTTACTTTACTGACGTCTCACTCCTGGACAGCTCAGTTGGTAGAGCGCTCCACTGGAAATGGAGAGGTCCCTGGTTCGCTACCAGGACCAAGCAGATTTTTACGGTCGCGCACCAGTCACCAGCTGCGTTTGGAGATTTCTGTTTTTCCTTTGTCCCCCTTGTTCCCCTTTTCCAAGGTTTAGTATTGTCATTCTTGTCCAGCTCGCTTGCACCTTTGCATTAATTGCATTATCATCATAACCTTAAAATGCAGGCCGTTTACCTTTTCTTGTTAGACTGGTGGCAGCTAATAAAACCTGTTTACTTTACTGACGTCTCACTCCTGGACAGCTCAGTTGGTAGAGCGCTCCACTGGAAATGGGGAGATCCCTGGTTCGCTACCAGGACCAAGCAGATTTTTACGGTCGCGCACCAGTCACCAGCTGCGTTTGGAGATTTCTGTTTTTCCTTTGTCCCCCTTGTTCCCCTTTTCCAAGGATTAGTATTGTCATCCTTGTCCAGCTCGCGTGCACCTTTGCATTAATTGGATTATCATCATAACCTTAAAATGCAGGCCGTTCACCCTTGTTGGTGTTAGACTGGTGGCAGCTGATTTCATTTCATTTCATTTATTGTTCTCTCAGGGCCCGAAGGCATTACAGAGAGGAGTGGGGTTTTTCTAAACGGAAACATGTGAGTATAACGATACATAAGGCAAGACATAAAACAAAAGTTATTGAACATCAAAAAACTTAGTAATGGCAATTTTAAAATCAGTAGCATCAGTTATCGAGACTATGGGTGCAGGAAGGCGATTCCAATATATTGAGGTCTGAGGGAGAAAGGAGGCATTGAAAGATGAGGTGTTACACTGGGGGACGCCCACTTTTAGATGGTGATTAGTTCGTAGCGAAATGTAAGATGGTTCTAAGAATAATGTTTGACGAAGTGTTGGATTAGAGTGAAAAATCTTCTGAAAAAGACAAAGCCGGGATATTTTCCTGCGAAGAGAGAGGTTAGGTAAGGAAAGGGATGCTTTCATAGATGTGACGCTGGATGTGCGATGATAGTTCGAGAGGATGAAACGAGCAGAACGATTTTGTATGGACTCAACAGCGGATGAAAGGTGATACCGTGGTCTCAGATAGAGGCTGCATATTCCAGTTTAGTACGGACTAAAGTCTTATAGATTAGAAGCTTTAATAAAACAGGAGTAAGCGAAAGGTTTCTTTTGAGGTAACCTAGTAAGCGATTAGCGCTATTAGTGACATATTCGACATGTAAATTCCAGGAAAGGTCATTGGTTAGATGCACACCAAGATATTTATAGGAAGTAACAGAAAGTAGGTGGGAGTTAATGATGTTGTAGGATGGACAAGTGTTATTATGCCTGGGCACTCTCATAGATCTACATTTAGATGTGTTAAGTTCCAAATGCCATTCTGAGCACCATTGTGTGACGTTGTTTATATCAGTTTGAAGAACAGAAATGTCAGAATCGTTAATAATTTCTTTATAATTGACACAGTCGTCAGCGTACAAGCTGATGGAAGAGGAAACATGCATAGGAAGATCGTTAATATAAATAAGAAATAGTAATGGACCGAGCACAGAACCTTGAGGAACACCAGAGTTAACACTTGATAATGATGAGTTAGTTCCGTTGGCGCAAACAAATTGAAAACGATTTGTTAAAAACGATTCTATCCAATTGAGTATGTTGTCATCTATGTTTAAGTTACGAAGTTTATGTAGAAAGAGTACATGGGGTACTTTATCGAAGGCTTTGGAGAAGTCAAGGAATATGCAATCTGTCCTGGAACCCCGGTCGAGAACGACGTGAAGGTCATGGGTAAAAGTTAGGAGTTGTGTTTCACATGAATAGAATTTTCGAAAACCATGCTGTGCTGGGTGAAAAAAAGAGTTCGAGTCCAGAAAGTTAATAAGATTGTAATATATTACGTGCTCAAGTATTTTGCATGGGATGCTTGTTAAGGAGATAGGACGGAAATTCAAAGGATTATGTTTATCACCGCCTTTGTGGAGAGGAATCACCCTCCCCACTTTCCAGTCTCTAGGTAGTATCAGTTGTTCAAGTGATTGGGTAAACAGTTTTGATAAGATGATGCTTGAATACATTTTAGTATTTTTCAAAAACTTAGTATTAATATTATCGATGCCTGCTGAAGTTGATATTTTTTAGGGTTTCAATAATATTCGCAATACCCTCGCAATCAACAATGACTGGATTCATTTGCAGATACTCACAAACTGGGAGAACCGGATGGTCAGAGGTAATAGGTAGTGAAAAGGATTTAGCAAACTCATCATTCAATACAAAAGGGCACAAATCACCTTGAACTTCAACTCCGTCATTATCCCTGAGCGTTACGTCCTGACTGTGACTGGGGCTAATAACTTTCCAAAATTGCCTGGGATTATTAATTAGCATGAATGGTAGTGTACTGTTGAAAAAAGTGGCTTTCGCCTCCTCCACTGCTTTTTTGTACTCCGCGGCAGCAAGATGATATACTGCCCAGCGTTGATCATCGTTCGACATTTTAGCAGAACGAAATAGCCTTTTCTTTTTATTTGACAACCTCTTTAAAGTCGTACTATACCATGGTGACTGGGGTGATAGAGATATGCTTCGAAGGGGCACATGAGCACTCATAAGTGACGCAACCTTTCTTTTGAATAGATTCCAGTTATTTTCAACAGAGCGCTCCTCAAAGCCATGTGTATATTTATCTTGAAAGAGGCATAATTCGTTATTTATAGATTCAAAATCCGCCCTCGCATAATTATATATTTTCTTAATTTGCTTTGGTTTGGAACATTTAGGGATATCTAACATAAAATGCAATAAAGAATGGTCGCTAAGACCGGGCATATGACTTAGTGAGGAGATAAGATCGGGTGATGTTGTTAAAATGAGGTCTAACAAAGATGCGGTTGTTGCTGTAACACGTGTAGGTTGCGCAACAATCTGTGAAAAATTAAAATCTAGACACATGTTTACAAACTCATTGCACTCTGAGGAAAAGTGATTAACGGAAGTACGCACATCTGACCAATCTATGGAAGGATAGTTAAAATCACCAAACAGTATCAAGGGTGCATTTGGAAAACGAGCTATGACTGCACTGATCGCATCATGAATCTTTGGGACAAAAGTGGCACTTGCATTTGGGGGACGATAACACACCCCGAAAATATATTTCTTGTTTCTTATATTTAGACCCACCCATACTATCTCAAGTTCAGAAGCGATATTGATGTGAAATGTTTGCATGTTATCAGCTACCGCGATTAACACACCGCCACCGTTTCTTTCGTCCCTGTCATGACGGTACATATTAAAACGTTTCTGACAGCTTAATATTTCACTATTGCGTATTTTACTTGACAACCAGGTCTCAGTTAGAACAATAATGTCCGCGTTAGACGAGTCGACAATTGACGATAAATCCTGGCGTTTATGCATAACACTTCTAATGTTAGTAAAAATAACAGAAATATTATTCACACAGATATCATTATTGGCTCTGTAACTCCTCTCTGATTGTTATGGCAAAACTGATGCAGGAGTGGAAATTCCGGGGTTACTACCAGATGAACTAACCAATGGAAGAGGTAATGCTTGGTTTGAAATTCCAGCTCCCTGTTCAGCTGAGGTTTGATAAGGCTCACGTAAGTTTAACTCGTTCACAGAGTCTGTGCTAAATGTATATATGTAGCATTTATTTCCCATAATTAGTTTATCGAAACGCAGCTTGAAAGATAGGCCTTGAGGCTTTGCAAATTGAAGTAGTTTTCTTCGAGCAAGACGCACGGATGGTATAAAGTCTTCACTCACAGAAAGGTGTGTTCCCTTGAATTTGTGCGCGTTAGAAAGCACCATCTCCTTATCTTTGTAGGAGAACAATTTTACTATGATTGGCCGATGTTATTGCTGACTAAACCTTCCTAAACGGTGCGCTCTTTCGATGGATGGAAGTTCCAACCCTAATCTTTCGAGACACACATCAATAACAGCCTTTTCAGATTGTGCCCATGTTTCTTTGTCCGTATCAGGAATACCAAATAAAACCCGTTTACTTTACTGACGTCTAACTCCTGATTAGCTCAGTTGGTAGAGCGCTCCACTGGAAATGGGGAGATCCCTGGTTCGCTACCAGGACCAAGCAGATGTTTACGGTCGCGCACCAGTCACCAGCTGCGTTTGGAGATTTCTGTTTTTCCTTTGTCCCCCTTGTTCCCCTTTTCCAAGGATTAGTATTGTCATCCTTGTCCAGCTCGCGTGCACCTTTGCATTAATTGGATTATCATCATAACCTTAAAATGCAGGCCGTTCACCCTTGTTGGTGTTAGACTGGTGGCAGCTGATAAAACCCGTTTACTTTACTGACGTCTAACTCCTGGTTAGCTCAGTTGGTAGAGCGCTCCACTGGAAATGGAGAGGTCCCTGGTTCGCTACCAGGACCAGGCAGATTGTTACTGTCGCGCGCCAGTCACCATGCTGTGTTTGGAGATTTCTGTTATTCCTTTGTCCCGCTTATTCCCCTTCTCCAAAGATTATTATAGTCATTCTTGTCCAGCTCGCTTGCACCTTTGCATTAATTGCATTATCATTATAAGCTTAAAATGCAGGCCGTTCACCCTTGTTGGTGTTAGACTGGTGGCAGGTGTTAAAACCTGTTTACTTTACTGACGTCTAACTCCTGGTTAGCTCAGTTGGTAGAGCGCTCCACTGGAAATGGAGAGGTCCCTGGTTCGCTACCAGGACCAGGCAGATTGTTACTGTCGCGCGCCAGTCACCATGCTGTGTTTGGAGATTTCTGTTATTCCTTTGTCCCGCTTATTCCCCTTCTCCAAAGATTATTATAGTCATTCTTGTCCAGCTCGCTTGCACCTTTGCATTAATTGCATTATCATTATAAGCTTAAAATGCAGGCCGTTCACCCTTGTTGGTGTTAGACTGGTGGCAGGTGTTAAAACCTGTTTACTTTACTGACGTCTAACTCCTGGTTAGCTCAGTTGGTAGAGCGCTCCACTGGAAATGGAGAGGTCCCTGGTTCGCTACCAGGACCAGGCAGATTGTTACTGTCGCGCGCCAGTCACCATGCTGTGTTTGGAGATTTCTGTTATTCCTTTGTCCCGCTTATTCCCCTTCTCCAAAGATTATTATAGTCATTCTTGTCCAGCTCGCTTGCACCTTTGCATTAATTGCATTATCATTATAACCTTAAAATGCAGGCCGTTCACACTTGTTGGTGTTAGACTGGTGGCAGGTGTTAAAACCTGTTTACTTTACTGACGTCTAACTCCTGGTTAGCTCAGTTGGTAGAGCGCTCCACTGGAAATGGAGAGGTCCCTGGTTCGCTACCAGGACCAGGCAGATTGTTACTGTCGCGCGCCAGTCACCATGCTGTGTTTGGAGATTTCTGTTTTTCCTTTGTCCCGCTTATTCCCCTTCTCCAAAGATTATTATAGTCATTCTTGTCCAGCTCGCTTGCACCTTTGCATTAATTGCATTATCATTATAACCTTAAAATGCAGGCCGTTCACACTTGTTGGTGTTAGACTGGTGGCAGGTGTTAAAACCTGTTTACTTTACTGACGTCTAACTCCTGGTTAGCTCAGTTGATAGAGCGCTCCATTGGAAATAAGAGGTCCCTGGTTCGCTACCAGGACCAGGCAGATTTTTACGGTCGCGCGCAAGTCACCAGCTGTGTTTGGAGATTTCTGTTTATCCCTTGTCCCGCTTGTTCCCCTTCTCCAAAGATTATTATAGTCATTCTTGTCCAGCTCGCTTGCACCTTTGCATTAATTGCATTATCATTATAACCTTAAGATGCAGGCCGTTCACCCTTGTTGGTGTTAGACTGGTGGCAGCTGATAAAACCCGTTTACTTTACTGACGTCTAACTCCTGGATAGCTCAGTTGGTAGAGCGCTCCACTGGAAATGGAGAGGTCCCTGGTTCGCTACCAGGACCAGGCAGATTTTTACGGTCGCGCGCCAGTCACCAGCTGTGTTTGGAGATTTGTGTTTGTCCTTTGTCCCACATTGTTCCCCTTCTCCAGGGATTATTATAGTCAAGGCGGAGAGGTTTGCAGACGATAAACGCTTTCATCACCTCCTCGCAACTCGTATTGCAAACGCGGCCCAGAAACCACGTGACCCAATCGAGCACTTGGAAACTCTCTGTAATACAGGCTCTCTGTGTCACGCTGTCGGATGTCACGATCCTGACGGTCGGTGCCAAAAATTCCGGCAAAAAAAAAAAAAAATGTACGAGCGAATGCACGAGTGTCGCTGTCATGGCGGCGTTTCATCTCCTGGCTGCAAAAGCGAATTCAGTGGACTGTCGAGCTGGAGAGCGACCAGGCAGCAGAGCAGGCGTCTGCCGCCGCTGCTGCTGTGACACCGCTGCTGTGACACCGCTGCTGTGACACCGTCAGGACCGCGGCTTCTATGACGTCATCAGGCGGAAATAACGGATCAGAGAAAGTGAGGAGAGGAGGAGAGGAGAGCGTGCGGTGACGTCAAAACGCCGAGCTCTGATTGGAAGGATTAGTGGGTAAAAGAAACTCCGTTGCACATGCGCTCGCGCGGGCCCCGGTCAGTGACGTCATACCGAGCGCGCGCGCTTCGCTCTTGCCGGGGGGCTACGGGCCGTTTGTCGAAAGACAATTCGTAACAGGGCAATTCGTAGCAGGGCAATTGGTCGCGTAGGTCTATTCGTCTCAAAGGCATCTAGTCGAAAACTCGGTTTCTTTTTTTTTTAGTTTATATTTTTTTAGGAAAGTTTAAATCGAACTTTTCAATGCTTAGAGCTTACCGAAATTCGGGAAAAGGGGGGGGGGGGGGGGGGGGGTGCATGGATCGTATATGTATAAAAGATAAAGTTGAGAAGCCTTCCAAGAAAAGTTCGAACACCGCCTTGTTGTCTGCGTTCTTTTGGAGTTTCGGAAAATACGGTGGCTTTTCTTCTAAACATCCTTTGTCCGATGACGAATCGTCGAGATGACGTCCAGGTGACGAGTCGTCATCTGGACGAATTGCCCTATTACGAATTGCCCTGCTACGAGTTGATTCATGCATGCAGTTAGTTTCCTTTTCTACGTACTTCAAGAACCAGGAGGCTGAGTTGTGTGCATGTGATCGAGTAGATAAAAAAGTGGACATGCACAAAAGTGTGCGTTGCTGCGCGCAGTGACAGCTGTCACTTCGTATACTGTGGCGAAAAGCCGTGGATTTTTTCTCGTAACATTGAGGTGGAAGTGGAGCCCACTGAAACTTTATATATTTGAACTTTATTTCAACGAAACTTTTGTGTCCACCAAACATGTCTGCGACGAATTCACTTTCGCCTTTGTTCTAGCTCACGCCACGCCGGTGAAAGCAACTGATCACTGACGTGCTATCTCTTTCTTTTTTTTTTTCTCTCTTTCTATCTCTCTGCTGCCGCGAACTAAAACAGACAGCAATCGCTGCGGGCAGCAAGGAGAGTTAGAGACCCCAGATGGAAGGGGAAAACACACACACACACACACACACACACACACACACACACACACACACACACACACACACACACACACACACACACACACACACACACACACACACACACACACACACACACACACACACACACACACACACACACACACACACACACACACACACACACACACACACACACACACACACACACACACACAGACACACACACGCACACACACACACACACACACACATACATACATACACACATTACATATATACACACACGCACACACTCACAGATCTACACATACACAGAGAAAACCGTTTTAACTACATAACACCAAACTACGAACCTTTCGTTCACTGACAACCTCGTCATCGCGAAAGTTCTAGCACGCTTCCGTCGGTGGGTCGACCAAAAAAGAAAAAAAGAACATAAGCAAAAAAAAAAAAAAGCAATAACGGGGGGGGGGGGGGGGGGGGGGCGGAAGAAGTCAGTAACACGCCTAAGTGCTACACTCCGTTTCAGCTTACGGTGGAGCGCAGCAAAAGCTACGAGCCACCTGAGCCAATCCAATGCCGTTTAAGTTCCACGTGACCTTCGGGAAATATCGCTGCGTCTCGCGGGGGATGCGTGGTCCGTTCTCAGCGCTGGAGATACTGGAATGGCTCGCAGAGTCCGACGCGGTCCATCGTAAGTTGAAACAGAGCGGGCAGGCGCTAAACACAAACAAAATGACGCTCTCCGAGAGGCACACCCCCCCCCCCCCCTTTCCCTCTCTCTAGCAGACGACGGCTGAAGGTAGTTCGTCTACTCGAAAGAAGTCGATAGCGGTTTTAACTCGGTACACACACACAGACGCAGCGTGCACCTTTGCCAGGTGCGGCTGACGACGGCGTGGGGTGAATCCCCAAAAAGGGGGTCCGCGCGGCAGCAAGAGAGAAAAACAAAAAAAGAGAGACCACAAAATGGCTAACCCCCCCCCCCCTTCTTTTTCTGCCCTCTTCGTTCTCTCCGAGCTCATTTTTGGTTTCCGTCCTCATTATTTATTTGTTTTTCATCTTCGCCGATATCGTGCAATGTGGGCCAGGTAACATAGCGTTTACTAAACTCTTTTGTTGTATGTGGGTATGGATTTTTTTTTTTTTGTTCAACCTTTGCGGGTTGCGAACAAGCAGACGATCCTTTCGTGCATACGGTTTCTTTTTTTTTTTTTCCTTCGTTTTGTCTTTTCGGCAAGCCATACTCATGATTTGTGCAAGTTATTACTACTTTTTTCTTCTTCTTTCGCTCGACTTTCTGACTCCGGGTTGTAACCTCGGGTTTTACTTAATTTTGTTACGCATTTTTTCCCCCCTACCCTTAGACCATTGTTTTGCATTTTGTAACTATTTGGACCTCGATGCGACCATCACGTGGCCCTTGATTCCAGCTGGGACGACCGCCGAGGTCGTGATCTGGCAGCCACATCTGGCGCCGGGGTCGCCCAAACACGCCATGCACGCGCTCCGAATCGGGGAAATCGGCGCTCGTCGGGTGGCTTTGGTTGCTCCTTTATTAATTATGCGACTCTGGAAGCCGAGGTTGCGCCTTATCGCTATAGCTGTACAGATTTGACGATCGAAGCGTCGGTCCCTGCTTTCGAAGCCGCGCGGTGGTAGCAGCTGATGGACTTTGCACTGCTCATACATCACAAAAAAAGACCCGCGGAGTTCTCCGCGGAGACGCATCAATTGTGCTCGGAGCATGCATGACTTTGCTTGGGCCATATGTATGCGCTTCGAACGTGTCTCTACAGACAGCTTCTGTATGACTATAAAGCGCGTTCACACTGCTCACACATCGTACAAACGACGCTCCACTGTCTTGAGCGTGTTTCTTCCTCGTGTCCTCTCATGTTGGTCACAAGGACACTGTCTGCGTAGACGTGTTCGATGGCGCGTGTGCGCAGAGAATTCTGCCGTCGTGTCTGCAGCGACACCGCGTGTCTTTTTGTATGATGCGTGCGAGCAGTGGGAACGCAGCATAACGTGATAGGGCCGCCATGCAAAGAAGATTGATGAATGAATGGACGTCAGAGCCGTGTATAGAGAGAGTTTCGTCAATGGGAGGCGCGGGCAGAGCCAGGGCGTGCGCGAGTCTCGGAAAGAGGGCTTGGCATGCTCTCTTGACCAACCAGAAGCCGAAAAGAATCCCCTAGCGGTGGTAGCGAGAAACAGTTCTGATCAAAGGTCTATGTTCGTAAATGGTTTTAATAAGCGCGTAAGAGTGAACTGTAGTAACTCTTTGTGATTGAAAATAGAGTGCACGTGAAGTTTTGATTATGATCATGCAGAAAGATCTAAGAAACGAATGCGCCGCTCAACTCTGTTTTGCTCGGACAGAGTGTGACCGCTCGGACGGCAGATTCCCGGCCCTCGGCGCTTGGCGTAAGGATTATGTCGATCGTTCCGCTAGTCGCACTTTTCCGCCATCATTTTGGATGAGCGTGATTGAAACATCACGTGTACCATATTTTCAGTCACTGAGAGTTGCTCCGATGCACTTATCAGATTTGTTTCTCGCGACCACCGCCAGGGTATTATTTTCGGCTTCTGGTTGGTCACATTCGAATTTCTGAAGAAGCCCTGGAACACGCCCAGCCCGTTTTCGGCCAATGGCACCTCCTCATTTGTCTCCTATACTTCCCAACGAATGGCCAAACTCTCTACATATACGGCTCTGATGAACGTTAATGGCTATGTCCTTCGTAACGGCCGGTAGCTTGCGCCACCTAGCCTAAGAAAAACAGGCCTCACACAGTGTGTGCAGACTGACTTTGTTGTATGATGTATTAGCAACGTGATCGCGGCTCAAAAGTTCATTTCCTCGTGAGAAAAAAAAAGTACGCGAGTTTCCCTTGTTGCTGAACAAAAAGCAATAAACTGAGGCGAACAAAAAAAAAAAAAAAAGAAATCGGGGAATTTTTGTGAACGATAAAGCTCAAAATGTGATTAGTAGTTAAAAAGACGAATGATGTTCGCAAGGATGTGCGTACGTTGCATTTTTGAGATATAATCGTATATTATGCATGAGCCCCGTCATTCGCTGGGAATTCTACGCAGGGAATTGTTGTTTCGTTCTCCGTAGAAAAGCGAACGCACGTACCGATTTTAGGGCGTACATATGCGCCACAGGGTGGAATAGACCCCTCGCATAAAATCCCGGTGTGCAACACCGCGCGCGTTGCATCCTGGCAGAATTGGTGCTCATTATACAGGCGACCAAATTACTCGTAATCGATTACTTTTTCGAGGAAGTAATTACGGGAGTAATCTGATTACTTTTGAACGTACTGAAATTACTCGTGACCTTTAACTCTTACCTCCCTTTCCTAATGGAGGCCTCTGTTTTCATAGACTACCTACCAAGGAACCCTCGAAGAGTCTCCGACAGGAGGGTGGTAACATTTGTGGATTAAGAAGATAAGTGGTTTGTAGCTCTGTGATTCTGATTCAACAATGTTTTAAAAATCCGAAGAAATTGGAAAATGTAACCGTTAGTTACTTCCTGGAATAACGGTCAATTGCTTTTCTTGTCGAGTAATTTAATTTAACACGTTTTAGTCGAGAGCAGTTGTAATTGTAATGGATTACGTTTTTGTCTTTCGGTTCAGATCAACTCGTCGACGAAGCTATTGTTGCGCGACCATAGACGCTTTGCCCGCGCGCTAGATTACAGCTGCCATTGTTGACCTTCTCTCGTCTTATCGAGATGTCAAGCCACTGAAGCAGGTGTTGACGAATCTCCCTCAGAGGCCAATGCTGGGGTGAAGGACACTACCATAGCCTCCTATATACTGATAAAGCCTGGCAGATCGCCACGAGAAGCTGCCGCCGAAATGAAAAAGGTGGAGCGACAGACACCGGATGAGATGAGAACCACGTGACTGGCACCCCGCTGCGGCGAGACGCCGAAACACACTTCTCCCGAGCGAACGAGTGTGTTTCGGGTCCTCGCCGCTGCAAAAGCTGTGCGCTGGCGTCCAGGTTCCCTCCCCGAGAAATGGCTCTTTGATGCTCTGTGCTACCAGATCCTCGCACTTAGAATCTGCGACCGGGCACTCTATGGCTCGTCGTCGAACTGCCAGGCTTTGTGAGCATAGAGGAGGCTGTGACACGATACAGTCGAGTCTCAAATGGCAATGACCTGTCATGGAGCGAACTGATCAAAATAAGAGGAAACACAAACTGAAGGTCGGTCATGGCGGCGCCCATGCACAGCTACTGCAAAGCGTCTGTACACGATTTTAATGTTTACAACTCCGCAGTCCAGCAGCGTGCAATTTCCACAGCCCAGCACACGCATTGTTCGTCGATTTCGGAAAACGAGAAAAGCACGCGCCATACGCACACACGCTGAGGATGGCACCGGCCACAAGCCCGCCGCGCTGAAAGAATCTGGCCACACTGCGTAATAGAAAACCAACTTGGCAACCGTGGGCACGCCTCAAGAAGAGATCGACTATACTGCCGCGCGCGCAGCTGGCCAAGCAGGCAGCGCGCGCGTGGCCTAACGGTTATCGTACCTGCATCCCACGCGAAAAGCCAGGGTTCGATTCCTGGGAGCGACGTGTCTTTTGTTTATCCCTGCATTTTAGTGTTCTGGTAATTCGAGAATTGTTCGAGGTCCGAATGTTCTACGCGTCGAACTTTCTGCGCCGATTATTCCAGAAGCCCACTCGTGTACATAAGGGGCTTCGCGTAGCGAGCCAGAGTCAATCTCGCCCCACAACGCTCGATCCTGCGATTTCGTCGACATCGACGCCCGCGACGCTCTGCTGTTTTCTTATGTTCCCCGTTTGTTTTGGGCACAAGTTCGCCCCCATTAAACGTTTAGTTTCTTCAGTTATCATCGCCTCATCAATTGTCATTCGTGATAACATATAGCAGACGACACACACGCCAGCAGCAAGATCGGCGGCGCCCAGAGGCCTAGCTTATTTGCAAATGCCTCCGCATGCGCGCCTCATATGCACGTCTTTAGACGGGAAACGTTACTAATTTTCGCCTTCATGCGTTGAATTAAGAAATATGTAGGTGCATGCTAACGGTAAAAAAATAAACGGTGCCAGAAAAAAACGAAGGACAAGAAGACGAAGTACACGCAAGGAGCGCATTGTTATCAGCATTCCCTTTGTGTTAGTTTATCAAGACGTACACGTGTCAAACGCCAGAAGTATCGTTTCCTCCTTCAAGGACTAGATTATGTAAGAACTACTTCCCGTAGTGCATGAATTGTCGTCCGTTGGCCCAGCTCCTCCCACGAAGCCCTCCGCCCTTTCCACTTAGCAGAGCGAACGCCGGAGAGGATGCGAGAATCCAGGGCTCAACCAGCTCAACGCATCGCGTGGCGGTTCTCCACCAGGGTGCGCTCTGATTTCTGAAAACGGGACTGGTGCGCTCTAAGGGAAACTCTTTCTAAAAGCCGATTTTGGCGCTCATATTTCGAATTTGTTATTTAGCGTGGACAACATTGCGTTAAAACGTAACCGTTGGTCATGGGACAAATGAACGCGGCATCGATGAGCAGCGACGGTGTACATCGAAAGAGTCCCTCGTGCACAGGGCGTTCTCCTGGGAGCTGCGGGCGTTCTATGCGCCGATAGACTAGCTGAGGCAGAGGAGGAGACGAGAGGGGACGTCAGAACGCCGAGCTCTGGTTGGAAGGATTAGAGGGTAGACCTAAGGCTAGTGGCCTTTGTCTCCACTGCACTCGTCGAACAAAGGCGGAACGCCGGCGTCCGGAGTTTGGCCCTTTGAACGTCCGGCGTTTGGCTCTGTCTTCCTCCTCTCCTTCAGTTCCTCGGAGCGCCAGAGAGCTGCCAACCAGGTTGTCAAATTCAATACGCTAATGAGCTTTGGCCATCTTGTTTGCGAACTAGCCAAACGCAATGGACCACTCCAGAGGCGTTGATCGTAGATAAAAAGCCGGCGCAAAGTATGCGCGAGAAGGGCGTTGAGTCGCGCGGCTCGAGTCAATGCGGCTGTCAATTATCGTGCCTGCGAGCGAGTCTCCGACCGGTGCGCTTAACGCGTCCTCGAATTCCGTCCCTCATTTTCTTACCGATGATGTCATAAAAGTTTCATGCCGTGCTCTGTCGCGATCCTGGCGGCGGCAGAGCAGCAGAGGCGGATGCGGAAGCCTTCTGTTCTGCTGTGGCTCGCTCTGCAGCTCGGCAGTACGCGGAAGCGTCTGCAGCGATTCGGGTCGGTACGCCGCGACAGCGACGACACTGGGGTTTGCTCGCCTTTTCCGGCCCGAACCACCCGTGACGGGTGGTTCGGGCCGAAACCGGGACCGGCCCGTGACGTCATTTGTCACCGCTTCAGCACCACCTTCGATGCATGGGCAACGAAGGACCAGCGACGCAGCCGCCATCTTAGGACCCAGCATGGCCGCGCCGGGCCCGACCTCAAGTTCTTTTGTTCTTCTGAATCTAGCGGGAAAACGAGTCTCCCTAAATTTATCGGAGACATTTGCCCGCAAAATGAAGAGGTAGTGTATACAGACGAAAGGCGCATGATCTCGCGGTTTTGTGCTCCTTGAAATCTTATCGCATTATTAAACGCATTGGGACGGCGAGGAATCAAGAGGATTTATGGATCTGTTAGATCAATCAAGAACATGTCCTGATCTCTTCAACGCGCGGCAAGCTCTTTTTTGAGAGTGGATATTTCAGACGCCCACATCCGAAGATTGAGTTTCTCCCTCGCGAGATCCGCTTCCCACGCCCTTACCATGAAGATGCGACTGAAGACCCCGTCGCTGTCGGGAAAATTACGCTTTTCCGAGTGAAAGATTAATTACGCGCTAAAGAGCTTCGAACGCTCTCAACTTTCCGTTTTCAAAGATACTTTGTCATCGGTGCTTTGGATCCCGTTGCATGCCGCAGTGGCGGGAGGGCGTCGTCCCTTCGGGTATTAGGGACCATTAAGTGGTTCACTATACATATACCTTCGGATGATACATTATCGTGTATAGGACGATTGGTGATTCAGCTCGCGTCTCCGGACGATTAATTTTAGGAGTTCAACAACTGGCAACCGACCGAGAATCATATGGATGTCCCAAATCGAGCTTCTGATATAACCTCGGTCCGCCTCTGCGAGTGCCGCAGTTGCACAGAGGCCAACGCGCGGACAAGGACGATCACACCGACGGGTACTGTCGTAAGCACAGTTAGAAGGAACACTGGAGCGCCTGACATCGGGTATTTATCATAAAACGGATAATTTTTCGGATAATTGTCCGCAGATAATTATTCCGGTTGGGCGTGACTGAGGCTTTAAATCGCTTTGATGGAACCCGACATGCCAGGCGCTCTCGCGTTTCCGCTAACTCTGGTTGGGGCACGTGCGCACAAGGACACCCGTATGCATGCGCGCGTGCAGACGCAGTTCGAAGACGCCTGCGAACGAATCCTAAACTCGAGTATGGACGCCGTACGCCCTTCAAGAACACCGGGGAAGACATCGGAGCTGCACATACAGGGTGCGCCCATAGGGACTAACACATTTGGCAGGCCTTGCAAAATTCAAATTCCAAACGTACTACATAAAATTGGGCACGGGAACGTCAAAAAAAAATTGTTTATTTTTTACAGTTCAATTTAGAAGCGGTAATATAAAAAAATATAGAGCAAAAGCGGCGACGTTCGTTGTCTGCACACTGATTTATGAGCTTGTTCCTCATTGTTCATATATCTCGTTAAAAGTAAGAACTGTCACGATTATATTGCTCATGGCCAGCCAGCTATTGGTTCTCAGCGTTCTTGCGGTCAGCAAGTCACCCTGGAGCGAGCTCGGACGACAAACAGGCTCATATAACTGGACATAAGAAATAAGTGGCCTCCGATTTTGCTTTATTTTTAATATTTCAGTACATGCGAATTGAGGTCTAAAAAAAAATACACATAAAACTTCTGGCGAATCTATACGTTCGCGTGCCAAATTTCAGGCATCTTCGTTTGGAATTCAAATTTTTTTGGGAGGCGTGCCAAATGTGTTAGCCTCTACGAACGTATACTCTGTATAAATACTCGCGAACGAGGGGCCTATATTCCAGACATGCAACGCCGCCGTATAACTCAACACCCGCGTTTCGCTCCGCTGGTCAGCGGACGTTTCGCCGGTTGCATGCACGTTTCGCATGCAGCGTCCGCGGCGTCCGCTCTGCGGTCCCTCTTTGTGTGTCTTGGAGGCGCGGTGGGTAGACACCGGGGTCGCCGGTTGGGAGGACCACACGCGGCGATTATCCCCTTTCTCGACCCGATCTTAATGGCCGACTTTATTACGTCTAATTGGACCCCACCCCGCGAAGGAATCGACCGTCGGCGGCGATCCGTCTTCTTTTCTGGGGAGGAGACACGGCCCGGCCCGATTGAGAGGCTAGCACAATTAACGGACCTTCATCTTGTTGTGCTGAGCCCGGCCATGCAAGGTCTGGCGGGGCTCGCGAACAGGCGTCGCGAATTCGCGAGACTGTTGTCGATACGCGCGGCGCGACTATACATACGAAACCGGGGCTGGAGAGCCTAGATTTGAGAGAGGGGGCAACGCAAACCGGTGTCATGCCCGTTATCGAAAAGAAGTGACAAAATAGCGTTACTTTTTGCGTTACTTTCGATTTAATTGTCTTATTCGGCAGCGATAAACCGTTGATACGAACTTCAACAATTATTCAACTTTTATATAGTGGTAAAAGTTAAATAATTGTTAAAAGAGCCCACGAACCACGTGACTCTGATCGAGCAGTCGGAAGCACTCCGTGATTTTAGGCACACTCGCCGGAGACGAAAAGGCATGCGTGATTCGCGGCTGGACGCCCGAAAATTGCTACCGTGGATGATGCATCGCGGGGGTATAGCCGTTGAAGAACGGCTGACGCGCTCGCGATCGATGAAGTCGGGCCCGAAGCAGGTCTCGAACCGTGACTGGGGATTGTCCTATAGGCGTCGCCGTCGATTGGTCTTGAAAGAAATGACGGATATCTGTCCGAAGCGCGAGGTGCAGTATATGTATAATTACTGGGGCACCGCGGGCCACTCGAAGTATATATGTAGTATATATGATGGGAGCTCAGTTGGTGTCCACGTATAGCACTTGCGCGTATACAGACAGTTTTCGTGGAAAGGTTGTCGTGTTTTAAATATGACGTATTGGGTTTGGACAACGAAACGTAGAGTGAATAAATAAAGCCTGAATACAATATAAAAAAAGGATACTTGGGGAAAAATGGAACTATATTCGTTGTCACATAAAAGAAGAAAACTTTCGCGCATTATTTGCGCGCTGTGCGGAGGAGTTCTTACAAGATTTGGTTGTCGAAGGAGCAAACGAAGATTTTGGCGTTTGGAACGTGTACTCATTGATACAATTACTTATACGTTTAATCCTGGATACACCTACATACATCTTGATTCAACACATAAAAAAAAATTAATAACGTACCGCAAAAAAAAAAAAAACGGACTTTTTTGTTGTTGTTTTTTGTTACGATTTTTGAGGTGAACTCGAGGATGGTGAGCGCAAGTTTGTCTGCTTCTTGCGCATGGGTTCCGGTGACGTTGAAACGCCGAGCTTTGATTGACTCTGATTGGAAGGGTAGTGGCCCAGACCTCGATGCTAGCTGCCTTGAGGTCTACCCACTGTATTTCCGATCGGAGCCAATCAGAGCTCGGCATTGCGACGTCACCGCAGCCCCTGAGCAAGAAGCAGACGAACTTGCGCTCCACTTAGTGGCACGAGCGCCTCGAATTATAGCGCCTTCCAATCTGCAAGTAAAGTGCATGGGTATTTTTTCTCGGCCCTATTTTGCCCGAGCCCAGCCGCGTTATAATTGAACATAATTATAATAATCTTTATTTTGGCGTGTCCACAAACAGCTCAAGGCCTTCTATGTGGTGTCAACAAATATAGGCCAACGCGCTGCTTACAAACAAGCCCCCATTTGCCCACACCTGCAGGTGTGGGCTTTATGGGTACGAAGAAACGAGATTCGTGTGAGATGAAGCTTCCGTGTTTGCCTCGTAGAGTGACCAAATTGAGGGTACATGCAACTCAAAACATGAAGCAATCCGTCACGAAGAAGGAGGAGGAGAAGGAGGAAGCAGGAAAACAACACAAAGCAACAAAACGAGCCGCTCTTATGGCGCTTCTGCGTCTGCACAATATCAACGTAGCCAGCACTTAAACGAATCTACTGCGTGCTAGTCAAAAAAAAAAAAAAAATACGTTGTTGACGTTGCCGAACTTAGCGAGTGTGGAACTTCGTCGTGCTGTAAACTGTACGTTTTAGTGCGAGCTGAAAAGATAAGGCCAGGGCGCCGCTCAAATAATCTTTGTTACCATTTCATTATCTTATTAGCGATGACAGCCCCATGGAAAAAACAGTTTAAGAAAAGCAGCGAAGAAGTCGAGAAACTGGCGGACGTGGTGGTGGCCGGTGTTTCGGTTCGAAGTTTGGATTGCGCTCATCTTCGAAGCAATAATAAGACGACGTCTCGAAGGTAACAAAAATGTTGTTTTTCTTGGGGCAACACTTTGGGACGGCATGTTGCACCGCTGAAAAACGCTAGGCAGGTCAAACGACTCACAAAAAGCGCAACTTAAATTTTTATTCAGAGCCTCGATGAGCTGAGACAGCATTGTACACACTTGAACTCATCGACATACCCAATATGTGCCACGGCGACAACTCGTAGCTTAAACATTTCCAAGTAAAGGGCACCATGCAATAAATCCAGGGAGGAAAGCTTTCAAAGATGGCGAACGAGGGAGTCCGTGTTTTCCCCTGCGACTAACAAACAAGAGATCGTAGCTTGTGAACGAGATCGTGAGAAGTGGCAGAAAGTAGGAGGATGTCATGTCAAAAAATAGAAATAACTGGTATCCAACTCGCGAAGCCGAGCCAAAACACCACGTTTGGAACTCTGTTCCTCGATATCTCACTCGTACTCTCGCACATTCGAAGCCGTATCTGTGTTGCTGCCACGCAAAATCCCACACGGAGACTTTCTGTAAAATGTTAACGTAAATATGTACTACACTTGATTGCATGCCTATTGCTGACTCAGAGATCGCTTCGCTGCTTTGTGACCGAAACGACCGAGCATTGTTTGTGTGACGGCCGCGTGACGGATGGCACTGCATTAGTGTTGCCAGACAAACCTAAAACGGCAAAATAAACTGATAGTTCATGAAAACTTTGGTTTGGGCGAGTTGGTTCACACTGAATAAAAGGTTATTAAAAACGCGAACAAGACGAGGACAATAAAGACACAAAGAGTACAAGAGAGGCGCTAACTCTCAACTGATTCTGTTAGAAACCATCGTCACTTATATACACACACTCATTTGTCCGACTTGCATCCCAACCATAATCATTCCAACTCTTACAAGCAGTCATCCAGAAAAGTCACAGCTTTTTGAAGCATAGAAAGAGAAGGCGCGCTAACGCATCTGCATCTCTTTTCTTTTTATATAAAACACCTCTATAATCTCTCTCTCTCTCTCTCTCTATCACTCTCGCTTTTATCTTTCAAATTTTTTTTTTTACTTTTTAAAAACACGTTTACAGCCAGCGCATCCTCTACATTGGTCTGCCTTTCTACCCCCCCCCCCCCCCCCCCCTCGTGTTGTTGCGTAAAACAGCGGCCAGTTTGCCCGATGTAAGCTTTTCCACAACTTAGCGGTGTCTTGTATACGACATGGGTGACACATTCAGTATACTGCACTACGTGCTTCGAACAAAGTGCTTTTTCCTGCCGTGTCAGCATCCGATAGATTTGGGAGAGTTTTGCAAGGGGCCGAGAGAACAACGTTCACATCATATCTACTGGCTATATTCTTAATAATGTGGGATACTTTATACCAGTACGGAATCACCTGTAGGCGTCTTCCGTCTTTCTTTGTCTGGCAGCAACTTTGTAGGTTAGTTCTTTTTATTTTTTTAAGAAGGCTCTTACGGCATTTGGAAATTAGGTTACCTACGTTTTCGTACCTCTTTACTTGTGGTATAAGAAGAAGAAAATAAATGGTGCTATGGAGAATTTGGCCTTGCGGTATAAAGGTGGTTGCCATCTGGCGTTTGCAGCTTCTTGCAAGAGCCGCCTGAAGACACGTTAAGGCTGTACCTCTCTTTACCAGTTTGGAATGTGTACTTTTGACAGATGTAAGGCTTTTCTCGGAACGCGGACTATACTTACAACATGCATGGTCGTCTGAAAACATGTTCATAAGGCCCAAAAGACGAATGTAATTATCCACGGGCATTTCCCATGTAAACTTAAGTCCACCTGATGATTCTTGAAAACGTCGACAATCCTTCCAACAACTTCTTCCAAACCCGTATCTAAAGTTAAAAGCTAGTCGTCTACATATCTGAACACCTTTACTACATGCAAATCAGGAAGTTATTCAGAAATGCACCTGCCAAAAACACTAAAAATATATTACATAAAAAGGGGCAACTGACGAGCCAATACAAACACCAGATTTCTGTACAAAGAATCGTTCATTGTAACTAACGGCAGTGGACTGAAAAAAAAAAAAAAAACATTTCTAAAAAATGGTTGTTGCTAACGCTCGCAGAACTTCGAAACTTTACCTCTCATTTCTTCTATTTTATCCCCAACAGCTTGGAGTAACCCGCCATCGGGCACGTAATACGTAATAGAGGTCCTCAACGTCTACGGAGAAAGCTGAGTTGGCATTCTGACACTCCTCACTGAACATCTTAATAACTTCATCCGAGCTTCGTACAAGAAAAGTGTCCTCCACTACAAGTGTGTATAAATGGCGCTGTAGATAACAGCTAACTTGAACCTGCCAAGTGGTCTTCTCAGATACAATGGCTCGGAAAGGACAATCAGGTTTGTGCATTTTTCCTGTGAAAAACATTTTCAAAAACTTACTTTTTGATTTTTTTTTTTTAAGTTTTTTAGGTTGAAAACTTTTAGCATCTTAAAGGGGCCCACCAACAATTTTTTGAGTGGTTTGAAGTTCGCGCTGAAACGGAGCTCCATGAAAGCAGGAACACCGAGGGAAAAAAATCTTAGAGAAATTCGCAATATTTTGTGAGTTATTAGCAAATTAAATATTGCAGAAAACAACTTTAAATAAGCAAAACATTGCGCTTCATGACGTAAAATGAAACAGTTTAGCGATTGGAGCAAAGCGGTTGGCCAATTGGACGCGAGTTTGGTTGATAGCCCGTCGGCCCGGTCGGCCCGGTTGGACATTAGGCCTCGCTGCAACCATCGTAGCTTTGGAATCGGGTTGCCATCATCGATGAATTTACCGGGCTTATCGAATTTTGAGCGCCGAATTCTTAAAAAGGAGTGCGGAGCTGGGCGTCGCGCCGTATGAGGACACACCACGCAAGCGCCGCGACGCGTCTCTGCCTCTGTCCGCTTCGACAGCCGCGGAAGGCTCGTCTCCCGCAACTCCGCCACCGGAGCCACCTCGGCGAGTAGGAGGAGGTACTCCGCCGCTAGGAGGCGCGCATGAGCGACGAGGCGTTGTTTTCGCCCTTTTTGAACTTTAATTTGCTACTTTATTATCTCTATAAAAACGACTTGCTAGAGAAATAATGACGGTTAACGTGTGATAGACTTTATTCCGCTTCAAAATTTCTGGGACGGTTCTCGCCAATCACGAAACCCAGTGAATGTGACGTATAGTGAAAGGGAGCGCCGTTATGCGCGCGCATTCGGCACCTCGCGGCGCCACCGTCGGAGGAGGTGTTTCCGAGTTGTCAAATTAAAATATGATGCGCTAATATTTTTAAACTCTTTCGTTGTCCACTGGGTTTCCGGGACCACTAGCGTGGAGAAACCACAAAAAAAAGTAGACGCTCAAATACTGTTGGAGTTTTATGTGACCTCGGACGAAACTTGACTTCCCTGAAATTCTTTCCTATCGCTGTCAACGCCCTCTAAAAAAAAAGAAAAGTAATACATTGAAACCGCTTTTTTTATTGGCCTCTTCATCGGCCTGGACAAGGAATAGTTCACTTTGTTTTAGAAAAAAACACTACTTTCTCAAAAGGAGGCTTCGCCCTAGGTAGACGACTCACAGTGACTCTGAGGAAGTCCACACCATCACCAATGGCACGCTCTTTGTACTGTTCCCTGCCACGATCCGCAACACGTCGAACCATGACGAGAAGCTCCGGTCGCGTCGCAGAAGTCTCGAACCTGAACTTTGGACCTTTTTGTGGGACATCCTTGACCTCCGCTGGAAGAGTAGCACCTTCCAAAACGGTGACGTTGTCAGAGGATCTGTTAACTTTCCTCTGAGGATGGCTGCTTGTAAGCGAGAGATTGGTTGTGATGCAACTTGGGAAAATCAGTATGCACATAAGTGGCGATGGTTTCTAATAAACTCAGTTGAGAGTTAGCGCCTGTCCTGTTGTCTTTGTGTCTTTATTTTCCTCGCTTTGTTGGCTCTTTTAACACGATGAAAAATGAAAGGTACTATTTTATTCATTCCGTAAAATATTCGAGTGTTTGTGAGTCCTTCTAAATCAGAAAAAAAATTTCAAAAACGTCCTATAGGCCCATCACTCTAAAAAAAGCCCGTGCGTCTGCTTTCCCGCACAACACTCGGAAAGCCAATCACCGCAACTTACTGAGGCAGATCAGCGAATGACGATGCCGAAACATATGTTTAGACCAAAAAACACAGTCTGAGTCATTAAGCAATGCAAGCGTGACGTTTTGCATTGCTTAATGTCACAGCTCAGACTACGTTTTTTGATCTAAACATATGTTTCGGCATCGTCATTCGCTGAGCTGCCTCCGTAAGTTGCGGCGATTGGCTCTCCGAGTGTTCTGCGGGAAAGTATACGGACGGGCTTTTTTTAGAGTGTAGACGACCAGAAACAATCCGGCACAACATGGCGTCCATGAACCACGTGACATCGGATCCGAGCGATCGTTGAGTTGAACCAGTTGAACGTATGCCGTTTTGGAGACCCTGCCGCCCCGTGCCGACAGCAGCGCCACCGCAGCAGTGTAACGTCAGAGCCGCCTGTTGGTCAATAACCCAACAAATATAACACAATATGGCGGGCGTCACGCAAAATTGTCTGACGTCGCGCTGCTGCGGTGGCGCTGGAATCGGCACGGCGCCTGCGCAGACCCTTGATCTTGTTTCTGCGCATGCGCAATGCCCACACCTCGAGTGGGCCGGTCGACAAACGCGGGCTTGTTCCGTAAAGGGCGCGTTGACCTATGCCCGAAGAGCGCAGTCACACCGCACGCATGTTCGAAGCATACGTTTGCTTCGCACATTTGTAGGCTTAGAACATTTCTGCAAACTCTTTTGTACGATATATTGGCAGGGGAACCGCGGCCTAAAAACAAACCCGCTGACACTTCTGAAACATCTTTGTGGCAGCGGGTATAAGGCAGCGTGTAAAGAAGTCAAAATCAATGTATGTTTTTTCCGCTATCTTTTACTTATCGTCGTGGCTTGAGGGACTCGACCAAAATGAAGCGAAAGGAGAGTTCTGCGTGAGTTAGCCGTCGATGCATTATGCCACTGAAGAGATGCCTTTAACATTTGATGAATGACAAAGGATGAATTAAGCGTCTTTAGCAACGTATCCGCTCGGCGAGACAAACTCCTCTGTCCTCAATGAAATACGAAGCTGTGGCGTTCAATAGGATTAGAAAAGCGCTTTGGAAAGCCAGTCGCACCATGCAGTCGCCACGAAGGAACATCGACGAATGACGAAACAAAAAACTATGTCCAGACCTAAAAAAAAGTCTGCGTTGTAACACTGACTGTGACGTAAGCACGTAAAACGACGTGCTCGGCGTTACGACAAAGATTGTTTTTTCGGGTCGAAATATGTTTAAAGCAGGGATCACACTGTCCATAGATCATATACAAAAGACAATCTGCAACCACGAGCCACCGCAATATCCGTGGTTCGCATGCAGCGTGCCAAGTTTTCACCTTAAACTCATTTCCACGCGGCATTCGAAGCAGGGATATCTCGCTGTGACTCGCGTTCGAATCTGTAAGCAAACGGTGACATCAGCTTTAGCCTTGTCATTCCCCGGACTCTCTTTTCGTAGATTACAGAGATGTGCGCCACCAGGAGCCTTGAGGAAAAAGCAGAAGTTCCAGATTCCTAAAGTCGCAGTCACACTCATCATTGTATTGTATACATTAGTGGGAAGAAACGTAATGTGTTATAATTACTGTTACTATTACAATTAAAGATATTCAATTAAACTACTTGATTACTTTGAGAGAAGAAGTAATTGGCCGTTACTTGAAAAAAAAAGTGACCGTTACTTTTGCGATTACTTCCGATTTTTGAAACGACATAATTGTTAAACTGATTTCACGAA
Source organism: Ixodes persulcatus (assembly GCA_013358835.2). NCBI lineage: Eukaryota > Metazoa > Arthropoda > Arachnida > Ixodida > Ixodidae > Ixodes > Ixodes persulcatus. The sequence goes on along the minus strand of JABSTQ010009212.1, from coordinate 332,034 downwards.
CCTTTTTTTTTTTTTCGTACTGTTCATTATTGGATTAGAATATCACCGTATTACGAACTACCTACATTCTCAATCCACGAATTTCGGTAGACCATATCTCCTCTTGTCAGAGACTTGGTGCGAGTATTTCTTGCAGGGGAACTTGTACAAAAGAGTGCCATCAGAAAGAAGGGGGAAAAAAAGGGGGGGGGAATGAAAAATAATGACGGTTAGAAGTAATTTTAGTTATTTAAAAATTAATCATATTACTGATTATTCTTGCGGTTACTTTTTAAGAAATGTAATCAAATGATCGCGAAATTACTCCGAAAAGTATAATCGATGACGAGTAATTGGATTACTCGTAATAAGTACCGAGCAAGTCTTCCGCTCACACGTCGTACCAAACACACGGAGTTCTCCGCGGAGATTTACGACAGAATTAATTGCGGAGACGCCTCAAGCTGGGTCGAAGCACGTCTTCGCTCCATACACACGTATGCTCCGAAGATGTCTACGGTCAGTTTCTGCGCGGCCCTTGCGACAGGAGCCGTCGTACAAGGAAGTAACATGCCTCTGACTATAGACCTTTCCAGCGCTTATCACCCAGGCAAAAAAAAAAAAAAAAATGCCATGTCAGTGGGCTGTGAACGCACGTGCGGCGTCACATATTTCGCGGAAGAGAGCAGCCCAGTAGACAAAGATGGCGGCGCCCAGAAAGCGAATCTTGCGAACGTCTATATAGCTAGCCAACGTAACCTCTCAGTCTCTAATTGCAGCTACTCGGCCCGCGAGAACACTTCGATTCCAGCTAGATAGCTTCTCCTCGATGCTTCTTTTATAGCTGTTCCTCTCATTCCCTCTGACGATTTATACTTGGCGTATTATAAATCTCCGGTCAACGCAGCGACGTGGTCCGGGACGCGCGCTCCAGCCTCTGATTGGACCAGATCTCGCGGGCCGATAACCGGACGCGTGTACATCGCGGAGGTCTCTGCCCAAAGAAATCAATGTATAAGTAAAAGGAGCGAGGGCGGCACTGCGTAAGAGGATACCCCGAAATTACAGATACCGATCTCGCGTTCTGTCGCGTGCTTTCTTCGCCCTCGTATACGCGCATTTTATCTCACTAATTTTCTTTCTTTCTTTTTTGGCCTCGCGATAACCCTGCGGTGCAGTGCACCAAAGGAACTGGTTGGGTTGGGCTCGGAATTTCGGGCGGTCTGCGGTACCCTGCTTTGCTCTTCGTTTTGTTTTTATTAAGTGCCCTCCAATCTTGTTCTTTTTTTCTCTTTCGCGCTTGTTTATATTTTTATCTACTGCGCGATTCGTTGTGGACGATCATCCTCGCCGTTATTTTATAATTAACTTTGCCTCGTCACGGCTGGTTTTGATAACCGATCCCAGCAACCGTGCTTTCGCGGCGTGCCGTAGGCCGCGTTACGCGGCGGGTCCATGCATTGGCTTTACGCCTTTCAGATTACGCTAAGATTTATGAATATACAGAGTCAGTGGTCCCGTGGCCTTGGCTCCCCCCGTTATGGCGCAGACTAGATTTTTTTTTTTTTTTTATGCGTTATAAAATTAATTTTTTTGCTGTCGCGTTTGGTTAGAGGTAAACGTTTCGGGCAATACAGCAACTATCGACGCAGAATGGACCCTTTTCAAAAGTCCGCTTCATCACCTGTTCGCCACCGCGTGATCATGTATAGCAGGTACAAGGCTGTGTGTGTGTGTGTGTGTGTGTGTGTGTGCGTGTGTGTGTGTGTGTGCGCGTGCGTGTGTGTGTGTGTGTGAATATTATGATGGACACACACACACACACACACACACACACACACACACACACACACACACACACACACACACACGCACGCACGCAGCAAGACGGACTATCGAGCCTGATCAACTGCTTCCTTGCACTCCATGAATTTTGCTCACCCTCCGCGTGACGAAGGTTTAGTTCCCCTTCGTTTGTAAAAACCAATTTTTAACGGCAAACCACGCTACATGAAAACGGCATGATTACATCTTGGCTTTTAAAACATTCACAGTCCGTCGTTGACTTGGGGTGGGGGGGAGGGGATAGATCACCTTTGGTTTACCAGTCCGTGTTAAAATATTAAGAAAAAAATGAAAGCCGTTTACAACTCCCTGTAACGCCGAATTGGAGCGCAGCTCTTGAGGAGGAGGAGGGAAGGGTACTGAGGGGAGGGTATACCCCTCTCCCTCCTCCTCCCTTGTGATCCTGCCTGCTACTCCTCCTCCTCAAGAAGGGGGGGGGGGGTCACGTGATCTGAGGGTCACGTGACCTGGGGGGTCACGTGACCTCGGGGGGGGGGGGGGGGGGGGGGTCACGTGCAACTCAGGTTTCATTCAATGCAAGTTGCATGCAACCTGAGGCAACTCGGGTTGCAATCAATGCAAGTTGCATGCAACCTGAGTTGCATGCAACGCGCGGTTACGCCGACGGCGACGCCGACGGCGACGCCGCTCAAGCCGGAAACGGGCGCCTAAGAGCTGCGCTCTAAAAAACAAGCGTCACAGCATTACATGCAAGAAACGTAAAAGGTAACGCATCACTTTAAGAGATTGTTAGACCAGTCATTGCGTTCACATGCAATGAGTGCTTGCTAGAGAAAAGTTAGGTTAAGTTATGTCAAGTTAATGCCTCTGTTGAAATTGACCACATCAGTGGTGCAAGAAGTTCCTAGGAGACGAGGAAAGCAATAACACAGTTCTAGTGCCATCACAAAGAGAACTTTGGAGGGGGTGCGACTGGTTCCCCTCCCCTCATGTTCCAACGCCGCTTGACCGCATATGTCTGCGGCCTACCTCGCCTCTAAGGACTTTTCCGGCGATTGGAGTTACAAACAATAGTTACCCGGCAGGGCAAGTGCACGAAAGTTCAACGAATCGTGGCACCGTTCGTGAGTTTCAAATCCACAGTGTGGGGATCCTTGCTGAGAGCCGACGACTGCACCACGTAACTCCACACGTGTGTGCTGGTCCACGTGGTTTTGGGGCCACCACGCTGCACTCAATAATGTGCCGGACATTAACAAGTTGTTCGTCTTCGACAAGGCACCGCTTTCCGTCGGCAATATACTCCATGATAGTATGCAATGGCACTGAAACTGAAACAAATAACCGCATCACAATCCCAACCACTGTAGCAGCATTATGTAAGTATCCGGCTTAGCATTCCTTGCCTTCCCGTGTTTACACGCCCGTGGAACGATACATTCTTTTCGAAGAAACAACCATTTCACAACGTAAATAGCGCAGCATAACCGAGAACAAGCCTTCATCGTCGCGAGGATCCATGCTTAAACGTGCGCCGCAGACGACGTGCGGCGGTATCCACACTCGTAGTGTTTCCAACATCGGCCGCACGGTGTCGACTCAGTTCGATCTCGAGGCAAATTAGAAATCTTGGCTTTCGAAGCTTCGGTGTCGGGAAGTTCAGGCGATGTCGTTTTGCTCACTCGTAAAATATTCTAACGTTTCTGGAGGACGTAAAAACGTCTCTTGGAAATTTCAATAACTGCAAAATAAACAAATAAATAGAAAAACATGATTTTATAACAACAAAATCCAATAAATTAGATTTACTTGATTTAGATCACTGTAGCTAGGAACTAGTGATTCTTTAAAGGGGTACGGAAACGATATCTTCGCACTTATTTCTCTGCTTAGATCTGGTTAATGTTGTGCCGACAGCCCAGAAACACTAGCCTAGACTATTCGCGACTCCAGCGAACTATAGGGGGCGCGCTGGTCAGGCAACATTTCAGCGAAAGAAGGTCATTTTCGTCGTTCAACACGCGCACCACCATAAATATCTTGCCCTGCAGCGTAAAATCGGTGTTACGTCTGAAAGCAAAGCGATTTCTTAAAGGTAGAAATCTTCTTCTATAGTAGGTTACAAGTCAAGAAGGTAGCTGCAAATGCCCCTCAAAGGGAATCGTATCCTCCGCCACCTCCGCATCCAATAGCGTCCCATCGTTTCCGTGACGTTGCGGCCAACGCGCGAGGAAGGTCGTGCCTTTCTGTACATATTTGCTTTATCTCTCGACTTTGACTTAGCATTGTGGAAGCCACGAGAGGGAGATTAAGTCTTCCCCCTTCCGATGGAAACAAAGACGACTTTCGGGGATTAGCTTCCCCCTCCGATTGATACAAAGGCTGCTTTCAGGGGCTCGGTTCCTTCTCCGATGAATGCAATACGGAGACAAGTTGGCACCACTCTGTGGCCATTATCTATCCATTGAAGCGGAACAAGGAGCGTTTCCAGTGAACTCTTCTTTCGATTGCGGAGGGATTTGAAACCGGCGCACCACGCTGTGGGAGGAGCTTCTCCTACCTTCTTAACTTGTAACCGACTATAGTCAGTGCGTAGGAATGACACGGCCGAAGCATAAAAATAATTACTACCTGTTTTCACCTCAAGAAAAAAGTAAGTTCTGCGTATTGTTCTTACACGACGCGAAATAGTTCTTACGAGATTCGGTTGTCGGAGGAAAAAGCGATGCCTTTGGCGTTTGGAACGTGTACGTCTTGATAAGATAACATATATATCTAATCTAAAATTCACCTACATATGTTTTCATTATCCACATAAAGGGGAAAATTAGTAATGTTCCGCGAGGAGCCGGACTTGTTTTACTTCGGTTCTTGAGGTGAAAGCAGGTATAGAAACAATATTTGTTTCTATGCTGCCTACGAGAACCGAGCAGCGATAGCAGACGACAGAGTCGAGATCACCTCCTCTCCTGAGCTGCTCGGCGTTGCCGCTACGCGGCGTCGGTTTCGATGGAGATGCCAATAGACGATTTGCAATTTTCCCAAGCGCCCCGGCCCGCGCGCGAGGAATTGTGGGAGAGATTGTCCCTCGCCTGGCCTCTCTGCCTTGAGATCGCATTGCCTTGTCGCTTGTCTCCTCTTAATCCTCTGTTTTTCAATGCCATTACCTATTTTATCTATTGCAGTGTATTTTTTTATATTGCTTCCAAGTGTTTCTATTCTCTCCTGCGCGCCATATTTCTTGTATATATAAACCTTTTCTGTGTACTCTCGTCCCCAGCCACCTAATAGGCGTATCTGGTATGGGCGACGCAAAAAAAAAAAAAAAAACTAAAACGTTTCAACCTGTCACTAGTAAAATAATAAGGGGGAGGCAAACGATAATGTGTGACGGTTACACTCATATCCAAAGTGTCTTCTACTGGCGTGGCGACGACAAAACAACGTTTTCGCCCATACTGGAAGTGACGACAATTCAAGATGACGGCGCCCTTGAAGAAAGGTCTTTATTTTGCCTTTTTCGACGGGAGTGACGACGGACAACACGCCGCTTCGCGCGTCGTTCCCCGGGTGAGTACTACCGTTGCTACCGATTCTTATCGTGCTGTTAGCTGTTCCTTTTGGTTCGATTTGACCCGCATGCAGTCGAGAGGAGCCGTTTATGAACACCCGCGCACATGTCATAGGGGTAGGCAGAGCTCTGCATCAACAATCGCGACGCAAGAGCCGAGTGGCCGAGTGCAGTGCGATTTAGCCGCCCGCGCTCACTTCGTTGACTCGCACTGTAGCGTGTGCCTTCGAGTGCCGCTTACTTGACTACGATACAGCACGCCGCTTTGCCGTCATGAATCATTTGTCTGAATGCCTGCGAAACCGTAACACCGTTCGGCATATCAAACGCTGCGGCGCCTGACAACTGCACGCAGTTGTCTTCACCTAAACGCTTCGCAAGACGCTGTTTTTTGGAAAGCGGTGCCAGGAAACATGCTGTGCGCTGGCAGTATTGTTTGCACAGTCTGGCACACAGCACACTGTACCATCGGGCATGTTGCTGCTGAAGTTGACCTAAAAAAATAAAATACCTTGAGCTGACATCTTGATTAGAGAAATAAAATTATCGAAGGAACTATGAGTTTCAACTTTCAAGGTAACTGCCTGGGTAACAGCACATTTCTGCATTTGAAAAAGGGTGTTTAACCGCTTAACAGATTAGGCCCGTTCACACTCTTGCGACCGAGTTCGACCGAGAGAGACCAGACCGGTTTTTAAGCCTCTTGCGATCTCTTAGGACCAGCTCCGACAAGCCGCGATGTTCGACCATGCACCGGCGCTTGCGAAGGGCTCGCGCCGCTGCGCGCAGTTTGTTAGGCACCGCAGCGTTGGAGATGACGAACGGTGTTACGGCTTCGCAGGCATTTGGACAAATGATTCGCGGCAACACATCTCTGCACTTGAAAAAGGGCGTTGGCAAACTGACAACCGCTTAGCAGATAGATTACGAAGGCATGCCATTGGCGCATTCAAGCCGCGACATTTGAGCCGTCGGCGTTTGCGAAGGGATCGCGCCGCAGCGCGCAGTTGTCAGGCGCCGCAGCGTTGCATATGCCTCTGCTTCGCAAACATTCGGACAAAGTTTGCGGAGACAAAGCGGCGTGCTGTATCTTGGTCAACACTCGAAGAAATGCCTGCGCGTCTACTTATCCGCAAAACACTCGAAGAGCCAATCTCTGCGATTGACGAAATCAGCTCAGCGAATGATGAGGCGGAATATCTGTTTAAACCTCAAAATTAAGTCTGCGCTGTGGCATTACGCAATGCAAGCATTACGCTTTGCATTGCGTAATGCCATAGCGCATACTTCATTTTTAGGTCTATAAACGGATGTTCCGCCTCATCATTCGCTGAGCTGATTTCGTAGATCGCAGAGATTGGCTCTTTGAGTGTTTTGCGGGTAAGTAGACGCGCAGGCATTTCTTAGAGTGAAGTAAGCGGCACTCAAAGGCATACGCTGCGAGTCAACGGAGCGAGCGCGGGCGGCCAAATCACAGCGCACTCAGCTCTCGCGTCGCGATTGTTGATGCAGAGCTCTGCCTACCCCGATTACATGTGCGCGGGTGTTCACAAACGGCTCCTCTCGACTGCACGAGGGTCAAATGAACCAAATTGAACAGCTAAGAGCGCGACAAGAATCGGTAGCACGGTAGTATACTCACCCGGGGAACGACGCGCGAAGCGGCGTGTTGTCCGTCGGCACTCCCGTCGAAAAAGGCAAATTAAAGACACAAATACTATATATATATATATATATATACAAGAAATATCGCGTGCAGAAGAGAATAGAAACACTTAAAAACAACAGAAAATACACTGGAATAGATAAAAATAGGTAATAGAATCGAAAAACAAAGGATTAAGAGGAGACAAGCCACAAGGCAATGCGATCTCAAGGCAGAGCGGCCAAGCGAGGGACAGTACGTCTCTCTCACAATTCCTCGCGCGCGGGCCGGGGAACTAATTTTAAAGCGAATTAACAAATTTCCAAATTGCGTCTGGTGGCGGTCTGCGAAGCTCCGTTGGAATGCCGCCACTTCATGAGTTCCAAAGAAGCAGCGCCAGTTCGCGGCAGTATGGCTCTCTCGTGGAGCTACTTAATCCTGAATGTGATTTGGCAGAGAACACTCATAAGCTGAGACTGCATCCAAAGCTACAAGCGCGAGCTTGTAGCTTTGGCTGCAGTCAACTAATTTTCACAGTAATCTACACAGTAATCTACCCGTTTTCACCTCAAGAAAAAAAAGCAAGTTTTGCGCATTGTTCACGCGTCGTGGAACGAATTATGGAACGAATTATGTGGAACGAATTATGTGACGGATAACTGGCGAACGCCGCCCGACGGCACGCTCACTTTGCGTGCGACGTAGCAGCCGCTCTGTTGATTCCACGCGCAGAGCAAAAGCCGCCGGGCAAAATTCGTCGGTTATTCGCAGCATATTCGTCCCATGGAGTTCAGCCTTTATGAGATTTTGTTGTCGGAGGAAAAAGCGACGCTTTTGTTGTTTGGAGCGTGTACGTCTTGATAACAAAAAAAAAAAAAAAAACATATCTATAATTTAAAATTCACCTAAATATATCATATATCGATATAAAGAGGAATTTTAGTAAACCTCCGCGAGGAGCCGGACTTTTTTTACTGCGGTTCTTGAGCTGAAAACTGACATAACTGAATGCTTTTTATGCCAGAGTATTTCTAATTTACTACTTCTTTAAAGTGGCGTGCACAAGACTGCCTGCAACCCTTCCATACCTTTCGGCAACCCGTGCAGTGTTATACATTTATGAGAGGTCGCGTAATGCCGTGCAGTGGAATTGGCCAATCGAAACTTAGTGGCCAACCGGTACCCAAGACGCATCGCGCGGCACCTCGCCGCTAGTAGGATCGCGTCGATGCTGGAAGCGGTCTATTACCCATAGAATAAACGCGCAAAGATACAGACAAAAGGCCACGTGGCGTGCGTAGCCCTCGCCCCCATTGGTGGCAATAGCACACACCCACCACACACGCAGAGCGGCCATAATGCCGGCGGCACGCTGCCGCCGACAATTGGTCCCGAGCAAACCGAAACCTTGGCCAGCACGCGGCATCTCCGGGCGCTCACGGGGCGACCTTGACTCCTGCGAGCTTGCGGTATACATATCGCAAGCGGGTGTGACGCAACTGCGCACCGTGCGCTTAATCAACGGCTTTTCGACGTGTGCGGCCCATTTGAACCGGTTTTTCGTCAAGTTCCCGCTAGGTGTCCTTGCCGCTGGCGTGACTCTTGGGCGTTGCTGGTGCAAAAGCTGATGGTTCATTGGTGGGAGTTGTCCAATGGCGGCGAGATGCCATGAGGTAGCGCCTTACGCATAAAATCGCCGCGAAGCGATGCTGATCAATATGTGTGTTGTGATTATGCCAAAATTTTCCCCCATGGTCGTTTGTTTGCCTCTTCGTGAACTTCTTCAAGGGCGATGAGTCTGCAGCATATCCCTTTGATAACAAGATCTTCAGGATGAAACCTTCGAATGCTCATCCCCCAGACGCCAAGCTTTCCTCGACGTGTAGCTGCAGCGTCACGCCCTAGTCCAATACCCCTGAGGAGGCAAGGCCTGCGGATTACGTCATCGTTGAATGGATAAATGGATGGATAGATAAGGTTGAACCCTTTGAATCGGGCGGCGGCCTGCGCCACCTAGCCAGCGTTTTTAGTGGATCCCCGACTCACCCCAATGGCTGAAGCTCGACGAAAGTCGCCGCAAAGTGTGAGACGCTGCTCTTCTCGGATCTCTGCTCATCCACTAGTCTTGACGTTCGAGGGGAGGGGGAGGGGGGGGGGGTTGTTTTTTGGGTGGTATTGCCTAGTCCCACTGGAGTGACAAATAGTGACAACCGACGCCGACACACCTCAAGCAGGTGCAGCATGCACGCGAAAAGTATCTTTGGCAAGCTTGAAATCACTCTTGCTAGATACTTCACGAACATCTAGAGATTGTAAGCCTGCCAAAGGGTATGTAGTTTCTTCGGTATGCTGCACGTGCTTGAGATTTGTCCGTGTCGGTTGTTTCCGTTGGTCACATATAGTGGGATTTGGGCATCAGAGTGCTAGCTTACCCGCGATTCGTCATTCGGGAAAACCCGCTCGCAGCGTGAGTGTGAAGAGCCAAAAAATGCGACCCGGTTTAGAACAAACATCCGCCATGATATCTGTCAGTCGCCACTATAGACCAAGCCCTCTGGATAATGTTCGCATTGTTCGCGCAGCCGAGTTTCAAAAGTCGAGGATGTATATTGGACGTTGTATTTGTTCCATAATCGTGTCTGGTTTTAGCGAAGGCATTGCGACGTTCTGTATAGTCTCTCCTTCATCGTTCCTGCTCTTGTCGGCGCATGCTCACAAAATACATGAAACTCGTTGGGCTATCGTCTCTGCAAGCAAAAGCGCGAACGTGGCCACGCGGTAGCCGCAGGTACATGGTCGCGGACCCGGCTGGCATCTTGGAGGTTGTCTGCGGTCAACATGGGTGTGCTTAGCGTCCTTTGCCGCCCGTGCATCGACAGTGGTCCCGAAGTTGACAACAAATCACGTGACAGGAGTCGGCGTGCCATGCTAGAGGGCCTATATTTCAGACAGATCGAAGTCGCGTAGTTTACGGGCCACATTTGCAAGACCAGCTGCGAGGAGGTGATGCAAGCGTTGATCGTCTGCAAGCGTCTCAGCCTTTCCGCCTGCTTTCCTCCTCCCCACCCGACAACGTGGCACATGCGCACTTGCGATCAATCGGCGCCGGAGGCGTCCGCCATTACGTTGCAAACGCCCTCCCTTGGTTTAATTAGTTGCTTCCTCTCTCAAATCATGGTCATCTACGCCATGCTGTCGGAGGTCACGGCATAAAACGCGAGCAGACGCGAGTATCGCTGTCGTTGCGACGTCCCGAATCCTGCAGGCTGCCGCGAAGCTTCCGCGTGCACTGTCCAGCTGGAGAGAGGGACCTGCAGCAGAACATGGCGTCTGCCTCATCCACCACCGCTGCTCATGGCACTTCTATGACCCCATCAGGTGGAAATGGAGGGACCACTTTTGACGATGCCGTGAACACACCGATCGGAGGGAGACGCGTTCCATGGCACCATGGCGTCCGTGTCCAGTCCTCCCGTACTCCCAGATCACGTGGTTAGGGAAAAATCCGGTGCCACGTGGTCCGCGAGAATGACGGTTCTGCCTCTGTTTACCGCGCGTCCTAAAAAGTGGTCCTTCGATTTCCGGCTAATAACGTCACAGAAGTGTTTTTCTGCGTGTTTTTTTTCGTCTGCCGCGATCATTGCGGTGTCAGAGCAGTGGGCGTAAAAGGGACGCTAAAAACACCGGTCGGAGACGTGTTCCAGCACACGTCTAGCTCTGGGTCGATGACTCCGGGGACCGTTCAACCTTGAAATGCACCGTTCCCGACCTTGGCCGCTCAGTGTTGCCAACCTTAAAGTAAACCGGCGCCAAAACGGGGACGACGATATCTCGACAAGAGTTCAGCACACCCTCGCAAGGTATACGGGAGGGTAAAAGAAAAACAAAAAAGTCCTAATTTCGGTAATGACGAACGGGCTTTTAATCGGGGGAGAATGTCCCTCCTCCCATTTATTATAAAGACAGAAAGATGAACGACTTTTTTTGAGCCAAATTCGGAAGCCGGTTAAACCGCTATAAATCAGCAAATTCCGCCGACGGCGACCATTTGGTAATGACATGCTCGTAAAGCTTCCACGTCGGAAAGAAAACGGTTATAGCACGGCCGTACACTCGAATCTGTCGTCTGCTTCCTTTTTTTTTTTTTTTTTGCTATTTACAAGCGCTAGCGCGTTAATAACTTGGTCCGCTACTTTGTAATTACTTTGCGAACCGGTCGTAATCAATAAAGCAGTGAACCGTCGCACTTATTAAGCCCGCGCAGCGTGCCATCTTATATGCTATACAGCCGTAATGCCGTGGCAACTTGGAAGCTCTTCTAGGGTTAGTGCGTCGCGGCGATTGGTCGCCGCATTTAATTGCTTAATTTAGCTTAGGATTCCTAGTAGTTTAGTCCACGGTTGCATGGTCATTGCAGTGTAATTGCCTTAATAGGGTGCATAATGTCGCCGATTTGAGATGGGATATCTACATGTATATCCCGTGTGGTCTTGATGGTCCTGGCCCTGACCTGCGACCAAATTATAAGCGCTGCTGGGGTATTTGATGGCTCATTGGTACTGCTCCTTTGAGATATTGCACAGAAAAAAAGCCCGCGCTGACTAGTGCGTAAGTCGCAACTGTTGCAGCTACACACAGCCGTGTGTGCGCCAGGAAGATATTTCGCTAAAGGGGATTATTGGGTTTTACGTGGAAGAGCCTTGACACGTGCCGCTTTATTGCGGCTACACTCTAAAAAAAAAGCCCGTGCGTCTACTTTCCCGCATGACTCTCGGAAAGCCAATCACCGCAACTTACGGAGGCAGCTCAGCGAATGATAATGCCGAAGCATATGAACTTTAGACCAAAATACGCAGTCTGAGTTGTGACATTAAAAGCAACGCAAAACGCCACGCTTGCATTTCTTAATGACACAACTCAGACTGCGTCTTTTAATCTAAACGTATGCTTCAGCATCGTCATTCGCTGAGCTGCCCCTTTGAATTGCGGCGAGTGGCTCTCCGAGAGTTGTGCGGCAAAGTAGACGCACGAACATTTTTTTTTTTTTTTTTGGGTGTACTCTATATAGTATACTGAATTTTGTGTGCCAGGAAACTATGTATTGTCCCCGATCTCTTTCGTTCTTTCTGGATAATTTCTTATCTGTATTCGTTGGAGAGCTACCAGAGAAGGGTGCAATCTCACTGAACATGCGAAATATAGCATTCTAATTTCCTAGTTTATTATATGTTACCCGACATTATTTTGCTTTTTTCTGGTAATTCTATTTACTGTCATAAATTGTTTGCCCAGTTTCTATACTTCATGCACTCTAAAAAATGCCTGCGCGTCCACTTACCCGCTAAACACTCAAAGAGCCAATCTCTGCGATCTACGAAATCAGCTCAGCGAATGATGAAGCGGAACATCCGTTTAGACCTAAGAATGAAGTCTGCGCTGTGGCATTACGCAATGCAAACATGACGCTTCGCATTGCGTAATGCCACAGCGCAGACTTCATTTTTAGGTCTAAACGGATGTTCCGCTTCATCGTTCGCTGAACTGATTTCATAGATCGTAGAGATTGGCTCTTTGAGTGTTTTGCGGGTATGTGGACAAACAGGCTTTTTTTAGAGTGTGCTGTGAATTTAGGTGCATTTTTATATTGGCTTAGATTTGAATTGCAAAAGTGAGCAATCGGTATTCTTAATGTTTCTTAACTACGTTCTAAGCAAATATTACATTTACGAGGGTGATATATATGAATTCATCTAAATGTATTTTAGCTATTCTGTGTGTTTTAGCTCGAGCTGTTGCAGTTTTGGTAATGGTTTAGGATTGGTATCTCAACAGGGTGTATCTTAGAAATACTTTGTTGCGTGTTACAAACGCTGCACGTACAGAGCGCGACACTGTTAGCGCGAACAAGCGATCGCCGGTTTTTTCAGTTTTTCTCCTTTGAAACCAAGGGATGTCATCCAAGTTATTATTGCTACGAGAAGAGCTAATTTAGTTCTATAATGTAAGCATTAAAATTTCGTGCTCGCTAATACTATTTAGAAGTAAAATGCGAAAATGTGTCGATGCCGTGTTCGCGCTAACAGTGTCGCGATGTGTACATTGTAGACATCCTATTGTATTGTCATGGTGACTTTTTCGTAATCTGCGTGGGGATATTTCAGTGGTGTAAGCAAGTTGCAAAGGTTTATTCCTAAGATTTGCTTGGGAAGTCTCGGTGGCACTGCGAATAAAAAAAGTAGCCGGTCACGACAGCTTGTTTCACCTTGGTTTCTACACTTTGAACTTAATGATGTCCATCGGCGAAATCAAGTGATTGGTCACTTGAGTCACGGGCATGAACGTTAACAACAATAGCATCCGTCATCTTGTTATTCGATCACTTGGTCAAGGGGCCAAGTTTGAGAACATGGTACTTTGACGACGGGTATAAAAAAAGGTATTGTCATGCAACTCAAGCCCACTACTAACAGTCAGTCAGTTATAGAAATATTTCCATATTCGTGAATCGTGCTGTGCACGAAAATGTGATAGACCATGCATTATCGAAGTACAAGGACAAGGAAGAACTGCTTCTTAGGACGAAAAAGTACATATCATAGTGGTAGATTTCCAACAAAATTGTGGATATATAGATATAGATTTCTTTTTTTTTTAAGAGGGGGGGGGGGGGTTGTTGCTTTGCCATTTTAGCGTTTTCTTAGCGCAATTTTTTAAGCTTTGTCAATTCTTTTTTGTAGTCAAAAAACGGGCTTGAAACGGTGGCGCGGGAAAGACGAGAAATCTTTCAGCGATACGCCATTGAATTGCATTCCCACTTGCGTTGAGCAAAACGAACTTCCCAAGTTGCATAAAGTTACAATAAAGCATAAACAAAATCTGCGTTAAAAAAATGTAAGAAAAAGTAGAGAAGTAGGCAAGTGTGAGCAGAAGCCATAAATCTCGCACAGGACCTAATCTCACCCGAGATGGATGCCTCTTACGAATGAAACCGTCGTTGATACTGTATTTTGTTTCTTATTTAACTCACTTTCAGCATCTCTCTCGACCTATTTGACAGAGATGTACAGCACTCTATAACAACGCATTCAAGTAGAAGACGACAAACTGGAACCTAATGCAGTTCGCCGTATACTCGTGTGGCTCGTCTGCTACCGCCGAACATATCGAAGCGCCCTCTATGGGAAACTGCCGCGGTTGCCGCCATCTTCGGCGTACTTGATACACCGAAATCTCGAAGTGGCTTCCTATCTCCGAGTCGCGTAACTTATGGAACTGAAGCTAGCTGCTATCGACGAGTAACTGGAGAATACTCACTCTATTTTTTGGCCCCGCTTTATAGAGCGCGCCGTCGAAGTAAAGCAGAAGATAAAAACCAAACCCAGCTTTCAAACAGAAACGATCGCAAAACGGTCCATTTCGTACGGGGACAAGTCTAGATTAGTCGCGAGCGTTTCGTGAAGAACTTTTTTTTCCCGTGCGAGTCTCGCATCCGAAAGCTGAGAGCATCCGCACTTTACGCTATAGATAAAGCCGCGGTGGCGCGGGAAACGCGGAAAAGGTGATGCTGAGTGGCGCCCTCACGTGGTAATCTGTGGCAGCACGAAGTGTGGACAGGGATTGCCGGTATACTTTGGCCAGGCTAAGAGGCCACTTGTGCGGGGGAAAGTTTGAAGAAGCGTCGCGTTATTGTCTTTGTTTTCTTTTTTGTGCGGCTAAATGTTGGCTTCAAACGCGGCTTGTTTATCTATCGCGTTCCAAAGAAAGAACACTTAGTCGCCCAAGGTGTATCTTGCCGTGTTACGTCGACGATAACGCTATACCTATGTGCCGGGACGAAGTCGCAACAATTTGAACTTCTTCTTTATTGTATGCTTGTGTTGCTTTTTGTATAGAATTTCGTTTCTTTTCTTAGATTGGTTGGTCAGGAACGATGCAAGTTCCTCGTTGAATGTGTGTTTCGCACGCTGCCCTGTTATCCGTTGCATTGTGTACAAACGTCAGAATATTATGAGTTGTCTGGAAGTCAGAATTTCAGGAAGCCGAAGTCGCATCCATGTCATATCGCGATGGGTCGAAAAGGAAATGCTGCTGTCTCTATATCTTTTGAAATTCATTTCCTGGTTCTCTTCACAACGATAGAAAAAAAAAAAAAGACTTTTATCGTTGTTCTTGTTTTTTTTGGTTTTTTTTTCAAACTTGCCGTGTTGGCACGAATTCCGTGTTGAGTAACCGTCGTCTTTATGGCTGAATCAAAGTAAAAACTTACCGTTTTTTTTTTTTTTTGTCGTCGATATAAAAACGCGTGAGAATTGAAAGCTCACGGGGTTGCTCATGGCGGCACTTGACTCGGAGTTGTTGGTTTGGGCGTCGTCGTGAAATTTTTATTTTCTACCATGATTTCAAAGAAAAAAAGTGCAATGTCGCACTCCAGGAACCCTATCGAGCATCATAGTACTGAAAGCGTTCCTCGTCAATATAAGCGTCTTTGGCGCTGTGCAGGCAATTCGCTTATTAATCGTGCTTATCTCCACGGATCTACTTCAATTGCATTGAGCTTCTTGTCTATGTAAAGCCAGGGAAATTATTGTTTCAATGCCTCCAAGCACCGGCGCCGCATGTGGTCTCGGTGAGAAGATGTGCGCTTCTTTCGTCGGTGTGTGGATAACAAAATCTCGGTATTCGAGAAACGAATTTAGATAGGCTCGCCAAGAATGAAGAGGTCAGGAAGAAACTGCTCAATCCATGAACCAAAATGGCAGCCTCAATTCCCCGAGCCAAAAACCGCATTCTACGTTAGGACTCCAACTCACCAGCAGGACATGCTTTTGCGAGCGAAGCCTTCGCTCTCTATACGATGGCCACCGTTGAAGAGTGGCGAGCCACTCCATCGTCGTCGGTGTGGCCAGATCGCTCTATCGCGCGCCCAAGAGCGACCGCCCCACCTCCCCATCTTCTGCCTCGATCGCTTTTCAATCCCGTCGCCGCGAAACGGGTTTCAAACGGCTGTTTACGCCCGGCCTGTATACACACATCGCCCGTCCGCCGCGGCGGCACCGCGATCCCTCCGCGCGTGTGACTATGCTTTACGGCGTGCCATATATATATATTTCTTGCTCGCCTTTTTTGTATTGGTTATCTGGGTGGCATTGACAGAGCGACCGGCCAACTCGTAGTGAAGCGTCGGCCCGCGTGAGAGAAAAAAAAGAAAAGGCTCAATTTCGGGCGCCTTGAGAAAGGGCGAGCAGGGAGAGTTCGGAGAATCAATCCGAAAGTAATTTTCTGCGTGTGAAAGAGAAGAGAGCACGTGTCGGGGACGGACTCCCGAGAGCGTGCTGATGGGTGAACACGCGGAGCGAAGGTTTCGACTATGCGGGCATACACTGAGGGTGAAGAGGAGACGAGAGCGTGCGGTGACACGTCGGAGCGCCGAGCTCTGCATAGGAAGGATAGTGGCGCAAAGAAGGCTAGCTGCCTTTATCTCTCTATAGACGGCCGGACTGGATTCGCGCTCGTTGTCTTGCGGCCTTTCCAGTGAGGTATGGTAGCACCTATGTTTGCAAAGTGGCACATATATACTCCGTTCAGCCTTAAGCTGAGACTGCAGCCAATGTCACAAGCACGAGAGCTCTAGGTCGCTGCTTTGAAGCATTCTTTCCCAGAACGAGCACTCGCGCTAGAAGTGCACGTCTCAAAGCCAGGAAGGCGAGCTAGCTCGCGCTTGTAGCTTTTGCTGCAGTCTCAGCTTAAGGGTGAACAAAGTTAAAGTCCCTAGATGTGTTTGCATTTGTGTTGCAAGTAGCGTCAAATGCGCAAGTGAACGAGGCCCGTGTCTCGAGCGGCCCTTCGAGGCAAATGGCGGCACAGCACTGAAATGAGCGGCCCTTGGAAGCAAATGGCGGCGGAGCACTCGCTCGTGGCACGTGTCTTTTACGTTTCCACAGCAATGGTCGGCGGTACTTGTAAGTGTGAATTTCGCGTAGTTAAAGCCCCTATATGATGGGAAATGTGGCGCCATTCATTGTTTTGGAATTGCTCGAGACACGTGCCGCGCGCCACTTCTGGGAAGAACATGGCGTCTGAAATCTACCTCAGTGCTGATACCCTCTACAGACGATTGCAAGCAGGGCATCTTGCCGCATCCGCGCCTCTTAAAGTGCGTGAAGTTTCAGAAGCTTGCCGAAGCTACGTTCACGCGCACGCAGTACTTGCTCGTACGCATGGGGCGCCAGTAAGGCTCCATGCTTGCAATTCTACAGGGTGTCACAAAAGAATATTTACACGGTCTTTTTTACCGCAAAAATAAACTAGGCATCGCCGAACGCTCATTCTTCGCCCAAAGGTAGAGCTAAATTTGGTCACAACCAGATGCCAAAGTTTCAGCCCGATCCGATAACTTAATCAAAAGTTATATGTGATTTTCTGAAAATTTCCGGCCGCCATTTTCCCATTGAAATTTTCAGAAAATCAGTTATAACGTTTGATTAAGTTATCGGATCGGGCTGAAACTTTGGCATCTGGTTGTGACCTATATCGCTACCGTTGGGCGGAGAATGAGCGTTCGGCGATGCCTCGTTTATTTTTGCGGTAAAAAAGACAATGTAAATTTTCTTTTGCGACACTCTGTATAGACGCTTTAAACACGCGCCAGATTGAGCCGTCATAGCCGACCTTCTCTTGTCTTACCGAGATGCCGAGCCACTAAAGCGGGCGTTGACGAGTCTCCAGAAGGGCCTATGCTGCAGGGAGGACAGAGTAGCACCTAAAGGGACAATAACCTGTCCTGCTGTGGCAATAATGAAGTGAAGCGAACGGAATAAGAGGAAACAAAAACTGAAGGTCGGCTATGGCGGCTCCCATGCACACCAGCTGCCTGAAAGCGTCTATTGGCCAACGCGCTGTTCATGAACAAGCCCTCACGAGGTGTGGGCAAACGCCCAGTTTTCGGACGAGGTGTGGGCACTGCGCATGCGCAGAAACCAGATTCCCGTCATATGGACCGTCTGCGCATGCGCCCTGCCGACAGCAGCGCCGCCGCTGCGGCGTGAGCTCAGTGCAGCGTGGGGCTCTTAGGCCTCGCAGCGAGCGTCATGACTTGGATCTCGGACGTTAAGGTCTGTTTATACTCCGACGTCGAGCGCAGTGAACGCGGCGTAGCGCAGAACGCGCTCCTTTCATTGGCCGGCAACCAGGAACTCGATATCTGCGACCAATCAGTATCAGTGTGCGCTGCGCTACGCCGCGCCCGTCGACGTTACGTTGGAGTGTAAACGTACCTTTATTTCGGGCCAAGACATCGAACTTCTTGTTTTCTCTGTATAGTATGATGATGCTAAGGTGTTTCTTTTTGCAAGCCCTTGGGGGCATTTCTTTCCAGAGATCAGAAATTTGTATTCTTCTAGAACAGGGCCGTCTTTAACGTTTTGGTCAAGGGGGCCAGATTGGGGACCTGTTCGCAGTCTCGAGGGCCATAAATTAGGTAAGACATTATAAACGGCATGAAATACGAGATAAACAAGCCCAAGATAAGCATTTAAATACAGAATATTTTAAAAAAAAGAGCAAAACTTCACTGGAAATGTAAGGTGCAAAAATCCGTAGTTTTTTTTATGTTTATGTGCAATATTTTACTATTTGTGGTATTTCAAAATAATTGTGACCCCGAGAAACCACCAGGCATAAATCAAAGCGCACAGGAACTTTGTCATATTCACACGGGGCTAAATATTAATGAAAATGGTAGATCAGATCAGATCTGATCACTATGCGCGATACACACGAGACCGCAAAGGAATATTTTCTGCACAGACATGAGGCAGGGAAATACGAATGGTAATTCTTGTGAGGACAATGTATAATAAATAATATGCCGAGATAACCGGCGTTTTGATGCAGTTTTCTAAGCATGTGCGAATAGTGGATTTTGAGTTCGAAGCGAATAATAATAATTGAGTTGTGTGTAAGTTTATACAGCCTAGAACTTGGCCTGCGTCAACGGGCGACGAGTCTCCCTGCTGTAGATGAGCAATTTAGCTAGTGCAACCGCTAGCCTGGGGTCTTTAACGTGCATCACGCAGTAGTGATACACGACCACACGCCGGTACGATGCTCATCTAGATCAAAACGGGCAGGGGTGCATGGGGATTGAACCCAGGATCCCTGGGTTCTGCAGCGCGAGCTTTCACTCCACGTGCTCCGAGCTGGTGAGTTCGAAGCGAATTCGAAGCGAATAGTGTTTTTTCCCGAATATTTTCGGTTAGAATATCGAATAGTTCCACCAAGCTTTACACAAAGTACTGCACCATGCCTAAACGAAAACCCATTTGTAACTTTCAAAGGTTTGTTCTCAAGCTTCCACTTGGCCATGTCTAAGCTAAGTCAATTTTAATATAGCTATATTTATGAACTGTGACATCAGAACGTCCATTGTCTACATGAGGTAAATGATGCATTTTACATAAAATTAATCGAGGCAATTTATAAATCTCCTTGCTATATGCAAATATTCTTTATTTCATTTGGAATTTGAGTAAATAAAATAAGACAATCATGAATAATGAACGTAGGTTATCAGGACATCTCTGCCTAACATATATTATTGCATGATAGCCACAGTTGAATCTGGAAAATTTCACTGTAGTGCAGACATCAACGTTCACAAAGTTTCCGTTTTTTTTTTGGTTTTTTTTTTATGTAAACCACTTACGCACGTGCACCATCCCGCTTTGAAATGGGGACTTTCTCTTGAGAACGGGACTGCAGTATTTGCAGTTTTCGAAGTGTTGAGCGCGCTTCTTACGGAGCACCGGTGCACTGCGGAGATGCTACACCCGCAGAAGCGAGCTCTGCGGGTGTTTTTTCTCCCCAGCACACCGGTGCTCAGTAGGGAGCGCGCTCAACAGCACTATCCCGCCGCGGTCAACACTTCGAAAAATACCAATTTCATCTCGAAGCGATTATGAAATAGCGTTTTATTCGAACATACTATTCAAAGAATCGAATGTTCACACAACAGTACCGTTTTCCTCATCATTCTTCTGATGTCACTTAGTAAACATTCTACTTAATTCATATTTGAGTCACCGCTTTCAATTTGTTAATATATGTGACAACTCATCGGATCAGAAACGTATAATGTCAGGTGTTCCGCCTAGAGAAACATACTAGGGCCCCTTCTTTTTAGTCTAATATATCAACGATATTGTGAATGTAGATCCATTGCTAAATTTGGGATATATGCTGGCGACACCAGGATATTTATCTCCTCCTCGAACAGCGATGAACTTGTAGATGTCGTAAATTTTACTTTATTAAGTTGGGGCCGTGGGGCACGGGACAACGCCCATTATCTCTCGTCCTAAATATAACCAAGTTTTTATACGATCAGACAATCTTATTCGAGGTCAAGTCTCGTCGAAATTGTAAATCATTTTAAAACGCTCGTTGTAGTTTTCTTTTTTTTTTTTTTTTTGCTAATATGTCATGGGACAGACATATTATTTATTTAATTTCAAGATTTGCACGTGTTGTCGGGGTAACGTACCGCCACAGCTCAACTGTTCTAATTGCTGTTAAAATAATTATTTTTATGCGTTATTTTTTCCTACTTAAGTTATTGCAGTCTTGTCTGGGGTAAAACCATTGAAACCAATCTTGGTAAAATTAACCTTTTTTCGGGAAAAAAATCGTGACAGCTATCTACAATACCCCTTATGGTTCTTACACTGAGACCATGTTCAATACATTGCAAATAATAAAATGCCTATGTTACAAGATTATAGAGTTTGCATCACTATCAAAAACTAAAAAAAAATAAATGGAACTACAATTTTAACAGAACTAGCTTCATTAGAACAAGATACTATAATTTACGCGACCCGCAACATGAATATTGGAGGTCTATAAATGTATATCAAAATATGGACAATAAATGGTTAGGTATATAGTTCCCAATTTTCTCAGCAGCCATATAGAGAAATATAAACCTTGAGTGACTTTCTTCTTGAATGTATGAACATGCAATGTAGATTTTATACTTACCTAATTATTGTTAGTTTAAATCCTGTAATAATGTGTTCTTGTGTGTATTGTCCCAATCGACGGTGTGGTTAATAAGTTCCAGGCTTCCTTTCTTTTTCAACACTTTTCTCTCTCTTTCTCTCTCTCTCTCTCTCTCATGTGTGCATTGTCTACTGCCTGCACAGTGGGATTTGTACCAGTGTCGATGGGGCTCAGGGCTAGTCGAGCTTCGTATTGAAGCTTTTTCCCTCTAGCATTTCTTTCAAATGGAAATAAACATTATCATAATTGTATCTTCGTTTGCGCTTTTGGCGCTTGTCGTGATGGTGGCGATTCTTTTACGCTCGCTTGTATTTTGCGTTGGTAGCAGCGGGCCGCGGCCCGGGCGTCCCTGAAACGACCGCGGCCAGATTTGGTGGATCTGGCCCGCGGGCCGGGGTTTGGAGACCTCTGTTCTAGAAAAACACCATTTATCGTGGTCAGTTCTGTAGTAAAAGGTATTAGAAATATCCCGATTCGCTAACGCGTGTCTTAAGCCTGTCCTATTCGGTAGAGTTCTTCGTCGTCTCAAGTTGCGGAAACGAAGAACGACTGCGTAGACCTAAACGCCTTTGTTCTGGTCAACACCAGTTGTTTTCTGTTGGCGCTCTCGAAAGTACATCCGCCAGGAGCAGCTGTTTGCCAGGAACTCTGTGGAACTCCTATTCGTACTTCATGAGGCGAGCGTAGGAACCCTAAACTCTTAAAAACAAATCACCTAGGTTTTTTTTTTTTTAGATAATAAAGCTTGTGATCCGCTGTACGTTTCACTCATTATTCATATATGAAAGAGAGAGAGAAATAGAGAGAGAGAGCAAACGTCTTTATTGGTTATATTGCATTCGCTAAGTTGACTCGAAGTCATGTGTAGGAATCATGAGAATTTCCACAACCGTATTTCCGAGAGCTTTCTTCATTGTTTTACCTGTGCCACAGCTTTCTGGTTTATCAAAATGAATCCGCCTGAAACGGTATTGCCTAAACGGGGTGCTGAAGGTGCACATAGGTAATGTTTCTCGGTCCCGGCGGAACCTTGTGGTAAAACCCACGTTGGCGTGTCAAAAAAATCCCGCTCCAGGTGCTTCGATGTCTTTTCTTGTCAATTCGTATAATGCTCGAGCTTCAGGCTTTCATCGGCGAATCAGGGACCCACGCAGAGTCAAAGTTTGCTGTCTTAATTCTTATAAATGACCGCAAGAGAACAGCGAAGTCTCGAACGAGTTGGTATCACCGAGATCTTATCAGATCACCACTCAGGATGGGCGTATTTTCAGCAGAAAGAGACAACATCTACTCGCAACCTCGAGCCGTACGCTTCCATACTCTTGACAATTCAAGACTGAGGGCCTTAACAAACTTATCTGAGGTTTCAATTTCACTTGAGGCATGGCACAAAAAAAAAAAAATAATATATATATATATATATATATATATATATATATAATATATATATATATATATATATATATATATATATATATATATATATATATATAATATATATATATATATTTAACGAAGTGAAAAACTCACGGTGAAAAACAACAAACAGCGGAAGTTTAATCGACAGTTTCGCCGAGAGACTCGGCTTCGTCAGGATAAGCAAAGAGTGTCTGATCGGCCTTACAGGCAAGAAGAGATCGAAGGGCGTCTGAATGGCACCGCGTACCGAAGGTTTAATGCTGCTTCTTGGGCGAGTTGGTGCCGAAACTTTAAGAACGTGGTTGCGCTTTTAGACACGGACGAGAAGGGAGAAGAGGACGGTTACCTTTCAACTCCTCCCATTTGAAACTCGTTAAGAGAGGAATTGTAAATTTGTGCTTTATGAACGCCCTAAGAAAGTCGTGTCAGCATGCGATGCCTTCAGGCCTGAAGGAACAGTCGGAACGCCTGATGGCGGCCGGTTTCTCGGAGTCTCTAATGGTACATGTTGCCGATATGGGTTTAAAGAAGCTACGAGTGGATGACAGTGCCGATCAAGACACAGCCCGAAAGAAACAAAAAGTGGCGGTTATGCCCAAACATGACTAAAACTACACTCTAAAAAAAAGGGGGTGTAGGCGTTACACCCCTTGTCCCATATACGACACCCCGAAACTTCAGTTGGATGTACAGCGCACTGACGTTGCACCGACGCTACCAAATTTCACGAGCGGCTTGATAGCCGAGTTGTACAACTCATTAAAATAGTTAATGTAAGTGTGACTGACTGCAAAAAAAGTTATCGGGGTTTTCTAGGCTCAACTGCAAAACCTGTGTGTATTTTGTCTGTAAACTTTGATACGTACTTTAGCTGTTTAATAAGTTATATCGCACCGTCATCAAACCTCTCGCAAAAGGTGGGGCAGTCAGTTCGACGTCAGCGCGCTGTACGTCGAACTGAAGTTTTGGGGTGTCGTATATGGGACAAGGGGTGTAACGTCTACTCCCCCTTTTTTTTTAGAGTGTACACACAATCATAACAAGGGAGAAAACCGCGTTAACGCTAAGGTTTTGTTTTGTTTTTTCTCGCCACCGGAAAAGTTTTTTTTTAAGATGTGCAGACTGACGAACCCCTTCCGCAAACGCCCGGTGGGATGCCTAAAGTAGCATCGCAGGCCGGTTGTAACATGGACAGAAGGAGTTGTCTATCAGATGCCGCTGACGAGTAGCAGTAAATGCGTGGGACAGACAGGAAGATGTGTCAACGATAGATTACTCGAACACAACTAAAAAATGACAGCATCTCCACGTGGTGAATGATGTTGATTGGGGCGAAGCTCGGGTGGTGCTGATGATACTGATTTTGGTCATAGGTAGTGCTGATGGTGCTGATTTGTTTTTTTGACGCTGTGCAGCAGCTTCTCGCGCCCTGGTCTCCGGAGCAACTTGCTGTCTGCGTAGACGCTGAGGCGCTGCATGCCGAGCTTTTCGATCGTTTTCATTCATGTCAGTAGGAGAATGTGTGGTTTTCTTCTTTTTCTTTTTTAAGAAGACAGATGGGATGGCATCTCAGAACCCCCTACTCTTTTTTTCTTCTTTTTCTTTTTTCATAATTTTTTTCATCTTTTTCTTCATTTTTTTGCCTTACACGAGCACGTGAGCACATGACCTCACGAGCAGGACCACGAGCACCCGACGCCGGACGGCGGACGGACATAAGGACATGGTTAGCCCCTAAGGAGCTTCGCCCCTAAAAGTGAGTGGGCAAAGGGATGGCAATTTGTCGATGCACTGTCATGACTCTGGATGCAAACCTGAGTTCGAGTCATGCACGATCATCAGCTAGACACAAGGATAAAACGGTACGGGAAATCATAGAGGCAGACCTGATAAAAAAAAGTTACTGGGATCGGTGCGTCAGCGTGGCTTCCATTGATATGGCGGACTAAGAGACCTACTTCTTGTGAACAGCGGCAGGCCCGGGTATTGGTAGTGACGCGTTAAAGCGACCACGTTCGCATGCAGAGTACCAAATTGATTCGCTCTCATTCGTTATCCACGCCGTGAGGTGGCGCAGTATGACAGGAAAGGCACGCGAAGCACACGATCGTGCCAAAGAGTTCGCTTTTGCACCATCCAAACACCTATCCTCAATACATAAAAAAAAAAAAAAGAAAGAACCCTGGGTGGCTTTGTTGACTAAGCGATTGGCTCAGAATCTTGAGGTGGTGAATCTTGCCGGCGATTGACTGAAGTCTTTTTTTTTTTTTTTTTATCGTTCCGTATAGGCGTAATGCTTTTCGGTTGTGGTTTTTCATTACATCAAAACGAGAAAACGACGCAAAGTGACGACGGACCGGAGAAAGACACATATATACAGACCAGGTGCTGGGTAGATATGCTGTGTATCTAGTCTTCTTCTGGTCCGTCGTTATTTTGCGCTGTTTTCTCGTTTCAATACATCACCAACTCGCCTGGATTTCTACGCTTCTACAATTCTTTTCGTTACAGCCGGCTATTACAGTAAAACATTACAGAACTCCGTGGAAATTAGCTGATAAAACGTATTCTGCGTTAATATCAGGGACATCATATATAGCAGCTATAGGGTCAACAGTCGCAATGAAGGCCACTAAAGTACTAGAATATCATGGGTAGATACTGCGTATCTAGTCTTGAAGGCCCAAACAATGTGTAATCGCTGGGGCCACATGTCGTGAACTGTTTAGCGTAAAGCGTTAACCTGTGGAGTCAAAAACAAAAATAGCTTCAAACGAAAGGATGTCAAAACGATGCTAAACCTTTTAATCTTCTATTACATCTTCTGCTATAGACCTTTTCTGTGTACTCTCGTCCCCAGCCACCTAATAGGCGTATCCGGTATGGGCGACGAAAAAATAATCCAACGTTTCAACCTGCAAATAGTAAAAAAATAAAGGGGAGGCAAAATGAGAAAGTGTGACGGTTTTTACGCTTATATCCTAAATGTCCTCTATTGGCTTGGCAAAGGCAAAACAATGTTTTCGCCCATACTGGAAGTGACGTCAATTCAAAATGGCGGCGCACTTGCAGAAAAGGTCTATAGCAACCCCGATCCTCGCTCTCCTTCGCACGCTCCTGAACTATGTCTCCAAGGCTGGCTTATAGAGCCTCGAAGTCACCTGCACACTCCTTGTCCCCCCTATATTCCTTTTATGCGGTTCCAAATAAACATCGCTCGCATTAAGGACTATAAGTTACCCGTCTCGAAGGAAGCTTCTTTTCCTGCAATACTCGTAGGAAACGCGTTACAGGGAACGTCGCTACTCGGTGTAAAGCCGTGGTCTGCTTATAGTCAGACGGAGTTCTCTGCAGAGCTCTCTGCAGACATTATCTGCGGACAAGACGCGCCTCAAGCCCGATGGAAGCATGCTTGCTTCATACGTACAGTATGTATACTTCGAACATATCTGCATGTAGGCATGTGTGTGTGTGACCAAAGTGACGGAACGTACATACGAGGACGTCTCAGACGCTGTCCGCAGGCTGTCTTTTCTGGGATGCATTGGCAGCGTGATCACACTAACGGGTTCGCACACGTTCCGGGGTGCGGATACTATAGTGCAGGATTGGCCCGCAGCGTGGCGGTGCGAACCGGAAGTGGGCGCAGCATGGAGTTGCCAGCACCTCGGCCGAAGCACATCTTCGCCGCGGCCTCTTCGAGCGTGGATATATACGCCACAGCCGCGTCTTGGACGAGCCTATAGACTCGGGGCGAGGAAAAAAAAAGGCCACCGCCTCGTATCGTTCATATTTCATGGCTGCTCGTTGAAGTGGGCCGGACGGCAATACATTACAGCGCCAATTAACGAAACCATTATCGAGTAATTAGTGGCTCGGATCCAACAAAGCCTCTTAGTTGTTGTTATTGTTTTGTTTTTCTCAGCTCTCAGGCTACACCCCCTGCTCAATCTCGTCTCGCGCACACGTTGCGCGCTGCTCTGTACTCTCCTTCCTTCTCGATTGTTTTTGTGTTTTTTTTTGTTTTTGTTTTTTTGTTTTTATAGCGGGCTATTTAGCGGTTCTCATCATATAGACGCATAGCTCCCACGGCCCACGGGCTTGTTTCGGGAGATGGCCAGCCGCATGGCGAGACTGCGGCCACGCGGCGGATACGAGATTCGAGTCTGACAACGCTGGGCATGATGGCTGACCACCCCGTTCAAGGTTGTAAAGGGGGAGAGAGAGAATGATGGCTGCTATTGTGCGCACGGCTTGTTTCTTTGTTTCTTTTCCCCGCTAAGTGTTTTTTCCTCGAGGAGGGTGGATATGTTGTCGGACCGATGATAAAGTCTTTGAGGCTGAACCCGCCGCGCGATGCAGCGCTCGCTCAAAGATGGCGTCGACAGTTGGAAGCGTGAAAAGGCGCGAGAGACGAGGAGAGACTCATGGCGGGCCGCTCACTTCTCACGGGGGTGCTCGCGCTCGTCGTTATTGAGACGTGATGGATGGTGAGTTGTGGGGAGAAGCCGTAATTCCGGCCCGGGAACGCCAATTATACGGCCGCTGTGAGGGTGCAGTGTTGCCCCGGACAAGCCCCCGCTGTGGCGGCCTGGGCCGAGCAAGATGGCCGCGGCCTGTTTTGGTTTTCAAATGAGCCCAGTTCGGTAGCACTCCACGGCACGCTCGGTCGCCGACAACGGTGTGGGAAAGGCGGCCTGGAATGGTAATGCAGACGTCATGAATATGCTCGACTTCTTCCCTCCACCGCTCCATTTTGCTTCGGGCCACGGACCTCAACGTCGGCGCGGCCTCCCTTTTTTAATGGATTTATTCGACTTCCAATTAAAATTTGTCAGCGGTTATCGTGAAACGCCGAGTCGGCGATGTATCAAGATGAATGTGGCGGAGATTGCGTGTGTGTGCGCCGCACAGGTCGGGAGCTGATACAAAGCCGCGAAAGCTCCTTTTTAAGTCTCAGCATGAGCACGTTTCCTCTTTTCTTTTCTTTTTTTTTCAAATCCTTGATTGGAAGGTGTACTAGACGACGCAGCTTTCGCGAACTTTCTTCGCTACTTGGCTACTGCGCGGAAGCACGGAGAAAATGAGTGGAGAAGAAAATGTGTGCGAAGGACCGAGGAGCATTTCGGGCTCGATAAAGAGTCGCTGCTTCTGAAATCGGTAGTCCATGGGTAATTTGCAATTACGAGGCCATCGAGTAAAAAGGGCTAGGTACTTGCGAAACCGTCTTTGGCGTATTTATCAGGCAGGAAAGAAATGGATTTTTTTCTTGTTTATCTTGAATATACCCTTAGATTAGAAGAACATGTGAGAAGGTATTCGAATCGTTTTCATCGTCGTTCATGGAGCGTTTGAGCACCAAGTGTAGGCAGTGGCGAATTCAGGGAGAGGGGAGGGGGGGGTTAAACTTAAGATACACTGAACCCCCCCCCCCCCCCCCCTCTCTGGAAATACCTGCGTCCGCCCCTGCGTGTAGGTGTCCGAACATGGCGGCACGTCAGTAATCTGAGGATGTTTCTAGGAGACGTGGCACTGACGGTGCAAACGAGGCAAATCAGTAGAAAAAGTACACATGTCCAGTGAATACTCCCTAGAGGGAGTACGTTTTTTTATGGGGAGTAATTTGCCGAACGCCGTGGCCGGCGCGTGTGTTGCTTCTTGCCACACGTTGACGGCAAGCTTTCATTGTATTCAGTTCCTATTGTGAACCGTTCAGTTGCCGGGGAATGTATCAGTTCCCTTGGCCACAGATCGTGGCGATGTCCGCGCACGAATACCCCCTATGATAATATTTTGGTCTCCTAGAAACGTCCTTAGATTGCTCGTGCACGCCCTGCCTCCCGCTGGGCGCGCACAAGCACGCGCGCGTGCCGTCACCTGCTTCCGCTGCCAAAGGTCGTCCCACGACGCCGGACTTGTTTACGCGCGTTCATTCACCGCCTGCTCCAATTAGGTCCTTCATCTCGTCAGCTGCTCACGCACTAGAGCCGTCGCCATTCTGGTCCTTTCTTTGTTTTGTTGCAGGGTTGCCAGGTGTCCACCTGTTTCCGCCCCGACTCCTACACTTTCCGGTCAAGGCTTGTTCCTCATAAGCGTGCGCGCGTGGTCTCGCATCCCTCGAATTACGGCAGGTGTCGTCGTCTGCTAACCTTTTTTTTTTTTCTTTTTCTCTCTCGTCTGCTTTGAAGATTTTGTCTGCCTAAGAGGAGGGCGGTACGCCAGCGCCCGTATACGCTCCCTTCTCGGGGACACGCCAGCAAGACCACGAGCAACGCCACCTATATCCTCGTTTCCGGAGAGGACAGTAAGGACGCTACTGTAATTAAATTACTTTTTGCTGTGATGAGGAATGTAATGAATTACCTTTGTACGCTGGTTATTTAGTAATGTAATGAATTACTTGAGGCAGTAATCTTGGGAAATTACTTATTACTTTCGTAATTACTTTTATTCCGAGGCCCATCTGAGAACAAAGTCTGCGACGCGGGAGTCGAGAGCGAGGGTAACACACAAAGACGGGTTCGAAAGGCGAAGCGGCCGAAGAAAAGCTTTCGAGTGATGACATATAGCTAGAAGGGCCGCGGTTCACCAAACTCCAGTCAAGGTGGATTCACGGAGAAAGTAATCGGGAATCGTTCCAGGCTACAAGTGGAGGGCACGTCACTACGAAGACAAACATATTTTAAAACCTGCGACGAGGAGTCAGGAGTTAACTTTAAATCTCTTTCCAAGGATGCAGAACTTCGGGTTGCCTTGTCCTCCGTAGGTAAGGTGCTTTTCGTATGCTTCGTTCACCCTTGAGCTGACAGTGCGATGGAAGCTGCCCCCGCCAATACCCACGCGCAGAGAGCAAAGTCAGGTGGTGGAAGGGAGGCGGTTGACTTTTCCGACAAGCGCGTTGCTATACCACCGCACTATCAGCTTAGGATTGAACGGAATATAGTCGGAAACGGTGAAAAGCGAGCTAAAGCATTCTCACCTTGGGAAGTTATGTCAAGGAAAAGCAAACGCGAACATATAGCCGCTTGTTCGTTGGGGAAGGACACATTCCTGCAGGCGCCCGCCACCCCTTCTATTCTCCGTTGGCGTCCCCCCCCCCCCCCCCCCCCTCCAACATAAAACAAAACATCTGTTGTTTTTTTGCGTGACAACGCGCGATAAATCGCGCTCTTTTGTTGTTATGAAACAATGCTCCTCTAGAAGAATGTCCGTGAATGCGTCGACCAGTGCTCTTCGGAGATAACGGTTCGACTGCGTCCGAATCAAAAGGCAGACGTTTTAGGCATTTTCTCATCTTTGCGCAAAATAGATTCGTTCGACTTTACGTAAAAACGAGCTGCCATGGCCCAACCAACAAGTGGACGGCTTCTTCAAATTTAGGAGGACGCAATCGCGTCAGCCATTAACCGATCAACTTCACATTTGAATGAGCAGCGAAACCGGTGAGCTGTCTGTTTCAGTCATACCTTAAAGGGGCTAGGAGACGAAAATTAAACGGATAGAATATTCTTGAAATGCAATGCTCATGAACAAAGTATCGCGGTTTTTAGAGCTCTAGTAAGTGCAATAATCAGTTTACAATTTGTAAACCACTCACGCAACTCGGCAAACCCAACGCTATTCTCGCTCTCGCCCCTTCTCTTTGCCCTTCCAACCTGCATGCTCCTGCGAGATTGCCCCGGACGACGGCGACCACGGCGGGTTCGTCCGTGACTCGCCGTCGCTGGTGCTGGTCGCAGTGGGTCGCAGTCAAAATGAACAACCTCCAACATGTCTCGATAGCAATCACTTTCATCGCTGCTGAGATCAGTGTCGAAGACTTGGACGAAGCGAGCGATGCCGTAGACGTAATCGTCACGGACCGCATGCTCGAAACGCGGGAGGGAAACGAGGACGCTGACGCTCGAGACGTCAAGAGAGCCAAGTCTGCGAGTGCGTGCAAGGGGACGCCACGCGGTTGGCTGATGACGTCACGCGCCTTCCAACCACGGCGGCCAAATTTCTAAAGGGGCGGATCCGAGGCCCCCGCATAGAAATCGATTTATCCGCCAAACTATCGCGCCATTTTGAAAACAAATTTAGCAGGATTAGAGGAACATACAAATGGGTCCTATCGGTGTAGTTATCTCATTTTATTTTTCGGCGTGTCCTAACCCCCATTATGTTGAACACTTCCCTCGTCGCGGGCACGAATTAATGCCCGAATTTTATTTTGGAAGTAATTTCATTACTTTTTAAAAGTAATTGTAATGTAACGTAATTACTTTTCGTCTGCGGTAGTTTGTAATGTCATTGAATTATTGCGTTTTTTTTTAGCAAATTTAACTAGTACTGTAATTGAATTACTTTCGAAAAGTAATTTTGCCGTTTCTGCTCGTTTTCATCTCAAGGAACGAGGAAGTTGTGCGTATTGGTCCTACACGTCTCGCAAGGGAGCCGTTACTAGATTTGGTTGTTGGAGGGAGAAGCCATGTTTTTGGCGTTCAAAACGCGTACGTACGTCTTGGTGAGATAACGCATATCTAATTTAAAATGCGCCTACACATATCTTAATTCTCTACATAAAGGGGAACATTAGTAACTCTCCGCGAGAAGCCGGACTACTTTTACTACGGACGGTTCTTGAGGCAAAAGCGATCCACGCTGCGCCGCACCTTGCGTCGGCATCGCGGCCAGCGCGTTTTTGCAGCGCCTCTCAACGCGTGCGACGCTATGCAAGCGTCGTCGTACCGCCAACGAACGCGTCTATCGCTACGCGGTCTCTCTCGTCGATCTCCGGTGTGTCATGTATATGCTTGGGGCGGGCCCGGGGGCCCACTAACAATGACGTCATCCGCGTGTCATCTCTTCTATAGGTGGTGTATACAGTATACAGCTAAGTTTGTTACGCGTTGCGACGAATCTTCAACAGCGTGAAATGCCATTGAACGTTAGAAACAATTGCTTGGTGGAATTATGCGTACTCAGAAACAAATGGCCGACGCTACCTTCAATCAGCCTTAGAGAGAAGCCAATGATTGAAGCGAGCGGTCAAGTATTGGCTTCAAAATGCTCTTGCCCTATTTTTTATCCGTTACGTTCAGAACCTGCGGCGGTGCGTTGGCGCAAGTGAGCGTCCTGCAGATGCTATGCGGACCGCAAGTTCGTCTGCTTCTCGCGCAGGGGTTGCGGTGACATCAGAACGTCGAGCTTTGATTGGCTCTTATTGGAAGGATAGTGGGTATAGACCTCAATGCTAGGTGCCTTGAGGTCTGCCCACTATTCTTCCAATCGAACCAATCAGAGCGCGGCGTTCTGACGTCACCACAACCCATGCAAAAGAAGCAGACGACTTTGGTCTCCGTATAGCCTTCTATACGGAGAAGCGATGGAAGGACTACCCAATGTCCTCCTACCGCGCTGACGGACGTTGATAAATGCACAATCACGCGATGCGTCGGTTGCGTCCAGAGCGACCTGGTCAACACGTTGATACGACAGTAACGACTAAGTCACGGGGACAACTGTTCGCGCCACACACATAAAAAACAATGCAAGGCGCACCTATCTTCTTTTTTTCATTTTGAGTTATTGTTTTGCCTGTATTCCTGTCGTAGCTGCCGTTTGCGGCACTGTGGACGTAACTTCCTTCGCTTTATTTCGGTAACCATCGCGCCAACTGCCGACAACGTGCAATCATGGAAGCCGCACAAGACAAACAAGAGATCGCGAAAAAACCCGTTCCGGCCAGTTCAGCGTTTTCCCGCTAGGTGCCGCCCGTTTAGCTCGAGTCGCGAATAGGCTATAAGCACAGCGACGTGCGAGCCCTTCGGGGAGGTATTACCACCAAACAGTTATTAATGAAGACCCGAGCGCAACACGCTCTGCTTCGTCAACATCATCTGTCCCGTGCACGAGGCTGCTGTTATCAGCGTCGGCACTCACCGGGCGCTTGGGGGGCGCGGCTATGCAAAGCCTCGCCTGGGGGGGGGGGGGGGGGGGGGGGGGGGTAGTTGTGCAAAGCTTCGCCTCGGGGGGAGACATAGTGCAGTGTGGCTGGTCGAGCGGGATGAATGATGACGGAAGGGGCAGCGCAGCGGCTAGCCACCGTGTAATTTCTCGAAAGTCGCCTCCGAGGGTCCAGTCGGAAGAGGTCGCAGACGGCCATTTATAAAAAGAAAAGATATTTGGGACGTGTACGAAGAAAGGACGGCCGAAGTGAATTTTTGAGTTCAGGAGACACCACCCCAAGGGGTATGCGGGCCACGTCTCGTGGAGCAGCTATATGTGCATGCCTGGAATAATAGACGGCGGCGCGAACGAGGGTCCCCGATATGTATATACTGCGGGATGCATTCTTTGTCGTGTTCGTCGTCAGGATAGCGGGCCGCTTGGGTTAGTCGCGTGTTTCACACACGGACAAGCATTATTGTGTGAGCGCGCGAGGCACTTGCCTCGAGCGAGTGTTGGAAGAACAAAGTGGCGTCTTGATAGTTAATTTTATTGCATGTATGCGGCATCATTTGCGTCCATTGGCCGCAAGGGGCAAGCGTCTATGCACTTGTCGTATACTTCGCATTGTCCGCCGATCACTCTACCTTTCGTTTTGTTGCCTCGGCTATGTTAGGCTATATACTATGCCGAAAAAAAGATTGGCAGCGATCTTTAAATTTTTGTAATGCATGGAATTCATTATAGGGAATTTCTGTGTCACGTGACGTGTATTTTCCCGTTATATTTAGCGCAGAAACTGAATGGTTGTATAGGTCATGTGATGTCAGGTCACGTGACGTTGATTTCCGTCGCTAAATTTAGTGGGTAACTGTATCGGTGTATGGGTCATGTGACGTCAATTTCCCATAAAAATGTTGCGGGGAAACTGAAATGATATTTTGGCCACAACAC
Source organism: Ixodes persulcatus (assembly GCA_013358835.2). NCBI lineage: Eukaryota > Metazoa > Arthropoda > Arachnida > Ixodida > Ixodidae > Ixodes > Ixodes persulcatus. Next base: position 298,672 of record JABSTQ010009212.1, on the reverse strand, counting down.
GTGAATTTTCCCTCTAAATTTAGCGGGGAAACTGAGCTGACGTATAAGGTCACGTGCCGCAAATATCCCCAACCTGTATAGGTCACGTAACGTCACGTGACACCACTTTCCCCGCTAAATTTGGCGGAAAATACACAGACGGACGGACGGACAAATTTTCGGGATCGGGGGAAGCGTTAAAGAGCATTTCATGCTTTAAAACTTGTATTCCCATTCCAGAGTTCTTGTTCGCGAGCCCGTATTAAAGAGGAGATCAGTCAACAAACTCGACTCGAACAGAAAGTACATGTGCGCCATTTATAGTCGGCGTCGCGCCAGTCATAGATCGTCGTGCACTCTCAGCACGTTATTCGTGCTGAGAGTGCACAGCATGACGACTGTTATTCGCAGCTTACACGGCCTATAGGGGACGCACTATAGTTCCTATCAAAATGACTGTCATCTGGATGAATAGCGGTACGAGGTTGAGTCCGCGACGCGTAATTCTATAGCTGGTGAAATACGAGCGATACAAGAGAGTTATGGTGTAAGCAAGCGCCTTCATTCTGAAGCAGATCATTTGTTTCAGTGTACAACGTTGTCCAAGCTGAATGCTGTCGCAAGCAGGGGGTTTGGTCTCGCAGATCGTTGGCACGCGTTTTCGCGCAAACGAAACCCATGGATGAAGCCACGCGCTTGAATTAGTATAGCTTTGACAGCGTTGTAAGTACGAAGCGGTTACCACCATCGCTAAAAGTTGCGAATAGTTCGTTTCGTTTAAGGCCACGGAACCGATAAAGCGTCAAAAGCACGACACGTCATAGCGTTCGTCTTTCTTCCGTACGTGTTCTATAATTGGCCAAGTCAATCGAGTGAAAATTAATGCCCCATGTCTGGCGCTCTTTGTACGTCTGCGATCTGACTTTGATGGAGCATGTGACTGCGATCTGACCGATGACGGAACAAAGCATACGTTGCGACACTAGCGAACGGGAGTTCCCATATTCCTTTCACGTATACGCTAATATATCCTTTCCGATTCCGCGGTTGCTTGGGCGCGCACTCTGAGCATGCATTCACGTTCGGCGTGAACTCGGGGCTCGGCTCGTACCGGAAACGAGTACTGCGTCAGGGTTCGGCGAGGACTCGGGTCCAATCGTATGCTTCTTGCCCAATGGATGGATGGATGGATGGAACAGTCAGATACACCCTAAGAAAGACAGCGCGAGGGGGAAAAGGGCGGGAACTATAGGGAAGTTCACGAGAGAAGCGACCTCTTTTCCACAACGGCTTTTTTCGTGCTCGCCCTTCTCGCCCCTCGCACTGTTTTTCTTAGGTTGTGTCCAACGTTACTGGGTTGTATCTGACTATAACGGCCGCACCTTTAATAACGGGCGTTAGCTTGCGCCACCTCGCCCAGAAACGCAAAAGAACCAAAAGTATGATTCCTTCCCTCGGCCTTTATGAGGCATTTTTGTTTGAAATGGAGACCGCCAATGTTGCTTGATGGGGCTTTTTGAAAAAGGTATTAGCGGCGAGATGTTTTGGTGGCGCCCTCCTGTGGTTCCCCCTTGTGACGTCATTACCTTGCAAACAACAAGTTCGATGGTGTTTGTTATTAGCATGGTGGAAGCTTGAAATCAATGCGCTCTCAAAGGAACACTGCCAACACCGTCAAAATTAAAGTTCTTTCATTCCTCTTATTTCCGTCGATGATAAATCCCCTTTCCGACGTCATAGTCAGCGTTCGGCCAATCGTGGAAGGCCGACCACAGCGACGCTTTCGGTCGCACACGGGGCTAATATTCCGGTCATTCTGGGAAGAAATATAAAGCTCGCCAGACGGCGCCAGTGGAGCGTACGCTCTGGTACGTTGTAAAGCCCCTTCATGTTTCAAAAGTAGCGCAAGGTGCGTCGATGCACGAGGCACGTGCAACGTGCAGCCCTTGGGAAGATCATGGCGGCACAGCGCAGCACTGAGCTAGATTTCAGACGCCATATTCTTCCCAGAAGTGGCGCGCGGCACGTGTCTCGAGAATTCCCACCACAATGAATTGCGCCACTTTTCCCAGGATAGAGGGGCCGTAGTACGTTGAGAGAGGCTTCATCTCAAACCACGGGGAGCGTTTCCTTCCTAATGGCGGACACTTCCTGTGCAGATTGGGTAGTCATATGTACGCATGCGCGAGTTGCCGCACGGGGCGGAGGAGAGCGGTCGGCGAGGCTGAGCAAAAGCTGGAGACGCTTTTAGACGATCGGCGCTTTCGGATTCCCCTCGCAGCTTGTATTGCAAACGCGGCTCATAATTTAGAGGCCGTAGATCTTCCGGTGTCCATCTATACAAAAATATCGGCGAATTTTTTTTTCTCGTTTTTACAGCGGAGCTGTTAAGGGCAAGGTTCCCCAGGATCGTGTCTGTGTATGTCGACACAAACCTACCTGGACAGCTACCGCCATCTATAAGCGACGGTGGCAAGCACACAACCAGTATGGTTTCCGCCGTCGCTCGTAGATGGCGGCAACCTTTCCAGTTATAATAGAAGAATGGATAGTTGGGCGCGTTGGTAGGAATTCATCGTAGGAAACAGCGCGAAAAACAGACGACCGAAGAAGAAGAAGCACACAGTGTATCGAGTACAGCTCCGCTGGTCTTCCTTCTTCACGAGAGTGGAAAGGCTGAACGATTATATATATATATATATATATATATATATATATATATATATATATATATATATATATATATATATATATATATATATATATATATGTATTGTGAACGAAGAGGGGAGAAGGTGATTCTTGAATTTATTGCATTAAAGTTAGGGAAAGGGAAAGGCAAAGAGAGCTGGCGAAAAATTGGGCCAGGAGCGGGGATTGAACCGGCAACCTTCGCGAAGGTTGCGGGTTCAATCCCCGCTCCTGGCCCAATTTTTCGCCAGCTCTCTTTCCCTTTCCCTTTCCCTAACTTTAATGCAATAAATTCAAGAATCACCTTCTCCCCTCTTCGTTCACAATATTACTACGGCTGCACTTGTTAATCTTCACTCATTCCCAATATATATATATATATATATATATATATATATATATATATATATATATATATATATAATATATCGGTGAAATATGTCGCTAAAAACTAAAAGTTAAAGCGGGGAAGGATTCGACAAAAGACAGTCCTAAAGCTGGAACGTAAACTTTACAGAAATCGGCGTTGTTATTGTTTTTGTTTATTTTCGGTTTTAACCGATTTTGTATTCTTGACACCAGCGATTGTTTATTGGTGTTTTTCGGGATTTCGAACCAATATTTATTTATTTATTTATTACTGACATCGACAGATGTTTATCGGCGTTTCTCGGTTAAAAGCGATAAGACTACGACCTATATACGAGTCGTAAACTACGTCAACCCGATCGAGCATTTGGAAACACCTTGTAATCGATAGTCGATAGACTACGTCGGGCGTCATGTCGGGCACCCTCGACGACAGGAGTCGTCTCACTCTCGCGAGAAGGCGCGAGACAGGGAGAACTTGAAAGCCGAGTGGAGGAGGACGGGTGCTCCCTCTCGGCGCCTCATCAAATATCCAAGCAACGGCGGCTCGTGACGTCATTGCTCCTCCAGTGTGCGGGGTCAATAATAAATGAACGCCATTACGAAACCGGCGCTTCGGAGCAAGCGAAGAACACTCGTCAGCACGCGAAGCTCTAACTCCAGAAAACACCTGGCCAAACTCCCCTGAAGCAGCATTTTGGCCTTCCCGATTTGTTCGTCTGCCTGGGATGTCTTTCTTCTTTTTTTTTCTCTCACCCGTCTTACTTTAATTATTATTATTCTGACTTTTTTTTTATTTTTCTTATTTTGATGTCTCGCTCTGTTTCGTGACAGAGGAAAAAGAAAATCACGAAAACGAAAGCCTTCATTTTTTTTTTTTTTGTCTCGGTGCGTCTATTTGAGTGGGATATTATTAAAAAAATGGGGGAGGGGGAAAGGGGCTGGGATTTACACGAGCACCGGTCCTTGTTTTTTTATTGGCTGATAATAGAATGGTAGGAGGGGCACATTTCCAGGGATCAATAATGGCGTGCGATCGTGCTTTAAAACTTACCGGCGGCGAAATTCGACACGTGCGACGACACGACATTCCTCCTCCAGTCACATCTACACGGATGCATCCACAACTCATACTAGCTCTTCTATTGGCTTTGTGATTCCCTCACTCATCCATACAAATGGTTATAAGCTTTCACATCGAATGTCTTCAACTGCTGCTGAACTTGTAGCAATTCGTGAAGCGTTAAGATTTATTATTGCAACGCCTCCTCATTCCTGGACGATAATAACAGACTCTAAGTTATCGCCGCAGTCCCTCGACTGCCCAAGCAAGAACAGCCCTTATAAGCAACTGTTATTACAAATACTTCAACTCTATTACGACGGAGTGTGTCAAGGCCACTCGATGTGCTTCCAGTGGATACCCAGCCATTGTGGAATTCCGGGCAACGAAATAGCTGATGCTGTTGCAAACCGAGCCCAAACATCCACTCAGCTAATGCAAGCCCCATTTACCAGAACGGACAACAGAAGCGTGGTGAACACTCTCGGAAAAAGAACCGCCGCACGTCTCTGGGAAGATGCCGCTGAAAAGAGTACATCGCTACGAATCGTTGACCCACACTTAACATTTCGTGCACCTCCAGGTCTTAAACGGCGACGTGAGGCTATGCTTCATAGGATACGCCTGAAAGTTGCATATACTAAACGTTACCTATCCTGCATTAGGCAAATCGACTCTCCAAATTGCACCGCATGTGGCATATTTACTGAGGATTTAAAACATATAATGACAGAGTAAAACTACGAAGATGAACGACTTCAAATGCACGCACAGCTCAACTTATCCCCTGGAACTTCCCTCACCATGAAAATGATACTGTACTTTGTCTTATCCTACGATGGACTAAAAGCCAAAGCCACGGGCCGCCAAGTCCAATCACGTTCCACACTATACTATGACACGCTTAACATTGATTAGGGGGGGGGGGGGGGGGACGAATAATGCTCGAATCCAAAAGCGCCGCATCATTTCTATAGCTTCGACGCTGCAAAGAGCCTATATGTCGTGGCTTTCTTTGCGATGTAAAATTGTGGAGTCACTCAGTGCTCTTCGATTCGAACCACTGTCCACCCGTCCCGTCATCGGTGATCCGAGACGCGGGTACCGATTCGTGCATCGAAGCAAAATACCGCACAATTCCTAAGTGGCTCGTGATTAGATCTGGCGGTCCGTAGCTTTTGCCCTTAGTCCATCGTAGGGTGAGACACGAAGTATAGGTCCCTGGGAAAATGAGGCTTTTGCCGCAAGAGCCCCGAACGCCCTCGTCGGGTTCCTGTCAGAGACAGGCCTGGACAAGAGACTTTAAAACTGCACAACTTCTAATCTTCCTACTATATTTTTGTGTGTGATACTTTATTTCTTTCTTTAACTGTTGTATCCCTCATTCCCCCTCCCTACTCAAAGTAGCCAGTCAGGAGATGTCACCCGGCTAATTTTCCTGACTTCTTTTTTCCTGTCAATAAAAAAAAAAAGCCTTCATTTTTTTTTTTTTTTTTTGTCTCGGGGCGTTTATTTGAGTATGATATTATTAAAAAAAATGGGGGAGAGGGAAAGGGGCTGGGATTTACACGAGCACCGGTCCTTGTTTTTTTTTTTTTTTTTTTTTTTATTGGCGGATAATATAATGGTAGGAGGGGCACATATCCAGGGTTCAACAATGGCGTGTGATCGTGCGTTAAAACTTACCGGCGGCGAAATTCGACACGCGCTCAAAGTTGTCCGCTCAGAAACTTACGCGGAATGAAGTCCAATCGCCGCCATATACACTTTAAAAGACCTGTATACAGTCACCGACGCCTTAATAAAAGGAGGGGCGACGCCTATAGGTGTTATTCTCAGGCTTCCTACCTCGTGATTGGTTCTTGGGCGCATCCTTAGCGAAAGGCTTCTTGCGCAGGAGATGTGCGGTGACGTCAGAACGACGCCGAGTTTTGATTGGCTTTGATTGGAAGGATAGTGGGTAGACCTCAATGCTAGATGCCTTGAGGTCTACACACTATTTTGTTCAATCAGCCAATAAGAGCTCGGCGTTCTGACATCATTGCAACCTCTGTGCAAGAAGCAGACGAACTTGCGCCCCGCATACTCTTCATCATTCGCTGGCGTCCTTCCATTCTCCACCGTGATTAGCTGTCACGGTGATCTGCGGGAAAGTAAACTATATACTCACTGACAGCCCAAGAAAAGCAGACAGCTTAAGAACCGCAGGACACAGTCTCCGCCAATATAAAAGGCCCAACCGACGAGGCTGTTTTCAAGCGTCAGTGCCGGATTCGCTTCGGTCAAGACTCAAGCGTGACCATCGCTTGGGGTAAAGAAATACATAAAAACCTCTTCTATTCTCCGTCCAAAAAAAAAAAAAAAAATGAAAGGTCTCCGTGTGTTTAAGCCAATACCAAGTAGAAGACAAAACCTGCGTCATCACTAACAGATCTGCGCAGAGCCGCCCAGTTCGCGTCAGCGTCGCCGCCGACGCGTCTTGCAAGCGTCTCACAATGAGCGCGACGATAGCAGAAGTCGGCGCCAGTTGACGCGCGCGTCTACCGCTTTGCGGCAGAATCTCGTCGAGCTTCGAGCGTGTTTGCCGCTTGGGGCGGGTCGGGAATCGACTACTACGATGACGTCACGGACAGGCCTTGACTTCTAGGTGGTATTGGCTCAGCGCAGCCGCATAAATTGCTTCGGCGAACAAGGGTCCTTTCACATTGGTCGAGGAGACTGGATATGAAAGCGCGGTCATTCTGGAGATCGCTGCAGCTGGAAACCTTGAGAGTTTGCCCGCGGCAGGCACGCTGAATTTGACCGCGGCGCGCTGCGGCCCGCTGTCTGCTTGCCAAGGCGGTCGCACCCCTATAGAGCTTGCCCAATGCCTAGGGGAGGTGTGCCGTGAAAGCACGCCCCCAACGCTTTCACTTATGTATACAGCGTGTCTCTCCCAAAAACAATTTAGTGTTGTTGTTTTTTCCCCGCAAAATTAAGTACGGATCATCGAATGCTCAGTATCCAACCGTATCCAGCGGAATTCGCGGACCAAACGCCAACCGTTTCAAAACTCGCCGTTATCTTACATTCAGAAATCTATCACTAAATTTCTGAAAGTTTCAATGAGAAAATTGGCCACGTTCTCAGTAGCTGACGCCATTTAGCTCCGCATATTCGTGGGCACCGACGGCTGCCATTTTTCCATTGAATAGTTCCAGAAGTCGCTTATAAGTTTCGAACCTGATAACGGCATCCTCTGATGTTTAAAGTACCTGGTCCGGACCGCTAGCGATACTTATAGACCAACTCAACTTGCTGACGTCATACGACCGCGGTGGCGCTGCTGTCGGTACTGCGCATGCGCTAATGCTTCATTCCTCCCAAATTTGGATTCTGCGCATGCGCAGTGCCCACACCTGTTGTGGGCAAAGCGGGCTTGTTTGTAAACAGTGTGTTGGTTTATAGACGGAGACTGGGCGCTCCAAGGTGGATTTATACTTCATTTTTAGTCCTATCAGCAAGAAACACGCCTCGAACGGTGCCTGCAAGGTGTCTTTTGTATGATGTATACGCAGTGTCACCTGGGCTTTTCACGAGTTGGGAAATCAGACCCGTAGTCGCAGAGTAGGATAGACCTCGAAAGCCACGTGCAGATTGTTAGGTCTGACCATAGCCTCCTTTATACTGAAAAAGCCTGGCAGATCGCCACGAAAAGCGGCCGCCGAAATAGACCATGCACTCTTAAAAAAAAGGTTCCCAAAAGGGTGGAACAAGCAACTTTTACACCCTCAATCGGGTAAGGAAGGAAGCGCCTTGCTTATTACCTCCTCGAGGAAAACAGACACTAGCGCCCCCTATCAGTCTTAAAAGAAAGGTTGCCAAAAGGTTACCAAAAGGGTGGAATAACCAACTTTTGCGCCCTCAATCTGGTGAAGAAGGAAGTGCCTTACTTGTTACCTCCTCGAGGGGACAGATACTAGCGCCCCCTATTTGAAATGCTGGTACTTCTCGCTTTTAGAAACCATGTTTTTGCGTAAAAACAAACGCAAAAAGCTCTTTTTGTATAAAAGTTTATTGGAGAATAGAACAAAATGGCAGGAGCGTGATGTTTGCATACAATTTTAGTTTACAGAGTTTTGCGGCACATTTAATATTGTTTTTATACAACCATGTCTCACCTGTGACTTTCAGGTAGCGCGTCCCGAACTGGGTGCGTCCTGATTTCGGCGAGTTATCGTGGCTCGCCCGCTTGGGAGACGGGTATTGGCGGCCCTGAACCCCCTTCTACTGTATACGTTTCGGCGCCGCAAGGGCCGATCAAAGCCAAAATTGAACAGTAGCAGGATATGCTATCGTTCGAGATACTCCGGCTACTGCGAGAAGGCACCACTGGCCCTTTGAACGAATACGTGCAGCTTTGGAGTTCGTTGAGTGGTCGCTGCGGGGTACATGGCGGTGATGCGATCGCGTTTAGTTTAGTTTCGGGTACTGATCGGTGCCGCTTTTTTGTATGCAGGCTCCTAGGCAGTTTCCCAAGCAGTATTCTAGTAACATTGAGGTAGCCCCAGAGAGGATGTAAACTGATTGACTGTTATTGCCCCCTAGACGAGGTGAAGTTGCACCCTTGAAGCATGTGCTGTCACTCTCAAAAAGGGTGAATCCTTCAATCCAAAAGGCATCTATTACCTCTTAATGGAATCCTTCAATCCAAAAGGCATCTATTACCTCTTAATGGAAGTAAAGTTATACCCTTGAAATAAAGGATATTGCTCCCCATTAGTGATAACGTTGTCTCCCCAAGGTAGCATAGGTGCACCCTGACATAGGGTGTAAAAGTAGCTCCTTAGCGGAAGGGGTACCTTTGCTACCTTTTGAGACGAACTCCAGGGACAAGCAAGTTACACCCTAAAAGGTGTGACAACAGGAACCTTTTTTATTAATGGTATATTCGGCTGGTCGCTTTTCAGCCTCTTGGAGCGCTCTGAAAAGCCGGTGTGCATTCGGCTGGTCGATGCCAGGCGCTCCAAGTATATTCGGCTTGTTCTTTCGGAGCGCTCTCCAAGCTCCGACTCTCGCCGTCCTCCGATATCGGAGCGGTTTGAGGCGCTCTGACTTGGAAGTGGGAGCGCGCGAGAGATCTGGCTGCCGACCGGTCACGTGACTCCAGCCATTCCACCATTTTGCTTTTGTGTTGGAAGCGGACGGCGAGAACGCGGCTACTCCGCAGAAAGAGGGCTGCAAAAAACAGCCGTCAGTCTCGACGCCGTCATCGTTGTGTTGTGCTCCCCGAATTGAGGTGAAATGTCGTTGAAACGAAGACGTTTAATGTTAGGGGTGGCATCGTCAGTGCTGCTGGCGAAGCTAGCAGACAGCGACAACACCAGCAGCTCGGACGACGACGACCAGGGTCGTGTTTACGAAGCGAAGTTTGCCGAGTTGTTTGATGCACCTTGTACGGTGCCCAAGGTCAAGGCTTATGTTTCTATAGTGCGAACCTACTCGGACAAAGCGGTAAGAACAAAAATACGAGAGTTTTCAAGCTGTAATGTTGTCTTTTTTTTATAGTTTCGCAGGAACTTCCGCTTGGCACGGCTGGCTTGCGATGACCTTATCAGCGTCCGCGTTGACGGCTGCCATTTTTCAAGGATTAACGGATGGATGGATGACTGAATACTGCTGAACCCTTTGAATCCGAGAAGCAAAAGTTCCGCTAGAGGGCGGCTCGCGCCGTCCACTAGTGGCGCAGGCCACCCTCTATCCGCTAGGTTTGCCGCTCTGAAAAGTTGTGGAGCGTTCGGCTGGCCGCGCCGATTCTCTCGCTCCGATGCAGAGGCGCTCCGAGATCTGGTAGCTCCGACTCGGATAATTGGAGCGCACGAAAGTGACCAGCCGAATATACCATAAGTGTGCAGGTGGAGCGGCAGACAACGGATGAGAGGAGAGCCGCGTGACAGGCGCCCCGCTGCGGCGAGACGCCGAAACACTCTTTTTCCCGAGCGAACATGTGCGTTTCGGGTCGTCCCCGCTGCAAAAGATGTGCGCTGACGTCCACGTTCCCCGAGAAATGGCTCTCTGATGCTCTGTGCTACCAGATCCTCGCTCTCTAAATCTGCGACCGGGCACTCTATGGCTCAGTCGTCGAACTGGCAGGCTTTGTAATGGCGAATTCGGGTGGTCAATCGCCGGCGAAACCGAGCCGGCGGAACCGGCAACCAGAAACGCGCCGGCGGCACACCACGTGACCCTCGCCACCCGAACACGAAACGCCAGACGGTGGCAGTTTACTTCACCTCTTGCCCGCTCGACACCGCTAGCGAGAGGCTGTCGCCGCCGTCACCCATGTGACGGCGGCGAGTCAACCCCTTGGATTGACTCGAGTAGTGGCTGCTGAAGTGACTTCAGATCAGTTTCGCTCTTTCGTTCATTTTTTCTCACTGACCTTCTCCCCCATTTCGGAAGTGACGACACCGGATACAGTCTGGCGCCCACTCGCCCTGCCGTTTGGAGCTCGGGCGGAAAAAGCGCCGGAAAGTTGCCGGTGCTTGCCGGAGAACCACCACCCGAACGGTGCGCGCCGGCCGGAAACTGACCACGCGAACACTATTGCCGGCTTTCCGGCAAAATAAGTTGCCGACGACTGACCACCCGAATTCGCCATAAGTATAGAGAAGGCTATGATCTGACCCACCGCATAATGGCGGAACAACCACCGCGAACGGTTTGGAATACGATGGCATCCGCTAAAGCTGCCAACGCAAGCAGGGAGCTTTGTGTTGCGTTTCCGCTGACCAGTGCAGTGGCGGATTCAGAAAAGGGGGGGGGGGGGGGGGGGTCGAGATGCTTTGACCTCCCTTAGTACAGGGAAATGTGTGACGAAAATAGCACGTTCTGCGCATCGTTCATACGCGGCGCGAAGTATATAGTTCTTACGAGGTTTGGTTTTTGAGGGAAAAAGCGATGCTTTTGGCATTTGCCACGTGTACGTCTTGATAAGATAACATATATCTAATCTAAAACTCACCTACATATATCTTAATTATCAACATAAAGGGGGAAATTAGTAATGCTCCTCGAGGAGCCGGACTTGTTTTACATACGGTTCTTGATGCGAAAACAGGTATAGGAATGTGTGGAATCCCTGCACAATGACGGGCATAAAGGCTAGCTCGGCGGTCAGTCGCTTCTCGGCGGCATGCGCAATGCAGCAGAGAAGAAATGAACGCAGAGCTAGCCCTTATGTCTTTCTTTGTGCAGGGATTCCACATATTCCTAGAGAGGACGCACTTTCAAGTCGGGTCTAATATAAGCAGAGAGAAAGAGAGAAACGGAAACAGAAAGAGAAAGAGACGTTTTATTTGAGTACCAAAATACATTCTAGGTCTTAATGCTAAAGTTAACGCGGTAACCCAAGCCAAAACCAGACGCCATGTGGGGGTCGATGCTGCTGAGAGTGCATGGAAGCGGTCGCTTGGCGAACCCTTGGCGGTTCCGACGAAGTCTTGGGTGCAAGTTCGGGCCTCAAAATATGATGTATTTTCCTCGCAATGTGCGTTAACGTTGCGATTTGTTCGACGCACCTTCGCGCAGTTCATCGCCGACGGACGAATGACTACAAAAAAATCGCCGTCGCCGTGCACTGGACATCAATAGGTCACGGATCTCTCCCCGCCATAGCATTGATAAAAGGCGCTGTTTCGGAGGCTCCGTGATCAACTTGGCTACGCAGCCTCCGTATCCTACAGAGAAGCGCGCTTGACCAGGCTGCTGCGGCCAGACTTAATTTGTAATAAACTTATTACAATTATTTGCAATATTTTTTCGGGGGGTTAATATGGTGGCGCTGTAAGCACGCGGAATTAAATGGCGCTTGCATATTGAATCAAGATCGCGAGATGTTCACTCGGCAGCGTTTACGGAATGCACAACATAACATCGATCCGAGTACGTAGTTTTTGGCGTCCGCTATTCACTCCGTGCGACGCGACCGGCGCGCCGCCGCGCGGCAGTTATTGAAAGTAGGCACTGAGAACCCCAGCAAAACGAAACCACGCCGCTTACATTGGTGCGTATTGAAGACAGAGCGGTGCGGTGGCGCTGGGTTGACAGCATGAACTGCGTCGTCGTTAGTCTCCAATAGTTATGCGTCGTGTCTCGTGGGGACAAAGTTTCATAGTTTTTCAACTCGCCGATGTTTTTGTGGGTCAGCGAAAGCGATGGACCCGCAGCGTATACGACGCGAGAAATTGGGTCTCCCGATCATGTCTGTCACTGTGTCGGCACGGCAGACATATTCTACACTGCCACTTAGCGCTCTGCGTTTGTTTCTGTTCCAGTAATGCCCCCTTATGTTAGAGCGCCCATAGGACGAACTGAAATACCATCCCACACTGGCGGGTATGCGGTGCCGATTTCGTTGGAGGAACGCCCTCCAAGGACGTTTCGTCCCCATCGTATGTGTCGACGATATTTTCGGTGCAGTATGGCATGTAGTCTGTACTTCATGAAGAAAGGTTTCGACGGTACAGAAAGTGACAAATACGAATCTAAGGAAAACTACAATGAAACTTGGAATCACTGGACAATCGACGTTTGAATATGGCAGTTTATGTGGTGTGCTTTCTTTTTTGATCAGCCCGCTTTCGGATGTGGGAATCGCCTTTTTTCACATATGGGGTTACCGGTAGGCAGTAGGTTACGGCAAAACAAAACGTCCGAATTTTGTTTTTTTAATAGTACATCTCAAAAATGAGAAAAATTATAATTTTGAAAAAGTCAAGTAAATCGTTTTTTTTCTTATATATATATATATATATATATATATATATATATATATATATATATATATATATATATATATATATATATATAACGGGCATGGTGGCGGGGGCCGAAGGCGTGGTTATAACTGAAAGGAAAAGACCGTTCGTGAGAACAGCAACAACGGCGGTGTGGCGAGATCAGGTACGCGCGAGATCAGGTACGCCCGCCTCTTTCGCGGTGCTTTTCGATGGGCAGAACGTGAGCAAAACCAGTTAATATTTTTACGAGTCTGAAGTGAAGGGAAAAATACGTTTATTTAGCCTTAATCAAGGGGCCGTGCTACGGCATGGTTTTCAGGTTGGACTCCTCCTGAAAGTGGGCGCCCGATCCGGTACACTGAAGGTAACCGAGAACGCGGACTGCAGAACCCCGAGCTTCAGTTCAGAATCCCCCAAATGTGGAATTCGGGCCCGTCGCTAGCCACATAGGAAACCACAAAACCCCTATCGAGATCAAAATGGACGGCCGGTAGTACGCCACGCTAAAACCATGATCTCGATAGTATGGTTTTGTGATTTCCTCCCGCGGCTATAGCGACGGACCCAGATTCCACGTTTCACGAAAAACATGAAAGATACGTGGCTAAAGATCAAATTGCCAAACTTGACGTCTCTACTCCTTTCATCCAAGACTAGGTTCAGGTCGTGGACCCAGGGCGGTTGGCAGAGACGCTCGCGCGCGGAGTAGCCGAGAGCACTTTTCCCAGGAAGAGCGCGACCCCCCAGCCGCCGCAAAGTGCCGCCGCGTCCGTGGGAGACCCGCGAGGCCACTAGGCGCAAACCACACCCCCGACGCCCCTGATGGGTGCAGCTATATACAGCATGCGGCCCGCGCCTCTCCGATACTATCGTGTGAATTACCCGCGAGAAGGCGAAACAGCCGTTGGCAGCCAATAGCGCCTCGGAGGTGTCGGCCCTTATGGCTCTATCCGCCCGTCTTGGGAACGTGATGAAGACTCATTAAGGGTGTTGCCGCGCCATATCCGATGCCACGAAAAAAAAAAAAAAAAAACACTCGCGTTTTTTTTTTTTTTTTTTTTTGTTTTGTGTCGTTTTAATTAGGCAGCGGTATTTATAGCGCAGAATGTGTTGCGTGTTGCTTCGCGGCAATGTTCCACGGTGGAACTCGATACGCATTGTGGACCTCGACGAGGCATCCAGTAAAACACTGCTCATGCTTCGTACAAAAGACACGGAGTTCTCTGCGGGCGCGATAACCGAGTTACCCGCGGTCACGCCTAAAGCATTTGTTCTAAGCATGTTTTCTTCACGCATATATATATATGCGTCTCGAACTTGTCTGGTGTCTTGTATTAGCAGTGTCACGCGAGTCTTAAACGGAGAAAAAAAACGTCCGTGAGTTCACTTTCCCAAAGAGCACGACGGAACCCAATCACTGCGAACAAGAGAAGGATTCAAAACGAATGACCAAGCTCCAAATACGATTCGATCGAAACAAAAAAAAGTAATGTGATTATGAGCGAGTGAAACCGTATATATATACGCGCTCACTCTCCCTTGTGCCCATCGCAATAGTTTTTGACGAATCGTGTTCTGAACGTCGTCATTCGTTGGGATCATTTTATTGTTTGCGCTACGATTGAAAATCTTCGTGCTTTCTTAAAAAAAAAAAAAACTCGCAGATTTGTTTTTTTAAGTGTGCGTAGCGTTTGTGAAAGAAAGTCCTTCGCGTTCGCGAAGGCGTTCCGCTCACTGGTTCCGCTCTCTCCGGAGCGCCATCTTGCGCAGACATGTACGGTACCTATTTCAAGTAATATAAGGACTCTTAATCGATTAAGCGTTTTGGAGTAATCTTGTAATAATTTGATTACATTTATTAAGATCTAAGCGCAAAAATAATTTGATTACTTTTGCAAGTGCTAAAATTAGTTGTAACCATGACTCTTTTTTTCCGCCTCCCCTTTCTAATGCCATTACTTTTTTAATCTTTTTCTTTCTTTCTTTTTTTATCGAGAAATTCTCGAATTAAGTTTCCAAAAGCAGGGATGATTCACCAAAATCGGTAGATTAAAAAAGACAATAAATAGTTTATAGATCCGTTATCCCAATCCAATAGTGGACGGTACACTCGTTGCTCATTGCCCAGAGGGAAGTAGGCCCGCAGGCCTAGGGGAGGGAATGGGATTAGAGAGGAAAGAACCGCGTTTTCAAACCACGACAGAAAAGCTGTGGTTTTGAAAACCAAGGTAAGAGGAAGTAACTGTTACTTGTCCCGAGTAACGACCAATTCCTTTTATGCTCAACTAATCGAGTATTCTCATCGAATATTTTTTTAACCGAGAGTAATCGCCAGTGTAATCGATGACTACTTCTTTCGATCTTCACACCTCGGTTTTTTTTGACCCTGCTGCTGTTACGCGTCTATCTTTCGAAGCACGCTCGCCCCTGCCCGTTTTGATTCATGAACGAGCAGCGTGTGCGGTCGTGTATCGATCACTACTGCCTGATGCACGTTAAAGGCCCCAGGCTAGCAATCGCATTGCCCTGGCTTTTTTTTTTTTTTTCTAATCTACACAGCGAATTGACGCTGCAGACGCCCATTTAGGGGCTGAATAACTTCCCGCTGGCTAGACGTACGCACAATGTTAATTATCTATCGATGCACTGCAAGAGCACGCGTACTCGGCCGGGACACTGAAAGCGCCCGGGGCGCCCCCTTCCAGGGCACTGTATATCCCAAGGTGTAACAAAACGTCGTTGCCGATTTTTTTTTTTTTTTCTTACGAGAAAACGAGGATATTCCCCTAGGTCCGGAGAGCAGTGGAACGGTTTAAGCTTAATTAGCTCGCGAGAAAGATTCATTGCATTGTTAAATCCGAAAGCAACCGTTTTCGGCATTCCAGCCGTAGGCCAAGCAGGTTTATTTTGTTTGCGTTCTTATTTTTCTAGCCAAAAACCAAGGTAGGGAAGTTCGAACTGTCGAGAGGTGAACAAGAGCTGTTCGACCCTACGAGACTACATTACGAGCATTTTTTGTTATTATTTCTTTCATTCGCAAATTAAAAATAAAAACGCACAGTGAAACCGAGGCTCTACAAATGCTTTTAGTCGAAAGAACATGAACATAAACGAGACACGCCTCTGTTCCGATTATATATGTATATATATTATATTATTTTTTTTTCAATCGTATACGCGTATTTGTGCGTGGCAGAGGTGCATATGATATCTGTGAAGGTACCTTAAAAAAAATACTAAACCAAAAAAAAAAGGGGGGGGGGGGTTCGATAACTTCTTTTACATCTATACTCCCTTCACCCTAAGCTGACAGTGTAGTGGAGGCTATACGTTCTCCTCTGACAAGTCCTGCGTCTATATTTGACCCGTGATCACGATCTCGCCCACACCCACGCGCAGAGAGCGGGGTCACGTGACCAAAAATGGAGGCGGCTGATTGGTCCTGCGAGCCCATAGCTCTCTTTACTGCAACTCGTCAGCTTGAACGGAGTAAAGGCTTTTTTTTTTCGTTTTATTTTGTCGTATTTTTGTGGCTTGCGGCGGAGATACGCCTCGGAGCGCCTTGTACCGCGTATAGGTAAATAAAAAAATTAAAAAACGAGTTCCACTACGACTTTCCTCCTTGTGTTTTGCTCCGCAGTAAATCTTGCCGCCGTTTCCAGGAACGAAAATGGCTTGGGGCGGCGGCGACGACTGGAGAAGTAAAAAAAGAAAAGCGACGGGGCGCAGGAATTCGATTGCACTGATATGCTCCATTCACGGTCGGGACGGGTTCCATTTGGTGTCGACGCAGCCATGAATGAACGCTGCGCGAATCAGTCGCCAATTCGCATCGATAGTATACATAAAGCCTTCCGCAGCCACACCAGGTGCGAGCACTGCGGGCGCGCAGATCCGAGATTCGCGTGACAGGAAGCGTCTACGCATGCGCAGTAATAACAGCAGCGCCACCGCAGCAGGGTGACCTCAGAGAGTGGAGTTGGTGTATAGACCATTCCATTTAGCGCTCTCTGGGCGGCACCATTTTGTTCGACAGCAGCGCCCTCTCCATACATCCGGGAAATTCAGAGGGTTCGGTAAATGATCAACTAGCATATATTTTTTCCGTTACTTAAATAGCAGTTGAGTCAGCCGGCAGTGCTACCCTCAACTACTGCGTGTATTGCGGCAGGAGAGCACGTTTTTATTTATTTTTTCAGACTTCCACTCATGCTCGCTAAAGGCCTACACCAGTACAAACTTTGTAAAAAAAGAAGGTACAGCAACCGGATTTACTTTTCGCCGGAGAGACCGGCCAATCTGACACAGTTTTTCCTATTTGTTTTTTATTTGCTCGCAGGTAACAGCGCAATTGGACCCTGTTAGTCTTTTTATCTAGCATAGTATGACACGATAACTGGCATACCAAAATTTGCGCATCTGCGCTTGAGATTTCCAAAATGACGCGATTTTAAACAGAGTTTGTACGCCAGCCGGATGCTAGATACAGCCCACTCGGCGGAGCAGACGACATGCGGAGTGAGAGGGGGAGGGCATTTTTTTATCTCTATTACCCTCTCTGCTATGACCTTAGTGGAACGGTCTATACTTCCCAACGAATGGCCAAACTCTCTACATATACGGCTCTGTTATAGGGTATCGGCACTCCGTTCCCTGATCTACTATATTGGGCGCCGCCATCTATAGGTGCTCAGAACAGAGCAGACGCAACTGTCGACCGTCGCAATTCAAAAAATGTGACTTCCTCGACTTTAAAGGGTGATTTCGTTTCGCTCTGTCGCGAAATGCACCAACATTTCTAAAGGACGGAAAAACGTTTCTGCGGTTTCAGATAAATACTTTAAATAACTGGCAACCATTATCCTAAGCACCAAGATGGCTGAAATGCCGTTACAAATCAAAGCCCCGTAGGAACTTTGGTATACTGTAAACGACTTAATTTTCGCGGGCTAATATTTTCGCGAATCGGGCCAAAGCTAAAAATTTGAAATTATTCGCGGGTTCTAATTTTCGCGAATCGAGTGTAGCTTCCGTAGCGTTCACATATTGGCCGAATTGTTCGCGGGACTTATTTTTCGCGAATTGTAGGCGATTCACAAAATTCGCGAAAATTAGGTCCTCGTGAAAATTTAGTCGTTTACAGTATTCACACAGGGCCGAAGACTAGTGAGAACGGTAGATCTGATCATGGCAATACGCAATAATCAGGACGCGGGACAAAGAAGCACGATCGACATACGCGAGAACGCAGACATTAGGGAGTTTTCGTAGATGGTTTTCGCCGTCCCGCATCGCTCTCCGCAACCCGCTACGATACCCGGAACTCTACAGTCAAGGTCATCGGCGCGCAGGCGCAGTAGCGGCTTCTTCGTCGCGGAGGGCTTAGCGGAGGGGGAAACGCGGTCTACGAAAACTCCCTATTTTAACGTAGGTACACAACCGTGAAATTGAAGACTACGAGTAGCAAAGCAACGCGCCATGTACAATAAATAATATGGCGAGAGAATCCGCGTTTTGGCTATCTTCGTTCGCTTTCGGTGCAAATCGTTTCGCTTTTTTTTTTTTTTTTTTCCACTCGCATATTTTTGCGTTGGTAGCAGCGGGCCGCGGGCCTGGCGTCAATTGGAAAGACCGCTACCATCCGTGGACCGGGGTTTGTAGACTCTTGTTCTAGATGGTGTTGCCTTGGCTTACGCTGGAAACTGCACATGCCATGGCTTTCGCAAATCCTTCTCTTGCGAAACGCAACCTTTGTCATTCACCCATGATTTGCATCTAGCGCTTCATCAAGGGTCCCAGGTAGACTGCATTTTGTTTAACTTTTCCAAAGCATTCGATAAAGTTCCACACAAGCTTGTGCTATTAAAACTTAACAGTCTTAACATTGACGCAAATGTTCTGTCCTGGACAACTTGTTTTCTCTCTAATCGTTCCCAGTTTGTAACCGCTAAAGATGAAACATCACCACTCGGCTCCGTCAATTCTGGAGTACCACAAGGTTCTGTCGGTCCGCTATTATTCTTTATCTATATTAACGATTTGTCGAATTCGATATCTTCTTCAATTAGTTTATTCGCTGATGATTGTGTTATTTACAGAGAAGTTACTAACGCCTCAGATGTTCTGAATTTACAAGCTGACCATAACCAGGTTTCAAAATAGTGTGAATTGGCCACGAACGCGAATCCAAATATTCGTCGACGGATTTATTGTTGACAAGCGCATACGTCCGAGTGACGCAGTTCTCGTGTCCAATGCGTGAGCTGGGCTCGACTGACGTCAGGTTGGCACCGCTGACGCGCTTTGGGAACCGCGGATGTATCATAGTGAAAAGGCGGAGAGCTTTCGAAGGAAAGGGTACAAAATAGTCCGCTATATTTTCAAATGTTCGTACCGAAAAGCTGACTTATGACTTTCTACCCTCTTTCTTTTGGCCAACTAAACGATATGCGATTAGTAAAGTCCCAATTTTAAGCTGGGAAAAATGATTTTAAATTGGGACTTTACTAATCGCATATCGTTTAGTTGGCCAAAAGAAAGAGAGTAGAAAGTCATAAGTCAGCTTTTCGGTACGAACATTTGAAAATATAGCGGACTATTTTGTACCCTTTCCTTCGAAAGCTCTCCGCCTTTTCACTATGATACATCCGCGGTTTCCAAAGCGCGTCAGCGGTGCCAACCTGACGTCAGTCGAGCCCAGCTCACGCATTGGACACGAGAACTGCGTCACTCGGACGTATGCGCTTGTCAACAATAAATCCGTCGACGAATATTCGGATTCGCGTTCGTGGCCAATGAGTGCCCTGACGGAACTTATCGTCACTGGGGAATGACAAGTTCTATGGTGTGCATAAACAGCACGGTGGAAGCTAGGAGCCATCGCACCAGTGCCGAAAAATGTCACGACGACGTGATTTCACAATTCGCATTTGAGTTGAGGATTAAAGCTAAGGAGGAAGAAGTAGGAAAATCGTTTCATGACCCTTTTAACACGACTAAATGCAAGGCCATGAGAGCATCGCGAAAATGTAATGTTTCTTCTTCTTATTTTCTCGAAAATGTCCCCTTACTTTCTGTCTCTTCTTATAAATGCTTAGGGGATATATAACCTCAAATATTTCCTGGCAAATATAGGATGAGTATGTTAATAATAACGCTAATCGAATGCTGGGTTATCTAGAACGAAACTTTTCACTTGCCCCTTCATCTCTGGAACTAACCCTGTACAAAACACTTGTCAGCTATAAATTACAATATGCTTCTTCTATCTGAGACCCCGGTCACTCCAAACTAACCAACGCCCTGGAATCAGTTCAGAATCGCTCTGCTCGTTTTTTTTTTTTCTTAACAACTTTTATTGCACCCCAAGCCTCAGCTCCATGAAAACTAACCTATCGTTACCTAACCTCACTTTACGTCGCAAAATAGCTCGCTTATGTCTCTTTCTTTCATAAGATATACCACCGACTGCTGAATCATCCGTCTTATATTTCGTCACGCATTGATCATATGTATAAAGTAGACATTCTAAAATGTAACACTATAATGCACTCCGAGAGTCATTCATTCCGAAAACTTCAATGGATTGGAACCACCTTCCCGCATCTATCGCAACAATTGTTCCTGAACACTTATTTAGAACTGCCATAAATAATCTATACTGCTCAGATTGGGCTGCAAAATACACTACTGCCACTGACCCTCACTCCCTTCTGTAATGCCGATGGCCTTGAGGGTGTTTTAAATAAATAAACAAATAAATACATACCCCTGCAAAAACATTTTTTTTTTTTTTTTTTTTGAGAACACGAAGAGAGTTAGCTAATCCCGTTCAACAAGAGAATAATCCCAGCAAAAAACGAAGCTCAGAGTGTAGAGCATTTAGGGTCTGAAAAGATGCGCCGTGCAAAGGAAACAGTGCGGTGTGTGGCGTTTCTTTGTTTCCGCGTTCTGCGTGAGGGATGGTCAGACGAACATATTCAAAGAGCCGTGAAAATGAACCATGTTTTAAGCCAACAGCCGCAATGAAAAGAAGCCGAGTCACTTTTATTTTAATTTTTTCTTCTCAGTTGTTGGCCACAGCAATCGCACTTGCAAAGCAATTGCTCAATGTTTTTTTTTTTTTTTTTTTTGTTCTGAGTCCCCATTCGTAAAACATTAAGGACCTTGTACGGCGTACGTATGGTGGTATAAAGCTAACAATGCGCAAGCTACAAGCTGCTTTTTTTTTCTATGTATTTATTTTCTTTTGATCTTGCGGTTGGAGGGGGGGAGGTTACCAGAGAGTCGCAAGCCACACGTGGGCCTCTTCAAGAACAGTTTGTTTTGATCAAGGAAAAGTGAGTCGTCAATCGGAACTGATCCTTACTGGAAAAACAGCATCTTGCTGGGAAAACAACAACATATGAATCATATTTTATAATACCACACAAAGGACCCATTTGAAAAAAGAGAAAATCTGAAAATTAAGTAGTTTTTTGTGTTTTTTTTTTAACGTACTTTACCTTTTTTAGTGGGTAAAGACAGGCTCCCTTACCTGACGTGTTTTACGTATGAAAAACGCGAGATATGATCGCTGTTGTGTGTATTTAATTAAAATATTGCTCATTACAAAATTATTAAAGACGGGCGGAACGAAACAATGCTACCCACGTGCCATCTAACAAAAATAACTTGGCACGCAACCATGGCCAAGCATCAAATTGATCGGTGCATTCTTCGTTGATAAAAAGGCACGTAACATGTCATATGCTTCTTTTGTAAGATATATTCTTAATAATGAGCTTTATTTTTTTTTTTTTTATAGAACATTGAGACGTTGAGAAGTAACCTATACTTGTAGGCAAGTCAGAAGACGAAGTCGGAAACCTCAACACCCAACACACTCTTTGAGCTCGGAGGGTGTTTGTCAGCGATGAATCTCAAAGGACGCGGCAAACCAGGTCGGTTTGACGAACTCCGCAGACGGGAAGAAAAAAAAAAAAAAATAGTACGCACCAAATATTGCAAAATGTTTTAACTCCGTTTTACTTTTTTTCTTTTTCGAACGCCACAGTTCGCGGAAAACAAAACTCCCCGCTCCAGCCCCCCTCCCCCCTCTCCTCCCTCACCTTAAAATGCATACATCAAACGGTTGTCATGTTTTGGGAAAAACCATTTCGAGTGCTCCGCAAAAACTGTGCAGAAATATCATATTGGTTTTTCGCTGCGTTTGGAAGCCGCATGGATCGCTGCTGTCGCGCCACGCTGGCCTTCGAGTACACCAGGTTCGTCAGTGAGAGAAAAAAAAAAAAAGGAAAAGAAAACGTCGTTCCGTCATCGGTGCTTTACGGACGAGACAACGAGGAATTTTGTTAGGTTTCTTGGAAGTTGCCGCAACAACGGGCTTGCGGGAGACAGTTGCCAGACGAGGAAACAATAACGGGGGCCTGGGTAAACAAAGCCAGAGCGCAACCGTGCGGCAAACGAGGTGATCGGTAGAGCACCGGGTGGCGCCATCTGTCATCGGTGGAACCAGCGAATGAGGTGTCTCTCAAAAGATTGCGCTCGTTGATCGCATAACGGGAAAAAATTACCAAACAATAAAATAAAAAGAAAGTAACGCAAACAAAATTGAGCAGGGAAGTTGAAGTTGGGGATGATCCATGAGACGTCTTTGTTCCTCGGACGAGTGCTTGCTGATCTTCTGCGTTGTTGTTGGAGTCACTAGCGGCTTACGCAGAGTGTGGCTCATCATCTTCACGCTTCCTACTTCGTGATTGCTCTACCAGCATTCTTATCGACTAATGGCACAATTTCATTGGTTGCGGAGCGATCATAAAATGGGCGGGATTCGCCATGTCCTGCTGTCAGTGACTAAGCGCTCCAAGAACCTGCCCTTTCCAAATACAACAAAGACAACGTACATGCTTTTTAATACTTCCTTTTTTTGTATTTCGAATTCTCTACAAACGACGCCAATATTCTAATATTGTCATGTAAACGACTGGAAAATTATCCACGCTGTGGCTTTTAGACGGTCCGTTTTCAAATTCCTCCAACCATGAGTCATTTACCTTCATGTCTTTGGCAATTTGATACTTTAGCCCCATGTTCGAAACATTTTCTTTTTGTGTGTGGCTCGTTAAAATATTGGGCGCTGAAGAAAATCATCCATTTGCGTTAAATCCTTTTAACTTTTTGTTCACGCACAGCCCATTAAGACGGCAAAAGGGCCGCAGCGAGCACATGATCTCGTCGTATCGCCGTCTCCTTCCAATATGGTCATCGTCTCCGTCCAATATGGTCATCGTCACCATGGCAACGATGCGTCTACTGAATAGACGCACACGCGAAAGCAGAGTCTGAAGCGAGCAACAGTCGGCACCATTTTCCGAATGCCGTCTGCCAATGTCAACGCTAAATTTAGTGTGTTACGCTTTTGCATTACGCTTTTTGGTGGACAATTTTGTTCCCGTGAAATCCTAGTCGTAAACACATTCTGGGCAAAAAATAAACAAAAAATCTAACGTACGCAGCTACAGCCCTTTAGACGAGGAAATGGGCTTGCAGAAGGAGCGAGTGTGTGCCCCCGCTGCGATTGGCCGTCCCCTCGCGACAACCAGAATGGAGGGACCTGGAGCTCGCTTCTCGCGGAAGTAGCAGACGACGGTCATCAGTCACAGTTCCTGACAAAAACCCGTAACCAAGTTATAGCCCTCCACCCCTGTCAACAATGGCGCCTGCGCTGCTTTCCAGTTTTCTCGGCACTTGTGTATCCAAGCAAAGCTCACCAATTCGCCGTCACGGTTTTGTAGACAGCGACTGAACTGCGCATAACTTTTCGTCTTCTCACGGCGAAGACATCTTGTTTTCTTTGTGTCCATTTACCTCTCCGTCTTGTTCGGAAAGAATATGCTCGCGAAATTTTGACGCATGCCCTTTTCGTTTTTCCATATTTACTCGGTGTTCCACGAGGGTTGTCAAAGCAAGCGAACAAAGCAAACAAAACAAACCGCTTTTTTAAATGTATTTCTTATCGTTTCTGTCAACTTGTAGCAGGGCTCAGCAACTTGACCCTACGCAACGATTTCTGTCGACTGCTATTTCCTCGCTTTCGCCTTTTCCGTGAATCCGACACTCCTCGCTTACATGCCTTGGTCCACCTTTTAAACGGATGATTGACGCGTCAAGAGAGGCGGAGAACATATTAATCTTTCGCAATCGTAGATTTGTTTGTGACGAATCGACGAATTTTGTTGTCGGTTTTGTATTTCTCTTTCCCGGGACTTCGGTTTCGTTTTCGTTCCGCCTTCGCTTTCGGCACGAAACGACGGGTATGCTGGCAAGAAATGCGTCGTCTGCTACACCGGGAGTACCAGGAGTTCCAGGAGTAGTGCTCCGGGAGAGACGCTTGCAGAGAGAATGGAAGGATGGGTTCGAGGATAGCTCCGCGCACGCGCCGTGGCGTCGTTTACTTTCCAACTGAGAGGCACTAATTAAAAAAAAAAAAAAAAATCTCGTTCCAGCGCGCGATCCCCTTCAGGAAATCACTCTTCGCCATTCCTCCGCTTCTATCACGATCTGTCTTTCTTCTTTGGCCATGTTTCAATTGTTTCGGTTCCGAGGAATGAGGATGCGCGCTGCCGACGCCAGCCCCATCTGGTGGCGATTGCTGGATGCTTTTTTTTACATTTCTCGGTTAGTTGTATTACGTTGTATATTGCAGCGGAAGAATGACGCCCATTTCTGACCGCTCTCCGCTTGCACTTCGCTGATGGTGACTGTTTCCCCGTTGCGTATTTCTGCTTGGTTCAACGGAGAGAGGCGAGATGTCGTTGACTCTTTTTTTGCCAGAGGGCGTTGCATCGAAAAGAGTACTTTGACGCTCTGAATGCTGCGTAGATTGTTTTGGAAATGGATGGCCTGTTTTGGGGGGTTCGTTGTATCAATGTGTCTTCATCGGGCACATGATCTGCGTCAGGCGTCTTGGTTTTGTTTACATCAAATATCCCGCCCAGGGCTCCCTTCCTTATGTACCTGTTTACAAACACTACTGGGTTTGCACACACCAGATGTGAGCAATGAGCGTGCGCAGAAACCTAATTCGCGTGAAGTGAAGCATCTGAACTTACAGTGTGTACGAACACAGCGTTGTGTTCTCGCCATGCCATTGGAAGGTTAAGATTTTAAGCGCAAATGTCACTCGTCATTGTTTCGCGTCGCCTCTAGTGTTTAGTTGAATTTCGCAAGTTTAAATGATATATTCTTCTTTAGTCGCCCATACCCTATTCCGTATTCATTTGGTATAGTGACAAGGATGAGTAAATTAGATTAGGAACTTCGTACTCTGAAAACATTATGCTATTATGTTAGATTTTTTTTGTATATCTTTTCTATTACACTGCTTTTTAATGCGAAAGTATTAACTGTCTCGTAGAGCGAGCTGACGTCATCAGTTTGAAGCGCGGAAACGGCTCCTAGTTTCCGCGATCCCAATAGGAGCAATAGACCCTTTACGAAAGTCAGCGCCTCTAGTGTCGGTTGCGCGAACTTGACAAAATCCGCCATTACTGCGTCGTCAAGCATCGAGGGTGACGGTTGAACCTGAACCATTCCGCTGCGTTCGGCAGTGGTGATAGTGTTTGACATGCCAACCCATTGCTGCGTCCTTCAATACACCCAAAGAGGGCCAAAAGATGAAAAAACAACACAAGGTGAGTCTTTTTTTTTTTTTTCACGTTAAAAACACCAGTATTCGAAGAAATCTGGTCATGCAGATCCGCGCGGAGTGAGCGACGATCACATTTGGCCTGTCCGCTGCTGCCTCAACGCTTTTCGAAGCTTCGAGCGCGTGTTCACCGCTTCGGAGTGTAAAGTTAGCACAAATAAAAATAATCTATAGAGGATCCACGCGACATCGTTCCGAAATGCATTTGAACTGCACGAGTAATCGTGCGATGGATCCCGTAGCTGCGAGCGACTCCTGACCAGTATTCAGAGTTGATTTCTGACAACGTTGCGTTGTGGTGTCCGACCACAAGTTGTGTGAAGTTTCCTAGTAGGTATGGGCACGTAGCTTCGGATAATACCTCGTCCGCACAAGCACTCGCGCAAAAAAAGAAAAAAAAAAAAAAAAGAACGAACGCAAGGAGTGCTCGCACGTCACAACATTACATGGAATTCGATTGAACATTGTTTTACGTTCACGACATCGGCATTGCATGGTTGCTCTTGCTAGCACGGAGAGGTGTACTTCGTCTCTTTAATGCCTGTATCGGGAGCTCGTGCTGCAACTTCTAAACATGTTTTCAAGCGCGCGCCCGGGGCGGTATCGGGCCTCCGAGATCGATTTGCCTTGCTCGTCCCCGCAACGTTCTGCTAGAGCTGCTCTTCAAGTGCTTTGATCACATTACCTCGTAACTTTGTCCGTGAGCATAGAACTCACCCGATCACAACCGCAAAAGGCACCACAGCATGCCATAGAATACATCGCACAGCATATTTGTCTGCCACAACATAAAGTATGGAACGAATGAATGAACGATGTGTTGTTGAGAATAACACTGGAGAGTAAAACAGACGTGCACATGGGATGCATAGGAGAGTTGACTTTATTAAGGTCGTTTCAAGAGCTTGTAACAAAACAAATAGGGACAGAGAGACACACCTGAGTCTTGACAGAAGGCTGTTTAAAAACAACCAGTAGAACAGCCCAACGGAAACAAGTTTCTATTGCAAAGTTCCGTCTGCATCGTTTAAGTTATACAATTACATTTTTTCTAACCGCAATATTTCTACTTTCAGGTTTCCTACTTTGGCTTTCCTCTGGCTCCTGAAGCAGCTTGCTTTGATGAGCACTCCGGTGGTGGATCTGAAATAAATTGGCGTTCTTGTTTACTTATGTTTACTGCATAGATTGTACAGTGAACAAACGTACTATGTGTTCAACCACATTGTTTTTGAAATAAGTAAGAGGCATAATCTTAGCAGTGCTCAAACGTGTGAGAAAAGACGCGTCATATATGCGATTATTCGTTTACTAAACGCCGGAAGCTTTTATTACGCCGAAAGTTAGGACTGGTTTGTTCTAACTTTTGAGCTAGCATGCTCGTGCTGATAGTGGACATAGTGCACGCTCGCGGGCACCACACACGTCAAACCGTCACCGTGAAACTTGCCAGCACAGAAAGCAATACGATCAAAAGAGGCGCCTTTGCTAAAAAAAAAAAAAAAAAAAACTATGAAGCACGGCGTACAGAGGCGAAGTTCACCGGCACGACGCAAGAGCGATTCTGTTTACCTCTCACCCCCCGCCTCGTACTCTTTAGTCCGTACGCCACTGAGCCTCGCAACATTATCTCAAGCTGTGAGAAGTCAACGAGCCGGAAAATATTGCATTTCGTTTCATCATGCAAAAGAGGCCGAAGATGTGCGAGTGTCTTAGGCCTCTTTTGGCGTTTCCTTGTGCACGGCGCTGCGGCAGACGGCACAAGTCCGCCTGCACGTAAAAGACACGTTCACGGCGTGATGCGCGCGCTTGTAGCTTTGGGTTTTTTCACGCTTAGGTCTGAACGGGCGACAAGAAAGAACAGCGCTTACCTCAACACTTGAACCGACGCCGGATCAACGTAGGCCTCGGTGATGAACTTGTTGCTTCGGGTAACCTGGCGGCTCGAAGCGAGTGTCGAGGCGCGGTACGCCTCTATCTCACATTTGTTAAAGCTACGCGGAACTGCAGTGAGGTCAGTGTTCCACGGGGAAGGCAAAGTCAGTCGTCCCTGAGGACCGAAGCCAAAGGTACCGGGAGTACTGCCACAAGCACCTGCCATCGCTCGCCCACGAAACGACGACGCAGTAATGGCGGCGGTTTCGGTATCTCATAGTTGCTTGACTGACTTTCGTAAAGGGTCTATTCGCCTTCGGTTCCATTGGCTGGCGCGCGTCAACGGGGCTCCCATTGGCCGCTGCACCATGGCCTCCGAGATCCCGAAGCGCGCGCGTGCTAGATACGCAGCAGACGACAAAGGGAGCGGACGAGCGGCTTGCATGCTTTTGCATTCACAACTCATAAGAAATGCTTAGGTGTACCTCGAGCTTTTTTTTTTTTTCCCCCTTTCTTTCTTTACTAATATATCTTAAAATATTGCCGTGCATCCGGCCTGAAGACGAAGCGCAAGTGGGGCACCGCCTGTCTTGCAACGCTCTCATAAGTACCAAAAGGCTGTTTCTAATTCCTAGACATCAAACATGCTCTCTGTTTTCGTTTGCAAGTCACACATTGCAAGTCCTGGAGCCACTGTGAAGTGACACACGATACAAGTTTCACGCGGCCATAAAATCAGTTCTCGTCACGTTACAATAGTTACAAGAATAGCTCATTTGTAACACGAGAGTGTTACTTTCAATGTACACAAAAACGCTTATGCTGTTCTCTCTTGTTGTTGTTGTTGCTTTTTCTTGCCTTTGACCAACCGACATTATAAGACCGGAAATTGCATCCGCAGCATAGCACGCACGCGCCTCGAGAAAAAAAAAGAAAGAAGTTGTTTTGAACCGCAACCGCAAGGGGGCGGATAGGGATCTGCAAAGCGAGGCTGTGTGTTGGTCATTTTTGTTTCCGAACACAGGCGCGCATACTCAAACGAACGCTTTATGTATTTTGTTCTTTACGCACAACACCTGAGCCCTGCGGCCGTGTGGACATGTTGAACGTATTCTGGCATATTTGTCGTTTGCCCTTCAAGAAGCAGATCAACAAAAGAAGAAAGAAAAAAAAAAAACGCCAAAGAAACCGGTATTGAATACTACAGTTATTACCTCCGTTTCACGTTTTAAAGGAGCTCCTGGTATTTTCTTGCCTGGCAACTCACGCTAGTTTCCATTCGCGTTTATCCTCCAAGTTATGAGTTCCTGCTAAGAGATTACTGCTCCCAGATTACACGAACAGCGCCATCTCGCGAGGCGTGGTAGCGGCGCGCGCCAGTCCCAATCATATCGCTGCAGAAGTTAGCCGACGAGTTCTTATCTGCACCTTCGGGACTTCGTAAAATTTTTAGTATGCTTGTTATTGCACGCTTTTAATGCGCACGTTTTGTTTAAGCTGTTTTCTGATTTCTTTTTTCTTGTTGTTGTTGTTGTTGTGTTTCTTTTTTTTTTTTTTTTTTTTGCAGACGAACGCAGATGCAACATAAGATGGCGGCGACGAATTAAACACGCACCTGCCCGCCTCCATTCGCGTGCCGCCTTTTCGGGGTGATTATCTTTTTTCGTGTAGTAATCTATTTTACCTTTTTTTTCCTTCTCTTTGTCTCTGGGTATATTTCTGTTTGCTCGGGCACGGTGAGCGCGTGTTCGTGGATATTGAATTGAGGCGATGTTTACTGTTCCGATCACGGCGCCATGAGGGCAAGGTTGTACCGGTTTTATTATTTTTTGGTGCGCCCGTTGGTGTGTGATAAGGCAATCTTCAAAATGGATTTGTTTGAAGAAAAAAAAAAATTAGACTCGCACAAATTGGCTTTTGTCTTTGATCACGCGCTCGTTCCAATACGTTTCTTTTTATCGGGGTATTAATATTATTTTCTCTTTTGCTTGTCGGTGTTGCTTTTGTGCACCAGAAGGCTAGGAATGCGGGTCCCGTTCTTTATAGACCAACTGTTTACAACAAACCACCGTAATGACGTGACTTCAGAGCCGCATGTGGGTCTGTACGGTGTGCAAGTTCGTCTGCTCTTCGATGACCTCGGGCGTTTGTTTTTTACCCGTCAAAAGGAACGCGTTACATCAAGTTGAAGAAAGTAACGCGTTATTTTCTCGTTACTCCGATTGTGACGTTTTTCGGAAGCAGTATAGCTATAGTAAGTTACAGGTCGAGAAGGTAGCGGCAAATGCCCCTCAAAGGGGTTCATATACCCCTCCGCCACCTCCACATCCAATAGCGTCCCATCGTTTCCGTGACGTCGTGGCCAACGCGGGAGAGGGTTTTGCTTTCCTGGGAATATTTGCTTCATCTTTCGACTTTGATTTAGCGTTGTGGAAGCCACGAGAGGGAGATTAGAATGTTCCCCCTCCGATGGAAACAAATACGACTTTGGGGTAGGGGGGGGGGGGGGGGTTAGGTTTCCCCTCCGATGGATACAAAGGCCACCATCAGTGGCTCGGTTCCCTCTCCGATGTATACAAAGGTCGCTTTCTTATAAAGTGGGGGTCAGAGACAGGTTGGCATCACTCTGTAGTCATTGTCTATTCATTGAAGCGGAACAAGGGGCGTTTCAAGGGAACTATTCTTTCGACTGCGGATGGATTTGAAACGGGCTCATCACGCTTATGGGAGGAGCTTCTCCTACCTTCTTGACTTGTAACCGACTATAGCCGCTTCCAGTAATTGTCGTTGTTAATAATATTCTGCTCTTTAACGCGTCCGTTGAGGCGTAACTGTGGCTATGCTGTACACCTTCTTCACCTCTTTGTGCGGTCTATCTTGCGTTTTTGTCGTCGTTAAAATTACAGGCTCGATCAGGTTTGGGTGTCGTACGCGTTCCCCCCTCCAGAAGTAACTAAACGCCTCTACACATTACTTTAATAAAAAGTGACAAAATACGTGACTCGGTCCTTCTTCTTATACGTCACTCGTAACTTAGAAAGTTTAACCGAAAATGTAACTTTAGGCTACAAGTACGCGTAATGCACAAGTCTGGCCCCGACCTGTACGTTTGGAGAGCCAAAGGCGCGCTCTGAAACGCTTGCTCGACGTGTATATATATATATATATATATATATATATATATATATATATATATATATATATATATATATATATATATATATATACAGGAACTCAACTCTCCTACGTCACGCCGCGGTGGTGGCGCGTCGGTCGCACTTCCGGTCTGGGGCGGTGGGCAGAAGTCGCCGTGCAAGACATGCATTCCTGTGTTCTCTCGGAAGAAACCAGACAAAAAACCTGTCTTCTCGTCAAAATGCTGCGACGGGGGCTGTACCAAGAGAACCTGGAAAGGTTTGAAGATCAGTCTTCATGTGTTTCTGCCCCCTCCGTTCGTCCGAGAACGTGGATAGTAGCCGTGAAAAGGGCAAACCAGACGCTGTCGAACTACGATTGCTTGTGCGGGCAACACTTCGTGGTCGCCAGATGTATTTGTTTTGTTCCAACATGAACGAGAGAAAACCGCCAAGTTGTCCGGACCACCCACGGGTTCAGTGCGTCTTCAAATTCACACGGCCGCCTGATCGTTCGAACTTTCGTCTGCTCTTTCAAACTTGTCTGCTTTTTGTCGTCTGCTCGTTCAAACAAAAGCGGCCCGTAGACCAAACTTTGACCCGGTGATTGCAATAAGAAGTAATTGCAGGCCTCAAAAGGCTTAAGTAGGCTCGGTGTAAACGGTAGATACAAGATGTTGATCATTGGTACCAGTGACCATCACCGACTTGTTACGCTTGGTCTGTTCCCGCTTCCGATTTTCAGTATCGGCGTCGATCATCGCCGCTACCTTCTACACTTTTGCAGCACGAGCGACGTCGCGACCGAAAATAGCTAGAAGAATCTCATCATGGTTTTGGCGTCCATTCTGCGGCGTCCATGCGAATGAATCGCCGCACGTCAAATTATTTATGCAAAGTTTAGCGGCGTAAAGAGCCTTGATAATTTCGCTCAGGCGATTAAAGTGGTAAGACATTGCTATGAGGACGTAGAATCGACAATTTTAACGCGAAAAAGAGTATGCAGACTCACACAGACGCCGAAAACGTGACATTACAATGGTTTGTTGACGCGGGACGCGGTGCTTCTTGCCCGCACTCCATTGCGCATGCGTTCGAACTGTCGTCTGCTCTTTCAAACTTGTCTGCTTTTTTTCATCACCTCGTTCAAACGACAGCGGTCCGTAAACCAAACGTTGACCCGGTAATTGCGATAAGAACTAAGTGCAGGCCTCAAAACACTTTTGAAGGTTGGTTGGGGTAAGTAGGCTAAGTGTAAACAGTAGATACAAGAAGATGTTGATCATTGTTACCAGTGGCCATCACCGACTTGTAATGCCCGATTATACTTGCGGTTTTCAGTATCGACGTCCACCATCTCAGCTACGGTCCAAGCTTTTGCAGCCCGAGCGACGTCGCGACTGAAAATAGCGAGCAGAATCTCATCGTGGGAGTCAGGCTTTAGCGCCCATTCTGCGGCGTCCACGTGAAATGAATCGCCGCACGTCACATTATTCACGCAAAGTTTTGCCTCGTTAATTTTGCTGAAGCCGCTCAAGTAGTCAGACATTGTTAGGAGGACGTAGAATCAACAATTCCTAACGCGAAAAAGAGCACGGGGACTCCCACCGACGCCGACAACAACGCAATTCAATGGTTTGTTTATGGGCGACGGTGGGCTTCTTGCCCACCGTCCACCGCGCATGCGCGGCGCCGGTGGCGTCCGCTAGGGGCGCTCCGGTTTGTTTGTAAACATGAGTTGGTGTATACATATATGTGTGTGTGTGTGTGTGTGTGCGCGCGATTGTCCTGATCATTTTTAATTCAACACCACTATAGGGGTTTATAAAAAGAAAACTGAACTACACCCTTGAGGGTGTAAAATAGCCTTCACTTTTACACTCCAAAGGGTGTAAAGGTTTTTAGTGTGTTGCGGCCAGACATGTACGTCACGCATTACTAGTAACGAGTTAGTTCTACTTAGCTACTTTTTTCGGTGTAAGTTATTTAGTTACTTTTTTTTTTTTAGAAAAGGAACGGGTAACGTATTTAATTACTTTTAAGGTCAAGTAACGAGTAACGGTATTTTGTTACTTTTGAGGAGCAACATGTACAGCAACCTTTAAACAGTCTCGTTTTGGCCCCTATTTCGCGCCTATTGTGACAAAGGCAGATGGGCAACCCAGAAACCAACTAAATAGTATGACAGTCTGAACTCTACAGCTGGGAATGCCCTTCACCCAGAGAACACAATAAGGTTCGTTGGTTGAACCTTTTAGAATCGTGTACAGACCGACAGTAAACCAGGAGGTTGCCAACGCGGGAAGGCACATAACCCATTGTCAACTTCAAACTTTAGAAGCATAAGGAACAAGAGAGAGAGAGGGGAATCCCAGATTCACCAGCTCTTCCTGAAGCACAACGCTGCCGTTCATTTCGAGCTTTTCAGTGGAACGACTCTTCAGCGTCGCCGGAGATGTATTCTCAATGAAGCGGGGAAACATAACGAATGAAAACTTAGAAAGGCAGCTACTGCTTGAGTGCAGCGAAACAAAAGCACTCGTGTATTTGGTCGTCAAAGTAACGAGAGTAGGAACCCGCTACTTTTGAGTTAAACTAACGGGTTCCTTTTGAGAATCTGTAACAAGTAACGTGTTTAGTTCCTTTTTGAGCGAGTAACAAGTAATGGTATTGAGTTACTTTCTTTGGGTAGCGTGTACATGTCTGGTTGGGGCTCGCCTGATGTCCTTATCCCGAAGCTGTTCAGGCCGCATTATATTAAGGTGCACCAACCCGAACAAAGGCCGCCGCCTTCTTACTGAAGTATTGAGGCAAACCACTTTGTCAGTCGTCGGCAGTCTGACTCTGAACCGCATAAGCGAACATAAACTCGTCACCGGGCCTCCGAAAGTGGCGCCATTCTCCTCGGCGGCCACCAACAATGGGCTCTCTCTCTCTCTCTCCTTGCAGACGACACGCAGTTGGTCGTCTGCTACTGTGCATTGCTCTGCAGCGCTTGGAGGTCGTTGGGGTCGCTGGGAGGGGAGGCTGTAGGGGTCAGTGGCCATTCTCCCGCGCGTGCAGAGCGCGTGCAGAGCGCACGCGGCCTCAGCAGGTGTCTCCGACGTCCTCTCGCGCGATTATACTTCATCCGCGTGATTTGTGTGCCCTCATCTTGGCGTGTCACCTGTTTTCCAGCAGGGTTCGATTGTGCTCGATCTGCACTTCCCAAGCGTGACACTCTTGAGTGTAAACAAATTCGTATAAATGAACCAACGAGTGGAGCGCATTGAAACTTTTTCCTCACAAAGGTGCCTTTAGATAGTGCATTTATAACTCAAATTTAATGCGTAGATAAAAAAATTACAAAAAATAATTTTTCCCCTATGCACAGGAAAGGAAAATGTGAAATACCTTCTGGTTGACACTACTATAGATCCCACAACACAAAGCAAAAAAAAAAAAAAAAAACGTGTAGGGTTTTTTGGGAGGACCATCTGGGAGGAGCAGCGTCCATCGGAAGGTTTTTGCGTTTTCCTTTCTGCGCACAAGAAAAAAAAAGGGGGAAACAATTCTAGATTTATGAAAATTTAACTATGATAAATGCACCACCTAGAGTCACTGATAGGTTTCCAGTATTCAGAAGTATACAATTTTTTTTGCGCCCAAATAGCGCTTGAGAACACCACGTACCGGGTGTCTCAAGTAGCGGCCAGGCCGCTACTTGAGACAAGAAAAGGGCTTAACTCCTATGAAACCCAGCGAAGTCACCGGTCTTCAAACACTAGGGCGCCCTATTGATTGAAGACCGGGGGCTTCGCTGGGTTTCCATAGGAGTTAACCTTTTTTCTTTCTTTACTTTTTCCTCTGGTAAGTTCGCTCTTTGCAAATTTTATGGAAAAAATACACCACCTGTGGGCAACGCTGCACAAAATCGTAGCGTGATAGCTTAAGAAACCGAATTTTGCGGTCGATTTAAAAAGCCTGGCCGCTATTTGAGGCACCCGATAGATCAAAAAATAAACTGAGTGAGTTAACTTTCCTGCATAATACGGAGACAGTCAATCACGGCGAACAAGTATAAGGTATATGGCAGTGCTGTCCACGTTCCTCCAAGTTCGCGTTACAACAAGTTTCATTAGTTCCGAAAGAAACGCGTTCCCGTTACATTTTTTTTTTTTAAGATTGGAACGTGTCCTTACATTATTGTCACATTTACGTATTCTAATTTATCATTGTGCTCCGTAATCCGTAAATAAAATAAAGGGTGCGAGTGAAAACATCCACATCGAACTATACACATGTCAATGAGTTCAAGGAGAAACCTTGGTACCCGGCGTATGTGAACCCGGCTTTAGCGTCTTGGCTTCAGATAAACCGAGACACGGCAGTGTCAAAAAGAAGGGCCGATATGTCCAACTGCGATTCGCTCTACTCTCGATGCGTCGGCGGGAAGGGTCGGCGCCCTACAGGACTGCTTCCGTCGACCCGCGCAGCGGCGCGGAGGTTGGCGGCCTTTTTCACGTTATTTACGGGCTCCGAGCCTCGGTGGCAACGATGAATCAAGTGGGGCCTGCTTTACTAGGCAGCCGGGTATGCCACCGTACACCCGCGGTACCACCTAGACAAGACAAGGCTTCCGCCTTTGCCCCCCAAGCGTCACAAATTGTGGATCCACTGGCGCCGCCTAGCGTGCGTCCGCGTCGCCGCCAACGCATCTCGCGCCGTCTCACAACGAACGCGATGCTATAGCAGACGGCGACGCCAAGACGCGCGCGTCTGCCGCTTTGCGGCGGCTCTCGTCAAGAGTTTCGGCGTGTATGCTGCTTGGAGCCACTAACAGTGACGTCATGCACGGGGCCTTGTCTTCTATGTGGCATTGATACACGCCGCCCGTATGCAGATTGACGCCCTCGTTCGGTGCGTTGCTCCTGACACCGATAGGGTCGGCAAACCCCGAGGGGGGCGGTGGCCGCCATTGTGGGACCCTCTAGAAGACCTCAGGGAAGCCGCCATCTTTATGCCGTTGTTGTTGTTGTTGTTCTCAACGCGCGCACGGCGCGGCGGCGTCGTCTGCGAACCTTCAGACTGCAGTGCGACTAGATGTCGGAGTGTTTCCTACACCCGCGGTCATACCGCAACTACATTATAGAGAAGACAGTTAGCAGACGGTGTCCGAGGCGTGCTTCTTCCTTCGGTCCTGTCACATTGGTCGCACATATACTACGAAGCTAGAACACTGTAACGAAGCAGACAGGGCGCCGCCATTTTGCTGCTGGTGTGGGTAGATCGTCCATTGGTCAAGCATTTGGATTTTTGGATTTGGATTTAGATATGCGGCTAACCCCTTTGTAACGGGTTATCCCAGCGTGCTGGATCTAGCCAAATTTATCTGTTATTTTCTTCTCGGTTTTTCTTCCACCAGTGGTCCAATCTTCTTTTTGTCCATTCCATCACCGGTATGGGCCGCGGGCCCCTGCCCACAGTGCTGTCGGCGCCGTCGTTGCCTCTGTCGTTGCCCTCCTTGTCGATCTCCCGGAAGCCCAACGCCACCGCCATGTCTCCGCCGCACGGCACCTCCAGCTGCAAGGCCCGCGCACTCCAGGATGACGTGCTGCAGTGTTTCCACAGCCCCCTGTGTGCACAGGGTGCATCGCACCCTGTGCACACTGAGGCGTACCCATGGTTTCCAGACTGGCGCCCAAACAAAGCGTCTCCATCCACGGTGGCCAGAGTAGTTCTCGAAGCGCGTTTGCTATTAAAGTGCTAACGCTCGAGTTGCTCGCTCTCTCAAATCGAGGCTCTCTACTTGAGACTCGCGCGACTACCGGCTCACCTGGTGGCCTTGGCGGTCAGGTGAGACACTTTGCCACCTGGCGGCAAGGAAAAGGAAACGTCGCCATAAACGCGGGACGCAGAAGGGAAGAAGAAATAAGATCGACTCCGCGTGGGAGAAAGATGTTCCCTTCTTTCTTCGAGGAAGCCGCGGAGTTATGCAGACGGCATTGTTCTCTGAGAGATGGGAAGAAGCGTTGCTCTGGAGCGCCCCCGGCTGGGGCTCTTAGCCTTTCCTGGATGGGGTCGTTGGTTCGGAAGTGACGTCAAACTTAAAAGTGACGTAGCTGTGACCTCGTAACGGTGTTGTTCGTGGTTGAACTTGGGGCTATAGCTTTCTCCTCATAATAAATAAAAAAATAAGACGTTTTTTGTTTTTGTTTTTTATCATTACATGCCTATTTCTGGTGGCGCACCAGTCACCTAGTTGTGTTTGGAGATTTGTGTTTGTCCTTTGTCCCGCTTGTTCCCCTTCTCCAGGAATTTGTTTCGTCATTCTTGTCCAGTTCGCTTGCACCATTGCATTTCATTGCTTTATAATCTATACAGAATGTTCCCAGCATTCCCTTCGGTGCAGCAAATGGCACAGCACGCTCTGCGAAAGTAAAGCCCTTGATAAAATTCACGCTTGGCGTTTCTTACAAGTACCGCCAAGCCAACCATTGTTGTGCACCTCATTTGCTTCCAAGGGCCTCACGAGGCATGAGTCCCGCACATTGGCTCATTTAACGGTGCCACGAACAGCACGAATACAAATACATTGAGAGTCATTATGCGAAAGGTATTTTGGGATAATGAACACAATGTGCGTGCGTTGCTTTTGACTGCATTGACTCCGATGGTTGTCCCCGAGCGCTCTTCAGGGAGTTAGCGCTACTGGACTGTTTCCCATGTTTTTTGTAACAGCGAGTACGTGGAACGAGTAGGCTAAAGCCGGGTTCACCCTGCTCACACCTCATACAAAAAGACAGCCTGCAAACACGAGTCACAGCAGTATCCGTGGTTCGAATGCCCCGTGCCATAAGTTTCTGCCTGAACTCATTGACATGCGGCATTTGAAGCCGGGATATCTCGCTGTGACTCGCGTTCGAATCTGTACGCAGATATGATGTATACAAGCAGTTTGACCCCGGCTTAACGCTCGCTTCGTGTATTACGAACTATTAAGTCTGAAAGCTTCTAGCGAAAGCAAGGAAATAAGTAAGACCACACATGCACCTTATTCTGTCGTGACAGGATATTCGAATGAATCATATATGCTGCAAGTTATACGTTTCATTCATGTCATTCATGCTTGCCAATAGCCGATTCTAATGAGCTTTTTTTTTTTATGTCGCGTTGAGTTTTTTTTATTTGGGTAATGCTTTTACGTAACTTCTCGTTTTTTTTTTTTTTTTTACTTTGCTTTGATGCGAATGTTTCTCGTAAAGCAATTGGGGACTCTGTCTTCCACTTATGTTATACTGTCCTGACGTCTCTATTGGACGCAGCTGAAAAGTCTTTCGAGATTACAGGGATATCAAGAAATCGTGCAAACGCTCACGAGAAACGAAAAAAAAAAAATCGCTTATATTTATTTATTATTTACTTCTTTTTTTTTTTCCCTGTCGGGATTCTTCCCGTAGTAGCAGACGACGAGATTCCAAAAAGATCGGATCTGCCGATAGCGGCCAATTTCGCGCGGCGGAGACACGGCTTTCTATATTCTTTTCTTATTTTTTTTTTTCTTTTCCGTTATTACCGCTTCACATCGGATGTGGGGAGAAGAACATTCACAACTTTGTTTAACGGGGTCTACGACGAGGGTAATTACGTATACGACTGGATTACGACGACTAATGCGAGAGGGGGGGGGACCACCATTAAAATTCTTGGGTCTAGCTCTCTCGTAACGGCGCTACTGCAGCTCTCTCTCCATCCGTGCGTGTGTGGTGGAACTTGCGTGTCGTCTGCTATCGTTGCCGAAACCGGCGGTGGCAGAAGCAGCAAATCGTCTGCTAAGAAACGCTTGACGGTCGCCATCTTTGATGATGGCAGTGGCGATGCATCGCCCCAGGTTACGCGCGTTCATGCTCAAGGGCCAATGCACGTGTGAAGTTATGAATGTCACGGCAAGCTGAGCAATTTTGGTTGATTTATACGTCTGGTGGTCTCGGCTACCTGTTAAAGAACGTGTTCGAAACCGTTTTGGCCGTATTTGCTTTAGCCTTGCCCAGAGGCGGTGTGTTGCGGAGCTGTGAAGCGCGCGACGACCTTCGGACACCTTGGAGGCGTCGGGGTTCGCAGTTTCCTTTTTTTTTTTTTTTTGTTGCTGTTGCAGTCTGTAATAGACGTCGCTTTAATTGATGCTGCTGGGCGTGTCTTTTTGATACGAGTACTGCTGTTTGTTGCTTTTTATTCAGTTTGAGTGCCTGTTGTTGTTACGAGTTTCTTTTTTAAGTTTTGAAAACAGAGAATTCGCCGTTGGGTCGATAACATCTTTCATGAGATCGTCGTCAAGTTGCTGATCTGTACGAAGGTTTCCGAGAAAAAACAAACTGTTCGGAATCCGTTTTTCTTCGCTTTCTTCACTGCTGCGGCTTAATCAATGGGCTTTCCGTGTGCAAATACTAATTTGACACCTGTCAAGTTGCCCGGTATTTCTTTTTCGGCACATTGACCTCTTGTTTTAAGTGTGATGAATGGACAATGATCTTGAATATTTTTATTTCAACGCGACCGATGTAAAAAACTGTTACAAATCCTTTTTTTTTTTTGTTAGCATAGATTTGGACAGGTATTTTTACAAAAGTTAATATAATTCTTAATAACTAAGTACCGAAAAAAAAAAACTTGTGTTCGCCATTTCTAGCACTCTGTTCAGCACTAGCTAATTTGCATCATCCGTTAACGGCAAATTAAGATTAAATCTTACGTATCCTGATGTTTCGGGTGGAACCTTAGAAATTTCTAACAACGTTAATTTTGCTGGGCCTCTTTGTTGCAATCTGAATAAGCTAAAAGTCCATATATATCGAACAATGTATGCCTTGGTGGCTTAGGTCTTCTTTTGTGATCGTAGGTTCAAAAAGTGAACGTTTCGAGACCTGGCAGGTCCTTTTTCAGTCCAGTGAAAAACTTCAATGAAAAACCATTCAGGTTTTTCACTGGACCGAAAAAGGACCTGACAGGTCCAGTGAAAAACCTCAATGAAAAACCGCTGAGGTTTCGCACGCGACTGAAGAAGGACCTGCCACCCGAAACGTTTCCTTTTAGAACCAACGATCGCCACAGAATACCTAAACAATCAAGGGCAATATTGTTCTATATTTATTACTCGCAAATGTCTGCTTTTCTTGCCAGGTTAGTTCATTGCTAAAATCTTAATAAGCAGGGACCGCGAGTCGCCATACTCACCGACAGCTCAGTAAAGGCAGAGCGTAGCGCTATTGTGTTCGCGTTTCTTGGTTCGTCATTGGTTGTTCGAAGTTCTTATTGGCTAATATACGCACTCTCATTGGCTCAGAAGCGATAACGAAATGTTCGAAAGTCCTCGCAAGCCCCGCGTTTTTTTTATTTTTTTGTTAAGTTGTTATTGACATATGAGGAGCGGAAGTTCGTCTGCTTCTTGCGCAGCGGGTTGTGGTGACGTCAGAATGCCGAGCTCTGATTGGCTGGATTGGAAGGATATTGGGTAGACCTCGGGGCAGCTATAGCATTGAGGCCTACCCACTATCCTTCCAATCAGAGCCAATCAAAGCTCGACGTCCTGACGTCACCTCAACTCCCTGCGCAAGAAACAGACGAACTTGCCCTCCGCATATGTCAGTGACTGCAGGAAAGATGACGTCATTATACTTCCGAAGTTTACGCTACAATGATCTTCATGTTTGTATCCCGACGGTTCAACATCTAGCAGAGCGTCAACGTTCGCTTACACAATCCCGACGTAAAAAGATTTCAAGGGTGACCGACTGTCACATATACATGCTCGACATCTATAAGGCATTTCTATACGTTTGTTGCCAGGAATGCATTATTCGGACTTTTTAAGCGACGCATTTTATCTGATCCAAGTTAGTCATGAGTCATAGCAAAAACTCGACTCCGCGGCACTCCTTTACAATGGATTCCGCCGAGTCCCTGCCAAACCGCCCGAAGTGTGGAAGCTGATTTCCTGGCAACCGAAGCCCATGTTGGCGAAGCAGTGGAACCGACATCTTCTAGTAAGAGAAAGTAAATTGCGTCGTGTGCTCCGGCGAGAGCGCTTGTGGCGAATCCACAGTGCAGGGGCTCTAAGTGTTGGAGGTAACGCGTTACTAGTAACGACGTTACTGGTAAAGCGTTACATTTTTCGCTAACGCAGTATCGTACTCGTTAGTATTCTGAATGACAAACGAGTAAAGTATTTTCGTTACTTTTTTACGGTATCGGCTATCAAATTACGTTACTCGTTACTTTTGACCAAAACTGTTGAAATACATTAGGTATTTGTTTAGAATAGCAATCTTGTGCATCAAACGGGAGACGTTAGGGGAACTAAATTTAGGTCACTAAGCTCAATAGAGGATCTAGCTTCTTTGCTCGAGGGGCAACTACTTGCGCTCGAGCACGCAATGCCCAGGCAATCCCGTATCTTGCTGCTAAAACCTCTGAACCTTCGATTTCCTAAAACGGTGGGTTTTCCACTTATAAGTCCATCTATTCACCCAGCCATCTCAAAATCCTGCACAAGCTTATCGCTGCATGGAACCAGTATCCGTCACAGTAAACTTAAAAAAAAAAAAAAAAAAAACTTTCTGATTAAAAGAGACAGGGCGTATTTGCGACGTATTTACGGGCGTAATCCCGACCTACAGCGGGCGTCGGGACGAGCGCTTCCTCGGTCGGCGTAAATACACGCGTATTCGGCGATCCGACCGAGACAGATCTCGGCGCTTCGGCGTATTTTGGCGTGGCGTATCCCGAAGCGTACGGCGTGGTGCCGGCCAATTAGCTCCCAAGTTGAGACCCGGAAGTTTCTCGAGAATCGGCTTGCCTAGCTATGCGGTCGGCCGGCTGGCTTGACATCAGCCGCCGCGTTCGGCGGTTTATCGGCGACCTGTACGAAATTTCTATATCTCTATGGAACGAGCGATGAACGACTGAGACAGAAGAAAATACTATCTATGTCGCGGGCGATGTGAAAAAAATTACCAAGGGAAGGGTTTTGAGCAGAGAT
Source organism: Ixodes persulcatus (assembly GCA_013358835.2). Classification (NCBI taxonomy): domain Eukaryota; kingdom Metazoa; phylum Arthropoda; class Arachnida; order Ixodida; family Ixodidae; genus Ixodes; species Ixodes persulcatus. Next base: position 257,058 of record JABSTQ010009212.1, on the reverse strand, counting down.
CGCGGCTGTCCTCCTGCCGGGAGTTTTTAGCAACTTGACGTTTGCAACGAACATTTATGAAACAGGTGTTAGCAAATTAGGCTTTGGCTGCTGATTAAGATCCAGTTATTTCTGTCCCCTTACGGAACGTAATAATATAGCAGCCGATCTACATTTTGCCTCATTTCATCAAAGGCGCCAGTCGGGCTACACTGCTCCAAACGCCGAGGAGACGTCGACGAAAAGCGTCGTGTGTGGTTTGGCGACCTTCCCCTCCTCTCTTCTGTGGAACAAGCGTCCGCCAAATCCCGCGATTACGTCCGCTGAAACGCGTGTAAATTAGTCCAGAATACGCCCTATCTGGGTCGGCCTTTAAAACACGACATTATCTCGCGTCTCGAAGGCGAAACAAACCTTCGGCTACCAGCTAATTCCGTACGTCCTCCTTTTTTTTTTTTTTTTCCATAGTCACCACTTACAAGGCTTGAACGAACGACTGCGTTAAGGCACGGCCACATTGGCGTCGCGGAGGCCAGCGGCGTGACGGTCGTCGCTGCCGGTTGCCGACCGAAACCAGTTTTCGGCTTCACCGGCGCGACGTTCTGCGCCGCACAGCCAACCGCTCCATGCTTAAGGCCTGACCACACTATATAGCGTGAACGGCGCCGCCGGTCGGCACCGCTGGGCGGCACCGCCGTCCGGCGTCCCACCGCGAGGAGTCCACATTGGCCTCCGTTTTGCGGGCGTCACGTGACAGCACTGGCTCTCGCGATCGCGCGCGCGCCTCCCGCCGGATTTCCCGCTCTTTGGTAGATTCTTCCGTTTCGGCTCTCATCTTTCGCATATATCAGCATCGAAACCGCACTCGCTGCCTACATGGTAGGTGTCCATGATGACCTGGTGATCAGCGTGAAAGTGATTATCCTAGCCTGCTCGTTGATCTTGCGACGTCGCCGCGCTCTGAAGGGAAGGAGGCACAGGTTTTGGGTCCGGCCGAGTTGTTTCGACCAAAACACCGAAGGAAGGGTCCGTGCTTTGCTGCCCCGGCGGCGCGCCAGAGATGAAAGCTACTTTCGAAAGTGTCACCAAATCAACACGACATCCGTCACAACACAGACGACAAGCAACAAGTGCCACGGAGAAACTCACTTGTAATTCCGAATTCCTCTCCTATAATTTCCCAGCGGTTGTTCTTAGCGTCATTATCTTGGTAGTCTGGCTGCGTTTTGTCATATAAAAAGGGAACCAGACGCACAGTTTCAAGGAACCGCTCCGTTGGGGAAGGCATCGGGGTCGAAGTAGGGATAGCAGACGACACGAAACACGCCCTTCGGAACGTGAAAGAGGCGCGGGGGACCGGCTTGAGCGTTGCCATGGCATCGCAACGTCACTATCTACGCCGCCTCCCATTGGCTCCTCTCTTCTGCGTCGAGCGGCGCCGATCTCTGAACACAGCTCCCTCCCCTCGCTGCCTGAAAGTTCAGGTGGACAGCGGGGAGGGGGGAAGGAGGGAGAGAGACATCCGTTTAAAACAGTGGACAACAATAGTCCGTTGCAACCTAAGAACGAAGGGCGAGGGTAAGACGGGCCGGGGAGGAGGAAGCAGACGAAACGCTGGAGAAGAGAGGGGGAAACCTCCTTCTCTCTTTAGCGTTCCGTCTGCTTCCTCCTCCCCGGTCGCTCTTACCCTCGCGCTTCGTTCTTAGGTTGCAACGGACTATACACTCTAAGAAATGCTTGCTCGTCTACTTACCCGCAAAACCCTGGAAGAGCCAATCTCTGCGGTTTACGAAATCAGCTCAGCGAATGATGAGGCGGAACATCTGTTTAGACCTCAAAATTAAATCTGCGCTGTGGCATTACGCAATGCAAGCATGACGTTTTGCATTGCGTAATGCCACAGCGCAGACTTTATTTCTAGGTCTAAGCGAATGTTCCGCCTCATCATTCGCTGAGCTGATTTCCTAGATAGCTATGATTGGCTCTTTGAGTGTCTCGCGGGTAAGTAGACTCGCAGGCATTTCTTAGAGTGTAGTGGCGAAGCGAATTGCTCGTTTCTCTAGTTCCAAAAAAAAGAACACCCTTTGTGGAATTTTTTTACCCTCGCTCTCCCCCTCGCTGCCTGAAAGTTCCTGACCCAAGTTTGTACACAGAAGAATCTTTCGCTTGATTAGTCTTTAAAAAAAAAAAAAAAAAAAAACAGTTTTAAACCTGGAAAGGTTACTTACAAACACGAAACCTTTTTTTTTCGCAGAAAAACTAAGAGCTACTGCTGGTAAGAGGCAGCAAGTGATTGTAATCAGTGTGCTGGTAACCGGTGTCCTGTTCCACATAGTGAAGTAAATCAGTCTCTGGTAATAGTATGAACTGGACTGTTACTAAAACCGGCGTAAAGATGAGGGGTGTTGGTTGGGGTTCCCAGACATTTCATTGAACGCCATTTCGTCGAACGCCGTTTCATCGAAAAAATGGACGTTTCATCGAACGCCGTTTCGTCGAACGCCGTTTCATCGAATCGCTGACGGCCGTTTCATCGAATGTCTTTTATATAAAAAGTGTGAAAGATGCTCTTTTATGCACGGATCGAGTGCATTTTCGTGTCATTCACACATTTCATCGTCAGGTTTTTGAATGCCCAAACTTGTAGCTCTTACAAGTTATTTTGATGCAAGTAACCCATGAGGATATTTCTACCGATTTTTATGTTTGTTTCGCATATTGTGCTTATCTGTTCACTCCCTCTGTATTACCCGATGGGCCTTGAGATTGAAAAGCATGTTTAGAGCTATATTTACGGCTCAAAACGATTTTGTAGTTCGCGCCCGCGGGAGCCGCCGCTGGTGACGTGGTAGAAAACGGCGTTCGATAAGACGGCGTTCGATAAAACGGCGTTCGATGAAACGGCTTCGATGAAACGGTGTTCGATGAAACGGCGTTCGATGAAACGGCATTCGATGAAACGACATTCGATTAAACGGCTTCGATGAAAGGCGTTCGACGAAACGGCGTTCGATGAAATGTCCGGTCCCAGTTGGTTGGCTGGTTGTGTTCCAGCAGTCCCCGTTCGCATGCTTGACTACCATCTCCGACTCATTGTACGTGTGAGATGAACATGAATAACGAAACTCCGCCGCTATGGCCATGATTGAAGGAAATGTGTCAACAAAAGGAGACGAAAACAGATAATTTACAGTTTCAATGCCTACTCTGCATGCCGAAGAGTAAAGCTGCTTCGAGCATCAAAGACGTCTAGTTCTAACTTAAAAAAGCACATCAAGGTGAGGGTACGTTTCTCGTTTATAATTAGTTTTCTCTTCAGCCCGCTTTTCACAATGTTCACAGATCGCGGGTATTTTTTAGAACTTGCTGATGTTTCACTGCCCTCGTTGCTTTATGCCAGTGCTAGCGCTCCCAGAACTTCTTAATAAGTTCATTAACGCATTCCGCAAACATGTCGACCATGGTCATAATCTAATATATTAAGCAGGTGGGCTAATATTGAATAGTTTTCTCTTTCACGAGACCGAAGGCATGTAAGCGAACACATATCTGCCAAACATATGTACTCGAACACAAAAGTAACGTAAAAGTATCGTAAAAGTAACGTTCGTTATTTTTGAAAAGTAACGGTAACGGTATATCGTTACGTATGTAAAAAAGTAAAGTAGCTCAAAAACACGTTAATTTTTACCAAACTAACGAGTAACGCTATTTCGTTACTTTTTTTTCGGTAACGTGTACAACACTGATTGGCCAGCGTCAAGATCACTCGCGGCGCGGGACAGTCACGGCCGCCGAATTCCTCACCGACTTTTTTTTTTTTTTTTTTTGCCAAGTGTTTAGATTAGAGTCCCTCTACGACCACTAGCCTGGGTCTACCACACAATGTATCTTTTTTAATGGATGAAGGTTCATTGTGGGTCGAAGACAAATCCGCAGGCGGCACTCGTTACTGCAGTACCGAGCGCCGTATGCGGAGTTGTCTTATAACTACAAATAAAGGGCAGCCCATAGAGTTATTACAATACACGCTAGAGGCTCAGCTGGCGCTAGTGTCTACGAGACTTCCGGTTGCAAATTGAAGCAGACAGCATGCAGTCTACTTTTCCAGTCTTCCTGTGTATTCCTATGGGAAAAAGCACGTGAATTTTGTCTCTTCGCCGGAAAATAACACGAATAACTTTTGTTATTTCGGTTGTATCCGGATAGTATGTACCTTTATTAATATTGTGGAAGTGTAATTGCTTGAGTTACAGTTTTTTCTTTACCACTGAACGATGTTAAACTTCGCTATATTTCAGGCCCAAACCTCTGTTCCATGGCAGGTATATAGAAACGAGCGACGATTCTAAGCAAAATAACGATCGAAAGGAATGTAGAGTGTGTTCAAAGTTCGCCAGCATTCCGCTGGTACTTATATATTGCTAATATGCCCGTTCTGTCACTATATGAAAATGACCCCGTCGTGCATCTTTACGAGTGGTTAAAAAAACGTTCGAAACGTAAAGGATAAAGTACGTGAACTACTAAAGGTGTGTTTTCTTATTATTTCCTTTGTCGGGCAGTTTTTATCGGGCACCTGTTCCCTGGCTTCTCCCTATTTGCAAAGAAATTTGGAGCGTGCGGTTGATGATTTGAACCCAGAACAATTAAGCATCTTCGCACATATTCATGAGCAGAAAGAATAAAGCAGTACTTATTTATTGCAAATCGGACTATATTACGTGACTTTCAATTTATTTTGATCGTCTGCAAGCACAAGGAGTTACTTATCCAGTGCTACTTCGTAGTTCCTGTCGTCTCTCTTGGTTTTCCACATGTCCTTCGTTCGTTTGGCACGTATATCACCCATGCTGGAAAGCTTCGACGCCGTGTTCGCGCTAACAGTGTCCGACAGTGCACATAAATACATGTGCGAAGCGGTTTTAGCACCGTTTTTCATGTCAAGATTTTAAAATAAAAACGCCGTAACTGACCAATTATTTCATCTGCGTGACTGGGAAATGTTCCAAAGTGCCTAGTACGTACGATTTATTCGTGATATTTGCTCTTATAATCGAGCGCAGAAAGCAAATGCACTCGCTTTTTTCCATAGAAATGCATTACCGGAAGTCAATTTCCGACTGCTTGCTGTCTGCTTCAATTTGCAACAGCACACTATATAGCGCCAGTTGAACCTCTAGCTCCCAACTTGTCTCCACCCGTCAGAATACATTGACATCGTGTCGTTGTGTTGATTTTCGTTGCCTTTTATGCATATACTCAACCTCAACTTAAAAAAAAAAAAAAAAAAAAAAAACGAAATACGCGTAAAGGTATAGGTGCTGAATATGTTGGTCGACCGGAACTTTGCCCTGCGAAATTGACGACAGCGGTAAGCAAGGCCAGGGGAGGGGTTGTACGCATGCGCACAAGTTCATCGGAAAAAGGTCCATTGTGATTACACGAAACACGAACACACAGCAGACGGCGCTCATCCGGAAAATATAAGTTGGACAACCGGCGAGAAAGTCGGCGAGATTTCTGACCACCGCGATTGGACAGCGCTGGTTCGTCGCAGCGCGGCGCTGGCCACCGCGACGAGTGTCCAAATAAGAGACCCAGATCAAAACGGGAACTTCCACATCTGGAGATACACCATATCTTTCCTTCGTCATATGCGTAAACAATGCTCATGGCTGGTAGTATATATATATATAGTGTTGGCTAAAAACTTCAATGGAGACTCTATTCGCACAAGTCTAGTGGACGTGGCGCCACCCAGCGGAGAAGACGCGAAGGAGAGAAGCGGGGAACTACAGCCGCCTATCCAAGTTGCGCAGCGGAAACTGCCACGGCCTGCCGGTCGAAATGTGAAGCAGAGGAAAGGGGAATTCAATGCACGCTATTGGATTCCGGCAAACGCAGATCTTGGGCTTCCACTCCATGGCGGAACGTTTTGCAGACACTGTCCGTGTTTCTTCCTCGTATCCTATCAGACTGGTCGCCCAAAGACTCCCTGCGAACATGTTCGAAGCAATGCATGTATCATGTGTTGTTCTACGCTTGTTTTTTTTTTTTTTTCTTCTTTTTTACAATTGGCATGGAACAGCTAGTACTGCAAAGACAGCTCCACATCTCCATCCATTTCCACTCATTAAAGAAAGAAGGGCGGACGGAAGCGGCGAACCGAAACCGGACGAACGCTTTACCAATCAGTGGTAGTGGCCAGGGGAAATTTAAAGAGGAGGAGGAGGATTTCTCTAGAGGGTTAGTGGTGAAAGTCCGTTCTACTGAAAGAGGGGAAAAGAGAAAAGGGAAAATGGTGGCCGGTGCTTTCCTCCTTGATGGGTTCGCTTGTTCTCTTCGCGGCTTACTCTCTCTCTCTCTCTCTCTCTCTCTCTCTATATATATATATATATATATATATATATATATATATATATATATATATATATATATATTTTCCCTTTCAGATTTAATAGACTTTTCCCGAAAGTCAGTCTACCCACAGCCGTTTGTACTGAGAGAGTTTGGCCTTATTAAGGAGCTTTTGACAGCCTGGTAACCACAGCAGTGTAGTCTGACAACCGGGAGAGGACTACTTCCGTCCGCCATTTTGTGGCTCTGACTCATAGAAACTCTATGCGGTTTCTCAGAAATAAAAAAAAAAAGACTAAGAAGTAATGCCATTTTGTGTTATCGCGAAATCCGCTGGCTCTTGCGGGCAACGAGCTCCACCCATTGGCCAAACTCTCTCAGTATAAACGGCTTTGAGTAAACCCATGCACCCTCTGCAGAGACAAACCCGACACTCTAATGGCGGCAACACACAGCTTCTCCACGCCAGAAAAAGCGAACGTCTTCGAAAGCATAGAGCAGAAAGGAGAAAATATGTTGGTCTTTTTACGTCGCCCTCGATTCACGAAATTGAGGGTGTTTGACTTTGCTGATCATGATCTCCTATCACCACCATTAGAGCGGCATTATTGGAGCTTTCGGGACTGCCACAAAATGGCTTTGACTTAAAAAAAAAAAAAGGTTGTTGATATGTTTATACAGCCTTGAAGTTAGTCGCCTTCATCGAGCGATTTGTCTCTCAGCTGTAGATGAGCAATTTTTTTTAAGGGTGTAGATAGTGCTAGCGTGTTTAATGACGACAATCTCCTGGTCATCGGGACACGTATCCTGCGCGAACAACGATCGAAAGCGCAGAATATTATCGGATGACATCTGTATCGCGCACGGGATCCGACAAGGCAACTGCGGCTGCAATAGGGACTTTTAGCAAACCGTTGCCGTGTTCCGCGTTCTGCCCTAGCGGAGCCTCTGAAGCATGCTTTTAAGCGCGCGCCCGGGTGATGCCGTGCCCGCGGGGCGCGCGCGCTTTAAACCATGCTTCAGAGGCTCCGGTAGAGCAGAACGCGGAACACGGTATCGATTTGCTAAAAGTCCCTAATAGCAATACCACCTAGAACACAAGGCCTGCGCGTTTCCTCCTCTAAACGTCATCACTAGTAGATCCCCTCAGCGCCCCCTAGCTAGCCCGGATGAGCACCATCGTCTGCTACATCGTCTGCGACGTCGTCTGCTCCATCGCCTGCTTCAGTGGTTTGCGTAGCAGATAATGAAACAGATGCGCACGCCGAGTGTCTGTTGCTATAGCGTACGATGAAGTTAGACGTTCACGTGGAGCGTCAAATGCATGAGTGAAATTGCCTTACTGCTTTGCGAAGGGCTGCAAAGCCCTTCGCTGGACGCTGGACGCTAGCACTGGACGCCATTTTCGAGGGCGCTTTTTATACCCCGGGTCGCTGCTTTGAAGCGTTCTTCCGCAGAACAAGCGCGCGCGCTAGAAATGCCCGTCTCAAAGCCAGGAGCGCGTGCTAGTTCGCGCTCCTGGCCGAGGGAGTGTTCGCGTGCACGCTGCAAATGAACTGGAAGCTCGCTATCAGCTCGCGCTCAGCAGTCACGCACACACAAGGACGTTTAAATAGGGCAGGACCCGGCATGACGTCATACCCAGCGACGCCGGAAGACCAACCCAATCCCAGACTGCCCCGCGCACCGACGCTCTCTCATCCAAACTAAATTCAACCATGCTCCCATCGTCTGCTCTCCGCTCGGTCGTTAGGCTTAGGCTACGTCTGCTCCGTGCCTGCGGTCTGCTTCGTCTGCTCGCTGTCACGGCTGGCTTTCGATTCGATCGGCGCACCAAAAGATGTTTCGATGCGAACCCGAATACTCATCACGGCGGAGTGAAACCAACATCTTCTCGAAGCAGAATTTGTACGGCTTTTTCAACCCGCGATGCCCTTCTCAGCGTTCGTGCCTACGATGACTGACTCGCGATCGCTTTCCAAAGCCGCGCTACGACGACTCGTTCGAGACGACGCTCCAGGCGCGGTCGCGCGGTGTCGAGAGCGTCCGCTACACGCCGACTTCCTAGTCCTACTGGTCAGGCAAGTGTTGGGCTCGAAATCTCGCCTGTTCGACACCGATTCAGTCGGTGCGTCGTCTAGAGCGTCTCAACTCTAGTCACTTACTTTCTGCTGGGCAACCAGGCGTTCGTTTATAATAATCTCATCCAATTCCGACCATACCGGTTTAAAAGTCTCCCGTTAAGCGCTGTTTCAAATAACAGTGGGTGCCGCCATTACTTTCGGTGCACACAATCGCGTTGCCACGGAAATGTCATCGCAACGCGGTTGTTTGCACCGAAATTAATGGCGGCGCCCACTCACTAGGCTTCCCATTGGTCAAGAAATGCTCGTCGCGGCTCGTGGCCACGCCTACTTCCGTTACACTTCGCTCCATGCATTGGGGATAGGGACGCCACCTCCTGCCCATTATACGCCTCGCAAGTGGGCTCATTTTCGTCTTCTGCGCATGAGAAAGGAAGTAGTGGTGACATCAGAACGCCGAGCCCTGATTGGCTGATCGCGACCCCCCTATCTGAGCGTCGTCTGCTCCTTTGCAACGTCGTCTGCTCGCAACGTCGTCTGCGTCTGTCTTACCTTTCCTGCGACTTTCGGAGGTGCAAGTCTTTACGAGCGAGCTCGACTTCGCCTTTCAGAGAGGGCAGACGAAATAAATCGAGCGGTACGTTGTTTTTAACAACTAGCAGACGCGCATTAAGGAGAGAAGTCAAAGGACTCACTGGCGAGGTGTCCCGAGGCGCCGAGGTTTGTTTCCTAAGAACCGAGAGTGAGCGTGTTAGTGTCCGCAAGTTCCCTCCCAAATACTTTTTCCCTCCTTTCGTGTGCGGCAAGACTCCTCACTCTTTAACGGCGTCGGCGGGTCGGCGCAGTTAACATCGTCTGCTTTACGTCTGCTAGTCAAAGCGATGGCTGCTTTACCTTTCCTGCGTCTGTCGGAGATTCACCGCTTTTTCACCGGCGAGAGTCGCCGCTGCCTCGGAAAACAAGGAGATGACAAGAGGAAGAGATTAAAGAGTTCACAAGGGTCGCGCGGGCATATTCCATTCAGCACGCCAGCCGGTCGTGGGCAGACGGTCTTGGCCAAGGACCGTCGGAGCACCGCTGTGCCTGCTAGGCCTATCTGCCGAGCTCGCTTACTCGGGGTCGGTGGAATCGTGGCCGTTGGAGCATTTCCCGGGTGTTTGTGGATCCAGCGTTCTTGTTCGTCGTGGTTTATTTCAAGTACTTTTTACTTTTTTTCTTGCTGCTTGCAGTCGGGACGCGTGAGAAGAGCACGTACAAAAATAAACGTCCGTTGATCGTCGCGACCCAGTAACTGAGCGACGCTGTCGGCCATGCTGAGTTGATCGTCGTAGGATTCCGTCGTAACCTGAGCAAAACTTACGATAATTTCGTTTCGTGAAAACGAATTTGTTTTCACGTTTTGTCTTACGCACTCTTTTGGCGTAAGATGGTTTTGTGAAGCTGGCCTCTGCACTTCCGCAAGTCGCAGGAAAGGTAAGACAGATGCAGACGACGTTGCAAAGGAGCAGACGACGCTCAGATAGGGGGGTCGCGATCAGCCAATCAGGGCTCGGCGTTCTGACGTCACCGCTACCCCCTGCGCAAGAAGCAGACGAACTTGCCCTCCGCATAACCTCCTTGCGCACACAGCTGTGGCCGTAGTTGGGACGTGGCCCATACTCTCGTCAAGCTTCAGCCTGTTTGCCGCTTGGGGCGGGTCGGGGATCTACTAACGAAACGTCATGCGCAGGCCAGAGCCGTATATGTAGAGAGTTTGGCCATTCGTTGGGAAGTATAGGAGACAAATGAGGAGGCGCCATTGGCCGAAAGCGGGCTGGGCGTTTTCCAGGGCGTCTTCAGAAATTCGAATGTGACCAACCAGAAGCCGGGAATAATACCCTGGCGGTGGTCGCGAGAAACAAACCTGATAACTGCATTGGAGTAACTCTTGATGACTGAAAATATGGTACACGTGATGTTTCAATCACGCTCATCCAAAATGATGGTAGAAGAGTGCGACTAGCGGAACGATCGACATAATCCGTACGCCAAGCGCCGAGGGCCGGGAATCTGCCGTCCGAGCGGTCACACTCTGTCCGAGCAAAACAGAGTTGAGCGGCGCATTCGTTTCTTACATCTTTCTGCATGATCATGATGAAAACAACACGTGTACCCTATTTTCAACCACAAAGAGTTACCACACATCACTCTTACGCGCTTATTAAAACCATTTACGAACATAGACATTTGATCAGAACTGTTTCTCGCTACCACCGCTAGGGGATTCTTTTCGGCTTCTGGTTGGTCAAGAGAGCATGCCAAGCCCTCTTTCCGAGTCTGCCGCACGCCCTGGCTCTGCCCGCGCCTCCCATTGACCAAACTCTCTACATATACGGCTCTGGCGCAGGCCTTCTATTCTAGGTGGTATTGCTAATAGGGAGTTTTAGCGAGTCGTTTTTTAAGCACACGGTTCCGAAATCACGAACGGTACAGCTGGTCCGTTCTGTGAAACCTTACGTGAAATTTGACATACTTTAGCGAATCGTGAAAGTTGCGCGACCGTGTAAACGATGATGATGATAGACAGCGCTTAACGGTGGCGCCATCTTCTAGTGAACATGTGAAACATTCTGCAACGTGTTTATAGTGAGTTCGTTTCACGGCACTCGTGTCCACGCGTGCCCACTCGCGGCGTAAAGCGAGTTCGTTTCGGCAGGCACTCCACGAGTGGTTGCACTCTCCGAGTTCGTTTCAGCGGCGGCACCCCACGCGGGCATGCACTCGCTGCACCGAGAAAATCGGGCGTGCGCCAAAATGCAATCCCGTCATGCCTCGCTCCGGCGAGGCCGGCGAGGAGCCGGAGCAGACGACGAGGGTTCGTCTGCTACGATGTGTCGCGGAACCGAAAGGAAAAAAAGTAAATTTTCTGATAGAAATCGCGTCCCTCGAGCAACGGAATCAAACGCGAGCTTGAATTGCGAGTGTCTGATATTTCATGAAGGAAGCAATTGACATCCCGTGCTTTATTTGCAGGTTTTAAGTCGCTCTGTTGCCGTACAGACGCTGACATATACCAGTGTGTCAAGAAATGCTCAGAACAAACGCATCAGCGGCTTCCGAGATGTTTATCACCGTCCGTGTGCGGGTGAAAAATTGAACATTTGTCAACAAAACTCCCCCAGCAGAAACCTCTGACTGCCCAATAAGCACCAGAGAAAGCTAAACATAGAGACTTTACCCAAGCCTTGGGCAATATCATCATATTCAACATTCACCTACGTCAGCTACCTTGCCCCGTCGTATTTTGTTCGAGAAAGCTCTCGTTCTCGACGTCCTCACCAAGGCTAATATCTGATCCACCTGTAATGACGATCGAAATCGAAAGTCCCACAAAAAGGTTTGCTGGATATTTCAACAGACTAGTTTTAAGCCGCACCCTTTCAGTGGTTCACGCATAACACCATGCTCAAACGGATCAAGCTTCTGCTCGGACAGCATCATCAGTTTTCTTCAGTGTAAACGGTTATAAGAATTGAAAGATCGCAACCAGCTGCTTTGTGGACAGCTGGGTGCGGAAATTTACGCCGTCTGTAACTATCTCTACGGCAGCCGAGTTGCTTGAAGTCATCGCAACTATAAACTACAGGTTGCAGCGTTCAACGGTTGTAGATAAACGTTGGTAGTGACTGCACTCTCGCATCCCCACCCATCACTCCGAACAGAAAGGCGCTAGTTTCGGTTTGAGGTCGGTACCTTTTCTACAACATAGATGGCGGCAGCATCAGTCTTCTGCACTCGGTGCATTTGGCGAGTTCGTTTGAGTCCAGTTCTCCGTGCAACACTCTGCGAGTGCGATGCATTCTGGGAGAGAACTCGAACAGTGCCAGTGCGTGTGAAACAAACTCGCTATAAATCCGTGGCGGACACCGTGGTGGCGGCTCGTGTTTCTGGCGTACGACTGATGTAAACAAGACGGCCGATGTAACATTTGCCGGTCGGAATTTTAAGAACTACGAAGCTAGATGGAGCAAAAAGTATCTAAACGACCGTAAAGGTGTGTCTCCGTCATCCTGAACTTCAACGATCGTTCACGCTGTGCCGTCGAACGAAATCATTTCGTATTCTCGCGGTCGCCACGGCCGCTAGTCTGCCCGCAGATCGCAAACTTTCACTAGCATGCGCAGTTTACAGCATTCACGATCGCTTACCATTGTGAGCAGTCCTCGAAATGATTCAGTTCAACCTCTCAAATGAAGCAGACTAACAGGACGGCAAATCTCCTGCCGCTGTCCTAAGCCTAACGCTCGGCTGGGTCGGCGAAGGCAGTCGTAGAAACGACCGCCATATTTTTTTTACCCAAGTCGTGAACGGTGCTGGCTGCATTGCGGTGACGACTCCAGCGGCCGGAATGGGAGAAACGAACGAGAAGAGCCTCCCGACGTCCCGAACGACTCGCGCGCGCATGCGCAGTGGCGTCGCCGATGCGTTGGAGGGCGAACCGTTTGTGTGGAAACGACCTGCTAAAACTCCCTATTGTCTTAAAACTCTATCGCTTTCCAAATGACCAAGACCTCCGCATCAGTGGGTTGCGTCCGTAAACCGAAGCGAATTTTCCCCGATGCCATACTCTCGAGTGTGTGCACAAAACAATTCGTGAATGGAGCGCGCACCGAACTTAACGCGTACCGTCGATGAACATGGGCTACCGTTTGCAAGGTTGGTGCAAGTCTTCTTGTGAGAATCGCTGTTTCAGCTTGTAACTTTTTGGTCGCTATTATTTGCAGGTTGTAGTCCCGTGACGACGATTGCGAAGAGTGGACTACGTGCCGCCACTAAAAGTAAAGGTAACTGACAAAGTTTGCGTGACGTTCAGCAGATAGTGAAGTGAGATATTTTTTTTTATTCGACAAGTCGGACCCGACCCAGGCCACAGACCTTCTCACGTGACTTCGTCATATGTCTCATGTTCCGCCGACAACAAGGTAGCGTGTGGTTTGTAAGTTCGTTGTTATTTGCTATCGATGCGTGGCAGTGGACCAAACGATACAGGTACGATATCATCGCTTTGCTAGATCTATTCGTGCGGGGGTTGTCATGTATTAGAGACATTCAAATTAGCTTTTTGATCACAGCCAATTTTGCGCACAGTGTAGCTGCGATAAGACTTTAGACTAAAGCATGAGACAGGTAAAATGAGTGTCAGCTGAAGAGGTAAAATAACAAAAATAATTTCACATGCTCGTGCAAACTCCAGTGAGGTATCCCCCTTACTGTGGCCATTCCATCGCAAATGACTGTTTGTGTAATGTTGATCGTGACATTTTAACAAAGTGTGCTTTGCGTGGCTGAGGGTTTACAAGATAGAGCGGGTCATTTTTTGGGACAAATAATTTCGTCAAGGGAACAACCAAAAGATCTGATAGATCAATCTATTCATTCCTTGTTACTGCGCTTAACAAAATGTCTGAACTAATTTCAGCGACACGAAGATTCAGAGAGCGATGACGCAGGGAGCATGCTTTCGACAAAGGACACACTCGTCAACACGAGATCCTCAATTAAAACTTTTATAAACACCTGCAAGCCAGAGGGAGCTGCCTTCGATCGTTTCCTGCCATGCCCTTATTTCGCGCGTCTTTGTTCACATTATATTTCCACGAAACGCAAAAAAAATATTTTTGGTGTACGGCATCTAAAACCACAAGAAAACCCAAAGAGAAATCCATCCAGAGTTAACTGATAGAACAATGAGTACTCACCTCCGATTTCTATCAATAGCGCTTTCAGTGTCGCTGTTTTCGGCATCGCCGCACTGGCGGATGCCATAACGCGGGGCAAAAAAAGTTCCCAGGGATATAAAAACGCTAACCGCGGCACACAAGAACACAATAAGACACGCCCTAAGTCGGATACCCAGCACTCTAGAGTGCCCAACCAGCACACCCAACGCATGAGCGGCGCCCTGAAGAGCACTTTCGTCAACGTTTCTAAGCACTCAGCATGGCCGCGGAACCATGACGCTCAATGGATGACGCTACAGTATTCAAAATGCGAAAGAAAAATTGCATCTCAGTCAGGTAACCGACAGTCCACAATAGATTATTGCCTTATGTCACAGAGACTATACACGAAACTAGGAAAAATGGAAATTGATGAGGATGGGAAGAAGAGCCTCGGTAGTAACCATAAGCGCATTAGGATCAGTTTTGACAGGACAAAACGGGAGCTAGTCGAAGATAAGGAGGAGCACAGAACGTCTTACACAGAAAAACGGAGACCATTTTGAAACAGCTTGATGGAGAATGGACTTATGGAAGCGACGTGGTAAACAAAAATGTACACCAAAATGTTGGTGGGACAACGAGGTAAGAGAGTTGAGAACACAACGTCAGAATGCGTTCAGGCAAGGGCAAGGGGGGATTCACCGGAAGACATAGAAACAAGGTGGGCAGAATTTTTAAGACTTAGGAAGGGAGGCATCAGTCATGATAAACAAGATAGTTAGAAGAAAAGGATCAGAGTGGCTGGCAAAGGTAAACAAGAAGAATGGGAAAGCAGCGAAGGAATTTTGGAACAATCTAAATTCCCTAGGCAAGGCAACAAGAAATAAGCAGCAACTTTTATTACATCGGAAGGAAATAAATTGGAAGGCGAAGCAGCAATTGAGTACATGGGAATGGTCATAGAAAGGAAGTTTGGAAAGCAGATCCCCGCAGTGGACAATTTATGTCAGCTAAGGCCAAGAGAAAAACAAGAAATGCTCTCAAATCACTGGAGGAGAATGAAAAAAAGCTTTGCAGAAAGTCCCCGGAGTCACGTCGACAGGCCCAGATGGTATCCCAATCGAACAAGTAAAGGTGTTTGGTCAACAGTCTATGAAAACGCTCCTAAAGGCAATTGACAAGATTTTTAATGACAAGAGAGTTCCGGGAGATTGGAGCAGAATGAATCTTGTATTTACTCGCCTAATGAACGCACCCCCCACAACAGGCATCAATATTTTGATTTTTTCTCGCGTAATGAACGCACTTTAGTGTTCGGCTCCGCGAGTCTTGAACTGCGTTTAACTTTGCTAGCCGGCTAGCCACCAAGCCAATTTTCTTTTGCCTCCAAGCAGCCAGGCCAAGTAAAGCCAAGGCAAGTCGCTGTCGTAATTGCTGCGATTGCGTGGTTGCGGAACTGATCAACCGTGAAACTGAGGGGCGCGCACGCCTAGCGAAGCTGGGGTCGAGAAATTTCCCAGCCCCGGACGTGCTTCGTCCATCGAACGCATTGATGTCAACAAACGGTGCACTTAGTACTTTACTTGAAGTACAAAAACTGATTTACTTTGTACTTTACTTCTTTCAAGTACTTTTAGATGTACTTTACCCAACAGTGGGACTAAGTTCTATAAAACTGCATTTGAATGTACTTTTTGTTACTTGCTCTTACTCGCGCTCCAAAACCCGAACAAACTCGAGTGATAAAGAAAGTTCTTTTACATTATCAGAGTAACCATAGACCGTTGTAACTAAGCTAAAAGCATTTAAGGAGTTCAAAATCGAGTATTTTAGTATATATAATATTTCATATTGGCATTGTCATCATATCAAAAAGTTTATAAACTATAAGTTTTGTTTAAATAAAAGGAGAATGAGCATAATAAATATTCGGTATCCATATATTATTTGCCATGTACCAGTCGTTCGCGGTCCTAGAAAATTCTACCGGGCGAGATCGGTGCGTTTATCTGATACACTGAGGGTTCAAACAACTTCGGATCTTTGTTAAACCAGTGTAGGTGGCCGATATTTCCTCGCGCTATAAGATACAGCATTGAGGGGTGTCAATTGCCAGCTGGCGTTTTCACACGATGACGAATGTCAGGAACCGCGTTGAAAATTTCAGGCACGCTCCGAGGCGGGCTCTTGTAGAGGGTGTTACATCTCTCCACCGCTTAGTACTCAGGGTAAAAAAAAAAAAAAAAAAAACCCAGTCTCTGGATTTTGGACGTATCCCAAGTACGCAGAGATGGCAGGGTGCCGTCGACGATTATTGAAATGGCGTTCCTAACGAATATTCCAATGGGAAATGGAGTGACTCCAATATACGGCTCGTTCCAGCTTAGTGCTGGCACCAGAATGAGTTCCGGGACATGGATTGGTCCGCTTTGATATCGGAAATGCCATGAAAGTCTGCGCACTGGCCCGACCACCGTGGGCCCGACGTTCAAATATTGTCTTCTCATCCGGGCGTTCTTGAACGCAACTGCAGCACGCTCATCTACAGTTATGACCCCGTGCACGTGGAACGGCTGGCGTCTCGCGACCGTTAAAAGACCCGTACCCCAAAACTTCACCTGTTGGGAAAGGGAACGAGAACATCCGAAACACACGCACACATACAAAAAAAAAACAAAAAAAAACTTGACTGCTGGCCCAACTAGCCAGCAGCCGAAGCCGAATCCGTTAGCAAGCCCGGGAGTCTTTTTCACCGGCGCCAAGAAAAGCAACATCGCAGGTGTTTACACTTCGACAAAAGGAATAGAGGCCGAAAAAAAAAAAAAGGGGGGGGGGGGGTCGAGGGGGACTATGGGGGTTAAAAGAAAGAAGAGGGGGTGAGAGGGGGGGGGGGGGGGGGGGTCAAGCGAAGGCCTTCGATACCCCAAGCGGGGGTCGTTAGAAGGGGCCCGAAGGTGGTCCGTCGCGAGTCGGCTTTGCAAGCAGCGGCCGCCGCGGCGTCATCGACATCGGCACGTGCCGGTCGCGAGCGACACCTGCCCGCTGTTTCCTGTACTTTTGTTGGGGAGCTGCTGCTTCTCCGGCTAACGTGCGTTTCGTCATTTTGCTGCCTTGCTGCTAGCTATATTTCTTTTCTTTTCTTTCTTTCTTTTTAGATGGGGGCGGAGAGTAATTTTAACGTTGCGTGGGGGCAAGTCTGCCCGCATGTCACTTTTTGTTTTGTTTTGTTTGTTATTGTGGCCATTTCTGTTTATATATTCAAGTTTTCAAGTATGTGGTTTAAGCTTGCTTTTTTTAACGTGGGCTCCGCAATCTCGGCTGTCTAAAATTAATTGTTGACTGTCCTAACGATGCGGTTTGCACAATTATATTTGTTGTAATTTTTTTCTAGGTGCGTGTGGCAGTGCTTGTGTTGAGAGAGCTTCGTGTTTTCTAAGAAAATGAATTATGGGCATTGTAGTTTATGATTATGAACCTTGGATCAATGCATCTCGCTCAAGTTTTATATTAGTATTTTCTAATGACTGCGCACGTTCTTTCATCCCTTATCGTGAGAGTGCTGTCTCGATTACTTGCTCTGCCATGATAGTACGTAGGCCATCTCATTCCAAATTTATTTTGTAATCTCCCGGTCACTTATTTTGTTTTTATCCAAGTTCCCGACATGCTTAAATATAACCCAGTACAGAGACAGTAACGCATTTGTAAGAGTAATTAACTTTCACTTTTCAACCAGTTTTCTGCTTTGACGTTGTCGAAAGCGAGTATTCAAGGATCATCATCGTTTCCTCGTACACATTAAATACTTTAAGGGCACAGAAACCAGCAAGAAACACAAATCAAGTGGAAATTATACTATATTTTTGTGCGTAACTCAAGCTCCGAGGTGTTACACAGAAAATGTGAAACGCAATGAGCAACAAAAGAACAGATGCTTCAAAATATACGAAGGCAAAAAAAAAAAAGAATACGCAGTAATTTACGTTGGCAAAAAAAACGGCACCTGCCAGAAAGAAAATGTAACCAAAACTCGGCAATGCAGAATCGTCATGCGTTTGATTGCGGTATAGATTAGTATGCGCCAAAACGCTACGACGAATTATATTTAATCTAGATATAGTTTCCACGGGATACTGCTAGATCCCAACATACCCAAGATGCAGCTGTGTACACGGGCCAGTTTCAAGGATCTGCGAGATAACACTGAGACAACTGGCAGCCAAAATGTAGGAAGGTCGATCTAAAGATTCTGGGGGGCATTCGTACCATGCAATGTAAATATTGAAACAGTATACAATGTCCATCAATTAACGGTTCAACGCTGCGCTTCTTCTGGGCTCAGCTTTCCGTTCTTCGTTCTTGCAGCCCCATTTGTGTGTGTTTGTGTGAGTGCGTGTGTGTGTTCGTACGTTCGCGTATAGACAGGCGACGGCTTGAATTTAAAGTGAAAGGACAATACAGATGACGGGAGGTTTCCTTTCTCTTTTTGTCCCCAAAATTACGGGGGTCTGTTTTGTGAAAGCCCCGTTTCTTTCGAAACATCGCCTGCCTGGACCGCAGTATATATAGACGCTACGGGCAATCCCAGCCAATCCAGAGCCGAGCGAATGTCACGTGACCTTATATATAGATATATATATACGTGGCAAAATTAAGACTCAAACTCCGCATAGACCAAAATATAAGAGCTAAAGCTGTCTCTTCGGAAATAAAAAGAAAGAGAGAGAGAGAGAATGAGAGAGAGGTGCTCTCTATTCTGGAGACCGCGTACAAAACAAGTAATAACTCCGGAAAGCCAGTGAAGGTCTGTGGACTTCATGAAACCGGCTGCAATTTACCGGGTCTTCAAGTTTCTTCGTTTATTATTATTGTCTTGTAAATATAATGTTTGCATTTTTTTATTTTTTTTTTTTTCTCGAGCGACTTGTTGGCTGTCACCGGCTCGGAACGTCTTGTCGGCTAAGCAGAGGACTTTATGCCGCTTTTGCTGTGTATACGATTGTGCGTTTGTGGACTCTCCAGTCGCGGCTAAAGTATAGACTCGAGACGTTGGAGCGTGGCCCCCGTTTCGGATGCGGCTCGCCGCCATAGCTAGTAATCATAGTAATTTGAAGACACCGAGAAATATCAATTACGCGCGGAAACGGGGACGAGGAGAGATACCGAAAGATACGTATATTTTGCTGTTGTTTCATTTGTTCGTTGAGATTAGAGAAATTGAAACGCTGCCCAGGTTTCATCCTCCCCTTCGTTTTGAAGGCGGGCATTGGAATTGTGGGTTTTTAAACAACAATTGCCGACTGTTCTTTTTTTTTTTTTTTTGTGCAAACTTTTATGTAAATAGTTTCCAAGTTAGTGAGCATAAATGAGGGTCCTATAGACCATTCCAGTAATCAGATTCTGCGTGCTGCCATATCTTTAATGGTCTGTGAAACGCGTTATGAGCATGCGCAGTAGCTCTTTTTCGCGGAAAATCAGTCGCCACGCATCGCACATGCGCCCATAGTGACTCAGCGTTTTTTGTGGTTTTTTCTTCTTCGCCTCGGTGCGATGGGAAAGTGTATACCGTAGATAATTTTCTTTTATTGAATGTATAAGTTACTGAGGTAGTACCTGTAAGTGAATATTCTAGTATTCACGAGCAAAGATGTGGCACTATTCGCCACTCCAAGGGGGGGGGGGGGGGGGGGGGGGGGGCGACGCCATCTACAGTGGCAGAAACGTGGCTTTTAAAAACGGGGGAGCTCGCTGCTGTCCAGAATGTGCAGCGAAAACTTCCGCGGCCTGGCGGCGAAAATGTAAAACGGACAGTGGTGTACGTAGCCAGGGGGGGTTAGCTTATGGGACTTCAGCCACCCTCCTAAAATCCAGCCGACCCTATAATATACATATACATTTTGACCCCCCCCCCCCCTTTCCCTTCCCCCCCCCCCTCCCCCCCCCTCTCAACCCAGCTCCCCGAAAAAAAAAAACATACATAAGACAGTCGGCAGACACTTGTTCTAATCTTGGATCGTTACGTCATATTCTTCTTATCCGATAACTTACGATGAGTTGGACATGTCGGCTATCAGTGGCCTGATATATCGGCTACGGCTAACACCACCTAGACAGAAAGATTCCGCACGCGTCATCACAATCAGATCGACCGAGGCGTGAGATTGGGCACGAGTGCTGTGTCAGTGTTCGGCTGGGGCTCGTATGCAATCAGCGCGTCGAAGGTCTGGCTCGGGCCCAATCGCCGAGTTAGCTCGATCCGACTCTGATGACGTTTCATGAAGGGAGAGGAGGCGATGCGGAGGCCTTCTGTCTAGGAGGTGTTGCTACGGCACGGTGGCCTCTATTATCATTTGACTGGTTCGGAAATATAAAGAAGACAAAACCCAAAACAGGTGCACTTGCTCTAGCTGCGTCGTCGGTTTCTTGAAATTTTCTTCCTCGCAATAAAAACCCACTTCCATCGCTTTGCTAAAAAAAAAAGCCGAATATTGTTTTGCACAAGCACCTCAAGCGCTGTAAAACCCAATTTCAAAGTGACAGGTTTGAGTAAACAAATCTTTTACTTGATTGCTTGATTACAAAAGTTCAAACTTTTGTAATCACGCATCCTACATAAAATATTAATATTAAAAAGATCCTCGAGCTCGCTTGTCCTGCTGACGCAGCTTAGCATACATTTAGGCTTTTTCACTCTTCTTTCGCAAACCGACGTTTCGTTTTATTGCCTGTCTCGTCTCTCTTTTCCCGTTGCGGCCTTCAATGAGTAAAAGTCAACGGCACGAACTGATAGGCTCCAAATGGCGGTGCGCAGAATTCGACGCAAAAGCAAGCGAGCAAAAAACAAAATATCCGTCCCCGCCAGCATTACGGCCCGATATCTGCGGAGGAACACACGACGACGTTGTTAAAAACGGGTTTTGATTTATTCCAATAAGCAGGCCTTGGGCTGGCAATACAGCTACGAGCGCCCCGCGAGAAATCGCTTGGAGCCAAATGGCAACTCAATCAATCTTACCCAGTGTCGGCTCTCCGCAGCCGCCGAACAGAAAAACCCGTACGGTGCTCACATCTCGGAGATATATATATATATATATATACGAAAAGGAGTCCATCGACTCCTCCGATTGGCCGAGCAGACGTAAGGAAACCGCTAAAGGCAGGCCTCATTGGTCGATACGACGAGCACGCGTCGAGCCACGTGCTCCGAACGCGAGTTTCGCGCGCTCCGTTCGCGTGCGCGGCCCGCACGCACGCGCGCGAAGTCGACGCGACCCGTTTTTGTTTAGTTTTGGTTTCGTTTTCGTGTTTGGTTTCGGTTTAGCTGCGCCGCCGCCGCTTCCTCCTTTCCACGCGCGTACGTGTCGCGTGGCGCTCTCGTGCAGCGTTCCGGTTGGACGAGCGGGGTTCGTGACGTCACGGCGCGTGGCGCTCCCATTGGTCGTGACGTCAGCACGCGTTTTGAGAGAGGGGCAACTGCTTCCTCCTCGTCCTCTTGCTTGCCCTTCCCGAAACGGGAAAGTAGCAGGCGACGGCGGCGGAATCAGACGTTCGTCTGCTACTCGAGTGACGAAGATGGCGACGCTGTTGCCGAGCCCGCCGTCAAGCGATGACCTCTCGGCCGTGTTTTTTGGACAGGCTGCCTGGACTACCACCACGACGCTGCCTGGACTGTGCCGAAGGTAAGGTCGATCATTCACTTGCTCGGGTCTTGTGACTTTGACCTTCCTGGGAGGTTCATTCTTACAATTGACCGTGATATCTTAGCTTTCGTCTGTTTTGGCTGATATGCACCAGTCCCGAAGACTGGGCTCAAACTTGGGGAAAAGGAGGGGGGGGGGGGGGGGGGGGATCAGTGGCCGAGTGTGTGGCACACCCACAGCAGTTCGGAGGATGTGGAGCAAAGCTCGCGTTGCTGAACCCATGGTATCCTGGGGTTCTATCTCCACATCGGCCCGTTTCGATCCGCTTCAGAATCGCACCGGCACGTGCTGTTCTGTATCACTACTGCGTGATGCACGTTAAAGATCCCCAGGCTAGCGATCGTACCGCACTAGCGCAATTTTTTATCTACAGTGTGTAACGATGTCGCCATAGCCTGTGGCAATCTAGACTCACGCTTTCTAAAAATTTGACGACTAAATCGTTCTGTTTTTCTTGGCTGAACCTCGCAAGATTCCTTTAAAAATGATGGGCGAGGCGAACTGGTAAACTGGGGACCCAATAGATACTGCGTCTTGATTGCATGTACATCATACAGTAAGTAGACTTAAACGTACAAATTCTGCCCATGATCAAGAAGGTTAAAACCTTGTTGACCGTTACGTGGGTCACTATTCCTGGGCAAGTGAACAGGAACTGAGGACGAGGAAACTTGAAAGTTTGAAAAACTAGAACAACGTTTTTGTTCCAAGCATGTTGCTGAAAAGACATTCTGCTCACGCGCGACGCTGCAAAGATGGCCAAGATTTTTAGTTCGTTCGCAGAATTGCGCATCATCTGAGACGTTTAGCTTTTGACGCGAGAGACTGCTTCGTTTTGCGAAAATGAGGAGGCCATTAAAAATTTTTTACGACCCATAATCTATCTATACGCGGACACCCAAGAGTTGGTCATCCCCGTCTTTCGAGGAAGAATCAGTGTCACAGGTTTGTGAAAACAAATTTACATTTTGATAGGACCGTTGACCGGGCGGTAGGTCCACGCCCTGGCGGACGGATTCTGTGAGGAGCGAGGATAGAGTCGGAGGCGTTGTTTGGAAAATGACAAAAGTTATCTTCAAAAAGGTAAGAAAAAAAAATCGACGCGACACTAAGCAAAAGAGCACATATAGCTTCGTTATAGTGCGTGGACGCACTGTAAAGAAATGCTGCCTGACTTCTCAATCGTAAAAAATGCAGGTAGGTATTTATTCGCGCTCGTAAGTGCAGGCGCCACAGAAGGTCCTGCAGTCCGTAGAATAAATGCCCGTGAGGCCCGTCTAGGGAGTGAATGAGGGGGGGGGGGGGGGGGCAATGATAATGTGCAGTGAGGTATCTCGAAGGATGGGTCTAAGTTGGTCGTATACAGGTTTGTGGCACCTTCACGACAAAGTTGCGGAACGTCGCGGTCGGTTACTGTTCGGCATGTTGGTTATTATTCTTGGAAACGACGGCCATAGCTGCACTGCACGTGTTCAAGGCACGAGCCTGCATGGCGCTCAGTTCTTGCGAACAAAGGCTCCAGTTGACCGGTGTGCGATTGTTTAAAAAATGTACACATGCTGCGATTGACTTCTCAATCGTGAGAAAAAAAATGCACACAGGTTTAAAAGTGCACGCGCGATGCTATAATTAACTTCTCAACCGCAAAACACACACACAGTGCTAAAAGAAAAAAAGATACAGGTGAATGGTCAGGCGACTTCTTGCGTCGTCGGTTGTAGTCTGAAAGTTCCTGCGTGCTCGGGTGTCTTGTCCAGATGCCGCGCGGCGCGACAGTACTCCCCCCTCCCTTTTAACTTTTATAGTACTAAGTATTTGGCTCGCTACGGCCCACAGTACGGGGGCTGTGGGATCAGCATACGAGCTTGTTTCATATTTCCTTTACTTTTACAGTACTTTGTACCTTTAACATTAGCGAAAAAAAACCGTAAATATATTCCTTTCTGTTCACTTTCTGTCATAAATCCGAGGCATTAGAAAATATCTTGGAAGAAACCGATAAATAAAATGGCGTTCTACAAACGTACGCTGAGTTTCTGGGTTGTGAAGAGTTCGCAAATCCCAGCGATTGAGTGCATAAATGTTAGTATTTCACAATACTTTCACAATTCTATTAGCCTTCAGATTAGAATAAATATTCGATTAAAGGTTAATCGGTACGAATATCTTAATTTCTGCGCAGCCCCAGCGCAAAATAATAAATTTATTATCTTTTTTTTCTATTTCAAATGACATCGATCGCCACTTACCTACGCCACGTGCTGTGATGTCTCGTTAATAAATGGAGAACTTCGTTTCCCCAAGAAGCGTCCATAATGAGTGTTGCTCATGTATAGTATTAACGAGACATGACTGCACCATTTCTTGCTAGCCTGAAACCTTGATAAAATGAACGCATTGAGATTTTAAAAAAAATCAAGTGTTTATATTAACATATTTATTCGGTCGTCGGAAACTTGGCGAGGGCCGGTTGGCAGAAAGTCTTTATCATAAAATGCGTTGACTTGCACAACATTCACAGCGCAAACATTCCTCTTCGACATTTTTAGTTCTATTAACGTGGATCGCGAATAATGCAAAAAAGTAGCGCGACCTATTTTTTGTATATTTTCCCGAAAACAATCGAGGTAACCCTTGAGCGGTTTTGTGACTAACAAGCGAGGAAAGATCACCCGGATGATATTATACTGCCGCACAATTAATTAAAACAGCAAGTGCAAGGGCCGCCCAATGTCGACCTTTTCATTCCATAGAGGAAATAAAAAATCCGACAAGTACGAAACTACGTCGGTGTTTCAGAGTATTCCCCGCGCGGGTCCAGCTGCCATCGCTTCGGCTGCTTCTTGATTCCTTCGGCGTATAGACCTTTCCAAAAAAGAGCGTGTGGCCGGTGCCATCTTGAGTGTTCGTGCGTATGGCGCGTGTTTTCCTCGCTTTCCGAAGCGACGAACACGCACGTGCTGGGCTGTGAAGATCGCACGCAGGACTGTGATTTTGTAAACATTGGAAAGGTCTATAGACGATTGCAAGCAGAGCATCTGGCCGCCACCATGTCTCTGCTCGTGCGGGCAAGCTTGCACTCTAAAAAAAAAAAAAAGGGTGTAGACATTACACCCCTTGTCACATATATATACGACACCCTACAACTTCAGTTCAAGGTACTACAGCGCACTGCCGTCGAACTGACTGCCCCAACTTTTGCGAGAGGATTGATGACGGTGCTATATAACATATCAAAACAGCTAAAGTACGTGTCAAAGTTAAAAAAAAAAAACAGAGGTTTTGCAGTAGAGCCAAGTAACTTTTTTTGCAGTCAGTCACACGTATATACACTAGGTATTTTAATAAGATGTACGACTCGGCTGTCAAGCCGTTCGTGAAATTTGGTAGCGTCGCGTCAACGCCAATGCGCTTTACGTCCAACTGAAGTTTTGGGGTGTCGCATGTGTGACATAGGGCGTAAGAATATACCCTTTTTCCTAGTGTGTGCCAAAAGCTGCTTTCACGCGCACGCTGCACATGCTTGCACGCACGGAGCACCAGCGAGGCTTCATGCTTGCAATTGGAAAGAACCCGGACACGCGTGAAAGTGGTCGAACGCGTGCGGTTCATTTTCTACCAGCTGTCGTCCTTCCCAAAACTGTTCCCACCATTCGCACACTCTTGACCCGTGGCGTGGTTTTTCAGTTCCCCGAATATACTGTGCTTGCAATCTTCTCAAAATTTCAGCTGGTTTCACTTCTTCCTTCGCCAGAAATTTGACTATACGCACCGCTGCTCCGTAGCTCCAGCCACCTGGCTCGCCGCCTAGATATTTGTATACATATAGCTAAAAACTGCCGCGTATGCGTCAACAACACTATTTCGGGCTCGGGATCACTAACCGTGTTTTACGGCCAGGGTGAATCAACTATGCATCGCAGAAATCTCAAACTCCGAAAGAATGTGCCGCCAGCGGTTGGAATTAGAACGCGAAAGTTTGAGAGCATGACATTACCTGGATCAAACGATAATTGAGAAAAATGAACCTAAACCTAATATCGTCAAAACAAGAAATTACACTGTGGGCGCCTGTATAACCTATTACAGTGAAAACAAAAATACTTGTCAGCGAGAAAGGAAGCAATATCCTCTTTCTTGCTGACGAGTGTTTTTGGCACTGAACTAAATCCTACAAGCGCCCACAATTTCAATTCTTCTTGTGACGAAATTAGGCTTATAGTGGACTTCGGTTCATAAAAAAATTTAGTTCTCCGGGAAACCAGGCGGCAGTGAGCTGCCGCCTGATTTCCCGGAGTCCTCCCCCGTCTTCGAATTCCCCGACGCGTGTGGGAACGGTCCCTCGGCACCTCGCTCGGTGGTTCGCTTCCCCTTACCTTTCCCGTCCAGGCTCGGAGGGGGAACACGTGTATCCCTCGGTTCTGAACTCCCCTGCCCCAGACTCGTGTTACTCCCGAGGCCATGGGCGGCAGGCGGCCGGGTCTGGGACATCGACAGTCGTACATATTACGAGGCACGTTTTCTTTTGACCCTGCCCAAAGACAAACAAGGCACAAAACATGTGCCAAGAGGTCTTGGAACCTTACAGGGTAGTGCCCCTTAAAACGGCAAGGGCAGACTCGCAGGGCAATGACCGTCTGGGGGAGGGGAATTTCCACGCTCTGTGTGCGAACCTGGGTTTGAGTGTGAAGAACAAAAGCGAGTGGCGAGAAGAGACTCGGAGGCGAACGAACGCATCGCGCCGTCGGGCGGGGCGTCGAGACCACTGTCGACGGCCCCACGCCAAATACAGCTAGAACGGAGTTCCATCGCATGTGTGCGTGCAATCTCAAGAAGTGGGTGCGAGGCCAGAAGGCCCCGATCATAGTGAGACAGTCAATTACCGGAACTCCTCCACCTTAAACGGACCGCGCAGGGAGACGTCTTCAACCATCGACACGCCAGATGAGTCTTTTCGCACTCGCCGTCACTGTTGGAATTTTAACATATTTTGATTCGGTTCATCGTATAGCTTCATTAGTGGTCCGCCATGGTCGAAGCTCGAATGACAAAGAAGTTCGGCCGGTGCGGCGCCCTCGGGATCACTGCGCGACGGAACGTCGTCCAACGCCATTGGCCCGAGATCCTTTTGATAAGCGTGCGAGGACCAATGAGAGTGGTTTCGTTTTCGGATGGATCCGAGGTTTGTTGGCCTTCAATTACACTTTTATTAAAGAAATAATCACCATATGACTATATTTTTGGTTTTTAGGGATACTTAGGGCGTCTAGATTCAGTTGTCATCATCAAAACACGAACTCAAAAACCACTTGAGTGCCCCTTTAAGATAGAGTAGCGAATAGTCTAGATGAAATGTATTTGCAAGGTACCAGAATACTACCAAAAGTATTTGAAGTACAGTATCTTGAGTAGAGTATTTGAGACAGGCACAAGTCTGCGTATCTGATTGCACCAGCGGCGCAATAACAGGTGGCCTTTTGTAAGAATTGTGATTTTCGCGGCAACCGTGTTCAGTAGTTCGGAATGTTCACGTGATCGCACTCTTCCGCATTCTGTGAAGAGACGATGAAGTTTGTATTTTACGTTTTTCCTGTTTTTAATTGTCCCGGGCAGAGAAGCTATAGGGCCCGACGAAGGTAATTTCGAAGCTCCGCAATGATTGCATCATCGCACAAGAGGCCTTACGACAACCGCCATCTGTGGTTCTGCTTTACGCTCGTTGACAGGTATATCGATAGCAGCCGAGACTGCTAAAAATGGTCGCTCACGTGCAGACCGGTCATTGATAGACTTCGCAACAGCGAAGGGATGGCGCGAATATATATATATATATGATCGAGGCTCGGAATAAACCGCATCTAAAGACAATCAATAAGTCACTCGAAAGGCCGCCGAAATGGAACCGAGCATGGTATACAGTTTCTTAAAATACATAAATGAACCGACCAACCGATTATATCGCAAAAACGGTTGACAACGTCAGACATATGTAGGTGAGATGTCATGAACGAACAAATCGCGTGATGCTGACTTGATGATTTGATGTTTTATGGCGCAAGGGCAACACGAGGGCCAAATAGCGCCAAGGTCCTGAAGTTGACTTACCATTATTTCTAGCATCAGATAAAATGCAAGTAAAAAGATCGTCGCCTATCTCCTCCGCGAGTTTCCTCACATCATCAACGAAACCTGTCTTCGACCTACGATGTATGCGAAGGACGATGTTTTCGGGTAAAAAGTCTCCATATACGCTGACTATTTTTGACGCCTTTCGATCCTAAATGCGCGATCATAAATATATGCGCTTCTAACTGCGAATGCTCCGCCACTATTAGTAAACGCACCCGAGTCGTCACAAGTAACTGACCTTTGAACCCTCGTCTTAGTCATCTACATAATCAATGTGGTTCAGTGCTAATGCTGATTCATGTGCCTCATCCTCACACGTATTCGAAATGCCGACGGTAAAAACAGTCAAATTATATGTTAGCCTCACGGCGGATTTCTACAAGATACTCAAAGAAGTATTTAAGTTAAATTACTGCATACCAGCCAAAAAAGTAACTCATGAGAATACTAAATACTCAAATTTTAAAAAGTCCCTGAGTAGAGTAATAAATAATAGGGCTGGGCTTCGATTAAAAATGTTACCCCGATTAATCGGCACCCTTTAATCGATGAATTATTCGATTAATCGGTTTCGTTGATTTTCATGGTTAGTATATTAACGAGGTTATATTTACACTTCTTGCATTTGCTGATCTTTTTTTCCCATGTGGTAAACGACGCAATCTATCACCTTCAACTTTGATGTCTTTCTGAGAACAGTCCAAAAAGACTTCCAGCTTATTTTTCCACGTGTGGATGCAGAGACGTTCGTTGATGTCCTTCGGTAGGAACGAACTCAATTGCTTGTTCACAATAGTTTTTGCTACGCTAAACAGACACTCGTTTGGCGTTCATGCGGCCGTGTGAGATGTATTCTCGCCTTGCTGTGGGTTGCAGACGCATCGACGTCGCCCCTGCAGCTTGCATTACATTTAAATTTGAGCTAAAGTTTACCCTTCATATTGGTGTACACCTCCACGTCTGTGAAGTGTCGAATACTGAAGCGAGTAAATGTGGCGAAGGATACGCCGCGCCTTGCTTTCCCTCTCGAGGAACTTACGTGTTAAAATTCAGCGTTGCTCATGCGTCCTCGACCCAACCAACTGGGTGGACAATATGGTCCCGGACAATATGGTCCCGAGTGCAAACCTGGACAAAATGGTCCCAAGTACATTTTTCGACACTTTCGACATTCTATCTAAAATGTCGCTGGGACCATTCGTTTGGCAACAGAAAAAAATAAAACAAACTCCGGACAAGGGAGTTTGTTTTATTCTTTCTGTTGCCAGTCATTGTTACCAACACGCTCTTGCAGTTAATGTGAACCATTCGTCACATGTCGATTCGTCATACGGAGAATAAAGGCAATTTTTCGTTCAGATACAACATGTTTCAATGCACTGTTAGGAAATAACAATGAAAATAAACATGTTTTTGAACACATGACACGTTTTAATATGTTCCAACAAAATGTCTACGACCTTAAAGCGGCACTTGTTGTGGGAACGTGTTAATATTGCCCACGCCCTTCGGAGGGTCATTCATGCATGGGACGGCTCCCTTGTACGTACTCTGTGCAGATTGTTAGAGGTCGCTGTTGCATTTCTCAGTAGACTAGTTCAAACTTCAAACTCAAGTTGAACGCACGAAAGGAAGAACGAATGGTGAAAATTATTTGCGCAAAAATATAAACTCTAGATTGACAAACGGCTCGCAGCATAAGTATTTTGCGAATCACATTTAGTAACAGAAACCTGTGAAGACCAAGCGATAAAACAGTAACTAAAAAAATGACCAACGGCTCATGTCATAATGTTTAGCAAAAATAAATACACGCAATCTTCAAACCTGTGAAAAGCATGAAAAAAAAATGACGCGAAAATGACTTGAGACTTTTTGTCCGGCCTAGCACTCGGGACCATTTTTTCCGGGACCATACTGTCCCGGACCATTATGCCCGGATCCCAACCAACTGCAGGACCTCTAAACTCGTCAAACACAAAGTTGGGGCCGAATTTGACGGCGCGCACCGATTGGCCTATCACGACGATGACTTCGCGCTTTTTTCGCCAACGTCCAATCGGCGCGCTCCGCGAACTTTCTGCTCCAACTTTGTGTTTGACGAGTTTAGTGCCTCTGATGAGGACACTTGTTTAGAGGAAGGTAGAAGGCGGGAATAATTGTTTACCCCGAATTCCTGAATAGAATAAACGAAAAAGAAATTACTTTGTGCTTTCGATTCTCCTGGACTAATCCTCCGTCATTGGTGCGCGCACTTTCGACCATTGTAGGCTCTGCAGTTTTCGCAGGGTGCTCGGCGATTTACTTTACGGGCATGAACGGCGTTTGGCGTGAGCCGACGAAAGGCCACGCCGGGCCCTGCGGCTGCCGACATCCCTCCTCCTTTGTGTTTACGGTAGTTTGAAGAGAAACTCAGTCGGCGGAATGTCCGAAATCGGACCCCGCGAATATCCAGTCACTTGTCCAGCTACGACGCCAGGCTTTTCTTTCGAACCGCCGCCAGTGAACGGCGCGGCTCGCCCGTCGACTTTGGGAGGAGCGAGAGCGTCGCTGGGAACCAACTTGGTGACTTTAGATACATAAAATCTATGACCAAAATCACTTGACTACTCCAAAACTTTTTTTCAAAACAAGTTTGTTATGTGAGGAAAGCGTATGTTCCTTTTCTTTTCTCGTGGAGCGTGCTGGTTAAGTTACGGTGTTAGAGGAGAATAGCATAGACGACGGAAACCGGACTACGAAACGCGTAGTCCGGCCGGCCGGTTTTCGTCCTCTATGTTATTCTTCTCTAGCTCCGTAACTTTTCTTGTTTTTTTTTTCACAATTCAAGTGACTAAACGGTTCAAAATTAATCGCGATTAAATCATTAATCGATTAACCGTAAGGTTTATCCATCAGTCGCCCAGCCCTATACTAAATAATCATAAAAGTAACTCGTTACCTCCAAAAATAAGCTTCATACAGCAAACTCTTCCCATCTAAAAAAAAAAAAAATGTCTTGCTTTGCATGTTCATACAGCCTTGATGTTTGTACACCCCAACGGGTGACCGGTCTCTTAGCTATAGATGAGAAATTTACCCAGTGCAGTACAACCGCTAACCTGGGTTTTTTAACGTGCATCACGCAGTAGTGATTACACGAACGTGTGCCGGTACGAAACTCATCCAGATCGAAACGGGCGGGGGGGATCGAACCCAGGAGGTTCCCAGCGCAAGCTTGGAGCACGTCCCAGAATCGGTGGCTCCGCTCAAAGACCGATTCTTTTTTCCTTTTTTTTTTTTTTCTTGCTACCGATTTTTTTTTTTTTTTTTTTATCTCCAATCAGCGCGAGAGGAAAGTTGTCCTCTCGCCACACCCCTCACCCAGGGGCGCCCCGTGTCGGAGGATTATCTTGGGTGGAATGAGAAACAAAAACGCCAGTAGAAAGGCAGAGGGAACAAGCTTCTTTTTGCTAACTCGGGGGCGAAAGATAAGCAATCATGGGCACAAAAGTGATGTCTCCGAACCTGAATCTAGGTCACGGTCGACCTCCTTCTGAAAAAAAGGCGGAAGTGACTTACAACTAAGGGAGTACAAGTACTCGCGAAAAGTATCCAAGTTGGAGTACTGTGTACTGACTTTGGAAACTATTTGCAAAGATAGGGAGTTACTCTCAAGAATATTTAAGGTACAGTAACTTGAGTAGAGTAAATTTAGTCAGCTATCTTGCCACGCGGGCACGCTCACAACAAGCACACTCGAGGTTCCGTCACGCGTCTCTGCTTGCAAGGTTACCCCTCACTGTTGAACCATTGGAATTCATCGTTTTCTGAGCCTGAGGTTGCGGTCAGCTTGCTCGTACACGTCATATAAAAGACAGTCTCCCTCAAACGGTCTACATGTCATGCTCGAGGCATACAAATAAATGAAGCAGACGTGCTTCGATCATGCTTGAGGCGTACTTCTGTCAAGATGCATGCTGCAGCAGCGAACAGCACGTCTTTTGTACGTTGTACGAGCAGTGTGCAGCGGCTTTAAAGCCGGGGACACACATCTCATACAAAAAGACAGTGTGCAAACACGAGTCACATCAGTATCTGCGTGGGTCGAATGCCGCGTGTCCGAGTTTCTCCCTGAACGCGTGGTCATGCGGCGTTCGAAGCACGGATCTCGCGATGACTCGCTTTCGTTCTGCTCTTTGAAACATCCAGAGAAAATCGGGACCCGCTTGTTGGGTTGTCCGGAAGTGGCGCTGATACCATTTTGATCCAGCCGATATCCGTGAAATATCGGATAGGTCGCGCCCAGTCACTCAAGAAGTGCCATTTGTGAATCGGCTAAGCTGGCGAGGTATTCCGGATTCCTGACTTACTCAGAACCGACGTTGGCAAAAAAAAAAAAAAAAGGAGGGGGAGAGAAGAAAATTCTTTTTTGCTGTGCTGCCCGAGAAGAACACAGAAAAATAAGCTGCTCCTTGGGAGAGTGACGACATGCTTATCTCCGTTTGACTTCTCCTCTTGTTAGGCCTCCCCACCCCCTTTTGCGTCTTCGTATGGTTGGAACTTGGGAGCAAGCGCGACGAGCAAAAAAACATTGACGAAAATGTGTCACGTGACTCGCTCTGACGCGCTGATGGGCTTACTGGGTCCGTAGTCTTCGTCGTTTGCCAAGTTATGGTACGCAGGTCCGATCTCCGAAATACGTGCTCCAGTAGGGAGTTTCCATAAATGCTTTTCACCGTCCCGCAACGCACTCCGCAACCGATACCCGGAACTCTACAGTCCAGGCCATCGGCGCGCAGGCGCAGTAGCGGACTCTTCGTCGCGGAGGGCTTAGCGGAGGGGAAACGCGGTCTACGAAAACTCCCTAGTGTTCTCCTACTTTCGTGCGTTACAGTCGCGACCGTGGCTTTTTGTCGTAAAGGGAACGAGTCCATGCCAACTTATTTTGACCTCATACGACAGTTGACTTTGCGATTTTAAATTGCTGCTCTTTGAAATAGCTGCGCTCGATACAAAAGATTAAGTGAACGTTTACTGCACAAAGCCACCAAGATAACAGAAACTCAACGTTTTTGGGTAATGCCCGTTTTCTTCGTCGGAGTTCAGGAAATTATTGCGCCCGTGTTTGGTGTGCGCGCTTCGACGAAACAGACTTCGGTTGAATCTGGGTAGGCCTTCTTCATTTTCGTCTTTGTTTTTGCGTTTCTCAATGCTACCCGAGTCGGCTTCTACCGCGGATTGCAGCAGATCGCCCTTTTTCTTGTAAGTACACTCTGCAAGTATGCTTACGGTCAAGCTCCACGAAACAGCGGCGTTCGGAATCGGTTCTTCTCTGTTGTCTGCCCCCACGCACCCGAACTTCATTCAACCAGCTAGCTTCGTCTCTCGCAGATTGGAGTACTCAAAGAAGATAAGGGAATACGCATCCCCAAGCCAACACTTTTAAATATTCGTGTTTTTTTTTTGTTTTTTTTTTTTTTTTAGCACCAGAAAAAAGTGGAACCGACTGTTTGACTACACTGTCTTCACCTTATCAGATTCCATATTTTACGACATACTGTCGCGCGATGGTTGGGCAGGTTGTCACGATCAATGAATATAATATATTGCGTGTGTTTGTCTTTCTTTTGTGAAGCTTAGGTGGTGACTATTCAACAAGGAACCCCTGTGATTTTTTTCGAAAGAATCGGCGATGGTCGAGCGTCACGCCTGGGACGTTTGGCATGGAATGACCCGCCTTGTTTCCTGTGACACGGCTTTGCGGATGTTTAGCAAGTGTACTCATGTGTGAGCTTGCGTTTTAGCTTATTTGTGCTTTATATATGATACTATACTTTTATCTTTTATGTAACTGTACTAACCGCCCCCCCCCCCCCCCCCCCTAACAACCATACGCTTATGGTAGAGCCTGAAATGTGAATACGTCAAAATCATCGTCACGTTACGCATACAACAAAAAAATATTGTTTCGAGAAAAAAAAAAGTTGTTTGCCGTGTACTCTACGAAGCAAGTATGGTAAAACATCTAGCGATGACGCGATGAGATTGTACAGTCGTGGACAAGGTAAGCTGAAACAAACCGAGTGACGACCGAGAGATGTCGGTCCGTGCTGCCACAACTGGGGAGTAATTGAACTAGCAACGAGAGCATGAGTACGAGGGTGTGTTGGCCACCGCAAGCTCTCGTCCTCCATACCCTGTCCTCAACTAAAGTGGCTACTGGTTCAAATGAAGCTCTAAAATTGAGATCGATGTTTTGGGTGGTGACTCGGCTGACGAAGGCCCAGTGCTCCCAAGTTCGCAACTTACTGCTCGGCCATTCTGTCCAGCTGCACGGAATGATCCGAAAGAGTTAGATTCAAATAAAAGATTCCAAACGAGTAAGTGGACGAGCCACCATGTTTGATGAACTCTTATTCCTGTATGGCGGTGAATTCACGACTCCAACCTGTTGAGCAATCCTTCGCCGCACCATTAGCGTCGCTGTCCGCCAACCAACTGTAGCGACGACGGTGACCAATCGATCACCACACAATGACAATACACTGAGTCATTTTGCTTTTAAAATTTATGACGATTCCTACCTCTGTGCTGCGCCTAAATAGTTAAGTTTGGCGCAGAATGGCAGCCAAGAAAGCCTCTAATCAAACGATCAATGATGACAATAGAGGGCCTACTTGTGCTCAACGGCAACGTAAATTTCGCCGAATCCCTTTCTTTTGCCTTTCACGCCAAATATGGGCGGTTTTTCGACGATCAGATATGTCTTTGCTGACCGTAACTGCCGCGTACTTTTCCGATGGCATAGAAAGTGCAGTCCCAATAAATATTTTGGACGGCTTTTCCGCGTTTTTAAGCAACTATTTAATTTTTTTTTCCCCAAAGATTTTCAGTATTTTTTTATTAATTTTTTTATAGCTAGTCGAATTCGCCTTGGCTATTGTTCGAATGGGGTAAGTACAGTCTAGTCCCGTCCGATCCGTTTCGAGATGTCCCTTGGGCATTCAACCCTGGACGTATCTGTTCCGGACGAATGTATGCATGCAACTAAACCCTTTAAATCGGGCTGGAGCTTGCGCCCCCTAAACTTAGCCAGTGTTTTTTCTTTTCTTTTCCGTTTTTTTTTTTTTTTTTTTTTTTGCTAGCAGTTAAGTTTTGCTTACTATATATACAAAACCTAGGTATCCAGGCCCCCCCCCCCCCCCCCGCCCCCCCTTCTTGCCTCACACCAAAATAAACAGCAAAACGTTAAGGGTGAGACTTTCAGTGCAAATACTTCTGAGGTGTACCCTCGCGCATCGGACGTTGTTGCGCCTCCCCGCGGGCGGCCTGCAAAGTCCTGCCAAATCGGCAGGCCCCGCCCATTGGTCATTGCCGCGACGTCGTGATCGCCGCCAGCGGAAAAAAGAAAAAAAGAGCGCAATAATTTCGACGAGCGTTTCGCTAATTTCCACTCGCCGCACTTAACTCTCCTCACTCTGACAATCGTGAGAAATACGCGAGAAGAACCGAAATAGGGCCTTTGTTTTTCTCTCTTTTTTCGTACGTAAGTACGCGCGCAATTAATATCCTCGAAGAGGGTTTGTCTCCCGCGGACATCTCGTGAGATCCCGCGTGATCGCGGACCGGTTCGCGACGAGGGGGGAGGGGGGGAAGGCTGGTTATGCGGCTAATTGATAGTTGCCGACTCCGCCATCAGATATATGTGCACTCCGCTTCACCTCAACCGCAGTGGACGCCACGAGCCATTCCCAGCCAACCCAGCGCCCCAACCTTGTCACGTGACGTGCCCCGCGCGTCCGCCGCAACTCTCCCAAGAGTCACGTGACACGGCGATCGCTGCTTATATCCTCAGTGGACCAGTCTATACACGTTCATCGTTCTTGGCGTGATCACGCTTTCGCCCCTTTTAAACCAGGCGCAAAAGAGCGGGAGCACCGTGACGGCGAGCGACTCTAGCTTCCACTGCACTGTCAACAAACAGCTCAAGTTATTTCAAGGGGGGAGGGGGTCATGTGCATTGCGTCGTCACAGCCGATTACGCGCCGCGCGGGGGGAATTCTTGCGGCCCGTCGGCGCGTGTGTTCGGCGACGCGCGACAACGTGATACAACGTCGTCACGCATGAAGGGAGTCTCGCTCTCGCCGCCCCTTCTCAAGGCACACAGCGTATGCGGTACGCTCGTCTCGGTAATCAGTTTTCCTCGTTTAGTATTTGAAAGAAAAAAACAAAACGATGAAGATGTTGGCACTGACTTCCCAGTGCCGCGGCTATATATCCTCGGCACTAATTGTCAGTTGCTCCGCTCGCAAAATAATTTCGGTACTCTTTCTTTTTATGAATGTGTTTTTTATTGCGAAGGCACAGGA
The DNA here is from genome assembly GCA_013358835.2 of Ixodes persulcatus. Lineage (NCBI taxonomy): Eukaryota > Metazoa > Arthropoda > Arachnida > Ixodida > Ixodidae > Ixodes > Ixodes persulcatus. The sequence continues at coordinate 220,753 of JABSTQ010009212.1, read as the reverse complement.
TCGAGACGCGTTTGTTTTCGTGATTTTGAAATGCGATAGGGATTTTGTATTTCTGTAGGCAAGCCCCTCCTCCCCCCATCGGAAAGTTATCCTCTCTAACACGAAACGATTCGGCTGCCTCTCCTCCATCGCGCGCCTTCGCAGGACGGGCGGGAACAGGCGCTGACTGGATGCGCCGCAGTCTTCGCAATGCCTCGCAAGACGAAGGAGCAACTGAAGTGTTGCGTATAACTACTGGGTTGTGTAGTTCCGTGTAGTTCCGCTCCGTGACGTCACTGCAGCTAGGCTTAGCGAGCGCAAAGGCGACGGTCGGCTGCAGGCGCTGGGCTTCGTTGTGTTGATCCGCTGACGGGGCGGCTTGTACCTTTGATTAGAAATATTGTACGAATGTCACTTACCCGTGCGTGACGACGACGTAATTAATCGAATTAGAGTCTTTCAAGATTAAAAGGTCATGACACTGCTAACGTCTACAGTTCGTCTATTGAGGGGATTGTCCGGTGATATCCGTGAACTTGCTAAGTTTGTGCGCTTGCCACGTAGAGAGGGCCGCCTAAATATAGTCATATGTGATATTTATTTCATTAAAGGACGCCCCGATACACGTTAAATCATATGCATGCATGACTGGTCGTGTCGTGATGTAACATCAGATCAGGCATGGTTACGTCAGGGTCGTGGACGTTGATTTATTCCCGGTTTCGAACAGTATGTTTGATGGCGCTTACAAAGATCATCGTCGAATAATTGAGCTTTCCTCCATACCGTAAATCTTGTCTTTCTTAGAACGAAGTTATTTCACTGAGACGTCAGTCAAAAGCTAAGGTGGCTTCCTTTGCCTCATGTTACGTCAGAGCTTCCGCTGTTGCCAGCAAAAACGCTGTGTACAGGGTGTCACAACAAAAAAAAAATTACAAGTTTTTTTTGTTTTTTTTTTTGTTGCAAAAATAAACTAGGCATCGCCGAACGCTCATTCTCCGCCAACACTAAAGGTCACAACCGAATGCCAAAGTTTCAGCCCGATCGGACACCTTATTCAAAAGTTATAAGGGATTTTCTGAAAAGTTCAATGGGAAAATGGCGCCCATTTTTATCCGTTTTCGGTTTCTGGTGCTATAGAGCCCTATGTGTTCGAAAACTCTGTCGGCCGCCATTTTCCCATTGAAATTTTCAGAAAATCACTCATAACTTTTGATTAAGGTATCGGATCGGGCTGAAACTTTGGCATCTAGCGCTACCTTTGAGCGGAGAATGAACGTTCGGCAATGCCTTTTTGTATTAAAAAAAAAATATTTTTGTAGACATTTTGTACTTTGCAGGTGCAATCTGCGCAGTTGGACTCTGTTTAAAATTGAATTACTTGTGCGGCGGAGGATTAAAAATGTTTATATTGTGCGCATGATATTCTTAAAAGCAGTGATAACGTAATTTAATTGTTTTCTCTGAAAAACAATTTTACAGGACAACTTGTTTAAGTTACGAGGACTGAAAACACGAAGGATAAATATTACCGACTACACTCTTTACACAATTATTTAACTTAATCTCCTTTGTAGAACCAAAGCGCTGCTCTGCAATCACAAATACTTTAACTTTAAACTTTTTTGACTTCCATGCTTACCACACAACTAGAAAATATGAGAAATGGTAGTTTACGTCTACCGCGCCTTCCATGTAGTTTCCTGAAAGTTCAAATAAAAGTAACAGCACGATCCCGACCTAGAGCTCCCACCACAGGTTGGACAGCCACTTTCGTATTTAAACTGTAAGAAAATAACTCGCTAATCAAGGAGTCAATTGTTTTATTTATTTTTTTTTTAAGTAGTTTTAATAGAGTGAAACAAGCAAATGCGACACAAAATGTGACTGATTGACTACGTGTCAGAAGGCCATCATGTAATAAATGAACGTTACAAAATGTATATTCCGTCTCGTGAGACAACTTCCTTTTTGCCTCCGTTTCGGGTTTTTGGTATGTCGATCTACAGAGATGTCGTGGTTCCTTCACACTTTATTTTAAAAACAACGCTAACTTTTTGGGAAAACAGACAGTTGCTTTTCGGATGGAGCAGACCCTGCATCCTGCCTAAGGTATCATTTTTCTATGTGCAGACATTGTTGAGAAGAATGTTTGTCGACTTCCTTGCACAAGTGTCCCATCTCTTCGAACTCTGGCAGTGTAGCTAGTGTCAGGCGCCTGACAACTTTTCGTCGATCACGTAACCACAAGAATTGAGCAATGTGCTGGGACGACACAAGCTTGTTCACAAGTTCAGCATGCATTACCTCGTTGACGACCAGTTTGGTTTAAAGGTGCAGTCCCTAGCATCTGATGATGAACCATGCACTGCATGCATCGTGAGGAAGTGTCTTCTCAAATCCAAATGTTCTCTGCGGTATTCGCACTTGAATGTTTTCACAGTCACAGAGGCTAAGTATTTAGCTACATAGGTCAGAATAGGAGTCTGATGTGTAATGTATAACCTACCTTAACCTAACCTAATGTCTACCTTTTCTTCGCTTGCGAGCCGCTCGCTGTCAATAAAATTCCGTCGTCACGTCGTGTTGTCTTCTTTGTTTAAATTCTTTTTTATTAGATTTAGTCGGTACAAGTAGAGTTGCTAGAGCTTCCTACAAGTAGCGACATTCTTTGAAGCGTCGACTGCGTGACGGTGCATGTTTCAGGAAGCGAATGGCGGCGCAGAGCGGACGACTGAAATGAAAGACGCCATTTTGTTCCAGCGGATTGTGCTTCATCATTGTATTGCTTGGCGTTACTTGTATAAAGGAGTATCATGGGACTTCATGTACAACTACCACCACAGCCTCCTATATACTGATAAAGCCTGGCAGATCGCCACGAGAAGCGGCAGCCAAAATGGAAAAGGTGGAGCGGCAGACAACGGATGAGAGGAGAGCCACGTGACTGGCGCCCCACTGCGGCGAGACGCCGAAACACACTTGTCCCGAGCGAATAAATGTGTTTCGGGTCCTCGCCGCTGCAAAAGCTGTGCGCTGACGTCCAGGTTCCCCGAGAAATGGCTCTTTGATGCTCTGTACTACCAAATCCTCGCGCTCCAAATCTGCGACCGGGCACTCTATTGCTCCTTCGTCGAACTGCCAGGCTTTGTGAGTGTAGAGGAGGATATATATAGGTACAACTTATAACAATTCCATCTTTGACGCCTAGACCGAACGCAACCGATAAAACAGAGCATTAAAAAAGACGAAAAAAAGTGTTCCCCCGGTCCATCCGGAGTGCTTCGTCAGCATCGTCGCAGACGCTCGGCGGTTTAAAGAGCCTTTGCTGGTTCTCCTCGCTTGGCCTAGGAGCAGTGACGTAGCTGGCAGAACAAAGCGCGCAGGATTAAGTTATAGGTGTTGGTATGACCATGCTCGACGTCAATCCGCTATCCTTAAAAGTCTCGTCGGTTTTCGAAACCCCGAAGTTCCTGAAAGAGAGTTTTAGTAGACCAATTCTGACGATTCCGATAACGATACTCCGCCGCCGCCTCTACGCATTCACCTTATCGTTATCGGGTTTCGTTATCAATCCGCCCGCGGGCTGATCTACCGGAATCATCAAGTCACCGGCATTTACAAGACGCGACGTCTGGCATTCTTCAGATGCACAAAGCCTTTCTCCACGCCACCTAAAATTTCGAATCATTTTTTTTTTTTGTGGCGTGTGTGGTTTGGTTGTTTGCAAGTCGTAACTCGTCAGCTTGCTCGCCCACAACGAAGGGGAAAGCCAATTTATGCAAAAATTCCCGACTCTTCGAAGCAAACAATATTAGGCAAACTACCGAGGTCAAAGTGTTCATTTTTAACCAAGAAAGAAAAATCAAGAAAAGAAAAACGGACCAAAGTGCACACGAGCTGGTGTAGCGGATCTGTGCGCGTCTTTGCTTTTCCCCTTCATTTTTTTTTTTTTCTTTGCTTCCTTCTGTCCAGTAGAGAAATAGATGACTTCTTTGTACCAACTTCAGGGACGAAAAAATAATTCACACGGGAGACAAAAACGAAGAGTTTGGGGGAGCCGTATCTAGGTCACAGCGTCTCAATGAGCCAACAGGATCTAGCTGACGATCTGGGTGTCGAACGGGTAGGAAGAGACCGTTGCGAGCGCATCGTTTACTCAATCTCGAACCAGTCTCGCGTCAGGTGGCAGCACCTATTTGGAAAAAGGTCGATTGAAAAGTTGTCCAGCTCGGCGGTACGACCATGTTCACATAGAAACGAGACAAGATGTCTGATGGGAATTTTGAGAGCCAGATGTTGCTCAAGATCACAAGAAGCTGAGTGGCCGGCAATAATAAACGTTTCCATAACACTTTGCGTTTTTTTTTTGTTTTTTTTTTGTCTTACCCCCAGGACAGTAAGGTTGAAAAGTAATCGCCGGTAAAGTACCGAAATACTTTTTGAAGTAACAGGCGCTTACTTTTATGCAAGTGTAATCGTAACTGTAACTTAATTACAAATTTAGCCACGGGTAATTGTAAATGTAATTCCTTGCGTAAAGGTCTGCTCGAGTGTCATTTTCCGGTGGGACTCCTGCCCGTTTAGTGGAACGGAGCGCCAAACCCTCGCGCTCCGGAGCACGGAGGGCGCAAAGGGCCTCGTCGCATTGCGTTCGCATGTGTACTCTCGACCCCAGCCACCTAATAGGCGTATCCGGTATGGGCGACGAAAAAATACTAAAACGTTTCAACCTGTACTAGTAAAAAAAATAAGGGAGAGCAAAACGATAATGTGTGACGGCTACGCTTATATCCTAAGTGTCCTTCTACTGGCGTGGCGACGGCAAAACCATGTTTTCGCCCATACTGGAAGTGACGACAATTCAAGATGGCGGCGCCTTGAAGAAAGGGTCGATAGACCTTTCCAAAAAAAGAGCGTGTGGCCGGTGACATCTTGAGTGCTCGGCGTATGGCGCGTGCTTTCCTCGCTTTCCGAAACGAGGAACACGCACGTGCTGAGCTTGTGAAAATTGCACGCGGGGCTGTGATTTTGTAAACATTGGGAAACGTCTATAGGTTTTACGTTGGTCGCGCGTGGCGAAACTGGGGAAAACGAAACATGTCCTACGCCCCGGTGCCATTGTAAAGCGTGTTTCACATGCAGCGGTTTGGCCCTAGAGCGGCGCGATTTCTGCCGCGCGGCGCTCTGGCCAGCACCAGCGGTTGTGCGGCACGAGCGCCGCGACGGCAGAAATCGCGCCGCTCTAGGGCCAAAATCGCTTGCATGTGAACCAGGCTTAAAGACCGACGACCAGTTCGCGCTTTCCACTTTTCCTTCCCTTCCTCCTCTCCCCCCATTCTAACCCTGTTCACCGTTGCCTCTTTTCTCCTCCCCCATGGTGAGGAGGATCTTCTGCTTTGCAGATTCTCGAGTCTGGTCGTCGGCCTTTAAGAGGAGTGCGCGTTAACAGCGGCGCGAAGATTCTTTCCCCCTTACGTAAGGGGGAAAAGTAAGCGTAACGAACGGAGCCAGGGATTTCCCCAGACCCCCCCCCCCCCCCCTAGTTTTCTGGACACCCCCCCTTGAATCTAAAAAAAAAAAAGGAAAATAAAATTCTTTTTTTCAGATTAAGTAGAAAACCCACCTCTCAGGTGGTATATTAGAGAAATGGGAAACATACATTACGGGTATGAGCATTTGGTTAATAGACGTCTATAATTTAGCTAGGGGGACTAAAAAAGAAACAGTTTTATATTTTATCTAGCCTCGCCTCGCATCGCCTCCCCCCCCCCCCCCCCCCCCCGAGCCATTGGACACCCCCCTTGATTAGAATCCTGAGAAAACACCACCTCTCGGTGTATATAGAGAAAGGAAACATACATTACGGGTAGAGCATTTGGTTAATAGACGTCTGTAATTTAGCTAGTGGACTAAAAAAAGAAACAGTTTTATATTTTATCTAGCCTCGCCTCGCATCGCCCTCCCCCCCCCCCCCCCCCCCGAGCCATGGGACACCCCCCCCCCCCCCCTTGATTAGAATCCTGGGGAAAGCCCTGAACGGAGCGAAAGAGCACGACGGGAACAACTCCGCGGCCTCGCGAAACAAGTCCAGCCCACGGTCCAGACCAACCAAAGATGGTTGCCATGCACCAGGGCAAGCAATGCGAGCGAAATTAAAACAAAAAGAAAGGCACCCCAATGTTTGTTGACTGTAATCCTTCCCCAAAAGGAGAGGTGACGTAGAAGGGGGCCGCCCTCCGGCGTGGACAGACCTCGAGGGATTAGCCAAAAGTCAAATTTAGGGGGTTTTACGTGCCAAACCAACGACGGGCATCTGGCACGCCCCAGGGACCACCGGGGATCTTTTGACGTGCACCGAAAGCTCGGTTACACGGCGCCTCCTCCGCAATAAGCCTCCGTCAGATTGCGGGCACCTCGGCCGGATTCGAACCCCGCCACTTGGGATCCGTAGGCCAGGGCACTCGCCTCGGAGCCACCGAGGCGGCTTCGAGGGATTAGCACGTGGCCATAAAACTCAAGGACGTTCAATCCTCTCCTCGTGGGTGAATCTCCGTTGTGCGATACACCGTGTTCTCACAACGCGACCACGACTTACGAAGCGCTTTTTCTCCCCCTCTTCTCGCAGCAGCCAGCGGACGTCGTGTTCCAGCCGTGCTCGCCGGAGACTCCGACGACTCCTCGAGCAGGGACTCGGACCTGGGCCCCCTGACGGCGGCCAAGGGCGGCTCCCCGTCGTCTGCCGTCACGTCGTCCACGTCGGCGGCGTCTCCGGGGGCCGACGCGGCGTCGCCCAAGTCGGCCTACAAGCACGTGCCGCACCGCGAGAAGCCACCCCACCTGGTGGCCCGGAGGAACGCCCGGGAGCGGCGCAGGGTCCAGGCCGTCAACAACGCCTTCTCAGGCTCCGCAAGTGCGTGCCTATCGAGAACAGGGCCAAGAGGCTGTCGAAGGTAAGGCGACGCCACGTCAAGCTGGGTGTCATGTGCGCTTTGCTAGGGTGATGCCACCCTTTGTAATAGCACTCGCCGACAAACCAGCAGCCATTTTGGTTCTCGGCGATAATCCGTGGGGCTTATAACCCTCCCGGAAACAAGCACCTTATCTCACAAGTTCGGAGCAGCGTTGTGAAACCCACGGAGGGAGGACTTAGCATTTTCCCCCTCGGATGGGAGGATCGATGGACACAAAGGCCACTTTCCGGCGCACGGGGAAACAAAGAGAGGAACAAAATGGCGGTGGAAGAGGGTGGAAAAGGGAAATAGGCAGTTGGCATCAGTGGCGTCACGAGGGTCAGCGGCACCGGGGCGGCAGCCCGCCTCGACCCCCCCCCCCCCCCCCCTCCCCCCCGCTTTCGCGCGGCCCGCCGCAACTACCCCCCCCCCCCCTTGCTTTCGCGTGGCCCGCTACGATTCCTCCCCCCCCCCCCCCCCGCTCTCGTGGCCCGCCACGACACCCCCCTGAGCCTGCACCCGGGGCGGTTCGCCCCACCCCCCCCCCCCTTGTGACCGCCGCTGGTTGGCATCACTCTATGCGAAGCGCACATGAAGGCACTCTAATCACTCCGTGTCACTACTGTCGTGCAGTACAGGCGAAAGCAACGCCAGGCGAGGCGAGAAAGGCAAGCACTAGGAAGGCTGAGGAGGAGTGCTGTCTCAGGCTCCTCAGGGCGCGTGCCATCTTGCTCGGCTGGGGTTCCCTTGGACGCGTCATAATTCGATTACGAAGCCTTGCTAAGGCGTCGTAATCGGATTATGGCCGCGCCCAAGCGCACCCCTACTGAGCAAGGTGGCGGCGCCCTGAAGCCGGACTTGCATTCCGCTTGCGGAGCAGGGTATCGCAACGTTCTCGGATTTTTGACTCCAGTATTGTGAGAGAAGCAAGCGCTTGCTCTTGCAGGAGATGCAACGGGCGCGACGACATGAGGCGGCGGAAATCTGTGAACCAGCCTTGACCCCCGGCGCCACATTGAAGGATAGAACGATGTCTCGTTAATACGGAACCCTCCGCTTCCCACACAAAAAAAACGTTCATAATTCAGTTTGCCCATAATAAGGAGACAAAAATGTCCGCATTTGCCCAGTTCCTTCTCGAAAATGTTTTCTAAACAGCGGGGGACACCATCTAGGGTTTTTGCACGGGACCATGATGCAACGCTACTACCGGTTCGTAAATCTCACCGGAACCCGCCTGAATCCATGTTGGAGGCAGGCACGTAGCCAGGATTTTGTTTGAGGGGGGATAAAACGCCCCTAAAACCGCAAAAACACAAAAAAAAAAAAAATGTTTTTTTGTTGTTTTTTGGGGGGGAAAATTAATTGGTTTTTTGCCTGATGTCATGCCTCTAAACTCCTGGAATTAGCAAAAGAATCCACGCAGTAAAAAGTAATAATAATAATAATAATAATAATAATAATAATAATAATAATAATAATAATAATAATAATAATAATAATTGTGAAAAACAAACGGTTGCGTACCACACATAAGGCAAGTGGCCGCCTTACTTCTTCGTAATATGCCCTATCTTAACTAAAATACAACTTTGAAAGAAGCTATTTTTGGGTCCAAATGGGAACTCCAAAAAGAAGAGACATTATGAGATTTCCTTATTTTCTTTAGTCAACTTAGATCTAAGTGTCAGCTATAATACTTTTTTTTCCTTTGTTCTCATATCACTAATAATCGAATTGCATGTGTTAAATTTTTAAAGCCTCGTTTTGTTTCGTTTTAGTTAAATTACAAAAACTCCAGTTTATGCAGAAACGGCCATGTTGAGAGCCAGAAAAAGCAATGTGGGCCGCGGTGCTCGGAATTTTCGAAATTGCCAAAACTTCGATCTACCTCATCCGTTTAACACATCAAAAACTTAGCAACAAACTTTTGTTGTTGCTAATATATATATATATATATATATATATACTTTTTTTTTTAATGAGCCTTTTCGACCATGCCTCTTTGGTGCCCCCTCGTAGGTGACGCACGTCGGCGTTCGCCAGCGAGGCGTCAACGGTGTCAACGCCGCCGCGAGGTCTTCCACGCGCTCCTGAAAACACGTTTGTCTCAAAATGGCGTCTTTCAGCGTTTATGTGTTAGTGGAAGATAGGTCATACTATGAAGTAATTAGGCGCCCACCTAAATTTGCGTGGTACACAACTGTTTCTTCAGCGTTTTTCTCAACTACATGAGTGTTATGCAAATTCCGAAAATGTAGAGCATAAAAAAGCAAAAATTAAAATATATATATATATATATATAATATATATATATATATATATATATATATATATATATAATATATATCATATATATATATATATATATATATAAACGAACATACGCAGATGACGAACCGTACTTAATCGAACGAATCAAGAATCAAAGTTTTCAGGAACCCGCCGAAAGCCAAAACGGCGGAGCCAGGATTGAACTCTGGGCCTCCCAACGTCCGGTCGGGTGTGCTAAAAAAAAAAAAGAAAAAAAAAAAAAAAGAAACCTCTACACCACTCCACCTTGGCTTTCTGGCGTTTCCTATCTGTCTTATTAATGCACAAGAAACAGAAATGTATCCAATCGGAGGTGTTCTGGAAACACACGCCGCCGCGTGGAACGCGGTACGACGCTTGGTGTCCACGTGGTACGGGCTCGTTTGTGCTCCAGAAATCCTCCCACTGTTTTGTCTCGTCACGTGTACATGTAGTAGTCTTCTTTGTTTATGAGCTTTTAGAGACACGGTATCATCAGCATCTGCGAGAATCAAGAGCCACGTTATTGAATATACAACACGGGCACTTTCACTTCAGCGTATATATATATATATATATATACTGTAAACGACTCAATTTTTCGCGAATTTCGCGAATCACCTACAATTCGCGAAAAATACTTCCCGCGAACGATTCTGGCAATATGTGAACGCTACGGGACCTAACTCGATTCGCGAAAATTAGAACCCGCGTATAGTTTCAATTTTCAGCTTTGGCCGATTCGCGAAAATTATTGGGCCCGCGAAAATTAAGTCGTTTTACAGTATAGATATAGGGTTGTTCGTTTTCGGGTAAAAAACCCGATTTTACCCGATTTTACACCCCGAACATCTTTCATGAGAAGCGGGTTAAACCCGATTTCTCCCCGAATTTCAAAACCACATAACCAACCCATTTATAGTTACGCCGCACGAACATTGCGGTGCACACACGCTAGCTACCCTACCTCGGGACAACAGTGACCTATAGTTCATTTCGCAAGCTGCGTGCAGCACTGTGGAAGCTATACGACTCTCAACCAACCGCCCAACGTGTGCGCCTAACTCACCGTGACATTCTACGGAGGCTGGTTGAAGAAAAGCGCGACAATAGGCGTTGGAGCCTATACTCTGTTTATACTTAGCGTGCAAACGCTGTCAAGGTTACTCGCGCGAGCGTGGGGCTTGATCTCGTTGATCATTTGTACGCGGTTCTCGCGCAAACAAAACCATAGATGAAGCCACGCGCTCGCGCCAGTAGCTTTGAAGGCGTTGCACGCTAAGTATGAAACAGAGTATAGGAGGGACATTTCCGTCCACCCGCTGCGCAGGTGGAAACCGCCTCGGCACGCGACGTAGCTTCGGCCCTGCTGCACGTAGCTTGTGAAATGCACTATACTCAGGTTTCACCTTATGATGTACCGCAGAAAAGGCTACAAGCGCGAGCTCCTTGCTCTAGGGCACATCTCGGCGGCACAAGCTCTCGTGCGTTAAGAGTAGCTCCCAACCGCTATGAGTTCGCGCTTCTAGCCTTGTCTGCGGTACAACATAAGGTGAAACGGAGTATATCTATCCCCCTTCGAACCGCTGAGGTGTCGACGCCCAGCAGGGTCTCTCGGGTAGCATTGGGCAACTCGCTGGCGTCCAGCCTCTCTCATGAACAACGTCTGAGCCAGTCAGTCGCGTAAACAGATTGGTAAAACTTAACAGGTTTATTCCATAGCGAAATATCTGATCGAAGACGACTGTCCTCGAACGGTCGGGGTTTTGTTGGCACCAAAAGAGAGTAGGATTCCGTGGGTGTGTTTCCCTTGAAGCGACCGACGGCAATCGGAGCTGGAAACCGTGATATCCCCCCGATTACCAGCATGAAACCAGACCCCTACTTTAACGCGTCAGCGGTAAGAAGCTCGTAACACGCTCCGATAGAAAAAAAAACAAAAACAAAAACAAATGTATTATTGATTACATTTTGTAAATTTAACCCTAAAAAACCCGAGGTTCGGAATGTGGTCCACAAAAAAACCCGATTTCCTCCCCGATTATCAGCTTGAAAAATAGCACCCAATTTTTACCCCCCGAATTTAAAAAATATAAAACCCGAAAACGAACACCCTATATATATATATATATTGTTTTCCTCGAATCCCGAGGCTTCTTTATCCAAATTAATTTTTTAATACATATTCAGACATGAAAAAAAATGGCCGCGTCTCCTTGGCATGGAATGATGCAATGGCGTTTTGCGGCGGAAGGGCCTTGTCTGCTTGGTATTTTTGGCTCTACTGCATGCACGGTCGGTTCAAGGGGGGCCCGTGGCGTGATCGGGCGTGCACCGTCCGACCCTTGCTGCCCAGGTGAAGACGCTGCACAAGGCCATCGAGTACATCCACGCCCTCCAGGAGCTGCTGGACGACGCGGACAAGTCGGTGTCCTCGTCGGCGCCGGACGTGGTCGCCGAGGCCTACCAGGAGCCCGCCTTGATGCAGAGCAACAAGGAGAACGAAGCTAGTCAGCGCTGGATCACCCTAGAGAACGTAAGAGCCCACACACCCGCGGTGCATGATGGATGGATGGATGGACGAACCTTATCTGGATGGGGTGTCTACCGATGTACTTACAGTGCGTCGTCCGTTTAATCGTTGATACCGAACGCGCAAAGACGACGACCGCCGTGAGGATGCACAGTGCACTTTTGGTGCTGGTAGAATTGGGTCCATCCGGATTGTGTAGCGACGGCCGCGGTCGGACGTTATGTGGAACGGAGTGTAGTGTGGCGGAAAGTGCTCGATCCAGGGCAGGTGGTAAAGTTCAGTGCCCGTCACAACTGTGTCAAAGTAAAAAAAAAAAAAAAAAAGCGCCGACGTTGTGTTAGTGTTGTCGACGTGCATGAGCCCATTGGCCGTCGGCATCTTAGTAAACATCCGTTCGATCAATTTTGCGCAGGCCACATGTGCATCCGAAAGCTACCCGAGTTACCTCAACTTCTACGAAGAGTACCCTTCGACGTTCGCCAGCTGATGAGGACGCCCCAACCGAAACCATCGTCCGAAGCAAGCTGGTTGCGAACGAGAGCGGCGGAACACCGCCGTCTCGGCGTTCACTTCCCCGATCCAGTATTATATACCGACGGAAGCCAGCCACTGCGCCCAAGTTCCTGGCGTCTAACCACGGCCCAGGTCTTCGTTAGGCCTACCGCCGACGCCCTTCCTCGTGTGAACTGCCGAGTCGTCGTTGTGGTTGTGTGTAAATACTGACTTGGTTCAAGGCCAATTCAGCCGGTATTAGTGAGTTTTCTCACATAGTGCATTCCATTACTCTTCCTCATGTGTGGTCGTTTCACAAGGACTGATTCCCCTTACGAAGACGCGTGCGACGCTGGAGGCGTCATCATGAAGGCCCGTTCACACACTTGCATATGCTTACGACTGAGTTCTTGTGATCTCTTACAACGACAGACGCTGGCGCTGTCTATGAGGTGATCCTGTGACTGCATTTCACTAAGCGAAGGCTTGGTAGTACATTGAGAGATCAAATGTAAGTATTATATATGAGAACTTGTCGTTTATAAAATACCAAAAGTTTTTTTTGAGCCAAAAAAGAAAGAAATATACGAAAATTCTAAGTGTTCCTTTTCTACCGATAGATGGCGCCAGTCGATTCGTTTGTCCACTCTCGTCGCAAGAGACCCCAAGAGGCTTTAGGGAACTCGTTCGCCAGTTGTGAGTCAGCATTAAGTGCTAGAGGCATGCACGACAAGACGCCCGACAGGTCGTACGACGCGTTGACAAAAATGGCCGATTGGTGTCACGTGTCTTCGCGTGACACCATGATTGGCTGCCGTCTAACGTCAAATGAGCCGCAATCTCGTGAGCCACACCATTCCTAACTGTAGTGTGACTATTCAGCAGCTTTGCAGGAAACCAGTGTTGCCTCAAGAGTTCGAGCATATCTGCGGAAAATCTCTGATTGGGGAAAGAGTTCGTGCAAACAAACTTTCTAACAGCCACAAATGACTCCGATAACTTTGCGCATGACTTGTGCGATGGATGCTCTGCTCGTTTCTCTACGAAGCTGTGTAGGTTTATCGTCGTACTTGAGAGTGAAAACATTTTCAACCGAACCGCTCTCTTCGCTTCGTGCCATCACGCTGGCATGGTGGCGTTTGTCGTCGCAGCCTAGCCCTGGCTGTACAGAACTCGTCAGCCGAGCATCCCTTCGAGTAACGCCATTGCAACGTCTATTCAGTTCAAGTCCGGCAACTTTTTAGGCTGGATGAGGACACTGGCCGCGGGTCGATCGTCGGGAGATGGCGGTGCATCACTAGGTCCTGCGTCACACTTCGGGCATTCAGTCTTTCGCGTCGAAGGCTATACCGCGCAGGGTTTATGCCACACGTATCTCATCATATACCGGTATATTTCTGTTCGTCTATTTCTGTCGTGCGAAGTATAAAGAAAAAAAAACGACCATCCCGTATCCGAGCCAACTGTGAAATCTCGTAGCGAAAGTGCCCTCAAAACTAGAGTTCGCAAAGCGGGCAAATATTCTCATTACGTCGAGGATAGGAAGGGTGCGCTCTCAGGAAATGGACAAAGTAGGAACAGCGGAGGGGACGTTGCGAATCTGCCGAGGTGCGAATTCAACCAGGTTCGCGTTTTCGAACTTGAAAGCAAAGTTCGACTGAAGTTCGAATGTCATACGCGGTATGATGATGCTGGTGATACGACTTTTTTTTTGCAAGCGCGCGAGTTGAAATACATTCCGTGCCCTAGCCGATATTGAAAAACAAGCTAACGCCGCACGGCGGAGTAGGGGTGCAATATTTATCGGGTGTATTGCTTCACATCAAACAAGCCAACTACTAATCATTGAGAGACAAATGTTTGCTTCTGTCTTCCGTAAAATTTGTAACAGACTACAGTATAAGCTATATATGTTTCCGAAAAATTTGGAGCTTTTATGTAGAAGACGGGCAACACTGTAAAAAATTCGAATTTTGTTGGAAGGTCGTGAATGTTCGCGAAACCAGTCGAAAACTCAGGTGCGGCAGAAGTTCGCGCGACCCTGACGTCACCCCGCTGCGGTGGCGCGGCTGTCGGCGCATGCGCAGACGACTCACTTCACGCGATCTGGTCTCTGCGCACGTGCATGCGCACACACTGGTGTGGGCAACCCTCCAAACTCACTGGAAAATCGCCGCCCGCCTCTGGCGGCTTGTATTCGGTGTCACAACATTTTTTTCTACTTTTGTTTAGACAAATGGGCATTATTTGGTGCGAAGCTTAGCGACGGTCACATGCACGTCATTTTGAAACGACGCCTGCGTTCCTACGCGTCCTCAAAGTTTGACTAGTCTACCCAACGAATTTTTGTTGTGCGATTCTTTGAGTGTTTATATAAAGGTTGGTGTGAATGGAACATGTGCGTCTTCTGAGTCTGAGTGTCCACGTTCGGTTTTTGTGCGTGAGTGTTATTGAAAGCGTAACGGTGGGGACTCAAGCCCGTCAACCTGTTCCTTTGACAGGCAGCATCTAGAGCCACAAAATGTACGCTTTAGATTAACGACCTCTGAGCCATCTTGTTGGTTAAAATCACCGTAGCCAGTGTCTAAAGCTTTATCTTAAATTCCAGGAAGCGTTTTTAAATAATCTGGAAACATTAAAACAGTCGGCAACACAATCAAAACAATATCGGTCGAGTTTCTTGACACCCGTAAAAAGTCGTATTTTTGAGCCATGATCATCGCCAATGTTCCTCATTAGGCAACACAAAACGGCAAGCGTTCACAGGACAGTGGTGGACTGGAGTGTCGTTAGCCTGAGCGTAGCTTAGTGACTATAGAAGCAAGGACGAGTGATACCCTGGAAGAAACGGCGGCCCAGAAATGATATCAATACTCGTTGTCGCAACTTGTAAGAAACGCGGACTTTGTTGATGGGCTTTAGTTTGGGCATTTCCAAGTTTGTACATAGACGCGCGTCCTTTCGAGGCGGGCGTGCAGCACTGACAATCTTTCGAGTACGGTACCTGTCCACGTATTCTGATAAACTGTTTCCACTGCCTTCACGTGTATGTGTTCCTACTTTTCATTTATCGCGCCACTGATAAATGAAACCACGAATAACTAATCATATAAGCCACACAAACGCAAGTACGCGCTAAAACGATTTACAACCCTTGGGGGCGTGTCAGCTTGTCCCAGGGCTAACACCCGGAGGGTGTTAAAGCAAAACCTTCTGGTGCTTATAACACCTTGAAAATGGTGACCCTGACCGCTGAACCATAAATAGACGCAATGAGGCACGCACAAGGGAAGAATTACGTCCGTGTTCACTGCTCCTCTGCCGCCTGATATACTCGACTATTGAAAGATACTCATTTACAGGTGATCGCCTCCGCAATTACGAAGACTGTAAGTATGTTGCTTTGCTCTCGTCAATATTTCACATAAATCTCGAAGTTCAAGCAATGGATCTCTAGTAAGGATCATGAATGAAGGCAATACATATTCGATGTGGCCGCTAAAACAACCTCCGCCGAAGCTGTTTTGAAACGGGTAGGTTGTCTATTCCCTGAACTGCAACGCAGGGCAAAACTCTTTCTGCGCACTTTTTACATCCAACATTACCATATAAAAAAAACTTACTGGGAAAAAAAAAAAAAGAAAAAAAAAAAGTACTTGAATAAAGGTGCTGAAAGCATAGAGTTATTATAATGTACGCTAGAGGTTCAAGTGGCGCTAGTGTGCTGACGCAAATTGAAGCAGACAGCAACCAGTCGAAAATTGATTTCCGGTAATGCATTTCCTACGGGAAAAAGTCGGTGCATTTTCTCCCTGGGCTCGATTAAAAGAGCAAATATCCGGAATAATTCGTACGTACTAGGTAGCTTGAAACATTTCTCGGTCAGGCCGACGAAATAATTGGTCAGTTACGGCGTTTTTCTTTCAAATTCATCGCATTAAAAACGGTGATAAAACTGCTTCGTACGTGTATTTATGTGCCCTGTCGGACACTCTTAGCGCGAACACGACGTCGGCGCTTTCAGCATGAGGGATATACGTGCCAAACGAACGAAGGACATCTGGAAAACCAAGAGAGACGGCAGGAACTACGAAGTAACACTGGATCAGTAACTACCCGCGCATGTACGATCAAAATAAATTGAAGGCCACGTAATAGATTCTGATTTTAAATAAGTAAGTACTTATTAATTTACTTCTTTCTGCTCTGTGCGAACTTCTACGTTCAAAATATCCCCAGCACGATCGAAATCTTAGACGACAAGTGCCCGATCAAAGCAGCCCGGCAGAGGAAAACAATACGAAGAGACATTTTTCATAAGGCACGTGCTTTATTATTTACGTCTTGAATGTTTTCATCCGCTCATGCACGACGGGCTCAATTTTATTTAGTGACAGGACTGGCGTATTAGCATTATATAACCCTCAACGGAATGCTGGCGAGCCTTGAACACACTCTATATTCCTTTCGATAGTAATTTTGCTTTGAATCGTCGCTTGTTTTTACATACGTGCTGCGGAACACACGTTTTGATTGTAATGTAGCGAAGTTAAACATCGTTCACTACATGAAGAAAAATTGCGCTACCTGAAGTAATTACACTTGTACAATGTTAATCAAGGCACATACTATTCGGTACGACCCAAATTACCAAACTGTTTCGTGTTATTTTCCGGCAAAGAGACAAAATGCACGCGCGTTTTCCCATAGGAATGCACAGGAGCACCGGGAAACCATACTGGTTGCTGTCTGCTTCAATTTGCGTCACGGAAGTCGCATAGACACTAGCGCCAGTTGAAATAATAACTCTACGGCTCTGGACGTGCGCAGAGCCGCGTATTGGGAGAGTTTGGCCAATAGGCGGAGCAAAGGCCGCCGCCAGCGCCGAATATTCCCCCCACGCTTAGAGCGTAAACTAAATTTGTAACACAGCGTCGACCAATCAGGAGACCTCTACTCCATCTCACAAATGTCTGCAGTGAAGACAAAGGCACAGGCGCGTGAGCCTAGCTCAGCGAAACGTTTTTGTTTGGACGAGACCTCGTGCATAGGAGGCACTTTCCAAAGCCACGCGCTCGTGCCCATGCCTTTGTCTGCACTGCTAGAACAGCGTCCTGAGACTGGCCGAAAGAAAACAGTGCAAAGGGTGGGGTGCGCGAGCGTCTTGAGACGCGGAGTTCCGCTCGGCACGGCTCAAATTATAGACCTTTCCAAAAAAGAGCGTGTGGCCGGTGCCATTTTGAGCGTTCGTGCGTATGGCGCGTGCTTTGCTCGCTTTCCGAAGCGACGAACACGCACGTGCTGGCTGTGAAGACCGCACGCTGGACTGTGATTTTGTAAACATTGGAAGGGCACGTGCTGGGCTGTGAAGACCGCACGCTGGACTGTGATTTTGTAAACATTGGAAAGGTCGACCTTTCCAATGTTTACAAAATCACAGTCCAGCGTGCGGTCTTCACAGCCCAGCACGTGCGTGTTCGTCGCTTCGGAAAGCGAGCAAAGCACGCGCCATACGCACGAACGCTCAAAATGGCACCGGCCACAAGCTCGTTTTTGGAAAGGTCTATACTTCGTTTCACTTTATCTGCGAGCGAAGCCAAAGCTAGAAGCGCGAGACCAGCGCTTTTTGCATTTCTCCCCAGCTCGCGCGCTCGAGCAAAGCCTGAAGGCACGGAGCCAACGGAGCTTCCGCGCTCGCGCTTCCAGTTTTGCCTTCGCTCTCACACGACCACCGCTAGGGGCTGTTTCGCGGCCTGTGGTTGGCCCCGAGATGCTCGCCTATTCAAACCAGTGTATGGCCAAACTCTCTCAATAAACGGCTCTGTCTGCGACGAACTAACGCAGACTACTACCGAGTAGGCGGCAATGGGACTCGTGGCGCCATCTCCCGATGGGTGCAAGAAGGGACGACGCATCCAGCAGGCGAAGCGACCTTGTCGTCTGCTCGCTGCGTGTGGCGTTCGACGTCTGCCGTTGACCCTGCGCAAAGTTCCTTTGTCTCTAATTTTTCGCAGGAAGCAAGCTGTGTCTTGAAATATCACGAGGTAAAATGCACCACTAACTGAGCCGCGCTAACGCATTGCCAAAGCGACACGAAAGACTGCCTGGAGACACTGACTGAGACGTGTTTCTTCCTTGTATGCCAGTCCCTTCACATTGCTCATATAAAAAAAAAAAAAAAAAAAAAATCTGTCTTCTGTTTGAAGATTGCATATGTATAAAGCAAACATGCTTGCAATGCAAAGATGATTGAGGTGTGTCCGCAGATAGATATGTCATCGTGTCAGCAGTGCACACCATTACGTCATTGTCATCTGTACAAATTCATGACTGAACCTTCTATTGAGCGGCGTCGCAGACCTCTACGGTATGGGCCATCAGCCTTTCTGCGGTGTCGCGGCTGTCCTGAGCCGGGATAAATATTATTATTATAACACCGCGTCTTTTTGTACGATGTACGCACAGTGTGACAGCGGCAGTCTAAAATACACCCTTGGTGAAAATTTGGGATCGTTACGCGGAGGCGCCGATTTTTCCGTCTTATTTTTCCTGTTCGAGAAAGATTTGCCTGAACTTCAATCTTTTCTGCACATGCGAAAAAACAAAACAAAAAAAAAACAGTTGATTTCCCTTGGTGGAGGAAAAGTGCAATTCACATTATTAACTAACGAAAGCGTTAAAAACGCATATTTTCGCTTTTATATGGCGTAAACATTAATAACCATTTTATAAAATATAAAATAAACTACTTTCTGAATTGACTCCGTAAGTGATTACGTCACAACATGGTGTCTGGGTCCAAACAAACCGTTGCTAGGGACGTTGCTATGGACTAACGCATGGAGACTCCACGTGAGGCTAGATTTTTGCTTACAAGTAAGTAAATATTTTTTTTGTAAGCAACCTAACTTCTTGATATATAATTATGAAGATGTTCTTGTCGTTTCAGTGTCGTATTGCAACGATGAAAGCCATTTCTGAAGTATTACACTCCGCTTTGCTTTGGTAGCAGACGACACGATAGATTCGCTGGCCTCTGTTGCAGCGGGCGTCTTCATTGAACTGCGTCGGTAAACGAGCGACCTAAAACAACTGCATCGCCATGACCGTTGAGGTTCCGCAATGTGAGTGTTTTTCTGTGAAGAACCCAGCTTTGTTCAGCGGGTTAACATGCCGTAAAATCAAACCACGCCATGCAGATCAGTTACGACGACGACCTGAAGTGCATTACCGGCGTAGTGCAGCCCGGCATGAGAAACAAATCGTACGCCGTCGAGGTAAGTCGTTTGTTATTATTATTATTGAGGTTGTCAGCGTGTCAGGATAAAGAATTGCAAGTCCATCGCGATTTTGCAGTATTTGTTTCCCTCTTGGTATACAACAAATTTCGTGGATGTGCTCTTTTGGTGAAGATCTCCATCGAACCCGCGATGCGAGTACAATCTGTAATAAACTCACCTTATGTTTTTTATCCAGTTCTTTTGCGCTTTGGGGTCTTGCGGAAATCTGAAGAAACTGCAAGAATCTTTCTCCACGCGATGGTTACAACCAGGTACGAAGCACCCTCCCATAGCGCGAGTCCGCGAAAACAATTTGGGATCTCAACCGATCGCTTGAAGTGCCTTTCTCACGGGTGCAGTGCGATCTTTTATCAGACGATCATCTCGATCGACGCCCGGACTTTCGATAAACCATAATTTTCATCGCACCCCATGAACTATGAATTCTTATAAGTGTCTGAAACTCATTATATTTCAAACAAATGCAATATCAGAATATCGTCTTTATTCACGCGATTCAGACGCCGGCGCCGGCTTGGCCGGCGGGCGTGTGGCGGGCGGCATACTACTTGCATTCGTCGTCTGTTGCAGGCATCTTGAGGACTGGAAGTTGCAGTCGTAAATATTTTAGAAACAAGCGATTACCGGCACACTTCTGTCGAAACATCTATGACATTCAAGCTTTCGGTTCCGCGACACATCGTAGCAGACGAACCCTCGTCGTCTGCTCCCGCTCCTCGCCGTCCTCGCCGGAGCGAGGCATGACGGGATTGCATTTTGGCGCACGCCCGATTTTCTCGGTGCAGCGAGTGCATGCACGCGTGGGGTGCCACCGCTGAAACGAACTCGGAGAGTGCAACCACTCGTGGAGTGCATGCCGAAATGAACTCGCTTTACGCCGCGAGTGGTCACGCGTGGACACGAGTGCTGTGAAACGAACTCGCTATTAGCCACATATATTTGTCCATAACAACGACCCTAGCAACGGTTTGTTGGACCCATGACGTCACACTTACGGAGTCAATAGGTGAGCGGCGTTTGGCAACTTCCGGTTCTTTAGGAAATTTTGTTTCACTGCTGACAGACGACGACAATGAGCTGCAAGCCTGTGCAAGCGTAACTCTGAATCCTCCGGACTGTAGTTTTCAAAACCATGCTTGGACAGGCTTGCAGATCACCGTCGTCGTTTGTCAACAGCTAAACAAAATTTCCTAAAGAACCGGAAGTTGCCAAACGCCGCTCACCTATTATTTGTTTCCCGAAATTCGAAATATTTGTGTAGACACCAGGCAACACTGTCCACAAGTCAAACTTCTTCTAGTTAAAGTATAGTGCCTGGAGCACATCTCCGACTGGTATGTTTAGGCTGTAGCCGCTGTAGTTTAGCGTCCTATCCCGCCCATACATCAAAAGTGGTCCCGAAGTGGCAACAAATGACGTCACAGAAGCCGGAGTGTCATGCTGTTGACTGTCGAGATCTTGGCGGTTGGCCGTAGAAATGCTTGCGAAAAGCACGAGCGAACGTGAGTGTCGCTGTCGTCACGGCGTCCCAGGCGTCCCAACTTCCGGCTGCTGTAGCTTCCGTGGACTGTCACAGTGGAGAGCAACCTGCAGCAGAACAGGCGCGTGCCATATATTCCACAACTGTCAGGATGCCGCCAGGATCGCGATCAGCGACAACATGACACTTCTATGACGTCATCAGGCGGAAATCAAGGGACCACTTTTTTGGCCGCGGTAAACACACCAGTCGGAGACGCGTTCCAGGCACCATAGTTAAAGTTTGAAGGTTCGGCGAACCAGTCGAACCTTAGTACGTCAGATCGACGTCAAAATCAAGGTTCGACAAAAGTCCGCGACACTACCGGAAGTACACTGCCCTACACTTTTCTGAACCGGTGCAGGCATTTTGTACTAAACTCCAATAAAAGTTACTACAAAAAGAGTTTTTTTCCGTTGGTTTTTACGAAAAAAACATGCTTTCTAAAAGCTCAAGGTGACCACAGTTAAGACAAATGATACAGAGTGGCGCTGTTGTCGTATTTAGCTCGGTCTCGGTGGACGCCAGCGGCCCAGGTTTCAACGGTGAGTTTCGCAACTGAGGGTTCACCTTATGATGTACCGCAGGAAAGGCTACAAGCGCGAGCTCCTTGCTCTGGGGCACATCTCGGCGGCACAAGCTCTCGTGACTTAAGAGCGGCTGCCAACGCTATGAGCTCGCGCTTCTAGCCTTCGCTGCGGTACAACATAAGGTGAAACGAAATATAGTAACGTTGGGTGCAGGTAAATCTAACGCAACTAATGTATTTTTATTTACCCAGGGCCCTCATTCATGTGGTTTGCAATTACCAAAGGTTTATTCTACAGTGGGCAAACTGTGCATGATAAACTGTGGGGTAGCGAGCTCAAGGGCACTCACGGCTGCCGCACTTCGTGTCGACGGCACAAGAGGGCGCCACGAAAGCACGAGCTGTAGTAGTATGTGGTTACCGCGTCCAAAAAAGTGGTCCCTCGATTTCCGCCTGATGACGTCAGAGGAGTGTCATGCAGTCGCCGGTCGCGATCCTGGTGGCGTCCCAATAGTTGTGGGGAGTATGGCAGACGCCTGTTCTGCTGTGGGTCGCACTCCACTGTGACAGTCCACGAAAGTTACACTAGCCGGAAGTTGAGACGCCTGGGACACCGTGACGACAGCGACACTCGCGTTCGCTCGTGCTTTTCGCCAGCATTTCTGTGACCAACCGCCAGGATCGCGACAGGCAACAGCATGACACTCCGGCTTCTGTGACGTCATTTGTTGCCACTTCGGGACCACTTTTGATGTATGGGCGGGATACGACGCTAAACACACCAGTCGGAGACGCGATCCAGGCACCATAGTAGTAGCACATGCTTTGCATTGCATTTGCTGTGCTACAGCTGTTGTTGTTGTCATAGTCGATTCGGCATTCCCCCTCATTCGACATAAACGATAGAAAACGCGGAGGAAAAATCTGAACAGGAGCCAGTTTGCGCTGCCAAAACAAACCTGCTTGCCGAAGGCCCTCGGAGCGCTTGCATCCTCCGGCCCATGCTACCGCAGCGCTGCCGCATACATCCGAGACCTTTCCACGCTCGCCGCTTCACAGCAATGCATGGCGCACGTCTGCGCCTGATCTCACTACCCCTTAGTTCACTGTACCCTGGATAATCCGGCCCTGCCTGCGTGCCTACCTACAGAACCCTCTGGCTGTTTAATGCAAATGAGTGGAGTGGAATGTGTCCCTTCTAGTAGAAAACAGAATTATTCCAAAACTCGAAGCACCTCATCGCGGCATAGTGCCACGTTGTGCATTGTGGGAATCAGTGGGAAGCAAAATTCATACGCACTCCGAACCTGGCCCACAGGTTCCCAGAATGCAACTCGCAGGCGACGGATTTATGGAAGTAGTCTATTAAAGCAAAGAAAACTCTCCGAGGATAAGACAGACAAAAAGTTTGAGATATTTCGGGTGCATATTTATTCACGTCCACATGAAACTTGACTACGTCGACCAAATGAGAAAAAAATAAAAAATAAAATGACACGGATTTACACACAAATTCTCCGTAAGAATGAAAACAAAGGCGCAGCTCGAGATACATCTGCATCAAGGAACACCAAAGAGCACAATGTACAAAACAAACCAAAATGCGTCGCGGCACAAATCAGCAACCCGCGTGGAAGTCTCCGAGCTGGCTACGTTCTAGGCTTGGTCGGAACCTGACAGACGGGGCCAAGACGTCATGTTCCGAATGCAGTCAAGCCGCTTGGCTTCTTTTGCAAAGCCTGCTCGAAAATCGCAACCTAGGTACCGCTTAGAATAAGAGGCACCGACTGCAGGGAACAGTCTACGCCACCCCGTTCTTCATGCCCGGGTAGGCTGTCCTCCGCAAAATGCCTCTTGCACAGATGAATTGAAGCATACTGTATGTGCCGCTCCTCTACTTATGCATACAACTCCACACGGACAAAAAAAAACAAAAACGGAAGTGGGCAGCACGTTTACGACTGTGGTCAGGGGACAGGATAACTTACAATTCAGGCATTCGTGACACCAATGAAAAACGAAGGTTGACGAGGTGAACTACAAATGATATATGCATATGTCAAGTGAAGCAAGGTAGAAAAAATGAGCTGTCGATAAAATTTAAAAAAATGTGCATTGTCGGTTACTGTAGGCGTACAATTGAATTGAACTACTTCTACGGTAACTCTGACAGTGCACATTTTTTACTTCCATGTATGGTTAACTAGGGCTCCCGGGTTTACAGACACACATACACACAGTTTTGCCACGCTGAATCACCGGTATGTCTCGCCAAAGGGCACACGGCCTACGGCACTGTGCAAAAATGTTACGACGAAATCCCATCCCCCCCCCCCCCAAAAAAAAAACAGGCCTTGCATGTTTTCTAAGAAAGAATGTGAAAGCATCTGGTGTCTTGAGTACACATGGCACAGAACTGCCCTCCTCTAGCAACATATCTAGCAATATTGAGTCTCCCGTCTTCGAGCCTTTAGGAATCCCAACAATTTTATGCACAATTTACCGTTTGCAAATTGACAAAGGGAATATTTTGACCGGTGCAGTAAAGTTCCCTTGGAACACCACAATCTTTTAGAGCCTCTTCTGAACACATTTAACAAAAAAGTACAAATAAATTAGTAAAAAAAAAAAAAAAATCAATGAAATTACTATTATGGGGCGCTGATAGAACTGGAACCATGTCTGTATTGGTGAAGGAAATGTGCTTATTGCAATGCCACCAATATTCCGCAGATGAAGAACAAATACAGCGACGAAAGGGCAAAAAACAATGATGTGGTGCGCGATGCCACCCATCAGCAGCCGTGCGCAAGTTTCATATAAATAGGTGAACAAAATGCCGTAAAATGTGTATGCACAATGCAGACGATGTGATGCAATGCATGTTTTATGGCTCTGAACAAAAAGAAAAAAACTCAACAAACACTTTGTCTTTCAGCTGGGCAAAAGTGAGCAAGCGTGGGACACCTTCAACGCTGCAGCAGCGACAAAAACAAAAAGCCACGTTTTCCATAGATTAGCCAAAGAATTTTTTGAACATAGGCTTTAAGTACTCCGGAGAGTTATTTTCCTGAACGCACGATGGTTGGTCAAACGTTTGCATGCGCACGCTGAAGCCATCTGTGACGTGCGACGAGCAAAGGAACACTGTCGTGCTGCTTTTTTCTCCCGTCGACTGAAAGACACAAACACGACGTCATCACTGTTTGCACGTTCCCCTGCTGAGCAGAAATTGAAAACGACGCTATGCACAAAAAAGAGAAAAAAAAACAACCAAATCTCGAGCCGTTATGGCAGGTCCAACAAAATGCTCCAAGTGGCCCTGTCACCGACTGGATGCTTGAAAATGGGCGTCCCGTCGGCAACAGGCCACGTCGTCTTCCGTCAGTTTTGTGGAACGCCGTGCAGTTCTGCCATCTTTGACCAGCACCCTTTGGCAAATGAGAATGAGGCTCCTAACGTCACAAATGCGGTTTCCCGACGGATCGTCTCTTTTTGACCGAAGTCCACTGGCAGACAGCACATTGACCGAAGTTCACCGGCCGTCGCAAAGGAAGGGGACTCGAAACGGCTGCGCAAGGTTACGACACGGGAGTAACGACGAAAGGCCAGACTTTTCGTTGCAAACTAAACCGGATAAAGGCCATGCACACTGCACATGCTACAAAGACCGAGGATACACGTCACGTAAGTCACACACTTCCTACCACTATCCGCGTTCTCGGCGGGCGTGCGCCGCCCACCGAGGTGGTTACAGAGCGGAGTGCTTTCGTACCGCGCTTACGCTTAGAAAAAGAGTGGCAGTGTCAGCTTCCCAACCAGCTCGCAACAACGCTTTCTTCTCTTTTTTTTGCAACCGTGGCTCTTTTGTTTGACGCACCAAACGGAACGTATGAACCCCCGGCCGTGGCCGTCGGGCGCCAATAGATGGCGCCCTCCGTGTTAAGCGTGCGGGGCTCTACCGCACCGCCTCTTTGAACCTGTGTTAGAACGAATTCGGTCTAGCATCGAAACGCACAGAGTGGCAACAACTAAGATTCGACTCCGATACTGAGACCACCAGTGAGTTTCATCCGGGTGTTTTCTTGGTCTAACGCGAGATTGTGTTTGCTCGCAGCTCTGAGGCTACATTGTCTTTATATTGTTGTAGGTATAGGCTGCTGGAGGATAAGGAAAGCGGTACAAGCACTTCCCACAAAACTTTCTGCTCGCAACGAATGGTGGCTTTCTCCTCTCTGCCGTTTCCTCTGCCAAGTGGAATGGGTGGAGGGCTTATGGGACGAGCTTGTCCCGCTTTCCTTAGCCTGCAGCAGACTAGTTTGTTAAACTGGGGTCTGCGACAGTAAACGGAGTGCCCGCCAACCGGCAGACTTTTTTACCGGCCAATCGGGCTTCAGCAACGAGCAGAGGGGCGTCCAATCGCCACGGGCCGAGGGTCAGCGAACCGCACTTCAACAGCCACCCGGGTCTGCAGCAAAGCTCGTTTCCACGGTGCCAACATGTCGGATATCACGGGCGTTCAACAAACAGCGACGGGGAAGTGAAACACTCTCGAAACAGCTGACAACAACGTCGACAAACAGCTCGCTACCCCAACCCGCCTACGGGCCCATTAACACTGGTTCCAACTGTGGTACACTACCGAGAAACAACCATTCATTGCGG
Source organism: Ixodes persulcatus (assembly GCA_013358835.2). Classification (NCBI taxonomy): domain Eukaryota; kingdom Metazoa; phylum Arthropoda; class Arachnida; order Ixodida; family Ixodidae; genus Ixodes; species Ixodes persulcatus. The sequence continues at coordinate 194,490 of JABSTQ010009212.1, read as the reverse complement.
ACAAACCGCCACGTTCCACTTGCCGAACGGACCGACGGCTGCCTGCACACTCGGCCGTTCGTGGGCCGTATGTCGAAAGTCCTCGGCCGTACGTTGGCTGCGACGACGAGCGACTGGCGGCAACGATCTACATACCGAGTGATGTCGGTGGATCGTCCTTCCTTTGTTCTTCTCAACACAAAGAAAGGTGTCGAGCCACCGAAAACGACAATCGAGTGGTCCGCGGTCGGCTCGTGAGCCGTTGAATCTCAATTACCGTCGCGAGCCGGATTGCTTTTTGTGGAGGGACACACTTTCCACAGCCGAGCCTGAGACCGCCGACGTCAAATCCGGTGCTCGATCGCATTCTGCAATGGACTTTACTTACTGGCCGCGCAGGAGAAAATACCGTCCCACAACGTTGGTATGTGGCGCGCCGCTCGCAAATCGCAGGCAACAGCCACGGTGCTTCACATCCCCGTGCCCACCCTACCTGCTATCAAAGACAGCCGTGCTTTGCTTGATGGCCACCTCGAACCCGGTCCAGGCGTGGCGTCATTCGTTGTTCTGGGTCCAGAACAGCAAAACAAGCATTCCGAGTTGGTCTTCTCGCCTTTTTTTTTCTTTCTTTCCTTCCTTTTTTTGAGGCTTGATCCCCAGTCCCCCGCCCCAAAAAACGTCAAACGAGCACCGCAAACCGCGGCATGCTTCCCCCCCCCCCCCCCCCCCCAGCCCTCGATTTTTTGAAGAGACCGCTGCCGTGACTAGACAAGTACAAAAATGGAAAAAGTCTCGCGGAAGACGCCGCCGCAAACAATCGGAGTAGCTTCCTTTTTTTTTCTTTTGCAACGACAGTCGAATGCCGTTTCCGAGTCGGAGCAAGTTTCCGGGATCCGACCACTCTCGTACCCGAAATGTTCGTGGCAAACGGCGTCTGAACTTCAAAACGAGACGAAACCTATCCGGTCCAGCTGCACGTGCATTCCAGCTCAAAAACCGTTTCCAAGCAGGAACAGTCAAAGCCGCGCGCAGTACGAAACCGGTTCAAAACCCGTCCGGAGTCACAGACGCCACTGACGAGACTGCTGGCTCGACGTGAGGCGCCGGTGTTTCAACCCAAACAAGGTCTTGCTATTGCTGCACAGAGGTTTGTCTAGCTCCCCGTCCAACACCGATCGACGCACTCAAAATGAGACTCTAGACTTTCTTTGCGTCAGTCGCCGTCCCCCCAGAAGGGGTTGTGCATAATCGTGGTGAGCAAAAGGTCTGTTCGGCGACGGCGTAACACTTCTACAAAGCCATTGGGGAAAAATCGAGGGACCACTTTTTAGGACGCGGCAAAATGCCGGTTGGAGACGCTTTACAGGCACCTTAACCGCACCGCACATATGGTACGGACGCGTCGTGCAGAAAGGCCGACGGTCCGAGCTCTAGAGCAAGATTATGCGCCAACCATTCGCGCCGACGACGAAACGCTCAGAGCAGTTTGTCGATTCGGCGAAGTCCGGAACCGCGAGTTGCGACGCCGTTTCTTCCGCTCTCTCCGACGTCACTCGCGAATTCCTGGTTGGAGTTGAGCTCGACGCAGACTTTCGAGGAATTTCGCTTGTGCATACAAGTGGCTCGGTGCGTGTCACGGAGCGCCCCGTTCGGCAGAGGCCGGTCCGACGCAATCGTCCGGAGAAAATAAAACCGAGTGTGAAGTCGAGGCTCTGAACGGCGAAGTAGAAATGTGTGGGGCCGACGTTGGCGCCCTAATACTGACGGGTCTCGTGGCGGGAGATTCGTGGGCCCTCTTAAGATGAACGGTGGCAGTCTTCGTCGTCGGAAAAAGACCCCTTTCCGTGGAATGTTAGAGCTGTGGTGGCTTTCCGGCCAAACAAATGCGGTCATACCTGCTTTCCGTCTAAACTAAACTGACCCCCCCCCCCCCCCCCCCCCAACAACGAGGAATTGGGTTCAATGGCTTTGCCCGAGTCGCGATGCAACAAAATGTGTCTTCCACCCCCCCGGGACTTCGCACAAAACTGGCCAAGAACGCGGGCCCGATGCTTTCAAACCTTGCTCCACCCGTTAGTTTAATGCAGTTCCCTCGCGTGTCACGATACTTCCTTTGGAAGCTGGTCCTAAGGCGTGACTCGACCTTGACTTGTGTCAGCGGCCCAACGCACTATGTACCCGTCCAAGTCGCAAATGCCGTTCACCCCACAAATACAAAAATTCCCTAGGTTTTCTTCCCCAGATCCCACACCCACAACTCCATAGACTGCACCGTTAAAACAATATTTCATTTCATTTACGCGCGCCGACCGAAACGCAAACTCCCCCCCCACCCAAATGATAACAAGGAGTATAAAAACAAGTTTCGGCAGAGAAGGCGACCTCGCGCCAGCAAGGGGACCGCCCCCGACAACGCGTAACAACAATGTCAACAACAACAAAGACTAACAAAAATTTCAGGGGAGGTTTCTGCGACAGAGCTCCTACGCCGGCTCCACGCGCCGCGCCGAAGGCATGCAGGCGAGTACCTCGTCCCGGCGGACGGTCCACGGTACCTTGAACCTACGAGCGGTGTCTCGTACGGGGTCCCGCAGTTAAACAACACCGTACTGTATCATTTATCCACGGTAAATGACACCACGTGGCGCCGCGCTCTGTACCCGAGGATTCTGTACGGTAGCTTCGGGTATCGTAGTCAAACAATACCGTACAGCGTCGTTTACTAATGGTAAACAACACTGTACGGTACTCCATGCAGTACCCAAGGATACTATACGGTGGCTTCGGGTACCGCAGGTAAACGATACCGCATGTCGTCCGTACACGGCACGGTCTGGAATCTTCCCTGAAGCTCGGCCCGGCAGCGAAAACTAATGCCAAATTGAACGACGGGTCGTGCAATGCACAAATCCGCCAAACGTTAAAAAAAAAAAGAAAGAAGCCGAGCTAGAAGGAAAGGAGGAGCGATACGTGGGGAGAAATAAGTTACGGGCAAATAAATTAGGGTGTACGCGGGAGAAGGAAAGGAGGAGGAACCGAAAAAGAATTACGCGTGCACGGAGCTAGAGTGAGGGCCGGCGTTAATCGCTGCCGCCGCTCAGGGAGGCGGATCCCCGCGACGCGTCGGGGCTGCTCGGGTTGCAGTCCGAGATCTCGGGCGTTGGGAAGAGGAGCGCCGCTGCCCGCCGACCACGTCGTCCTCGGGGGTGGTTGGGGTGTTGCCAGAGTCCTCCGCGGGCAGGGCCGGTGGCGCGGCCAGGACGACCGACGGGGTAGAGCCGAGGCGCCGGCGACACCGGCACGGGCGCAGCAGCTTGGGGTAGATGAGCACCTCTCCGTGGGGGCCCTTGAAGATGATGCCGCAGCACACCTTCTCCCTGGAGGAGAGGATCAGGCTCTAGGATCGCCGCGCAAGCTGGAATTTCGGGGCCCGGCTCGAGACCGGTGGGTCTTCTACACGCGGGTCGAAGGCTGGCCCCGCAGGCACCTAGCGCAAGATATTGTATAAGCGCCCACCTCATTCAAGCGCCCACTATTAACATTTCCAAAACTTCTGCAAAAATTCTGCAAATTATAGGTTAAGCGCCCGATTTGACCGTACAAGCGCCCGTATCTAGATTAATCCAGTTTTTGGTAAAGGTGGGGTGGGTCTACCCCGGTACTTTACGGTAGATAGCAAAGCCATGGTGCGGAAATTTCTATGTGACCTACTATGGGCCAGCATGTGGCATACGTTGAACTTGAATGCCATGTCGGCGTTCAGCTGGAACTGGCGTCTTCACTTATCGAGCGTTAGTCGCAGCCGAATGCCGACACAGCAGTTGTGCCGGCGCAGCAGTGGACGCAGGAGCAGTGGTGTCTGCTGCTGATGCGGCGGTCTGCGCCCCGTGCCGGCATCCATTTGGTGACACAGAAAATCGAGCCCTACAGCGCCGTCACCTATACCGCAACGTCCCGAGAGATAGCCTACCTAAAATCGATAGCAAACCGGATGGAAACAGGGTGTAAGCTAACTTTCAATGTGCCATAAAATTGACCGCATCTCTACGTGGTGAATGATGGTGATTGGGGCGAAGCTCTGGTGGTGCTTGTCTGCCTAGACGCTGAGCCGCAGCATGCCGAGCTTTTCGTTCGTTTTCATCCATGTCAGAAAGAGAATGTGTGGTATGGAACGTGGTTATATACGCATTGGAGCATTTGACCGCAGCGCCCTCTCGTCTATAAACGTTGAGATAATGCATGCAAAGTTTAAAGCGATTATATATGCATTTGACCACAGCGCCCTCTCCTGTATAGACGTTGAGCGGCTACATGCAACGTTTCATCCATGACATCCCCAGCTCTTGAGTTACTACCACATCTCGGAGCCCCCTACTCGTCCCGCAGTCGTGGCCGAGTGGTTAAGGCGATGGACTAGAAATCCATTGGGGTCTCCCCTTACAGGTTTGAATCCTGTCGACTGCGCAAACATTTTATTTTTCTTTTTTTTTTCTTTTTTTTTTTTGCCCTACACGAGCACGTGAGCTCACGAGCAGGAGCACAAGCACCGGACGCCGGCCAGACAGATGGACGGACGGACATGGCTAGCCCCTAAGGAGCTTCGCCCCTAAAAAAAAAAAAAATGCTAGTTTTATATTTTGTGATTCTCGAAACTTGTGATCGCAGGAAGAAGCGATGAACCAAAGACGACTGTCCTTTCCAGCCAGCAACGTTCGCTTATCTCCCGTGGTGGTTAAGTAACACCGTCTTCGCCAAGGTCACCATTGGCCAGGGACCTGCAATTACTAATAAGTGGCTTTCTTTCGATGTTTAAAAAAAATTGCAAATCGTGCGAAAAATAGGGGCGGGCTATATTTCAGGGGGGGGGGGGGTGTCTCTCGGGATAGCACGGTGCTTTGTTTCACTTTACGATTCGATCGCAGTGGACGCAACGAGCCGTCTCGGCCAATACGGAGCTGTTAATCTGTCACGAAACTACGTGCCCCCACGAATTTCCGCACCCCTCCCAAAGGTCACGTGACACTAGCACGGAAGTGATCGGCTTCAAGGGTTCGTAGCATACCCCACAATCCGTCGTGAGGTGAAACGTGGTATGGGAGCTGCTAGCCCGGCCCGACTGCTTTTATTTGCAACTCCAACTTCCTCTTGCACTACGCTGCTCAAACTAGACTATTTAAAGGGAGTCAAGTTTATTCATTTGCCAAATGCTTATCTTTTGTGGGGTGGCTGGTAACGGAGCAGTCTGTCGCGTGCAGTGATGCGATTCGTCTGAGTCATTTTGGAGCACCTTCTGGAGCAGCCAAAAGTCCATTTCGGAGCAGAAAAAAGTACTTCCGGAGCGTAAGCACACATTTCATTTTCATTCGTACCAGTGCAAATATTGAGGGTAATGATTAATGCGTTCATGTCTACTTTGCCTTTCTGCTTCTGTGCAACGTTTTGATGGCACCAACAGCATGGCAGGTTTGATTCCCTAGCTAGCAGTTTACCTGCGCATAAAAACACGAGGCACGGAAACAAGATGCCAGCTGATGGAGGGCAGTACGAACTGCTGTGCATGGTTATTTTAGGTATGAAATCGAACGTAAACCAAATAGACCACTGAAATAATGACAATGGAATAATTTCAAGCTTCAAATTTATGCTATCTTTCAAGTTCTAAGTTGTAATAAAACCTGCAGTTCTTAATTTAGATAGAAAACCAAGCTTTGATATTTCATTACGAACATCAATGACATTTCGTAACCAGAACCTCATGATAACAAAAATCAGCATGTGAATGATAAATATATTTTCTTAACAAAAATCTCACCGAACTCATTCAGGTTATTTATCCTAGCCAATTTAGTTTTAATTTACTGTATTCACTGTGCCATTGAACGGGTGGAAACCTATATAAAGGTAATAACTATGGAAGTTGACATAAAAAATAAGCTTATATAGCAGTTCATAAAAGTTTCCTCGCAATACTCAAGTATCCTTCATAAATCTGGAATCAACTCAACGATCACTCAACAACGCAAAGACAAGGACAAAGTAAAAGGTAACAGATGGGACGCAGTGCTGCGACACAACATTAATCGACTGCCCTCGTCTGTTCTGGCCATCCGGCCAAAACAGACGAGCATGAGAAATATTGCAAACTTCCGGAACTGTCAACGTTTGGTACAGAAATCAAATTGAATATGATGTCATTTAACCCTTTCATGGTCACTGACGTACCTGTACGTCAGCGCGGGAGCGTCCGCATGGTTTGCTGACATACCCGTACGTCCGCGACTGCTCATTCAAAAATTCGCGCCTCTGCTTGAACGGGAGCGTTCGCGGGGAGGGTGCTGCCATCTGGTAGGTTTGTAGGGAACTACGACCATGTAACTCCAGTCGTATTTGTTTGGCGCGGCGTTTGAAATTGCGAAACTGGACGCTCTGTGCAAGTGATACTTTCGAGATGGCCGCGCGTGCCGGCTGCTCCGGAGGTAGCGTAGCGGAGATTGGAGCGATGGCTCTTCGGGTTCAGACTTTGAACCCTTCTCGGACTCGGAGTCGGATGACAGCTCGATATCCGATGCACAACTGGAAACCACCCTCGGTTCGGAGTCCGGAGTCTGACACACAGCCGCACCCTCTGCTAGATTGTCTCGGAAGCGGGCGCGTCGAAGTTTTAGTCCTTTTCGTTTGTTCAGCCTGCAGCGAGTGCGCCGCAGATGTTTTGAAGTGTGTGTACCATTTATTTTAAGTCTTACATTTTTTTTTATGCGACAATAAACTAGTGTATACTCTTTGCTATCGCACCGAGTAAAAAAAACCGACCACGGGGGCGCGTCTTTGGAGAAAAAATGCAACCATGAAAGGGTTAAGGAGATAAGTGAAAGTTTTGGAAGCTCGTGCAAGCCCGCCGTAACACTACGGCCGTGTAGCAAGGCCCGATCCATTATAACTTCAGTAATAATGAAGTTAAAATAAGTTTTGGCACAATGTTGCCACAAATTCCTCACCTTTCGACAAAATGTAGCACGACGTAGCAGGGCAAGCACTTTGGCAAGGTTTGGCGCAAACGGCGCAGCAATCCCATCGCCGGCGTCGGGACGTTGCAGGTCGATTAGAATGGGTCGTTTTGAGGTTTGTGCCTAAACTAACAAACAATTGAACGCAGAAAACTTTAACCTAAGATACATCACAAGGCACTTATATTCGGAAAAAAAAGAAAGATTGAAAGGGGAACAATTCACGGACTTAAGCTACGCCTGTGCCAGAGCCCGGGCTGGCACGAAAAAGGAGGCGGCATGCCCAACTCACTTCTCCAGAAGCTCATGTCGAGGAAGGAGGAGATGCGGAAGGGGGCTGACTTGGCCCTCCTGCCCAAAAGGTAGTTGTCCCGGGGCTTCTTTTTCTTGCCCCCCTTGACCCCCCTCCTCCTGCCACGCTCCTCCTCCTCCTCTTCCAGCAGGCCGCACACGGAGTCTTCATCCTCCGACGAGTTGCTGGGCGTCGGACTTGTGGCCCGGCTCTCCGGCGGAGACGGCAGCGACGATTCACTCATGCTGTCGTCCCCGACTGCGACGGCAAAAAGCCCCTCCATCAAATTCGCACCTCGCATTTCTAGCGAGTACCGCCAACTATTGTTCTGGAAACACGCAAGACATGTGCCCGCCGTTCACTTCCTAGGGCCACTTTTATCGAGACTATGTCATCGTTTGCTTCCGAGGGCCGCGCGGGACGTGCGCCTTGTGCATCAGCCAGTGATGTGATTGGCCTAAGCCATTCTGGCGCACATTTCGGAGCAACCGGAACAGTGTTTTGGAGCAGCAAATGTGGCCTTTGGAGCAACCAGAACAGTGTTTTGGAGAAGGAAAACCGGCTTTTGGAGCAGCCAAGACAGTGCTTCGGAGCAGCAAAAGTGGATTTTGGAGCAGATATTCTTAGGAAAATAAAAATATTCATTTTTAAGTGCTGTACAAACGAAGGGCACTTTGTGTTGTGTTGTGTTCTGATGTGACGTGTTGTGACGGAACTCGCTGCTTCTGTTTTTACTGCTCAGACATCCCAGAAGTGTACAGTGCTGTAGGCATTACCAAGCAATTTCGAAAACCGCTTGCCACCGTTTTACTCGTTTCCGACGTGCCAGATTTTCGTCAAAAGTAAGCAAACGTAAAACAATGAATTGCAAGCGTCCCAGCTGGTGCCTCAGTCATGCAATCATGTCCGCATGCACGTGAGGCCAACTTCGGCAGGCTTGCTGTTGGGCATGCTTCGTCGCGCGAGCGCAGACAACGGCTGTCCAATCGAAACCGAAACCATGCCCCTCAGCTCCGTCGCTAACTTATCCCCTAGATTGTACACAAAATGTAACTTTCGAGCATGCAACAAAAAAAAGGTCCAGTGGCGCGTGCTTGCCAGGCCGGCAAACAAGGTAGAAGCTAAACACACAAAAAATAAAGAACCTGAGTGCATCGACGCAAGACATTGCGAGCCAGCCTCAAAAGTTCTTGGAGCGCTTTGTGCAACGACTGAACTCGAGACAAACAAGCACGCTGTGCGGGTTCAGCGTGCAGACATTGCCTTCTTTGCTTTAGCTCACTTCTCTTCACCAACTTTCTTTCACGGCAGATTTTTCACGTACCGAGGTCCCTCTCGAAAGAAGGCCCACCGAGAGGAATCTAGATAATCAATACTTTGACAGAGCAGTCTTTGAATTAAAGATGAATTTTGTAGTAACGTATGATTTGAACAAGAACAGGAATGTTGATGAACATGCGGCGGTGCTTAGTTTCATTTTAGAAAGTACCATATCTGCAGTGATGTGGAGACGGCAACATTCGACGTCGCGCGACCACGGTGACTGAAAGGCAGTGACCAAATATAGTTTTCCCACGGCCGTTGCTTCAGCTCACAAAGTAACTCCTGCCGCGCAAAAACGTGGTTTCGTTTCACAGCATGACGGCATGGCTGGTACCCGGCACGCTAGCGTCGGAGAGTCTGCACACATCTGCGTCTATCGCTGAAAATATAAAAAAAAAAGACGAGAGACGAGACCCACAAGACGAGAGCGCCAAACGCGAGACGCCGGGAAAACCATGCAAGACCGGGTGGACAATTGATGTGCGGTACTTTGTGTCAGGCGGCCGCTTGCACCACATAACACACGCCTGCTCAATTACAGTACTCAGTTTAGTTTCGGTTTTGAAAGGCGACTTAAATTGGTCCTTTGGTGCAGGCTTGGCACAAATTACCTACCCATATTTTGGCAAAATGAGCAGGATGTAGCAGGGTTAGCCCCTTGGCGCAGTTTGGCGCAATTGGCGCAGCAATCACATCACTGATCAGCGCATTCGATGCTACTCGTATGAAAATCAGAAAATTACCTATAACTTTGAACGAGATAAAGCTTATTTCTGACACTTCGGCATCTGGATCGAACCGCTAGCGCTACGTTTGGGTGAAGAATGAGCGTCTCGCAATGCATAGTTTATTTTTGCGGCGAAAAAAAAACTTTGTAAATATTTTTTCAGGGACACCCTGTATACCAGGGGTCTCAAACACGCGGCCCGCGACTCGCTGGGACGCGGGCCGCAGGCTACGAGTCCCGGCTCCCATGTCTCGAGCGCAAGAAATGGCATGCACCATCGTGATCTCATCTCGCCGATTCATTTTCGCTCAAAAAGTCACTCTGCTCTTCTAACGTATTCACATAGTTTATATTATCTGTGTTCATTTGCCTTTTGTTTCGCTTTATATTTTGCTTCCCAGCTTTTTGTAATGTACACCAATTCTGCTACTAGGCTGCAAGAGCGAGCTCTTTATTGAAGGACGCATCTCGGCTGCACGAACTCTCTATCAGAAGGAGCAACTGCCAAAGATAAAACTACAAACTCAAAATTCTCGCCTTAAAAAAAAAAAATAACAATTAAAAGACAAGTACACCTGTGTTTTAATAAAAATCGTCAGAAAAGCAACAACTGTCAAAAAAACTTCTTGTTTTTTAGATACATGTTGAGCCTGGTTAATTCCTCAGTGAATTGAGCAATGGGAGTGACGGTGTACTTGCGTTCTTGTCCTATTAAAAATGCGAGCACGTTGGCAGGGCGGTGTCATTTTAGATATTGTTATCACGTCAGGTCAGGGCCCAAAGTAGTCATATAAACAAATCAAATCTAAACATGCCACTGGTAAAACTGAGTTTACAGAAAGCGTAGAGCACGAGGTCTCTTCTCTTTTATATATTTTGACCCCCCCCCCCCTTTCCGGTCTTACGTTGGCCCTCTGCCTTCCCACTGACAGTTCTCTGGCCCCCAGGCTCAAATGAGTTTGAGACCACTGCTGTATTGGCGACTCCAGCGAAATCGACGCCACGTTGCGGCAACGCCGCGAAGCTCATGAGAGGAGGTTGTTTCAACTCTGTCGTCTGCTATCGCTGCTTGGTACTCGTAGACAGCATAGAAACAAATATCGTTTCCAGTAATTTTTTATGCTTCCACCGTGTCATTCCTACGCATTGACTAGAAGAAGGTATCTACCGTCGAAAAATCGCTATGCTTTCATGTGTAACACCGATTTTACACTACAGTGAAAGAAATGTATGGTGGTCCGCTTGCTGAACGACGAAAACGACCTCCTTTCGTCCGCCATTTTGCCTGACCAGCGTGCCCCCTATAGTTCGCTGGAGTCGCGAATACTCGCCTTATACTTTTACATTTTTTTTCTAGTCTTAAACTTTGTATTTAGAAGCTTATTTATTTAGTATTTTCTCGTTTATTTTCCGGCCCTGGAGACTGCGACAGAACCCTAATCCGACTCTTTAGCCAAAACAATCGTAGACCCCTGGTTTAGAGGACCGGGCCGACCCAGCCCGGTATTGACACGGTCCAAACCCAGTCCACACCTGACAGGTTTTCTTGAGCGTGAGCCCTAGCCTGAAAGTTTCTTGTGGGTCACTGGGATGTCTTATTGGACAAGACATGGAACAAGAGCAAAAGTCAGAATTACTTTCTTCAGTCTCCTTTTTTTTTGTTTCTGTTTAATTATTTAAAAACGCTCGCAACATTTATTTCATATCGGCACGAAAAAGGCTTAGCCTGGTCCGTGGGAAAATGTAGTTTTTAGTTATAACATTTGATTGAAGCCAGTTTGCTGATATTTCCGAACAGAAGCATAACATTCAGCCGTACTTTTGTGCCAAATACCGTATTTACTCGAGTAATAGCCGCACTATTTATGAACAAAGCCCTTGCGTCTGCTTTTCCGCAGAGCACATATACATCCAATCATTGCGTTGCACAAAAATAACATAGCGAATAACTAGATCGAGAACACGATTCTCCATACAAATGCAATCTTCACAGATGGTATCTTCGCGCGAAGACGGTATCTCTGTCCTGTAAAACCGCTGCAATCATGCTGCCGATCGCGGTGATTGGCAAGCTGCATGCTCCGCGGAAAAGCGAACCATCAGGTTTTCTTCATAAACCGTGCGGTTATTACTCGAGTAAATACGGTAGACCTTTCCGGAGATATGCACCGCCTCCCGTTGTCTTTTGAGACCATGAATAAAAGGAGCGGTTCGTGTTTGTTTAGCATTTTGCAATTTGAGAACGCGAAAGAAAGCAGGAAAATAACAAAACAGGGTATGTATGAGCTCCGTGATGCATTTCCCCCTTTCCTTTGTGTTCTCAGCACGCAGCGGTAAGAGAGAAGGGACTGAGCCACTTCCAGGATGCAGCGAGCGTACGTCATAGCGACCCCACGATTCCCTGAGCCGCGCGGTGCAACGAGGGGTTGACGAGATGCCTCGCGGGATTTTTCGGAAAGGTCCGTTACAGTGTTGGGAGGACGCAAAACTAATTTTTCGAGATCTATTTAAGGTGGATTAGACCCATCTGCCCGACACCGTAGAGTGCGACAGGCGTGCGGCGAGGAGGAGCCCACCGACCTGTGACGTCGTCGGAGAGCGCCCCTCCACCGATGTCCATCTTGCAGCGCTTGTCGGCCCCCAGCCGGTGCCGCGCCGGTGTTTCTTGAGCGGCCGCTTGGGGGGTTTCACCTTGCCCTTGTTGACGCACTTGGTGCCGGGGCCCGCGCGAGCGTCAACCACCTGGACGTCCCATTGGAGGCGGGATCAGGGAAGGGCGGTAACATGCGATGACACGAGAAATGCATGCGAGGACGGATGTAGGCCACCTCACGAATGTTTACGGCGCAAAACGAAGAGGCATACGAGCCCAGCGCTACGGCGCCATTTGAGAGTAAAAAAAAATCATATAAATAAGCCAATGAACGATGGGAAAAAAATGCAAGAAAATAAAAACTTGTTTTTTTCCTATGAGAAGGTGAAAATCAGAAGCAAACCGTCGGGTAGATACTCATATATCGTACAACACAGGCATGGATCTGCTGAATCTGCTTTAGGTTGTCCATCTCTAAGAAGCTTTGAAGGTTTTGTACCACGTGGCGCTATATAGGAGTGGCAGAGCCACCCCCAAGTGTGCTTTTGTGTTCCCCCGCACTTAAAAAAAAAAAAGAAAAACTTTTTTTTTAGGTTGCTTTTAGAAACTTATTTTCAAGAAATTTGAGCATGATAAAATGCACCGCCTAAAGACAGTTTTGTGAAAATGTTTAATTGCATTAATTGCACTCGGTTTTACTGGCCTATTTATACAAATTGTTTTAATGCCCGAACAGTGCTCAAGAACACCTGTAGCAATAATGGAAAACCACGTGCTACACTCCGCTTTGCCTTACGACGAACTACAAAGGACGCTACGAGCCAACAAAGATAATCAAATGCCGCGCGAGCGTCGTGCAATCTTCAGGATGGGCGCGGCGACGCGCAGTCACGTGTCACGTTTGCAGCAGTGAATTGGTTGGGATGGCTCATGGCGCCTACCGCGATCCGTTGCAAGACGAATTGGAGTATGGCGTTTCGACTTCATTACGGCTAGATCAAGAGCAGACACGGAATGGAGAAGAGCGCTGTGCCGGTGCCCGGCGCTCTGTATTTGATCTCTTGTCGAGGTGTCGATTGAAACCGAAACCACGCCACTCTGTTCCCAGTTCCCAGATTGCAACGCGCGCAGTGTCGCATGCAGAGATTTATGGAAGTAGTCTATTGGAATGCGTTCTATATTTCCGGGGGCCTGAAAACACACCCAGAAATTTGAGAGAATAACTAAAGCAAATTTAGCTTTGGCGTCGAAAGGCACTCGACGTCGGGCTCGGGCCGGATTACCCAACAAAAGCCATCCGAGTGCGACAATGTTACGCGCGGGAAGGAGGCTGTTTGCAAGCTTCGATTATTCTATGCGGTGACAACTAGATCGGCAGAACACGGTGCTTGTATGAGAACTTGCGTATAGAAGGTACTTTCCAAAGCGACGCGCTCGCACGCTGTGCCCTTGTCGGCCCTGCAGACGTTGGTGAGATCGTGTATGAGGTGTTTTTTAGGCTTTACAGATTTGTTTAAAAAAGCTTCGAAAGCCACGTTAATGTAGTGTGTGTGGACGAGTCGTACGGCGGGGGGGACACATTGGAGGGGGCTAGTCATCACGATAAGTCGGCTTAATTAACTAAACCACGTTCATCAACTTTTTAATTAGTGAAAATAAACGTACGGTCCCGATTAGAAACTTGCCGAGCGTTATTAAAAGCCACGAAATCAGCCAACATTACAAAGACAACGGATCATGTGGGAAGCATGGTGGAGTACTAACGTTACCACTTGTGCAGCAGGAGCAAGGCAACTGGTGTAATAACGCGCCCGCGTGGTTTTTATGTCTCTTATTATCACATTTTCCCCACCGCCAGCCTTCTGCCTGTTGCTTGAGTGGTCATTTTGGCACCTGCTGCGCTTCCCACGAGCTCAGTGTTTCTAAAAATTTACTCACTTAGTGGTTTTCAATGAAGTGCGGCAAGTTCCTAATTGAATCATGTTTATTTCCACTAATCAAAAAGTCATCAACCGACTATTAGTTAATTAGCCAATTATTGTGACGATTAGTCTAAGTATCTCTGGCCGTATAACTCATCTGCACAGACCTCATTAGTGCAGCTTTACGCGCATCGTCTGCGGCGGCCGAGGGACCGCAAGGCGTCTTGGCATGGCGGGACTCACGTGGTGCCAGTCCTGGTGGTTCCGGGTGGCAGCTTCTTCCAGCGTTTGACGAGCAGGACGCAGGCATTGCAGATCTCGCCCGAGCGCCGGTCCTCCTCTACGATGCGGAAGCAGCGGGCAAACTCCGGCTCATACTTCTTGGAGTCGGTGAAGCGGGACGAGGAGGACTTGGCACGGCAGATGCAGCATCCCAGGGCCGACCGTAGATCTTGGGCTTGTGGAAGCTAAACATGGGCGGCGTCACCAGCTCCTCCAACTGCGACCAGGCAACAGTGCACTTAGTCATCCGTTTCGGGTCGCAGGGAAAAACGGGAGCAGAAATCGTGAGCGCCGACGTCAACGATCTCGAAAGGAAGTCAGACGACAAGTTAGGCACGTTCGTTATAGCGCTCGATTTAAAGTTGTGTGATTCCCCCTCAAACTGACTTCACTTGTCGACTTCATTATTTTTGTGCAAAACCATGTTTTCCAAAAAAAAAAAAAAAAAAAAAAAAAAAAACACTAAAATAATGTTAGGTACAGGCTTTGCAAGTTATATTTCCCTGCTTCTTAGAGCATACCAAAGCGTCGCCAGCAATACGGTCCCACCGGAACCGCCAATGTCCGCGCCTATGCACCGCCGTTCCGAGGCGGCCGAAATGCGTGGGACCTTTCGTCTAGATTACTATAGTAACTCTATGGTTTTGGTGCCTCACTCGAGGCACAGGGTACAGACAACACCTCCTACACTCCGTTTAAGCTTATGCTGGACCGCAGCGGGCGCTACGAGACATCCCGGCCAATCCAATGACGCGAGTGTCGCGCGACCTTCGGGAAGGGCGCTGCGAGGCGCAGGGCGCATAGTTATGTGGTATGTTCACAGTGCTGGATTGACTTGGATGGCAAGTAGCATCTGCTACAATCCATCCTAAGCTGAAATGAAGTATAGACAGCGAGACTGTAGTGCTAGGCTTTCCACGTCGCCAACTGGAAGGCAGCACGGAAGACGGATTGGACGTGTGTTGGTCAGGGGTGGATGCAGGAATTTCCTGAGGGGGGGGTCAGGTGTTGGTCAGCGTACCATTTGTTTAGGAACCCCATCCCCCTCTCCCTCGTTTCACGCCCTAAATTTTACACATGCAGAAATCAAGAGGGGGGGTCAGGACATCCGGACCCCCCCTCTAAATCCGCCCCTGGTGTTGGTGACGTGAAGAGTCCACCACTATGGCTTGCCATCTAGATGGCGGCGTCGGCACAGAGCTTGTGCTTTCTCCTGCCACACGTTAGCCACAGCTCGACTCTTCCATGCCCTAGTGCAACTGGGAGAGCCTCCATGAAACCGTAGCCATAAAAGTTCTGTAGCTTGATGTCATTTTGACGCAATGCTACGGCAGCGGCTGTTCGTAAGGAATGGGGAAAGTAATGTTTTCCCCACAAAAGACCCCATGTAGGACAGACAGACAGATTTCGCGGTGCAGTGATGCTTTGTTGTAGTGTCAAAAAAGAACTGACTCGATGCAAACAGATGTGGCCCTACTCTAACCTTTTCCTGGAGATGTCCTACCTTTTCACAAGGTCTGCAAGTCCAAACTGGGCACCTGTTCCCAAGTGAATGGTGCCCATGAATTTTTACTTGAGTCCCATTACAACCAATTGTGATGAAAACCACTGCTAACCAGACATTGATGAGTAATTGAGTGGAAAAATGGATTATCAATTACTGCTAGACAGGCACTATAGACATTACTTACTTGCTGTTTGTGAGCCAAAACAAGCACAAGCTCAACCTTTAGTGTGCTTGAAATGACAGACATTTGGACGACACAATGCAAGCATGCTATATATATATATATAATGAATAATAATGTGTCGTGACTATCCGTGTCTCATGACAGTTCGCAACGCCATACATCTCGTGCGCTCGCTCGGCAGCCTCGGCGGGCAAGGAAGAAAAGACCGCGGAAAAGGTCATCGGGCAGCGTACCCACGGTCCGTCGCACTGCTCTCCCCAAATGTCCTTCGCCGACACCAAACTCGCCCTAACGCGACGAGCTTGGCACTCATTGACGACGAAACAGAAACCAGAGGACGACCTGCCGTCGTCTGCAACTTCCCTTGCGTCGTCTGCTGCTACGTCGTCGAATCGCCGCACGTCCCAAAAACTGCGTTTTTGACACTTTCGCTAGGGCGCAAGGCGACCGTTCCGACTTGACGGTAACGATTTTGCGACACAGCAGCGCACGCTCGCGATGGGGCAGTGCGCCTTTTTCCTTTTGTAGTTTTGTATCGCTTTTCCGACGTCACGGGAGCCGCGGCGGTGCAAAATATCGATTTCTTCCCACCACCGCCACCGCCGCCGCTGGCACCAGCCAGATCTCGCTAAGGGCGCGATTGGTGGGACGTTTATCACCAAATTTATAACGGAGAAGACATCTTTGCGAGATCAATCAACCCACATCCTTCGCAAATCGTTGAATCGATGTTTCGTATCTCGTTCACGGCATTCACAACATGCCGCCATTGCTGACAGCAGAGTTAGGGACATTCTGGTTTCGGTTCCGGCGGGTCGAAGGGTACAGTGTTACCAGACGAATCCCCGAATTCGCCTAATTTGGCGAAACCATTTTCTTTTTTACTTTTTTTTTTGTCGGCGGTTGCATCCACGCAGACGGACTTATGAGGCAACTTGGGGATATTTCGACATCCCAAGGCGGCGACCGGGGTTGCTAAACCCCCGCAAGAGCAACGAATGAGAAGAGCATAGAAAAACGGCCGTTTTACGCGATCCGCGATAGGAAAACGAGGAAAATATCTACGCAGCCGAGCTGGTGCAACTGTCTCTGCATGTCTTCAGCAGCTCCGGCGCAGAAGAGAGTTCATAGCACGCTGACGACCGTCTAGACGCCCGTTTACGCCGCTCAAGTGGTAATTCTGACATTTTTGAAATATCAAAGCTGTTGATCACAAGCGCGGCTTCAACACTCGGTTGCGTGTGTGACCACGTCTACAGTGGCATAGCCAGGGGAGGGGCCTATGGGTCTTTCGCCACTAGCCTAGCCAGCCCCCCCCCCCCCCCCCTCCCCTCCCACCCCTTTAAAAGAAAAAAGTTCCTGGCTACGCCACTGTACCAACTGTACGTCTGCTTTCAAGCTGCGACGAAACCCGCGGAAGCGCGCACGCAAGATCTGCGCCTTCGGAGGCTTTGACCTCGACAGCTTCAGACTCGTGGCCTTCGCTGTGTGCCCAAGCCGCGGTGAAATGATGCGCAGCTCCGCTCTTTACGCCAGCACGTGTGACGTTACAATCGCCCGACGCCTGCACACCGAACGGCACCACAAACTTCTAAGTGCAATAAAGTACTATCACTATCGCCTGCTCAAGAGTGCACAGAACTAGCTAGCAGCTGAGCGTTCGCGCTCACGGTGCCGCGTCACGCTTGTACGCAACCTAAAAAAACAAAAGAAAAGAAAAGAAAAAACGCCGTGAGCTAGGCTCTGATTTTGACGTCATTGCATTGAAAAGCCAGTTCGTCTATCAGGTTTCCCGAAACATACATAAATCGCTAGGTGCAAACCGCGGACGATTGACAGTGTGCTACGCTCAAAAGCGATGCGAAGCGTATGTAGGTCAGGGATGAATCCGAGCCTGGCGACCCACTGTGCGCAGCGCGGAGTCAAGAGAAATAAAAATTAAACCCACGTTAGCGCCGACGCAACCTGCACAGGTCGCTAGACATGGTTACCCCACCGTCCGATTGGAATTCCTGTAAGGGACGAGTAACTAAATACAAAAAAAAAAAACGAAATTGGCTGTCGACGACGGAACCACAGGAAACGAGAGGGGGAAACGAACTGAAGGTAAAAATCGTAGCCTTCGGAATAGGAGACAGGCAGCGTTGGATATCGATCTGAGGGAGCGGTCAATGCCCTCAACGCCGCACGCTTGGCGCTCGGACCGCGACGCTGGGCGCCGACGACGCGCTGTCACACCGTGACACGGCTTCCGATCTGTCCAAAATGAAAATCGGGATCGGATTAGGGGAAAATGGCGCAAATTTGGGGCTGTCAAGCGGCGTAAACGCGTCGAAATCGACGCCGAGGACTCGGGAATGAATGGTGCGCCTAGGCCTAGCCGCACGTAACCGCCAAGAAAGGTGTCGGCATCGCGAGGCTTTGGGGCGATGTCATCGGTTGAGATCGGTTTGCCTAGCACCGGGAAGCCTTCCCGCTTGTTTGTGAGTCCGATTACGTAGGGATTGGGCAGAAAATTGGGATAAAACAGGCGTCATTCTCACCGATTGCTGGCTTCAAGCGGTGACTTCGCGTCGGGCTCCGGTAAACACAAATGCGGCTGAATCTTATCCAGCCGTAGTTTCGTACACCGCACCGATCTCGGATTTCGAACGTGTTCGACAAGAATTTACGTTCGTGACGACATCTCAATCTGTTCAACTAATTCCAAGTCATTCCTTGACCCTCTAGAATTTATTTTACGGAGAAATTCACTTAGTTTAACAAAGTGTAGCGAGCGATAACGTTCGAATCGGTCGACCGAGCCCGCGCGTTCCTGCACTAACGCAAAAACGTCACGTCGAGAGGATTTTTAGAAGTTACGTGGCAATAAATTCATGAATGGTGATAATTTTAGAGCTTTACAAAGAATTGGTCCGCGCGGGAAGCGCACTTATATTTCCCCACCCGAGGCCCTTCTATGTCACTAGGCCTCGGGAAGGGGGGTTCCGCTGCACCAATTGAGTTTGACCTCGTTTCCAATTTCGCTTAAACGCAAGCTCGCCCAAGAACCGCATCCGTTGCAAAAGAAGCCTCACAGACTCACCCGCAAAATACGCGCAGACAGGCGTAGTCGGGCCTCGTTTCAATGCACGCGGCAAAACGGTTAGTTTGAAACTGAGAGCGATGCCCCCGCAAGTTGGCTTCGCCGCCTCACGACCCTGCCCTGCGGAGAAATGACATTGACAGGGGGAGGCAGCGCTTCGTGCTCTGGGGTTTTCCAGTTCGTTTAGAACGCCCGTCTCGTTTCCGGTACTTTCAGAGCTCAAGATATGGACAAATAAAGTAAAGATTGTTAAGCATGTTCAGATTTCGTCGATTATAAGCAATTGGTGATAAGCAATCAGTTGTACTTTAGGCGGGCCAAGGGGGTTTAACATTATGATCATCAGATCCTCCATTTTATTTTCGGGGCAACTCTGCAAAAAATGATCTACCCAATGTGCACAACACTATAGTCGGTTACAAGTTAGGAAGGTAGGAGAAGCTCCTCCCACAAGCGTGGTGCGCCGGTTTCAAATCCCTCCGCAATCGAAAGAAGAGTTCACTGGAGACGCTCCTTGTTCCGCTTCAATGGATAGGTAATGGCCACAGAGTGGTGCCAACTTATCTCCGACCCCCACTTTTTAAGAAAGCGACCTTTGTATTCATCGGAGAAGGAACCGAGCCCCTGAAAGCAGCCTTTGTATCAATCGGAGGGGGAAGCTAATCCCCGAAAGTCGTCTTTGTTTCCATCGGAAGGGGGAAGACTTAATCTCCCTCTCGTGGCTTCCACAATGCCAAGTCAAAGGCGAGAGATAAAGCAAATATGTACAGAAAGGCACGGCCCTCCTCGCGCGTTGGCCGCAACGTCACGGAAACGATGGGACGCTATTGGATGCGGAAGTGGCGGAGGGATATATGATTCCCTTTGAGGGGCATTTGCCGCTACCTTCTTGACTTGTAACCTACTATAGGAAATTCCAGCACCTATGCGGAGAGAAAGTCATCTGCTTTTTGCGCAGGAGTTGCGGTGACGTCAAAACGGCACCGAGCTCCGATTGAAAGGATAGTGGGTACACCTCAAGGCAGCTTGCTTCGAGGTCTACCCACTATCCTGAATCGGAGCCAATCAGAGCTCGACGTTCCGACGTCACCACAACCCCCGCAAAAGGAGACGAACTTGTGCTCCGCATTGGTGGTCGGTTAATAAAGCCAATAAGGTCAGTGCAGCTAACAATGAATTACATGCAGTCGCTACATGTCATCAAGTTCTGCCGACCAAAATGCTCACAGAGCCAAGCTGTGCTACCAACTGCCACAAAGGCCAAAGCAGATCTATTGGTTTAAAACCTTACCCCAAGAACACAAACCCGAGCGTTGATAAAACCTAAAACTGCAACGCCATACAGCCCATAGCTGTAAAGTAATTCCATTAATTTTATTCCACTGCAGAACATGCTCAGTGGAGGCCAGTTTACAAATGCATTGCAGCACTAAATCAATATAGAGACCAGTGCCATCACAGTGCCGACTTGAATGTAGTAACTTCACGCTGCAACAGCACTGCACCAACGAGGTCAGCGCTATTTCCGGCCCCGAGGTTGTGCTGCGGTGCATCTGTGAACGGGCCCCTTGGCCGAGGTCGCACCGCTAATACATCATACAAGAGAGTCGGCAGACGCTGTCCGGGTAGTGCTTCTTTCTCGTACGGTCCCACAATAAACCATCTGCAGACATCTTTTAAGCATACCCATGTACGAGGCACACATGGTTCGAACGTGCTCGAGGAATGTCCGCAGATACTTCTGCCATCATGTCTGCAGCGAACACTGTCCTTTGTACGATGTGCGACACCAACTTTGGCATCCAAGGTGGCACCCGTCGTTTTCTTGAATCAACTTGCGTGCGTGCACAGCCCGACTTCAGCTATGCACGCAAGGGCAGACTGAAAAGTTCTGCCTACAAGAAGACACAAAACAAGCGGCGAGGGACAGAGCCGGGGTTTTCCAAAGCTTTATTGCATCGGTTTGCAATCGTCTGCTTTCCTCCTTCCCCTCATTTGCTCGGCAAAACTACGGACGCTCGAAGTACAGGAAAGTACGGGAACGGAAGGAGACTGGGAAATCCCTCTCCCGGGGCGCGAGCAAGTGTTAAAAAAGCCGCGGCAAAATCTCCCCACCCGTCGTCGTCCGCACGCTTTTGTCGGCTCGTTTTCGTTTTTTTCGCCAGCCGGTGCGTGAAAGGCACTTCGCCACCTCAGCGCTAGGAAGAGCTTACTTCCAAATCTTTCCCAGCTCAAAAACAAAACAGACCAAAAAAAGTCTAAGCAAGGCAGATGCACCTCGCTGCCTCGCAAAACGGACAAACCGCTACAACATCCGTCGACCTCGCCCCGTATGATGGCTACGTTTGGCGTGCTGCTAACCTACAAGCGCGGGTGACTTGGACACTCCGTCGTCGCGCCAGGTTGGCGCAAGCCATTCTCGAGCGCCTGAACCTTCTGAGCAACATCCAACTATGCCGACGAATACCCTAGTTAAACCGGCACACTTAACCACAGTTAAGTGTGAATGAGGTCGGGCTTGACTGCTATTTAAGGGTGCCCGTGTACTACAATACACTCGGCCGCAACTGTTAACCATTTTTAAGCGTTACATCCTCAACCGCAGTTAAGTCTGACACACTTAACCGCGGTTAAGTGTGCCCGTCTGCTAAAGTATAAGCAAGAATCAAGATAAAAAAAAAAAAAATGAACGAAAAAAGTGAGTTTTGAGAAATGATCATCTTCAGAAATGACCATGTTGCAAAGGGGAAGAAATTGCCACATCAGGTAACAAAAGTTTGTGCGGGCCACTGTTAAACGCCCACGCTGCACCTTGTGTCGCCATAAATAACTGACGGACTCGGAGCACAATATACTTGGAGCGAAATGGCTTGCAGCTCTGCACAGACTAAGTCGGTTTGAAGACGAGACCCGCAAAACGTTGATAGACACGCGACGGAGACTACGGTGATGAGAGTCTCAAGTCAACGGAGAAAAGTGCCACTTGCATAGCTCAGTCGCAGCCACTCCAAGATTCGAACGAAACAAAGGCAAAATATTTTCAGTCACTGATGCCTGCTTTCATACATGCTCAATTTTTATCTCCGCCAACAGCCGTCGGGTTGCAGTCAACAAAACACAAATGAAAAGTAAAAAATAATTCTAAAGAGCTCGAAACATTGTTTGGTTTCTAATACTGCCTTTTCTTTTAAATAAAAAAAAAAAACACACGTAAAACGTCTAATAATGACAAAGTAAACATACGTAAAGGCTACTCTGCGTTTTCCTAAGGAATAAATGCAACCGTAACGAAAGTGAAAACGCAGTGACAATGCAGCACGTGACAAAAAATAGGAAAAGTGGAATCCTTTTTGCGCGTTTTTGATCGCTTCTTCTAAAACAGAACTCGGCCGTGCCAATAAACAATGTATCAAAGCCAAAAAAAAGAAAAAAAGGATCAAAGTGGCGCAAATCAAGGTGGTGCAAAAAACAAAAAGTTGAGCACAGACGGCTAATTCTTTCCTTTCTCGTTTGGGACAAACGCTATCCTCCGCGACGGCAACCAAACAATTGCAGCGGTAATAAAGAAACAAAAACAATCTGATCACTCGCATGGAAAGTCGCTTTTCGTGCGCATTCTCACCAACGAGCACATGACAAGAAAAGGGAACACACAAACACAAAGTGCAAGGGAAGAGAAAGAAAAGCTCGACCACGCCGACCGAGATCACGGAGCACAGAACGCGTCCCGCACAAACCACACTACGAGCGAGGTACGTGCTAGGCCCGTTCGGCTTAGATGAGCTCTCTTAGCAAACCACACGCATCGTGCGTGGTTCGTGCCGGATACATAGCCCGCGCTCCCTGGTCTCCGTCGCCGCAATCGAACCTACAAAGAAAAAGAAATGGTCGCCAAACGACCGACTGTTCTAGAGCCGACGACGACGGTCTTCTACCCTCTCCCCGATGACGGAGGGAAACGGAGGCTTCGATGATGTCGAGAGACGGACTTTTCGCCACTCCGCTCGCCGCGACGTTGGCGGCAACAGTTCCGCGAGCTCGGCTCAGAGTGGTCCGTTCTGCACGGGTGGCGGGGGCGCGGGCGGCCGCGTCGTCGGTGCTGCCGCTGAAGTGGCGTCCGGCCTTGTCAACGACGGTGCGCTGGCAGAGCTAGCTTCGGTGGTCGCGGAGTCACACTCGTTTTCGTCCGGCCTGGAAAAGGAGACGGCGACGGTTGTGTTCATTCATACTTTATGCAGGGACATCTAGCACTAGCCGTCAAGATTCGTGGGCTCTTCGGGACCACTTTCCATGCATGGGCAGGACAGGATGCTAAACAGACCGGTCAAAGACGTATTCAAGGCACCGTAGACATGTAGACACTGTGGCATGGGCAGACGTATTCAAGGCACTGTAGACATTCAAGGCACTGTAGACATTCAAGGCACTGTAGACATTCAAGGCACTGTAGACATTCAAGGCACTGTAGACTGTAGGACGAAAGACGCTCGCCGGTTTACGTCCCTTTCGTCGGATGCAACGAAAGGGCAATTACGCTCGACAGGATCCTTGACGAGCGGCCCCTTGCTATCGAAACGACGTGCAATGTCACATGCCGTGGCGAAGGAGTTGTGAATATATAAAGGACTTCTCATCCTCTTCTATGGAGGTATTGCATCATCTTCTCTGAAATTCCACCACACAAACACACACGGTCACACTTTGAAAAGCCTCTGCAGCCACTAGGTCCTTTTACTACCGTAATATTCTGAGAGACAGCCCACCTAAATTGATGGCAAATCGGATGAAAATAATGTGTGGGCTAACTTTTGGTGTGCCATTAAAGAACGTTGAAAAAAAATGCTGGATCTAAATTTTTGTGACCATGAACCGAAGACGTACGTCCTTCCCGGTCAGCAATGTTCACTTATATCCCGCCGTAGTTAAGTAACACAGTTTTTGCCGAGTCACCGTTGGCCGAGGCCCTGCAATTACTAGAAGTGTGCTATCTTTCGGTGTTTCGGAAGAAATAGCAAATCGTGCCATAAATAGGGGGTGGGCTATCTCTCGGGATATAAGGGTATACTCCATTTTGCGTTAAGTCCGACTGCAGCCGACGCTACAATTCGATCGGGCCATTGGAGCTGTGCCAAAGGTGCATCGGCGCTCGTCGTCTTCGTGCGTTTGCTGTCGCCAACTAAACCACTTGCGCGCGGAAAAAGAAAGCGCAGGATCACGGGCATTTGCCGTGCGTGATCGGTTTAGACTGTGACAGCAGACGCACAGGACGACGAACGCCGTGATGATGCACTTTTGGAGCTGTTTGACTGGCCCCATCGGATTGTAGCGCTGACTGCAGTTGAAGTTGGAGTGAAATTGAGTGTAATACACAGCTCCTACTCTATTGCACAGCTCCCGTTCCCACACAGCAGAGGGGAGTGTCAGCCTACTGCTTACGCCTCCCCTCCAAACCAACACGAGCAGGTCTGCGCTGGGTTCTCGTGTAAAGCTCTCACTCTAAAGAGGTACTCCGGTGTTTTCTTCATGGCCTTGATGTGCCTCGAAATCGACCAAACACACCGACAAACACAGCTGAACTTTTAACCCAAATATTAGGCCAAAATAGTTTTTTTTTTGTTTTTTGCGAAGTCATTAAATTTACAATTTTGGTTCTCATCATTTTTTCTAAACCGAAAGTCTGCTGGCAATAATGAAAAAGTGATGCCAGTGGCAGCCAGGGGTTTACTCTTGGAACTACAAAATGTGTTCCCAACAAGTAGTTTCATGGTGTCAAATGAATGCTTGGGAAGCCCGCTCCAGCACCTCCGCAGCAACATGCAACAAATGCTCGGCACGTTCTGCTACATGCGCCAAGGGAAATTGTTTTCTTTTTATTACTTACGATATTGAAATGAAAGTTTCACAGTTCATGATGATGAATTTTCTCTTTGTAAATATGGTGTTAGATTTGATATGGCTTGTTTTTTAGGTTCTCAATGCAATATACATGCAGCAAAACCATGTTCTTGTGCACACGTGAGGCATGGCAACCTACTTAAAAAATCTTGTAAAATAATCTAACTCGCTCCTTTTAAACCAGCAAGTGCTATAAACAAGAAAAATAATGTGCGCGATGCACGCTTCTTACATTTCACAAATATAAAAATATACATTCTAACCAAACCTAGATACTTGCATTCTATATATTCTAAAGTATATGCATGCTACATTTGGTTGCGATATGACAATATTAAGAACAGAAATTCTTGCACACAAACTGTGAAGATGCCCCAAGGTTAAACAAAAAGAAAAACATTTTTGAATGTTACTAGAGATGCTTAGCTACACTCTAGTGGTGTAGAAAATAATATTTTGTTAATAAATTTCAGTGAGAAATTGAGGCTGCAGAAGACTGCAATGGAGAGGAGATGCCTATGTCTACTTGTCAACGTAAATGTGATGGCGGGCGACGTCACAACTTGAAGAACCATGCAGAGAAAAATGACTAATTTCTGCCGTTCTGGGTTGCCTGGTGGTTTTCCAGTGCGTATTCGACTAATTTCACGAACATAACCTGCACTCATTATTTTTATGCATCAAATATATAGACTGAAAAATAATAAAACTCCATAAAATCCAAAATCATATTTTTTGCAAAACATGGCAGCTTTTCGACCCGCAACTTTCCTTAAGCCACCTGCTCGACCTGTAAGCATGCCTACCAGTGACACCACCGCACCGAAAAGCGCGGGTACATTCGGAAGTTCGTTCTGGCATCCCTTTCATTTTCCATTATCACAACAACTACTCCGAATCTCCTTCGTACTAAATAGCATACCAGAAAGGGCAAAGGCCGGAAATTAAGAAAATATAGTTAGTTGGGGTAGCTAAAAAGAATTGCCAGAATACTCCTTTAAAATTTGCCGACAAGGAGTTACGGTTAAGCATGGCTTGACGTGCGGCCAATGGCATGGGGTCCTCCTTCAGGCTCACCTGTGGGGGCCGTCCAGGGGGGCCATCTTGTCTCCCGGGGGGGATGGGGAGGGCAGGGGTCCGTTGGCGCACGCCGGAGCGGGCGGGGGTGACGCCGCCATCGCAGCGCTGCAGGCGGGCGAAGAGTCCGCCGGACCTTCCTCCGACACTCCGCTGCGCCACGAGAGAATGCGCCACGATGGATGGAAAGAAGCGCAAGGCCGAACCCTTCCAATCGGGCAGCAGCTTATGCCACCTAGCCAAGAGCCCCATGCTTGCCCCGCCAAATAAAGCCCCTCGATAAAATTCACGCTTCACGTTTTTTTCAAGTACCGACGGCAGTTGTCGTGCGAAACGTGCAAGACACGTGCCACGAGCGAGTGCTGCGCCGCCCTTTGCTTCCGAGGGTTGTGCGGGGCACGAGCATTGCGGATTGGTTCATTGCCGCTACTTGTAAGACAAACGCTAAGAGCCCGTGCTGTATCCTAGTGGGAATCCAACGCAGGCTAGAAAGCATCGCATTCACTACTCCGGGTCGGAGCTGCCTGCCGCCAAACAGACAATCCGCAAAAAGCGTTTGAGAAGTGTGCATGCTGCGTGACGTGGCTCGATTCATACCGCCTCTGTGACCACTGCCGGAGAAGCTGGCCCTGTACGGCTACCTCCACAGGCACACGCAACATTCGTCCCGATTGTCGGGAAAAACAGACGTTCGCACTTACGGTCCAGTGTGCGCTCACGAGTTGCGCGGGCATCTTGTCAACTTTCCCTTCCTTAGCGAGGAGAAGTAAGCTCTTGTTCTTGAAGCAGAGCCACTAGAGAGTGACCACACTTGGTGCCAACTATTCTGCGCTACATTGTCAAGGCTAGCATAGCACCCACGGTGCTGAGAGAGAGCAAGTGGCTTTGCCTTGGGTCTCGTTTGCACGTGCCCGTGCAACTTTGACGCCGTTGGAGCTCTGTGGAGGTTGTGCCAGTCTTGACAATGTAGCGCAGAATATTTGACGGCTACTGTGAGCGACCATTGTGTGCAGTTCCCCGATGCCCAACTAAAACTACTTCCAGATGCGTCTGTTCTAAGCCAAGCACGGCGATGGTGGGCTGTCAAGT
Source organism: Ixodes persulcatus (assembly GCA_013358835.2). NCBI lineage: Eukaryota > Metazoa > Arthropoda > Arachnida > Ixodida > Ixodidae > Ixodes > Ixodes persulcatus. The sequence goes on along the minus strand of JABSTQ010009212.1, from coordinate 167,531 downwards.
AGTGTCATATACTCTATGCTTCCCCTCATCTGTTAGCAGAGGGAAAATCGGGCAGTTTTGTCGGCACATCTTGCCATTAAGGAGAGACACTAGCATAAATGTCAAATTTTTTTTTTTTTTTAAATAATTCGGTTTTCAAATTTTATGTTTTAGGTTCCATAAACTAATAATGCACCCTTCCAGAAAATTTCAAAAGCACATACTGAACCTTTACATAGACACAAAATATTTTCGACGGGAAGCCAACGCATGTCGCATTCTGGAGCCATTCCGGTGACTATCGGGCAACAATTATTAACTGTTTTTTAATACCAACCTCTTTGTACTTGATGTATTGACCAATCTGGTCATGAAAAAGTTTGACAAACTACTGTAAACGACTTATTTTTCGCGGGCTCAATATTTCGCGATTTAGGTCAAAGCTGAAGTTTTGGAATAATTCGTGGGTTCTAATTTTTGCGACGCGGTGGGATCTCAATGTAGATTCCAATGTGTTTACATTTTAACGGAATTGTTCGCGGGACCTATTTTTCGTGAATTGTAGGCGATTCACGAAATTCGCGAAATTTAGGTCCTCGCGAAAATGAAGTCGTTTACAGTATTAAGCATATGCACTGAAGGTGCATGCCCCAAAAGACCAGGCGATGCAGAAAAGCGTGTTAGCAGCCTCCTGTGCTCTTACTCTACTGATGAAGAGCCCCAGCATCAGGTCTGCCTTCAAAGAAAAGATTCATGATGCCATCACAACCATCATGCATCACTGGATGTAATGGGAAAGCCACAGCCGCACAGCCCTGCCTGCTCTAGGGAAATTGCAAAAAAGTTGGTACCTTTGTACAACCATTTAACTTGGCACGACCTTCTCAAGAGATGTGCCAAAATGAAAACACTGAATGCAAATGAGTCATTCAATGCTCTGGACTAGAGGTGGTGCTTGAAGACAGCCTTTGTGTCTCAAAGAACGGTTGAGACGGCTACTCGCAGTGCTCAAGTTCTACTTGGGCCCTAAGGGCTTTGAAGGGGGTCTTTTCGAGAAGGGCATAGTGCCTGGGGGTGTTAAGATGCAGGACTTTGACAAGGACGTGCAATCCAAACTCTCAAAATCAAAGCGGGAGCACATAGCAACTATAGCAGCATAGCAAAAGGCACATCGCATAGTCTTCCAAATGGGTCACAAAAAGAGGATGCTGCAAGCAATACTCAAGAGACGAAAGAACCAGGCAGCTGAAGGACAGACCTACCTACCGTAAAGTTCCGAAAGAACGCCCACCCGAAATGAAGAGATAAATGGTCAAAAACATGGGGTAGGCTATCTTTGCAGATGCCACAGCAAAACTTCATCAAAAATTAATTATTAACCCCCTGGCACCGGCTAAAGACCTTGTGACACGGCGTCTGCAGGTTGCGGATACCGCGGGAATTCGCTACGAGTTCCTCACGGGAAAGGATGCTGCAGGTTGAGGACGCAGCAGATCCGCGTTTCAAAGTGAGAAAAACCCGCGAAAATTCGCCGAGAACTCGCATCTCACGGCAATGAATACCGCAAATCGAGGAACAGAGCAGATTCAAATTTTATGGTGCAATAAACACGTAGGAACCCGCTACAAATTTGCCTGTCACGGGAACCAATGTCGCGCGTGCAAATTGCAGACAAAAACGCGGGAACCAGCTATGAACTCACTTGTCAGACGTGCCGGTACAGCAAATTCTGCGGTTGATGCGATTCCCATCGGACATTGCGTGACGTCCGACGGGAATGGGCGGTGGGCAATGTTCCTGAATTTTTATGTTACCGATATTTAGCCAAAAAAACAAGATGGGCGATCTCTCGCGGGCGGACGTTCTCTCAGAACTTTACGGTACTCTGCTGGGGCCTACTAGAGAATGCATATTGTAAAAAATGAATAAAGTAAAAGGTCCTAATGTTTGGGTCCATTTTTCTGTTTCACTTTTTTGCTACAAACTTCGTACGAAGGAATCTTTCGCTCGACGGTAAGAGTACTATTCCTATGCCTTGTTCCAGAAATTTATGAACTGAAATTTACTAAGGAATCAGGCCATCTACTTTATTTGGCGTTATGTAAAATCATGATGGAGAAAAAGTGACGTACTGACAAGTCGGTATACAAAGAAAATGCTACCCTTTTATGGGAGTAGTTTTTCTCTTATAAATATTTACATTTTTATATAAACTAGAAAGTCTGAAGTCCTACACTACCTACTTTATATTCGAGCAATAAAGTTGTGGTTTATTGGCTTAATTCGCATACCATAGATTCCTTAGAGAAGACTGCCACAGCTTCATTCATACACAGATGTCCAGCTTCTAAGAAAATTGTCCTAGAGGTCAAAGTTTGCAACAGTACCCCCTTATGTGAACCTCAATATCCCTTGCAAATTTCATTCCAATCATACAAGTGGCTCAGAAAATAATTTTTAAGCCAGTGTCTCCCCATGCAACTGAAATCGTACGGGGTCCCAAGAATTGCCACCGCATTCTACCACGCGAGGTTCAAGCGCGGCAATGACGGCGCACGAGAGCTCACCTTGTGCTTTTGTTGGCGTCTGCGGATGAGCTGACTTCGGCGGAGTTGATCTCAGCCGAGCTCGAAGCCACGGGCTCTGCAGATCTTGCAGCTGGTGGAAGCGCTTCGGCGGAGCTGACCTCGGCGTTGCTGGAGCTAGACGATTCGAGCCGGACTGTATCTGCAACAAAAAATATGTAATTTTTTTTTAAACAATTTTTTAGAATTATAGATTAACGCGCCATTTACAAACAAGCCCGCGTTTGCACGCACCAAGTGTGTGCACTGTGCGTGTGCAGAAGCCAGATTTGAGTAAGGTGAAGCCTCTGTGGGTCGGCAGCGTCGAGACAGCAGCGCCACCGCAATGGTGCGATGCCAGAGAGTTGAGTTGGTGCATTATTATAATTGCCAGATCAAGCAAACCACATCTTGTTCCCGAGACAGCGTGTGTCATAGCTCAATTTGCCCTTCACAGTCACCTTGTTTTCCTTCTCTCTCTTGCTTTACTTCTCTCGGCTGATGAACAGAACAAATGTGCCGATTTCATGTAACAACAAAAGAAAAATTTGAGTCTTGGATGTGAATTTGTTCTTCCAATCCTCCGATAAATACAGTTCAAGCTCATGACAATGGACCTGGTTACAACAGACATTTGGATATAATATACTGATTTGTGAAGTTCGGTTGGTTTTCCTCTACATACCGTTGACTCAACTTCATATCTGCATACAACATACTCCTCTTACAACAGACCAAAATCTTGGTCAAAATCAAGGTCTGTTATGACGAGCTTAGACTGTACCGTTATTTCCGAGAATTTCGGAAGATGCAAAGTTGGTCCCCAGAAGACGCGGGGCGTCACGTCTGGTGCGGTAAACGGGTCGAGCAGCGGACAATCAACTTCCGACACGCTAAAGTAGCCAAAGACAAGCTCGGAACGACGTGCAGCAGTAGTACAGCCATGTGTCAGCAATGTAGACGCCTCCGTTCTTTCCCCAAAAATTGTCCATAATAAAGGGATGCAAAGGCACGTATTTACCCACTTTGTCCCAAAAAAGTTTAGTCTGTGTGGTGAGGCATCCACATTAATGAGACGCGACTCCATGCCCACAATCCCACCGACAATGGTCCCCACCTGGCTTCTTGGAAGAGTCCGGCTCGTCCGCGGACCGAGACAGCGCCGGAGCCGCCGGACTGGGAGCTGATGGTGGTTGCTCTGCCGTCTCCATGGCGACAGGCAGCGCCGGTGTCGTGGTGTCTGCGACCCTGCCGTGAAGACGCGAGACTCGGCGCTAGAATCTGTCGGCCCTCTGCGCCTGACCCACGCTGTGGCACCCCTCTGTTTTAGCCTTAATGCCCGGATTACGTTCTTCTGTTTCATTTCGAAGCGTGAAATACTTTGTAACAAAATTCTCCATTCCACAGCGAAGCGACGTGCGCAGGATCGCCACCTTCGCTCGACAGGCGTCACTTCTACGGAGCGCAAAAGTGCCCTGCGAAGAGCGCTTTCGACGGAGCCGATCGACCCGACAGACCTCAAAATGGGACGGTATTGCGAAGACTCCGAATACCGTTAGTGTCCAGTACAAAGACCCAACCGAAGAGTAGCATCACGCAGATTGATGCTCGAAAGGTTTGAAAATTTGCGCAAGCTTACCGCAATGATGTGGCGGCGTAGCAGGGCCCGAGTTATAAACGCAGAACGTGCTATAGCCAGACTGGCACGGCACTCATTACAAGTAATCAAATTACTTGTACATAGTCAATTACTTTTTGGAGTAATTTTGTAATAATTTGACTGCTTTTATTAAGAAGTGACTGCAAGAATCTGATTACATTTGGAAGTACTAAAATGACTGCTTAAACATTACCTTAAACATTACTATTTACCCCTCCCTTTCAAATGCGCTCTTTGTTTATAGTACAAGTTTTCCACCACGAAATCCTCGAACCAAGTCTTCGACAGGAGGCTGGTTTACCGAAATTGGTTAGTTAAGAGGGTAAGATGTTGATAATTCTGTAATTTTCACCCAATAATGGACATTACAAAAGACCCATTTTCAAACCAGCAGAAAAATCTGTCGTTTTGAAAATGTGAAGTAATCGGCAAAGTAACGGTTGCTTTGTAAAGTAACCAATTACTTTTCCTCTAAAGTAATTAAGTAATCTAACTGATTACTTTTTAATTGATGGTAACTGTAATAAATTACCTTATTCGTGTAATGTGCACAAGACTGGTTATAGCGCTCCGTTTTATGAGAAAAGCGAGACATTAAGTCTGACTGCAGTCACGGCCGTATAAGCAATAGAGCACCATGGGGCATCACATACGTTCCCTGCTAAATTTAGCAAATAAATATCGACATCGCACGACATCCTGACATGGCACGGTGTGATGCGACGTCGCGTACACACAGCACGTGCCCAGCTCATTTGCAATACATTACAGTAAAACCTCGTTAATTCGGATCTCATCGGACCGGCAAAAATGTCCGAATTATCCGAAAGTCGAAATATCGAAAGGACAAAGAAAACTGCGCGAAAACGTTTCCCTGTGACATACCTTTATTTTGAGAAGAAATCTGTTATTACCGCCTGCTTCCTGGACGACACCGGGGCGGAGACGGCAACTTTCCTTAGCGCGGTCGAGTGCTCCACCGCACTCGCACTGTCGGAGCTACGCATCCCGTGCGCTGAGGATTTAGCACAGCAAGGCCTCTTCTAGTTTCGGGTGCACCACCGCCCACGGCCGCTTTCTTTTCGCATTGAACTTCTCGCTCTCGAAAGCCCGTAGGATATCGGCCTCAATTTTCACGTACGTGGCCAAACTGCTTCTCTTGACGTCGTAACTTTCCATCACTTGTCGAGAGACGCCGTCCTTCAAGACCCTTAGTATTTCCACTTTCATCGCTAAATTCTTAGCCTAGTACAGCCAGTACAGCTGCAACGGAAAACGAGTAGCACAACTGACCAATAATCGGAGCGGCAAAATCGCGACACCCGGCACTACTCTTCCCGAGCGCGCCGACAGCGAGAGTGCCAGTCACGTTGCATTTTTACAAAGCGGGGGTGGCCGGTTAAAATGGCGGGCTTTAGGATCCCCACGTTGAGGCATGAAACGTGACTGTCACTCTCGCTATCGGCGCGCTCGGGAACGATAGCCCCGCGTGTCGCGATTTTGCCATTCCGGTCGTCAGTCACTTGTGCTACCCTTTGCTATGCTTCTGCCGCTTCCATGCCAGGAGAGTAGTGGGTAGCGCGCTGAAGCACGGCAATCCAGAGCAAAACTGGTGCGAAACACGGAGAACCGGAAGAGCGGAGAACCATGGGAAAACCGGAAAAACCACGTGTGCACCTCGGATGGATAGCGGTCATACCCTCTGGAACAGATGGTAGCTAGCGCCACCTGCCGAATTCGTCCGAATTAACCATAGCGCGCAGCGTTCCCTCCGAATTAATGAGCGTTTGCTGCCATTGACTAATACATACGTTTGACGGGACCGGATCGGCAGTTCGAATTATCCGAATTTCCGAATTAGCGGGGGTTGAATTAACGAGGTTTTACTGTACGCGCGTCTCCGAGCGCACTGGTTCTCGTCGAGACAGGTTCAAATAACTTCTGGAGTAGATAAAGCAAGTTTTTGGCCCTATGGTGACCCCAACAGCCAGGGAGGGACTCACGTCTCGAAGTTGGCGGCACTGAAGTTTGCGAAGTTGTCGAAAGACGCCCAGCCGGCGCCTTCCGCGTCGGGGGCGGCGGTGGCGGCGGTCGCACTGTCCCAGGGGCTCGTCGTATCCATGGCAACCGTATCTGCTGCGCAGATGCAATGGCGGGAGACAAGCGTCATGACACGTAGCTACCGCCGACACAAAAATCCTCACGCAAAAACAAGAAGAATCACAACTGTCACGTGCTCAGAAGGCGGATGGGCCAGGCATCGCCAGATATTCTCAAAGCGTTCCACCAGTCACCAAATCAAACCGGTTTTAACGGCCAACTGGGATTGGGCAGTAATGACACAACTGCCAGATCAGTTAAGGAGAGATACGGGTCGAAACACCGCAATATTTTGCAAAAATTGTGATTTTGGGTTTTATGATGTTTTATTATTTTTGAGTCGTTATATAATTGATTAGTGCCGGTTACGATAGAAAAATTAGTCAAATAAGCACTTGAAGACCCCCAGGCTACCCGGGACGGCACTAATTTGAACCATTTTTTTCTGCATTATTTTTCGAGTTGAGACGTTGATCGCCATTGCATTTATGTTGACAAGTTGGCCTAGCCGTCTCCTCTTCATTGCAGTCTTCTGTAGCTTCAATTTCTCGCGGCAATTTATTAACAAAATACTATTTTCCGCATTGCGAAAGAGTATTAGTTACACATCTATGGTGGGCCATCTATGGCGTTTTTCTTTTCATGTGATTTTGGGGCATCTTCACACTTTGTGCGCAAGAATTTCTGTTCTTAACATTGTTCTATTGCAACCAAATTTGGCATGCATATACTGTCCAATTTGTCGAATGCAACTATCTTGGTTTGGTTAGAATGTATATTTTTTATATTTCTTAAAAAATTAAAAATTGCTCGTTAGCTTCTGAAATGGCATTATTGCTATTTTTAGTTATTTTAAAATGAAAGAAGCGTCGCGAACATTATGTTTGTCGTTCATTGCACTCGGTGGTTTAAGGAGCGAATTAGTTTATTTTACCAGGCTTTTTTAGTGCATTGCCATGCCTCACATGTGTGCAAAGAACATGGTGTTTTGTGCACATACATTGCATCGAGAACCTAAAAAAAACAAGCCATATCAAATCTAACACCAGATTCATAAAGAAAAGTTGAAGCACCATAACTGTACAAATTGCACTTCAATATCGTAAATAATGAAAAAAAATTTTCCACTGGCGCAGGTCCTCTTAACTAGAGTCACTGACCGAATGAGAATGGCAGGGCATCCCTTTCGGACACCCGGTGTCTAGCAAGCGCTTTCTGTCTTCCACTGTGCTTTGAACGTGTGTGCATGTCCGAAGCATTATCGAAGGTAAAAAGCCACACTTTTTACCTTCGTTTTCATCCTCTCAGTGACTAAAATTACGAAATGCCAGAATCCAGAACACCTAGTGACACGAGATGCGGCGTTACGCGGCAACGGTTTCCCACCGACAAGAACCCTTCCGTAAGTAAAGAATGCCAGTAGAATCGCTTGGCCTGCAGAATACCTACGCCTAGACGTCGAAAAAGTAAGAACGATCGGACTTCAACGGAGCATGGATTTTAAACCACACCGCGCCCTCCGCGCTTGCGGTGGCCCTCGGGCAGTCCGACGGACTTCGCACGGTGGTTACCGGGGCCTTCGAGCGTCTTTCGCGACCTTAATTCGACACGCCCGACTGACCGCTTTCGACCAGTCACGCAGCTCCTACGTCCTGCAAAAGGCACGGCGCTCGCCGCAGATGTGACGATTGAATCGTCTGTTCACACGCCTCGGGCGTGTTTGCTTCGTAAATTTGTGTGCTTCCAATATGTATGCAGAGAGGTTTTGTACGACCAACATGACGGGACTCTTGTACAGAAAAAAACGTGCCTCAGTCACCATCTGCAGACTGTCTTGTACGACATACTTCAGGCTTCCCCCCCCCCCCAACCTCCATGGACCCTTTGTTGACGAGTGTTGCCTACAGGCAAGAAACCACATAATTTTTTTGTTTAATAGTTTTGGTTTTATCACTTTTTTTTCCCTATCTAGTAGTCTGGCAACAGTTTTCAAGAACGAAACTACAGCACTATCTAGTGAAAAGACGCGCAAGTAGTTGACGAAAACGGAGAAGTTAGGCGCGTAAATATGCGGCGACTGAGAACAGCGGAACGGCAAAAAATATGGATAAGTGTTTTTTTCTTGCCATTGATATTTTATGATAGGCGACCTTTTCACTTGAGGCTATCGTATGAACGGATATTATTGACATTTCATAGTGATCTATAAAGCTTGTGCAAAGGAGTCACTTTCAGACTTTTGCCTGGTGTTGTCCACAGACAACAAAGCCATAACTTGCAAGTTTACCTTGCAATTATTTTTTTAATTTCAGCTCTGTTATTTTATTTTGTCTCGTTAAACATTAATATCTTAAAATATAAATGTTTTCAACAATTTTGATATATCTTGCCAATAAAGGGTTTTATCTGGGTGAATGAAAGCCACCGGCACTTTGTTGCTGTGGGTTTTATCTGGGTGAATGAAAGCCACCGGCACTTTGTTGCTGTGAACTGTCCGTCATCATACAAACTGCGCGAACTAGCTGCTTGCAACTGAGAACCAGATATCATTCTTGCCTATTCTATACTAATTTGTGTTCATATAAATTTTTCTAGATTCTCGTTGTCTGGTGATTAAGCACCCCCGCATAATAATGTACCTCTTAAAATACGCCAGAGGCGCGATAAACCCGCCGGCCTACTCACGGTCGGCGACGTGGTCGATGTCCATCTTAGCCTCGTCGGTAGAGCTGGCCACCACCGCGGGCTGGGTGGCGCCACCTTCCTCGTCAGAGTCGCTGCTGTACGGCTCCTCGCTGTCGTCCGTCAGCCGCCTGCGCGTCCAATCGGAGCGCGGTCTCGACAATGAACTACCAGACGAGCATGGCAGTAGGCTAGTTTGATTTGCCTACACCGCCTGCATCAGCTACACTCGTTGCACACCACTGTATTCTATTTATGAGCACAGCCTGCCTTAAAGGGACACCAAACCTAGGAAAAATCTTTAAGGCGAAAGCCTTTCTTGTCCTATTACGTGAAAAAGCGGCGGCGTTGTGCCCGAAAGATGGTCACATCAATACGTCATCAAGCACATGCCTCAAAAATAAAACACAAAGAAAAGCGCAGCAACGCAGATTCTTTGTCACGAAGCCGCCGTGAAGCCAGCAGTGTTGGCCGTGCCTGCGCAGTGGGGGAGCTGCATGTAGGAATGTGCTACGTGTAGGAATGCTTTCGCATTCTTACAAGTAAGCAGTCTTAACCCTTTGCGGTCGTGTGTCGGGCCAGGCCCGATATCGGAGAAACGCACTTCTGGTCAGGAGTCGGGCGTCGCCCGACACGCGTTCCCGCGTCCTTTTAAACATGCTCCTTCGCTCTTTTTGTTGGATTGGTGGCGCCATCTCTTGGAAAACACTTCAATCACATCACTCTTGAAAGGGTTCGAGTTTCTTCTCATAGAGGGCAGGACTAGTCACAAAGAAAAAAAAACAAAACACATGTTTTATGTCGTATGTTCTTTTTGCGCAACGGAGGAGCGCGCAAACTTTGCTGGCACGATGGTTATAGCCACGTTCCAGCCACACTCGTTTTATGTAACTCTCTGCTAGATGTAATTGAAAGTGACGACGATTTCAGTGAAGAGGACGTCTATATCCCTCCATCAGATGATGGAGAGGCGACCTCTGTGACTTGAGTGAAAGTAGTGATGAATATGAAACGACTGCGCAAGACAGTGGCCGCGGAGCCGCTCCGCCACAAACATCGTTCCGGAGTTTGAACACAAACAATCTCCCGGACTTTCCTGTCCTTACGTTCAGTGTGAGACGCAACCTTTGTACACCGAAATAATTTTACTTTTCCGGGGCCCATGCGTACAAAATAGTTCCTGACCGGAATGACCATTAAGTTGGTCAGAGTATCTGACTGCAAAGGGTTAAGTACATCTGCCGAATTTTTCCTTTTTTTTTATACTTGGTTAGCACAGGTAAATTTCAAAATAAATGTTTGTGGAAAAAACAAATTTTTTTTTTGCCCAATATTTATGCTTTTGTAGGAATTTTTCAATTTGTGAGCGAAATCGAAACTGTACCTCCGTGGAATGATGATGATAGCATTTGTATGCAACTTGTGTGCGCTCCGAGTTCACTGTATATCACGTCTGCTTGCGCTTTTTCAGGAGTTTCCTTTGGGCTCTAAAAGTTACTTACTAATCTTAGTTTTTTGTTATACTTTAAATAAAGATGAATAAGTTACTTTTAGAGGCCATAGGAAGCTTCCGAAAGAGTGCGAGCACCACGTGACAAATATGGGCCCGTCACGTGATAAATAAGGGCCACTTTTCTGCGGCGCCCGCGGGAGCCAACTACAAATTCGTATAGCGCCGTAAATATAGCTCTAAAAATTGTTTTTCTTCGTTGTAAAATTGTTTTATGATATCCTTTTTCCATCTAAGCTGTTTAAAAAAAATGTTTTTTTTCTTTGCATGTGTCCTTTAAGACACATACTAGAAGCCATGCCCTGCACTTTTCTGCACCGCGCTACACTTTCCTGCGACAGCGTAGGCCGGTGCGCATAAATCAAAAGAGTCTGACGGCAATGGGACGAGCAGCGAGCATGCCACACATACTTACTTCAATACGAGCCTGAAAGTGCCAGCACAAACAACCGTCTGCTCAGTTCGAAGGGTTTGCAAATAACGTGCATTCTTTGGCCGCATGTCGCTCGAGATGGGAAGGCCGAGCACACACCTCTGGGCACGAGTGGCGGGCGACAGCACCACCTCCTTGTCCTCCCAGATGTCGTCGTCGCTGTCGGCGTCGTCCAGCGTCTGCCCTTTCTCTCGACAGACCCGGTCAAACAGTGCCGCGCTGGTCTGAAGGTAGACAGGGGAGGGGGCCAAGGACACGGTTCCATTCAATCTCGGTAAGACAGCCTGGCTCGCATCAAAGCTCGATTCTGCTACTAAAAAAAAAAAGCCTGCTGTCTTCGGATTCAGCTCGCAATATATATAACTAGGGTTCTGTGTTTTTGAGGTTTATTTTTTCAGCGTGTTCCGCGTTTCCTAATGTCTAATTTTGGTGTAAAAAAAAGAAAAAAAAACAACAACTGGTGTTCATTGGGAGTAATTAAGATAATAGGACACGGGCTAGGGTTCTCCAACCTCTAGAGCGCGGGTTCTCAAGCTGGCTTCCTAGGATCCCAAAGGCTCCCCAGGGTTCCCCGAACACCGAAATTTCCTCGGTTGTTCCCGTTCTCAAGTAAAGCGTTCCTTAGTTTAAGCGCCGACGCACACTTTGCACCTTCCACTTTTTTTATTGATTTCTTCTTTTACATATCCTCCCCACCTTTCAAATTGCCCCAACACGACCCCTTACCCAGTTTGGGAGAGAAGCGTGCCAAGAGGATAATCTTCCCTGCAGAAAACACAGGTCGTACTTCGGCCTTTGAGCTCCGTTTTTTAAGACCTGAGCCACCCACTGATGCACAAGTATGTGCTAAACACTGCCTAGCGTGCGCATCGTCGTTTACGAGACCCTTAGGCTCCGGTACTGCTCCGCTGTGATAATACCGAGACTGGGAAGGGCTTCTCAGCTACCGTCCAAGGCAGACGGGGATTCCTCACAATCGAAAAAATTTGAGAGAAGGAAACAAGATGACGGGTCCAGTTCCCGAAGGAACAGCCACCCTCGTGGACACTTAAGAACTATCGCTGACACCAGAGGGTGCTGTCAGACGAGGAGAAGGGCTGGGACGGATAGATGAATAAGGCTGAACCCGTTGAATCGGATGGCAGCTTGCGCCATCTAACCAGTTTTTTTTTTTTTTTTTTCCATGGCTTTTTTTTTGGCAGCGCTTTTTGGTGTCAGCAATAGCTCCGAGGTAATCAATCTTCAATACCAATTTTGATGGAGAAGTCGGCCACCCACGCGTGTACTGTTTGGTTTTTTTGGGATAGTCAGGTCCTGTAGATAGACTGTTGCAGAAAGTGGTTTAGTGCCCCCTTTTAGTGCGGGCCCGTGTTGCGGGTCAACGCGTAATGAAGCCGTAGAAAAATAATTTTGTCCCGCGAAGTGTCAATTTTTTTAATTTTTAGGTTTTCCCCAATTTTGATGAAACCAACTACGGGGTTACTTTTCGGAGTTTACCGGTACAGACCCAAAATGCAGAACCCCTAGTTATAACGTGCAGACGTAATTGTGCAATGTAGCGACGTTCGTCACGTGGTAGGTTCGGTCTACAAAGGTGTCCCAACTGTACGAGAATTCCAGGCATCAGAGCGGCCAATAGGGTGTTTATAAGTGTCATCCGAATCGCGTTATCATATTTGCTCGCATAATGAACAAAACCCTCACAACAGGCGTCATATTTTGACTTCTGTTTTTTCCGTCGCGCAATGAATGCACCTCCAATTTTGGGCCCCGCGAGTCTCGAACTGCGTCCAGCTCGGCTAGCCACCAAGCCCACCGAGCTAATTTTCTTTTGCCGCCAAGCGGCCAGGCCAAGCCAAGCCAAGCATTGCGGTACACGCACCTGTAATGGCTGCAAGTGCGTAGTTGCGGCAGTGATCAGCAGTGAAAGCGAGCGGCGCGCACGCCTAAAAAGCTGGAGTCGAGGAATTGCCCAGCCCCGGACATGCTTTGCCCATCGGATGCATTGATGTCGACGAACATGCCGTTGTCTGTAATCCGCTTACGCACAGTGAAATCGTGGAAGTGGTTAGGCCTAAGAACCGTCGCATCGCTCTCCGTGCTCAGCGAGCTTCGTGGGTGCTTTGAATTCGGCAAAAGGCATGCCAAAAGCGCCCTAAAAAAGGTTAGCAATTTATCGAGCATGGTTGCTGTGGCACTCCCTCGACTAGCCGTGGGTGCATCCGTCAGTGGAGACGTGTTACAGTACCCTGCAATGGCAGCTAAAATTACATTTTTGCGCGAAGTGTGTAAATGCAGAAATTTTACCCCGCAAAATGAACGCACCTGCCGAATGGGTGTCGATTTTTCCGGAAAAAAAGTATGTTCATTTTGCGAGTAAATACAGTAGTTGACCCCGTGCGTGCAACGGCGACTAGCGTTGTTTTTCGTGCCGACGACTTGCACTAGGGTCGCAGTTGTTCGTTCAACCCGTTGACATAAATAACACCTTAAAAAAAAAAAAAATTGCATTTCATTATTTACAAACATGACCTTACTATTGCGACGCAAGTTGAAAATCCCGTGACCGCAAAAGAGACGCTTCTTATCGGAGTTTCTTGTCGCCAAATATCGCAGGTCGCTGCTAATGGCAGGTTTTTGTGCCTTCCGCCAAAAGCAGCTCTAGACTTTAGCAGAGTCCCCGGCAGGGTTCCAACTATCGGAAAAGGGTGCAAAAAGTGAAACACCTACCATATTCACCTCGGCGGGAAGCTGGAAGTTGACCCTTCCCAGCTGATCCAACTGACCACTGCACCAAAAAAAGTCAAACCAAGTCAAGTCTTGCACAAACTTAGCATGATCATCTCCAGAAAAAAAAAGTGAAAGCCGTTTACAACTCCCTATAACGCCGAATTGGAGCGCAGCTCTTGAGGACGAGGGGGGAAGGATATTCCCCTCCTCCTCCTCGTCCTCCTCCCGTCATTCTTCAATCTCCTCCGGGGGGGGGGGGGGCACGTGGACCTGAGGGGTCACGTGACCCCCCCTCCCCCCGAGGTTGCGTGACCCCGGGGGGGGGGGGGGGGGGGGGGGGCCGCGCGGTGCATTATGGGACATTTCCCATAATGCACCGCACGGTTACGCCGACGCCGACGCCGCTCAAGTCGGGAACGGGCGCCTAAGAGCTGCGCTCTAAAACAAAAACAGTGAAATGGAGAAGATAAGTTCACCCTTCAGGGAAGCGAGACAACAGCACTTTTGGACTCGATGTAATTACATTTTCTCCGTTAGCATTATCGGTTTTTGTTACCCTGAGAGATAAGCCCATCTTGCTACCAGCCCTTCGAATTGTTAAAACAGTAGGCATGAGCAAATGTTGAATTTTGAATTTGAAGCAAATAGTGGGTTCGGTTGAATATTTCTGAATCTAATATCGATTAGTTTTTCTAAGCCTCTCACTACTGCTGCACTATGCTCAAGGGAAAACCCAGCTGAACTTGTGAAGGTTGTTCCCACTTGCCATTTCTAAGTTAATTTGAACCCAACTACATTTATGGACTATGGCCGCAGGAAATCCGATGCCTATATTGAAATGGAAAGGGATCGACGGATTTGACCTGAGATTATACCTATAGAGATGCCCAGCTATACCTAATTGGGGGTATTTATAAATCTTGCTATATGCAAATATCCTTTCTCCAAATTTAAAGTAAGAAAAAAAAAAGTGATGAATGCCGTTCGGTGGGGCATCTCTGCTTAGCATATATACTCTTGTATATTAGCTACAGTTTAATGTTGCAAGTTTTTCTGCAATGCAGGTATCAACTTTCACAATGTTTCAATTTCATTTTTAATACACTAGGTGCGAGTATGTGCCATTCTGATTTAAAAGTGTTCTTTTCTCCTATGTACGCAACTGCAATATTAGTACTTTTTTAAATGCTGATTGCGGCGCTGCGGAGAAGCAACACCCGTGGAGCTTGCTTCCGCGGGTGTTGCTTCTCTGCAGTGCATCCGTGCTGGTAAAAAGCACGCATAACTGTGCCAACCCGCCGCGATCAACACTTACAAAAATATGAACATTGCGGCTAATCTGGAAGCGAATATCAAAAGCGTATTATTCGGAACTACTATTCGAAAACCTGAATATTCGCGGAACACTAACACAGCCTTTTTTTCGTCACATAGGTGCGTCCATAACGAACGACTTGTATAATCCAGGACACGTGCAGCGAATGGTACAGCACGGGACGACGACAATCAATCATGTTAAGGCTGGTTCATAAGGCTGCACTACGACGTCTTGCAACAGCTTAAGTCAAGACGACATACTGGCACCATCTAGTAGGCAGCCCAACTACACTTCGACATGCATATATTTCAGGCATCATCCTTCCACTGTGGGTTTGAAATAATTCGAACAAAAACACTAGCCAATAAATTTTCCATCCATTCAAATTTATAAAAAAAAACAAAAAAACACCTAATTTAAAGTACCTTCAGGACACCAGGTCATGGCACCCAAATTATATTTATTTTGTTTTTGAATTTTAAAAATTGAGAAGAGTAAAATAAACTATTAATTTCAGAGAACTGAGAATCTAACAAGAACAAACTCTGACAAACCCCAAATTTTCAGCGAAAAATAAGCTCCGAAAACACCCTCTGTAACCGAGGCGCACCACTCGTGTTAAGTCGTCACAAGCAGTAGATCACGGTCAAATACAGAATGTGCAAGCCAGCCTTCAGATTTTCTTTCGCCGTGCTCGGCTGTTTCGTCTCAAAAAAGCATCGTCCCGAACCCAAGGAAGCGCCGCCGGCGTCGTAATTTTCAGAAACGATGCGAGAACTCACACTAGGTTCTCGTCCGCCTCGACAAACTCGTCGTCGTTGAAGCCAAACTGCTCGACGAAGTTGCTCGTCACCTGTTCCATCTGGTAATCTGAAAACGCCTGCGGAAAGCGAGGGAAGGATCGCAGAGTCTTACGACGGGCCACGCAGCGCATGCAAACAAACAACGCTGAAGCGACAAAGCCATCTAAACAAGACGTAAAAACTATACAAAATGATTAACTGGGCAAAAGACTTCTGTACCCATACAGACCACATTCAGTAACACCTTGTCTTCTGCAAGTCTTCCGTAAATTGTGCAGTGAAATACCACGTGAAGAAAACTTCGAGGGACTGCAAGAAAAAGTTTGTTCAGCCCTTTGACGGTCCCGGCTGCGATGTACATGTTTAACAGTGCCAGCCTAAAAGCGAAACCTCGCGCACCGCGGGAGGAGTTTTCATTTGTTATGTGTTTCGCAAACAATAAACGTTATATTCACACGGTGTTTCGCTTTGTTGGGGCTATTTATAGTTTCGCAATTACATGATAAGCGCAAGAGGGTTGCCTCGCACGTCGGCTGCTCTGGAGGTAGTGGCAATTGGAGCGCCGACTCCTTCATCTAAGACTTTTAACGCTTCTCACTATTGAATTCAGATTATGAGAGCTCAGCATTCGACAAAGAAACTCTGTAAAGTCCCTCCAGTTTGAAATCTGAAACGGCCAGAATGTCAAAGGAAGCAGACAGGCCAAAACTAAACCAATTGGAAGAAGAGAGGCGACCACTTTTCTTCCTCAATATTTACACACGAGGCCTCTAGACCTCAACAGCTTGCAAGCACTGTGCGTGCTCTCGCTAGAATAATTAAGAAAAAAAAACATGTGAATTGACCATTTCTTTATGCTATTCCTTTGAAAACAAAACCCAAAAACTAAAAAACATATTTGTGGAAAAAAAGAAAAAAAGACCGTCAAAGGGTTAAAGGTTGACCTACAGAATCGCCTTCAGCTGGGCAGAAAACTGGTTCCGTTTCCTTCTCCATCCCCCTCTCGCACTCTTCTTTCCTCCTCTCCCCACGTGAGTGGGTCTCCGAGCTACTCCCCTCAGAAATAGAAAGGGGCTCCTTCCTCGAATGGAAAGGAAGAAAGGAGGGAGAGTTGGCTGCTCATTGCCCTTTAAGTGTCGTTACAAATGATTCAGATGAGGTTCACTCATCTGAACACACTGGACGCAATGAGGTTTTTGGTGGGGGATTCTACGAGAGTTTCACTCATCTGAATAGTTTGTTCCACTGGGGTTTGTTCAAGTGGTATTTCACCGTAAATGGGCCTTTGCCACAACGCTTCATCTGGATAAACAAAGTCAAGATGCAAACATGATCAATCTCATGCACAAAGTTGTTGATCGGGCAAAGAAGCGTGAAAAGCGGACGGCCTTAGACATGCGCACTGAAACAAAAAGCCAAGCAGGAACACGCCGTCATGACCTCCAGCTTTATTCGATGACGAATTGTCGTTAGGACAACTTACACAAGATCACAGACAGTAAAATGCACAAGCAGACATTCAATACGTGCCATGTAACGGACAGCCCCTGAAACGGCTTGGATTCTGTCGGCCAGGCCAACAGAAGCCTAGAGTCCCGGTGTCGTTGGGGCGAATTTACGGATGCACAGTTACAACACAACACACAAAGTGAAAAGAGCCTATGTGAAGTCATACTCGTATAAAAGCTTGTTCAATGGGCTTCGTTTACACGACAGGACAAAGACCTGACAGGGTACACAGAGTCGAATCAAGCCAGAAGCAAGCATTGCTAGCTTAAGCCTAAGACAAGACAAGCCAAGCTGCAACCAAAGTCAAGACAGGTATGTTAGGCGACGCAGCACAAACACGACACAGGCACTTTTTTTGCATTTTGTTCAGCTAGGGAAGCGACAGTCATCAAATTTATTGCTTAGTTTAGTGTTCTGCATGAGCACATTCCCTCACATTAGCACATTTATTGCCAACCTTTTGAAACTTAAAAAAACAGAAAGAGGTGCTGAGTACTTGTTCGTGCAAACTGTTTCGTGCTCCTTACAAGCCATGCAAGACCTGCCCTAGTGTCACTGAGTGGTCCCAGGATACTGCTTTCCATTGCATCAGACGGAGAAAAATGAAGACTTCGACAAACATTTTCTCATAGCCCAATTGTTACCCGCACAGCCTGATAAGCGACAAGGCCTAGCAAAGCCCACTAGCACCAATAGGAACGCAAGCAATCAATCGTCTTGTCTAACCTCGCACAACGCTGAAGCATTGTTTTGCGTCGACTGCAAATGCTCTGCGCGACGCTGCCCGTCAGTTTCACCCTCTACATTAGTTTTCTACTTCAGTAAAATAGGAGTGCACAAGTTGCAATGAGTGCGCATCCCCTACTTTTGAAATGCTATTTGAAATAGCATTTCAAATAGCAAGTTTTCAAGCCCATCGAACCAGCCGAGAAGCTCCTCTGCATTCGCAGCTTCTCCCAAACAGTCAACACGAAGCTTTATGTGCGAACCCCAGTGCGAAGCGGTGAAGCTTTATGCGCACGCACCAACGCAAAGCGGCGAAGTGTCTACGTGCGCGTGCCAGCGTAAAGCCGTCAACATGCGCGTGCCGATGTGGAGGGGTGAAGCTTGATGCGACAGCACCGGCACGACTCGACGAGATTGGCACGGCTGCCCGAAAAAATTACGGGGCCCTGCCAGATTCCTGTACTGCTCCTACACCGAGCTGTAGGATCAAACGAGGGCTTAGTTCACAATGTGCCCCTTCTGTTTTTACGCTCTCGAGCCTAACGAACGCCGATTCCTCTTTTAAGAGAACCCTACACGGGATAGAATCTGCACATTAGAATAACTCAGTAGGATTGAAGACATTTTACGGTCAGATTGTAGGAGCGGCGCTATTTCAGAAAAAATGATGCAATGCCCCCCAAGAAAGAGCTGAGTAGATGAAGAAATACTTTATCGTTCACAGTTCCTTCACCCCATGTTGCATTGCATATTGTTCCGACGGGAAGTGCTGCTCGTCAAAAACCCCGTCAAGTGCTATTGCACCTTTGCCTATAATTTTTTCGCAATTACCTGGCGGGCGCTTGCTCGGTAGTATTTTATGGCGAATGTAACTATGAGCAATGGAGGCTAGGTTTTACTATTTCGTGGGCACCCAGCAACTCTGGGCGAGGCCAGTTAGTTAAGGCGGGCACAAGACAGACCACACAGAACGAGCCCAAGACAAAGAGGACAGTGCAGTGGGAAGGGGGGGCTTAGTGCAAAATCCCGAGGTGCCGGAAGTGGGTGGGGAACGGAAAGCCCAGGCTCACCTGCTGCACCGACCTTGGGAAAACCTGCAGAACGCAAAGGGGTTAACAAAATGAAAAAAAAAAAAAACAGAAAGCTGTCATAAAGAGAAAAAGAAAGAGAGAGAGAGAGAGAGAGAGAGAGAAAGAGAATGGAACGGACGGGGGATCGGGAGGCCGCCTCCACGTCCGCATGGACACCTAGGCCACCCCGTAGAGCCCGAGGCCGTCCCGGCTCGTAAATACACAATGGCCATGGCCTTGGCGACTACGGCCAGACAATGATGATGATTACAGGTTTAACGATGCAAAAGCTACGAGGGCCATACTGCACCAAGACTACAGCCGGATGCTTGAACGGTGTGGTCTGTTGCAGGTTAAGGGGACCAGGATAAGCCTCCCCCCAACACAAAGCTCTCTGCTCGCCACGATTGATGGCTTCCTCCTTTCTAGCGTTTTTTCTGCTAAAGTGGAAAGGAGGGAAGGCTTTGTGGGAGGAGCTTGTAGGTTTTTCTGAACCTGCAACGGACCATAGGCGTTTCCCGCGGAAGCGCATACTATGTCCAAAAAGCCTCATGGTAGGTATGCGTGTTCTAAACAAATGGCTTGTGGTACATGTTTCTTCATCCAAAAATAGGGGGGGGGGGGGGGAGTAGATTCTCAGATTGGGATCGTACATCGAAATGAGGGGTTCGCCAGAGTAGCCTTCAAGGTTGCGAGAGCGCCCGGCCTTCCTCGGTGCTTTTAGGTCGGGGTAAGCGCTTCTCGGGTTGAGCTGCAGTGTAAGCAAGGTGCAACCTTGCGCTTGTTCGTGTTTGAGGCGCTACATCTCAAACCCGCGTGAAATGGGGTCTGCAAATCCCCGAGCTAAATGCTACAATACTAAGAACATAAAAAAAAATGGTTCTACAGAAACAGTGGTTGAGATTCTTTTGGATAGCATCCTCCGACTCTGCCCGTGTTCCTCTCGCGGAACATTTTGGTTCTAATTTGGGCGCTACAAGCTAACGTTCTGCACTCGTGTCCGCCAAATTCTAGCAATCGAAGCTCCAAATCAGTTTGCAGACAATAACTTTGAAACTACTTTGAAATACTGGTGAAGGCGAGCGGGTTGAACATGAATACACAAAATTGAACGGCCATGGTTGTGAAAAAAGGACCAATCTATTCGTAAGTAGATTTAGTCCTATGGCAGAGACAGTTTAACTTGATGTACCGTAAAATCCCGTAAGGACGCCCCCTCCCGAGAGATCGCCCATCCCGCTTTTCTAGCTAAATATCTCTTACATAAAAATTCCGAAACATTGCCTGCCCCGAAGAGAAAGCTTGGGCTTTCTCTTCGTTCGGGGACAGTTCCATCCAATTCAGGGTTTGTTGGTTTACCCCCCATTTTGATGAAACCGGCTCGGTGGCCAATTTTCGGGATTTATCGGTATTTACCGAAAACACGGAATTCCATCTATAACCAAAGAATGTCGACCCATAAGTTTGGGCAAAATGGCCGAGCCTATCGAGTCACCCCATTGCTTCCCCACACCAGCCACAGCTCTAGCATGCCGGTGCAGAGCGGCAAAGCAGAACCAGAAAAACCAAGCGCACCAAAAGCACGCACACGCACCGGAAGAAGAGATGTAAAGGTAAACAAGCTGTTGCAGAAGCCCAATCTTGTTTCAAGCCTGTCCGAGATCGTGCACACCCCGCCAAAAAGCACGACGCAGGGTGGCAAGATGGCAAAAAAGGGCAGAGCGGAGCAAAAAGGAAAGGGCAGCTCGGCAGCCCAACGCGTCACGTGGCTGCGTCGGATGGTAGCTTTTAGATATAGGAACCAGAAATGCAAATAACATGCGAGTAACAGATACACATATCTCTTATATGACCAATGTGGGAACACTACGTTAGGACAATGCATCAACAAGGTCCCATCCCATTAGCTCGCAGCCTTAAGACAACTGAGGGCGCAAAAGAAAGCACCAAGGGTCGAGATAACAAGGTGAATCTTATTAATGAGAAAGCATTAACTATCCCATGGAGCGGAGCCGGCGGCATCTGTAACTGCAAAAATATGCGAAAGAAATACCCATTCTTCCATTGGCTGAGCAAAATGGCTCCTAGATAGCCATTGGCAGCCGCTTCACGAGAGCGCGTGGTCGGCCGCCGCTCTCGTGGCAGGCGTTGCCGGACAGGCGTAATGGACTGTGGCCGCTTCTGCTCCTTTCGGTGCCGAGGAACATGGCGGTGCCTGAGGCGTCTACATCGGCGGCGGCCGCTACCTCGGCATTAGCGAAACGTGGCCGTCCATGCCAGTACACCTCAGACGAACTAAGGGAGCAGTAGAACGACATGCATGCTTTCGAATTCACAACTCGTAAGAAGTGCTTAGGTGTCCTCGAAATGTTTTGCTTTCGTGATCCTAAACATAGCATTAAAAAAACTAAGATCAAGCAATCTACTTCAAACTATGAGTAAAAATCTAAGTATCCCCTACTTGTACCTAAATAAGGTGAAAACAAAGAAAAGGCGTTTGACCTGTTGTAAAGCAGTCTCCTGATGAAAGCTGACTTCTCGAAGGTCGATGCATTCGTCGTCTTCGGTGCTCGACGCATTTGGCACACCGCCCTGAAACGTTGAAGAGTCCTTCAGTGCACAAGCTGGAACTGCAAAGTTTAGAGAGTCTGCTGCCCACAGGCTGTGCATTGTCTTATTGATTACACTCGATACAAGTCCCTGTTAACACAATTACCACAATTTCCAGACCACAGTCCGCACGACTATACATGTTTAAAAGTTCAAACTTTATGCGGTGACGACTATACGGGGATCTGTTTCTTAAAGGGGCACTGACACACCAAAATCATATTTTTTTTTATTATCCGAAACGATTGAAAACGATGCCGGGACATTACCCTTCAAAATTTGAAACTTTAAAATTCAGTATTTGTGAATTAAAAAAACAATTTCCAAATGCCGAATTTGAAGTTCCCGCGCGATCCGCGCCAGTGCAGCGAGTCAAATTTTGCGGTCTCCTGCTACTCGACTTTCTTTCGGACCTCCGCCGTTGTCACGGCGACCCCAACCGAAGGAGGAGGTGAGGGATAGAAAGGCGCCGGCGGGAAAAAACCGGTTTTTCTCCGACTCGCCAACGGGCGCTGCCAAGTTTTCCGAGGGAGGGTACAAATCTAGGAAGCAACATCACATCGAACTCTGAATTTTGGTATTTCAAAAAGAGGGGCCGTAGGGCGTTCGCAATTGCGTTAAAAAACATCTTTTACGATTGCCGTTATTAAATGTTATAGAAATGTCACCTACAAAGCTTCTAAATTTCCTGATTTTTGACGACACCGATCAAAAGAAGCGAGGAGGTGAGCGCGGGAAATACAAATGCCAAAACTAAAAAAGCGCGCGCGCGTGCGGGAAAGTTTTTTTTCGCGATGCGTTTTTTTTTGCGCGTCTATGACTACAAGTTGCATTGTTTTAGACAATAAAAAAAAATACGACCTTTGGGTTGTCAGTGCCCCTTTAAGACTGTCCATTATGACGCGACGTCACAAATTATATGAATGATGATCTATGTATGATACACACTTATTGTGCACTAATAAAGCAGACTATGAACCGTGCGCAGACTACGAACGAAATGCAGACTATCTGAAAAAAAAACTTTTTTCTAGTAAAACTTTTTTTCTGCAGATTATACATGACTATAGTCCGGAAAATACAGTAGCAATAAACTGTGAACTTGGTATCAAAGACAACCTCTTTACCTAGAGGGCACTATAAAAAAATTAACAAGCGCATTCCAGATCTCTAGTGATAGGAGACCAACACTGCTCAGTCTGATCCAAGAGGCTCTCAGCTCACCAGTGCCATCATGTTCTTCCTGTTCACTTCTGCCAAGGTCTCGTTGATGAAAGTCTCCCAGCGTCCTCTGGCTTCCTCGGGCAGTTCTGTCGCCAGGGGCATTACTTCCGCATTAATCTCGCGCAGCGCATAAGGCAGCCCATAATGGCCCATGAATTAAGACTTTCAGATGCCACCAAAGTTGTGTGCATGCAAAAAAAACCATGTGTTCTCTTTGGCTGGTGCCACAGGGAATTGTGATGTGATAGCATTTGGATCCTTGGCCTGCCGCACTTCAGACATCAGCTGAGATGCCCCTTCCTCCGCCATATGCGCACACTTCCTCTCTCTTCCCTTCCCCCTTCCCTCCCTCTTCCCTTCCCCTTCCCTCCCTTCCTCCCTCCCCCTCCCTCCCTCCCTCCCTCCCTCCCCCCCCCCCCCGCTTCGGCCAATCACGGTGCCCCTTCACATAATTCTAATGCGAAAGCATTAAACAGCTTATGGAGCAATCCGGCATTATCTGAGCTTGAAGCCGGCGTTATCATTGTCTGTAGCAGCAATAAACGGCACCTAAATTCCCCCGAGCGAAATGGGACCTAAATTCTCATTGGCAGCAATGTGTCATGTGACTCCATAGCAACGGCGTCATCGTTGCTAAGGAGCCAGCCGAACTGCTGTCGGCGCAGCGGGATGGGGGGACGTGGGTATGCGCTGGCCTAGCGTTAAGCCTAATGTTATGCTTTGAGGTCTGTCGTCAACCGGTACCCGCAGCTAGGGCGATGATGATGATGAGAGGACACGTGATTTCAGCACGTGCCATGCCGAGCTTCGCACTCCCGCTGCTGCCTTACCCAGTGGCGCAACAGTAACCAGCGAGTCAGGGATGCTTTCGCATTCAGAACTCGTAAGAAGTGCTTAGGTGTCCTAGGAATTTTTAAAGTGCCCCATTGTTGCACCCCATCATGTGACGCAGTCACGTGACGCCACTGTGATATCATCTCATGTGATGCAGTGTTGCGACACCACAGTGTGACTGTGATGTCATGTTATGGGACGCGGTGTCATACAACGCCACAGTGAGAGTTTGCGACGTCACATCATGTGACATATAATGAGTGGCACAGTGACGTGACATGGCTGTGCATCATGTGATGCAGCGTTACATGCCATCACAATGTGACGTCACATAAAAGTCTTGCATGAGACTGCATCAATCGTACGCAAATTCGGGTTTTCCCGCTATATTTACGGAGAAAATTTACCCACTAAACCTAGCGATTGCGGTTTAACGGATGCACGTTCACAATCTCACAGTTTGGCCATTCTAAAAATGCTATCCCATAAAAAAAAAAGCAAAAAGAAAAGACTAGTAAGATATAAGGTTGCCAGATCTGGCAGCTGACAAGGGAAAGGAGGAAGAGGGGTGGCACCTTTCAGACGTTCCTTGACCAGTTCCGAGTTGGTGCCGCTGTCGGCAGCCGCCACAATGTCATTGACAATCTTGGTCAGGTGCCCCATGTAGCCCCTTCGATGCTTGCCAGGCTGAGATCTGCAGACACGCGGGCAAGGCGTTTGCTATGACATCACGGTGGGAAAGGTCATGGCAAGGGCAACGCTGCTAGGAACACAGACAAGACAAAGGCATTGCTAAGGAAGCCCGAAGGAGGGCAGCCAGAGCAAGGAGCTTATCGGTCGACGACCAAGGATTTGCAATTCAGGACACTAAGCCAAAGACAAGAAGGAACCATCAACAGGTGGTTATTGACAGCATAAGTACTTGAGACAACCCAGAAACAAGGAATAAAGACGCCAACCACCATGGCCGTGTCTCACTAGCACAACAAATAAACATTTTTCGCTGCCAACAAAACATTATGGGCTTTTCGAGGGCCTGAGCGAATGCCCACGTGGCCCCTGTTCACATACAATGTTTGCTTGCCCCCAGTTGAAGCCACTTGAGCAGACAAAGGGGTTCCCAACAAGCTGTATGATAACCTCCCCTATTGATGGAGGGGAAAGCGTATGCCTTTGACGTTGGAATGGACCACCGAAACTGGAAGATAGAACGACGAAAGACGACAAAAATAAGATACAAGGATGGTGGTGCCCCTCAAATGATCCGCGGGCAGTTTCCAAAACTCTCTATTTTTTTTTTATTTTCGTTTTTTTGCAAAAGATGTATACCCATTTTTTGCGACCCCTACCCTCCTTTCCCAGCCCCTCGGCACATCCTCGTAGCCCCACAAGGAGAAGAGGCCTGGTGGGCAACTGGTCGCATTGTCGCTTTGTTTTCGTTTCCCCAACAATTACAATAAAAAAAAGAAAAAAAAGGAGTGGTTCGTCTTATGACACTTGTGTGGTGCTGCCATCAAGATGCTTCCTTTCTCGTCTGCTGCTCCTCCCCTTTTACTGCAACCTGGCTGTCTATTGCTCTGGCACCAAAAGTGCAAGTTCTCCCCTTATTCACCGCGTTCGGAGGAAGTTGATAGCACAATGGCGCCACAGTATTTTGAGCCCCACTAGACTGCGCACTGGGTAGTGCGTTTATTTCTTCTTCTGCAGCGCACAGCAATCGGACCAGATTATATTTCTTTGGGAAACCAGTAATAGTAATACATTTATAAAAGCAAAAAACGAAAGGATGAGGAAAGAAAAAAAAAATAAGCACCTTGCCGCCATCTGTCGACACTTGCAGAAGGTGCTTCCTAGCCAGTTTCCACAGCTAGTAGGGCTGTGGTGCCATTCCGTGGCGACAGTGCAAACTTTATACAAGTGTGTGTCATACCAGTCCAAGGTCAGCGCATGTACCAGGCCACTAATGCTAAGGCACCAATAAAAAAGAAGGAAACCGGAAGCGTGCAAGGGTCAGCTAAAAGCGGGCGGCCGTGACCATGTTGACAAACGAACGCTAGCGAATACAGGAGGCTACGGTTCTATCCAACGTGTCCGAGAGCAACACCGGTTGCTCTGGTGGGACGAGGCTTCGGGACTTGTGGCAACACCACAAAAGATGCGGGGCCTCGCTAGGAAGGAACGTGGCGTCAGGGAGGGACTCACTGCTCCAGGGTGTTGGCCTCCCAGGCGTCGAGGCACCTCTGCACCAGGGTGCAGCTGCCCAGCAGCTGGTCCAGCAGCGGATGCACCTTGTTGCCCTCCTGGTCCAGGCCGTGCGCCGAGCTCATCACCGCACTCACCATGTGCACCACTTGCGTGTGCAGAAAGTTGTTCCACGAGTAGGCAAAGAACAGCTCCTGCGAGGGAGGACGAAGATGCAACGCCCGTACCGGGACCACGCCTCGGACTGGCCTCGCACTTCCAAAAGCCGAGAGTCAAGGCTTGTTCGTGCACCTGTCACTGCTGACGACCCGTTTACCTCAAAACCTCTTGAAATCTCTTACGACGAAAGGTACACTGGCGCCACCTATTGGGTAACCGCGAAAACACTCTGCATTTTCATATATTTTGTTTTTTTTTCAGCCTTTCTTGTCTCAAAAAACTGCAGTCAATGTTATAGACAACCATTTCCCATAGATAGTATGTACATTTGATCTCGCAAATACAGCAAAACCTCCGCTCTAGTGAAATGCAGTTCCAGGGTCACCTCATAGTTGGCGACAGCGAGCCAGTGTGTCCCTTGTTGCGAGAGATCGCAAGAAATCGGTTGTAAGCAAACGCAGCAGTATGAATGGGCCTTCATGCTCACTTGTAGGCACAAACAGGAACGGACACCAAAAAAAAGGACAGAGACTCGCGCTTGTCGGTGTCCCCTTCGTGTCGGTCTCTGTTTGTGCCCACAAGTTTACTGAGCATCGTGCCTCTCCTTGCCCAACAACGAGTCTTGCGAAACCGAGTCGGGGCCCGCTCGATGACCATCCGATTCTGAAGGCGAGGCTGTCTCTTAGTACATTGCTTGACTCTCTTAGTGCGAAAAGGCGATCGCCTGTTTTGCAGGGGCAGCTGTTAGTGCCCCTTCCCGGCAAAATATGGCGGTGTCCGTATGCCGTGCAACAGACAGTTTTCGAAAGTCCACCGAGCAACATTGGCGGTCGCCATTTCTTCGGCATGAAGCGCGGGACTGGACCCGAGGCTCTCGCGCCGAATGCTGATGCAGCACTTGTTTTCGATATGAGCCAAGCAGAGTTTAGCCAAACGCTGACGCAACCTTCGTGTCCACACCTGCTCGGAGTGTGTAACCCGATCAATGGCGGACTCGGATGTGGCGCAGCAGCCACCGGATGCCGCACATTTGCGAGGACCTATTGCCGTCTCCCCATGGCTGCCACCCCGCGCACACAAACCGCATCGTTTATGGCAAGGCGTGCTATCGCTCCTCTCTCTCTCTTGCCCTCGCCTTTGCAGATGTTAGAAAATAGCCAATTTTTTCTTACATCGAAGGCCAACCTCTACACAATATACGAGACATGCCGGGCGGTGCTGCCCCCTCACCAGGATGGTCGGCAGCGCCCCCAGGTCGGCCAGGCGCTGGTTGACGCCATCGTCGTTGGAGTTGATGAGGGCGTTCACCAGGTGGCAAACCTCCAGCCGAGTCTGCCCTAGCGGGGGGTCCAGGAGGCCGAAGGTCGTAGTCCAAGATACCTTCTGCGAAGAGAGGGTCGGGCGACTGCGGCGGAGCTACGCCGGGGACGCTGTGTCTTGGCCGGACGAAGTCGACCCTTTTAAAGGGCAACTCCGGCCAATTCCGAAAATTCTGGGATTACGGGCGATTGTTGTCAAAACTACTCATAAACGGTCCTATGTCATTCGTTTTCTGAAAGGTTAGATAATTTTCTTGCAAGCCTCGTTTAAACGAAAATCACAAAGCAAAACCAAAACCTTGCCTGCGGCAGGCAACATTGGTCCTGCTCGTGAACTACTGGACACCACCGAGTATGGAGTAGTTGGCTATGTCATCAATAAAAGGGGCGGGTGGCACCCCAACACAGTCCTTTCTCTCTCTCGCCCTCGCGCTTTGAGAAGTAAGAAACAAACAAAACAATTCTATGAGTTGGATGGATGGATGGTAATGGCTATACCCTTTGTAACGGGCGGCAGCTTGCGCCACCTAGCCCGGCAATCGGCTCTTTTCGCGACCTCCGAGAGGTTTAGATCACAAGACCGCGTTCCTATACGTGTCTCGCACCGACGGCACACCGGCTGGGTGCCCTTGCTGCCAAGCGCGTACCTTCTGCAGCAGACGCTCTGCGCCGCCAAACTTGTTTCTCTCGGCAAGAACAAGTAGGAGTGACAACCAGCATGGCGGTAACGGCAGCAAATTGGGGTGTGGCATTAGCCGGTTGGAACACAAAGGAACAGGTCACGAAGCGTGAAGAGTGAACGTATTAAGCCGTGCTCCGCATACCCTAAACTGATGGCATATTGCTTGTTGGACTTTAGTCAATAAAAATGACCAGTTAGAGATGGCAGGATGTCCAAGTAGACTTGCAGCAATAGAAATACGGGGCCACTATTTTCTCTTGGGAAAAGGGGGGGGGCACCTTGGGTTCTCACCACCTTGCAACATATGACCAATGAAAACAGTTAATTGCGTGGAGATTTTAAATGTCACTAAGATTGCTCTTTTTAAGCGCGTTGCACATTATATTTAGACAAAAACGCCAAATCTTTGGGATGCAGGAGACGTAATACAGCAATTGTTGTTTGAAAACGCTGACCGACGGCGTCCCCTGGTGACTGCGTCAAGGCGCAGAGAGAAAGATGAGTCAATCTTTGATTAGGTGGTAAATAGGGGAATCAGCCGCCGATGAGTGTAATTTCGTTTTTTTTTAGGATGCCTAGAGCCCACAGCTTCTCTTATCACCATAAATAGACCATCTCAGAATCCATTTTAGTGCCCCTTTAACTGTGGTTAAAGGTACCTGGGTGTACCCAGGGTATAGCTGGTGGCAACTGCTAACAATACTTAAGTGTAACTGTTGTTTAGAATGCCTGTCAGACAGTTAAAAATGACCTGTCACACTTAAGGGGAGACACCCCCTGGGAGGGTCAACTTTTGAACCCTTGGCTTAAAATTAATGAAATTTAC
Organism: Ixodes persulcatus; assembly: GCA_013358835.2. Lineage (NCBI taxonomy): Eukaryota > Metazoa > Arthropoda > Arachnida > Ixodida > Ixodidae > Ixodes > Ixodes persulcatus. The sequence continues at coordinate 138,591 of JABSTQ010009212.1, read as the reverse complement.
AGGGTAGGCTGGTGGTCATGCTAGAGGGCGCATAACAAAATTTCAGGTCTGTCGGTTAAGTGGGAAGGAAATTAGGGCAGCTTCTATCAGCAACACGCCTACATTGTTTAGTTTATCTATCGTCGGAAAGCTATCACAATATTCAAAATTTTTATTCGCTAGATATCTAGCAGAATGCCTAGGAGGTGCGGCTATGGAAAGTATTTTGTAAAAAATCATTTATTTCTATCAATTTTCTCTTCTGCAAAAATGGTCAACTTTTTGGTCTTCTGAGTGTTCGACAAAATGTCAACATTTTTTATAAAAGACATCCGTTAAGTGACAATACGTTCCATGGCCGCATTCCTTATTAAATTTCAGTCAAGAAAAGTGAAGAACGAGCCTTCCCTGTATTGCCATTATCAAACGATAGGTTGACTAAAATGGAATTTATACCAAAAAGTGGAACTGAGAAAAATGTGTTCAAAGTGCTCCAAACCCTACCTTTTCTTTAGCTTCAGTGGACAGAAAATAATTTATAAAAATTTAACTATGCAGTGTAAAGTAGTGAAAATTTCTGGGAATACTCTCTAGATGTTCGTGGATGTAAATATGTAATTTTTCAAAATCGGTGTTTTTTGCAGAATGTTTTTTTCTGGGTAGTGTCCCCCCTTAACTGCGGTAAGAGTGAGTGCCCGTGTAATACCCTGGTTACCTGGGCACCCTTAACAGCAAATAAGTCACCCTTCACTGCAGTTTCTTCACCACAGTCACCACACTATAATCGAGAACAGCCATTTCAGAATAAGTGTGCGCGTGTACAGCTTTAATAGGTGCTCAAGATGTGCAAGCACATATGGGCCCATAGCTTCAACTGCATAGCCAAAGATAGTGTGGCAACTGTGGTTAAGCGTAACCGCAGTTAAGTTTGCCCATGTGACTAGGCTATAACTAGGGCATAAGAGCACTGATCTATCCAAAGACGATTGTCCTTAACATTCTTGCAAAGTGCAACGGCTCCGGCGTTTCTTGCCACCAGCGCACAGCCTCCGCAAGTGCTGCGGGGGTCGGCGAGTAGCGCTAGAAAGTCCCCGAGGCGGGGTAGGACGGCGGCCAGCACCTTCCCGACGCCCGCGCGAAGGCGCTCCACGTCCAGGGCGGTCATCTGCTCCGTGTTCTCCGAGCGGAAGAAGAGCGAGGCAAAGCAGGCCGTCTCCCCTTGCAGCATGCCGCCCCCGAGGCCCCCCAGGCCTCCTTCGGGGCCCCCCCCTTCCCCGTTCTTCTGCAGCTGCTGCTGCTGGCCCGCCAGCCTGAGAAAGTGAGAGAGAGGACACGCACGGTCACCGACGAGCCCCAAACGGCGACTGTGACCACCGTGTGCGTCTTTAAGGGATCGCTGGCTGTTTCGAGCGACCGCATAAATCGGCTTCTCTACGTGTTGGGCCAAGATTTCGCGCAGTGGTGGCCAAAGATGGCTCGTGTTTTGTATCGAAATTTCGAGCAATAATCTTACTTGAGGAAAGAGTATGAAATTATAAGAGAATTTGCTTTAACGATGCTCCGAACGTGCTCGTTGCATGCATACAATGCAAAACACGTGCCAACTTTTGTATGGCCATGCTGGACCTTCGAAGTGCGCCGGCGAAGCTAAAATTTGTTTTTTCTCCTCAATTATTTTTTTCAGAAGTAGCAAAAGAGTAAACCAGAAAGCTCCACGATTAACGCTTCTACCGAAAATCCCGAATTTACCGTATGCACCGCCGAGCAAACATTCAGACGGGGACGAAAGAATACCGCAGGCTATGTGACTAAGGACGCTGGGCGCTCTTTCTCTGTCCTCGTCTGAACTCTTCCGCCGTTAATCCACGCGGTACAAAAGTGCCACTCCGAAGTTTCGGAACAAAGCGTAGTTACTTTCACGGAGAGGCTTTTGAGCTCTCCGCAAAAAACCGGGGATTGGTAGGCACTGGGGGCAGGAGCCCCGCAAAGGCAAAGCATCGGACCCAGAGAGCAAAGAGTTTCAAAACGCTGTAATCACCCTACTAGTTTGAAATGAAACTAGTACTACTATAATCACTGACAGAACGAAAACAACAACGCACATCTTTGGAGGCAGGACAACTGAACCTCTTCCCTGTTGTACTCACCTAGTCGGTGACTATGGTACAGTAGAAACTTGTTCTAAAAGACCTTGATGGCAACAAAGATTTTTGGTCTGTTGTAAAAGGAGCATGCAAATGCAGATACCGTATTTACCCAAAAATAGGTCGACCCCATTTAATAAACCCCCCCCCCCCCCCAAAAAAAAAAAAAAAAATATAGGTCAATTTTTTTTTTTTTTTTTTTAGGAACAGGAGAAAGTTAAGGCAAAAGAAAGAAACAAACCTTTATTTACAGCACTCTCGGCTAAATCACAGCGCGATGCCAAAAACTTAATCATCGTCAGCACTTCCAGACATCTCATCGTCGTCCGAAGCTTCGTCAGCTTGGTAGACATCCTCGCAAATTCGCAACAATACCTCACTGACACCGTTGTAAAATGACGACAAGAAAGAAAGAAGGTGGAGATGGGTGAAGCGACGAAAGACCAAATTCGAAGACGCGAGCAACGCCGGCAGTTGCCGTGAGCAACATGCAAACCGCAGCAAGCAACAAGCTAAAGTAACCTCCGGTATTTTTCTTTTTTGTGCGCGTTTGCGAGGGAGAGGAATGGAAAGCAAAGTGCATCGCGTTCCTCTCCTTCCCCTTTGCCTTTGCTCAGCGAGGGGAACGCTACAAGCGCGATGGAATGGCGAAACTCTGACACCCAAGGGATGTGCGCAAGCGGCGGCCATGGTGGGGGGGGGGGGGGGGGATCTGTCGGTTGCTGCTGTTTTGGTTGTTTTCGTGCACCAAAAGCTTTTTGAAACAAGAATCGGCGTGGCTCTACGGCAACGCCCGTAGGGCCGGGCCGCTTCTTTTTATTGGGCTGTACCGATGATCGTCATCTCTGCATGCCCTGGGTTGTACGAGGATCACGGTGCGCCGAGCGCGATGATGGCAGTTAGCATAATGGATGCCACGGCCAATGAACTAAAAGTTGCGTACAGTTGAACCTCGATTTAACGAAACCAGATTTTTCGAATTTGCCAATATAACAAACAAATTCGGATTCCACGCTCAGCCTATGCGCAAGGTCTCCCTTCCTCGATTTTACGAAGTTCCCGATTTAACGTAATAATTAGCGGGTCTTGGTGACTTCGTTAAATCGAGGTTCAACTGTAATGTCAAAAATAATGACTGCTGTATAAGAGTCCGCTATAATGTAGTGGTGAACTACTTACGAACTCCCCAATATTGTTTATTAGGAAGTAATGTATCGGGAAGTTGTTGTGATGTCATAAAATCTATAATAACAAAGATGGCTGAATGGCATAGATTGGAAAGACCAACCCAACTTCACAAATCACTTGAGCGGTTATACTGTAGTAGTATTTCTAAATCAATAAATAAGTAAAACACCAAAGGGTGGCTCACTCACCCCTGCTTGCGGAACTCTAGTAGAGACAGGAGCACAGAGATGCCGTTGACAAACACAGACTCGTTGGTCTTGTCCGACGAGAACATGTGGTTGAGGAGCTCGGCAACTGTCTCGGTCCTAGGGGTGAAACAAACCGTCGTAGCAGTACCTCAACAGTGGCGGAAGTGCTGAAAGGCATGCGGGCACAATGCCTTTGGCTGCCATCGCCCAACATAGTGGTGAACGGCATGTGGGTGCAATGCCCTTTGCTGCTGTCACCCAACACAGTAGTGAAAGGCATTGCCCCCGCATGCCTTGTGTTGTTATCGCCCGACAGAGCGGTGAAAGGCATACGGGCGCAATGCCCTTTGCTGCTGTCACTCAATACAGTGGTGACAGGCATTGCTCCCAGATGTGTCATGTTGTTATCGCCCGACACAGCGGTGAGACATGCAGGTACAATGCCTTTTGTTGGCGTAGCCTAACAAAGCAGTGAAAGGCATGTGGATGCAATGCCCCTTGCTGCTGTCACCCAAAACAGTGATGAAAGCCATTGCCCCCGCATGACTTGTGTTGTTATCGCCCGACACAGCGGTGAAAGACATGCAGGTACAATGCCTTTTGTTGGCGTAGCCTAACAAAGCAGTGAAAGGCATGTGGATGCAATGCCCCTTGCTGCTGTCACCCAAAACAGTGATGAAAGCCATTGCCCCCGCATGACTTGTGTTGTTATCGCCCGACACAGCGGTGAAAGACATGCAGGTACAATGCCTTTTGTTGGCGTAGCCTAACAAAGCAGTGAAAGGCATGTGGATGCAATGCCCCTTGCTGCTGTCACCCAAAACAGTGATGAAAGCCATTGCCCCCGCATGACTTGTGTTGTTATCGCCCGACACAGCGGTGAAAGACATGCAGGTACAATGCCTTTTGTTGGCGTAGCCTAACAAAGCAGTGAAAGGCATGTGGATGCAATGCCCCTTGCTGCTGTCACCCAAAACAGTGATGAAAGCCATTGCCCCCGCATGACTTGTGTTGTTATCGCCCGACACAGCGGTGAGACATGCAGGTACAATGCCTTTTGTTGGCGTAGCCTAACAAAGCAGTGAAAGGCATGTGGATGCAATGCCCCTTGCTGCTGTCACCCAAAACAGTGATGAAAGCCATTGCCCCCGCATGACTTGTGTTGTTATCGCCCGACACAGCGGTGAAAGACATGCAGGTACAATGCCTTTTGTTGGCGTAGCCTAACAAAGCAGTGAAAGGCATGTGGATGCAATGCCCCTTGCTGCTGTCACCCAAAACAGTGATGAAAGCCATTGCCCCCGCATGACTTGTGTTGTTATCGCCCGACACAGCGGTGAAAGACATGCAGGTACAATGCCTTTTGTTGCCACCGCCCAACAAAGCTGTGAAAGGCATGCACGTGCAATGCATTTTGCCGCCGTTGCCCAACACAGCGGTGAAAGGCATGTGGGAGCAATGCCTTTTGCTGTTGGCGCCCAACATAGCGGGGAAATACATGCAGGTACACATCGCGACACTGTTAGCGCGAACACGACATCGGCGCATTTTTGCATTTTACTTCTAAATAGTATTAGCGAGCACGAAATTTTTTCGCTTACATTATAGAACTAAATGAGCTCTTTCCGTAGAAATAACAACTTGGATGACATCCTTTGGTTTCAAATAGAAAAAAATGAAAAAAACCGGCGATCGCTTGTTCGCGCTAACAGTGTCACGCTCTGTACAATGTTTTTCACTGTCGTTGCCCAACACAGTGGTACGAGGCATGTGTTGGGAACATAGCTACACGCACTCGCTTCATCTGCATCAAAGATTCTAATAACCGAAATATGGCATTGTTTAAGGTTTCAAGTTAATATTTCTGCTCTAGAACAGTTACTGCTGCCAACGTCAGCATGTGCGGCACTTGGGACTACCCTCGCAGCATACTCCTTGGTGCTTCGGTAATTAAACAAAAGGTCTATTCATTCGTTAAAATGGAAATTTGGGCCAGTTGGTTTATTATACCTAAAGATGCACCAAAAATACACAAGGACAAAACTCTGGACGATACAGGACATATACTCGCAACTTACATTTATTGAAAAAGCAATTGCGTAGAACAGTGGCAAAGTGCTCAGTCACGACCATTGCCGGTGTGGCCCTTGCTCCGAAATTCATATTCCAAAATGCATATTCCTTGTCGACAAAGGAACATGGATTCTTGGAGCAGGGGCTAAACCGGCAATGGTTGTGACCGAGCACCTTGCTACGGCTACATAAGCGATTGGTTTTTCAAGAAATTATAGTTGTGAGTACATCCTGTGTCATCCACTTACTTGTCCTTCTGTACTTTCTGATGCCTGGTGGTCTATACATCCCTGGTGCAAATATAGAGGTGGGGAAGGGGGTTCAGTCCCCGAACGTAGGTTAGGTGGGTACAGGCACAAGAGTGTCACACTCACGACTCGAGGCTCTCGAGGAGTGGGTCGGCGGGTGCCTTCTCCTGCAGCAGGGACATCTGCTCGCGGCTCAGCTTGATCATCTCGCACAGTGCCTCGGCCGCGTTGCTGTGATGGTCCTCGCTGCACGACGGGTCGATCAGCGCCACAAGCTGCTGAACCACCCGGGCGCTGTCCAGCCACTAGGACAAGCAGGTAGGAACCAGCTGAGCATCTTTTGAACGCTCACCACTGAAGATAATTCAGCTTCGGTGGTGAATGCTGAAGGGCATCAAGCTTGAGCGATAAATGCTGAAGAGCCTTCAGTCTTGGTGATAAATGCTAAAGAGTGTTCAGCTTGAGCACTAAATGCGGAAAAGTTAAGCTTCAGTCGTAAAGGTTAAGCTTCAGTCGTAAATGCTGAAGGATGCTTAGCTTCAGCAGTATTCTTGTCAGCTTCAGCACTGACTGCTAAAGCTGACAACCTTTAAATATTTTATATGGAGATCCCCAAATGTGTAGCAAAGATCACTAATAACCCCCATGCGTAAAAGGGTGCCCCTAGTGCCGCACAGAGGAACTAGGGCAGGCCGCCATGTTTAGGTCATTATAGCAGACGACACATGCCATAAAGCTGTTGCTGCCCAGCATTTCACTCTCGCCGATGCGTAGTGTAGGCTGGCCATGCCTTATTGCCAGAACAAGCTAGGTGCGTGAGACCAGGAACTGCACATACAGAATTGGGGCATAAGGAAGCAGGTCAGTTCTAGATGGACTCTAACGAAACAAGGAACTGCGATGCTTATGTACATTAGTGATGACATAAAACATGGGGTCAGAGGTAGAGAAATTAAGCACATTCTCCGCTTACGAGGAGGTAACGTCTGCTGCCCACAACACAGCAAGGTGAGCACTGCACAAACTGACGGAGGCGTCGCTCATGACTAGGCAGAGAACTACGTGTGGCGAACGCATAGTCTGCCATACCTAGTTCTCTGCCAGGAACACAAGTGGCAAACAAAAACGGAGAACTAGGCGGTGGCACTCATGACGAGGCAGAGGACTACATGTGGCAAAATATAATGAAATGACGACAATATTTTGATGCAACAGCATGATAGGGTAACACCTCATCGTGGAGGAAGCTGGTTGAAACATGGCAATTTGCTATCCCATAATGCTGTACAAATTGAAACTGACGAAAAGCCCACCGTGGGGGGGGGGGGGGGCACATTTGTGAAAGGTGTCTATTTCACTCGAGCAGAGAAAGAGCAGAACCAATCCAAGCAACAAAGAACCCGTAAACACCTAGGGAAAGAGTGGCAGTAAACCCCTAGGGAAAGGAAACAAGAAAAACCCTAGCAAAAAAGTGCCAATAAACCCCCAGGGAACGAGTGCCTCAAAACTCCTAGGAAAATAGTGTCTGTGAGCCTCTAGGAAAAGAGTGCCGGTAAACCCCTAGGAAAACTGTACCAATAAACCCCTAGGAAAAGTGTCAAAACCCACTGGAAAAGAAAGCCAGTAAAGCCCCCCAACCCCAAAGAAAAAGGTGCCACTAAACCCCTAAAAAAAATAGTGCTACTAAACCCCCAGGGAAAGAGCGTTAGTCATCCACTAGAGAAATAGTGCAGGTCATCCTTGGGGAAGGGGTGTCAGTAAACCACTAGAGGAAATGCCAGGAAACCCCTAGGTAAAGAGTGCCAGCATACCCCTAGGGAAAGAGTGCCAGTAAACTCCTAGGGAAAGGGTGCCAAGCGGCAGGATCACCTGGGTAATGGACGTCCTTAGGATTTCGCTGTCCGCACAGGCCACAAACTTGAGCAGAAGGTCCATGATAGCGGAAGTGTCAATGTGCTTCAGCAGCAGATTCACGAAGTTCTCCTTCTGCATGCACGCATAAAACATCTGCGGAGAAACAGGCACACCGGCCTCAATGAGTGCACAGCAAACGGCGTCCACAGAAACTTAGGACCTAGCACAAGACGGCCAAAATTCATGACCAAGGGAGTCGCAAAGTTTGTTGGCCACAACTGACTAGTAGATAACCGCGGTGCAGGATCTTGCAGTTTTCTTCAGTGCAAGCTACGGTCTTGTCAGAAAGACAAATTCGATGCCTCGCCATCGAGCAAACTTCTCCAGCGCATTCACGCCTGCTGTCCTTGGCCGGTGCCAAACACCGGGAAATACTCTAGTCGTAACTTCACGAGCTGGAAGCACTCAAGTGCACCAACGAAACAACTAGTCGACAATAAAATCCCCCTTGCACCCGGAACATTCGTTTCTCCTGCCAACCGCTAACAAAGACAGCCATGCATCTTCCAGACTGACCGTGTCCGCCCTGCGGGAGACCAGTATGCCGGCGGTCTTGCTGAAAAAGCTGGCGAGGAGCGGGTTCAGCGGTGGCTCGGCCTCCAGGTAGCCCAGCAATTTGGCCATCAGCGTCTCGCTCCGCACCAGCGCCTCGTTGATCTGGGGCACGTCTGACGTGAGGATCTCGCACGCTATGTTCGGGTACCTTGGTGGCACGAGAGGAGAACGCAGAAAGCGCAGAGTTAACGTAACAAATCTAGAGGAAAATGTCCGCCATTTTCTCGCGCACTTCGGCTGCCTCAGAATTCGGCGCCTGGAACGCGGCTCCGACTGGTGTGTGAAACGGCCGAGCATAGATGCAGATATCTATGATACCTGTGAGACCAGACTGCTGGCGACACTTTAATGAGTTGTAATAACAATAAATCATAAAAAATATATGAAAAAAAAAAAAAAGCATGTCAAGGAAGTTGGGGTGTACAGTCATGTACCGTTAATATGGACCCCGTTAATATGATACCCCACTATGTAATACCATTTTAGGGGACAAACTTCAAAAATACATGCATTTTTGTCTAGTTTTTATGGACGATTTTTTAGGGGAACGGAGGTGTCCACATTAACGAGACATCACTGTACAACAAAACTGGTGCTAATGTAAAAAAAATATAAAAAGGTTTGCTTATTTGTGTAAAATTGAGCCGCAATTGTACTTTATATAAAGCTTTCTTTCGTTGCATTCATGCATTTGTTACTTCGGTGTAATTGTCCAAGTATATTTTATATTTGTTACGAATTATGATATCGCTTTGGTCTAACTGTCTCGGAATAGTATTTTTTCGACCACCCCCGTAATTGCCTTTGAGCAAAGGCCAACAGTACAAAAAAAATAAAATAAAAAAATAATGTACACAAAGAAGCCACAAAATATCTCTCGCAAGGTCGATGCCTATAGTCTTTTCTAACTTAATTTTGAGAGTAAACATTGGTGCTGAGCACTGCAGGAAAATAAATATAGTTGACACACACTCAATCCAATTTAACTTGTCGTGACAAAACGAATGCGCGCATCTTTTCGTCCGCTCTCTTTCTCCGCCTTCCTGACGCTCTCTTTCTTGTTCCTCCGCTCGGGACCTCCGACGTCGACATTTGAGATTTGCCGCGCTCTGCTCCCTGTCTTTAACCACGACGAAAAGAAACCGCAGGGCTGCTATCCATTACACCGAGAGTAGCAGTCGAGCAACAACAATTCACCCTCAGCCACATTGGACAATAAGCGTACAGAACTCCCAACTTGATTGCAGATGACGACAGAAAAAGCAGATGTGTTGCATCCATGTATGTAATTTCTTAACCAGAAAAAAAAGATGCTGCGGGAAATGGCAGCAGCTCTCACTTATAGCGCAGCTTCTCGTCGATGTCTTCTGCTGGCTCTTGGATGATCAGGCTCACAAGCTCGTCCATGACGTCGGGCCGAACCAAACTTTATATATAAAAGAAAAAAGAGCAGGGAAAAAAAAAAGAAAGTGAGAGATTGCCCACGTTTGCAGTGTCTTCAGAAAAATCTCGACACCTCAAACAGATGACACAGGTCGCTCTTCACTCTGCACTATTCTACATAATTTACTTTAAAAAATAATACAAATATTTCACTTTCTACAACTTGCTTTCTCAGAAAATAACGAATTTCTAAAACAAAAAAAAGCAAACTTTTTTTTTATCTTGCTCTGATTGAAGTGAAATTCAGCGGTGTTTTCACCCTAAACATATTTTCTAAAAGTCAAGTTATGAAAACAGCCGAAGCCAGCTGGCTGGCTGAGGGTGTCTTCATAGATGAAACTGATTCAGTCAGACTAGCCACTACGGTTCAAAACAATAAAAGCACGAGAAACAAAAAGCAAACCACTGCACTCTATTAACAAGCGAGAGTCCATCCTGTGCATAGTTATTCCTTCCAACCCGATGTTACTGATTTAACACCTTGATCATCTCAGCATTGACCTAGAACAGACAATACAAGGTCACGACTGCATGCGTTGCAGCATTCTTGTTTGTCGCCACAGTCTAGGGCCGCAAAAAGGTCTTTCCGCGACCAAGCGACACCTTTCGGGACGTTGCTTGGAGAAAAAGAAAGAGGCTGCACAAGGTGTCTCAACTTACAACTCAATAAGCAGCTTGGTCTGAGCCTTGCACTCCTGAAGAATGTCCTCTTCATCCATCAACTCCTTCAGCGTGACATTCTAGACAAAAGCACAGAGCAAATCAATGCTTCTGGTTGGTTGCGTGGCTTTTAGAGCCCCCCCTTCTTGTTTGTGCGACGCGCTGTTGTTCCAAAGTCTGGCTCGAATGTTACGACATCCGCAGAAAGGCGATCCCCACCGTAAGGGCCCAAAAACTTCTTCCCGAGAATGGCTTCGGATAGCTTGCTGTTCTTCAGCCTCATTAGCCGACCATTTTCCCTCCCCAACGTGGCTGGAGTTTTGAGGACTGATGGCATCTTACAACCACAACCTTGCAGATGCTAATAATTCAAGGGACAGCCAATGTGCTACAGTCGGCGACAGGCTAAGAATGCAGACAAAGTAGAAGTTCGGCCCACGGAACACGCTCGTTGCCTTCCACAGGGCTTTGGCTGCACATGCGACACAGTATCATCAAAGGGGGGAACTGAGCACCTACCACATTCTTAATTTATCAATAACTATATACGTTTGCAAGTACAGCCTCAGGATGCTGCCATCTTGCTCGCTTGGGGTGCATTTGGCACGTCATCATCAGATTACGAAGTCTTGTTAAGGCATCTTAATTGGATTATGACTCGCCCAAGCACACCCCAAGCGAGCAAGATGCCGGCGTCCTAAAACCGTATTTGCAAACATGTATTGAAGGTGCGAAGACACGTTCGTAAATTGGTGCTCATGCTCAAAATTTTCTGAATAGCGTATTGGTGTGCTCAAGCCATAGCTGGGAGGCAACTAATGATATAGTAGACTACAAAAAAGACCACCCAATGCAGGAACATGCCCTCTTAAGTGGCACAACATAGCAGACAACTTGGAACTCTGTAGACACCGTCTAAATGTGCGAATGCCAAAAGAAGGTCGCTTTTCGCCAGGGCTTGTGTGTCGAGCGAGAAAGCCTACCTCCTTCCCAAGGAGCGTCTCCAAGTGGGAGGTGGTGATCAGGTTGAACTTCCAAAACATGTTGACGGCTGCAAAAGCAAAAACACAAAACAAAAACGATTAGAGACGCGTTCCGTCGACGCACAACTTTAGCTGCCGATCCCGAAACAACAGTCGCGCGTTTCTGCTCTAATTTTTGTCTCTCTTTAATTCGAACGTGACTCACGGGGCAAACGAATCGGCCCGCAGCTGCCGCAGCGACGAAACGGCGATCGTACCAACTCACACGCGATAGAGTAACAACACAACGAACAGCACAGGGGAACAGTTGGCTGCGTAATATGCTCCTCACCCGACATGAAACACTTCATGTGAACTGTGTCAGTCGGTATTCTTCGTTAAAGACACATCGCGGGCCCACAACTCCGCTGTCATCTTCCGTGGTAGCGCACACTTTCACGTTGTGGCATCAATCACGAGTTACGAAGAGAGCAAAACGGCCCATAGAGCGCTAGTACGCCAAACAAAGGAAGTACGTGAATCGCGGAATAGCAACGCCTCCCGAACTCAAGAGTGTCGATAAGCCACCAGCTAAGCACAGCCAGCACAGCCGCACAGCTAGTAAAAGAGCAAGGGTTCGATGCAGCGAAGGGAGCGTACGCCGTGCCAAACGAATTTCACTTACCGACGGTTGGGCGGCCGACGTGCCAATTTTTTCGTCTCTATATAGACACACGCGCACAATCAGTGTCAGCCGACGAAGTTGATCGTTGCTTCCAGCGATCAAGATAAGCCACGAAGTTGGTGACACACTAGCGGCCGCGGCACTCGGGCCCCAACACTTGAGCCGCCGACACAACAGCCGCTCGCCAGTGACAGCGCAACAAAAACACCGATTGTTCGTCCTTCCCCCAACGCCGAACAAGGGTCGCAGCGACCGCGGGGGCCTGCTTTTCGCCGACCCAACGCCGATATTTTCCGATTAGGCTTACAAACTCTCAAGCAAATAAATAAGGAGAGCAAATGGGAGTCCCACGGCACAGTTGTTGTGCGAACCTGTGCACAGCGCACGGGTCCGTTTCGCGACACCGAGCACCGTTCAACAACACAGGGTCGGGCAGTCGTGACGGTCCGTCGTACGATGCGGCGTCAGTACCGGTTGGTAACGGCCCAGCTGAGCGTTGCTGGGTTGCGAAGTGCTCGTGGACGTTAAATTAGGACTGACACGGTGCGCTTGTCGTGAATGAAGCCTGTGCGATGAAGACCGCAGTCGTGCTCTCGATCCTTTTCTTCCCTTCACATGGACGCTTTGGTGGGCAATGAGTCTGTGCTACGGCCGGCCACGGGTTAGAGATGTCGAGCAGGCTGGCTGCTGCATCGGCCGAGCACGTCCACGTCCGCCGCCGAACGCAGAATCCCACTGGACGCGATTACTGAATGAAGCCACTCGCAGGACGCTGTTCTAGCAGTGCAGACAAAGGCATGGGCACGAGCGCGTGGCTTTGGAAAGTGCCTCCTATGCACGAGGTCTCGTACAAACAATAGCGTTTCGCTGAGCTAGGCTCACGCGCCTGTGCCTTTGTCTTCACTGTCGACATTTGTGAGATGGAGTAGAGGTCTCCTGATTGGTCGACGCTGTGTCACAAATTTAGTTTACGCTCTAAGCGTGGGGGGAATATTCGGCGCTGGCGGCGGCCTTTGCTCCGCCTATTGTCCAAACTCTCCTAATATACGGCTCTGATGTTAATGGCTATAACCCTTTGCAACGGGCGGTAGCTTGCGCCACCTAACCTAAGTCTAAAAAGACAAAAACGTGATTCCTCCCACCCTTTTAAGACCAATTTTCTCCCCCTAACTATCACCAGGCAGTGTGGGATATCACCAGGATGACCTTCGGGGGATCGGGCAAAAAAACTAAAAACATCACCCCCCTGCCTCTTCCCCCCGGCGAGGGAGTCGCCAATTTTCCTCTGGTCAACCTTGTCGGCGTTACCCCAGCACCGGACCCACTGGGAGACAGGGTTGAGACTTTGGGCCGGAGCCACGCGGGAGGGAGTCCCAATTTTCCTCTGTCCCGCCTGTCCCCAGCTGTGCTAGTTAGTTGCCCAACATTTAATTTTCCCTAGATAATTTCCACCAATCTTCTAATCGTCTCTTTGTCACTGTAATCCTTTTCTCCTCCGTCCTTCCATCGTCGCCTGTGAAACCCAGAGCCCCGGCCAAATCAGTCACCCCCTCAGGGAGAGCAGGGCGAAGCCCTGTACACTTCAAAACCAAGTGTTCTAGTGTCTCGCTATCATTATGGCAGGCGGCACATAATGTGTCTGTCTCCTGAAATTTAGCCCTATACGTCCTCGTCCTCAAAACTCCCGTTCTTGCCTCGAACAGCAAAGCACTTCCCAGTGAATTGTCAAACAGTTTTTCCTTTCTTATGTCCTGCTTTCGTGATCTGTACACTGTTAAAGCTGATTTCTCCTGCATTCTCCCCTCCCACATTTTCCTCTCTGCCTCTTTCACCCCCTTTTTCACTGAAGTAGTCTGTTCAGCCCCATCACCAGTGTGTAGGTATTTAAATGTAAGCTTTCGGGTTCGGTTTGTCCATTTTGTGTTTAGACTTTTCATGTATAAATACTTGAATACCTTCCGTGCCCATCGCGTATCATCCATTTCGGTCAACCTTTGTTCAAATTTCAACTTACTAATTGCCTCCCTGCTCTCAAAAGACGACCATCCCATGTCCCCTTGTACTCCCTCATTTGGTGTTTTTCCATGTGCTCCCAGCGCCAATCTGCCTACGCTTCTTTGTCGAATTTCTAATCCTGACTGAACCTCAGATTTCATGCACAGTACTGCATTGCCAAAAGACAGTCCTGGTACCATCACTCCTTTCCATATACCTCTGACCACTTCATATCTGTTATAGTTCCATAGTGCTTTGAGTTTCATAATAGATGAATTTCTTTTTCCTTTTCTAATTATATTCTCCTCGTGTTCCTCTAGATATTTCCTTCCCTCATTGAGCCAGACGCCCAGATATTTGTATTTTCCTACATGGTCTATTACAATGTCTTGAATCCTCAGGGGTTCCCTCTTTTCATCGTTAAAAACCATTACTCCAGACTTGTCACTACTAAAACTCATGCCCAAGGTGTCCCCTTCCTCTCCACATATTCCAGCTAGTTCCTGTAATGTATCCTGGTTATCTGCCATGAGTACTATGTCATCTGCATACATCAGTCCTGGTATTACCTGTACTACATTTCTCCCTCCTTCCATATAACTCACATCAAAACCTAAGTTGCACTGCTCTAATTTCTTTTCCATTTTACTGAGATATATCATGAAGAGCAGAGGTGACAGTGGACAGCCCTGCCTGAGTCCTCTTTTTATTGCTGCAGGTTGTGTAGTTTCTGCCTCCCATGTTATCACTACCTTATTGTCTGTGTACACCTGCTGAAGAAACCTAACCAAATTTTCATCTAAATTATACTCCTTCAGCTGACCCCAGAGTTTTTCCTGGTTCACATTATCGTACGCTCCCTTGATGTCCAAATAAGCTAACCATAAAGGAGTTTGGTTCTTCATTGCTATTTCTATACATTGAGTGGTGACGAATAAGTTATCTTCCAGTCTTCTATCTCTTCGGAATCCATTTTGGAGCTCGCCCAGTATTTGCCTATCTTCTGCCCATTCCTCCATTCTACGCTTTACTATCTGCATAGCTAATCTGTATAAAACTGAAGTTACCGTTATCGGGCGATATGACTTAATGTTGTCTTTGTTTCCTTTGCCTTTATATATTAGTCTCATTTTACTTAGTTTCCAATCATTGGGTACCTCTCCTCCCATAATTACTTGGTTAATCACATGCCGTAACTTCAATTTGCTTGTTTTTCCTAGTGTCTTTATGAGTTCCATGGGTATGTCGTCTGGGCCTGTCGCTGTACCTGCTGGCACCTTACTTTCTGCCTTATCCCATTCCCTTGCGGTCGTCTCCATTGTTACACAATTCTGTTCCTCCTCAACCCTGCTGCTGACCGTGCTGTTCACTGTCTCCCTCTGCTCAAGCTGGGAGAAAGCCTCTTCGATTGTCTGCCTAATATATTCACGTGCCTCTTCCCCCTCTACTCTTCTCCCCTCCTGTGTGGTCAGTAAGTGTTGGATACCCTCTGTCTTTCTCCCCTGCGCTTTAATGTGCTCCCAAAACCTTTTTGCCGCATTCCTATCTTTTTTATTTACTTCCATCATCCACTGCACTCCTGCACTTCCAATTTTGGCCTGTATTAAAGCTGATGCTTCCCTTTTCCGCTCTTGGAAGTTCTCCCATTTTGAAGCTAGTTCAGCTGGCAAGGCTCCCCTTTTTTTTGCCCACCTATGCTCCCTAGATGCATCTTGGCGCCGCACTATGGCTGCTTTGACCTCCTTATCCCACCAGCTTTTTGGTTTGTGCCTTCGTTTTTGCTTTCCTCTTTGTTTAATTTGATGTTTCTCTAATTCTCGTTTAAAGATTCCTATTAGATCCTCATACGTCCACTCTCTTTCTGGTTGTTCCGATACTGTGTTCTCAATGCTTTTTGATACTTTTTGTATTTGAGCTTCACTTAGTTTAGGTTTGCCTGCTCGTTCCTGGGTTTGCTGTTCTGGTTTGGATGCGCCAAATTTAATCTTAATTCGTTTGTGGTCACTCCCTAAGCTTTTTGTTCCTTCCTCATCTATTTCCATACTTTCTAACCTGTCATACAGTTTGTGGGACATGAGGCAGTAGTCTATTGTTGAGTGTGAGTTGTTTCGTTCCCACGTTATTTTGCCGTCGCATTTTACTTGTGCATTAACTAACACTAGGTCCAGGGCCTCACAGAAATCTTCTAGCAGCTTTCCAGTTGTATCTGTGAATCCGTCAAACTCTTCTAAGTGGGCATTCATGTCTCCTATGATAATTATTTCCTGATTAAGACCAATTTCTCTGATATCCCTCGATATACATTTAAAGTGTTCTGTATTTTCCTCCCTTGAGTCATTTCCTGTTTTTAGGTATGCAATCCCCAAAAGAGTGTTTAGACCTGTTACCCTACCTTTCAGCCATAAATGTTCTCTGCAGCTTTCCTTCTCTCTTTCCCAGTCTTGTCCTTTAACTAACATGCCTAGCCCTCCGCCTTTGCGTTCACCTCCCCTCCGGTTGCATCCCATCCAGGAGTAGCCTGGTATGTACGGTGGTTCCTCCTCATCTCTAAGGTGCGTTTCTGCAACCCCATACACTGCAAAATTTTCAGTCTCTAATTGTTCACCAATCTCCTCCCACTTTATTCTGTTTCTTCCTCCCTGCATGTTTATAAACCCTATCTTGAGCTGATTTTTTCTTTTACTTTTACGGGGCTTCCTCCTGCTCTCCCTGCAGCTCTTGCGGTACTCGCACCGGGGAGCTTCCTCCGACTCTGGTACCGGTACATATGGTACCGGTACCTCTACACCGGTGCCCTCCGGGCTCTGTGGGTCCCCAAAAAAGCTGCAACATGCCGACCCAGCCTCTCTCCCACTCTCCTACCTGTGTCTGGACTGTAGTGAATTCCACCCCGTGTAAAAGGGCAGGAGCCATCCGCATATACTTCCCAGTTTATCTCTTTTACGCCGTACTCAAGTCGTCGGCTCATCCCCTTAATCACCCGGTTAGCCTCAATGACCCGCCTCTCGATGTCAAGAGACTGTCCCCGGACACGTGGGATGGTGCATATTTCCACATGCACCCTCTCACTGACCGCTCTTAATTTACCCAGTCCTGCCTCTATTTGTTTTCCCAGGTTCTGGCTCCTCCCGTTCAACACGTCGTTGAGTCCTGCATGGATCAACACTAGGTTTTCCCCCTCCATGTTATCCCACAGTACCTCCTCTGCTTTGGCAATGGCATCTACCATGTATTTTCCTGGCTGGGCCTCTACTCGCACCCTCTTGTCCTCTTTCACCTTGCCTAACACTCCCTCTACGATCCTTGCCACGTTGGAGTCTCCCACTACCAGGACTCTCCTACCAGCCGACGGCTGCCCTCCTTCTCCTGGCACTACGTTGCTACCCCCTCCATTGACCACCGGTAGCAGGTTGGGCTCTACCAATCCAGCCGTTTCCTTCCCCTTTTGCGCGGCTTCACTATATGTCCTAGGAGCCTCCTTTGTGCCCGCACTGCTCGCTCCCTGCTTTCTGGACCCTTGAACTATAGGCACTACCGTTGCTGTCGACTCCCTTTTCATCTCTTCCCACTGCGCTTGTAGGTCGACCCTCTTCTCGACCTCTACTCTGAGGATGCCCTGTAATTCTGCCATCATTGCTTGACCTTCCTCGTTTTTCCCCTTCTCTTCTCTAATTACACCGATGACGCGCTCCACTCTATCCTCACACTCCTTCTTCCCCTCTTCTAGCCCTGCCTTCCACGCTTCCCCCTGCCTGAGCTCCTCCACCTGCTTCTCAAGGTTCTGCCCGCTCTCTCCCTTTCCTCGTTAAGCTCAGACTGCCATTTCACCTTCGGGCTCCCCCCTCTTCAACTCAGTGACTTGCGTTCTCGAGGTAGGAACCCAGCGTTTTCCGCTCGTTCCCTTTAAGCTCCTCCTTCATCATCTTGCTGAAGTTAACCTTCCACTCATCGTTCGTAGCCTTTTCAAGCCTTCTGTCAATCTTCTCACAAAGGCGGCAAACAAAGGTGCTTTTCTCTGCTTCAGCTACGCTGTCGAAGTCCGCTTCTTCTAAGTAGCACCACCGCTTGCACTCTCCGCACTCCACCATGTTCATGTCCCCCTTGATCTTCTCTTTTCTACTCATCGCCTAGCTACTCAAAAACCCGCGCGTCTATAACAAAAAAAAAAAAAAAAAAAAAAAAAAAAAAAAAAAAAAAAAAAAAAAAAAAAAAAAAAAAAAAAAAAAAAAAAAAAAAAAAAAAAAAAAAAAAAAAAAAAAAAAAAAAAAAAAAAAAAAAAAAAAAAAAAAAAAAAAAAAAAAAAAAAAAAAAAAAAAAAAAAAAAAAAAAATGCTTAGATTGGAAAGCCGAAACACCAGTCAGCGTTGCGGGAAAGGTTTGTTTATGGATACCGCCTAAAAACGAATTGACGTGCTATCGAACGGCGGTGTGCCGGTATCGGCGTAGCTTCCGTCTCGCTGCGAGACGGAACCAGGGAATCTCTGAAAAATCTGAGAGTTTCCTGCTTCGACGAGCGGGTTCAAGATTGTTGTCTTTAATTTAAATCGGAACAGCATGCATGGTCAACAAATAGATCGGCCAAGGTAACCCTCCACTCCACATATGTGCACGAAGCGAGTCTTCAAACCTTCCAGGAATATTAAAACGTTTGTAGAAACTTCATAACGTCGCCGTCTCTTTTGCTTTAGACTCTGTCGCTCCACAGGGGCCTAATTATTTATCTTCGAAATACTTTCGGCTTCTGCCACCCGTATCCACGGTCGGAAGGAGCTCGTGTGGCCCGTTGATAGTTTCTGGTCGTGTTCCAAAACTTACTCGATCTAACTCTAGGGTAAAGGTGGTTATCGAAAACCTACCCGCGCCCAGCGTTTCTCTATTTTTGCAGTCACGTGACACCATCCGTACACGCCGCTTCGCTGGTATTTTCTCTAAACTGGGTTTTTCTATAAAGGGATTCAATAAACTGGGGTTAGTAAAACGGCGTTCGCTACAAAAAGCTTCTCTAAACCGCATGCCTTTGGGTGCAAATTCCCCAAATATTGGCTGAATTTAGGAGGGTCGACCTTTTGGTGCAGCGATTCCATCACTGTGTATGGCGAAAAAACTGCTGACCTGGGGTATTCAATCGAAATGGGCAGGGTAGAGTATTGTACCCAGGAAAAGGTTAAATACCCAGTTGTGTTAGCATCCCAGTATACGTATCATCAATATCCTCGGGATATCCCAGAATGCATGTCACAATGTCCTGATCACTGATGGGACGTTTTTTAACATCCCTTAGACTTCCTTCAAAGGTTTAAGTATCTGCAAAGAAAAAAAAGTGTATTTGTAAACAGCATAATTGGGACAAGCATGTCACAACAAAATTTTTCCCCAAAAAACAAAATTTTTTACAGCAATATTTATTGCGCGAGACTGATTTTAGTTTGCGTCTATTTTGTTCGTTTTAAATCGCGCGCCACAAAGTTGGTATTATACGTCACGTAGTGGCTGCTATACGTCACGGAGTGACGTATAACAGCCACTCCGCGCGCGTCGAAAGAGCGGGAGTTTCAAATGTGGAGAAGTTGTGACTCCGACTAAATTACGTCCTGTGGCATAAATATTGCTAGAAAAAAATTTGTTTTTTTGCGGAAGATTTGTTTTGTGACATGCTTGTCCCATATAGATTGTTTAAAAAAACTTTCTTTTCTTTGCAGTTACCCTTTAACTGATTACCTAAATTTTCTGTTTTGGTTTCCCATTTTAATGCACTAGCATTAGAACGCTTGTTTTGACAAAAACCCAGCGGTGTCTTTCGTTAATTTGTCAGTGCCTGAGAAATAGGGAGGAGGGGGAGAGGGTGACGCATATATGCTCCAAACTGCAGCGTGCTAACACACCCAACATGAGGATTTAACATATATGACCACGACGGAACCCAAGCAGACGATAAACAAGTTTGTTTACGCAGCTAGCACAACGACAGAGAGTGGACGGTGCCATGTTCGATGAGCTTCTCCTTGCAAACAAACGTTCGACCACATTCCTGGCAGACGAAAGGGTGGTAGACGAGGTGTATCCACCGGTGCTTGTTTAGGCTGGACGGGTCACTGAACCGCCACGGGCAGAGGCCGCACACGTGCGACCTCTCGTCCGTGTGTGCGTCATCATGTGGTAGCCGAGGTTCTTCTTGGAAAACGTCTTCCCGCATACCTGGCAACTAAAGGGTTTCTCGCCGGTGTGGGACCGCAGATGGGCAACGAGGTTGGTCTTGCGTGTCAGCGCCTTGCGACAGATGTGGCACTCGAAGGGCTTCTCGCCGGTGTGCATCCTCTCGTGACGGATGACATTAGACACAACCTCGCTGCTGTAGGTGCAGTAGCGGCACTGGTGCTTGTCCTTTCCGTGCCCGTGCGCAGCTCTCTGGGGGTCGTCGAGGAGACTGTGCAAGGGGAACAAGAGTGCGGAGTCCCTGCAGTCGAAGGGCCCGCTTACTGCAGCGAAGGACACAACTTCTGGCTCTGTTGAGGATGGATGCATGGAAATCTTAGTGTTCGTCAAGGCCACTTCTAAACTCTAACAGTGTTGTTTGTAAGAAGCCATGCTTCGTTCACCCCTAAGCTGACAGTGCGGCATTAGGTAGGTGCTCACTGGACCGGCCACATGTCTATCTTTTGCAACATGATAATGATTCTGCCTAGACCCCACACGCAGAGAGCGGGGTAAGGTCATGAGGGGGAAGTGGTTGACTGGTCTGGCGAGTGCATAGTGCCCACCATGCTGCCAGCTTAGGGATGAATCAAGTATGTGGAGCGCAAGTTCATCTGGGAGCGCAAGTTCATCTGCTTCTTTTGCAGGGGTTGTGGTGACGTCAGAAGGACGCCGAGCTCCGGTCGAAGGATGGTGGGTAGACCTCAAGGCAGCTTGCTTAGAGGTCTACCCTCTATCCTTCAATCAAAGCCAATCGGAGCTCGGCGTCTTTCTGACGTCACCGCAACTCCTGCACAAGAAGCAGATGACTTGCTCTCCATATAGAATTGACACTCACTTCAATTTCACAACTAATGTAGCACCGGACATTGAAAATTAACGCTCAGACAGTCATGCCTACACTCACATTCCGGGAGGCTAGTTTTTTCAATCGTGGAAAATGGGTTACACGACTGAGGCACTCGAAAAATTGCACACTAGTGAAACATATGCTTAGTTCAACTTGAAGAAAAAACACATTTTTAGCAATTTCTTTTTCCACTTTTTGTCAACACCATTGGCAGTGTCATTATTTACGGTTGAAAATACCTTGAGGCACATGCCAGTTTTTTGTTTTGTTCAACTCCAAGAAAGTGCCTTCCCAAACCTAGAAGCAAAGTTTGAAAATTGTGCATTTTCGAATGATAGAATACACCTTACCTAAAGGGATTTCAGTTGAACACTTTACAATGCAAATTTGCCAAGTACAATTCAATAAGTAGAAAGGTTTGGTTACACGGAAGTGCTTGACAATGCCTGCACAAGACATATTAGATGACAGGGGCAGCTGCACTAGCAACAGTTAAAAACACCCACTAATGTAATACAAGTCTAGGGTCTATGGAAAGGAAATTAAAAAAAGAAAGCTATAAACCCAGTGCTATGAAATACTTTGCATCAATTTGCAATGCTGAAAAACACCCCAGGAAATAATGCTGTTCATACTTGAAAGGCCTGCAACACGTATCTCAATCGTTAAAAGCAAATTCTAGGGGCACTTGACAAGATATTTAAAACAATGCCTCTTTCTCTGGAGCAGACACTGGAAGTATGACAAGGGTGTTTCTGAAAGAAGGCATTTTCCTCGCACAAGGCTTGATTAAATCTGTGCGCAAAACCCAACCCAGATACTGTCAAGAGGCTAGAAAGTACAAGTGAACTCGATCCAGTGAGAAGCTATGGGAACCAAGCAAAAACAGAAGCATAAAATTAACAGGAACAATAGCCCTATAAGCGACTTAAGGCACACATATCTCGTCACGAGGTCACAACTGAGCGACAAGATTATGGCTGAGATTGCAAAATTCCCCCTAGTCTCCCAAGAAATAGACCAGCTTCTACGAGGCCCAAAACCAGGTAAAAGAAAAAGGGGGAACTTTCACTGTGCAACTCGGAAAACTTTGTCCGCGTGCGTTGGGAACAATGGACCACCTCGACTGTCTTATCATTTCACAGGCAAAAGGTAGTCTCATTCTGAGTTGCCAAATGATCAGGCGCTAGTACTGCTCCGATTCAGAGCTTCCATCCCATAACTGTCAAGACATGCTGTGTTCCTTTAAAAAGAGAAGTTACGCCAGGTCATGCGGCTTTTAAGAAGTGCTGCAATATCAAGGTTTGAGAGTATAAGGAGTGTTATGTACTATCGCAGACACTATTAGCTGAAACACGGCAGCCATGGCCGTTCCGTATCGCCAGTGCCACATAATAGGCACACTCCGAAGGGTCCCTTTCATTTTGTCGAAACTCATTTCGTGGAATTACGTTTCATGAATAACTTTTCATGGACACACATTTCGTCGACATGATCGTTTCATCAACACTCGTTTCGCGAATCACGCAGTAGGGACATTTCGTCGCGCGTGTATCACTGGGGTGCGAATTTACCCACCCGGGGGACAAAAAATGAGGCACAAGAAAATGTTTTTTCTGGAAAAGATTATTTTGCGTAACATCATGCCCAAGCACTTAAAAAAAAAGAAAAAGTTTACGAGTTCTATGTTTTTTTGGGGAGTGACAAGTACTCGAGACAAGGATGAATTCCTCTTCATCCAGCTCTACTATGCAACGTCTGTCAAGCTCGTAGTAAACAAAATTTCTGCTCGACATAGGATCGGGAACAAACGCGTTCAGTGCTGTTTAGCAGCGTGGTCGCCCGAACAGTTGGAGACGAACGTCTGCAGACGACATTGATGACCAGTTTTGTTCTCGTCACCGACGGGCTCTTTGTCTAGGTTACCAGCCCCGTGCTGTTCTTACTTGGCGATCTTGAGAAGTCCGTTTGTGAGCGCCATATTTTTTCTCACCCGACCGGACCGGCATTGCAGCTCAACCTGCCCCAGATCCAGAAGATAATGCAGGAGTTTGAGAAGCAGTCAGAGGTCATGGACATGAAAGAGGAGATGATGAACGACGCCATCGACGATGCCATGGGCGACGACGAGGACGAGGAAGAGAGGCGAGTGGTGACCCTCTTTCCACCGCAATCTGGTGCCCGCCCCTTTGGTGCACGCGTCTCCACAAGTGGTGCACGTAGAGGCCGCTGCAGCCATTCTTTTCAGATCACCATAAAGGGTGGTTCACTCTCTTGCGTTTGGTTGAAACTGAGTGCATCCAGCTCCCTTGTGCAGCCTTATGAGATTCACGGTGGATGCACGACAGCTGTTCCCTTTTGAATCGGGCGGTGACTTGTGCCACCTATCCAAATAGATTTTTTTTTTAGCACTCGGTTAAATAATGTTTAAGGCAGTTTAATCAGATGAAGCCACTATTCGTCCCTTGATTTTAGCCACCAGTCCTGTAATCTTCTTTTACTGAGCACTTCATCAAAACATTTTGCTTAATGAGGTAAAGCTTATAATTGAAAATTAGGGGTGTGCGAATATTGAAATTTTCGAATACGAATCGAATACGAATAAGACAGAAAAACGGGCTACGAATATCAAATCGAATATCGAATATGTGTCTAGTAATAAAAAATTTAAAAAACAAGAGCTAAGAGCAGGTTTTATTGCCTTTTTTAAAATAAATCAATGCAACTGCATTTTACTGGGCTGCAGCAGGCTGAAGATACTTCTAGTAATGCACTCATTACAAATTATCTTGCCAGAAAATTAACTGTTCAACGTGTTCAGAAAGTAAGCGCTCGCTACGCACCGTGACAACACTTCCGCCAGTAAAAAGACCCTTTCACTCGGGAAACCTGCGAAATTTCACTAAAATTCGAAGAAGTTCGACTTATGGACAGTGTTGCCCGGCTACTACACAAATATTTCGAACTTTGGGAAACAAATAATTTTGTAAAGTAATTTATTTTATATTTATAAAATGGTTACTAATGTTTTCGCCATATAAGAGCGGAAATATGCGCTTTTATTGCTTTCATTAGTTTATAATGTGAACCAGTGATTCCAATAAACCCAACAGATACTGCACTTTTCCCCCGCCAGGTGGAATCAACTAGTTTTTTTTTTTTTTTAATTTTTGCGCATGCTCACAAAAGTCGAACTTCAGTCGAAACCTTTGTCGAACATCATGTTGAAAGTTCAAAAAAGTCAAACTTGGTCGAACTCGACCTGGGCAGATTCGCGACATCCTTAGTTTTGACTGCGCGGGAGTGGCAGGAGTTGTTGTCGATGGCGATGCAATGTTCTGCTCGCACCTAGCTTTTTCTTTCTTTTTTTTTTTTAATTTTCAAATATTTATATTAGATAACACACTGGAGATTTATTTTATATTTATACTTCACCCTCAAGGTCTATTTTATTGTATCAATTTTTAGAATGCGCAAATACATCACATATTGCTATAAAAGTGCCACACAACAAAGGGCTTGGTGAAAAAAAAAAAACCGAAACTGATCCTGTCTCGTTGCCATCGGACAGACAGAAATGGAGCAGACCGATAACACGCTCATCATACGCCTTTCTCAGTGAATAAACATATTAATAAGGGAATGCGTGGCAGGCAGTTTACTCATTACTTGCTCGAATATTCACAGTTTGTGCGAATATTGGCCATTTTTCCCGAATATTTGGCTTTGGCCGAATATTCGGGTTCTTCTGAATATCCAGTTTTCGAATCGAATACGTTTCGAATAAGGAAAATATTCGATTCGTATTCGAAATTTCGAATATTCGCACACCCCTATTAAAAATATAATTTCTAAAAAGTGATTAATTACCCAATTATACTGAATGCTGATAATTTTCCTTAATGGGCCCTTTGGCAGATGCCAATTTCGCATAAATCTTTTTTTGTGTGTGATGCATAGCTTTTTGCACGAGCGATTTGGCCCGCATTTCCAAAAATACCTTGTATATATATATATATATATATATACACACACACACACATACATCTAAACAAAATTATAATGTGATAGATGTTGCGCTATATATATATACATGTATATACAAGAATGGTAATGAGGGATCTGTCAATAGTAGAAATATAGCATTAAATAATACGAAATGTGGAACACCTGAGGTAAATATAGTCTTTTCACAACTCGGCGCATAAACAAGTGCAACAAAAGCAATTATTCAAAATACAAAATTCATCGAGCAAATAGCTCTTTTCGACCACCAGTTTGAACAATATCAGATCCGAAAGAGCGACGACAACTGTTGCGTAGCAGGTTTTCCGTCCAACCGTCACGAAACGTCTTTGCAGCGATGCCATCGTGTCGGAGGTCTTGGACGAGCTCGGCCTCCAGCTGTCCGAGAAACTGACGGATCTGCCGGAAGCCGGTGGATCTCTGGCCGCGGCGCAGAAGACCAAGGCCGGAGGAGTTCCGGCTGCGGCGGCGGTCGGAGACGCGGATGCAGACCTCCAGGCGCGCCTCGAGAACTTGCGGAGAGAATAGCTTCGCGATGTCAAAACTTTCCAAGAGAAGGAACGCCCCGGAGCTTTTCCGCGCGCGTTCGGCCGTTGGATGCTTTCGAATGTCGCAATCCGACGTTCGCTTAGCGGACTGGAGAGTGTCTCTAAAATTGCAACATCCGACGGACAAGAAGAAAGAAAAAAAGAGAATCGAGGGGTTTCACGCAAGCTCTCGGCATCCCCTAAACGTCGTCGTTAGTTGTACCACGGTGCCTGCGATGCGTCTCCAACCGGCGTGCTTCCCGCGTTCTCAAAAGTGGTCCCTCGATTACCACCCGACGCCGTCTTAGAAGCGTCGCATTGTCGCGGCACTGGTGGTCGATGTGCGAGACGGCCGTTCTACTGCAGGTCCCTCTCCAGCTCGGCAGCCCACGAAAGCATCGGCAGCCGGGACGCCCGCGTTCGCTCGTGCTTTTGCCGGAACATCTACGCCCCGCCGCTGGGATCGAGACGTCTGGCGGCACGACACTCCGGCTTTTTCGATGTCGTTCGTTGCCGCTTTGGGACCACTTTCGACGCACAGGTGGAATAGGGCGCGAAACACGCCAGTTTGGAGACGCGTTCTAGGCACACGATTTTACCGCGAAACTGTCGTTTTATCGGGATGCAGGTATGCAAAGAGCAGGTCGTCTGTTTCTTGCGCAGGGGTTGCGGTGACGTCAGAAGGACGCGGAGCTTTGTTTGGCCATGATTGAAAGGATAGTGGGTAGACCTCAATGCCTTAATCTAGCATTGAGGTCTACCCAGAAATAGTGATAAAACCTCTCTGCTAGACGACTCGAGGTCTACCCACTATTTTTTTACATTCAGCCAATAAGAGCTCGGCGTCCTTACATCATTGCAACCCCTGTGCAAGAAGCAGACGAACTTGTGCTCTGCATAGAAATGACACCGTCAACAAACTTCGGAAAGCGGGTGCGTCTGTTACCCGCGTCGAATGGCTTACCCCCGCCTTACACACCGAGGCAAGAGCCCACTCCCTGTGAAATGCAGGATGTCCCTGTTGGCAGGTTTGTGGGCAGTTAGGAAGCGGTTGTGCCAGCCTTATTTGCAGAAAGCCGTCTTGTTCGACGTCCGCTCTAGCATCCCGATATTGAGCTTATTTATCTTTTTAGCGCCGATACGTGCTTGTACAAAAAAAGAAACAGCTGGGTTGATAGTTCGTGTTTATACGTGTGCTTGCCGCAGCTGCGATTAAATTCCGAGTTTACTTTCTTTTGTTCACTTTGAGTTGCGTCTGACTTCTTTCCTGGGTATGTGACCGTTACAGACAGTGTCAGATACACTTAAAGCACAACAGAGTCGGGAAAAGTCGGTTAGCATCAAACACACATTTATTTACAAACTGGGAGAAAATAATTCTTCGACACTGTTGAGCACTCGCCAGAGCTGCCAGAAGATGCACTGCGCTTGCTAACACAATAAAATTTTGTATCGTCACCAACCGCTATTTTCATTTTGGCCCTTTAAGTAGGACAATCTAAAATGTTTTGTAGTGAACCTTGCAAAGATGGTTCTCAGTGTCTAACACCGGTCCTAAAATAAAATGCACTAGAAAGCTTCCAGGTTTTCTGAAGGTGACAACGACGAAATGCTTGCAAGTCTTGCCACATCGAAAGCAGATTTTAAAAAAAATTTCCAATGTGCTGGCAGCTTTATTTATGACGTACCTTGCACACAATGCAGCACAAACAGCCTGGACCATCTGTGCTCTTTGTATGTCTGAAGCACTCGCCAAGCGGCCCAAGGGGTTGGATGATGAGCCAGTCTTATATCTGTCTCTCAGCACCTCGGTCAAATGTGCTGCCGGACATCTCCGGGTATCTTGCCAAAAGATTGCCAAGCACCTAGCTTTACTCTTTCACCAAACTTTCTTGCACGTCAACGAGCCCATCTTCAAAATGCATTCTCGACCATACCCGCAAGGATCTCTCCAACACAAGACGCTATAACTGGCATCCGATACCCGTTACAAATCGCGCGGCAGCTGCGGAAGCAGACCCTCCGACATCCGTTGCAGAGACGTCGGAGGGTATACCAACCGATCCGCCGTCGAATTTGCAAACAAATCTGTCAGCGGATCTGCGGAGAAATCTCGATGAATCCACAACAAAACTTTCACGAATCTACCAGCAAATGTAGCAATGAATAAAGATAGGCTGGGGTAGTTGGTTGCGATCCAGACCGAAGTTTTATGCCAAAATATTGCGGGGACAAAAAGTGAAAGGCAACACGGGACAGGGTGCCTTGTCCCGCATTGCCTCTCGCTTTGCGTTTTTGCGTTTTTTGGCGCAAGACCTCGGCGTGAATGCCTTGTCCCGTGATGCCTTCACTTTTTATCTCCGTTTAAATCTTTAAAGAATCGTCCACAAGTCCGACAATGAATCCGCCGGCGCAGTATACAAGCGTCTGGCAGGTCCGGCAAGCCGCGGCACAATTAGGCCGCCGCCAAAGTCGTCTGCGAGGCGGCGCTCACGCGGCCATGTCCATGAGCGACTGCAGGGAGGTGGGCACCCAGGTCTTGCCGTTGAAGACGAAGATGACACTGCGGTCCAGGTAGAGCATCACGTGGCCCAGTCGGTACACCTGCTTGGCCTCTTGGAAGCGGTGCGCTATCGGCATGAACAGCACATTCTTCTCCTGCGCCTGCATGAGGCCACGCGAGGTGCGGAAAGGTGTCAAGAGAGGCCGATGATGCCTCCCCACACAAAGACCGATTAAGGGACCCCCCCCCTTGCGATCGTTTTTGTAAGGCCCAATCATGCACTTGTGTTTGCGTTTATGAGAGAGCGCGCTGGCACCCTGTATGGGGTGACTGGTAGAGCAAAGGTTTGCAGTACTTGAGAGATCAAACATACATAGTACTATCTATAAAAAATAATTCTTTATGATACCGTCAAAAAGGTTTTCGAGCCAATAATCGCGTACAAAGCGTAAAGTCGAACCAAAGCCACATATATAGTCTCTCTCTCCCCCCCCCCCCCCCCCCCACAGACAATTTTCTTCTTTTAAATTTTCTTCTTTTTCAAAGACGATTAACAACGAAGTTCCTTCCTGCCGAGGTATTTTCCTTTCATTATTTCACGACTGCGCAGGTTCCTTATTGATACCTTACGTTTTGCTGCTGGTGGCTTCTTGCGTTTCTGCACACTTTTGTTTTCGTCGCATTTGTTTGTCGTACGTTTTGTGGCATACATTTTCGCATGTTGTGCGGAATGATATTCTATTGTTTCACTCCTGCTTGGACCATTGTGGTCTGCAGTATGCTATAAATAAAAAAAAAATAAAAACCAAGTGTGAACGGGTTCACACACTTGCGACTGCTTAGGACCGGGCATCTTAAAGTGCCCCTGAAAAGAAAAAAATGTTTTTTTGAAACAGTCTGGTTGGGACACGCCTGTTAAACAATTAATTTCACGCAAAAAAAAAGGTTATCGGCTTGGCTATTTCGTTGAGGTGGAGAGAGTGTATGACCATTCTGTGACGTCGAGTACTTTGCGAGCAGAATTTAAAATAAATCTGGCGCCGTCAAGTTTTCTCTAAAAGCTTTGTTTTTTTTCGCATAAAATTAATTTTTTGACACGCGTGTCCCAATTAGACTGTTTAAAAAAACATATTTTTTTTCTTTTCGGAAGCTTTTTGGAGGCTGGTTCAAGCCGCGCTGTTCTCGTACCTCGTCTTATGTTACGTATAAGTCGCCGAAACATTCGTGTCTCGAACGTTGCGTGTCAGGCCATCCCCTTGAACTGGTAACCACCCTTAATACAAAGCACAGGCCCAACTCTTGGGGAGAGTCACGGTTGTAGTGGAATGGGCTGTTTGGTATGCATTACCATTTGATGTACCTGGGTGTACCAGGAACGATTTACAATAAAGCGCACACTATACCATCATTATCTTTCCATAATGAGTGAGCAGCTTTCGACGAATTCGAGCGTCCCATTTCATTTCATTTCATAGGGGCCCTCCAACAGTATTTGAGCGTCTACTTTTTTTTGCGGTTTCTCCACGCTAGTGGTCCCGGAAACCCAGTGGACAACGAAAGAGTTTAAAAATATTAGCGCATCATATTTTAATTTGACAACTCGGAAACACCTCCTCCGACGGTGGCGCTGCGAGGTGCCGAATGCGCGCGCATAACGGCGCTCCCTTTCACTATACGTCACATTCACTGGGTTTCGTGATTGGCGAGAGCCGTCCCAGAAATTTTGAAGCGGAATAAAGTATATCACACGTTAACCGTCATTATTTCTCTAGAAAGTCGTTTTTATAGAGCTAATAAAGTTGCAAATTAAAGTTCAAAACGGGCGAAAACAACGCCTCGTCGCTCATGCGCGCCTCCCAGCGGCGGAGTACCTCCTACTCGCCGAGGTGGCTCCGGTGGCGGAGTTGCGGGAGACGAGGCTTCCGCGGCTGTCGAAGCGAACTGAGGCAGAGACGCGTCGCGGCGCTTGCGTGGTGTGTCCTCGTACGACGCGACGCCCAGCTCCGCACTCCTTTTTAAGAATTCGGCGCTCAAAATCCGATAAGCCCGGTAAATTCATCGATGATGGCAACCCGATTCCAAAGCTACGATGGTTGCAGCGAGGCCTAATGGCCGACCGGGCCGACGGGCTATCAACCAAACTCGCGTCCAATTGGCCAACCGCTTTGCTCCAATCGCTAAACTGTTTCATTTTACGTCATGAAGCGCAATGTTTTGCTTATTTAAAGTTGTTTTCTGCAATATTTAATTTGCTAATAACTCACAAAATATTGCGAATTTCTGTAATATTTTTTTTCCTCGGTGTTCCTGTTTTGATGGAGCTCCGTTTCAGCGCGAACTTCCAACCAGTCAAAAAATTGTTGGTGGGCCCCTTTAACCCTTAAATGCGCACAGGGGGCTTTACGTAAGGGGGGCAAATTTAAACACTCAAAATAACACAAACAAAAAAAAAGACTAGGATGTTTATGAACACGTGCAAACAGGACGCTAGGTGGTGACGAGACAGGAAATGGCAGATCTGAAGTTATTGCATGCGCTGGCCTGCGTGCTCAACAAAAAAAAACTTGCTTATGATGTTCCCTTTTCTAGTTTCAACCAAACTTGCCGAAAGCTTCTATTGCACAATTCGGGCTGGGGTCTCGATGAAATGGAAAAAAATTAATGTAAAGAAAGGAGCTTGTTAGGTGACTCGAACGAAACGGGGTTGCAGTAGAAGAACTTGAGCTTCCTCAAATCGCCGACTGCTTACCCTTTGCTCGATGAGTTCCTTGAAGGTCATCTGGACATTGGCCGCCGAACTGGCACTTCGTACCGCCGCCTGGGGGGGTCAAACAAAAGCTGGATGTCGGCAAGCCTCTAAAGAGGTGGCGGCATGGTCAGTCCACCCAAACACAGGCACCTCATCATTCTTAATTCTCGCAACGGCGGAGCAAAGTTCGGTTTTTAGCAAAAGCTTGGAAGTTTTCGAGTTCACAAAGCACGCAACAGTGGGAGGCTGCTCTAACCTTTGTAATCGCAAAGGTTAGAGCAAACACGCACATCGTCTCCGATGTGCGTGTTTGCCACTTTTTATTTTGTCCATTCCATAATGTCCAATTTGGACAATGCCCGAATAATCGCAGCCGAACTGGAAACTATGGACATTGCAACATCCACAATGTTTTACGAGAGTTACACGGACGATCTACAGAAACTCGACGCAAGAACTCGACCAAGAAGGGGCGTCATCGACTTATTTTCAGCAAACTCCCCACGACGCATTCAAGACCGATAGGCTAGCGTTCTCCGGTCTAAACCGGAGGTTTTTCCAGTACATAGAGGAAAGTATATATTGCTATAGTCGGTGACAGGTGAAGAATAAAGGGGAAGCTCCTCCCACCTTTTTTCACTTCAGCAGAGCAAACGGTGGAGAGGAGGCCACCTCCTCTCCAGCGTTCGCTCCGCTAAAGTGGAAAGAGGTGGGAGGAGCTTCCACTTTACTCTTAAAGGGACACTGAGGGTATTTATGCTTGCCAAGGTTTTTATTTGTACATGACGTATGAGAGCCCAACTGCCCAAACACAATTTGCGGCTCGAAATTTCTTTTCTTTCTGCCGATCGAGAATTGGCCGCTTTGAGTCGCACCCACTCTCTTTTCCGTGGTCACGTGAGTGAGCGTGACTCAAAGGCGCAAACTCAATATTAAAAATAAAAATTACAGGAGGACACTTATAGACTGCTCACGTGAAGGAATGCCAAAGCATTCTACATACAGCGAATTCCTACAAGCACCGCGCCACGTCTTTGTATCGCACACGGCGCTCCAGCGGTGACATTACGCTCTTCCAAATGTACAGGCGCGGCGAACTCCGCCGGCTCCACAACTTTCGTGACGGCGCATCTGCGTTGCTGTGCTTTTCTTTGCGTTTTTTTTTTTTCTTCTGAGGCACGTCCGTTTTGAGTTTGAGCGCCCCGCCGACTTCCGTGACCAAGCATCTGATATGACGCGTCGCAGCCAATGGGAATGCGTCGCAGCCATTTTAACTGCCGTTTATTTAGATGCCTGTTTTTCGCGGTCACAGCCAATGCCGGCTGCGCTCCATGGGACAGTCAATGCTTTCACATTAAAAATACATAAAACCCATTTTTGTGGCTCCTAAAAAAACACTAATACTAAAAGCATTTGGTGCATTCTCTGCATTATTCTATACAATGCATCATATTGCGGGCGTCTCGGGCTAGGCGTATGAATGAAAGGGCCTCCTGACACGCCAAAAAAAAATATTTTTTTTTTCACGCTAAACGTTGCAATGGCATATCAGGACATTACAAAAAAATTGTTTCACTATAGAGTTGCGTAGTTTTTTTATAAAAAATAGAAATACAAGGCCCAATTCAAAGTTCCCGCCGTGCACTGTGACGTAACAGTGTACCGCAAGGTGTCGGGGCGGTCAGAAAGGAGGCATCGAGCTACGTCACTAAAAGTGGGTTAACCGGAAGTCGCGTGAGTTTCACTCCTCGTGCTCTCCGCGACCGTGCCTAAGACTTTTTTTCTTTTTATTATTCTGCTCTTCGTACGAGCGATCGTAGAAAACGAAGTTTCAGTTCCACTAGCTCTTTATCCCTGCACCGTTGGTTAGTTTGCGTGCTGTAAAATTTGAGGACGAAGAGTCAGTGGATCGACGTGATGGAGGTCAATGATGAAAGCGTTGCGAGTACAAGCCAGTGTACGAGTGCATGCCGTCAGTCCGATAATACAGGGCTATACTGGGCGCAAAACAAGCTATCAAGTTTTGAAAAAAAAAAAAAAAAATTTAGAACGCTCGCAGAAATTAGGATTGCTAGCATACGACACGCCCGATCGCATTGCTGAAGGTTGAGACACCGAGGTCGTTGAATCATCGGATACTCTCCAGGCTGTAGATGCCTGCCGTCTAAAGAATACGAACTGGTGAGTGTACCAAGTACAAGTAAACGTCGAGCACAAAGTACGTATTTTGTCTAGAGCATGAGTAGAACTTGTTTACTGGGTGCTCATGCGGCCGATGTATGTCTCTCAGAAATGCATGCAGTGTGATCTCTTCTTCAGTTGCTGAAATACCGGGACAGTCCCTCACACAGCACCTTCTAGGCATTGTAGTTGATCACGTCAGTCCACCTCTTTCGAAATCATGGTTCCAGAGTTTCTGGTATGAAAACACATGTTCGCGTTCCATGGATTCGCGAGCGGCCATGGCATGCTTTCAAGCGAGATCTCGTGAGAGCGCTCGTGGTGTGGACGCGCGTTCTCTACCAAAAACTCTTGAACCGGTGATTTCGTAAAGAGGTGGATTCACTGACTCCGCTTCTTCTACCTTTACAGCAACATTAAGCGATGAAAAGCAAATAAAAGAAACCTTGTCTGCTTGGATCGCTCGTGGAGGTGCGGAGAATAACAAAAATATTAAAAAAATATTACACGCGCTCGCGGTAAGCACGAGGAGGAATACAACTCACGTGACTTCCGGCGATGCCTCCCTTCTGACCGCCCCGACACCTTGCGGTACACTGTTACGTCACAGTGCACGGCGGGAACTTTGAATTGGGCCTCGTATTTCTATTTTTTATAAAAAAACTACGCAACTCTATAGTGAAACAATTTTTTCGTAATGTTCTGATATGCCATTGCAACGTTTAGCATGAAAAAAAAATATTTTTTTTGGCGTGTCAGAGGCCCTTGAAGGACTAAGCGATGACGGCAGACGACGCATGTGGGACCTCTACTTGAGAAATGTTGTTCACAGTACCGGCAAATGTGTCTAGCTTCGAAAAAAAAATTTTTTACCGATCAAAACATTTAGGATTTATTCCGTACAACACGCCCGACCACCAAGCTGATTCGCATGAAGATGTCGCCGAGTCGTCGCGCCCCTTCTCCTGGCTGAAGACAGCACTTGTTACAAACACGAATTGGTAAGAGCTTGAAAAATGCGCAAACGTGAGTTTCTCGTGCGACGTGCACATTTTTCGTCTGCTTCGCACAACCGGAAAAACGAAGGAAAAAAAAATGCGGTCAGGTGTAGCCACGTGATTTCCAGCAACTCTCTCCTCCTCTACATTTCTCCTTCCATCCCAGTCCAGTTTCGGCTTTGGTTTCGAGCAGTTGTGTTTTTTTACTTTATTAAAATATATGTGACGCTGTAGCAAATGATTGATTGAGTAATCTTCTGACACCATATTAAATCGTCTGGCAAAAAATGACAAAAAATATTGGGGGGAAGGGGGTGTGTCAGTGTCCCTTTAATCTGTCACCGACTATAGACCATTCCATTTAGCGCTCTCAGGGCGGCGCCAGTTTCGTTAGACCGCAGCGCCCTTTCCACACATCTGGGAAGTTCAGCAGATTCGGCGGGATGAAACGGGAGAGAGGGCACGTGCCAGACTCTGCTAGCAGACGACAAACCGGGAGGTTCCCAGTTCTTTGTCTTTGGGCTGTACCGGCGGGCTGTACCGGCGGGCTGTACCGAACATCGAACTCTCGCTCGTGGCTGCCGTTATAAAGTGGTTCGCATTCTTAGAATATTTATGGCTACTCCAAAATCAGCCTTTAGCGCTCTGTTGTTTTAGTGAATGATCAACTAGCGTATCTTTGTTCAGTTACTTTAATAGCAGTGGAGTCAGCCGGCACCTCAACCACTGCGTCCATTGCGCCAGGAGAGCACGTTTTTATTTATTATTCCAGACTTCAACTCATTGTCGCTAAAGGCCTACACCAGTACGATCTTCGTATAGTAAAATAGCTACAGCAACTGGATTTACTTTCTGCCGGAGTGACCGGCCACTCAGACACAGCTTTTCCATTTTTTTTTTATTCGCACGCAGGTAACATTGCAATTAGACTCGGTTAGTCTTTTTATCGAGCATAGCATTACACGATAACTTGCATATTAAAATCCGTGCATCTGCGCTTGAAATTTTCAAAATGACGCGATTTTAAACAGAGTTTGAATGCCAGCCGGATGTTAGGTCGGCGGAGCAGACGACGCGCGGGGTGAGAGGGGGAGGGGAATTTTTTCTCTCTGTCCTCTTTCTAGTAGAATGGTCACTATACTATACTAGATTCCAGAAAAAAATCATTTAGGGGGTTTTCCAGTACATGCAGGAAAGTATATACCGAAAAATATAAGATTCAAGGGAAAAAAACTCCACATGACGTCAAGCCATGCGACATTGTTTTCACTGCTAAATTTAGCGGGTGAAAAGAAATGGCCGAAAAACATACCTCGAAGTGGGCCGAAAATCCTAAAAAAGCTAACTGCTTTCAAAAATCTTTCCTCGAAGCACAAATTTCCAGGTTTCGGCGCGAAAGCCTGGAAGACACACTCACGCTGTAGTCGTGCCGGACGGAGCCCTGTTCTGGACCCGGGGGCGGCGGGGGATGGAGGAGCGCCGGCCGGTATCCCAGCAGCCCCGGCGGCGGCGCCCCGGGCGGTACGGCCGTCAACGGCACCCCGGACACCGCCCGGTTCATCATGTCTAGGGCAGCTTTGAATTGCTCTGCGGGGAGAGTCGGGATTGGCCCATTAAACCGCACGCACGGAGCACTGCTGCACCGCACGCCGCAGGCAAGCCAAACAAAACGAGAAGTTTGTGTTTAGACAGCGTAAGGTCGGTCTGCCTTCGAGGTACGGTGACACCGGTGTTACGGCGTATTCGCAAGACAAAAAGTTTCTCTTTAAGGAGGGGACTAAACCTCCTCGAGTTTTCAGGCCTCGTGCGATGTGTCACGGACGTTCGTTAATCCTCCGAGCCCGTAAGAGAACTGCGGAGAATCTGCAAACCGCCTACAGAATATCCGTCGGAGCGTCCAGTCCCCTCCTATTGGGGAAGGATTACAGTCAGCGGCATTGAGCTGTGGGGCGCCTTTCTTTTCTCTTTCTCTGCCTTTTGTTCGATGAGCCACCAGAAGTCGCAAACGCATTAGCGAAAAGAAAGACTCCGTCGTGCGAAAGCTCGCTCAAATTTTCTGCACCGCTTCCACCTTCTCACGACTTTTCTTCGTCGCAATCTATGACATAGTCGGCTTTTTGCGGACATAAAAATCTGTCCCGCGAATACACCAAGTATGTGCGGAATTAATCTTTCTCGATAGGTAATTAATGAAACATTTCCATTTAATGCAACTGCAAGATATGTACACGATATCTACAGGAAAGGTTTATTTGACAGGTGTCCTTGCGCTCGAGCCATCATTCTGATTTCCTTCTTCCTTGTCTTCTCACGTCGCACCAACCGGAAAATACTACATTCTGCAACAGCTAGTTTGCGCTGTAGATGAGAAGTTTAGTAGCAGGTGCAGCTCAATCGCTAGCCTGGGGTGTTTAACGTGCATCCTGCATTGTGCAGTAACGACACACGACCGCACGCTGATCGAGATCGAAGTGTGCAGGGGTGGGGATGGAAACCGAAATCCCTGGGTTCTGCAGCGTGAGCTTTCGCTCCACGTACTCCAGGCTGTGGTCCGCCGACAAACGGGACCACTGCTCCCCCCCTATGCCAGAGGCACCGTGGGTGGAGTGCGCAGGCACCTCGTAAGAGGTAGTACTTTTATACGGCGACTTGCAAGTGAAGAATCATTCCTATTTCGAGATCCGCTTCAATCTCGATTCCTCCACTGAGCTTTTTTTCTCTCGACAACCATAACTAGGGATGTGACAAGGCGTTGCCTGCTACGGCAAGGACCTTTACCCTAAAACGCCACCGCCACTGCACGTCACTAAGGAAGAGAATCCTGATGAAAAAGAAGTACACAAAGTCGTTTGTCACGAACTTGAGTCCTTGTTGTTATGTCTCTCTTCTCTAATTCATTATGATGCTTAAATCCCGAGTGGGAAGGAGACTCGAAGATTTATTAGAAGAAACAGAAGAAAGGTGACAAGCAAGCGTCTCAAACTCAACTAACAAAATTTATTTCATTCGACGCTTTTATACCCTTCTCCCAAGGTCATGAAAAGAAGAAAAAAAGACCTTGGGAGAAGGGTATAAAAACCTTGTGTGAAACAAATTTTGTTAGCTGAGTTTGAGACGCTTGTTTGTCACCTTTCTTCTGTGTTTTTTATAACATATTTTCAAGTTTCCTTTCCAATCTCAGGGTTTAAGGTGTGGGGATGCCCGTGGTCTCCCTTTCCCGATGGCTGCGATAACGGCCGGGGGTCGGAACACTTGGCCTCCTTCGCCGTGAGCTCCGACCTGTTAGTGAGGCGGAGGGTCCCCTGTCTTGGGGGGCCCTCCCCTCACTCTCTCTCCAGGGGGGACCGATTTCCGTTCCCCCGCTCGGATGCGGATCACTGCTGACAGGCGAGGAGGTTTCGCCTCTACTTTTCCCGCTTTCGGGAAAGGGTCTCGTCCGGTGACCGCGAAAGAGATAGGACGTGTGTCGGCGACTTCTCCGATGCTTCCCCCATCTTGGCTCTCCGGAACCCCGCGTCTGGCAGGTAAGGACCTTTTCTTACCATGCCGGCGCGGGGAGCATTTTGGATGGGGACATTGTAGTTCTTCTAGAAGAGTGTTATAATAAATGCTCTTGGACTCTGTCCTTACTCTGGTACGTGTGTCTTCTCTTGCGCTATATTCGAGAGAGTGAGACAAGGTAGTCCATCATTGGCACCGACGGAGGTAATTTATCGAACCGACCCGCGGTAATGTAGCCCTAAATGTTGTCTATATTGCCGCGGAGACGTGGGAACCGCGCTACTAGGCTCGACGGCTCCTTTGAGATCGCCGCCGCTGTTGAGATGACCCTTTGGTTACTCTATCGGTACCTGTGTTAGTAGCTAGCAAATCCCACAAAAGGGCCGCTGAAGCGGTTCTGTATTTGAGGAAACACACTTAAATCGTCTTTATTTGACCTCCAGGATCTCCAATATAGATTTTTTTTTTTAATTTGATGCATGGACGTTGCAGAAAATCATTTTCAAAAGTACTGCTGAAGGCCCTCCTTCCAGGAGCCTGACGTCACAAAAAGACTTTTCGGAATCAACGCTCTTGCGCATCTTCAGCGCCTATCAAAACTATGCACGCGCACTCTTGCTATTTTTAAAATGGCAGAAAAAGACGTCCCAACTGGTGTCAGTGCAAGGGAATATACCTGGCAAGCTTGCAATAGCACGCGCGATCCTCGAGCGACACATGCTTGGCGGCCGAAAGATCCTCTTATAAGGTAACGACTGGTTGGAGGTTTTTCGTGTTTTCTCGCGTTTAGTTACATTTTCGGGGAAAACAAACGTGACATTCAGATTCACGGAATACAACTACGCTAGAATCAACCTCTAGTATCTCTTTTTTTTTTTAAGTGTTTCAGCTTCCTCTAAGCATCATTATTAATATGCACCAGCTTGCCTGCACGTTGACCATTTTTTCTCTAATTCAAACTGGAGGCCCAGCATTTAAAAGAGATGCCCCGACTTCCCTAGGTAACTTGTCAGCAACTAACGAGTAGATAGAGCAAGCGGGGCGGGTCCCAGTTGATGCAGACCATGATCAGCATAAACTATTCTAAAGATTGTTAGAACAATTACATTTTCTGGGACCCCGGTAACGTTCTGCGCAATGTAATTACAAGCGTTCGTATAAACGAGGCATTCTTTGAAACAATGTTCCTGTGCTACCAACTTCGTTCTACATTCCCAGAGTTCCCGTCTGCCCGCAGAGTTTCACAAAGGTCGGATACACGCGACGTCTACCGGGGTGGCCACGTACCCCTGACTGCGGGCTGCTGGAGGAGGTCCTCGGAGAAGAGGGACTTCCAGCCCGAGTACCACTTGGACACCTCCTGGTAGTTTGGGCTGTGCTGAAGCCAGGTGCACAGCACCTGCAGCCACTGGGGGAAGAAGGTCTTCTCCAGGAGAGTGGCCATGCTCGACGGAGGGCACAAGTCCTCCCAGGACATCACCCACTGCCACACGTCTGCAAGGGTGAGGGGCGGGGTCCGGGGAAATCAAGACAAGAGCAGAGCGCGGCAAACCGTAGGCGCTGACATGGGTGGCCCTGAGAGAAAGATCGAGAAAGGGAGCGACGCAAGAGCAGAGAAAGAGAGAAGACGATAGGTTGCGCGTGTTCGTTTTGCCGTGACGAGTCGAAGTCGCTCGAGCACTTGTCAACTCTATTTATTTTTATACAATGCGCGATGTCAGTGTTTTCCTGCAAAGTACCGTATTAAGCTAGAAAAATGCTAGACACAGACCTTACAGGTGATGCCTTGCTGCTTCTTTGCGTATGTTAGCCTTAGGGCATCGCCAGCGATACAAGGCAGTTAGGACGTCAGCAAACCGGTGCATGCCATGCCAGATGCAAAGAGCCAGGACAATAAGCTGATTTGCTGTTTCCCTAGTTCATGGGTTCTCAGTTCCTAGGGACACAAGGGTCGCCCAGAGTATGTACCGGGATCCCCAAGCCCTCAAAGTTCCTGGACCGTCCCCCCCACCCCCCCCCCAGGCGAAGT
The DNA here is from genome assembly GCA_013358835.2 of Ixodes persulcatus. NCBI lineage: Eukaryota > Metazoa > Arthropoda > Arachnida > Ixodida > Ixodidae > Ixodes > Ixodes persulcatus. Next base: position 99,001 of record JABSTQ010009212.1, on the reverse strand, counting down.
GTTTTCCCAGTGTCAGCAGATTTAAGTCACCCGTCGATGCGTAACTACGAGCCAAACGCTTTCTAGTATGTGCATAGTATGTGCATGTGTTTACATGGTCCGCAGGCTTCTGAACGGCTTTATTGCATCAATGCCAAAAATGGGAGAAGTTCCTCGGTAATCAGTCTTTGCAAATAGGTGTTCCTTGAGATTTAAACGTTTCAGGACCCCTGCCTTAATCGATTTCGCTGAAGGGCATTTAATTAACAAGCCCACGTGTGGCAACACGCACGGGGCATTCGAGAAAAGTGTAAAGTGGGCTTTTCTTACAGGAAAAATGCTGAACTATGCATCACCGAATTCACAGTCCTTATTTGCATTTACAGCATTGTACACTACTACCGTAGAATACCGCGCATCTGCCCATTCCACATTAAGCGCCCATTACCAAATTTGTAAGATCTGAGAAAATACACAGAGTACATTTATATGTAAAATTGATGACCGGACAAGCACCCATCCATCATTTTTTTTGCGATTATCTCCAAAGTATGAGTGGACGTTTGCCCGGTATTTTACGGTAAGTATAAAACAGACTATAGTCAATTGTGCCTTCTGATGCACTGCTCCTAGACAAAAAAAGACAAGCTCTTGCAAGTAGTGAAGTCAAAGACTAATGCCCTTCGTCATTGAGAAGATTGAAGTGAAAACGTTTCGGGCTTGGCATATTCTTCCTCAGTCCGTTTAAGAACACCAAATGTGCCGAGGAAGGTTCTGCCATTTTCCGTGTACATCTCCCCGACTGAGGGCATTATTGTTCGAGTGCCTTCTGATAAGATGCGCAAATGTCCAAAACTAAAAATGAAATAATAAAAAAAACGTCCCGTTTTGCAGCGTCTCACGCGAGTGTGTGCTCAAAGGGCTAAGCATCGCGGTGTTAGTGCAAGTTTGTCAAACCAAGGAAAGAAAAGTAGCGTACCGAGGCACAACCTATCCTTGTGTTGGTAGCTTCCTGTGTGTCCGTGTGGTGTCGCATCTGTGAGTTAAGCAAGCAGAGTGGCGCACCCAGTGCCATGGTTAAGGCAACATGCATGCCGGAATAGACTGGGTTACTTAAGTGCCAGCCAACAACATTCAGCATGCAGGGCATTCATATGGATAGCCAACGGAAAAAAAATGACTCACATTCGGCGAGCATCAGAGACCCATTTACTCTATAGACCCTTTTCAAAAGCAAGAGACATCTAGTGATGGTCTCAAAAGCTCCAATATTTCCACACTAATGACGGCGATAGGGAGAGCAAGACCAGATAAATCCAGCGTCCTCGACTTTGTGAATCAAAGAAATGAAATGACAAGGGACCAACATGTTAGAATCAACTTGCCCCTTTCTGCGCTATGTTTTTGAAGATGTTCGCTTTTCCTGGTGTGAAGAAGCCGTGTAATACCGCCATTAGAATGTCGGATTTAGCTCTGCACAGCGTGGGTGGACTGACTCTTGAAAAGGGTCTATTCAATTTTCGTTTTCAATTCCCCAAAAATAATTTTATCGAACAAAAAAAAAAAAAGAAATTGACTTGAGAATGTTATTTTACTATTTAGGTCCACCAACGTCTCAAAAATATTTCCACAAAGATTCATTAGTTTCCGCTGCATAGTTAAATTCCTATCAATTATTTTCACTGCCATTCTAAATTTCATTTGAGCTAATCTATCGCTTCTAGGGTAGAGCAAACATTTGAATTTTCTAACAGTAGTTTCGAATAATAGGCTACTCAATCTTTGTTTTTCTACCTTTATTTCGCGTCTAGTTTGGTTGTTTGTAATCCCACGCCATACACTGCGCGCATGTAAAGCTTCAAGGCAGCGCGAAGCGAGAAGAGGCGGTTCAGAACTGTAGTTACGATTCCTGGGGCACGTCTCAGACTGGTGTCTTTACAGTGTCCTCAAAAGTGGTCCCTTGATTTCCACCCGATCATGTCACAGAAGCGTCATGCTGTTGCCTGCCACAATCGTGGCGGCGGCAGAGCGGGACGCCACAACGACAGTGAAATCCACATGTACTTTTAGTTTTTTCCGGAACGTCTACGCTTAAAAAGACACTGAACCTGGGAAAAATATTTTTTGTTTGCTATCTGGTTAGGACAAGCATGTCTCAAAAATAATGTTCGGCAAAAAAAAATCTTTTTGCCCAATAAATATGTTACAATACAAATATTTTTATTTATGAATGAAACCTAAACTGTACCCCTGTGGGATGATGATGATTGCGTTTGTACCCAACTAGTGTGCGCTCCGAGTTCGCTGGACCTCAAAGTTGCCTCAGAGTGCACACCATCCAAGTACAAACGCTATCATCATCATCCTACAGGGGTACAGTTTCGGCTTCGCCCGCAAATCGAAAAATACGTATTACAACATAAATAATGGCAAAACAAAATTTTGTTTTCTTGACAAACATTTATTTTGAGACATGCCCGTCCTAATTGGGTAGAAAAAAACTTTATTTTTCCTAGGTTGTGTTGTTTTCATTACCAGGATCGCGACATCTGACAGCATGATACGTTGGCTGCCGCAACGTGATGGACCGTTCCGGAAATTCGCAGCGCCACCCGTCGTCTCTTCAACGCGCCATGGCGATTTGACATACGGCGCGTCGAGGAGTACCCGCAGACAGGAGAGGTTTGTATTTCTTCGGCATTTTCCAATCTAGGAACGAAAAAAAAAAAAAAAAAATTGTAGAGCCTTTCTATTTTACATGAAGATGGAGGACCAGCGAAGCTGTTATCTTTATGACGTCTAGGACGATGCCTAGAGGACGATGCCTAGAGGACGACGTCTAGGACGACCTCAAGGATGACTTCTAGGACGACCTTGAGGACGACGCCTAGCAGAAGACGTCTAGGACAACCTCAAGGACAAATTCTAGGACGACCTTGAGAACGACGTCGAGGACGACCTCAAGGACAACTTCTAGGACGACCTCTCAGACGACGCCTAGAGGACGACGCTCAGGATGACCTCTCAGACGACCTCAAGGATGACATCTAGGATGACTTCTAGCACGACCTCGAGGACAACATCTAGGACGACCTCAAGGACGACTTCTAAGATGACCTCGAGGACGACGCCTAGGACGACTTCAAGGACGACTTCTAGGACGACCTCGAGTATGATGCCGAGAGATGATAACAAGGGATCAGGACCTCCCTATCTAATAATGCCAAGGCAGGCTGACTCACGCTGGTTGCCTTCTCTTTTTATTAATGCGAAAGCATTAACTGTTCCATGGAACGAGCCGACGTCATCAGCTTTGAAGCCGCGCCAAACGTCGCCTTAAATCTTTTCTTCAAGTGAAGCCAGCTCCCAGCTATGAAACCACGCGAAAAGCCTAGAAAACGGCACCTAGTTTCCCCGATCCCAAAGGAGCGGAGGGAAGCTGATGGATTTTGGCTTCGGTCCCATCGGCTGGTGCGTGTCATAGTTTCAAGGAACAAGGCTCTCATTGGCCGCTGCACGTCAGTTTCAACGACTGCCACCCCAAGGCGCTGTGTGTCCGTCAGCGCGCCGGTAACACAAAGTGTCCAAGGTTAGTGCAGCGAGGAGAGGGCTCGCTCTGCCGTCGACGCAAATATGCTGCAGACGAAATAAGAGAGTGGAAGAATGACGTGCATGCTTTCGATTTCCCAACTCATAAGAAGTACTTAGGGGTACCTCGAGCCTTTTTTTTATTTATTCATACTTGCCACGACCAACGGGGAGTTTTCTGTCAACATCCGCGGACGCATTTTTTCCGAGATCTGAGCGCATAACAGCTTCGTTGTGAAAGCAGGACGACCACATGACAGGGGTATGTGTCGGCTATGGGACGTGTTCCTTTTACGATCTGAACTCGCAGTGGTAAGAGAGAAAGAATTGAGCCCGGGGTGCACGGAGCGTACCAGCCTATCCGAGGGTACGTCGAGACGACCTCGCAATCTCTCGTGTTGCGCGGTGCAATGTGGGCAGCGTCGCACACGTTCCTCCAAGACAGGGAGGAAAGCTTGTTCTTCGTTCTTTCTCAACCTTGGAACGAGTTCCCATTCCAGTTCCGCCGACGTAAGACGGAACGGCGCCGTTCCTCCATTCCCCCTAAAAGGCAAGCATTCCGGGAACGGTTCCGCACGACACCGAACGTGGGATTGACGAGAGGCCTCGTGGGAATATTCCGGAAAGGCCTATCTGTTATCATTTTTCATTTCGTTGAATTACTCGAGACTGGGGCAAGAAACATAGAAAACATCAACCGGCTACGCTGTACACCAGCTTGTCCGCGCTCTCACTGCAATTTCGCCTATTTGTTGCCCCTTCGAGACCACTTATGACGCATGGGCGGGTAAGAACGGTAAAGAGACCAGTCGAAGACGGGTTGCAGGCACCGTCACTCATCTCTATTGTAGTAAGCTGGATCACAGATTGAGGCTTGTCTTGCTGGGGTCGAGTGGCACCACCGGCAGCCATCGCTTGACAGTAGCTAATGCATTGGACTCTATGAAAAAAATAAGAAAAAAGTGCCGTCCCCCCCTCCCCCGTTTCTAAGCTATCGTTGGCACTGAAACTTTTTGGCTGCTTTTCGGGAAGCCCGCCAAATAGCTTGTGAGCAAACACAAAAACTGGCAGCCCTCGCAGTTCTTATAAATAAATGTTTTGTGGTTGAGACTGACTCCGCTGGGCGAAAAATGTAGCGTAGCCCGATGAGACACGAGTGATACCTAGAGTTACCGCGGAGTTGGTGGCGGTTTCGATGAGTTGGGTTTAGCAGGCGACGAACTCGAAGGATCTGCTACGTGGAATTCGCTCACTCCCGGAAAGCCGCAGTCAACGTGGAACTTTCTTGACATACATCAACTTCTGGGCTTCCCCGAGGATGGTCTTATTGACGGCAAGTTTCTTCGTTTACTCCACTACGAGAGCAAGCTTGCCAGCTCAGCCGCGGGTGCTATGGCACGTTTAATTTCTTAATGAGCGTTCGAACGCTTAAAAAACACCGATTCGATCTCCAAACGCCCGACATTACAATCGCAGCACATCATAAGATACTCGCCTATGAGCACAACGTACAAGCTTCAATACTCTTCGGGCTGCAGCCGACTTGCTTTGAGTCGGTAAACGTTTTTGTTGCAAATCGAAAGAAGTGTCGCCTGCGTCGTCCCTTTTATGTTTCTTTCATAGACTCGCGTGTATTGCCTGGTGCCGAGCAATGGCTGCCGGTGGTGCCACCGACGGGCTCCCGATCCGTGATCTGGCCTCCTACAATGGAGATCGGTGGTCACCGTGGCCGCACGGTATGTGCTTCGAGTATGCAGCGAGAAGGCTCCATTAGGGAAGTGCGGGGGCGTCCCTCACCCAGGTGCTGCTGATGGGGGTTGATGGGCATGGCCTGCAGGGCGAGGGCCAGCTTGGGCAGGATGTTGGCCACCACGAAGGCCTCCAGGGTCCCCTGAGAGAAGACCCCCCTCCAGGGCTCCAGGATCAGCTTGGCAGACCCGTCGCTCGGGTGCCAGTTGGTCAGCGCGTTGGCCAGCTTCAGCCGGATCGGTGGGTACAGGGGCTCCAACCGGGCGCCTAAAATTTTGAAAAATAGAAAATAAAATTGCGTGTTTACTTGATTACGCTGGCAACGACAAGGGACCGCACAATGTCTCCTGCACAAAACCAGACACCGTGTGTAGTTTGTGCGAGTTTTCTGATTGTGCGCCATGGACGTGAGCCAGGGCGAGTCCGAGCAAAGGAGTGCGCTGCACAGGCGCTACCTTATATGGCTCTGGTGCGACGCGTGACGTCGATGAAGCGAGCGATTACATAGTTTGATGTCATGCCCAGGGTGAAGAATAAAATTCAGAATGATTAAAATCACAATTTAAATCATGATTTAAACCGTCATTTAAATTGCACCAATTTTAGCACTATGATTTAAGTCGAACCTTTCCCGCATAAATATTTCTCAATAATATTTTTATTTACCACTTGTTTATCATGTGATGACCTCCATGTGCATACGCTTTGTATTTAAATCAAAGAATCACAGCGCAAGAAAGATTTCTAGCAAGCTGAACACAAGCAAAAAGCGGCACTCTTCCGAGCAAATCGGAGCCTTCTTTCTTTCTACCTTCTACTTCATTGGTCAGTTGGCCGAAAGCAAATTCCTATAGCAAGCAAATGAGAATGTGTAAAAAAAAAAAAAAAGCTAACAAAGCTTTTCCACTAGCTAAAAATAACAAGCTTACTTTTTATGGCGGGGTCTTCAGTAACTGGACAAATTGATCAAACAGTCTTCTATGTCTAAAAATTCTTCCAGAGTTAAATATAAAATTTGTTTAGGTGCTTTAAATCAAAATAATCCAATTTGAATCAAACAAATCTGAATTACTGATCGCTGGCACGTTTTGCAGGAGCCCAATCCTTCCAGAGAAGCTGTGCTACGCAGCTCGGCAGCTATAGTATTTGACGGCCACTGCACCGACCCATGTTCAAGCCTTGATGGGGCTTGAAATTTAAGGGAAGATGCTCCTCGGGCATATATTTTTAAATATATTTTAGTTAAGAGGGTCGAAATTTGCACAGGTAGTAGAAATTGGGCTCCTCTTTTCATTTATGCAATCCGTTTTCTGATAGCTGCTCTAGTTCAGTATCTGTGCTACGTGACATTAATAAAAAATACCCTCCTTGCGCATACCATTCCTCCTACTATTTATAAGGATAGAGCTGCCTAAATAGCCAAGTTGGTTCCCCAAGAAGTACAAAATGTGAATATAAATATAAATAAGCAATACCAAAAAAAAAATCATACAAAAATAAAAAAAGTTTGCGTCAGTATTTTTAAAATTTCACTTTTTGTTTTGTATTAAAAACAAAAAAAGTGATAGCATTTAGTATTTTGTAACTAACAAGACTTGCACGCTTTGTACACCCTCGGAAACCACTGTGTAAAATTTCATTGCGATTTGACAACTGCAAGAGAAAATAATTGTGTGCACAAACTCTGAAAACAGGCAAAAACACCAATTTGAGAAAAATGCATTTCAAAGTTTATTTTTATGCGAGTCAGCAAACTCCTTGCTCAAACCACATGAAACATGAGGATGATATGGTCCCAAATGTCTATCGCTGGACCTCCAGACTAGAACTCTCTAGCAGCATAAATTGCGCCCTCCCGGTTTTGCCCAAACTTTCTCCTGTTCTTAAAAAAAAAAAGAAAAAAAAAAAGAAAAAAAAAAGAAAAAAAAAATTATGTTGCTTGGGGCGAAGCTCTGGTGGTGCTTGTCTGCGTAGACGCCGAGCCCCAGCATGCCGAGCCTTTTCATTCATGTCAGTAGGAGAATGTGTGGTTTTCTTCTTTTTCTTTTTTTAAGCAGACAGATGGATGGCATCTCAGAACCCCCTACTCTTTTTTTTCTTCTTTTTCTTTGAGCCTTTTCATTCATGTCAGTAGGAGAATGTGTGGTTTTCTTCTTTTTCTTTTTTAGGCAGACAGATGGGATGGTATCTCAGAACTCCCTACTCTTTTTTTTCTTCTTTTTCTTTTTTCATAATTTTTTTCATCTTTTTTTTTTCCAATTTTTTTTTTTGCCTACACGAGCACGTGAGCATGTGCTCACGTGCTCGTGAGCACGTGATCTCACGAGCAGAAGCACGAGCACCCGACGCCGGGCCTACGGCGGACGGCGGACGGACATGGCTAGCCCCTAAGGAGCTTCGCCCCTAAAAAGAGTTGACTTACATTTGAGTAAATACGGTACCGTAAAATTCCGAGCGAACGCCCACGTTTGAAGGATCGCCCACCCCCCCTTTTTGTCCAACATCTGTTGGGAACGGTATTCCTATACATCGCCCTCCCCCCGATTCCCGCCGGACGTCACGCGATGTCCGACGGGAATCGTGTGTCAACGGCGCGATCTGCGGTCCCGCGTTATTTAGGGAGTTTTCGTAGACCGCGTTTTCCCCTCCGCTAAGCCCTCCGCAACGGAGAAGTTGCTACTGCACCTGCGCGCCGATAACCTTGACTGTAGAGTTCCGGGTATCGCAGCGGATTGCGGAGGGCATTGCGGGACGGCGAAAACGATCTACGAAAACTCCCTGTCTGCGATCTGCATGCGTGAAATGCGTGAAATGCAAATCTGCTGCGTTTGCGATCTGCGCTATCCGTTCCCGAGTTTTTAGCGGATTCCCGTGTTTTTGCCCGCAATATTGATTCCTAGCTGTAACACGCGCGAGTTGTTCCGCGTGTATTATTGCATCGTGAAATGTGATTCTGCTGCGGCCGCGATCTGCTTGATTTGTTTCCGTGACATGCGGGTTTGCAGTGGATTCCCGCGTTTTCGTCCGCGATCTGCGCACGCAATATCGGTTTCCGCGGTATCCGTTCCCGTGAGATGCGAGTTCTCGGCGGGTTTCCGCGGATCCATCGCGCTGTGTAAACGCGCGAATCTGCTGCGTCTGCAACCTGCGGTATCCTTTCCCGTGACACAGGAGTTCGTAGTGAATTCCGGCGTGTTTATCGAATCGTGAAACGCGAATTCGCCGTGTCCGTGATCTGCAGTATCAGTTCCCGCGTCATGCGGTTTGTAGCGGGTGCCCCGGTTCTTATCATTATTTATGATAAAATTTTGCTGTGTCATCCCCAAAGATAGCCCACCCCATGTTTTTCACCATTTATCTCTTCATTTTGGGTGGGCGTTCGCTCGGAATTTTACGGTAGTTACTCTATTTCGGTACTGCGCATACGTCTGTCTGAGCATACTAGCTTCAATAGCTTTCCAGCAAACCCCAGGCTCACCCATGAGCGGCAGCCAGGGGTGGAGCCAGGAGTGGATGGGCACTGTGTCAGTCAAGGGGTTCCAGGCCTCCACCTCCGTCTGCAGCTTGGGCAGCACAAACTGGTCCAGCAGGTTGTCCAGCACCCAGCCGGGCAGTAAGGGCAGCCAGTGCTCCAGCAGCTCGATCAGGGGCTCGCAAGAACGCACGCTCCAACCCCTGCAGAGACGCGCAGACAGATGCAGACGGCCGAACCCTGGAAATCGGGCGACAGCTAGCGCCATGCCATGGCGATTTCCGACCATTAAAAAAATTATAGCGCAAAAAGACTAGGACAGGAAGGAGCAATTTGACAGGACAGAGTGCTATAATTTTGTAATGAATAAGCAACTAGCCCAATAGTTGACTTTAGTTCGATTTCCGATCATGGCGCTAACACTCACAGAACGGCTTGCCGCACGATGGGCATCCACGTCTCCCACACCAGGTGGTGGTAGGGATCCTGGTCGGACTGCTGCTGCTGGTACGAATGGCTTGTCTCCAGCAGCTCCTTCCAGGTGCGGAATGCCGCGCAGTGGTACTGCGGCTTCTTCAGCGGCTGCCACTTGTCCAGCAACTGTTTCATCTGCGCGCACAAACAAACGGCATGTCCGTGAACGGCGCTCGAGGAAGTCATCATCCTCCCTTCTTCGCCGAATTTCAGGAACGAGAGGCGATCGGGGCAGTTGGAACCCTGCTTCGAGCAACCGGCTAGACATTTCTCGTTAGAACCGAGCGTTTTTAACGCACGTGTTCAAAAATTACAGGAGGACGCTAAAGACTGCTTACATGTAGGAAGGCGAAAGCATTATAATCCCGTGGGTGAAATGTTTTTGAGTAATGTTTCTACACATATTAAAGTTTAAGACGATGTACAGGACAACGTCCTAGAGATTGACGCTAAGTACGGCATCTAGGACGCTGTCGAGGATGACACCGAGGATGACCTCTCGGACGACCTCAAGGATGACTTCTAGGACGACCTCTAGGACGACCTTAAGGACGATGTCGAGAACGACGTCAAGGACAACTTCTAGGGCACAACGCCGCCACCTTTTCGTGTAGTGGGTCAAGTAAGGCTTTCACCTTAAAATGCCGAGTCACACTCTCCTTGGGCCGGGGTTCCCGAAGGAAGGTGCGACGGAGCGTCACAGAATGGGCGACATGGATTTCAGTGGAAACGAAAGGAGACGTAATCGAAAAGGAACAATAATAACAAATTGAAAAAAAAACACAAAAAAACGGAACAAAAGTTGGAACATTTTTTCAAAAATAATTAACACCCGGGGCCTCGGGATTCTGAGCCCGGCGCTCTACCACTACGCCGAGGAGAAAACTTCCAAAGCGAAACTCACTTTGCTACACCGAAGGTGAAAAGCATGCAAGTGACTGCGTGACCACATTGTACGACCGCACCACGTGACTTGACACTACATGAAAGATTCAAAAGAGACGCGCGGGAGATTTGAGAAGCGAGTGAAAACAATGCGTTCTGTGTATGCCGACTTCATTCGTAGGACCGAGGTAAACCAGGCTTAAAAACTTCAGAAACAGAAACTCCGTCTCATTTTCTCTCTCTCTTGTGTCTCTTAGCAGAAGTGTAGCCCCATTTCTATGAACACTGGAAGGGAATCCACAACGAGCATAGAGACCACATAGGGAGGTGATGACGATTACAGGTTTAAGGGGGCAATGTGCTAAACGGACCAAAGTAGGTTATTTATCACTTTCCTTTAGTATGGCGCACGACCCGACAATATTTCTGTAAAACAAGCGTAAAGAGAGAAGTGCTAGAAATAAAATCGAGCACACGACCAAATATAAGATGACTGGGTGGCCTCTCAGTAAATGAAGAGGGTGAAGGGTTATATACAACGTCTAAAAAAGAACTATGGAAAATGACGCTGACATTTTGCCCCCAAGGCTAGAGCAAACCCAAGGAATGCGGAGGATGGATGCATCCCTGCAGCGTGCACATCGTGGTGCCCCCTCGGAAAAGACCATGCATAGCAACTGGGAAAGGGGGCGTCCCCTCCCGGGGTAGTCGACGGGACACTGCCGGTCGGCCTGCGGAAAGCGTGGCGGCCGCAGGGAGAAGAGGGAGCCGTACCATGGGAACGACAATGGTGAGTGCCAGGTCTGAGAGCCCGAACATCTTGTACTCTTCGTAGAACTCGTCCTGCAGGGTCTGGAACATGGCCGCACACTCAGACAGGGTCAGCCGGTCTTCGTGGTCTTCCTTGCTGCGCTCCTCCAACCTGCGGGGCGGTGTCAAATTCCATTACATTCTCTAGTGCTCGACCTTCCGCGGCACGTCCTTCACAAATGCGTGTCCACGTGTCTTTGCGGAAAAAGAACTGGACGGGAAATCGCGCACCGTCGAGTCGCACGAATTACAGGTTACGAGCTTCGAGACGTAACCTCCCGTACGTCGTAAATGAACTTCAGAAGGACAATGGAACAAACATGAAGAAAATGGATCTTAGTGCAATTAGGCATGTTTGTGTGAGTTGAAGATTTGCTTGTATTCTTTTCGGGTCGAGCATTGACGAGTTTCCAAGTGTCGTCGTTCACTTACAGTGTTCCCCATACTTTAATAGTCTCATAAAAAAAATATATTAAAAAAATGCAGAAAAAGAACCGGATGGGAAATCGCGCACCGTCGAGTCGCACGAATTACAGGTTACGAGCTTCGAGACGTAACCTCCCGTACGTCATAAATGAACTTCAGAAGGACAATGGAACAAACACGAAGAAACTGGATCTTAGTGCAATTAGGCATGTTTGTGCGAGTTGAAGATTCGCTCGTATTCTTTTCGGGTCGAGCATTGACAAGTTTTCATGTGTCTTCGTTCACTTTACGTGTTCCCCATACATTAATTTTCTCATGAAAAAATTATATTAAAAAATATTTGTAACGTAATTGTGTGCCTAAAAAAGAAAACGGGCTCAATCACGCAGACAAAGACTGGAGTGCACGGAATGTGTCGCGCACAAACCCCGCTCCGTGTGTCGTTGTGCCAGATGTTTTGAATCTTTTTGTTATATATTTTTTTCATTTATTTTTCTCTCCCTTTTTTACATTAATATTTTTATTTTTATTTCTTTTTAGTTTATTGTCATATTTTTAATTAAAATTTAATTTATTTATATTATATTTTATTTATTTATTACTTAATTATTTTATTTTTTTCTAATATTTTTATTTTTATTTCTTTTTAGTTTATTGTCATATTTTTAATTAAAATTTAATTTATTTATATTATATTTTATTTATTTATTACTTAATTATTTTATTTTTTTCTAATATTTTTTTTTTGATTATATGTATCCAAAACCTGCTGCTGTTGCTGGCACTTTTTGAATTCAAATAAAAACATTGACCAATCTATACCAGCTGCATTAGGAGTTGAGATAAGAAAGAAAAAAATGAAAGATGTTTACCTTTCTCTGTAATGTGGAATTAGAGCACAGCTCTTGAGAAGGAGGAGGGAAGAGTACGGAGGGGAGAATATGCCTCTTTTCCCCCTCCATACCCTCCCCTCCTCCTCTCCTCATCCCCTCCCATTTAGCAGAGAAAATTTCCCACTAAATTTAGCGAAAATTTTCCAGCTAAATTTAGCGGGGAAATTGACGTCGCGCGACCTCAAACCAATTCAGTTTCCCTTCTAAATTTAGCGAGAAACTGTGACGTCTCAAAATGTAACGTGCGCGGTGTGGGAACCACGTGTTCCCCGCATCCCTATCTAGGCCTAGCTCAGACAGGCCGCGGGACGTCGCCATGTGGGGGTGCGTCCCGGATGCAAGGGCGAAGCCGTACTCCCTTGTGGACGGCTTTCCCTCGCCCTTCTCGGGTGATTTGCCGAAGGCACACCCCTCGGGATCATGACTTGGACGCGCCGGCCCTTCCGGGGAGCCAACCTACATCCGACCCACCCCGGGCGCGTCCATTCCCGCAGACTATATATGACGGCCCTAAACCAACGGGCAGGACGCTCGCTGGGAGAGGCTCTGCTCGACGGAGCCTTCCTATCTTTATCTGATTCTCCCCCTCCGTGATACTGTCAACAGCGGCAGCGCGGACTCCGACTGGTGATCCTGTCAAAAGAGACAGCGCCGTCATCTCCAACATTGTTGGCCCTCAGGGCAAGCGTGTGGCATTTGAGTCAATAAACACGTCTTTATCCGGACCGGAGGAACCTTCTTTGTGTTTCTAAGTGGTACCCCCAAAGGGGAAACCCACAGCGGTTACGCCGCCGGCAACGCCGCTCGACCCGGAAACGGGCGCCTAAGAGCTGCGCTCTAAAAAAGGGCTAGTAGCTCACTGGCTATGGCATCAGACTGCCACCATATCAGTCAGGGTTAGAGCCCTGACTGGGGCTCATACTTTATATATAATCTTTATGCATAATCTTAACGTCTGTAATGCTGCAAGCGTGTCACTTGTTCACGACGCTCAGTCGCGACAATGTTTTTACGAAAGAATGCCGCATAGAACACGTTTTGCGTTAAAACAATCAAAATCGTCTTTTTCCTTACTATTCCTGCAAAAGCAAATTTACTCTAGCGACACGGGCAGCTGGCATTCGGGCCCAATCGGCGAGCAGACTGGTGCTACGTCGGTGTTTGGCTGGCACTCGCGTTTTCTGCTAGCGTCGCTGGAGTGAGAACCGAAACGGTTGAGGGCCAGCCATGTAACACGTTTTGTGTTTAAAACTTGGCTGCATCTTTGGTTATTCTGCCAAACGCGTTTAAATGCGGTAGCTTTATAGGGTGGGCGATGCTCTCAGTTCGCGTGGTGCCTAGGAGAGGATGACCCTTGGTCTTTCAGTGCCTGGAGTGGCTGGTGCTCTTAGTTCGAGTGGTTCCTAGGGCAGGGTTTTTATACGGAAACAGACTACCGTAAAATACCGTTCAAGCGCCCACCATTAACATTTTTCAAACTTGAGAATTCTGCAAATTATACCTTAAACATCCGACTTGACCGGACAAGTGCACATGTTTAGATTAACCAAGTTTTCAGTGAAAGTGGGGTGGGCGCTCCCCAGGTATTTTACGGTACGTCGCACTGCTGTCTCTTAGTGACACTGCATGCGCTTCCCTTCAGCACTATACTCCGTTTCACCTTATGTTGTACCGCAGCGTAGGCTAGAAGCGCGAGCTCATAGCGTTGGCAGCTGCCCTTGGTGCACGAGAGCTTGTGCCGCCGAGATGTACCCTAGAGCAAGGAGCTCGCGCTTGTAGCCTTTCCTGTGGTACAACACAAGGTGAAACAGAGTATAGCCGGATACAAAGCCTTTGCGCCGAATTTTCTAGGTCACCAAATGAGGGGAAGTGCACTTTCCTGCCCTTTCCACACCTCCCCGTTCCTGGTACGTTTCCACACCACCTGTTTCTGCTCCTCTTTCTTGCCCTTTCCACCCCTCTCCACTCCACGAGCTTTCTCACACCACCTGCTTCTGCTCCTCCCGTTTCCAAATGCTGGGTCCGTAGCTCAGTCACCAGCGCACTCGGCTTCCAGACTGGTGACTGGGGTTTGATCCCTGGCACCGGTTGACGTTTTTTCCAAATCGTTTATTGTTTACGGATTGACCGACCTGCACATTTCGTGCTTATGCGGCTCCCGAGATTGGTTGGCCCTACAAAGCTACCGCTTTAAAACAAATATTTCCCTGGCGTCCAGAACATGCCCAGAGCCCCGAAACGGCCGAACGATCGCGTGTCGAGTCCCGCCGGGGGGAGGCTCACCCCTTGACGATGTCGGCGACCTTCTGCAGCCGCTGCTCCTGCTCCCGCTCCTGCGCCACGAGGTCGTCCAACCGCTCCACCTCGTGGCGGAGGTTGACGGAGCGGTCTTCCTCGTGCCGCGTCTCCCGGTCGTTGTGCACAATGCGCCGCTCCGTCAGGTCCACCAGCAGCTCCAGGTTGTTGGTCAGCTCCGGCACTGAGAAGCCCGAGCCGATCCGCGCCTGCTGCTTCGGTGCTTCCTCCCGGTCGTCCGGGCGGGAGTGCTGTTGGTGCAGCTCGTGGTAGCCTGGGACAAGGTGCCAGACACTCTTCAGCTGAGGACGCGCAGCACGGCGAACGCTGCCACGCAGTCGACCACTTCTGCCCCGCACCCACGTCTGTCGAATGCAGGATACGTCTCTAATTTTGGAGCCCCATCCGTTTAAATGGAGTTTCGATGCCTCCTCTCTCGACACTGCTCGGGTAAGACGGCCACGTCTCTTTTACTGAATGTGCGCTGCGGCACGAAAAAAAACAAGGTACCGGATTTGTTGCTGGAGGTATTTTTCCTCCATTCTATCCTGAGAAGCAGACTAACTGGATGATCGGCGCCACCGATGACCCAAAGTCAAATGACCCGCTTCTCTCAGAGATTGCTTGGCCGCCTCCTCACCTGAGAGCACTCTCTGCTCGGGGCCCGTCATGTCGATGACCTTGACCTTGCTCAGCTTGCTCTGCAGGCCTGGCCCCTTGCGGTACACGCCCTCAGACTTGACCTCGTCCACCGTCTTGTACACATACGTCACCTTCTTCTCCCCTTCCTGCTCAAAAGACACACCCGTGCGTCAGACGTGCCCTTGTCCACAGGGACTCAAACCGTAACCATAACCAAAACCGGAACGAAACTGTTATTTGAAATTTATTAAACTGTAACCGTAAATTATTTACCGGTAAGTGATATTAAGTGAAAAATAAAAAGATTAGTTTTTCTCAAGAATGACCTCGAGGAGGGATCTTGAAAAGTCGTGGCCATTTGACAGAGTTCCCGTCAGCGAGTGGCGCATCTGAAAATACATTTCCGCTCAATCTAAATGTAGGATTAAGAATACTTAGTTGGAATCAGTGGTCGAGCTTATAATGAAAAGTCTCTATTCCTAAATCTGCGACACTCCTACAATCACTACATGTATTCAGTATGTATCGCCTTCTGGGTATTGAATAATCAGTTAGAATCCTGAGATGTCCATCCAACTTGGTTCTTTCAAAACCACCGATGTTCCCGACCTGCAGTAGCCAGTATGAAGAAACGAGGTAGATCGACCATCATGCAGAGCTGACGGAGAACAACACCTTGTACTCATTTCGTCTGAAACGTGTCGTCAGTAACAATATTGGAACACACAAAGAAAAAACAAATTTCAGGGGTTTTACATTGACATTTTATATAAAGTACTGACAGATATATACCGTAAAGTTCCGAGAGAACGCCCGCCCCCGAGAGATTGCCCATCCTGTTTTTCTGGCTAAATATCTGTAACATAAAAATTCCGAAACATTGCCCACCCCCCCGATGAAACCTCTCCGACTTCCGTCGGACGTCACATAATGTCCGACAAGAATCGCATCAACCGCGCAATTTGCTGTACCGGTGCGTCTGACAAGCGAGTTTATAGCGGATTCCTGCGTTTTTGTCCGCGATCTTTGTGTGCGATCTCCATTCCAAGCGAGTTGGTCCCGTGTGCATATTGCATCGTGAAATATGATTCTGCTGCGTTCGCGATCTGCGGTGTTTGTTCCCGTAACATACGAGTTTGTAGCGGATTCCTGCCTTTTTGTCCACGATCTGCGCGCGCAATATCGGTTCCCGTGAGAGGGAAGTTTGTGGCGGGTTCCCGCGTGTTTATTGCACCATAAAACTTGCATCTGCTGCGTCCGCGATTTGCATCATTCGTTCCCGTGAGATGCGAGTTCTTGGCGGATTTCCGCAGGTCCTTTGCACCAATAAACTGCGAATCTCCTGCGTCCCCAAGATACGGTATCCTTTCCCGTGACACAGGAGTTTGTAGTGAATTCCCGCTTTTTTATCACATCGTGAAACGCGAATTTGCGGTGTCCACTATCTGCGGTATCAGTTCCCGCGTCACGTGGTTTGTAGCCGGTTTTTGATAAAGTTTTGCTGTGGCGTCCCCAAAGATAGCCCACCCCATGTTTTTCACCATTTATCTCTTGATCTTGGGTGGGCGTTCTTTCTGAACTTTACAGTATATATGTGTGTATATGTATATTTATGTTATCTTTTTGCGTGTGCACTTTATTTCCATTTTTTTCTTACACATCTTTTTTTTTTTTTTTTTCTGAAAGCAGACGGTGAAAAAAGCGGTTGAATACAAGAAGCTGAGGTCTACGGAGGCGCAGGCAGGACGGGTGACGTGTTGCACTCGCCATGCTCTGATTTCAACGAAAATAAAAACTAAGTAGACATCAACATTCACAAAGTTTGCATTTCTTTTTAAATATGCCAGGCGTGCGCTTGCATTGTCCTGCTATAAGCACACGACTGCAATAATTATATACTATTCAAAATGTTGATTGCGGCGGGTTAGCCATGGTGAGCATGCTTTATACCGAGCTCCGGTGCACCGCAGAGAAGCAACACATGCGGAAGCAAGCTCTGCAGGTGCTGCTTCTCCGCAGTGTACCGGTGCTCGGTAAGGAGCGTGTCGAACGGGGCTAATCCACCGCAATGAACATTTAGAAAAAACGAAAGCCGTTTACAACTCCCTGTAACGCCGAATTGGAGCGCAGCTCTTAAGAAGGAGGAGGGAAGGGTACTCAGGGGAGGGTATACCCCTCCTCCTCCTCCTCCTCCTCCTCCTCCCTGTAGAGTCCCCGGGAATGACGATAGCATGATAGATAGGACAACACAGAGAAGAAAAGGAAGTGATAACGAAACATGATGAACACAACACTCCCCTCATTCTTTAATGTCCTCCGAGGGGGGGGGGGGGGGGGGGTCACGTGACCCCAGGGGGGGGGGGGGGGGGGGGTTCGCGCGGTGCATTATGGGAAATGTCCCATAATGCACCAGGCGGTTACGCCGACGCCGACGCCACTCAAGCCGGAAACGGGCGCCTAAGAGCT
Source organism: Ixodes persulcatus (assembly GCA_013358835.2). Taxonomy (NCBI): domain Eukaryota; kingdom Metazoa; phylum Arthropoda; class Arachnida; order Ixodida; family Ixodidae; genus Ixodes; species Ixodes persulcatus. The sequence continues at coordinate 81,322 of JABSTQ010009212.1, read as the reverse complement.
GCGCTCTAAAAGAAGAAATACCGCGGTTCATCTCGAAGCAAATATTGAATAGCGTATTATTCGAAACTACTAGTAGAAAATTCACACAATTCTAGTACTTTTCACTGCACCCTACCCGTTTGGCAGCCCGTGTGCAGGCACTCAATGCATGTATGACTACCAATCGGCCGCATTTGAAACCGAGCATTCCTCACCTTCCGCTTGCGCCACTGGTTGAGGTCGGCCGCCTGGCGCGCCGCGGCACCTGCGCTCGCCGACGCGCCGTCTTCCACTCCGATGAGTTTGGGCCCCGCCCGTTCGGGCCCGTAGAGACCAATGGCGCCCTTGCCCTTACGCAGCTTAGCTTCGATGGGGGCCGAGATGCCCTGCAGGTCCCGCCCCAGGCCCTTGCCCGGCTGGTAGCCCATCTGGAATTGGGGGGGCAGAAGCACAGGTTCAGTCGGAGGCACCCCAGAGCGTGAGAGGAACTAAAGCGCCAACTCTCCGGACCGCCGGGAAAACGAGAGAATTTGAAGCTATGTGCTTACGATCAAATCAATTTCTGCGAACAGCTTTGCTCGCTTAATCCATGGGTTCTCAAACTGAGTTCCTGGGAACATCAGTGTTCCTTAGAGTGCCTTAGGGGGTCCCTCAAGCTCCTAAACTTCCCTGACTGCCTCTGCTTCCAAGTAGAGAGTTTTCCAGTTGAAGCAGCTATCTTTTAGCAGATCAAGCAACCCACTAACACATGACTGTGTGCCAAACACTCCCTAGCATGGGCATTACTGCTTAAATGGTTTATAGGCTTCTGCACTGCTTCACTGCATTAACTCTCGAGACTGGGAAGGGTTCCTCAGCTATCAGTCAAGAGAGATAGGTGTTCCTCAAGATAGGAAGGTCTTCACCTTCGCTCCATTTCATACTTAAGGCTAATCCACATATACATTGCAGTGCTGAATCAACCCTACGAACAGTGCTAACACAGCACTGACTTGAACCTAACTTAGCACTGATGCAACGCTCTATCACTGATATTGTGCAAAGTTCAAGCTGCATCAGCCGGGTAAGCACCATTTCCAGTGCTGACTAATAGCACTGTGGTGCATCTGTGAATGGGTCTTTAGTGTACAACACTGTCAAGCAACTGATGCATGTGAGTGGCTTCACCTAGCATCGCTTTGTGGGAGAAGCTTGTGCCACTGTTCTTAACCTGCAACAGACTAGTATAGGGTTCTGCGTATCTCCACGAGTGTTGCCACCCAACCAGGCAGGGAGCCGCCACAATAAGGTAGGCGTTTTTAGACCCCTAGAAGGACCTTGCAGCCACATCCGAAGCCCCCGTCTCCCACCGAGCACTGCGCGAGGATATAACGATCCTTGCCGTGAAAGCAAACCTTAACTGCGCCAGACGAGAAACCCAACGATAAAGACCTTCCTAGAGAAGCCAACCTCCTTGCAATGGGAGCGTAAGATCACCATGTTCACCAACGAGAAATCTTGGCAGAACCCTCTTTGTTTAGAACTTTTTGTTTCACGGCGTGCACACAAGATCCCAAACTTTTATACAAACTGAAAGAAATCTAAATTAAGAGATGGGAAGAATGCCCTTAGGGGTGCGATCGACCGAAGCTCTTAGCGTTAATAAATGAGCCTCTTGCCTCGTAGAATAGAGAGACTAAACACTACCTAGAAGGGAACATTCTAATGAAATGTGTCGCTGCAACTTGCTCAAAAATGGGGAAATAATGCGAAAAACAAATCTTTGTCTGAGCCCCAACAGCCTTCAAAGTGCCATTATTATTCTCTGCTGCCAGTGTCTCATCTCATATTCTGCGCTAATTTCGGCTGAAACTGACTATCGATTCTTGATTTAGTACCACCACTGAATGGTCATACTTTCCATCTAAAGCTAAATGGGCTGAAATCATCTGTAGCACAATCTTGTCGTTTGATGTCTGACAAGAGAGATCGCATAAAATGCTCGTTGTTCATGAAACTTTACTGCCTCTTTGATCAGAGATTGCTGTCACTTGCCAAAACAATTCTGCTCCTTGAATGACTGAAAACAGTAACTGAGAGCAGTAACATTATTGTTAACATCATCTACAGGCATGCGATCATTGTACACAAAAGTGACTCGTCGTGTTGGCTGACGAATAGAAACATTGCTGCTTCCCGGATCTGCCGCTGCGCTATGCTCAGCTGTCAATCACTATGCAAAATCTAGTCTGCTCTTACGCTCTAGCTCGTGCTTCAATGCTGATCTGTGAAGCACGATTCATCAACTATGGCTTCTCAAGGTTCCCGCACAAGCCGGCCACCCCTTGCCCTTTCCACGCTACCGTTACTGGCCGTTCCCACTAAAGGAACGCGTGGGGACGGAAACAGCGACAACGAGAATGAGCGCGACACGGCAGAGCACAATCCCACGGACAGGCATTTCACAAGAATCAATCTCACACCTGAAGAAGTAACTTAGCTCCAATACCCTTCGTGTGTTTCTCCCAGGTGCCGAAGTCCCTGCAAAAGAAGCCAGAGAAGACGACGGGGTGTCACACGGTGGCCGAAATGGGTGTGTCGGTAAGCAATAAAAACGGGGTGGACGGGTGTCACTCACCCCTGGGTGCCTAGAAGGCCGTGGGCCACTCCTCCGGCACCCCCCCTGCCGGAGAAGCCGGATTTCTTGGCCGACTTGACCGGGATGCGGACCTCTTCCTCGCTCGACGAACCCCGCTGTTGACGGACAAGAGGGGCAGGCACGTTTTGAGTCACTCCAGGCGACTGGACAACGACGGGAAGTTACCGATGCGGGACTAGCAGCCCCAAAAGCTTCCTCTTATCACTTTAGAATGAATCGCGTCAGTCATTGGGTATTTTCCACATGTTAATTGTTTCTTCGTTGCTCTTATTAAACACTATAACAACTGACATAATGAGAATGACGGGGAAGAGTTTGAGTTGTCTCGCCTCCCGCACAAGCCCTCTCCCTTCGATATCGCTTCGGCATCTCGCAAGTCTTGAGCGCACACGCGCAGCCGAAGCATAATAGAAGGCAAGAATTGCATGTGGAAGCATTCGAACGAGACATTCTGCTGTTGTTATTCTGCCGGTGACTATAACTACAATTTTATATAATGATGTCTGTCTGCCCGGTACAGCTTGCAACTGGATACCGTTATGCCAAGCCGCTACTACAGGTAATGCTCCAAGTATGGTCACAACAGCTACAAATTTGGCAGTTTGGGAACGACAACTGGCTGTTCCGTGACATGCACACACAAAAATCCCGATTCCAACAGGTCACTCTATGGTGACTGGCATGCAGGGAGATGCAAGCTTATATCCATTTCGGCAAGAAGATGCGAGCCATATCTGGGAAAATGTTAATTTAGCCTCATGCATAAGCCACGTGGATAGCTACGGATGATGTCAAGGACAGTAAATGGTAGGCAAATGTAAAACCGAAGATAAAAGTTTATTAAGGAGAACTTGTGCCTGTAACTAAAATAAAAGGGAACTGTACATCTTGCAACGGCAATGAAAGGGCGGCTGCCCCTGTACTTTTTCAAAAAGGAAAGAAAAGGCTGCCCTCGCCGCCTTTTCTCTCCTTTTGCCACTAAAGAAGCTTCCAGCAGGTGACTGTTGTCACTTCACGATTTCTCTAGAACGTTCGAGAGTCACAGTGTAATTGTCTGCCTAATAACGCTGGCACGCAGTGATCCAAACCACGCAAACTTGCAGTATGTGACAATATGGCTAAACAAACATTTTTCAGGATAGGGCCGAAACATTGGTCATCGAATGCACCGAAATTGTTAAAGCAAAGCGTGTAGATAGAATGAAAGGTGCTGCATGTTCGGCAAAAACAGTTTACTAAAAGCCCATTCACACGGGTGTCTGCTTAGGAGTGAGTTCTTGCAATCTCTCACGAAAAGAAATAACATTTGCAAGCCTGCACCAACTATGAAGAGACCCCGGAACTACATTCCAGTCGGGTGAGGTTTTGCGGTACTTGCGATATCAAATGTAAGCATCGTCTATAAGAAAATGATAGTTTTTAATAGTGATGGACCGAATCTGCCGAACTTCAGATTCGGCAAAGTTCGGCAAATGCCAAACTTTTGAAGGAAAGTTCGGAAAAGATTCAGCAAAAATTCGGCAAATGTCTGCGCACGCGCGAGAACGTGACGGGGCCATGGATTGCAAATGGACGCCGTGCAGTTGTGCGGTTACCATCGTGCAGTGTAGTACAACCAGCGGTTACGGCGCGGTGTGGAGTAGACAACACGGTGACTGTGCGTTTGTGAGCGAGTGTGGTTCTCTTCCATATTTTCTGCCTCAAGAATAGAAGATTGACCAGTAATTTACGCAGTCCCCTGCGCAAGTGACAAATGACGCGGTGCATTCTGAAACATTCAAACATTGGCCGACAATTACCTTAAAGCACTCCTCGCAATTATAACAATTCTGTTTTCGGCTCGGGAGTAGTGTGTTCCAAAACAAAATAATATTGCTTTTTCAATTAGTGTTATTTCGCGATTTCCATGTATCTGCATAAAACTAAACACAGAACTAAGATACTCGACGTTGCACATCCGACATTCCTAACTCTGCCTATCTTCCGAAACGTTTGTGTGTGTCCTAACACCAGAAACTGGCATTTTAAAGGTTAAAAACGAGACGTTGCGATTATGGGACGCACACGTTCATGCAAAGCTGACGTCAAGTGACTCAAATCGAAAAAACATGCATATTTACAATATTATTATCTCTTCTGGTAAAGGCTCAGCAACCGTTGCATTAGTTTTCGCGCACAAAACGGTGACTCCCAGAAAAAGCAAGAACGCAGCGTTATTGCCTTTATTTTAACAATGTATACACACATGCAGGCTTGCTCTGATGATGCCTCAAAACCGAAACTCTCATAGCGTGATTCGTGACTGCGTCACGCTCGCTTCTACCCAACCTCGTTGTCACGCCACTTCTGCAAGGAGTCACTAAAATTGCCAGTAAACACACAAAAACGACACCGATACAATTATCTTGTAGAATATCACCTTATTTAGTAATAACTATGTCAATATGCATTACATGTTGCATTTAAGTTAAGAAAAAAGAAGCATAAAATCTTTTTTCGCCAGAAAAAACGAAATATCAACAATAAGTCTGGTAACAATGTATTTTTGCCGAATCTTTGTGGAATCTTTAGAAAAGTTTGGCAAAAGTTCGGCGTTGCCGAATCCCAAGATTTGGCGCCGAACTTTCGATCCGGCAAAAGTTCGGCCCATCATTAGTTTATAACATTGTCAAAAGCTTGTCGAGCAAAAAAAGAATGATACGCGAAAAAACAACAGGAAATTTATGGAGACCGAATGTGTTCCCCGGCTAACCAACAGGTGATGCAAGTCCGTTCTCCCGTCACAAGAGATTTTAAAACAATTCAAGGCACACAGTCGTAAGCAGATGCAAGTGTGAGAACCAGCCTTTAGCTGCAGCAATGCATGCGTGGCCACGAAGGAATGTGCCAAAGTAAACGGGGTGGGGCCTGACCTCCTCGCCCTCCTCCTCCTCCTTCTCCTCCTCTTTCTTTCCGACCACGCGGACTCCTCCGCTGATGAAGCTAATCGGAGCGGTGAAGTCCTTGGCCTTCCTCGTCGACTGGAAGCTGGGCCGTCCTTCATCATCGCTGTCGTCTGCCCACACACCTGCGGGGAAACAAGCACGGAGATTCGTGCCACAGTGCTCGGTACAAACCCTTCCGGAAAAGAAACAAGGGGCAGCATAGTTGTCGACGGCCGTAATTTCCGTTTAGAGGGACAACGGAACTCCCATAAAACATTTTTTGTTGAGTCCCTGGAGAAGATGCATTTACAACAAAAAAAGCTTCGTAAAAAAAAAAAAAAATTGTTTCTTTGTGCAATTTTTACATTACGTGATACATTTTGAGTTGGGGGCAATTTGGATATTTTGGCACATTTGTTTTGAAATAAAAACATGCTTTAGACTCGCTCCTAGAAACAATGAACTCGCAAATAATCATTTCTAAGTGCCTGGACAAAATAAATACCCCCCCCCCCCCCCCCAAGAGAAAACATTTTTTTTTTCTTTCAATATTTGCATTTTGAGACTTATTTTCAGTAAGGAGCAATTCTAAAACATGCTTCTATTTTGGCATAGCAAAAGCCCGCCGAAGTACTCAAAATAAGTTTCAATAAATTTTTGTTTTGTGACATACAGTTTATCCAGGCACTAAAAATAAATTTGGGAGGGGGGGGGGAGCGAAACTTCAATGTCTTTTAAAGACTGACGACCAGTTCGCGCTTTCCACTTTTCCCCCTCTTCCTCCTCGCCCCCTTCTACCCTGTCCACCGTTGCCTGTTTCCTCCTCCCCTATGGCGAGGAGGATCTTCTGCCTTGCAGAATCTCGGGTCTGGTTGTCGGCCTTTAAGACAATTATAATTATTTTTTTTTTATGGATACGGTTCAAGTCAAGTAATCCGCAGCATTCTTGTGACCGGAGGGCTAGTTTTCCTCTTTCTGCTCCCAGCCCCGAGGTGCCCCACTCTAGGCTAATGGCAAAGAAGAATAAGCTGGCTTTCGAAGTACAGGTCAATCGAGCATTGTTCTGTCAGTTGAATGTGTTAGCTGTTTAAAGGGGCGATGCAAAAATTTTTGTACTTTGTGCAAATACCGCTTAGAACGGATCCCTGACGTTAATGACCAATGAAACATGCGTTCGTTTTTCACCTCACGCAATAGAAGTCCCAGTAAAAAATTAAAGAAAAGCGAGCAGCGTTCACTCCCTCAACTCGTAGCCAGAACAAGCGACCACATGATCTGTAGCCGATTACATGCCGGCAATGTTGATCATAGCCACGCGCTGGGGTTGGCAAAGCACAGGACACGCGCTGACTTCCAGACACAGCGATAGGACAAGGGCCAATACCCGAATGCTTCTTGAGCTAGTAATTATCACGAGCCCAAATCGAGTGCCCACGCAACGCTCGGGTCCAATCTACGAACCGCATTCAAATATCGTCATTGGGGTGTACTGCGCTCCCCACGTTATGTCATCAAATTTTGGAAAGGGGAGATTGAATGAAAATGATCGCTTTTGTCCTTGAAATTACACCGCAACAAAGGAGTTTCCTGGCCAGTGGCGTTGCGTGCGAGTAACCTTGAGTCCCACTAGTGCCAGTAAGCTCGTGTAAAGTGAAAAACATTCTAATTGAATATTGTTGCACCGCCCCTTTAAAGTCAGCTTTCTTCGAAACGCAACAAACACTTCCAACAAAGTACACGACAAGAACAACGAAGTACACATGACAAAGAGAACCACGGGAAGCGGTGTTGAGCAAGCAAACGCAGAAGACCGAACACAATCAGGCGGAAAACACGTTGAGGAATTCCTAGGCGCTCACTAAACAAACAATCCACAACAACGGAGCGAAACCGACCACGAGGATGCCGGTGACGTTCTGCGTGTGGCAGCCGTTCTCCGCTGGAAGCCCGCTGGAAGCCCGAACTTACCGTAAATCTGCTGGTTCTTGGTGGGCCGCCTCCGCACCCGGTTGATGTTGAACTCATTGGCAATGTCCCAGTCGGTGATCTCAAAGTCCTCAATCTCGACGTCGCCCATCTTGAGGCTCTGCGGAGAAAACCGCGTGGGGCATCAGTCTCGAGTTTGGTCTCGTGGCTCTGGGACCTGGTACGTCACCATGGGTATGGTGCCTAGAATGCCTCTCCAAAGGGCGCATTTACTGCGTCCTCAAATGTAGTCCTTCGATTTCTAACTTACGACGTCACAGAAGTGACTGCGTCCTCAAATGTGGTCTCTCGATTTCCTTCTTCAAGCTTACACCAAGTTTTTGGCACGATTTCCTATTTTATTTTTTCAGAAACACAGGAGGATAGCCCGCTTCCAGTAACTGCAGGGTTCTGGCCAATGGTGACCTCGGCAGTAGTGGTGCTACTTAGCCACGACGGGAAAGAAGCGAACGTTGCTGAGTGGGAAGGACAGATTGTCTTTGGCTCATCGCCCCCTCCCTGCAATCACAAGTTTCGCAAGTCACAAAATCTAGAACTTGCATTTTTTTTCAACTTTTTTTATCACACACCGAAAGTTAGCTTACTCCTTATTTTAACCTGATTCACTTTCGATTTTAGGTGGGCTATCTCTCGGGATATAACGGTAGTGAGACGGAGCGTAGAAAGCGATAACTCGCATAGACGAGATCGAGCTCAAATGACATTATCTATTTTCCAGTCCTGAGCGTCGAAGATGCTTTAACTCTCGTCTAGTACATAGGGTGCATATGGTAATGCGCGCGATGCTTCTCCACAGTAAAAAGCACACTCGACTATGTGTGTAACTATGAGGGAATTGCCGTGATCAAGGCTGGTTCGCACGTATGCATTCGACTGTGAGCGATTGTGTCACGACTGCTTGTTACTGTTTACTACTAGATGACACACTGGCACCGCCTGTCGGGAAGCCCTGGAACACGTTCGATGTGCGCATATTTCCTAATTTTTGACGCATCATTGTTTCACCGCGGGCTCGAAATAATTCCGACAATGTTATAATAGACCGTTTCGCATATGTTGGGCGTAGATATGATCTCGTAAACACTGCAGAACCGTCAGTCTAATCGTACGAAGATCGGCAGTGTTTTAGGACCGCTGTCGGTCCCAGTCAAACGCAAATGTGTGAATCGGCCCGAACGAGGTTATTACTAAGGTAAACGGGCTAATAGAACGATATGTGGTGTCTTCTCTCGGCTCACCGAAAAGATGGTTCTATCGCCCACTCTTGGGTTCATGTTATGAGAGTGGGTTGAGAGATCCCACTGATCGATCAAATCAGCGGTCTGTTGTATCTGAGAACGTTCGGCGTTAATGAGAAAAATCTTTCGGCCCTATTTCGAAGCGTTCGCCACATGTGCGGCCTTACTGGAGATGATTACATGCGATGTGATTACACGACGAGCACATACTGATGAGCGCGAGCGAGCATCGCCTTGCTCGGACGCTTGGAGCTTGGCCAGCTTGGCTTACCGATGTAGGCGCAACGCTGCTGCTGTAACCACCGGCAGGGCCTTTGTTTTGAGGTAAGAGAAACTTCCCCTGGTCCCGTTTTTGGTAAGATCGCCGTCTTCTTAAGTCATCTTGTTGGGGCAAGCTCACGGGCAGGCAAACGCGCTGAATTCCAAGCACGGAAATCTACGTCGAACAGACAACGCTCCGAGAAACACCGCAAAAAACCTGACAAGCCAACATAGCGGATATCGGATTCTGGATTGAATAATCAAAATGGCTTTGGATTTTCAAGAGCACGAGAATCACTGTTGCTAGGAGTTTTTGTCACTAAAAAAATAAACGGCCATAAAATTTGATCGTGAACGTCATTTTAATAAAACATAAACGCTTTGTGTTATCAATAATAGACGGATGTTATCAATAATACTTTTTTTGTTTTTACTAGTTCGGGCTTTGTTGTTTATGACGTCACTTCATGTTTGGTGACGTTACTTCCTCTGTAAACTGCTGTAAACTTCCTCTCGTCGTCGTTATTCGAGTTTCGTTTGTGCTGTGTGCGTAACGTTGTTTGACGGTCTGTGCGCTCGCGACGGCAGCCACAACCGACGTGCCTTGAAGACAAACGTTTGAGGTTTTGTTCCAACTGAAAAAAAAAACAAAACAGAAAAACCCCAAAACGTCTGCTTGGAGTAACCGCAATCCACGAGCCACTGAACGCTGCCACCCGACGACCGTCCAGCCGTGCTCCTTGGTGAGTCTCCGTCTTGTCGTCAGCTGAGTGAATCCCGGGTTGTTTTCCGTCGCTCTTGCGTATTTTTTTTTTTTTTTTTTACGTAATCACAGACCGTTCGTCTAGGAACGGAATTAGCCTGGTTTTAGGGTCAATTGTTGTTCGGGAAATGAGTATGCGTACTCTAATGATGCGTCCTTTTTGGATCGTTGTTTTGACAGTGTAGAGGTAGCGCTTGATCGTACGTCGCGGCATTTTTTGCGACAGCGCGAACCTCACGAGTTAAGGGTTGTGTGTGCGCAGCACCCTTCTCAGCCTGAATAATTATATATGTATATATTTTTTTAATCAATGAGCCGTTGATTGAACTTCGGCGTTCGCAACATGTGTGTTAGTCAAGAGCTGGTAGCCCGTTGTGTCCGATGTTGAAGGACGCTGGCACCATATGCATGCGCCATCGCGTACGGCCAGAACTTCGTTGCCAGGAGTTTTTTTTCCCTAAAATTTCTGGACGGCGCTGTGAACAGCTTGATACCCGATTGGCTATTTTAGGAGTAATAACATGCGTGGAATAACACAGCCCCTTGAAATACCATCGGAGAAGCGTTTATCTTTTCAGTTGACTGACTTCTGCAATCTCGTGTCCAAAGGGGTTGCCACAAAAACAAAAATGTTGAATGGCATAATTTGTGTCAAAATAAACACGAGGACGAGGAGAAAATTGTTTATTATTTCAGTAAGTCCTAATTGCAACCAACATGCATGTTTTTTCAGACCTTTTTAACAATGAGCACGTGACGGTTTTCGACTGCGTTGCGCGGACTTCGCGGTTGCCGTAGCAACCTTCTCGTCGGAACGGGACATGTCCCTAAACGTAGGGACTTTTGGCGATTTTTTGGTCCAGTAGGGACGTAGGGACGCCCTGCCACTTTTACAGGAAAACGTAGGGACTTCCACAATCGCTGCCATCTTTTTTTTTTTTTAATTTCCGGAAATTTTTTAATGTTCATGTAAAAACTTAATTGTGTTGTCTGGACTTAAGGCATTTTTGTATATTTCTTGCTTCACCAAAGTTACTTCTGGAAACACCAGGTGGCGCCACAGATCGACACAGACATTATGTTAGACGCGTTAAACACACCGCGGCGCGCTTTTTGTAAAGATGTAACATCGTTTCTCTTGTGCACCTCAATCCTGAAGCGTGGAGCAATTGTGGGTTTCTGATTGGCCGCACCGAAGCACATGACCACCTGCTTTAACGGAAGTAGCAGACGACACGCACGACCGCAGTCTTTTTCCTCGTGGTTTCGCTTGTTTAGTCCTCCCTTCAATAGTCCTCCCTCCCTTCGCCTTTTCTCCTTTCATTTCAAAAACCATTCCGATTCCGACCGGTGACTAGTATACAGTTTGATCAGCCCCGTATAAAACAAAACGATGGCAGACCTACACGCTGGACCGTCGTCAGTGTCGACACCGAAAAAGAAACAAAAAGTCAGAGGGGAACTGGCAAAGGATGAAGCCGAACCTCCGAGGAAGCAGCGCTTCCGCGAGGCATGGTTGGAGCTTCCGGAGTTCAAGGGATGGCTCGCACCGGACCCAAGAAACCCATTTCGTGCATCATGTAAGGCCTGCAACGCAAGCCTGGTCGCCGGACACAGTGAGTTGACCAAACATTCAAAAAGAGATGCCCACATAAAGGCAACCACGGGGCTGAGAAAGCAGAACTTGATGACAGCATTCGTACAGAAGTCAAACCCGCACGAACAGAACGTGAAGACTGCTGAGATCAAAATGTCAGCTTTTGTGGCTGAGCACGCCTTATCCTTCAAGGCAATGGATCATCTGGGCGAGCTCGCTAAGGTGGTCTTTCATGACTCAGCCATTGCCAAAGGTGTGAGTCTTCACAGAACGAAGTGTGAATCTATCGTAAAAAACGTGTTGGCAAAAGCGGAGACTGAAGTTCTCGCGCACAGGCTGGGAGCTTCGAAGTTTTCGATACTTGTAGATGAGGGCACGGACATAACGAGCACCAAACTCCTCTGCTGTGTCGTCCGCTATTTTTCAGAAGAGCAAGACCAAGTAATCACACAGCTGTTGGAAGTCATCCCACTTGACGCCAGGTCGTGCTCATCAGAATCGCTTGCCTCAGCTGTGGAGAAATGCCTGTCTGAGAAGAAAGTCCCGCTAACCAACATAATCGCGCTCGCATGCGACAACGCTAGTGTGATGGTGGGGGAGCGCAACTCCCTGATGACAAGGCTGCGAGAAAAGGCGGATGACAGTTTTATAACCATCCGCTGCATCTGTCACTCGCTGCATATAGCAGCAAGCAAGGCAGCACTAAAGCTTCCCAGGAACGTTGAGGACCTCTTGAGAAACGTCGCCAACTACTTCAGCCATAGCTGTAAGCGTCAGGCTCAGCTCGCTGAACTCCAAGAGTACCTCCACAAAGAGAAGAACAAGATACTGAGACCAAGTGAGACGCGATGGCTTGTGCTGCACCAGTGTGTAGAGCGCGTCCTCCAGTAATGGGAGACCTTGAAATTGCTCTTCTTACAGGCAGCTACAGAGGACCGCATTGTGGCCGCTGAGCTGATCTTGAAGGACATGAACCCCATCACGGAGGCGTATCTCAAGTTCATGTAATATGTGCTTGGCTTCTTCAACAAGCTTAACGCAATGTTTCAGAGCAAGGACAACCTAATCGCAGTCATTCAAGAGGAAAGCCAAAGACTACTGAGGTGCCTACGCCAGAATTTCATGAAGCCGTCTTCTATTGAGGACCCTGCTAAACTCAATTCACTCGACCCCAGAAGTCTGCTGGCCTTGGAGGAGCTGTACGTTGGAGTAGGCTGCCAGGGAATCCTGGACAAGATCACCATGGAAGGAGGATCATCCGAAGTTCGTGACTTCAAGCTGCGCTGCATGTCTTTTTATCAAACCGCAGTGCTCGAAGTCCAGAAAAGGCTTCCGATCTCCGGACCCTTCCTCCACGAAGTGCGGTTTGTGCAGCCCTCAACGGCATTGAGCTATGAGGCCCGGAAACGTCTGCCATTGTTGCCCGTGCTTCAAGATTGCCTACAAGCACCTCTTACCCAGTGTCGGCGATGTTGAGCAAGAGTGGCGAATGCTTCCCTCATTCTTCACAGAGAGTGAGAAGATTGAGCTGCAAACCAAGTCGCCAGACGCGTTCTGGGGTCAGGTGAGCAAGACGAAGACGTTCGATGACAAATTAGTACTTCCTAACATCGCTACCCTGGCAAAGCTTGTTCTCACTCTTCCTCACTCCAATGCAGAAACAGAGCGCATCTTTTCCAGTAACTTTCAAGACCAGAAATTCAGAACAAGTTGTGGACAAGAAACGCAGAATGTCTCTTTCGGATGCCTGCAGATTTCCTGCGCAAAAGAAGCCCAGGGCGACTTGCCCATCCTTCAGCACACGCTTGAAGCCTTCGGTCGTGCTTTAGCTGCGCGTGCAGCCTTGCGGGCTGGGACATTTGAGAAACCTCCCTGTGGTTCTTATCTGGCCAGACTACGAACAAGGCCGGCGCGTGTCACTCGACTTTTTTTTTTTTTTTTTTTTTTTTTTTTGTATGGAGGATGTGGACGTGTGTTCCTGTCATCGGAAATGCAAAGTATTCACGATCGCAAGTAAGACATCCGGGCACCGCCATCCTTAGTAGATGTCCTACCGTTCTATGATCCAAACGTTCACCAACTCGCCCAACAACAAACTATTTTATAGGGATGTCCTGTGGACCTTCATATGATATTTGTGCTGCTTGAGATGTCTCTGCAAGCACGCGCGATATCAGTGATTTCAATCCTTCCAAAGGCACCCTCGTTTGTGTGTGTTACAATAAATATTTCCTGTCTCTCTCTCGAACTTGGGGACGACTTTCTGTGGCGTTGTTTCTTCATTGCTAGAGAAAGATGGCGCGAGCGATCCCCAACATGCACGTGCGAAACACACGGAGGGAAGGGAGTGCTAGATTCTAAAAGCCAGGCACTGAAGCAGGAGCAATTATTCAGGATTTTCACGCTGGTTCATATTTCTGGGTTGGTTCCAGCTAAAAAGGTACTTTCTTCGGTATTTTTTTTTTTTTTTTAGACAAAAATAGAAGAAAAAAAAAAAAAAAAGAGGGAGGGGGCGGTCGTACTCAGCCAAACTCAGCGTTGGAGGTGTGTGTGTGTGTGTGGGTGGGTTGAATGATTTTCCATTGGGATGCACTAATCGCATATCGTTTAGTGGGCCAAAAGAAAGTAGGTAAAAAGTCAGAAAAACCTGCTTTTCGTTTTTTGTTTTTTTCAAATTAGCTTAAAATTTGTTTTGGATTCGCGTTCGTGGCCGAATGAGGGTGCCAGCACGTTAGGACCACGTGATTTCGCTTTTGAGCTAGGTAGGAAGAAGTTGAAAAATCATTTCATGGTCCCTTTGAAGCGCAAGACAATCCCTCGACGCAATCAGCTGGGCGGATGTGGCCGATCCAAGTGGGTCAGACGAGCGATTTGGCGCAAGGCGGAAGCGAAAGCGGCGTCAACATAAACGCTGCGGCGTCTCCTGCACCCCGAAATACTGCCGGAACGGGGGGAGTTCCAAACAGCGCGCTTCTTTCGCGCTCTCATTTCGCTGCTTTCACAAGCGCCGTGGAGATCTGGGACAAGTTGTCTTTAGCGCTGGCAGAGGCAGGGGCGCCAGCGCGGGGTTTTCGAAAGCACTCTCCATGGCGCCCACAGTAGGGTGCCTTAATTCATGCGCACTTTTTTCCGGACGCTTAAATTTTCTTTTTTGTTCAGGAGCGCGCCGAAGCCTCTCGCGGCACGCGCTCTTGACGTTGACCGTGCTACGGTGCCAATGTGTTTCCGGCGTTAATAATTTGTGTTTTCCCTGTGAGCGCACGTTGTCGACATCGGGTACTAACAAGGTAAAAAGTTGGGCGAGTTGGTTGAACATCTTACAAAGTAAAAAAAAAAAAAAAAAAACACACACAAAAAAAACAAAAACAAAAAACAACGAGACACAAGAAACAAGGAAGGTAGGCTAGCGATGTGTCTGTTCCTTGACTTCTCCAGGTTGCTTTATGAAGGCATTTCTTGTATCCGGAGATTTGGTTATCCCCACACCGGCGAAAGAGGCGCACATCTTCCCACCTCTACCGCGGGCGGCGGCGGTGCTTGACGGCATTTAAAAATAATCTTTGTCGTGAAATTTGCGCGGAGAACAATATTATCGCAAGAGATTTCGTGCACTCTGCCAAAGACGCTGTCAGCACAATGACGCTCCATCGCGATCTTGGTGCGGCTAGTTCGGGACGACTCCTTCGAAGCTTCAAAAGGACCGAAATGGCGATTATTACCATCAACAAATTCGGTTCCGCCAATCGCCGTGCGAGTTTTTGGCCGTCCGTACGTCAGCCCGCGGGAACGGGTCCCACTTTCTCAATAAAGGTTTCAGAAAATGCATTTGGCATTTGGGCGGAGCCGGAGCGTGCGGCGATGCGTAGTGGCTCCCGGATACGGTTGAACCCTTTTTAATCGGGCGGCGGCTTGCGCCACCTAGCCGAAGCTTCTAAATACAACAATTAAATAATCTCCGAATAAATAAATAGTCCGACATCTTGGAAACCCTGAGATGGGGAACGATAAAAAAAAAAAAAAAAAAAACGGACGAACACAACAAAATATTAAGATTTTGTTGTGTTCGTCCGTTTTTTTTTTTTTTTTTTTTTTTTTTTATCGTTCCCCATCTCAGGGTTTCCAAGATGTCGATTAATTACCAGCTCGTGTGCACTCTATCATTGCTTAAAATAGTCCGGCATATCGCCGATTTGCACGCTAAGCTGATAGTGCGGCGAGCTTAAATCACTGCCTGATGATGTGAATAAAATTGATTGTTTGACTGAATTAAGCTACCTGCTCGTTAGACCAGTCGGTATGTCTTTCGTCACTACTACTAAGCGTTATGAATGAAGATGGGGGGGGGGGGGGGGAGGGTGTTGGGGGAGGGAGGGAGGGAGGGAGGAGAGGAGAGGAGAGGAGAGGAGAGGGCCAATTTCGCGACTCCAACTAACTATAGGTGGCGCCACTCATTTTCCAAAATGGCGGTTATAGTGAGGGTCGGAGATGCGTGCCGCTGTTGAGCCTGTCTAGTGTGCTGGCTTCACTGAGCGACACAAATTATTTCTGGTAATACGAGGAAGCTAGGGTGTTATGAGCGCATGTCACCTCTTTATCCTGAAAACAAAAACGGTGTTTAGCGTAATATTTACGCAAGGATGAGCGTTTTAATTCTGGAGAGAAACCGAAACTAACCTCTATTTTGGATTTAATTTCTCGATATAGGTCTTAATTTCGGATTCTTTCATAACTCAAGCATGGTGACTCAAGATGTGTCTCACATCGTAATTATTTAGTTAGAGAAGTTGTTCGCGGAAACTTTATTTTGTGACATACATATGCGATCCAGGCATTTCAAAATATTTTGGAGATTTCAGTGGACAGGGTCTTTCATACAACTTAGAGGTAACATAGAATATCGTAGTTGTTGAAAAAATCAGTGCTGATATTTTTGCGTTCTCGCTGCCTTTTCTCGCTCAGATAATTGTCATGGGAAATAATGAACTGCGGCAATAATATAATTTGTAGCTTATGATCTAATTTCAAACACGCGAACAAGTATGACAATCAAAAGTGTGCTAATTATCATCACTGGTGCCAATTGCTGCATTTTTAATTACCAAGTAGGAAAATAAAAATAGTCTAAAATCAATAAAAAGGCTCTAGCTAATGTGAGAAATCCAAGTAAAACTACATTAATTGTGGGTAAAGTATATTTTGTTATCAAAGTCGCGACTTTTGACAATCGGCAAAACGTCCGAAGTCGCCGCCAATATCCTTCCAGACCAAATGCCCCAAAATACAAGAAATAAAAAAAGAAAAAAAAATTATTACCGATCTTTTCATAAAATTTAGTTACTTTTATTTTTACGCTCAGCCTTTCCATGCAGTTCGAAGGAACGCCTACTTGCTTGCACGTCTGCTTACTGCAGCACGTTTCGTTGGCGTTGGAAGCCGGTGAAACAGTAGTGAGTTTTAGTATTGCGTATACGAGCGAACGCGAGCGCTGTGTATTTGCGTTAGTTTTGCGTGTTCCACACTGCGCGTGAGCAGAGCCCAAAATATCGGTCTTAGATTAACGCATGGCGACGACGCGCACGCGCAACGTGGGGCACGCAACTCTAACGCAAACGCACACCGCTGTCGTTTGCTTCTATACGCAAAACTAACTCTTTAATAAGGTACAGCCCCATACCGACTGCAGGACTATACTTCGTTTCACTTTATCTGCGAGCGAAGCCAAAGCTAGAAGCGCGAGACCATGCGCTTTTTGCATTTCTCCCCAGCTCGCGCGCTCGAGCAAAGCCTGAACGCACGGAGCTTCCGTGCTCGCGCTTCCAGTTTTGCCTTCGCTCGCACATAAGGTGAAACGAAGTATACGTTGGGAGAGTGAAGAGTGTTGTTTGCATTCGGAAATGACATTTCGCGAGCCATGACCGCGAGCAGTTCTGCCGTGCCCGCTGAGCAGGAGAATCGGGGGACCCTCACTAGGGGATCCTCACGGATACGATTCCCCTTTTCGCCGCGGGAGGGCGAGCGGCGCGTTGACTGGGCGCGTAGTAGACCGTTTTTCTCGCCCGCTACGGTATCCGTGAAGAAAACGCCGCAGCTGCGCATACGCGCCGCCAGCCTTGTCTGCATAGTTCAAGGTCTTGTGGCGGATTACGGAGCGCATTCCGGGAGCTTACCGGGCAGCGGAAACGGTCTACTACAATTCCCCACTGAACGGGAAACGGCCGGTTGATTCGTCCTTCGAGCGCGTAGCTCCCACCGCACTGTCAGCTTAGAACGGATCCGCGATCGCTTCTCCGCTGGCTTGCGGGGCCGTCGCTCGGACATGGCATGGTACCAGTGCCCTATCCAGGAATTGTTTTAGGGGGGGGGGGGTCAAAATGCAGGTGTATATATTATAGGGTCGGCTGGGTTTCGGGTGGGGGGTGACGGGCCGGACGGACGGAACGGGACGGAACGGACGGGGACGTGCCGTGGTACTTGCGACGATGACTCAGCTCGGCAACGGGAGGCGGGCGACCGGGCGACCTCGGCGTTGTTCAATCAGCGGCGACCAGACGAGGTCGCGGCCAAGGTTGCGCAGACGGCGAGCGACCGCGCGAGGGCAGACACCCACCCACAGACGCGACGACGCATTGCCCTTCCCACCGGCGCGCTTCTGGGCGTCCTCGTCGTTGTCTCTCGGGCGATCGCGATCCGCCCGGGGCAACGCCACCGCGACTCGTCTTCCAGCAGATGATTATCGAGCACGGTGTGACCCCTTTCGAAAGTCACGTGCCGATTAGTAATCGGTCGGAAACCCCGCACAGTGGCGACACAACTACATCGACGAACGTGCAAGTCATTCCTTAAAGGGATACTGAACTGATATTTGGATCCCGCAAAACAAAGCTTGAGCGATAGGCGGGACGCTGCAAAACCCAAAAACATCGCTCATACAGCGATGGTGGTCATATTTTTGGAAAAGAAGTGTGCGCCTGAACACGGCTGTCCAGACATGTGACGTCTCGATTCTCGTTCCCTCTCCTCTTGGCTTCGTCCCCTCGAGAAGGTGAACCAAAGAGAGGAGGAGAGAAGCGGGGCCGCTTCCCCTCATTCTCAACTGTTCAAAGAGAATCGTGAGGTCACATTGCTGGCTTGATCGCGCCCTTCTTTTCCAAAAATACGGCCATCCGTTTTAGGTGTTGATGTATGAGTGATGTTTTGAAGTTTGTAGCGTCCCGTTCAATGCTTACACGGAATTATTTTGCGAAATCCAAATTTCAGTTCAGCATCTCTTTAAAGGAGCTGTGCAACAATTTCAGTGCTTTGCTTAAATAATTTGGGAGTTGGTGCCTCGACCTTTATGAAGTAAAGAACAAAAAACCGCTTTTGCCTGCATGTCCTAGTTTTATTTTAAAAGTTGACAAAGATTGAGGTTTTCGGCACCTCTCAACTCCTTCACCATCTTCCGAGTCACGTGCGCTGTGACGTGAAAGGGGGATGCGCAGGGTTCCGGTGAAGATCTCTCTCTAGAGCCATCAGTGAGCAGCGAGAACTCACCCATTTGCGACCACGTGACCACATGCTTGCGCAGCCAGCACAATCAACATGGCGAAAGGAGGAAAGTCTCGTCTGGGTCCGGCTGGTCCGGCCATCCCCGTCCGTCTCAGCCACCGTCCTCCTCCGGCTTCTGGCGGCTGTTCGCGGTAACAGATAGAGCAGACGGTTTTGTTGACCTCGGATAGATGGCGCCACTAAAACTCCGTATAATAAAAGTTGTCGACGATACCAGGTTTTTGACGCATTTATATTCATGTTGGAATGACAAGATTTCTAGAGAAATTACCTTTTATCGAGCAGGTATTTGCACAACTTGCTATCTTTTTACAAGTCCCCCTTTGACATCACGCCGCATGGTTCTCATGGCCGCCGCTCGCGGCTGCAGGTCAGAAAATATTATAATTTTCGCCTCGCGATTATGTGGCGGAATTGCAACATTTTGAAGGAAGGAGATGTGTTTTCTGTCCTTTGCGACAAGATAAACAATGTCAAAAGTAGAAGATGCAAATTCTTTTAATGTTAAAATCGTTGCACAGCTCCTTTAAGATAGCGAACATCGCAGCGCGGCCAACACTACGAGCCGACAAGCCAATCAAACAGCGTCGAAAGTGCAACGTCACTGCGCTCATCACTTTTTTCTAGGGGTGTGTTTTTTTCCAGTGTCTTGCACCAAATAAGGTTTTGGTCCACCATTGTGCAGGGATTTCACAGCTGCCAACAGAAGACAGTATATCGAAAGGGGTCTATAGACCTTTCCAAAAAAGGGCTTCTGGCCGGTTCCATTTTGAGTAAATGGCGCATGATTTTGCTTTGCGAAGAGACGAACATGCGCGTGCTGGGCTGAGTAGATTGTACGGTGGGTTGAGGACTTGTAAATATTGCAATGCTGTATAGGAATTGGGCTGTATATAGGCTGTACTAGAGTCAGTGACTCTAGGAGCTGAATCAGATGACAGGATTGGCTCAAGCCGAGACCCATGCGCTTGTGCTTTCAGTGTGTGCACGCGCTCGCGTGGTGTGGAAATACAACTAAGAAGGCTTGCGCAGGACGTCATCGTTGGTGGTCCTCTGACCCGCCCAAACACATGCCGAAGTTCGATGACATGCGTCTATCTTGGCGTCGCCGCTTGCCAGCGTCGCACTTGTTGTGAGACAGGTTTTTTGACCAGGGTGTCGAACCGGAACTGGAACTGAACCGCTTATTTTTCCCGAACCGGAACAGAACCCGAACCGAATTGTTCGGCGCCATTTTGTAGCTGAACCTGCAGGGGCGTAAATCCATTTGAAGTCCGGGGGGGGGGGGGGGACATACAGTTTGCAGTGGTAGCCATCATAAAAATAGCTTCCCATATAAAAAAATGTAACGCAAAAGAAAAGGGTTTAAATAAATGGAAATACCAGTTTGTCAGTTAGCATATTTAAAAATACACGTTGATGGTAACACCTGTAGACTAGGTAGATACAAGGCTCGCATGCGAATAGTGTAGTTGTCTGAAAAGCGGGGCGTCTGACGTGTCCTTGATGGATGAGAAATTCAGGCAGCACGCAGTACAGCCATACAAGCATTGAGGCCGCTGGGCTTCGGCTGCGCGTGCGCCGAAGTGTTATCGAAGGCAGAAAGCTGGTGGCCAATATTGAGAGGCCTGGGGTACCTCGCTGCAGGAAGGGTATACGGTCTCAGTCACCACATCGAGCTGCAGTGGAGGGGAGAAGCAACCCCTCATTCAAGGGCCGTAAAAGAGTGCGCCTGTTCGCTCTAGTGGGCCTTGGGAACAGACTCCCGGGTCGCAGTAATTAGGGAGTTTTCATAGACTGTTTTCCCATCTCCACTATGCTGTCCGGAACGAAGATGCCACTACTGCATATGTGCGATGCTAGCTATGCCTGCAGAGTCCCGGATCTTGTATCGGGTTGCGGAGAACGTTGCGGGATAGCCGAAACAATCTTTGAGAACTCTCTACCGCTAGACTTCCGAGATAATGGTTTGAACCAATCTAAACTGGTTCGAACCATTATTTTTTCCGCTCCGGAGCTGAGCCTTAACCGAACCGAAATGTGAACCGTAATTTGAACCGAACCAAAAAGAGTCTCGGTTCGACAGCCTGTTTTGAACATTTGTTGTCACAAATGTTAAAAAAAAGATAAGAAACACTGGCTAGGTGGTGCAAGTTGCCGCCCGATTCAAAGGGTTCAGCCTTATCCATCCATCCATCCATCCATCCTGTGAGACACGCAGGATTGATGGATAGATACATGACTTGCATTGACGTCATGTCAGTCGCCATTGCTCCGTGCCATGCTCCTGTGCCATGCTGCTGTGTCATGCTCCTGTGCCCGTATCTTCTGCAGCACACATTTCGCACCGTCGAATCTGTTCTTCTTGGGAAGCCTTGCCGAAAAGAACAAATTCAGTTGTGCTGAGTATTTGCTGCAGAAGGTATGGGTATGGGAACATATGGTACGGAGCAATAGCGACCGGTACGGTGCCATGTGATGTCACGTGACAAATTAAGAGGCTATCACAGCTCCCCAGGCCCCATGTATTCCCAGTGGCAACTTTTTGGTCCGACTGCTCAGCAGCCACCGGACGGCTTAACTTCGGGAAGGTTTTATTAGAAAAGACAATAAAAAGACAATTTGCAGCTTGGTCACACATTTTCCCGTTGTGGGGCTAAAGATTTTCTTAGGGAGCTTGAATTCCTTCAAACTGCCCCATTTTTGAACCTGCCATCCATGAGCACTTCTGAAGAAAACAGATGCACTAATACATTTTCTGACACAGCGTTGTGGAAGGTCAAATTCTTAGCATAAATCCATCAAGTTCTTCATCCATGTATTTCAATAGGGAAATAGGAGTATCAAGTCTGCACTCCGGTGAAAACCTGAAAATTGCCTTCCACGATGGATTTCATTATCTGTTCCGTGGCTCCACCTGTGAGCGACCTTTCAGACGTCGCTTTTGGCCAGGATTGTTTTATTTTAATGGTTAATTTCTGCCGTTCTGTCATTTTGTATCAATAGTGCCTCATGTCCCATTTTCATGGGAGTGTGCATTGTTCCGAATTGGTACTCTAAGTAAATGGAGGAAAAACTAGAGTGTTAAGCTGTTAGATCATAATTTTATAAAATAAACATGCATGAAAATGTTATCTTCTGTAGAGGAAATTATGAGCTCTTTCCGCAGTTACATTTGCCAGTACATATCTTCTTCGCATATATATGTCTCTATGCGAGATTTTTTCTATATTACTGAATTTGGTATGCCATTGGTTGGCAACATTTTTGTTTAAAACTCGGGAAGAAGTGCACTTGTGTGTTTTGAGCGAAAAACTCCGTAAGTATGTGCATTTTTACACCGAACTGAATAGTGATGCAGCTTTATTATTCGTCCTGCTGCCCCCTTTCGCGATGTCCTGCTTTCTCTTCTGAGGATTCGTTGCACACATAGATGACAACCGCTCTCTCTCTCCAGAAGCCGTCTTTCGCATCCCGGGGTCCAGACGGGCAGCCATGGACGACTGTGAAGAGGACGACAGGGGGCCGGATGAGTCGCCCAAGCGGCCCCTCAAGGAGCGCCACACGTCAAGCAAGACCAGCAATGACGACGAGCGGGAAGATGGCGCAAACGACGGCCAGGAACGGTCGAGCGGCAGCAAGGGGTCTCCGTCCAAGAAGCCGCGGGACAACATCCCCGAGCCGCTGAGCAGCCTGCAAGGCTTCGTTCCAGGTACGACGACTCTTTCGTCGGATCCACAGCAATAGTGTCGTCCTTCCGGTTAAGTCCTCCGGGGGGGTGTTGGGTTTTTTTCCCCCGAGTTTGTTTTTGGTGAAATTGGGAGGTCGTTTCCTTCGAGTTCATTTCTCCAAAACGGGATTCATTCAGTCTTGTCTTACGTCCAAGAGCATTAATTCAAACTGGAATGTGAAACCCTCCGGAACTTGTAGTTTGTGGATGTGTGGTTTATGGAAGCATGCTTGGCCAAACAATGTTGCTGAGGACATTGAAGCTTGTACTTAAACTCTGTTCAGCACTAAGTTGACAGGGTGTGGGAAGCTATATGTGCCCCTTGGAACAGTGAATTGTCAGGCACCGTGTGATCAAGCTTTCATACAGATACTCTCATGCTGGGAGTGGGGTTGGCCAATAAAAGATGGGTTAATTAATGATTCAAGACCCATATCCTCCACTGCCCTGCAGCTTAGCGGCGGAGAGAGTTTAGAGGAAGCAGTGCCTGATCAAAGACTTTCACACTTCTTCTATACCTGCTTTCACCTCGAGAAAAAAGCAAGTTTTGCACATTGTTCATACGCGGTGCGAAGTAGTTCTTACGAGATTTGGTTGTCAAAAGAAAAAGCGATGCTTTTGGCGTTTGGAACGTGTACGTCTTAATAAGATATTGTATATCTAATCTACATTTCACCTACAATGTCTTAATTCTCCACATAAAGGGGGAAATTAGTAATGCTCCGCGAGGAGCCGGACTTGTTTTACTACGGTTCTTGAGGTGAAAACAAGTAGTATAAACATTGAGGCGTTGAAAATAAAATTTTCTCGGGTAAATCTGGACTGACAGAAAGCTCACTGGAACCTGTTCAACAGTCTCTCCGTGCAAAGAGAAAAAATCCAGAGCCCTGTGCAGTCTTGCAGGCGTTCTTTCGGCCTCTTCTTACACATGCTGAGGGACATTTCTTGAGAGCACCTTCCTTTTCTGCTGTCCATGTAAGGCTGCAAACTGACAACTGGAGTGTGGCTTGAAAGACTCAGCGATGGAAGTGCTGCACCATTTGCGCCAAACTGTGCCATGAACGAAAGTCTGCTACAACTTGCACCAAAAAGCCGTTTTTGCTAAGGATTGCGCCACACCTGTGCCGAGACGGGCTTAAAGCAAAATAAATTAATGTTTTATTATTGGTCGACCCTAATATTCAGGCAAGTGGAAGGAAAGAAAAATAGTACAAATATGAATTTCACAGCATCTCTACTTGCCGTATAGTTTGTTTCCTCTTAGGTCAGAGCACAGTCGAAGGCTCAAACTCAAACAGCCACAAACACACATAGTCAAAACGCAAGTCACGGGACATTCGATGCACTTGATTGGTTTGGCCGACGAAAGAACTCGGACAAGGAGATGGTGAATGCCATGATGTTGCGCTTTGATGCGCTGGCTGGTTGATCGCTGACATCGTTTAAATTTCTAGACGATGTCGTCGATGTCAGGAACCGAGGGTCCCAAGAAAACTTTACAGAATCGTAGGATTGCCGATTTTGGTTGCTGCGATAAAACAGAACCAGGGTCGTGCACTACTGATAAGATACTTGATTATCACCTTTGCCACATGCCTTCGTTCCATGGCTGCAGAGTACCGTGGCACTTGCGCCGCTCGCGTCAACCTTTACCGCCTCTCACCAGTGTGCGCGCGTCGAGCTTCATTACTTTGCACCGGAGTGCTAGGAGCAGCGACTGACCTGGGGGAGTGCCTGGCTTTGCACGATGGGCGAATTATGCTCAGGATTATTACAGGTCGAACTTCTTTCTCCTAATAGTAAGTTAATCTCTAATTAAAAAGAAAAAAAAAAAAAAAAACAGCAGGAAAAATGAGAGAGAAGAAAACACTGGTCTATATATTTGAATAAATATCCGTGCAGTTGTCGATCGAAAGAGCAGCGAACTTTGACATAACCCTGGTTCCTACGCCACTGAAGAGCAGTGTCGCCTTTGAAGCGCAAGTGTAGGCTTTTCTCATAGTTTTGGGTGGTTGTTTTTGCAGTTTATGGTATTAGTCTTGAGTTTGGTAGGTTCATTAAACTTAGGGGATGCATTGTTATTGGTAGACATGTTATCAGATATGGTTTTTCTTGCTGGAATTTTACAGAAATTATTTTACAGGCTAAACAAACTACCGAGTGTAAGATGAAGAGGGGAGATTGGATTTATTCCGAGGAAATGTTGCACTTTGATTCGCTCTTCAACCAATCTTTAATACCCATTGTAAATGAAACCTACTCTGACTAGAGCCTTATTTAAGAAGACTTTGTTCCTTTTATGCCCTATCTATTCTTATCGCAAGCGGTAGTAAGTAATATGCTCGAGTATCAAAGAGGAACCCTCGATCACTATCATAAATGGACTCATTGAGATGCAATCACTTTTTCATACTCATGTGATGCGCTAACAGATATGTTAGCATCTGCTCCAAAAACGTCAGTGGCTGCTCCAAATCAACACTTTGCCTGCTACAGAACCTCCTACAAAAGGTCAAATGCCGCTTCAATTACTGAAGACGTAGCCTGGTCCGTTGCGATCTGCCACCGCCCTTAAACTCCCTATGCATGTCCTCGGGTGTTGTAAGAATGTCAATGGCTGTTTATGTACCGCTCACTATACTTCATTCATCCTTATGCTGAGACTGCACCCAAAGCGCGAGCTAGCCCGCACCCCTGGCTTTGAGAGGTGCTTATCTATAGTCCGTCACAACTCAAGAGGGTAGGGCGAGGGTAAGGATGGCTGGGGAGGATGAAGCAGACGAAACGCGAAAAAGATAAGGAGGTTCCCCCATCTCTTCTCCAGCGTTCCGTCTGCTTCCTCCTCCCCGGCCCGTCTTACTCTCGCCCTACCTTCTTGAGCTGCAAGGGACTACAGTCGCCGACCGTTTTTTCGGATTACGATAATTCGGACTTGTTCGATATTTCGGACCTAAATGCGGAACCGTGACTTACCCGATAGAAATAGTGCATATTCACGACCAATGTTTCGGACAGCTTGAAGTCCGGAAGTTTGAATATTCGGACAAAATCGTCGCGAGCGATCAGCGAAAAACACCATTGAGAAGCGGCCATTTTGAATTCTATGTTGGCTGCAAATGGATTGGCTTGGTTTGGCAGCGCCACTTGAGTACTCCCTGAGTCCTACCGCTAGGTGACGCTATGCTAGCCCTTTTTTTTCATTTAGCTGCACGTCATCATCATGATTATCATTTTGCTTTGTTTTTCCATCCCTTCGCGCCTCCACCCCACTTTCGCGTCGCCAGTCACCATTTTGCGCTCATGAATTTGCGCCTCATCTCGTTCGGACAACGCTGGCTTGGACCTCATGGCCTCATCTGTTCTTCTGCCGCTGCGATGCGTCGTTAAGAAGCGGAGAAGGTACTCGACCGTAGTGCTAGAAAAGAAGGCAGCGGTTCACAAGCTAACAGAAAGTTGCCGAACGCAAATGAAGGCGTAACCTAAAACAAGGCACGCAGGCGTAACCGAAGCAAGACACTATTTATGGCTTTTTTAAGCCCACTTGGAAGTAATAAAGGCAAGTTTTTCAATTTGCTGATTTTTCGGACTGCTCTATTATTCGGACGTTTTTTTGGTCCCTGCGAAGTCCGAATAATCGGTCGGCGACTGTATAGGGCAAGCGGTCGTTCTGCGGAATGTTTCAAAAGCAGCGACCTGGTTCTCTCATGCTTGTAGCATTGGTTGTAGTCTCAGCCTAAGGGTGAGCAAAATATAAGACTCGTCTACTTTAGATAGGACTGAGACATGAGGGAGTGTAACCTGTGTTCACAGAGTCTCCGCCGAGGTTTGTGTCCTTGGAACAGATCATGAAGACGGCCAGCGGAGTGACCAATATGATGCTTGCCCACGAGATTGTCATGGACGACACATTCAAGCTGAAGAAGCAGGAGTACCCAGAGAAGAGGTACGGAGAATAGCGGGCACTTTGAGTATGGCACAAGCAATTTAAGTTATCAGTGAGGTCATTCTTTTGTACAACCTTGCCAGCCTCTTGAGATTAACAGTGTACGAAAAGAAGTATCCCTACGATGGGAAATAGTTGGGAGATGGTCCTCCCGGACCTGACGGGAACGGTGCTAATTGCAATGGGGGGTGGCGATACAGAAGAGAGCAGTTCCTCTAAAGTTGTTTGGGTTCTTTCCTCGATGCGGTGTCCTTAGCCTCACCACATGGGCGTGCCTTTTGGCTGAACGGTCTGTGAAGGGGCTCAGTTGAGGCCTTTGCTGTGCAGCTTGGAGCACGAGGTGAAGAAAATCATGCACCAGGCGTTCTGGCAGGTCTTGGAAGACCAGCTGGCCGAGAGTCCTCCCAACTATGACCAGGCCATGCAGCTCCTCGAGGAAGCCAAGGAGGTCTGCTCTCTTGTTCTCTCTTCTGCACAGTCCGTTGCCAGGCCTCACCTTCGGAGGCGTCGGAGGGCGATAGCTCCCATACTCCGTCTCACAAGTCGTCTTCATCACTGGCGAAGGCATGAACCTGACGGCTTGGTTTCCAAAAGCACTCTTTCCAAGCGTGAATGCTTATGCACACGAAGCATTCTGCAGAGCCACCGTCTCATGTCCATAGCTTTGCTAGCATTGAGGACAACTCTTAAGAAAATAGAGGGCTTTTTATTCAACGTGCTTCTGGCAGTATTAATTGACCTTCCTCCAGTTTATGTGATCTTTGACAGGAAATACGAAATACGTACAGAAGGCCACTTTCATGAAAGACGACAAATTATAGGGGGTGGCATTTGTGTTTATTTGTTACGTTTATTGACGGAGAGTTAGGCAAACAAATTTATTTGTACGATGGGCCGAAAACATTGCGGTTACAATTTCAACCGAGCTTCCGCCAAAGACTGAAGTTGCTACCAGCATTCAGGGTACCCTGAGGGACGTTGGCGCGTCCACTGGTGCAGACGCTGCTGGGGCTCCTGCTCCCCCACAACACGAGCCTGCGTGCAGAGATCATGGAGGGACTGGACGTGGCCTTGGTGCGGCAGCAGGCGGAGCACGGGACCCTTGACTTTGGCTACTATGCCCGGCTGCTCATCTCGCTCATGGCCCGCATGTGTGCCCCGGTCAGGGACGCCAGCGTGCGGGACCTGCTCAAGATTGAAGGGGTGGTGCCTCTCTTCAGGTGGGAGCACGCCGCATTCGCACGAACCACGGTCACTCTGCTCATACACTATACAAAAGACACGGAGTTCACTGCAGACGTGGCGACAGAAGTACCACATTTGCTTGAGTAATAGCCACACCTCTTACGAACGATGCCCTCACATCTGCTTGCCCACCGAACACACATACAGCCAATCGTCACATTCTGCATAAAAAGATGCGGTGAATAGCGAGGTCGAGAACACGATTCTTTGTAAGAATGCTGTCTGAGCAGATAGAATTTTTGCTTGAAAACATCGTCTCTGTCCCGTAAATCGCTGCCATTTTTCTGCCGATCGCGGTGATTCGCTATCCCCGTGCTCCAGGGGAAAGCAGACCCACGAGCTTTGTTCATAAACAGCACCGCCATTACTCGAGCAAACGCGATATCTATGGACATGCCACAAGCACATTCTAAACACGTTTACTTCATCCATATATATGCTTCAAACATGTCTGCAGACAGTTTTTTACATGGCCGATGTGACAGGGCCGCCATATACGAGGAATAAACATGCCTCACCGTCTGCAGTCTGTCTCTTGTGCTACGTATAAGCGGTGTGAGTGTGGCTTTAGAGCAGCTTAACATGGCAGAGCCAGTGTATCGCCGGTCAGAAAATGTGTTTGCTGCATCTCATTTTTTTTAATCTTACTTTTTAATCTTAAAGCATTGAGTTATTTATTGGCGTCCTTGTGCTAATCATATGGCCCTACATTGCGCGATTGCAGTGCAGTTTCGGTTTCAAACACATCCGGGTCTTCTGTCGTCTGGTAACCATCGCAACTATGCCGCTTCTCCCCCTCCACGGCTCGCATTTTGCTGTGGAATGCGGTTGTGGAGCCTGATTGTGGGTTACAATTATTATAAAACAAAGCTAAGCAATAAAAAGTTATAGCCCCGAGAGGAATTTGAACTCGTAACTTTGCGAAGTCAGTAGCAAGGAGGTATGCGCGCATATGATCTCTCGACTTTCAACCCATCAGTTTTAAGCTGCATATTTTTGCGGGTGTAGCCGTAGGACTTGCCCTAAAATGCCGCGGAAGCACCCGCTTTGTTCAAGCGCCCACTATTAACATTTTCCAAACTTGGTAATTCTGAAATGATTTGACCGGACTAGTGCCCATGTCTAGATTAACCCAGTTTTCAGTGAAAGTGGGGTGGATGCTCCTCCGGTATTTTACGGTCGTATTCCGTATTTCCCACGACTGGCGGTCGCGCGTTTCACATCAATTTTTTTTTACCACGACCTGCCTCGGCAGTAACCTGATATGCCACTGCCCAAGTATGCAAAGGCGATACATTTTGCTTGTATTTCTGGCCTTTTCGTCCTTTGTTTGCGAGCGGGTCAGTATACTTTCTGGTCCAAGTGAGAACATAGGTACTCGTGGCTCGTCGTTTGACCATCATATCGGGATGCGACTTGGGCCAAAAGTTGCAAACGATTCCCTCTCAAATTCTTCTCTGTAGCACGACATACGATAACTCGTACAACTTTTAGTGTCTGCGTACGGCTCGAAACCTAAAATCCATCCACGGTGCGATAGACAATGCTTGCTATAGCCTTGCTGGAGCGGCCAGAGCTCAACGACTAAATAGAGTTTTTGGGATTTTCAATTTGCGACTTCCCTTAAACTTATTACACTGTAGGTGTTGCCTACCGATATGGATAGAACGCTGGGGCACATTTTTTGGGGCTCCCGACGTACCGGATTTTTGTGCAGATAAACACAGGACAACGATCACGCATGGAAGAAGTATACTGGGCTGGTCGTCCGGTTCCATTAGCGCTTATGCCCTGGGCTTGTTAAATTGTCCGTCAGCCGGATGGGCCATGCTGCACGCGAAAGTGGTAGCCAGGCTGCCAGAGATGTATGGGACGTGGCAGACCATACTCCTGCTCCTTGCTAAGCCTAGGCTGTCCCCTTACGGCCCCTGCAGGTTCGTGTTTCAACGGGGACACCCACGAAGACGAATGGGCACAATGCAAGCGAGCGCCGACTTTATTTTCATGCAGTACTAAGGTGCACCATATTGTCAATGGGACGATTAAAAACCTGCCACCCCTCTCCATGGTGTAACCAGGTATGCAACATGCCCATGTATGCAACGGTTTTCGGAAGTAGTCTGCAGCGTGTGTACTGCTTCCAAGGCACTTTAGACGGCCCGCAAAAATCGGGTTTTCAACGTATTACGCTGCAATTTACGACAGGTGTAAGCAAGTGGTGAAATTTTACAGTGGAAAGGATTAAGGAATGAACTTGCCTCGTTCAAAAGAAAACAAAAACCTGTTCTGGGTAATCTACGCCGCCACTTCACAGACGATGCACGCATAGAGAGAAGTGCTGCCGACAGATGCTGCACGCGGCTTCGAGGGAGCGCCGGCCAATTTGGGTTGATAGCAGACAATCTCGCAGAGAACCCGAATCGGCCGGCGCTCTCTCAATGCAATGTACGCCATCTGTTGGCAGCACTTATCCATATGCGTCCATTGTCTGCGAAGTGGCGGCGTAAATGGTCCAGAACAGGATTTTTTTTTTTTTTTGATTGAGGTAAGTGTATTTTTTAATTTTTTTCAGTGTAGACTTCCACCTGCTTGCACCTTTGTAGTAAATTGCAGCATGATATGCGTTGAAAAACCAATTCCTGCGGGCCGTCTCTCGGAGTCGTAGTTTACACGCTGTAATTTGCGGCATTCCACTCCCGTTGTGACCCCCCTGTGGCCCGTGCCGTCCCTTTTCCCGCAGGGGAATCATGGATCAGCTGGAAGTGATGAAGCTGGACATGGTGAACTTCACCATCCAGGAGGCCCGGCCCCTGATCCAGTCGCACTCGGTGGGCTACGCCCGTGAGAAGTTCCGGGAGTACCTGGAGACCCAGGCGCTGCTCAGCCCCGGCTTGGACCCCTTGGTGCACACCCGAGCCTGGCTGCGCAGGAGCCACGAGGAGCTGCGAGCCCTGAGCGCCCAGTACAGCCCGGACCCTGTGTTGAATGGACCGGGGGCATCTGGGCCCCCGTTTGCGGTGGTGCTGGCCAAGGCCTACATCCAGTTGCTGTGCTGGGACCCAAGCTGGGAGTACCCCGAGGTGAGAGCCAGGGAAAAGGGGATGCTAGGTCCTTTTCTTTCCCTCTTTCATAACCACTAAAATGAGAGAAAACATGTTTTAGGGGCGAAGCTCCTTAGGGGCTAGCCATGTCTGTATGTCCGTCCGCCGTCCGCCGTAGGCCGGCGTCGGGTGCTCGTGCTTCTGCTCGTGAGATCACGTGCTCACGAGCACGTGAGCACATGCTCACGTGCTCGTGTAGGGCAAAAAAAAAAATTGGAAAAAAAAAGATTAAAAAAAATTATGAAAAAGGAAAAAGAAGAAAAAAAAAATTACACCATCTTCCCGAGGGGAACCATGGGGTGATGCGGAGCATCGTGTTGGTTCCGAGGAAAGAGTCAGTTGCGTGCTGACGTTGAGAGATGGCGCCACCGACTGCCCTAGCGTTACCCCCTACGCGAGCCTTCGTCGCGGCTCGCGGCAGAGAAACTTGGAACGCTCGCCGCTCGCCGTTTATTTTTTTTCACACTTGAAGGAGAGGAGACTAGAGGAGGAGAGTTGCGCGCGCGGTGTGAGGAGAAGCGAACGCACGCGCAGTGCACGCAGCTGGTAGAGAGAGAGAGAGCGGAGAGAGTAACGCGCAGCTGTTGGAGAGAGGGAAGGAGGAGAGTTGCGCGTGCGTAGTTCGAGTGCCGACTACAACGCCGACGCCGCGGGACATAGACCTGAACAAGAGATGCTCCGCATCTAAAAAAAGAGTAGGGGGTTCTGAGATGCCATCCCATCTGTCTGCTTAAAAAAAGAAAAAGAAGAAAACCACACATTTTCCTACTGCCATGAATGAAAAGGACCGAAAAGCTCGGCATGCAGCGCCTCAGCGTCTACGTAGACAGCAAGCTGCTCCGGAGACCAGGGCGCGAGAAGCTGCTGCACAGCGTCAAAAACGCCAAGCGGACCCGGAGTTGAGAGCTCGGGAAGCGGCGGCAAAGCGGCAACGCCGACAGCAAGCAGCAATACCTATGACCAAAATCAGTATCATCAGCACCACCCGAGCTTCGCCCCAATCAACATCATTCACCACGTGGAGGTGCGGTCATTTTTCTAAAGGACTTAAATGACTGGAATGCATATTTTTTTTCTCAATTCCCTCCCCCCTCCCCTCAGAGAAAGTTGTTTTTAGCAATATTTACGACGTTAGGTGCAATTTAGGTGGAGTTCATTACCCTCTCTAGGCCCCGCCCATTACTACTGGATTAGCTTGGCTGCTCAACTAAACATGTTTGCAGGCATATGTCTCTCTGTCACAACGTCCGGTGCGCTCTAGCCTGTCGTCTGGACCGTCTGCTAGTCGTGCGGGCAGACGCACGACAGCGTATGGCGTCGTCTGCAATTAGGACACATTCTACAACCACCCATAGAGCACCCGTCAAACGTGGCCATGAAAGCAGTGCTTCCTTGTCCGCCGTCACTTGTGTGTCTGCTATTTCGCTCCCGCCTGAATCCGTCCACGTTGATCGCTAGACGACCATAAAACAGACGACCATTTTATTGCGCGTCTGACGACGCGCAATAAAATGCAACTTAAAGAACTAAAAAAAATTAACAAGATATGCAGTCCTTTCAGCTTTTCTGTTCTTGTTGTTTCCTCGCAAGGTGTCTGCGAGGAAGATGGGTGGGCATCATGACGAACAGTTGAAATGCAACATAAAAATATTTGATTTAGCAAGCCAGGTGCACCGCTCAAAATTTGATAGCTAAGTGCCTTCCGAAGCGAACTGATGGAAACATACCTGGACAAGCCTGCCGCAAGGAAAACACCTGATTTCTTCCAGTCAAATGGCTTGCAAATTCTTACCTGTGTAGGTTACCTCTCAGTACTGAAACCATGGTTGCAGTCACGACAGCTGCACGATTCTCAGAGTAGCGGGGCCGCTTTTGCGGGAGCCAACACATTTATCTAGCATCAAAACGCGCAAATGAACAAATCAATCAAGATTGAGCGCAATAGCTGACATGGGATGCTAGGCTTACACCAGTCCCTCTACGAAAACAAGCGCCCGCACAGCGCTTCCAAAGGCATGTACTTGCGACAGTTGTTTGCTGCAAACTACGTTGGTTGAGACTATCTTACGCTAAACACTTCGGTGAATGTGAAGGAACTCGCACTCATAAAAACAGGCAAGCTCAAAGAGCTATGCAGTGTGTCAAATGCTCGCCGCAAATGCCAGCAACCATGTCTGTTATCGTTTGAAACAAAAAAAACAAAACAATCTTGATATTTAAAAAAAAGAAATGATGACTATCTTTATAGTTTGTAGGGGTGTGCAAATACTCGAATATACGAATTCGAATCGAATAGAAAGTTCCCGAATAATTCGATTCGCGAATCGAATTCCTAGTATTCGGTCACTCGAATATTCGATATATTCGGCCAAAGAGGCGCGGTCGGCGCGGAGCTGACAAAAAAGCCGTTTTTTTCTCCCGATGTAAGCGCCGTGATGTTAGAAGACCATGCGAGAAACACCTCTTGGTCCTACCATTCCACAAAAATCTAACGCACAGGTTACAAAAAAGAAAAGTAACGAACGCCACAAACTTTATAGCATGCAGATTTACTCATGATTGTGATGCAATCTAACCTTGAATCACAACAGAAACATCCCGTTTGCGCCGCCGCGCCATGCCTAATTCTTTTCACAAATAAAGCCCCTCGTTTCAAATTGAAGCGCTGATATAAAACACACTTGCCGCACTCACAGAAATCGGCGACTGCACGATCACAGAAAGAAAACCACATTAACCACGCCGATGAATCTAGCCGAGTTATCGTCGTCGTTCTTTTGGAACCGCAAGCCGCAAATTCTGATTCGGAACGAAACGGAACGGAAAAATAGTGTGCCTAGATTTGAGAGGGTTTCCAACCGTTCGATAGCCGCGTTTGAATTACGAACTGCGAGAAGGTGACGAAAAGACGACAGCGTCGATCGGGCAGGGGGCAGGCGTCGTCGCTCTTCAGTTTGCTCGCCTTCTTTCCACGCGACAACACAACACATGCGCACTTACGACCAATCTCTTTTAAATCAAGGCTCTCTAAAACAGGATAGATACACGAAAAATGGATGCATAGCAGCAGTTGGGCGGTGACTTGCACCACCTAACCACGTTTTTTTTCTTACTTCAGATTATAATGTTTAAGCCTGTTTACTCAGATTTAACACCTATCTGTTTATTTATGTGAAATAAAATCCCGGGTGCCCTTTTTCTTCCTTAAAGGGAAGCTGAAACACTTCTTGAAAAAAAAACGAGTTAGAGGTGAATTCTGGCGTATTTTTATCCCGTAAATCTGAATATCACGTTCATTTTCCCCGAACATGTAACTAAACGCGAGGAAACACGCAAAACCTCCGACCAGTCGTGACGTCATACTAGGATCTTTGGGCCGCCAAGCGCGTGCCGCACGTGTGGGCAGCGCGTGCAATTGCAAGCTTGACAGGTATATTTTTTCCACACTGACCACAGCCGTGACGTCTATTTCTGACCTTTTCGAAAATAGCAAGAGTGCGCGTGCATAGCTTTGACAGGCGCTGAAGATGCGCGAGAGCAGAGATTCCGAGAACTCCTAGTGTGACGTCACGTCCCAGAAAGGAGGGGCTTCGGCGGTACTTTAAAAATTAATTTATGCAGCCTCCGTGCACCAAGTTGAAAAATAATCTCGATATTCGCGATCCTGGAGGCCAAATGAAGGCCATTGAAGTGTTTTTTCTTAAATACAAAACCGCTTCAGTTTCCCTTTAAAATGGAGACCAAATATCGCAAAATGCCCCTTTTCTGAGATATACAAATATAAAAAAAAGTTGCAGTGTTAGGTTGTGCTTTTAACAAGGAGGTTATAAGTACTAGGAGGGGCAAGGAGGTTATAAGGGGCAGGAGGTGGCGTCCGTATCATTGATCTCTATTGTAGTAGGCTGGATCGCGAACCGCGGCCTCGGCAGCTCGGGCCGAGTGTCGCCAACGGCGGCCATTGATTGACACCAGCCAATGCATGGGACTCTATGGGAAGGACGAAAAAAAGTGCCGTTTCCCCCGTTTCTAAGCTGTTGTCGGCACTGAAACTTTTTGGATGCTTTTCGATAAGCCCGTCAAATAGCTCGCGTACAAACATGAAAACTGACAGCCCTCGCAGTTCTTTTAAATAAATATTTTGTGGTCGAGAATGACTCCGCTGTAGTCCAGCTCAATGAGGCGAGAGTTACCTAGAGTTACCGCGGAGTCGGTGGCGGTTTCGTTGAGTTTGGTTTAGCAGACGACAAGCTCGAAGGCTTTGCTACGTGGAATTCGCTCGCTCCCGGAAAGCCGCTGTCGAGATGGAACTTCTTTGTCATTCATCAACTTCTGGGCTTTCCCGAGGACGGTCTCATTGACGGCAGGTTCCTTTGTTTACTCCACTACGAGAGCAAGCTTGCCAGCTCAGCCGTAGGTGCTCCGGTACGTTTCATATTTTTAATCGGTGTTCGAACGTTTGACAAATAACGATTCGATCTCCAAGCACCCGTCATAAGGATCGCAGCACACCATAAAATACTCTCCTCCGAGCACAGCGTACATGCTTCAATATTCTTACTTTTGTGCGTTTCTCCCATAGACTTGCGTGTATTGCCTGGTGTCAAGCAATGGCCGCCGGTGGCGACACCGACGGGCTCCCGATCCGCGATCCAGCCTACTACAATAGAGATCAGTGGTCCGTATTCTCCATACATGGAGCGAAGTGTAACGGAAGTAGGCGCGGCCACAAACTCTTCTCAACCAATGGGGAGCTAGTCAAATTGATTTTTGGGGCAAACAACCCTCGTTGCCATGGCACTTCCGTAGCAACGCTGTTGTTTGCCCCAATATTTCATGGCAGCGATGGCGGCGTCCACTGAATCGGTGTCGAACAGGCGAGATTTGGAGCCCAACACTTGCCTGACCAGTAGGAAGTCGGCGTGTAGCGGACGCTCTCGACACCGCGCGACCGCGCCTGGAGCGTCGTCTCGAACGAGTTGTCATAGCGCGGCTTTGGAAAGCGATCGCGTGTCAGTCGTACGCACGAACGCTGAGAATGGCATCGCGGGTTGAGAAAGCCGGAGAAACCCTGCTTCCAGAAGGTGTTGGTTTCACTCCGCCGTGATGAGAATGCGGGTTCGCATCGAAACATCTTTTGGTGCGCCGATCGAATCGAAAGCCAGCCGCGACAGCGAGCAGACTGCAGGCACGGAGCGCACGGAGCAGGCGTAGCCTAAGCCTAACGACCGAGTGGAGAGCAGACGATGGGAGCCTGGTTGAATTTATTTTGGATTAGAGCGTGTCGGTGCGTGAGGCAGTCTGGGATTGGGTTCTTTTTCCGGCGTCGCTAGGTATGACATCATGCCGGGTCCTGTCCTATTTAAATATCCTTGCGGAGGGGGCACATTGCAATATTGGTGAAGCCTAGTCATAAAAAGTTTAAACGATATTGTGCCCAGCGTGACCGCAGATCTCTCTGGCGATTGGTGCGCGTGACATGTCACGTGCGAGATGGATGGTTCATTGTAGGAGGATTCCTTGCAGGCTTGCGCGCGTTCCATCCGGTAGGTTTTATCAGATCGAAGGCTAGACAAAGGCTAGCTACGATCACGTGATGTGGTCATGTTGGGCTGATAAGTGATTAGAGTAAGGAGGAAAATGAGAAAGAGGCGAGGCGTCAAGGGAGCATGGCTTGTGGATGCTACGCGGCTGACGTCATGCCCTCTCCTACCCTTCTGTCCTCCTTGGCTTTTAACGAGAAAAAAAGGCACGCGTGGCTATAACTTTGGTTTTTTTGTGACATTTAGGGTAGATAGATTATGTTTGCGCCATAAAATTGGATCTTTAGTGTCCAAAGTCCAACAGCAACTGTTTTTTTTTTCACCAGAACTTTTTTACATTTTAGCTTTTGTTTCTTACAAGATGCATATTCTGCACCAGGCGCATACTCTGCACATATAATCATCTCATTCGCAGCACACTTTGAAAAATTCCTACAAATAAAATCACTATTCGATATTCGATTCAATATTTTGCTTTTTTTTCTGGATTCGATTCGAAAGCTACTATTCGGTATTCGCACGCCCCTAATAGCTTGTTTCTCCACAAAAAAAAAAAAAAAAAAAAATGTGTCTAATAAAAGAGTATCACGGCAGGGGGAAACAATTTTACAACATTCTACACGTCATTCATCTCTCAAAACACTGATAGCTGAGGAAAGGTGCTTAGCTAGCTAAGCACCGGGCAATTCCTAGAGCAGGGCTGCCCTCATCTAAATTGCGTCAAACTACGGTACATAAAATATTTCTGAAAGATGTTTATGTACAAAAAAATGTGTGTTCTACAGTGAAACCCGTTTAGAACAAACCCACGTATAGCGAATTATTGTCGTTATCGAACTCGCAAAAATTTTAAATAAAATTGCATGCAAAAAGTACTTTTTATAACGAACGCCCCATTGGCTATATCAAACTTTTCCCCCCTGGAAGGCTTCCCAAAACGCGCAAACAATCGTCTTCTAACCCGTCCCCCCCCCCCAAAAAAAAGTAGGAAAGAAAGAAAATTTTAAAAAGCTCGACCCGCGAGCAAAATTGACGAAGAGAAGCGGTTCAAAATGGAAGAAAGCTAAAACAAAACACTAGACGCACGCACAAAAAAAAAAATTCATCACAAAGCGGCTGCCCACGAAGAGAAGTGATTCAGAAAAGGAGATAAGCTAAAAGCACAAAACCTGCACGCATGAGAAAAAAAAAGATAAATTCCTTTTAGCGCATTTGTTACAAGGTGAAAGCGAAGAAATGAGAAAGAAAAAGAAGCACTCGGCCTTACAACAAACGCATCGTGGAAGTTCGTTGTTAATGTTTTTTTGCTATATCGAACTACTTGCTATATTGAACTGATCGTAGCGTTTCCTGCTGTTCGTTATAAACGGGTTTGATTGTATCTAGCCCTAAAAAAAGTCCTTTTCTTTTTTTAATCAGGAGAGCTCATGTCTTCATACTTCTAAATATTAAATGCACCACCTATGGGCACCTCTGTATTCAATCTTAAAACCCTACGTCCAGAAGCTGATTTATGCAGTCCCTTTGAAGAACCAATTGGGTTCACACTTTACTTTGTACTTATGAGACTAGACATGTGGCACAGGGTTTAACACTGGGAAAGGATGGAATAGTCTCTCATGGCTGACTGCTGCATGCTTGCAGACGCTGTCGATGGACCGCGAGCGCTTCACCCTGCTGGGGGCCCAGGTGGAAGAGTGCGCCCTGGTGGCCAGTGTGCTGCTGGTGACGCACAGTGTGGGCGGGGCACCCCTGCAGGACATTTCGGACTTCAAGGAGGACCTCAGGAG
This sequence comes from Ixodes persulcatus, assembly GCA_013358835.2. NCBI lineage: Eukaryota > Metazoa > Arthropoda > Arachnida > Ixodida > Ixodidae > Ixodes > Ixodes persulcatus. Next base: position 43,039 of record JABSTQ010009212.1, on the reverse strand, counting down.
CCACACTCGGCTGCTGCTCCAGGGCTGCGGGAAGTGCAGGTGAGGAACGCTGCCACGGCCTTGGGGCCTCGGTTATGGAACTGATCCCAGCTGGATCCAGGTGGATTATGGAACTGATCCCAGCTAGATTGAGATCGATTATATGGAACTAGTCCTAGTTGGATCCAGTTATACTCATATGTGTTACGTTTGTTAACTGGAACTTATTTGTCTACTTGGACAAATAAAGGCATGAAGAGAGCAGTTACAGAAGCATGGTGTGACGGTTACAGTAGGGCGGCCATGTTCTCTTGTTGTGTTGTTTTGCCCATGGTTGTGGCTTCAATCATCAGTTAGGCTAAGCACAACAAGATGGATCATGGAACTGGTCCCAGCTGGATTCAGATGGAATATGGAACTGGTCCCAGCCAGGGGGGTAAAGGTAGGTGAGGAGGAGTGGCAAATCCTGTGCACTGACATCTGGGGTCCCGAGTGAAAGAGCGTGACAGAACTCGAGAGAAAGAAACCAATGTTGCCAGCTGAAGGACGACAGTCGCAGTGATAATCGCAAAGATTGAAAACTCTCAGCAAAATAAACAGTGATAATGTTGTAAACTAAGTTCTGAGCTATTCTAACACAATATACTCATTACGCTGCATTAACTTTCCTTCTGTCGAAATTTCGGAAATCTGGTGGTTACGCGGTTTCGTTTTCCCGGGGCGCGCCTATCAAAACCATAGCGCAAAGCTGCTTATCTGGTTTAGTTTTGCGTTGACGTGATGCTGTATGTCTGCGCGCTATGCAAAAAGAAAGCTTCGAAAGGAGCGCAAATATCTTTCCACCGTTAAAGGGACCATGAAACGATTCTGAAATCGAATTTCATCCACCGGACGCCGTAAAAGGTGTGAAAAGAAACACAAAAACACAAAAATAGGAAGCCAAAAAAAATTCTTTGCTATAGAACTTTTAAAAGAAAACTGGACTCTTTTGCGCCTTCTTTCCTTCGAAAGCTCTCTGACTTTTCACTGCTATGCATCCGCGGAACTGCAGCACGTCAGCCGAATCCACGTCGCCTATTGGGTAAGCGCCTACCTCACCAGCACCGCGATCATAAACAATAAATAGCCGGCAAATGTTTCCTAAAAGTTTTGTTAAATAATATTCAGATCCACATTTTGTAGCATAATTAGAGATGTGTGGCAAAAATTGCAAAATTTGATAATGCTGAGAGCCAAGCGCCATCTATCGTGTGGTAAACGAAGCTGAGAGCCAGCTCCGGAGGAACTCCATGGAACGAATAACGAATTTTGCCCGGCGGCTTTTGCTCTGCGCGTGGAATCAGCACAGTGCCTGCTACGTCGCGCGCAAAGCGAGCGTGCCGTCGGGCGGCGTTCGCCAGTTATTCGTCACATAATTCGTTCCATGGAGTTCAGCCTTTACGCGCTTTTTACGATCAAATCAGCATGGCCGACAGCGTCGCTTGGTCGCGACGACCAACGAACGTTTATTTTTCTACGTGTTCTTCTCGCGCGTCCCGACTTCAAGCAGCAAGAAAAACATACTTGAAACAGACCACGACGAACAAGAACGCTGGATCCACGAACACCCGAGAAAAGCTACGACGGTCACGAATCCACCGACTCCGACCAAGCGAGCTGCGCAGAATATAGGCCTAGCAGGCACTCCGACTCGGCGCAGCGTTGCTTCGACGGTACTTGGCCAAGACAGTCTGCCCACGACCGGCTGGCGTGCTGAATGGAATATGCCCGCGCGACCCTTGTGGACCCTTCCCATATTATAGTTTGATCGCTGACCTCAATTTTAGATTAACAGGTGAGGTCAATCTCTTCCCCTTGTCATCTCCTTGTTTTCCGAGGCAGTGTTGACGAACACTGTCGTCGAAAAGGAACTCTCGTCGATTCTATCTTCTTGTTTTGTGTGATATAGAGCTCGAATAAACGCTGTATGGATTACCTTCGTAACACGGTATGTACACTTTGTTATTAGTATGCCATTTTTATTCTGACACGACTGCACGTCACTGTCGAGCTAAAAAAGTTTGTGGGAGCTACGTGCAATGCCGGGCCAACCTTCCTTTGCCGAGTGCCGCGTCAGTATCGAGTTTCAATCGTAAAAGATCGGTCCCGAAGCGCTCACCAACAGCGCGAATACAGCACTTCCATCAAACGCGCGCGTCCGCTCAGAGTGTGAACAGGTATTTACGTGGCTCTTGCTGACACTGTCGTAGTTCAAACATATCTTTTTTAGCGTCGGCTCGCTCCTGCATCTCCGAGGCCGTGAAAAACTCCGCGGCGATTTGTTTCTATCTACGTCGCTTTGCAAACGACTGACACGGGCCGCCTTTTACCAACAATGACAGCTGGGTTGACTTCTGGAGTCTTCACCGGAAGACTCGCCGCACTTCCCAACAGGCATACCGGCGTATGAGACTAGTCCTATGCTGTCGCTGTAGCGCAACAGATCTCATTGAATTTCGCACAGCTGTGATGTGTCCATGGCTATCGCGGCGATGAGAGGCGTCGATTCAGAAAATACGTCGGTGACATCAGCGCAGTAAAACCTACCGGCGCACCCCCAACTCGCCGCCGCTAACGCTCCCACTCTCCTACTGCCGAGAGAATTTCCGGTTCCTGTCCCAGCGTACGTCACGACCGTCAAAATTACGCCGCAACTTGTTTTGCGGTCAGTTGGAGAGAAAGAAAAAGTCGATATTTCATTATTCTTTTGTGTAGAAATTAATGAACCGAGACGAAAACGGATGCCTGTTCGGCATTCAGTGAACGTTGAAGGTTTAACGTAAAAGTTATCTGGCAAAAGTAAAGAGGTCATTTCATGGTCCCTTTAAGTATGGGGATTGTTGAAGTTCATGAAACTGCTCTAATGATAATTATATTTGTGAAAATGAAGGCAGTTGGTACCCATGTGTGGGACTCTAAAGGTCTGCAGGTCTGCCTCCATGCTCCGTTGCCTGCGGCTGCTAGAATGCAGTTAGTATATATGAATTCTATGGTCCCAGCTGAATACACTTGGATTCAGATGGATTATGGAACTGGTCTTAGCTGCATCCAGTTGGATTCAGATCGATTTGGGAACTGGTTCCAGCTGGATCCAGTGGGGTTCGGGTAAATTATGGAGCTGGTCCCAGCTAAATTCATTTGGATTCAGCTGGGAACTGGTTTCAGCCGAGACCAGTTCCATAATCCAGTTTCAGCTGGACTGATTTTCACCTCAAAAGCAATGATGTTGTTAAAGAAAGGGTTCACGCAGAGTATTACTCGGAAAGCTAGGCCGTTTTGCTTTCCGTTTTTAGTTGGAACTGCAGCTACTCAAAATGGGCCTCATCTCCAAGTCTGGGGTACCTGCACAAAAGTGTGCTCGCAGATAAAGCCACTTCCACCCACCTTTCTTTGTGTTTGGTTCGGAGTAATGGTGAACTCGGTGTCCTTAACAAATAAACCTGTTTAAAGAATGCATTGATCGAGGTACAGGAATATTTTCTATTTTCCGTAATTAAATCTTGGAACAAAATTCCGGATCGTGGAGGCCAATTTTGAAGCGAAACTTCCACCGTTTCTGTTGCGTGTCAGTACTGTAACCGGCCCCTTTCTAGCTGGTCATTTTATTACGTACACTCTTGCGTCCACTGAGTGCCGGCCATGTAGCTGGCTGCCTCTGAGACAATGTTGGTAGTGTGCTCAAGAACCCTCGCTGGTGGGTTTCGCAGCGAGGAAGAGCTGACGGAGAAGCTGAAGTGTGCTGCCAGCCAGGTCATCAAGGAGGTGCAGGAGAGCCTCCAGAAGCATGGCTTTGCCCCGCTGCCTTTGAGCCAGGAGCAGATGCTGTACGACCAGGTGGTCAGCATGGCCTCTGCCGAACACCACATACGCAAGCTGCTCAGTGAGTCGGACGCTCCGTCTCGGGGGACCCGACGGTTGATGTGCGCTGAACAGGTTAAAAAGTCTCGTCTCCTTGACGAAATTCAAGCAAGTACACCGACTTAGATTCCAACGGCTTTCGTGGACCCCACTGCTCCTCTCTGGCCAAGATTGTTGTGGCCTTGGTAAAGGAGGAGAGGTTGGACCTGTGAGAGCCATTGATGCATTGACTTGTAACAAAAAACATGGCCCTCCCCCCCGTGGACAGATTTATAGGTGAGGCTTGTAACAAAAGACATGGCTTTCCCTCCCAGGGACAGATTTATAGGTGAGGCTTGGGGGAGGGCGGTAGAGGCATTTGGCTGGCGGGCCCAGTCTGCTGAGATACGACGTTATAGCCAAAACATTGCCCGGATCTATTTTGTTGATCCAATATTTGCTATGTCACCAAAAACAACTCTTGGCTGGTGTATATGTATCAATTTTTTTATTTTCTTTGGCCCCTGAAAATATCTCTGCATTAAGATAGGCCCTTGCACTTGCTGTGCACATACTGATGATGCCTCTTTCGTGGGAGGCAAAACGTCTAATGGATTCGTTTTGTATGTACTGTCAAGTCGGTCTACTTGTTTAAGTATGACGTCTCCCGGCTTCAGGAGTATCTCTGCACTTCCCCTTGACTTCTTTCACTGCCCTTGCAGTTGCCTTCCCTGCTTCGTAAACTTTTCTGCCAAATTATGAAAGGTGGTTTTGAAGAGAAAATTAATTTTTGCTTACTCTAGAAGCTTTAGACTTGACACACCTTTCTGTTCTTGGCTCGCGGAGCTTGCTGCACCATCCCTCGGCACCTTTCAGGAACGGGGCTTTTGAGTTGCATACTTTTAGGACCGGCTGGGGCCCTTGTCATCGCTTGAGCCGAGCTGTCACTTGTGCTGCGTGCACTTTGGCCTTGCGGGAAGGCTAGGTACTCGTCACATTTCCAATGTCCTTTGAGCTACTACTACTTTCGGAAAGTTTCCTAAAAGCCAAAAGTCTCTATCCCTGCGTCTAACTCGAGAACGTAGACTAGAATGCAAGCGAGAGAGCTCGCTAAAGTGGGCCGGCTAAAGCGGGCCAGAGCTTGATGTGGTTCTCCTTGTCCTCACATCAGCCATGCGCATCCTGGACTTCATCAAGCTGACCCTGTCGTCCGCCAGCGCGGGACCCACCAAGATCCCCGCAGGCCTGTCCACCCTGGAAAAGGAGCTGACGCAGATCGCGGGAACCTTCCTCCGTCTGGTGACCCACAACAGGGCAGTCTATGGAGAGGTCTACACGGATATTATGGCCCAGCTGAGGGCCATCTAGGCCTTGAGCAATGGGACCAACACCTCGGGCACCACTATGGTGCATGGATCGCGTCCCCGTCTGGTGTGTTTACCGTGCCCTCAAAAGTGGTCCCCCGATGTCCCCGACGACGTTGTATACAGACGTCGCACTTTTGCCTGCCATGATCCTGGCAGAGGTGGCTGCAACAGCCAGTCGATGGAAGCCGAAGCAGATGCAAGGTGGGACGCCGCAACGACGGCGACCCTTGCCTTTTTTGCCGGCATTTCAACGACCAGCTGCCAGGGTTGCGACATCCGACAGCATACACGCGAGGCTCCTGTGATGCAATTTTGCATCGCGAGGTGCATGGGCGGGATCAGGCGGTAAACACATCGGCCAGAGGTGCGTTCCAGAGATTGTGGCGCCGCCACGCCACTCTTACGGCCCCGCCTTCAGCGTGATCCCGGTTCTGCTCTGCTCGAAAGCTTCCTAGTTCTACCATGCGGTCGGGGATCCCATCCTTGCTGTTCCCTGCACATGTCGCATTGTGCGGTGACGAGTGAGAAAGGCTCGCCAGCACTCGGTGTCTTGTATGCAACGTCGTCGGCAGTTGCCAAGTTGATCGGTACTCGCTGCTCTGCACATGTGCCGAGCATCATGCGGTTACCGAATGCGGAGTAACAGCTCTGACATGGTGCCCCAGTAGCGGAGGTACTCGAGTGTTGTAGCCTTGCTTGTCGCAAAACTGACCTTGAAATATCTTCCGGATGTATGAAACCGACTGTCGTTAATGTCCACATGTTTCCAAGAGTGCGTTTAAAGGAGCTGTGCAACGATATTCAATTGGAATGTTTTTCACTTTACACGAGCTTACTGGCTCTAGTGGGACTCAAGGATCGTCGCACGCAACGCAACTGGCCAAGAAACTCCTTTGTTGCGGTGGAATTTCAAGGACAAAAGCGATCATTTTCATTCAATCTCTTCTTTGCAAAATTTGATGACGTAACGTGGGGATCGCAGTACACCCATATGACGATATTTGAATGCTGTTCATAGATTGGACCCGAGCATTGCGTGGGCGCTCGATTTGGGCTCGTGATAATTACCAGCTCGAGAAGCATTCGGGTAGTTGCCCGTGTCCAATCGCTGCAACGACGACAATAGCCGAGCCATAACAATGTCTGGAACGCAGCGCGTGTCTTGTGCTTTGCCAACCCCAGCGCGTGGCTATGATCAACATTGGCGGCATACAATCGGCTCCAGATCACGTGGCCGCTTGTTCTGGCTGCGAGTTGAGGGGGTGAACGCTGCTCTATTTTCTTTAATTTTTTACTGGGACTTCTATTGCCAGGGGTGAAAAACGAACGCGTGTTTCATAGGTCATTAACGTCAGGGATCCGTTCTAAGCGGTATTTGCGCAAAGTACAATAATTGTTGCATAGCCCCTTTAAGCGTGTCGCACCGCGACCCTAAGAGGTCGCTGTGTCGGGGAGAGCTGAGCAGCCCCAGGGTCTTTTAAAACGAGTTCTTGGATGCATCTGCCTCTTGTAATCCCTGGCTGGAGTAGTAATCGTTTTCGCCGAGTGACATCCTAAATGCTTCGTGGGAGTGGCATAGCGAACGTCTAGATGCCTTGCCTCTGCTTTCATGAGGGAGGAATTTGTGGTGGGTCTCTCGTTCCGTGATACGAGAGTGATGCATGTAATGAATTGTGAACGATGATCTGTATGGTGAATGGCTGGTGGCTTTGGTGCGTGCCGTTGTCTCCGAGGGGGCGGGGAGTGCCCTTGTGGTGATTTGTTGTGGCAGGATCAAAGATTGATCGGCCATGCGACACCTGGCGTCGAGTGATGTTTACTGTGCCGTCGGGTCATTCAAGGCACGCAAAGTCAAGCGTGTATCGTCAAACTAAAAGTGTCGTTGTATTTCGGACTATCCAAAATTTAAGGTATTGCCATATCAAGATTTTGTGTTAAGTCGTTATCTAGGATTTTGTATGTCCTAACCAGACGGATATCTGTTGAAATGTTTACGCTTATATAAATTGTTTCACATTACAAGTATACATAGTGATCTTTCTAATTAGATTATTGTACAAATGCCTCGCATCACACTGACAATTAATATATATGAAATTATGTGTGCAATGGATTTCATTACATGAACTTTATTTGTCTAGTCTCGTCTTGCAGTCTGAATGTTGTAATGCAGTAACTAGATCTTGACTTGACTTGCCAAGAAATCTAGTAAAGTAATTTTTCACAAGCATCTCTTGCCAAGACCGATTTCATATTACTTCAGGCAATAATGCAGAGCTAAATAACTACCGGCCATGAGACATGGCTTCAAATTTCCCACAAGGAACCATGTACACCTAACACAGAAACGCGAGTGATGTCTACTTCATAAGAAGATTAAGTTTGCCATTTTTATTTTCATTATAAATCCACGCAATAAAGATTGCTTACACGTGAACTGATTTGATTCCTTTTGCTTTCCCTTTATGCGACCCTCAATGCTATTTGAATGTATTCATAGGTCTGCTTATGGCAGATGTTAATGTACCTTTTTAACCTGGGTCTGTATCATTTTTTCTTTTCAGCACCATAATGATTTTGTGGATGTTCAAAATGGATTTAGCAAACGGTGGCCAGTGTAGTCGCCAAATAAGTTGTAATATGCAAAATGGTCTTGCAGCTCTCTTTTGACAGCAGTAGGTTCCCCAGGATCGTGTCCACCAGCAAAGAAATTGTGACACCGAACTCTGGACAGCTACCGCAATCTATGAGCGACGGCGGCCACCAGACAACTGGTTGCCCCAGTCGCTCATAGATGGCGGCAGCCTTTCCAGCCTCGGCCATGTATCGCCGCACTTATCTTCGCCAAACGCCACCACACTTATCTTCACCAGATTTATCTTCGCCACGCAGCCACACGAGGAGCCAACATTCTCCGTAAGCGAAGCCTTTGGAGCTGCAATCGGTTCATTGTGTCCCGGGAGCTATAGAAAGCGGTAGTCGTACCTGGACTGACATTTGCAAATGCCGTAGTATGCGTTCCCGGTGATGTCCGAGCCCATATGGAACGCCGACAAAGAGAGATTGGACGCCAGGCATTGGGCTGCCACGGAGGGGTCGCCAACGAGGCAGTTCAGGGAGAGCTGGGCTGGTCCTCCTTTGAGGCTCGGGAGGCGACCAGCAAAATTACCTACTACGGGCGTCTTCGCCATATGGACAGCTGCAGGTGGGCAAGGAGGTTGTTTATGTACACTCACCAGACGGGGCTGCGGACACGCTGGCAGTAGCGCCTTCATCAACTTGAGCACAAGTATGGCTTTTTTTTCTGACCCCATTGAAGCGTCATCAGAAAGGGAATGGGCGTCAGAGGTTAAGAAGAAAGTCCGTGACAACGAGGCCCAACAATGGCTCCGAGACGCACAAACAAAGTCGACGCTCCAAGTGTACCTGACCCACAAAACAAGCATCGCATCGGAAGCACTGCTGTACGACAACAGCCTGGGCAGCCGCTTGTTGTCTGAGGCGCGCGCCGGGGCCCTCCGGACACTAGTTTACAGATGCCGGTTTGATGCTATGTATACGGTGACCTCGAGCGCATGTCGGGTCTGCGGAGGCTACGATGAAACGGTGGAGCATGTTGTGCTAGATTGTGCGGGACTTCAGCCGTCCCGGTGCCCACGCCTGCAGAGCCCCTTAGTGCTCGCTGAGGCGTTGGGCTTCACAATTACTGAAATCGGGCGCAACCAAGCAGACTCCTCTGATGCACAAAGCTCTGCAGCTACGCAGATAAAGGGGCCTTCTAGCGGCCGGCACAGGCTTGTAGTGGCCACTAAACGACGACTTGAAGATTGGTGGAATAAGATCCACCTCAGGGGGCATTAAGATCTCCTCGCTCCCAGGCTTGGGCACGAACTTAGATCGCGCTCGCCCGTTTCAAAGGGAACAAGCCGCATCCTCATCATCATCATCATCATCACCGGCAACCAGACAACTGGTTGCTGTTGTCGCTCATGGATGGCGGCAACATTTCTCCGGAGGAAGAAGAGTGGTTCGGAACGAGCGGCGATGTGCGCAGCAGCGCAAATGGTTCCGCAATCGCCGCAAGGCCGCTGTCGCCTAGAGTTCCACTGCGTCGAGCGCCTCAGATTCCCTTGCGAAAGAGCTGATCACTCGTCGGGAAAGCCACCGCAGAGAACAGAAGCTGCTCTTCCTTCTTCATCAGGGTGGAAAGACAGTTTTTTTTTTTTTTTTTTTGATAAAACCCAATGAAACAGTACGAGCTTGTTCAGCTTCTTGTGCCGATTTCCAATATCTGGGCATTTTCTCAGTCAGTAGGTCCTCAAGATAATTACAACTAGCCTGCCTTTGTTTGGAGGAACAATAGGGAAAAAACTATCCAACAGAATATCCTCTTTAACACATGGCTGGATATTGCGAAGTGTAAAGAATACAGTGTTGGAAGTGCTTTTACAACTAACCCGCGTTATTAGTGATTTTACCACATAGAAGTTCAGCGCTCAGTGTGTAGCTAACAAGTAATAAAACAAAAGATCAATTGAAATATTTCCTAGATCTATATTAAAAAATCTGCTCAACATTGTATGCTTCACACATTTAGCTACATGTTTCAGGAAAGGCTATATTTCTATCTGCCTTAGATGGTGAGATATCCCTACTGCAAATTTTCAGCGAGTCCAAAAATTATGTTTTGTGAAAACGGGGTTTTAGAGTCAAGTTCAATGCGCATTCAACCCGCAAGATATAAATTGATTAATAGCTCAAATATTCATTTACGAAATTAGAAACCTGGTAGTTTCAGAAGAACAACAGTTGTAGAGGTCAGCATCGCCATTTTCAAAAGAATGAAGTTCTAGAAATTTTTTAGCTCCAAAGACCCATCTTGGATTGTGCGATTCTGAACCAACAGATGGCAAAGGGATCGGCTTCCAGATCTGTACATCATTGCGAGAAATCGTGTGTGGTGGCGCTTCTATACCGTGAAGTATTTGAGATCCCTGGTCCTTCGCTTGTTTTTCTCACGCGAGCTTTCTTTGGAACGCGCACGGCTGCGCCAGTTCTCGTGCAAGGGGGCCAGTTGCCTACGCCCCGAGCTCACGTCTCCAGCAAATGTGGTCAGAACAAAACGCGAAAGTCGTCCTGAGCCAAATGGCGAGACACATGCACAACAAAACAATTAACGCGTTGAAAAATATAAAACTGCCTGTGCGCCGTTAGCACCCCGCGGGGATTTTGGAGGCCAATTACACATATTTTAATGTGATCAGACCAACCCTTTTGTCGTGCATGTGTTTGGCTCTTTGTGGATTTCCATGAAAACGTGAAGATGTGATAGACTTTGGTTTCCAAAATTCTAATTCGAGGAATTAAATAATTGAAAAATCAAAACAAATGAACAATTTTTTTTTTTTTTTTTGGGGGGGGGGGGGGGTCTCATTAACGTGTTTACTTTAACCGTAATTACGAGACTGGAAAACAAAAAATGACACTCAGGTTTAGATATTGAGTTTGATAAACCCAAAGTAGGACGGGTGCGGGAGTCATAATAAAATAATGCCTAGGTTAAGAATTAACTCGCAGCAATAAATGATAAGAATTAGTTTTAATACGAGTTCAGGGATAAATACAATGACTGGCCGGGCACAGATTCTGGAACTGTGGATAGCTTTTGCACAGAGTTTAAGCAATGTACCAGTCTTAATTTGGTGATTTATGCGCGACAACAGTGGCGTGCAAAAATGAGAAAAAAAAAAAAAAGCAAATGGGTAGAGTTTGAGGTTGTATAAAATATAATGTAAGAACGCACGTGGTTGTTGATTAAGAGTGAAACCGCTACATTTTACACTAGCGTTGAGCATATCGAAAGCTAAGGGTGCATCGAAAGCTAGAGCTTGTACACAAATACTGCTTAGGCCGTAATGTTTGAATGTTCATAGCTACTTTATTATCCTCAGATTTGGTGTAAGTTGTCTCTTGATATCTTACAACAGGAAGAAGGCAACATTCTAACTCGGGGTTAATAGAAAAACTCCCCCTGCTGTGCTTGCCAACGGTCGCGTGCTTAGATCGAGTTTTTCCCGATTTCATACAATCGCAGTTGTTCTTGACAAACAACATTGTTTACTCACGCAAGCGGCCACATGTGAAGCTTAGAATATGTTCTATATTTTCATTGTGGCACACGTGGCAAGTAGCGTAGGTTTGTTTTGCAATCCGCGAAATAGAATGCTCCTGGGCTACCTTGGTCTCTAATGCACGAAGCACACAAAAGAGCTCGAGCTGAATCGCAGTGGGAAACGAAAACAATAATGCTAAACGAGTGTATGTGTAATCACGTGAAAACCGAGGGCATTGCACATATGCTGAAGATAAGTTTTGTTTCACTAAATACATTACCAGTAAAGTATTTGGTTTTATTGTGCGAGCGAAGCGGAACATACAAGCGCGAGCATGCTGTCCTGAGCTACTCTTCCTGTGAAGAAGCGCACCTTTCAAGGCATGGAGCTTACTTTTATAGCTTTTGGTGCGCTGAGACCTTTTAAAACACAATTATAATCAATTCTATTATTTCATTTTTTTTATAACGTGCGCCTATATTTTTTTTTTTGTCTTTTGCGGTAATGTGCCATTTTAGTTATATAATATTGTTCCAGAAGTCCGACAGCTATAGTCTCTATCATAAGTAAAAGCCGCATAATCAAAGATCAGTGATCATGATGTAGAAAACCCGAGACTGTGGTAAAAGCAGGGAAACTTGGTCGAAGAAGAAAGACAGGGGAAACGAACGTCTCAAACTCAGTGGCAGCACACCATCTCGCGGTTTCTTCAACAAGGGTTGAATCTGGTGCACCTTGAAAAAAGCCTGGCCCTCAAGAATTCGGATGAATTAATAAGTATCTTGGAAGGATTTCATGGAAAGAGATGTTCGGTAGTCTCCATGGACATAAAAGACTTATATTATTCGCTAGGGAAGGCACGTCTAATGCAGAGGGTTCGTGAGGCTTTAGAATTAAATTTGGTTCATTTTCAATCCAACTTAGGAATAACGGTGGATAGTTTTTTGTCAATTCTGGATCTGTATCTTCAGGCAACGGTAGTCGAGTACAATGAACGCAAATTCGTACAAAGAGATGGCGTATGTATAGGTTCATCGGTTGCTCCAATGCTAGCAGAAATATACCTTAACAACATGGATGCTGCCGTAACGGATAAATTGAATTGTATTTCATCAAGTACGGGCTTTGTAAGACGATATGTCGATGACATATTCATCTGCTCATTTCGCGAAGAGGATATACTTGAGTTGGAACGGACAGTGAGAGGAGCGGCGCCGGAACACCTTAGAAAAGGCGGAAAATGGTATTTTACAATTTCTGGACTTGCGCATTCACGTAGAGGGGGGTTTATGTTGGGAGTACGGAAAGATGGCCGCAAAACCAGTTTTGAGTAGGAAAAGTTGTCATGCTAAATCAGTAAAATCAGGTGTAGTCAGATCTCTAATCAGCAACGCACTGGATAAGTCGTGTGCCCATTTTATGGGTTATGCGGTAGAAAGGCAGTGGTCAAGGTTAGAAGATGCAGGCTATGACAGTGTGTTCATAAAAAGACAATTGGAATTACAGCAAAAGGCTAAACAACGACCAGAAAAGGAAACAAAAAGGCATTATGCGGTTATTCCGTATTTTCACGGAATTTCTCATAACCTTAAAGCATGCGCAAAAAAATTTGGAGTAGATGTAGCATTCAAGTCCGACTTTAAGCTGAACCGCTTGACGCCGTTTCAGACGACTCAGAAAGTGTGTCAGAAAGCGCACCGTGATAAGTCGGTTGATTGCAAGGAAGGGGTGGTCTATGAAATACCACTGGAATGCGGTTTCAAGTATGTAGGACAAACGGCAAGGTGTGTAAATGATAGATTGGTAGAGCACAAACGAAATGTAAAAATAAACGCACCCAATTCAGAAATTGCTAAACACATTAGTGAGTGTAACGATTGTACGGCACATTGGTCGCAAACTGACATTATTCACAGAGAGCGCAACAACACTAAGAGGCTCATAAAAGAGACAGTTCGTATCAAATCCATCGGCAATTGTATCAGCCATGCTTCGATGCAACTCGGAAGTAGTTCCAAAAAGTTTCTTAAAATGTAAAGCTTTTTTTTTTTTTTTTTTTTTTTTAATAGTTGTAAGTAAACGTGCAATGAGTCATTTTGCGGGCAGGGGTTCAGTTGGGTCTTATCAGTTCTCGTTTATATAAAGCACTGCCTTTCTAGACTCCGGTTGGAAAGGGAGGAGGTCTGTGTGTTTGTTTTGTTGTGTTTGCTTTTTTGTTCAAGGTCGTAAGCTTTCCTTTTGGGTTTTGAGGTCACCGTTTACGGTTGAGGTGAAGACCAGTGTGGGTAGGATTGTATAGATAACAAAGGTTGACCTTGTGACGTCGGTGGTGGCGGTTGGGTTGTGGGTATATAAGAAATTGAGGAAATAAACGCAGTAGCTGAGTTTGAGACGTTCGTTTCCCCTGTCTTTCTTCTTCGACCAAGTTTCCCTGCTTTTACCACAGTCTCGGGTTTTCTACATCATGATCAACATCCACCAGCTCGCCTGCGCACTCACTGTTTTTTCAAAGATCAGTGCTATATGTACGCGTTCCTCAAAAAAAAAAAAAAAATAAAAGGAACGAAAAATATTTTCTCGTTCCGTCTGATTTTTGGAACTCGCTCTCGTTACAAGTTCCATGAGTGAAAAAGGAACTTGTTCCCGCTACAGTCTAAAAAAATTACACCATCTTCCCGAGGGGAACCATGGGGTGATGCGGAGCATCGCGGATCGTTATTAACGGTGTTATTAACGGTGTTAGTAACGTTGTTAGTAACGTTGTTAACTTGCGTGTTATTACGTTGTTAACTTGCGTTGGTTACCACATATCGCGTGAACGTTGTTGGAAACTCCGCGATGCTCCGCATCACCCCATGGTTCCCCTCGGGAAGATGGTGTAATTTTTTTTCGTTGTTGACGTGTACACGCGGCTTCCCGTTCTCGAAGGTCGGGTTCCGCCGCTCGCTTCGTACGTTTACGTTGAACTTCACGGTCCCGAACCTCAGGTTCTGCTGCTCGACGTTCACGAACCAACGCGGCTTCCCGTTCTCGAAGGTCGGGTTCCGCCGCTCGCTTCGTACGTTTACGTTGAACTTCACGGTCCCGAACCTCAGGTTCTGCTGCTCGACGTTCACGAACCAACGCGGCTTCCCGTTCTCGAAGGTCGGGTTCCGCCGCTCGCTTCGTACGTTTACGTTGAACTTCACGGTCCCGAACCTCAGGTTCTGCTGCTCGACGTTCTCGAACCGCCGCTGCTCACGTTGTCGTAGTTCAGCATCCGCCGCTCGACGTTGACGAATGGACGCCGCTTCTCGAGGGTCTGCCGCTCGCTTCAAGCGTTTGCGCTCAGCGTCGCGTGCCCTTCGCTGCGCAGCTTTGTCTTCAGTGGACGTAGCGTTGCTGTTAGTTTGTGGGGTGGTGCTGACGCTTGCTTGCGCCAACCCACTAACTGACGGGACTGTTGCTTCCATCACACTTCATCGGAAGAACGGAGTGAAGTGGAGTCAACAGCGCTGAACTGAACGCGCGCAAAAAAAAAAAAAAAGAAATTTGGTTTGCTCTTTATGTTTATACAGCCTTGATGGAGATGCGCCTCAACGGGTAATCGGTCTCTTAGCTGTAGATGAGAAATATAGCCAGTGCAGTACAACCGCTAACCTGGGATTTTTAACGTGCATCACGCAGTAGTGATCACACGAACGCGTGCCGGTACGAAACTCATCCAGATCGAAACGGGCGGGGGCGGCGGGGATCGAGCCCAGGAGGTTCCCAGCGCAAGCTTTCGCTTCACGCTCCGAGCTGAGACGCGTTAGCCCACTCGGCCACTTCCTCCCCTAACGCGCGCAGCGCGCTACCGCTGCTTATATTCACACTTGAAGGAGAGGAGACTAGAGGAGGAGAGTTGCGCATGCGCGCGCGGTGTGAGTAGAAGCGAACGCACGCGAAGTGGACGCAGCTGGTAGAGAGAGAGAGAGCGGAGAGAGTAACGAAACGCGCAGCTGTTGGAGAGAGGGAAGGAGGAGAGTTGCGCATGCGTAGTGTGAGTGCGGACTACGACGCCGCGGGACATAGACCCGAGCAAGAGATGCTCCGCATCTAAAAATGGAACGTATCTTTACATTACGTTACATTTGTGTTTTGTGGATTACCATATTTAATTAAATCGAGGTAAGATTATTTTTTTATATATCTCTTATTAAATTGGAACATACGAATTTCAACGCTGTGATGGAAGAGCACCAGGAGAAGAAAACAAGCGGAAGCAGGGTTTCATTTGCTGATATATTCACGTTTGAAAATCTCAGTTTTTAACCATATTCATGTTTACGGTGGGCGATTCAGACAAGTCAAATTTACCGTTACTCCACATTGCACGAGCGTTTTACAACAACCTCGCACGTTTCACAAAGTCACAGTTGCTTCTCAATGTTGCTGTCCGCAGGACGAGCAAGTGAAGAAGAAGGCTATTGGGAGGTCAGTCTTGAAAACTAACAAGTCCTTCATGAAGATTGGATTCGTTGTTCAGTTTGGAGCTGGGGAAAGGAGTAAAGGGAGAAGGAACAACGGGAGAAGGAATAAAGGTTAATTTTTTTAAAGCCCGACATACACTTCGCGCTTTCCACTCTTGCCCGCCTCCTCCTTTCCTATATCCTCTCCACGTTTTACCTTGCCCCAACCACCCCAACTTGGCTCCCCCTCGCAGCTTGGGAGAGGGGAGCGCTAAGAGGATTACCTTCCTTGCAGAGAACCGAGGTTTCGCAATACAAGGACGTGCTCGATGTCTGATAACCTGTTCTTTGGTTGCAACTGTAGGTCTCTTTGTGGAAGTTCAGTGATGGCTGTAGCGGGCCTTAGATTTCTGGGTGTATGAGGACTCGTGCAAGCAAAGAAAGTAGCTGAGTTTAAAACGTCCCTCTTTCTGTGTCTTTTTCTTCGACTAAAAGTTTTGCTTTTTGTACAGCAGTCTCGGGCACTGAAAAAATAATCGATGTCCATTAGCTCTGCAGCACCCGACTGTTACCAAGCGAGAACCACACAAAACAAACCCTAAGATAAGTCCTGCTCTTCGTAAAGTTATTGTTTTTATACTTTTAGAATTTTCCTCTTGGAAATACAATAAATATTACCCCACTGGATGAAAAAAAAAAGGAACGCCGTTCCTTTTTCGTTTTAGTAAAAATGTAACGCGTTCCCGTTCCAGTTCCACGGATGAAAAATGGAACGACGGCGTTCCTTCGTTCCTTCTAAAAGGAACGCGTTCCTTACAGCACTGTCAAAGATCTAGACAAAAAGAAAAAAAAAAAAAGGAGCGCGAAGACACATTAAAATGCAATGTAACGACGCATTCAAAATTAGTCGTTAGTTTTTTAGAGAGCAGGAGTTTCATAGGGCGACATTGTTAGCCGTTGTAGATTATAAATTTAGCCAGTACTGTTAGCTCGGGGTCTTTAACGTGCATCAGGCAGTATATGTGATACACGATCGCACGACGGTAGGATGCAGACGGGCGACAGAACACAGGGTCCCTGCTAAAGTACCTTGATAAAGGCGTTTTTTACAAGTATATCGCCAACCATTGTTGTGGAAACGCGCAAGACACGTGCCGCGAGCGGGTGCTCCGCCGCCATTCGCTTCCAAGGTTCGCTCATTTCAGTGCTGCGCCGCCATTTGCCTCCAAGGGCCACTCGAGACACGGGCCTCATGCACTGGCACATTTGACATTACTTGAAAGACCAACGCAAACACATCGGCACATTTATACTTTAGATCCATGTTGTTGCACAAAAAACTAAAAAACAACTGTCTCCAAACTCCGGTCTAAAAACATGCTTTTCGTGCAAGGCTTGTCAAATTATGAGGCGCGAACAAAAAGAGTTCGAAATAAGCACCTAACGCAGAAGGCTGGTTTTCTCCAGCGCCTCATAATTTGACGAGCCTTACACAAAAAACGTGTTTTTTTCGCCGTTCCGCGCCCTGTTTCTTTTATCCGTAACATGGGTCTAAAGTATCAAGCTGCCAACACAGCGAGGGGCTTTAAGGCCGGTTCACACACTTGCCTTTGAGTGCGTTTGACTGCGTTGCGTCGAGAACCGAAAGCGAGTCACCGGCACATATGTGCTTCGTATGAAGCGTGGAATCCAATTCAAGGAATCATCTGGGCACGCGATATAAGCAGCAGGGATGTCCTGGTTTCTCGCTGCCGCAACGCAATCAAACGCAGTCAAACGCAACTGTCTGAACCAGGCTTTAGTCCCTACAGGTACTGCAGCGTGAGCTCCGTGCTTTGAACGGAGCTCGCGCTCTCGCATTTTTCCACGTGCTCTGATCTGCGGTGCCACAGCTGCACAGCACACTCGGCCAACGACCCCCCACCGCATTTGTGTATCGGCAATTGGCTAGCAACATCATCGTCTGCAGGTGCGCAGGCACCAGGCAGCACGTGCCAATAAATGGAACGTCGGCCTACGGCTCGGACGTCGAGACGTGTCAGCAATCATGCCTGTCTCCTCTTTGTGCTAATCACCCACTGATACATGGTGTCAGAAGTGGCTCGACAATCTTCCGCTTTGAGGTGAGAAAGGCGCCACTGCAAGGCAAGTTTAAGCCGTTCCGGTCGGAGCTCTCCGTCATTGATGGTGTACTACTCAAGGGCTCCAAAGTAGTCATACCACGAAGCTTAAGACTGGAAATGTTACAGCGCGTGCATTGCGGGCACCTAGGACTGGGAAAATGTCAATCTCGCGCAAGACAATTAATGTTCTGGCCAGGAATGACCGCAGACATAACTGCGTGGATCAGCAAGTGTTCCACCTGCAAACACTTTACATATCGTCATCCCGATGAACCGCTGTTGCTCCGGGAGACGCCCAGGCAGCCCTGGGCAAGAGTTGGAGCAGACCTTTGTCATTTTGCGGGAAAGAACTATCTGGTCATCTATGACTCTTATTCAAATTTTCCGGAAGTTGCGGAACTGCAGGACACGACGTCAAGAACGGTCATCAGCACCATGGAAAGCATTTTCTCTAGACATGGAATACCCATTGAAGTATGCACTGATGGTGGACCACAGTTCGCGGCGCGGGACTTTTCAGATTTCGCTGCACGATTCGATTTCGTTCATGTGACCTCCAGTCCATACTTCCCCAGATCCAACGGCCTCGCCGAGAAAGGCGTTCAGGTTGTCAAGAGGCTCCTAAAAAAATGCGAACACTCCGGCGATGACTTTTGGCTTGGTCTTTTGAACTACCGTGCGACGCCGCTCAAGTGTGGAACAGCTCCAGCAGAGCTACTGATGGGCCGCAGGCCCCGTACTCTTCTACCAGACTTTGCGACTCCCCCAGCACGTTCCGTACGCAAGCACACCCAGAACCTAAATCGCGGACACCAACTCGCCCCGTTAAAAGAAGGCGACAGTGTTAGAGTCAGAGGGGACAAAGCCTGGGACAGAAAAGCGCAAGTTGTGGGAGGCGAAGGCCCGCGGTCGTATCGAATTCTCACAGATCAGGGACGAGAAATGCGCAGGAACCGCCAACACCTTTTGAAGACAGAAGAGGCGCCAAGCTTTCTCGATGAGTTCGACTCCGATGGGTATGACACGGCCGACGAAGGTGTGCCACCTTCCACGCCGGGACACAGGGGCACTGATAGTTTATCCACACCAGCGGAGCAGGCGGCTCAAGGAAACAGTACGAGTAGCACCACCAGTCAGAATTCAACATCGTCACCATCGTCACCTTCGCTCAGGCGGTCGTCCCGACAAGTCTGCCCACCACAGCGCTTGACATATGACGAGGACTTTCAGCAAGTAGTGTGACTGACTCGCAGCAGACGAAGGACTGCGCAAATCTATGATATATTGAGCGTGTGTGTTGTTTTTGTATTGTGTGCACTTTGTTTTTTTTTGTTTTTTTCTCAAGACAAAGAAAGGGGGATGTATCGGCAATTGGCTAGCAACATCATCGTCTGCAGGTGCGCATGCACCAGGCAGCACGTGCCAATAAATGGAACTTCGGCCTACGGCTCGAACGTCAAGACGTGTCAGCAATCATGCCTGTCTCCTCTTTGTGCTAATCACCCACTGATACAATTTGGTTTAGCCTAGTGAGCTAAACCAAAAACCGCTTAGAGTATCGGCACTCCTTTCCCCGATATTGTTGTGGGCGCCGCCACCTTGGTGGTTAATGCAAAGCAAATGCAACTGCCGATCGTACGACTTCCTCAGCATTAGTTTCGGGGTTAGGACGCTCACGTAATGTTGCGTTACTTTGTCGCGAACGGTTTAAACATTTGTGGAGGATGGAAAAGCGTTTCCTGTGATTTCAAATAAAGCTTCAGATAACCCACAACCACAATTTTCAGCACCAAGATGTGTATGAAGGGTAGCTTATTTAGTGGCTCTATAGTTTAGCCCGACCGCACAGGCACAGAAAAAGAACGAACTGCTTACCTCGAGCTCGGCGCTGCTTCAGTGGCTTCATCAGCCTGTAGCGTTGGCTGGGCTCCGTACAAAGGTGAAGCAAAGCAAATATTCAGATATTAGGGTTTTACACGCCAAACCAACACAAATCCCCCCCCCCCCCCCCCAAAAAAAAAAAAAAAAAAAAAAAAAATTGAGGGTTTATTTTGACTAATTGGAGATCTTTTGACGTGCAACCGAAATCTCAGATTAGCCTCCGTTAGATTGCGGGCACGTCGGCCGGTATTTAAACCCGAGAAACATGGATTAACAGCGCCAGCGCATTGGCTCAGAGACACTGAGACGTTTTAATGTTTTGTGTTTTGTTTTAATATCATTGCCACTTAAGAGCCTTTGAGGTGATTTTTGTAACAAAATATAGTCGAACCATTTCGACAAGCATATAGTTTGATTGCGAAAATGATTTTTACAAGTGATAAAAACATTAAAATGTTTTCGCATACGTGGCGGAATCCCAAATGGCGGAATTCCTTTCATGGCGCCCATTTCATTTGGACCGCGTCAGGCATGTGTACCACCGACCAACGCCTCCTCTATTTTTAAGGTACATTTATACTCCAACGTAACGTCGTCGGGCGCCGCGTAGCGCAGCGCGCGCAGGTACTTATTGGTTGCAGATATCGAGTTCCTGGTTGCCGGCCAATAAAAGGCGCGCGTTCTGCGCTACGCTGCGTTCAGTGCGCTCAACGTCGGAGTATAAACAGCCCTTTAGTCGTTGCACCGACCACGGTGGTACGGACGCACAGTAGAACGCGCGCAAAAGCAGCTGTGGTACACTCGCAGCCTCGCGCTTGTTGTTCTGACATCTCTGACTCGCTCACTGCGGGCATCCAGGCATCTGACACCCTCACATCTGTCGCTTTTTCTGTCTTTCGCGTAATGTTCCAAGTGGCACACGACGGCAAATGCACATCAAGCTATCCTTGAACACCTATCGCCATCTGTATTTTATATTAAGAAACTGCAGTTTGCCGTAACTGAATGGGAAAAGTTTGAGGTCTAATAACATTCTTCACGTGTAATATATCAATATGCAAGTTCTGGAAAATGTAATTTCGAAGGATGCTTCGTAATTTAATGTCTCGTAATTTTTATTATTTGACGTGACTCCTTTTTACTAGCGTCATAAAATAATACCATTTTAAACTTTATTTTTTATTTTAAAATATAGATTATCTGTACAGTTCGTTGTTTACATTTTTAATTCATTATATCCAACTAAACGCTCACGTAAAATATCGTGGACGATGGGACGTTATAACTCGAGAAATATTTTTTTTTCAATATTAGAGACTGCGGTCTATTAAAAGTGACATAATTAACTAACTAAAATAATCGTAATATCGAGAAATTAAAGTATTGTTGACAAATAGTTCTTTAATTTAACATTAACCTAATAATCGTAGGATACATAAAAATAAAGTTATAAACCGTCAAAAAAGCACCAAAACGTCATTCACGGTGGAGTTGCACCTTCACTGACACATCCAAATTATATTTTTTTTTATTATCCGAAACGATTGAAAACGATGCCGGGACATTACCCTCAAAATTTGAAACTTGGGAATTCAGTATTTGTGAATTAAAAAAACAATTTCCAAATGCCGAATTTGAAGTTCCCGCGCGATCCGCGCCAGTGCAGTGAGTCAAATTTTGTGGTCTCCTGCGACTCGACTTTCTTTCGGACCTCCGCTCCACGCTACGAAGCAAAGCGCCGTTGCCACCGCGACCCCAAGCGAGGAGGAGGTGAGCAGGCGGGATAGAAGGGCGCCGGCGCGGGAAAAAAACCGGTTTCTTCCCCGACTCGCCGACGAGCGCCGCCAAGTTTTCCGAGGGGGGGGGGGGGGGGGGGTACAAATCCAGGAAGCAACATCACACCGAACTCTGATTTTTGGTATTTCAAAAAGAGGGGCCGTAGTGCGGTCGCAATTGCGTTAAAAAAACATGTTTTACGATTTCCGTTATTAAATGTTATAGAAATGTCGCCTACAAAGCTTCTAAATTTCCTGATTATTGACGTCATCGATCAAAAGAAGCGAGGAGGTGAGCGGCGGGAAATATAAACGCCAAAAATAAAAACGCGCGCGTGCGCAGGGAAAATGTTTTTTCGCGATGCGGTTTTTTTTCGCGTGTTATGACTACAACTTGCATCGTTTTATACAATAAAAAAATACGACCTTTGGGGTGTCAGTGCCCCTTTAAGGCACAGGGTAAGGTAAAATTTAAAAAAAAAAATCGATTTTAGTTTTTTTTTTTTGCAATTTGAAAAGTTTAGTTCTTTCTGCACATTTTCCATCGTAACAGTGTTCTTAGAAAGTTATATTTCGGGCTGAAAATCACTTCTTCCGAAAGCAAGTAGCAGGTGACCACGCCTCCTTTTGGGATACGCTCCCTGTTTATCGATGAATTTTCCAACAAAACAAATTCAACACCAGACCTAAAAGCTTGTCCGGTAACAGATAATCTAAAAAAAAAAAAATCATCTGGCAACTATTGCATAGCTTTTTTTCAACCAAGACAATCCCGAGACGCTGTGCACGTTTTTTCCAGGTGTGTACCATGTGTACATTCAAGCGTTTGTGTTTTTGTAACGACAAAATGGCGGAATTGGATGCTGTTCTTTTATTCAATGGTGGTAGCATTGCACAAGGCAATGTTTTGAAGTCCTGTGGATGGAACACTGTGTGGAACACCATCAAGTGGCTGAGGGAAGTTGACGTCACTCGAATATACTTTACGGACCAAGTTACACGGCAGGTCACAAAAGAGGCCCCGGCAAGCAAGGCGATAAGCTAAGGGCGAAGACATGACTTTAGCAATGCCGTCCAAGCTGGCGGCTATTGAAAAAATGACTCCGAGGCTGTTGGTGCCAATAGAAATTTGTTATTCACCAGTTTTTTTACTTTAAACTCAATTATCTCAAAACATTGCTTTTTAGTACATAGGTACCATTTTTTCCTTAACCTGACATTATAGAGGGTCGATTTTTTTATTTCCACCACCTACATGGGTGTTGAAAAACACTGAACTAAAATTAAAAATATAAACTTAGCAGTTTTTGAGTTACAATTTTTTTAATACACGAAAAAAACTAAAATTTCAGTACTAGAATAGAAAAATTTAGAAAAAAACTTATTTTAGATTGGTTCAAATAATTCTAGTTCAGTAGATAAAACACAATATTTCGAACAAAATGATATATACATGACAGGAATACTCCCAATAGTCACCGAGAAAAATGTTCCTCAACATGGCCTCAAATGCATGGGGAATATGCATTTGAGGCCCTGTGCCCTTAAAGGGATGCTGAACCGATATCTGAAGTTGCCGAAATAAGCCCCGGACAAGCTTCCCGGGACCGCACTATACCTAAAAATGCTATTCATGTAAAGGGATGGAGATCGGATTATTATATTTCTTGGAATGACGACCGCTGATTGAGCCAGAAGCGCCAGAAGCCTCCGATGCGCGCGAGGCCCTCTGGGATTACTCGCAACGGAACTGACGTCAACAAACCGCAACGGAACTGACGTCAACAAACCGCAACGGAACTGACGTGAACAAGTCGAGCTGCCGACGCGCCACAGCGTGGAAGAAAGTTGCGCTTTGAATAATGGTAGACGGATGCCCTCGCGTTGGAAGTTTGCCAACTAATCCAGCCAAGTTAGCTGCGCACTACCTGCCAGCCACCCTGCACCCTGCCACCCCCAGTCCACTTCTGCACCTGCGTCGTAGCGACGGCGGCAACTTTGGTCTGTGGGTTTTTCGGAGTTCGGCGATTTTTTTCCCGTCCTGATAATTTGGCCATGACGACGGCGACCACGGAGACTTCGACAGCGCTGATGTTTGATGCCGCCAAGATGCCGCTTGCTCGAGACGCTCGCTAGGCCGTTCGGCGCCGCACAGGTGTGTCAAAAACGACATGACGAACACTGTTCGACAAATTTATCAGATAAAATTGCATTTCTTTTTAAAAATATATCTCATCGTTTCGGGACGGGGTTCGCACGTCGCATTTCCGTTTCGTCGCGCCACCACGCGGCGTGAGCGCACGCCGGAGCCAACGAGGTAGGTCGGAGCCAACCGAGCCAACTTTGATGGCTCACTATAGCCGCGTTGTGCGTACTACACGTTTGTTGTCGTCACGAAACGAGCTTTCAAAAAACTCACCAGGTGCACCTTAGAATATTTATTTACATAAATCATATAATTTAGACTACTTTATTGTTTCAAGTACCGTCATTTAAGAGCCATTCGTGTGCTGTAAATATCAAAGCGACAAAGAATTTAGATTCTGTTTTTCGGTTCAGCATCCCTTTAAAGGGATACTTCAACGAAATTTCGGCGCTCATTTTTTTGGTCAATATGTGTTCAAAGAAGCAGTATCACATCGAACATACCAATATCTTGTTAAACAAGTCTCGAAAAGGAATTTTAAAACGAATTAAACGATTAGGAAAAAGCACCTGGTGGATGTCGGTAACGCCTCGCTTGTAATGCCCGTCTAGGAACCTTGACAGCTAGTGACGGTGAGTATCTCGCCTTCGGCCACGACGAGAGAAGAGGGGAGGGAGGAACTCCCCTCTTCCCGAGAATGCCTTTTGTGTATCGCAGAAGTCGCTATTGTCCCCCTACAAGATTATAGAAGATTAACCCGTCACTCAAAATTCGTACAAAAGCAGCCGCTTCGGTGGCTGGAACGACTAGGCCATCCTCTCGACGTCAGCCTCGCCGTAGCTTTGCTCGTCCCGAGACGACCTACGTCACGATTGCGATGGATGTCACGTGGTCTCCGCTGGGCCTTCTCCGAGCGCTTGCCGGAGTGGGCCGTCTATAACGAAAAATACAGCCACCAGGCTCAAAATACAAACGTGCGATTGTCATTTACGGATATTGTGAATCATATTCAACCTATTTTTGAACACGACGGGAATATTTCAAATTTTGTTGAAGTATCCCTTTAAAGGGACAATGAAGACGATTTTATTTATTTTTTTTAAATGGTGTTTTTATGCTTCTTGGGAACATAGCATGCTGCCCAATTTTTCGTAGACATTTGTGACGCGTATTTCTGTGCCTAAGAAAGAAGTAAAGAAACCGAAACTGAACAATCTCCATTCTCGTTTCTGGGCCTCCGAAAACGGAGGTGACGTAGAGAGTGACGTCAAGTGTGAATAGTCGGTATCGGTAGTATTTAGGAGATCAAGACTCTGGTTACCGCGGTGGGTTATAGCAGCGCGGTGGCGCGGTCGTTTCGCCGAATCTGTCAACATGGACGGCAATGCCGCTCTCGCGAGCGAGTTCGAGCTTCCGTTCAGTGACCGAACACCAAGGGAACGGGAATACGTGTGTGGCGGCATCTGCCATCACCCGACGGAGACCGGCCAGCCGGCAACGAACGGCCCGCGTGCCGAAGGACGGACGTGGGGGTAAAGCGGCAGCGATCGGGCCGGTTCCTCCGCGGACGTCCTCTTTTCGTCGTCAAAGAACACGAACAGCAACCCACACGTGAAAACTAGCGTCGCCCGAACGAATACTGCTCTGCAGTCGACCGTTAGAACAGCCATCTAGAGCTACTATTTTGCAGAATCCTTCGAGTACCGTGTTCTTTTTTTTATTTTATTTTGTTTGCCCATAGTTGCTCGTTGCCCGTTTCGCGTCCAGCGTAGCAAAGAAAAAAACAATTATGCTGCTTTATTTACGGTTTAGTAATCATTCCCGGTCCGATTTATACTTTTCATGGTTATTCAATCGGAAATTAGAACAGTAATCCTCAAAATCGCGAACTAAAACGTGACCGAGGACACGTTTCTCGTTTCGACCAATCGCTGACGCGTCACTTGTGACGTCGGGCTTCTTGGCCCCTCATCGGTCACGTGAGCTCCGCTTCTCCTGGCTTCTCCCGCAACTCTCGGGGCGTCGCCCCAGTCGATCCCGGTACGATTATTACCGCGACTGTTTAATTGATTCGCGCGGCACACAAGCGCCGGTTTCGGCTGAAATTTGGGCAACGTGGCCTGAGACGTGCCTGGAACCCAGTTCAATCGCCAAAAAGATGTCCGAAATTGCCTTCATTGTCCCTTTAAGGGCTAGGTTCCCCAGGATCGTGTCCCCAGCAAACAAATGAAGACACCGAACTCTGGACACCTACCGCCGTCTATGAGCGACGGCGGCAAGCCACGTATCTGGTTGCCACCGTCGCTCATTGATGGCGGCAGCCTTTCCATTTTGGCTTGCCGACTTATGGCCGGCCATTACTTTCCATTGTACAGCATCGCTGGTCTTCCTTCTTCACCAGAGTGGAAAGGCTGAAAGTTTTTTTTTTTCTGTGCGAAGCTAATTTTTTTCTGGAGTTTCATTTACGCTACAAGAGATGACCATGAGACAAACAATTCTAGGATTGTAATTGAGAAGTTTGTACAGCCATTCCTGGTCAACATAGGCATTACTATGACAGATAGGGTAGCGTATCAAAAGAAACTGCTTGAAGCCACTGCATCGCAAAGGACTTCGCGTCTAATCTAAAGATTCAAGGCTTGAAATCTGTAAAAAAGAAAAAAAAAACAGGTTGGAAGTTGGGATTCCGAATAAACCAGGTTGGATCAAGGTTGTACTAGGTGATTCAAGGAGAGGCCAGGCTCTTTAAATCGACCGCAAAATTCGGTTTCTTAACCTATCGCGCTACGAATTTGTGCAGCGTTGCCCACAGATGGTGCTTTTTTTTTTTTTTGTAAAATTCGCAAAGAGCGAACTTACCTGAGGAAAAAGTAAAGAAAGAAAAAGGCTTAGCTCCTATGGATAAATCCCCTTCACGTTTCAAAAGTAGCGCGAGGTGCATCGATGCACGAGGCACGTGCAGCGTGCAGCCCTTGGGAAAATCATGGCGGCACATGTCGCAGCACTGAGCTGGATTTCAGACGCCATGAATTTCCCAGAATTGGCGAGCGGCACGTGCCTCGAGCATGTCTACTACAATGAATAACGCCACTTTTCTCAGGATAGAGGGGCTTTACCTATGGAAACGCAGCGACGCCACCGGTCTTCAAACAACACGGCGCCGTTTCGCATGGGAGACAAGAGATGGCGCAAGCGGTCGCGACGCCAACTGCCTCCAACGAACGAGCATACAGTGCCGGCGTCTGCAACAGTGACTGTTCTAAAGCAAAAGCCTAAAATGGCCGTCGCGGCCAAAGCAAAAGCCTAAAACAAATGACATCTTGCACGCGCGTTCGTCGACGCTTTATTTTGGTTATTTACTTCGAATCTTTTATACGGGAAAGGCGTGTGCGAGCGGCTCGTGCGGCGGTGAGGTCGCAGAGTTTTTAGTCACTGCACACGAAACATCCACAGAACCCTAGCCATAAACAGTTTCGCTGTAAAAAAGGGCTTCTGGTCGGTTCCATTTTCAAGGTTCGTGCGTGTGGTGCATGATTTGCTCGCTCTCTGAAGTGACGAACATGTGTGTGCGGGGCTGAGGAGATCGAACGCTGGGCTGAGGACTTGTAAATATTAGAATATGTACACTATTTCAATGTTTACAAGTCCTCCGCCCAGCATGCGATCTCCTCAGCCCAGCACGCACATGTTCGTCACTCCGGAAAGTGAACAAAGCACGCGCCATACGCACGAACGCTGAAAATGGAACCGGCCAGGAGCCTTTTTAATCCGATGTCATTAGCTTTGAAACCACGCCAAACGTTGACCAAACGGCACCTAAAATACCCTTTCCCTAGTGAAGCTGATGTCTGATGGATAATGCTCCCATTGGCTGCTGCGCGTCGTCAAGGAACGAGGCCCCCATTGGCTCTCGTGCGGCGTAATGCCAAAAATAGCCACCAGAGAAGCCTTCTCCATGGCGGCTCAGCGTACGCAGTGGGGCAGAGCAAACAGAGCCCGCACGGTCGAGCTCAGCGCGGCGCGGCATCTTCACGAAAGCGCGCGCTTGGCCGTCTACCGGCGAAACGTGCACGCCACTACGCCGCAGACGAACTAACCCCCCATTCACACTGGAAGCGGATCCGCGTTCGCGAAGCGGTTGCGAACGCGGTTGTATAAAGATCTAGTACAATTGCACGCGCATTTGATGTCATCAAATGCGCGTGAAAATGTACTGAATCCTTATACAACGGCCAGGGGCGGATTTATGGGTCAGGCCTGGGGGGGGCGGTAGGCCTTCGGCGGGTGGGGGGGGGGGGGGGGGGGGGGGAGTCGGGAGTTTGCTGAGATATGACACGGTCCAAACGTTGCCCAGGTCTATTTTGTTGACCAAATATTTGCTATATCGCCAAAAACTAAACTTCTGGCTGGAAGCGGATCCGCGTTCGCTTTGCGAACGCGGATCCGCTTCCAGTGTGAATGAGCCTTAGGAGAGCTGAAGAACGACATTCATGCTTTCGCATTCACAACTCATAAGAAGTGCTTAGGTGTCCTCGGACGTCTTTTTGGACAAGTCTAGTTTATCCAGTAGTACCCAAATTTCCAAAATCTCAGCAGTTTTTTTTTTTTTTTTTAGATTTTAGCTATTAGTGGTCTTAAGATATTCCTTATTCAACTTAAAGCAACAAGCTTCTAAAGTTTTGCGCAAACTTTAACCGTTCGTTTCACTGCACTCATGCTCAGGCGTGCCCGCTCGCAGCGTGGAGCAAGTTAATTTCGGCCGGCACTCCACGGACCACGAGTGGTTACACTTTCTGGGTTCGTTTCGGCGCCGGCACTCCACGCGTGCGTGCACTCGGCCAGGAGAGCGTGCTAGAAAGAGCGTGCTAGAAATTCCGTCCCGTTAGAGACGGGAATCTTCCGATGACTAAAAAAAAGTTGGGGCTCCACTCCACGCTGTGAAGTTGGTTGGTCAGCGAAGCTGTGGTATCACCTGCAACGATTGCCGACTGCCTCCTTTGCCGCTCCTATAGTATTCACGCTGCTCCTCCGGAGCCCTAACTATGCGTGGCCTATTTATCGCGGTGCTGCAGTAACAATGAAATCGGTTGCTATACTCCGTTTCATCTTACGTTTAAGCGCAGCGGATGTTACGAGCCATCGGAGCCAATCGGAGGCCGTGTGAGTGTCACGTGACCTTAGAGAGGAGGCACAGCGAAGCGCAGAAAGCGTATCACGGGCCACGTGCACAGAACGGGATTGGCCAAGATAGCTGGAAGATATAAAAGGACAGTGACGTCACTCCCCACGTCGCAAGCTGCCGTCGCCGCGGCAGCTTGGGCTACAGTAATTTTCACCGGGAACGTATGCGGTGAGCGCTACGTGCTTCGCATTGTTTTCGGGAGCTCCTTGTCATTCATTATATGGTTAGGATGCTTGTTTTGTGCGTATTATTCTTTACTGAAATGAATGTTGTGCTGTATGTTGTATGCGAGGTGTTTGTACTTTTCGCTTCAATTTTCTGAAGTATTTTTTTCCGTGAGAACGCCGACACGAAAACACACGCGGGGAGAAGGAACGTGCTTCGCATTGTTCGCAGGCGCCGTTATCATCGATTATGCGGTTTGCACCTCACACGAGGGTTTTAAATGACGTCAACCCCTTTCGAAGCAGCTGCAAACCTAATCTTTACCGGAACGCGTGGGAGGGTGTTCCTATTGTTCACACGCGCCTTAGCATCCATCATGTGGGTTTGATGCTTGTTTTGTGGTTTGCTTTATTGAAACGGATACTGAGCTCTATGCTGTATGCCTGATTGCAAAGTAGATATGCTGCTTTGCCTTCAATTGTTCGCCGGGAGTTTTTTGCTTACAACGCCAACGACACAAAAATTTCCTTGGCTGGTAGAGGTATACAGCTTCGCTGTAAAACCAAATAAAAATTATTGTTTTACAACGCCTTTGCCCCGCGAAGTATTTTTGTCATTTGGGAGGAAGCTGTCCCCTTTCCCTAAGTACAACAGAGTTTTTTTTTTTTTTCGAAATGAGCAAAAATGTTTAAACCGAAACTAAGCCAATTTTGGTTGAAATTCGAAGTATATCTAAGGGTTAATCGTTTCCAAAAGGCATTAATCCAAAATGAATCGTATTATGCTAGAAAAAAAAAAAGTAAAGGTGGTCGCGGTACAGGGCTTAAAGTTTGTCTGATTAGCGCACATTCCTGTTTATCTCAGTTACGTTTCACATAAATTTAACGCATTAAAAAAAATCAACAGTTTTATTGTGCTAAGGCGCGCATGTTCCAGTCCTTTGCGTTTTTATTCTTTGTCCCTGTTTTTTTTTTTTTATACCTTCGAATTGAGAAAAGTACATCGGAATATGAACAGCACTCGAAAATAACGAACGTTCGTGATCGTATTCGAGGTGTGTTTTAATTATTTCCGACTCAAATCATCATTTACAATTCTCTCATCTCCGGCTGTCTCGATGCAAATGATGTGGCACGGTCTATAAACCTTTGTTTGCCACGTCGCTTCAGCCAAGCTCGCTCAAGCGGACATCCCTCTAATCCAAGAGCCTCGTGGGCACTGTCTGCCTTATGGACAGGGCCACGGCGAAGGCGTCGTTGTGGACGAATCCCTCATGGTCCATGGCGTCCAGAGTGATCATTCTGTCGAAGCCGCAGCCCTCGTTGACACCGGAGTCGCTGGGCCTAGAGAAGCAGACAAGAAGATCCTTCCTGGCGCCGGGGACGAGGTGCTTTTTGATGTTCTTTCTTCCAGATTCGGGGTGGACCAGGGTGAAGAGCAGGGGCTTCTTGACCGGCCAGTCCTGGAACTCATCCATAAGGCCCTTGAGGAAGATGACGTACAGCCCGAGCCAGGCTTCCGACGGGTCGCTCCTGTCGATGTCCACCTGCCACCGGATTCCATTTTATTACGAATATGGGCATTGCACGTGCGGGTACTGTTCATACACTGCCATAAACTCCTAGTTGGCTTGCACCTGACGTCATCGCGTTATAGAGGTGTTCAATACTAGGCGGCGTTTTGTGGATCTACTACTGATGACGTTTGGGGGGGGGGGGGGGGAGGGGGGGGCGAATGCCTTGTCTTCTAGTTGGTATTGACTCAGTAGGAAGACCAGCAAAATGGCTGCTGATGTGTGCGGTGCGTGAGCACACTCAGTGACCGAGTATGTTGACGTATACCACAGCTTGTAGCACGTGGAGCGAAGGCTCGCGCTGCAAAACCCAGGGATCCCGGGTTCAGTGCTGCCGCACTGCCACTTCGGTTTTTCCCTCGTCGAGCGGCAAAAGTTCCCTTTTTTTCCCACAACACCATTTTACCGACAGAAGTCATTTTTAAGATGCGCATGACGCCAAGTATATTTAAAGGCAAAAAAACACCTCCCGTATGTTTTTGTTTTGTAGAAGTTTGCATCGCATAAATCACGAAATGTCAAAGTTGACATACTGCAATATGGTCTCCCCTCCCCTTCTTTTCCGCACTATACCTTGGTTGAATGAACCAGGGAAACTAAATGAAGGCAAGCGGGCCATTAACTAAACTAAACTAAAATCGCCTGCTCGTTTTCGTGCTGTGAAAGGGAACCCACCCACTGTGCAATCCATGATCTATCGCAGTGACGGAGGACGTGTGTGCGTAGAGTGCGCATAGCTTGCGGTGAGGAAAGCGCGCGAACCGGCAGTACTCTACCGGCAGGCTTTCAGCACGCACATGATGTAAGTCGTGATGAATTAAATTGGCTCTTCAAAACAGCAAACTGTCTGAGTAGCTAGTGCCACTTCCTTTCTCTTGTACGATGTAGATAAGAAAATTGCGAAATTTCGGTTTAGTTTTAGAGCGCAGCTCTTAGGCGCCCGTTTCCGGCTTGAGCGGCGTCGCCGTCGCCGTGGGCGTAACCGCGCGGTGCATTATGGGACGCGTGACGTCACTGGTGATGTCACTGAGGACGTCATCAGTGACGTCATGTAGATAACATCATCAGTTCATTTTTTTTATTAATAAATATTTCCCACGTTTTACATGTGTTTAAATTCTGGTTTCCCTTTTCCCCTAGCTTCATGCTTCTTCCCACAATAAGGGAAATTTCCCACGATTCGGCAACACTGCCCGGGCTGTGCAGTGAGTTTCGTTATGCCCGTTTCGATCTGGAGAAGCATCGCACCGGCGTGCGGTCGTGTTGTCACTACTGCGTAGTACACTCCAGTACACGCTAAACACCCTAGGAGTTTTAGGAGATCGTTTCGATAGCTCCGATAACGATAAGCGTCTTCCCACATCCGCCACGCTCTCCGGAAGGAAGACGCCACTACTGCGCATGTGCAGCGCTGGCGTTGTCTGCAAAGTCCCGGATCTCGTAGCGTTTTGCGCAGAACGTTGTGGGTCGGCGGAAACGATCTATGAAAACTCCCTTTTGCGCATGCATTGTATCGATATGGGAGGTATCGGAACGATATACTAAAACTTTCTATGTTTCATTTTAGAAGCCGTGAATTCTGCTTCGCTGTTTATGCAATATATTCAAAGTGTGCCTTGCAAGAAAGCTATAAAGCGGAATGGATGCGCGTGAGCTTGGTTGGTATACTCTATCGCGGTGGCACATGACGCCTAAAATAATCCTTCTTTTTTACACCAGCTGAAAAATCTTCTAGCCGATGACAGGCTAAGAAAGCGGTAGATGCTCCGCCTTCAAGGCAAACTTTCTGCCTTGATATCACTTCGTCGCACACGCAGCCAGAGCTCACCAGAAGGCAACGAGAACGTGCTAGAGGAGGTGATACTGCATTTTTAGCCTTGTCACCGGTTCACTCTAAAAACGTATTAGTATTGCGGTAAACCACAGTCATCTGCGTGTAGTCGGATGTGTTGGACAATTACCCCATTCGGCATAAAAAAATGAAGACTACGATCAAGATGTCCATAAACAATCGCGTGGCACGCTCGAAATAACGCCTGCTCTTTGTTTCTGTTTATTCTTTCCAGTGGAAGCGATATAAATTTTCAAGAGCGAAACAATAAACATGTATGTAAAATGAATGCGTGCGTGAGCACAACGAGTGCTTTTTGAGGAACCTAGAAAGGCAACCCCATGACAGAATTCGATAAGTTGATAACAGAAGTACAGGCTCTAAGACCCCAGAAACACGTCCACTTCGAAAAAGACTTCATATGATTCTCTCTATGTAAAATATTGTTTAACATGCTACATATTGCTGCTTTCAATCGCCCCTAGGTGATGATAAAGGTTCGGCATTAACAAGAATTTTAGCAGCTCAGCATGAGGTTTGACTGACCTGGAACTTGACGGTGTAGCCAGAGACGAGCATCGGACTGCTCAACTTGCTCGTTATCTGGGTCTCGGGATCCACCTCGGACTTCATGGCCTCAAAGCCAGTCACGTGCCAGAAGCTCTTGGTCTTGGAGGTCTTCACCTGAACCAGGGTCAGTTTTTGCTCCATTCTGTCCAACCGACCTATCAAGTCGTCCCGCTCACCATCGCTGCCTTGGTTAGGGCCGAAATATTTGACCAATCTTTTGTCCATCTCCCTTTTGACGTAGTCTCTGAAGTCTGTCATGGATGCATCCGCTGTCTCGTTCAGCTTCTCCTCCGAAGAGCGAGGGACGAGAGTTTTGCCCTGCGCGCTGAATGGAGCTGTCGACATGATCCGTTCTTTGATCAGACTTTGGACCTCGTTCCTTAGCATCATTATAGTTAACTGCATGTTCTGTAGTTTGGATATGGACGTGTCAACGGTTGCGTCCACGGGTTGGGTTTCTCCGGGCAGAGCGCTACTGGTATCTGCAGCTGGCACTGGATGTGCTCCCTGACAGGACTGAGCATGTTCGAGAATCTTCAGGTGCCTAACGGGCGTTGAACACTTGGCACAGTTAACCTGGTGGTACTCGCACTCGGAGAAGTGCCGCTCAATCGTGTCCACGATAGAGCCGCTCACAGTGCACCCAACGGACTTGTTGGGACAAAATACGGCGCCCAGTTCTTCTAGTTTGAACTCCACGACGAGGACGTCATCGGGGGCAATGACGTGGTTGTCAAGGGGGCACACGTATTGGTCGTTGGTGGCGTGCAGGATGAGCTGTCCGTAGCAGACGTCGCAGAAGACGTGACAGCACCCGAGCGTGTAGATGTGCTTGGTCACCGAGTTGCAGAAAGTGCACGTCTTGGACTGTGGTTGTTCTTGGACGAAGTGTAGTCGTCTGCGGTCCAGGAGCTCCGAGAAACCAACCAGCACCCTTGCGGCCATGGCTGCTCAGTGGCCGTGCACATGGCGCGAGCTCTTTGAACACGATGTCCGCGCGATGGGGCATCTGTGGAAGGTTGGTTGTCAGGAATATTCGTGTGGGAGCCTGTTGTATCTATACCTGTTTTCACCTCAAGAAAAAAGTACGTTTTGCGCATTATTCCTACGCGGCGCGAAATAGTTCTCACGAGATTCGGTTGTCGGAGGAAAAAGCGATACCTTTGACGTTTGGAACGTGTACATCTTGATAAGATAACATATATCTAATCTAAAATTCACCTACATATGTCTTCATTATCCACATAAAGGGGGAAATTAGTAACGTTCCGCGAGGAGCCGGACTTGTTTTACTTCGGTTCTTAAGGTGAAAACAGGTATAGGTGGTATTGATTGAATACGCATGTTCTTGCTTGAAGTTCTTAACTCTTCCAACCAACCAGACAGATCTCTCTCAAATGTTCACGTTCAAGTATTGCTTGAGGGTGCTCAATTATCATAATCATAATAATTTTATAGACCAACACGCGGCCCTGACGTCACGCAGCTGCGGTGGTGCTGTCGACGGCACGGCGCACGCGCAGACGTTTCACTTCAGCTAATTCGGTTTCTGCGCACGCGCAGTGCCCACACATGGTGTGGGCAAATGCGAGATTGTTTGTAAACAGCGTGTCGGTCTATACTCGGTCTCTTGCTACGTTTAATTCAATTCAATACCACGGCAGGGCGGGCTATTGCCATTTTAGATCCTATTCTGTCCTCCCCAGCGTTGTCCTTTGTGGAGGCTCGTCAACGCCCGCTTCAGTGGCTCGGTATCTGGGCAAGGCAAGAGAAGGTCAGCAATGACGGCTGTATAATTTGGCGCGTGGGTAAAGCGTCTATAGGAGGTATTCACTGGCCGCCATATTTGAGGTCACTGTTTAGAGCGCATGCTCAGAACGAGCTCGCATTAATAGGCTGCCAAGACCGGCAATCTTGGTGGTGCGGAATGCACGTGGCGAAAGAACTGTGGAAGCTCGCGTTCAGCACGCGCTCCGCAGCCGAGCACACGGCTATGGCCGCCAGTGAATACTTCCTATAGACATTTCTAATGTTTACAAAATCACAGTCCAGCGTGCGATCTTCACAGCCCAGCACGTGCGTGTTCGTCGCTTCGGAAAGCGAGCAAAGCACGCGCCATACGCACGAACGCTCAAAATGGCACCGGCCACAAGCTCGTTTTTGGAAAGGTCTATAGACCTTTCCAAAAACGGTGCGCCATACGCACCGTTCGTGCGTATGGCGCGTGCTTTGCTCGCTTTCCGAAGCGACGAACACGCACGTGCTGGGCTGTGAAGATCGCACGCTGGACTGTGATTTTGTAAACATTAGAAATGTCTATAGTTTGGGGGGATCGGTGGCCGGTTCGAAGAAGACGACGAGCTGAATGGCCGCGTTGGAAATGGGCTCCGTAAAGGTATTCTCAACGGCTAAGCCTAGCCGGGAACATTCTGAAACCATTTCTGCTTCTGCCCCCTCTGCACCAAGTACAATGGAGTACAAGATTTTACTGCCACCTCTTCCCGACGGTAAGCTGCTTGAAAACTCGCTGATTCTTCATGGGGACCCATCAGCCCGGCCATACCGCATCGACGATTTCGGTCCTGCTTTGAAGAAAATCATCAACCCAAACGAGCTAGCTTCGCTTGGGGCCTACCAGTACAATCATGTGTGGCTGCTCACATAGGTCGGCATTTTAAGCTGTCCTCACTCAAACTCACGATCACCATTTTTTCCTCAATCAGAACTCACGCCCCCTCACGATCACGATTTATTCAAAATATGGTCATCACCCGGACTCACCCTCACGGTTCAACACAAAACCAAAACTCACTCGCCGTCATCATCACGGTCGTCACGCTCACAGATCATCACGGTCATCACGCTCACAGGTCATCACGAATCATCAGACTCCCAGCTCATCACACTCACAGATCCCCACGGTCCTCACACTCACAGGTCATCACGGTCCTTACGGCACTCACACTCACAGCTCCTCACGGTCCTCACACTCATAGGTCATCATGCTCATCACACTCACAGGTTCTCACGGTCCTCACACTCACAGCTCCTCACGGTCCTCACACTCACAAGTCCTCACGGTCCTCACACTCACACAGGTCCTCACGGTCCTCACACTCACACAGGTCTTCACGCTCATCACACTCACAGGTCCTCACACTTACAGGTCATCACGCTTACCGGTTGCTTTCTTTGTGTTTTTCTTTTGTTTCCCGCAAGCCGTTGGTTTGTCTTCGCGTGAGTCGTGCGGCGGGGAAACTACCCCAAAACAGTGAACTTCTGAGCCACTTATCCAATTTGAAACAAATGTACAATGTTAATGTTTATGCTCCACACATTTCTACCAAATTTCGTTAACCTGGATTAATTAAGAAAAAACTAAATGCAAGCTGACGGAAGTGGGTGTGTTGAACATTCGCCTGGTGACAAGGGCGGTTGAAAAACACAAATGCGCCTTCCGACAGGTTACACAGACAACGTCGCAGTGATTAGAGCATCGCCTCGCTGTGCATACCTCGCTCATTTGTACACAAATAAACAATTGATACATATATCACCCCCGTTTCTTTTTTGTGCCACCCACACGTACTTCTACGAAAGTTTGTGCAGCATGTATATATAGTAAACATATGCATCGACCAATTTTTTGGTTTGTTTTTGCTTTGGAAGGGTGGTAATATTAGGTAGGGTGGTTTCACGTGACGACGGTTTGAAATCTCACGATAATCCCTGTTGGCAGTGGTGTCCGTCAGACGTATGCTATTCTATGAGCAAAGGCCGCGGAGGCCGAGTTTTCCTTCTCACTCGAGTTGCTTCTGCTTTTGTTGGTCGACCGTGCTTGCCGGAGTAGGCTGCGATATAAGGAATCATCGGCCGGCATTGTTTTTCAGTCATCTCGGCCTTTATAAAATACTGTCAGCATTTATTATCTTGATACATGCAGCCGTCCTTGAATTGATTTCGTTTGGATTGGTTTGACTTTGGCATGACTTTGCTTGGTTTGGTTTGGAGTGGTTTGGGGGTTTGGGGCCGTCCCCATGTGGCTCTTTGTCGCGCTCTCGTTCATGTAGGGCGTGCCATTTTTCATGTGGCAATCCGCGTCATTCTTGGCGCTGTTAAGAATGGAACCTTCGGCAACCTTTTCCGAGTTTCAACGCTGCGGAAACGAGTCCCGAAACGAGTCCCGACGTGTCAGGACTGCCGGCCACCTGTCGAAGCCTGCCCAAAACGTGTCTCAACCCGTCCGTGACGTCAACGGGACGTGTGTGTGTGTGCGTGTGGGTTCGTGCGCTCCGGAAGGGGAGAGAGGCCTGGCCTAACTGCGGAGAACCTTGGCTATGACTCATTTCTGACTACGACGCGGCGGACCCAGCTGCAAAGCACGTGGCGGTCGCACCTGCTGCCCTGGCGGAGAGAGAGGGAGAAAACGGACCCCTATATAAGGCGGGGCGTGAGGGCTCCATTTGTTCTCTTGGATTTGACGACTGTATCGCTGCCATGTAATTAAACCGTTCGTTACGTTACCAATTCTCCCACCTCCGCTGGACCCCTGGGTTCTTCACTTCGGGGAATGGTCGTCGTCACGAGCAAGGAAGCTCCCGGACGTGCGGCCTAAGCCCCGCCTCGAACAACTGGTTGGCAGCGGTTGGGATCGGACCATGCGACATCGTGCTACATCTGCGGGTGAGCGTTTGGACTTTGCTTTGAGATTCGCCAGGCTTCAGATTATGGGTAATTAATTTTGAACTGCTGGGAATCCTTAGTGTTTGACTCGTGCGCTAGGTTTTGGTATAACCTCGCGACAAGTTTTAGAACAAAGCCAAAGCTAAAAAGCAGCGATCATGGATCTAATGAGGTTACTGAGAACAGATTTACTCTGTTTATGTGAAGAATTGGGTGTGGAGGTGGAGCAAAAGATGAAGAAATCTGAGGTCAGTAAAGCGATTTCAGAGAGCGCGGAAGCAGAGGAAATTAAAATTGCGTGGGAACTGCTTCAGAACGCTAAGAGCGAAGCTGCAGCTAGAGAGGAACGAGAACGAGAGCAAGCTGCAGCTAGAGAGGAACGAGAGCGAGAACAGGCTGCAGCGAAAGAGGAACAGGCTGCAGCAACAGAGGAACGAGAGCGGGAACTGGCTGCAGCGAGAGAGGAACGAGCGCAGGCTGCGGCGACAGAGGAGCGAGCGCTGAAAAGGCTAGAGCTCGAAATTGAACAACAGCGATTAAAAGAGAGTTTTAGTAGACCGTTTCCATTTTCCGCTCCGCTCTGAGGGTGCCAAACTGCGCATGCGCGGCCTGCTTCAACGGAATGGAAAGCGGAGGTCCAAAAACGCGTTTTAGTAGACCGTTTTGCTTCAGCGTAAAGGCCGGTTCAGACACTTGCGTTTGAGTGCGTTTGACTGCGTTGCGGCGAGAACCGAAAGCAAGTCACCGGCACATCTGTGCTTCGTATGAAGCGTGGAATCCAATTCAAGGAATCTTCTTGGCACGCGATATAAGCAGCAGGGATGTCCTGGTGTCTCGCAGCCGCAACGCAGTCAAACGCAGTCAAACGCAACTGTGTGAACCGGGCGTTTTGAGAGCGTTCGAAAAATTCGCTTGCGTAGCCCCACAAGTGGACGTTTATAGTACTAGTAAGACAGAAAAACTAAACGTTAACACCAAGAAAATGAAAGGGAGCGTGTTTGTAAAGGTGGTAAAAACGAAGGCGAGAATAATTAACACAAAGGAGTAGGCACACACCCTAAGCATATTACGCTATAAAATATAAATATAATCGTTCCACCCTGTGAGCGAGTGAAGCCGAAGGTATAGCAATGAGCATGTTGCTCTAAACAGCACTTGCACTGCACGAGCGCGCGTGCTGGTCAATGACGCTGAAAGGGCGGCACTCGCTCTTGTAGCTCGAATTAAAACTGAAACAGATTAACGTATTCGAATTAGAAAAATGAAAGAAAAGGACGAAGTTTGCGCATTCCGAGTACACCCTTTTGCGAAGTACGAGTATACAGTGTTGCTCAAGGCTAGCAAGACACCTGCACGATGAATCCCCTCAGTTCTCAATGAAGGAGACTTCTACTAACGCGATGAAGCTGGCGAGACATCGAATCAATGATTTGTATCCCTCATGCCATGAAGCGCCGAAGCTTCCTTTCTGAACGCGGTTTGCTGGATATTGCCAACGTAGAAGAGAAACCATTTAGAAGGCAATCCCGCTTAAAGAAGGACCTGGCTGCTCTGCAAGTAGGCCTCCAAATCCCAGCACCCGACAGATCGGCGCAGGGTGTTGCCAATCTGGCCAGACGCTTTGAGTGGATCTTTGTCGACTAGCCTATCGCAACTGTCTGTTCGAACTTGGATGAGCGCTTGGACGGAACTTGTCGGTGTTCTTCAGTATTGGGAACCTCATCGTGGTTCACATCAACGAGACTTTCGGCCACCTGCTCGCTGACATGAACAAACATTGGGGGTTGACCCGGGCGAAACTGGAGCTGTGCTCACAGGTGAGACGCTGCATGGTTTGTGTAAATTTCGTGTTTCCATTGTTTTTAGCACAGCTGCTCTGTCTAGTAAAAAGTTACTCGTTTTGATACGCCAATAATTTACGTCTTTAATTTTGTTTCGGCACAAAAAAAACAAGGTGTACATGGGCAGTGTCAGGACAAGGTCACGACGAGCGCGTTTTTAATCTGTTAGTTTTAGTAGGCCACTTTTATGAGCCCTCTATGCTCTACTTTACGCTCTGGAAGAAACATCGCCCCCACCGCGCATGCGTAGCCCGCTCTGAGTTGGAGCGTATAGTTAGCGGAGTGAGCGTGCGCTCCGCTTTACAAGTTGCAGAGCGGACTTCCCTCAGCGTTCTTAGCGTGATCGCTTAGATCTCAAGATGGCTGCACTTGCTCAATACGCGTCGATGTTTTTCACCTTGACCTCAGCTTGAAAGAGGCCGAATGAAGAAGTAAAGCGTACGTCCCACGCGTGAAAAGTAAATCATTCCATTTGAGTTTTATGTAACACAAAAGAGCATAATAAAACGAAGTGAACGAGTATCACTTTGCAACCAACACGGTGTCGGTAAAGCCGTCGCGTTTTTGTGGGCCTTCTATGGCTACGCAATCAGATGTACGGGAGCGCGTGCTTGAACGCCGATTATACCTGTGCACGCGTCCTCCTGTGGAAAATGACACTGAAAGTTGACCACGAGCATAGTGCTTGCTAGCCGCACCAAAAAAAACCATTCCTCTCAACATTACTTATTCATATTCACTCGCAATTTCTGAATTGTTTAACTTTCCTCCGGAACTGTTCGCCTTGGATTTCCTTGGTAGATTTAGAAAAGAATAGAGACTTGAATGCAGCCTTTTAAAAGTGCATGCCATGCTGCCCCTATTCTTCAAGGCCGCCTTATTTTGGCCAAGCGTCTAGGGAGCAAGAAAGCTGCGTCATTGTTTGTCGCGGATGCGAGTCTAAATGCATTAGACATGAATGCTGCCTCAATGCTGATAATGAACTCGGTTCTAGTCACAAGTCTCGCGCTAAAACCGATGCCCAAAATATGGCGGCCGAATATGTTACCCAGCGGTGTTTTGAAAAGAGTTTCCAAAAACGGTCGAAAGAATATTCCATGTCAAGTTTTTGTCTGGTGAAAACCAGACAGGCATAAGCAATTCAAAATTTATCAAACACAACACTCGACTTCTAAGCAATAGCGGTAGACTAGAACACTTTTCAGAAGTTTCGTTTTGAATGCACAGTCTGACGGCCTCAGAGCTTAGCGAAATTAAGAAACAACAATTTTTTTTTTTAGTTTACGATACACATTTTTTGCAACCCTACCATGGAAATACTCTTTATCTTATATGAGTAACAAGTCCCATATCACATGTTTTGGTAGTGTTTAAATACTGCCGTGTTGTAAGAGTGCCTTTTTCTTCTTTTTATTAGGCCGTCAAAGACAAGAGAGCACCCCTGGACAACTGTTGGGGTTTTGCTGACCGCACAGCACGTCCATGCCGTCCATCAAAGAATCAGAAGCCATACTTTTCTGGTCACAAGAGGATGCCCGTCGTGAAGCACCAAACAGTGATGTGCGCAGACGGTAGAATTGGTCAGCTCGACGAACCCTACGAAGACCATGGGCATGTTTCTTTTTTTTTTTTAATATTAGAATGCGTAAACTTATCACAGTGAATCATATCCAAGCTGTTGTACTGAGCGAAATACTCGTCCAACTAGGCTGAAAGACGTCTAGAAATATTTTAATAAAAAGTATTTACAAACGACTCCCATTTTACTTCTAAGATGTGCGTGTGAATATTGCATATAATCAAATTACAGTGTTTCTGATGACTTCAGCATTGTAAAAGTAGCCTGTGTTGTGTGGCCTTCTATTGCAAGAAAACACCGTAGCACAGGTGAGGCTGAAACTAGGCAGGCTTAAGCCGAAAAACGCAATTTCAAAAACACAAAAAATAAATGAAAAGAAGTGTAGCCAAGCAAAATGGTTTCATCTCATCCCCCAAGGCAGATACATACACTGAGCTGCACTTTTAAAACGAACACGATAAAATCGCTTTTATTTGCAGTTTATTTCCTTGACAGCTGTTGAGAGAGCTGAAAGTTTGTCGCTCAGATTAGTGCCCCAAACGAGCGCTTTATTCCACACCAATACGTTGATGTCAGCCCCTCGTATTTGAGGTGAAAAATAAAAACAGGATATTGATTGTTCCCGGTAACAATGTCGCGCAGTGTACAGAAACACCAAGCTACCATATCACAAACCGAAGCATACGAAGACGAAAAAACGCATTTCATTGGGAAAACAAAAAAGGTAGAGATATA
Organism: Ixodes persulcatus; assembly: GCA_013358835.2. Lineage (NCBI taxonomy): Eukaryota > Metazoa > Arthropoda > Arachnida > Ixodida > Ixodidae > Ixodes > Ixodes persulcatus. The sequence continues at coordinate 1,190 of JABSTQ010009212.1, read as the reverse complement.
AATGGAGCACTCACTTTCGCTAATTTGCACTGTCTTGCTGCCTAAAGCAACCTAACAAAATATCTGTCCGTTTGCCGACTGCTTTAGTCTTTAGTCTTTATTTTTTGGCTCGGCACCGCGGAAAGGCAGCAGCCCGTACCATGGAGGCCCGCGGTGCCGCGTCACATGGGTTGTTGCAATTGGGGAGGATGGCAGTCCGATTCGCAGAAGTCCAGATTTCGTGGAGGCGGGTTGGGCGGGTGAGCAGCGAGCCATGGGGATCTGGCACGCCGTTCGATCGGTGCATGAAGGAGCCCCAGGAACATGATGGCGCTGTTGCTCACTGGGGTCCACTGGGGTCAAAGCATCAGGCTTCAAGGAGGTAGCCCAGCCAAAGTAGAAGCTGCCGCCTCCGAGGAACCGAGGCCCAGGGGCTCAGATTAAGGCATCGCCGTCGCCCGGTGTGTCATCCTCTCAACGTCGTCGTCGTCATCTCGCATAGAAAACTCGAGCCCGCTGGCTTAGACAAGACAGCACCTGTTCCCACCGTTCAGCGGCCGTGAAAGGATTGCAGCCAGCGATTTCCCGAAGCAGCCAGAGGTTCCCGACCACCCTGAAACGTTTTCTTAAGGACGCCGTTTCAAACAAAGTCTGCGCAGCCATCTTAGTACAGCGAGGTTCATAACGGTCAAACGCGCTCCCAAGCATGCGTTCAAGTGGCGAGCACCCATTTCGAATTTTTTTCCAGAAAGAAACACCATATACTGAAACTTTACCGAGAGTGGAACGCGCTTCCTAAAATGGCAAGGAAAGCGGAGCTAGCGGAGCTGACGCTTCACGCTCAAATCCCAGAGCGGGTCGCGCATGCGCGATGGCGACTCCGCTTTCCATAGAGCGGAGCGAGAAAGCGAAAACGGTCTACTAAAACTCTCTAAACTCGCAGAACAGTAGAGTTGGGGCTCCGGTACGAGCAAGTGAGACCGAGTCGTATCAAATGAAGAAGCTCATGCAGCCGCTTAAAGTTGGGGAAGACGTGGGCCTATTCTTAGTTAACTTTGAGAGGACATGTGAGAAGTTGAGCTTCGCCCCAGAAACGTGGCCGCAACGGCTTTTGACTCTGTTGCCCAGTGAGGCTGCAGAGGTTGTCGCGCGCCTTAGTGCTGGAGACGCGGACGACTACGACAAGGTGAAGTCCAGCCTTTTGAAGCGGT